>CM061476.1:9017500-10267500 GCA_030770085.1 Oryza coarctata | reverse complement strand
ACCAATCTCTCCATCCTAGGAGTCACTAGGCCAAGATTAAAAACTGCTAGTCCAATAGTTGATAGTCATGGGTGAGTTTTTGTAAGGTACTGTTCTGTTTTAGAATTTATAAAGTCTATTGGATCCTCACTACCTATGGGGCCTAGATACAAGAAACCTGGATGGTCGGCAATTGGAATGGTAATCTAACCTTTGAGATTCTACAATAATTAAAACCCAATGAAAAATAGATGAAAAGACGGGATGAGCTAAATCTGTCTGGAATGTAGAATAGAGGAACAGAGGAAAAGTTATTTCAGGAACTACATGTGTTGACGCCATTGCACGAGGAAGAAGGAGAAGACCAATGGTCAGTAAAGCAATCTACAGAAGTTCGCCTTCAGTCGTTGGAGTTTTTTGAGATTTTGGGGGATCTTGTGATGAAGAGGTGTGTGGAAGAAGGATGAAGAGGTGGAATGCTTTACAGGGGTAGGACGATCTATGCAGGAATCTAGGCCAGTTAGTTGCTGTTTGTGGGCTATAATGGGCTATCTTGGTTTGTGGAGAGTTCCAACAGCTCGGAATTTTGAAGTCCGTTAACAAACTCTGAAATTGGGGTTATCTGTTAACACCAGAATTTGGTTAGCCTACAAATGGGATTGAGCGATGGAGGAAAGAGTGATAGGCTTGTAGGGAGAAGCAATTGACACTATAAAAAAGCCGATCAGATAGGTGTTGACACCATTGCATGAGGAAGAAGAAAGAGAAGACCAATGGTCGGTGAAGCAATCTACCGAAGTTCGCCTTCAGTCGTTGGAGTTTTTTGAGATTTTGGGAGATCTCGTGATGGGGAGTTGTGTGGAAGAAGGATTAAGAGGTGGAATGCTTTATAGGGGCAGGATGACCTATGTAGGAATCTAGGCCAGCTGGTTGTTGTTTGTGGGCTATAATGGACTATCTTGGTTTGCAGAGAGTTCCAACAGCTTGGAATTTTGAAGTCTGTTAACAAACTCTAAAATTGGGGTATGTGTTAACAACAGAATTTAGTTAGCCTACAAACGGGATCGGCAATGGAGGAAAGACTAATAGGCTTGTAGGGAGAAGCCGATTGACACTATAAAAAAGCCAATCGACACTATAAAAAGCCGATCTAACAGGTTGAGGATGGATTTGACCTGTCTAAAGACGAAGGGTTATCTAGATGGGACCGAGTCTGAGGAGGAGTCGTAAAAACCACAGTAGGGTATTTATCTATATAGAATATATTACGTCAACTAAGCAAGTTTAATTAGCTTTACAACTTCTTAGAGATTAGTTTCCTTTTATATTTTTAGAAAATAACATCCGATGATTGTTGTAACCGTGTTGGATTCTCATAATCATAGGGTATAAATATAGATCCCTTGGAATCTTGTAAGATATAAACAAATCAACACTATATAACTTCAACACATCGCCACCCTAGCTTATCTAGGTTTTCCCGATGGATTCTAGCTCTCGATGGGGGGCTGCATTGGTTAAGTTCAATCTCTTGTGAAGGGATAAGTCACGCTATTACAATGGTTCGTTTTGCTTTGTCTAAGGCTACATCGGTTAGGTCTAGCATCTTAGTCTAATCAGGCATACCATATCACGTCCGCGTGTGGCTCATCGGTATATCAGTGTCCCTCCTCTGTCCCTAGTATCGTGCTAGATCGTCTAGGTTCAACCTACGAGATCGGTGGCGGTGGTCTGAGCCAGGCCTGGTGGGTGGTCGCACGACATTTCGTTGGAGTGGGTAGCTGATGAGTTATCCTTAAAACTAGCCTAACATCTAGTTTGCATGTCGCTCAATGATTAATCCACTAGCGATCGATCCAGTCACATCAGATTCAATCTGATACTATCTCGGTTAGGTCCGATCTATCAAGTTCATGTCCGACGGGGCTAGCATCGAGATCCGAAGATTTTCATTCCCCATCAGCTCATATAGCCAGTGAGTTTAGATATAGGCCTACGTCAGACATTCTGCCAGTAAGTAGCCAATGACCTCGTCCTTTTCTCCCACATCATTATGTTCGATCTAGCCTCTATAGTCTGTGTGCCATTAGTCCTGGTCTCTCTCTATTTTGTGCAATCTATTGAGGCTAGTCCTAATGGTGCCATTACGGTGGTCGCTGGTCCTTGTGGCTTTATGGGGGATCGGGCCCCGCTCCGCACTTTAGCTGCTTTCATCCTACTGAGCGTGATCGGCTCTTTGACCAATAAGCCCTCTATTTCATTCCACGTGTCTATCGCCTATGACTTCATTGGGTTTTTAGCCAATGCTCAAGTGCTACCTTTTCCATCGGCACCCAGCCGATAGGGTAAGCCTAAATGTCTATCGGCCGATTGGCTCGCGAATGTTATCCTCTGGCTCCTTGTCAATTACAGAGTCAAATTGACTAGCACATCCTCAAACCTCGAAGATTAAGGACCTACACTAGAGGTAAGAAGATCTCTCAGGCCTTTCCGTGACTAGGGCGGAGTCTTCCTCGATGGAACCTATGTCTAGCCCAATCGAACTCCCCACATGATTTGGCGACTAGCATCAACCACCATACTCCCCATTCTCTCTTCATCCTTCTATGTCTCATGAAGCTCCCTTCTGGTGAGCTACTGCTTCCTTTTGTCGATTATGTAATCTACTTAGAATGATATTCTTAGCCTAAGTATGATCACCCTAATGCGGAAACTTAGAGTTAGTAATGAAGCCATTGATGTAAGTCTTGTGATCTTCTCTGTCAAGATGCCCGGAGAGGAAGTAGAGGAACTAGTGCTTGACATTGACGAAGTAGTCATAGTAGTGGTGTGATTGGTGTTGTAAACGAGGTTGTCAGTTTGATCCCAAAAGTGTCACTGACGATTAGTAGTAGGGTAATGGTGGCTCTCTGATCACAACCTACACTAGACTAGAATAGGCTCACGTTCTGCTTCCAACACCTAACATGATCAAGGTTAGGGCTTATAGGTCAGGAAGAAGATGATCATGAGAGAGTGTTTCTTCTCATAGACAAACTCCCCTATTAGTATGGCGCTAAGAAAGATCAAGCGAACTCCAAAATGGGACATTTGGACATTACCGATCAATGCATGTAATTAGCAATTGAGAAAATTAATCATAAGTTAATCATGTTGATCACGTACGCAATGGGTGAGAACAACCATGAGTAATCCTCTCTCGGTTTCCATACCACGAGATAAATTTCCCAACGCCGCTCTCCTGGCAACCTCCCTTATTCCTCCTCCCTCTCTTACTCTAGCTATCTCCCCTATTCAGCCGTGAGAAGGATCTGACCGTCACTGCTCTTCTCCACACTTGAGGGTGATAGATCTAACCACCCCTAAGCTCAGACGGCTTGAGCTTGAGGCGCCATGACCGGTGATGCCTTTGTGAAGGGATGTGAAGGGAAGCTCAAGGTCAAGCTCGGATGTGCCATGCTCATGGAGGTGGTGGCAGTGGGCTCAAGGAGACGGTGACGATGGTGGATTCATAAGAGGTGGTGGTGGAGCTTGAGTTCAGTCTCTGCTACACCATGTCCTTTGAGGTGGTGGCAGTGGGCTTGAAGAGACGTCAGCAGCGGATGATCCCTAAGCTCAAAACAGGACTCATGGTCATCTCCTTTCGTGGAACAAAGAGACCTCTAGGAGGAGTGAAGAAGAAGGTTTCATTAGTGAACTACCAATCTGTCTCCAGTTCAAGCCCATTTGTTGTTGTGCCATAAGGCCTGCACCACCATTGTGCTGTCAAGCTCCCCAAACCTTAGCTCTATTTCAGCACAATCCCCTCTTCCATAACACCTACCCAACTTGTTGGTCTAGAGCTTGGTGGCCATTGCGCACACAGAGCTGTGCGCGTAGAGCTCAAGCTCCTCGATGCCCACACCCCTTTTTGGCCACCTGCTTCTCGTCCATCGCTTGTCGTCACACCGACGTCTCCTCCCTTACAGGTGCTGTCATAAGTAGTTCATCTACATCAGCCACCACACATGAGAGGTGGAGCTTGCCAGTGACTGAGAGAAGGCTTGGTGGCTCAAAGAGAAGAGATGGAAGAGAAGATAAAAGAGTGGAGCTTGCCCTATCTTTTTCTTTGTTTTTCTCACATTGAATATACACATAGGCAAAACCACCCCAGTTTCCACTCAGTAGGGTAAATAAGGTGGTTTGAATAGTTGAGAGGTGCTAGATAGTTGGTTTTAGAGTTGAAACAAACAGTATAATTGTGGGAGGCAATAAGACTTATCTAAAAGAAAAAAGCAAAAGAAAGAAAGAAACGGTGAGCAGGCTGTGCACCGTTCTGTAGGCCGTGGAGTTTATGGGCTTTGGTGCAAGAATAAAGGCCATCAGTACTGTGGAGCACTGCAGCCCGATTTAACTGCTGTTCGGAGTTCAAACAATACACCATGAAATTGAGCTAATCATGGTGTCGTTCTTGGATGGAAAAGGGAAGGAAAAAACAACATGATGAACGACCGAGTTAATTATTTCTGAAACCTCTTAACTTGACCGTTCAGAGTCGGTCACTGCGTGCCCACGACAACATGGCAGTTAGTTAATTCCAATCGACGTTGAAATTAAGTCCATGCAAAATTTACTACGAAGCAGCTAGCTAGTAGTGGTCACCATGAAAAATTTCCTAGATTTCAGTCCCAACAGAAACCCGTGGAGAAAATAACTGTAATCTGTAGTAATGTAGCCCAGCATTAATATAATCGATCAATTAATTTAATATACTCTCTTGCTCGCCGCCAAATCTCATGAGAAAAGGTCCGACCGGAAAGAGACGGTGGCTCAGTCACGCGAAGGCCTCTATGATCTGCTTAGCTCCAATACAGATCTTTAAGCTTCAAGGTTCGAGGACGTGCTAGTTAATTTGACCCTGCAATTGATAATGAGAGAGGATGAGACCCGTGAGCCGGTCAGCCGGTGGACCTGTCCGGCTCTCCATATTGGCTGGGTGCCTATAGAGAAGGCAACGCTCAAGCATCGGCTGAATAGCCGATGGAGGTGTGCGAGATAGACGCGTATAATATACTAGAAGACCTATCAGCCAAAAAGCCAATGACGCTACTCAGTATCCAAAGCGCGGAGCGAGAGCCGATCCCCGGCGAAGCCACATGGGCCAGCGACCGCAGTAACGGCACCGTTAGGACCAGCCTCGATAGATCGAACCGAACCAAGATAGTATGAGGTCGAGGACTAACGACAAGGAGACGACGGAGGCTTAGACCGAACGTGACGATGAGGGAGGAAAGAATAGAGGCCATCGGCTACCTACTGGCCGAACGTTCGACACAGGCCTACACCTAAACCCAACGGCTGGTCAAGCCGATGGGGAACAAGACCCGCTAGATCTCGACGCTAGCCACATTAGTCATGAGCCCTAGAAGATCAAACCAAACAGAGATAGTACTAGGAAGCGCCCATCGTGTTTGGATCGACCTCTAGAGGATCGATCGTTAGACGATACACGAGACAAGCGTGGGAACCTGCATTGAGGATAACTCGTCGGCTACTCACTCCAACGAGATGCTAGGAAGAGACATGTAAGCCTACGGCTCAATCTACCATTGGCCGCCTGGTAGGTCGAACCTAACCGATGTAGCATGAGATGAACGACGGCAGAGAGAGTCTGGTAAACTGATAGACACTGCGCGGACGTGATGCGGTACACTCGATTTGACTAATAGGTCTAAACTAACTGATGCAGCCTTGGATAGAGCAAGATATATCAGTATAGTGGCAAGTCTTACCCCTTCGCTGGAGATCGAATTTGACCGATGCAGCCCTACGTCGAGAGCTAGAACTCATCGGTAAAAACCCATACAGGCTAGGGTGGTGATGCGCCGAAGTTGTATTAGATAGATCTGTTGTTATCTTATAGGCTTCTAGGGGGTCTATATTTATACCCTGGCATTACAGAGTCCAACGCTGTTACAACAACCATCGGACGTTATTTTCTAAAAATATAAAAGGAGAATATCTCTGAGCAATTGTAAAACTACTCTAACTCGCTTAGCTTACGTAATACATTCTATTCAAATACCTGACTTGCCATTATCCTCATTACTCCTCTTTGGACCCGACTCCATCTAGATAACTTTTTGTCTTCAAACAAACCAATTTAATCTTTCACCATTTTGATCGGCTCTTCTGCAGTATCAATCAGCTTCACCCAATGAGCCGATCACTATTTTCCATCAGCTGATCCTATTTATAGGCTGAATCAAATTCTGATGTTAACACATGCCCCCTAATTTAGGAGTTTGTCAACAGACTATAAAATTTTAAGCCATTGGAAGTCTCTACAAACCAGGACGTCATATCATAGCCTATAGACGATAATTAATCGGCCCAGATTCTAGCATAGGTCACCTTGCCCATATAAAGTATCCCATTGTTTCATCCTTCTTCCACACACTTGCTGAGATTGAACACCTCCTGCCCGAAGAGCTGACTGACGTACTCATACCTGCTGCCTACATGGAATTCCAAAGGACCTAGCCAATCACAACTAAACGACATTTAGCCGATTGCGTTGAGCAGAGCAGTTTAACCCAAAACGACCGGCTATCCGCCGAGACAGAAAAGAAGAAACTTGATGAGATGACAGCTGACCTGCAATACACCAACACTAGGCTTGGCCTCTTGAAGAAATGAGAAGCCGATTTGATGGCGAAACTTGACAAGGTGCGTTGCGATATCAAATTCACTAAATCCCATCTTATCGGACTACCAAAATCAATCCAAGATCAAGAGGCCAAGGTAGCAGATAAAGTATGTCAAACAGTTCATTAGCATAGGAACTTAAAAACCATCCCCAAATCTGATGAGGATGATAGCTATACCATCAACGAAATAGACTAAATCCGCCTGTACGCGATTGAAGCAATCAAGAAATACCTCTAAAATCTTAGCCTTGAAAAACCCAAAATGTCATCCTGAACATTGACCGCTTGTAATAAAGCTTGATTAGCTTGATCAATGAAATCTGTATATATATATATATTCCCTAAAGGCGATATCTTAACGATATTAGCTATCTGTAACCAATATAACCATATCGGCTTCTGTATATTAGAGACCAGCCACACCTTAGCTGATTCATGCAAACAGTATCATTAGCTGATACAACATCTATAGAATTAAAAATCGGCCATACTTAACTGATTTAGGCATCTACCCAAACGTTAAGATAATATTTCTTCAAATATTTTCCGTTGAGCTCTCTGGCAAATCTCTCCCCTTCAAGACTCTCTAGTATATAAGCATTACCAAGCACACATTAATTGATCCGATAGGACCTTTCTCAATTAGGTGACTATTTTTCAAACTTATTATCTCTAGATCCAATTGATAAAATCAATTTCCAAACGAGATCTCTCTCAGAAAAAGATTCAATCAATGCCCTCTTATTATAATGCTTAGCAACCTTAGCTTTGTTTTTCTTGATCCTTTCAAACGCCTCTAACAGACTCTGAGCTAAATCATTAAGTTCATCGGTCATCAGGTTGTAATAATCATTGGCTATCAATTGATCTTGCAAACACACCCTCTTGGAGCCAATGTTAACTTTCCACGGGAGAACTGCTTCATGCCTATATACCAATTGATACGGCATTACTCGAGTAGATCCATGGCATGCCATCCGATAGGCCCATAGTGAATTGTTTAATGTAACATGCCATCTCTGTGGTTGTTCATCAATCTTGCATTTGATTAGCTTAATTAAACTCTTGTTGGAAGCTTAAGCTTGAGCATAGTATATTGATGAATTTAGCAACTTAACCCCCATACTGGCAGCAAACTTTTGAAACTCTTCGGACACAAAGATAGACTCTTGATCGGTAGTAATTGTCTGTGGAATACCAAACCGATATATAATATGTTCCTTAATAAACTCAATCACGTCTTTAGAAGTTACTTTTCTCAAAGTGATAGCCTCTATCCACTTTGTGAAATAATCTATTGCCACCAATATGAACTTATGCCCTTTACTTGATCAAGGATTAATCTGATCGATCATGTCAATTCCCCAACCTCTGAATGGCCATGGCTTAATTATTGAATTCATAACTGATGCTAGAGCTCACTACATATTCCCAAACCTCTGACAGTCTTGGCATCCATTTTAATATTTGAAGCAATCCTCTAGCATTTTCGGCCAAAAGTATCCAGCTCTCATCATCAGCCATCTCATGTTGTGAGCCAATTGATGGGCTCCATAAACGCCTTCGTGTACTTCACTCATTACTATTGCAGCTTCCTCGGCACCCAAGCATCTTAACAGAACCCCATCAATAGCCCGATAATACAGTTTTTCATCAAGTATTATATATTTAATAGATTTATATTGAAGTTTCTTAGAAACTAATTGTGACAGATTTTACAAATATTGAATAATTTCTTGTCTCCAATCATTGGCCTCAATATGATTTTCAATATCGGCTATCTCAACTTCCACATTCCTATCCAGCCGATATCCCGAAGCAATCTGAGCAAGATCATTGGTCTTCAAATTTTACTCTTTAGGAATATGATCCAATGATACCATTTTGAAATCATTTAATAAACATTGACATTCTTCATAATACGACCTTAAAACTTCATCCTTGCACTCATACTCCCCAGATAGTTGTCTGATCACCAACAAAGAATCTCCAATGACCTCTATTGTATCTACTCCAATTTCCTTCAGTAGATAAAGACCTTTCAGAACTGCTTCATACTCTACTTGGTTATTAGTATTATAAGACTTGATTGTAAAAGTGAACTCAAAGCTTACCCCTGAGGCAATATAATCACCAAACCGGTACCAGATCCATGCTTGCAAACTGACCCGTCAAAGAATAACGTCCATAGAATCGGCTCCACAAAATCCTCTTGGACTCCCCTATGTTGTACAATAAAATCGACCACCGCTTGTCATTTGACCGCCTTAGCCGATTTATACCTTAGATCAAACTCTATCAGAGCAAATATCCATTTACTCTCAGGACTGGAGCCAATAGCATATATTTAATCACATCGGCTTTGCGAAGTATTATGCACTTAGCCGATAGAAGATAATGCCTTAACTTTGTACACGACAAGTATAAACATAGGCATAACTTTTCTACCATAGGATATTTGGTCTCAACATCCAGAAGTCATCAGCTTAGATAGAATACCACCCGTTCTTTTAATTCAAATTCCTGCACAAGCACTGATCTGATAGACGTTTCATCGACTGACACATATAATTTGAACGGTACCCCTTTTTGTGGTGGAATCAATACTGGTGGAGAATTCAGGTATTCTTTAATATGATCAAATGTTTTTTGCAGTTCGACACTCCATATGAACTCTTGATTGGCTCGCAACTTCAATAAAGGAGTGAATGACTCAATTCTCCCTGATAAATTCAAAATAAACCTCCTTATAAAGTTGAGCTTGCCAATCAAAGACTCTAACTGTGTTTTGTTGTTTGGTGGCTCGGTGGTCTAGATAGCTCTGATGCTTTGTTGACTAATTTCAATCCCTCTCTCATGCACCATAAAGCCCAAGAATTGCCCAGCCGATACGCCAAAAGCACATTTATGAGGATTCATCCTAAGTTCATATTTCTTCGTTCTCTCAAGTACTTTTTGTAGATTGGCTATATGGTCTTCAACACCCTTAAATTTTACCACCACGTCATCAATATATATCTCCACCAGCTTGCCAATAAGATCATGAAATATATAATTAATGGCTCTCTGATAAGTTGCACCGGTATTCTTCAAACCGAAAGTTATGACTACCCACACGTACAAGCCGATAGCTTTAGGACACCTAAATGCAGTCTTATGGATGTCTTCTTTCGCCATAAAACTCTGATTGTATCCTGCATTCCCATCCATAAAGCTAATGATCCTTTAACCCGATGCTGCATCAATTAATAGATCTATTATTGGCATCAGATACTCATCTTTAGGTGTCGCCCTATGCAAATTCCGAAAATCAATGTATATCCTCAGCTTCCCATTCTTCTTCTCCACCGGGACGATATTGGATACCCATTTAGCATATCAGCATGGTCTGATGAATTTGGCATCATATAATCTTGTGATCTCTGCTTTGATTTCATCATGCAACTTTGCTTTGAACATTCTTTGTGGCTGCTTGAATGGCCAATATCCTAGATTAATAGGAAGTCGATGTTCAACAATCGATCGGCTCAAACCTGGCATCTCAAGGTAATCCCAAGCAAAACATTCCCAAAATTCCTTTAATAATTTTATTAAGTCCTCTCGGAATTCGGTACATAAATTTCTACTAATATACGTCGGCCTTAGTCTATCTCCTAGTCCTATATCAACTTCCTCCAACTCATCTATCGACGTAAATCCTTGCCCTAATTTTCCTTCAAAATCTTCTACGGTTTCCATTAGAGCAATAATTCCAAGCTGACTTGCTGAACCGGTTTTATCCCCTTTTTGGTTACCTCAAGGAAATCTCCATCCCATGCTTTCCTGAACAAGCTTCCTAGATTGGCATATCAGTTACTGTAATATTGATCGACTGATCGACTGTAATCACCTCAAACTTGATCCTCTTGCTATTGTATGAGGCTTTGATGCATTGTGGAAGGAATACAACAGTTGGCATGAATTCAATCCATACCGAGAAGTAGACTATATGATCCTTTACCATCGATAACAAAAAATGTGATGGGCAATGTCTTGCTTCCGACTATTAACTCCACGTTTAGCACTCCCATTGTCTCTAATGGATTTCCTCCGAAATCTTTCAACACCATGTTTGTTTTGATTAAGTCTTTAGCAGTTTTCCCTAGCTTACGATACATAGCATATGGCATCAGGTTGATAGCCGCATGTCCATCAACTAGCATCTTCATCATAGGCTTCCCATCCACATATCCTTTGATATACAACGATTTTAAGTGTTGATGCTTAGATTCTTCAGGCTTGTCAAATATGGCTTGGATGGGTTTCAGCGTCAATTGAGCAAAACTTCTTCTTGATCATCTTCATTAGATGCACATGCTTTATACTCTAGAGGCAAGAAGAACACCATGTTGGTCAGAGCCGATGTGCTAACATCATCACCTTTTTGCTTCATGTGCCATACGATTTTAGTCTTTCGACTTCAATTGGCTTCCTCATGGTCCTGACGCTGTCTTTTGTGATGTTCTTTGTGTCGCAACCTTTGTACCCTTCTCTTTTTATTTTTTGTGAAGATCCCGGATGGACACCACTAAGAACTTGGGTTGTATTGTCCTTTACATAACTCCCTATCATCAGCTAACTTTTGACTATAGTCTTCATTGATCAGCTCTAATCGGCTATGTACTGATGCCCGCTTGATAGGTGGCCGATCATAGGACATCCTGCTCTACTCGATGTACTACGACCCTAGTTTATTACATTTAGGATAATCTTCTATCGATGGCAACCTCATGTCTTGATCCCAACAAAACTGAGAAAACGGCCAACCCTAATGTGGATTACATCTTTCCTTGTATGCTATGGCTCATCGTTCTTCATCTTGTATTCTGGAATATTTCTTGATTAAATCCAACGAGGTAACATTTGATTTTCTCCAACGTCTCCCTTCATCGAACCGATCTCTTGAAGACCCTGCAAACACCATGTTTATAGGAAAAGGATGCCCGTCGACCTTCATCGGCTTTTTATCTTCAAACTTAATTCTCCGTTGTTCGACAGCCGATTGTAATTGTTGCTAAAAAACTTTGCATTCATTAGTGTGGTGAGATATTGAGTTGTGCCATTTATAATATTTATTCTTTTTGAGTTCTTCAGCTGATGGTAGTACATGGTTTGGTGGCAGTTGAATCCGTTTCTCTTGGAGAAAAAGATCGAATATCTTATTGGCTTTGTTGATATCAAAATCGTATCTTTTCTTCTTACTAGTACTCTTTATCTAGGGACATGATATGGGTTTCTTATTCTTGGTCAACTCTGCCAAACCCACTTCTACATCGGATTCCTCATCATCTGAGTCCGATGCGTAAACCTGTAGCTGAGCAGCCTTCTGATGGAATCTCTCTTTCTTGGTTTCAGCAAATTGGCTTTCGTGAGCCGATACCCTCTAGAGAAGATGTGACAGGCTCTTGAGTTCTTAAGAAGAGAAGCGTTCCCTTATTGAAGCCAGCAACCCTTAGAAGGCCAAGTCAGCTAATTGCCCATCGCTCAGAATAAGACTGTAACATCGGCTTCTGATATCCTAAAAACGTTGGATTAACTCCGGAACTGACTCATCAGGCCTCTGGATAACCGATGACAAATCTGACAGTCTCATCTCCTGAATCGCAGCAAAGAAATATTTCTAGAATTGCTTTTCCAGATCGGTCCATCCCCTAATTGAGTTTGGAGGGAACAAAGAGAACCAAGTGAAGGCCGATCTAGAGAGGGACAATGGAAATAAATGGACTCTCAGGGCTTCCTCAGCCGATGCTTCCCCACATTAGGCCAAGAATTGGCTGATGTGCTCCACTGTAGATATGCTATCTTGCCCCAAGAATTTGGAGAAATCAAGAATCCTATATCGGTGCGGCAGCGGAACTCTATCGAACCACTTCGGATAAGGGTGCGATACATAAAAGCTTGTTCCTTAGGCTTGATGCCGAATTGCTTTCTAACCACTTCTGCAACTCTGACAGACCAATCCTCCTCTCTTGGGTTCTCTCTTTGGTAATGTGGAAGCGAAGTTGGCACTTGATATGGTCTAAAATAATTTCCTTGATAATTGGTCATGTCATTATTACCACCTGGATATTCTTGCCAATATCCCCCGTAGTAAGCCGTCCGATGATATCCTGGAATCATATCATCATGTTGCCCCCCAATCTGATCTTGTACTGGCGGAAATATATTTGCTGATACATCCCGTTTGGTTCCATAAGTAACCTATGGTTGCTCTGTTTTCATTGGTAAATATACTGGCCCTTGATCAGGTTCCTGAGCAATTGATCCATCCACAGTTTTCTTGATCAAATTGTGCAAAGTATTAACTATCACACCTGATTGGATGACGAGTGCATGGTGAATAGCTTCGTCAATCATCTCTTGCAATAGCTTCTGAGGACTAACAAGTGGTGAATGGCTCAATTCTCCTAAAAAACTGGCTTTGGCATTTGGGATTTCTGAATTGACCCTTGTCTGGTCATACTGAAATACTGAAAGATTCCAGATAGAGTTTTTGAAAATTAGCCGTATTTTTCTCCACCTGGTACCTTTGATCTTTAGTCAAATCTTTCATTGTCTCTAGAATCATTTGTCTGTGTTGATCTCTTTACCTGCCATTATGTTGCAGTTGTCTAGTCCCAATATTTCAAAAAATTCTAACTTCTAATCAAGCGATTGTATAGTCCTGCAACCGATGAATGAAATTATGTCACACCAGCCGATGAAAGATCTTCAGCCAATGAATGAAATCTTCAGGTCCCACTGGACGTGCCAAAAAGCATGCTTGCCACCAAATCTCGTGCAGAAAGGTCTGACCGGGGAGAGATAGCGGCTCGGTCATGTGAAGGACCGGGAGATCTACTTAGCTCTAGTACAGGTCCTTAAGCTTCAAGGTTTGAGGGCATGCCAGTCAATTTGACCCTGTAATTGACAATGAGGGAGGATGAGAACCGTGAGCCAGTCGGCCGGTGGGCCTGTCTAGCTCTCCCTATCGACTGGGTGCTGATAGAGAAGGCAACGCTCGAGCATCGGCTGAATAGCCGATGGAGGCATAAGAGATAGACGTGTGTAATATACTAGAGGACCTATCGGCCAAAGAGCCGACGACGCTACTCGGCATCTGAAGTGCGGAGCGAGAGCCGATCCCCCGTGAAGCCACGTGGGCCAGCGACCATGGTAACAGCACCATTAGGACCAGCCTTGATAGATTGGACCGAACCCAAACAGTATGAGGCCGGAGACTAACGACATGGAGACGACGGAGGCTTAGACTGAACGTGACAACGAGGGAGGAAAGAGAAGAGGCCATCGGCTATGTACCGCTGAACATCCGATGCAGGCCTACACCTAGACCCATCGGCAACTCAAGCCGATAGAGAACGAGACCTGTTAGATCTCGACGCCGGCCACGTCAGTCGTGAGCCCTACAAGATCGGACCGAACCGAGATACTAACAGGAAGCGCTCGACGTGTCCGGATCGACCTCTAGAGGATCGATCGTTAGACGATATGCGAGATGAATGTGGGAACCTGCGTTGAGGATAACTCATCGGCTACTCACTCCAACGAGATGCTAGGCAGAGACATATAGGCCTACGGCTCAATCTACCATCGGCCGCATGGTAGGTCGAACCTAACCGATACAGCACAAGACGGACGATGGCAGAGAGAGCCTGATAAACCGATAGACCCCGCACGAACGTGATGCGATAGACTCGATCTAACTAAGTGGTTGAAACTAACCGATACAGCCTTGGACAGAGGAAGATATACTAGGATAGTGATGGGACTTATCCCTTCGCCAGAGATCGAACTTGACCAATGGAGCCTTGCGTCGATAGCCAGAACCCGTCGATAAAACCTAGACAGTCTAGGGTGGCGATGCGCCAAACTTGTATTCGATAGATCTGAAGATATCTTACAAGCTTTCAAGGAGTCTATATTCATACCTTGGCATTACAAAGTCCGACATAGTTACTATAAACATCGGATGTTATTTTCTAAAAATATAAAAGGAGAATATCTCTAAGTAATTGTAAAACTACTCCAACTCGCTTAACTTACATAATACATTCTATTCAAACACCTGACCTACTATTATCCTCATTACTCCTCTTTGAACATGACTCCATCTGTATAACTTTTTGTCTTCTAACAAACCGATTCAATCTTCCACCGGTTTTATCAGCTCTTCTAGAGTATCAATTGGCTTCACGGCGTTAACATCTCTCCGGTCGAAAGAAAAAAATTATTTTAGACCTTTCAAAGCCAATGAAACATATTGACTATATAATTCTTTTACGTAGATAGAAATATTTACAAAAGTATAATATTATATAAGTTGTTTTCTTTTTTGCGATACAGGGCATATCATATTAAATAAAAGTAATGATTATAACCCTACTATTACAAGAAAGAAACATATAAGAGGTACCAAACAAGATGAAAAAACTCCAAATCATAGGACATCAAGAGAGATATAAGCAGATGAGTTCAATCACAGTACTTACCAACTCCGGCATATGCAATAGTATATGAAACTTGGCAATATATTTTTCATTTGGTCAAAATCTTATATTCTAAGTGATAATTAACGTCAATTTATATCCATTCTCTTTTGGTTGGAGGATGAACCATGGTTGGTTTATTTTGAGTATTCTAAATGAGAAATTTCCAGAACAATTGTTAATTAGGGGACCTCATGAAGTTTGAATAGACGAATGAAATTATGTGAAAATCACCATGATAGTACCGCTCGAGCTAGTCACCATGCAAAATTTCCTAGCTAGGTTGACCAGTCCCTTTTTTTAGACGACGTTTCTTCAGGTCTAATTTGGGGTAACACTGACAAAAATGGCCTCAAGGTACTCGTTATTCGGTTGTAATTTCCCATCACATTGATCGTAATAGCCTTTGGGCTAAGGCTAGTTATCTATATAAGAAACACATACATAGTGAAAATAATTTGTCACAGCTAGCTAGCAAAGTTCACATAACTACTAGACCATCAGTTTGTTGAAGTGTTTCTCAATAAGACCCTTTCAGAAACAAATAGAATGGCCACTGCTAAGGGTATGATCTTACAAAATTATATACAGTTGAGATATTCACTAGTATTTGCTTCGTTCTAACCATTCATAGACGCATTATACATGCAGGAATTAGCAGCTCTGTGCCACCACAGGGTGGCTCCTCTGGAAAATCCAAAAGGCAGGAGGACATTAATCAAGAAGTGATAATTCCAGATAATTAATTTTATCAGGGATCTATCCATCCAATTTGATAACCTAAGAACTAATTTATTACATTGGATCATTTTTTATTTCTTTTGTTGTTTTACCAGATGAGTGAATAAAATTTCCCCCTGCTGCTTTGCACCTTAATTGTTTCGTTTTTTCCTACATGGTTGAATGTTATTTAAAACAAACTTATTTCGTTTACTAACAAGGTTTCTATATAGTACAAGAAACTAATTTCTTGCAAGTAGAGTATTGGAAAATTTAATGATCAGATAGTAAGCAAAAAAAACGATACTGTTTATTATTGGCATATATATAATGGTCACGGTAGGTATTCGGCAAAAACTCTAATTCTAGCCTAAGCCTGTATAAATTTGTGAAGAGTAATCTTTAGGCCATTCATCTTGTGCACACTTGTAGGATCTAAAGGTTTGAGTACACCTTTTCGAAACAACAACCAGCAGCGGTACAATGGTCAAGGTGCTCATATCCCAAGTCAATCCATTAGTGCCAAAAGTAAGTCATATGGGGATCCTATTCCTGCTGCCACAGTTAGTACAAATCACAAAAAATTTCCATTCGTTTTTGTTCATGTTAAATATATGGCACTTGCATGCTAGGCTTGAAAAACACACTGACATGTCGAATATTTTTCCTCATCAGGTAAGCATTTGACCAAGTTGACCATATAAGGTATAAAGGAAGAAGCCGTGATTACTTTTCAAGACAAGTTCAAGCCTCTGTGTGTTACTACAATGTACAAATGTAAATAGGTGGTACATATAGTAAAGAATTATGTAAATAGTACTGGTGAAGGTCGTAGGTACGCTTGGGAAGGAAAAAAATATAACCGTAATTTGTTTATTTAATTTATTCAAATTTGTTTGCATAATTTAAATATTGGATTCTATATATAGGAAATAATAATGTACAGCACTTATTGATCATAAATATATGTTGAACCTTCAAAGTGTTTAATTTTATTTACGTTTCCAAATATAGCAACTAAGTATAAGAATCTATATATATCAATAGTTTTATAATATATCATTATGTTGAGAATTTTTTTTAAAAAAAGACCCAAAATGTCTAAAGACGTGTAATGTTAATGATTGATTTATATCATTAAAAGTTTCAAAAAATATGAACATTTTTATATAGACCCTTTACATCATGTTGAAGCTACTTTATAAGTTCCAAGATTTTTGTATTTCTAATTTTTGGTAAAATATAATTTATCAGTTATATGCTACATATAATACTTTTTTGTGTAGTTATTTTTAATTTAAATCATTTTTATATGATACATAGAATATTTGTGCTAGTATCTTTTATGCAAGAAATTCCTCTCTTATATACCACACAAAATAACTTTTTAAAAAATAAAAATACAAAAAAATCTTGATGTTTGTGCACAAACTTCCATTTTGTGCAAGTAGGCTATAAAAAACATAATTTTTTGAACCTTCATAATTAATAGAGCGTCATGTAGTACAAAGAAATATCATATGGCAACCTAATTAAAATGAAGAGAAAGAGGAGCTATAAGTCTTGTAGCAGCATGTTAGGCAAAGACACACACAAAGAAACATGTAAAATGTTGCTGGGTCTATGTCCATACAAGGCGCAAAACAAGAAACAAATCAACAAATAAGGCCCTATTTGAGATATACTATTGAGTGAATTAATACCGTAGATTAACTATTTGATTATATGAATAAATTAAATATTTTTAAAAATAATTTTAGAAATAGTTTAAAACAAATAGTTTAAGCAAGTAGAATAATGTTATTTTTTGAGAAAACATATTTTCAAATTACTATGTAAATACTCATGCTTTGCTACATATTAAAATAAATTATATGTGTTCTAATATTGTTTGGAATAAATTAATTATGAGTTTTTTACAACATTGTCCCAGTAGATGTCTTTGCATAATAAACGTGTATTTTAGCAATAAAATAAAATATAATCATATGTAGAACTGTCTACTAATAATATATCACACATTAAGAGTAGTCGACCAAAAAACGAGTAGATAAGGAAAAAAACACTAGCATTAGCTTCATTCAGAAGGTAGAGCGAATAATCCGTTTTGAAAAGAACACACCTTAACACAGATGGAAGGATATGAGAATTTACTATTTGGTCCCATGCTACAAACTATGCTTTACGTCAATAGTAGGGTCCTTATAACATTAAACGGGATATAATGCCTTAACCTTTAGTTTTCAATTTATCTAAACTTTTTGTCAGTTAACGGTATCGCTATGGAACAATCCTTCATAATTTGCGGTTTCCACTGGCTGGTGCTGTACATATATATGAATATTTAAGGCGTACTTATATCTAATAAGCTTGTCTCAATAAGTAGCATGATTTAATATCCATGGAAAATGATATACGAACAAAAGAATTGTTATAAAAATGGTGTGGTATACGTGGGTGTATCTTTCTTTTCCATAACCACCAACCCTTTTTATAAACAAAGCTTTGTTGATCCTAGATAATTACATTAAGAAGATGCAATTACTCTACCATCATTCTAGATCTATATAACATATGATTATTAAAAAAAAAGAAAAATAAAGAACAGCATAACAAATATCATGCTGTGGTGCTAATCTTCATTCTCATCGTCTACCAAATGAACACTTCGACTCAAATAAAGTTTGTTCGCCTAAAAAAATGGAATGAGATGTGTACGTGCTATCGTTGCTACGATACAGTTAGTAAAGACTAGGCCATATGTTTATACTGTAGAGTACAATTCTTTGAACTTCAAACAATTAATGGTTTCAACAAGAAAGTGTCAACCACTATTCTCAGCTACATCTAGCTAAGACTAGACAGGAGTCTTACACCAGTGTAGAGGAACTAGTACTCGACAAGCACAACCTGATCGAAGTCCCAAGTAATGTCGCCCCCTTATTTCAAGCAGGTGCTCCCATAGCGTCATATTACCGATCTAAGCATAATTGCAATCAGCAACAAACACCACAATCTACAACCTTATTTAGATGTGTTGTTCTACAATAATTGTGTTGCAAGCAAGCCAATAGGCACACGCCCATAATTCATATAGTCCATCTAAAGAATGAATGAGATATGGACATAAGGATGATATTTGTCTACATGATGAGGTATAAGCTCCTAACTACTTATGAAAGCTCTGTCACAAGAAGTAGCTGGAAGGTGATGCCAATCGTGACTTGATCTAGACGTGATTCCCCCGAATATGCAAGCCAAAGGTTAGGCAACTATGTCACTGCTGCCATTGGGAGGGCCCCATTGCTACCGCTGTTAGCCAACATGTTGCCTGATTAGATCGTTGTTGCCATGCCACCCCAGAGTACCCAGTCAATGCCAAAAACACCACATCCACATATGACAACGCATTGCTATACCACCACTAGAAACACTGGAGTTATGGCTAACATTAGAGTTGCCGAAGCTAAGGTTGAAACCACAATTGATGCCGCCTTTCCAAGCCGCACCAACGCTAGAGTCGTGGCTGCCCTAAGCCTATGCTATCCTACATGCATATCAAAGTGGAGCTGTGGCTGACGCTAGAGTACCAAATCGGCATCCATGCCCACCATCCAAAGCCACTGAGAAGGAAGGGGATGGAGAAGAAAATGGACTTGAGAGCCCTTCAGTCGCCATCATCACGTCTGTTGGAATCCAGTAGCACAATCAGGTGGCAGCGAGGATGGAGAACAAGGTGCAGCAGCTTGTGTTTCTTTCATGTGGTGACAGCGGCTAGGGCTTTCCACTATATTTAACTACTCATCATGTTCATAACCACCAATTGATTAGATCCAATGGTTGAGAACATTGCATGTAGGAGTTTTATAAGATTTTTTTAATGCAAGCATATGTGTGATATATGTGATAAATAATTAGCAAAAGGTATTGTTGTTTAGACTAGTGTGGATCAAGTTGGGAAGAAATTGGTTCTATAATATGTTTTCTTTGTTTTTATGTGTAAGAGAAGCTAGGAAATGATTATGGTGTGTGTTGAGGGACCAAGACTACGATGGGTTTCTGATGTGAGAGTCGTTCGGGACATGTCACTGAATAGTGATGATATGGAATGAAAAAGTTCTACGCCAATTAGGTTTATGGTGTTCAGATATGATGGACTTAGACCGGCTAGTGGGCCGGTGGTTTAGTTAGTGATTGATTCTAGGTTTGTATGTCTATATGGGTTGATTGAGTCATGTTGGACCAAGTTGTATGTTTATTAGGCCATGTCTATTTTGTGATATAGAAGGTATAGTGGTAGAGATAGAGAGATGACGGTAAATAGGAGAGAAAAGTATCTTTCCTTTTAGGGTTTTGTAGTTACTTTTCAAAATCAATAAAGTTAATTAAATTCATCATGAATTCTATTTTTCCCTTCAGTTTTTACTCGGTGTGAGTTTGGCAGGTTTTTCACTTATCTTATATGCTTTTAGACTTTGATGTGTGGTTTTCTTGTTAGATTTATATTGAAATCTAGTTTAGGCCTACCAAGTTTATTGTAGATCAGTCAGTTAGCTTTATACATGCCTGTCAGTTCAGATTTAAATTTGCTTAGATCCTATTTTATCTATTGTTTTTTTCTTGGCAATAATTGTATCTAGGGCATGTTTAGAACCTATGGTTAAATTTTCATATCAAACAGATTTGAATTGCTGACCTAGGCGTGCTGTTTTACAATGCACGACTGGTCGCTACTGTGCGGCACTGTGGCACTCTGATTTTGTTCCTTTTTGTCTTTGAGTATTAAGGTGATTAATTTAGTGTTATAGTAATATTATAATATCCTTAATATTATTCATTGTTATTTTTGTTATATATTTGTTTTCTTTTTTTTGAATTATAAAATAGACGATCATCCGATCCTATCCACATGTTACGTAAAATTTTACTATTTTTTATATGCATGTGATAGTCAGCTTAAACAGGCTTTTTCAGTTGTTTTTGTTAGCGCAGATCGATTGTGCTTGCAGAGATATCAGACACTGCTAATCGTGCATGCAGAGATATAAGACACTGCTTTAACTAGCAGGAGTGGCAATAGAGTTGTGGATTGCAAAAAATCTGCCATCCAACCATGAAGGAAAGAAAGCAGAAGTTAAGTGTAACTATGATTGGATCGATGGCATCGGCTTACTAATCTGTCAGAAACAAAGACAACGGTTAGCGACTTGGCGTGGCGACCACACGAACTCGTTTGTCGTATTTCTTTTCTGGCATTTGAAAATGGAGTATATGTTTATCTTCCTTATAATAATTGTGTTGTCATTGCTTGTCATGATTTTTCAAATAATAAACAACTGTGTGTACCACTGTTCCTGATATACATCAACAAGAAAAAAAATCACCAACACAAAAATTTCCAAGCCGCGTCAGACTGCTCTCACAAAAGTAAAAAAGAATGGAAAGAGAAGAAGCGGGAAGAGGCCGTGTATACTGCTGTTCGCTGACCCTGGACTTCAGGGGCTCTTCCGTTCCAGCAATGAAAGCCTTCTTTGTGAGCGGCCCATCAACACTAACAATCCCAATTAAACTGTCGTTCAGAGTTTCAGACCATAACAGCATGCGCCTTGATGTTGAACAAATCTTTGTATAGTTTTTTCGTGGAAAAGGGAAGGAAAAACAACATCATGCGAAACCGCGGATTAATTATTTGCGAGTTGTGACGGTTCGGATTCAGACACGGCACGCGCACGACGCCCGGTAGTTAATATTAAATACTATAGGAAGTAACTACTGTTGGTCAGCATGCAAAATTTCCTAGGTTTGGGATAGGTCTAACTGCAAGAGAAATGGGAGAGAAAATTACCTGTAATGGCCCTGCACTACAATGAAATTTTTGTCAAAATCACCGACACCGAACAGCTGGAGTTGTCCAGGATCCATTTTCTCGTTCCAAGATGAGATATGAGTCGATCTGATATAATTTCAGTAGAAACCGACGAAAAATACATGCAAGTCCGTAGGCTTTTCATGAGATTACATAGTTAGTACATGACGACCTCAGGAAGATCTAAACATTAGAGTTACTTAGTGCATGTCCACGATTCAAATTAAAATTACCATCGCCTGTGTTTGGTTAGAAAATGGCCAAAAAGAGGGCAGCAAACAGCTCGAGCAACATTAATGTACAATGTACAGTTAACAAATTGAGATGGCTTCTCCATGCACAGAAGGCGACTCTGTCAACGCAGCACGGTATAGAAAATTTCATACACATGTCAACACTAGGCGTACCCATGTGGCTTGTACTCGTGACGTACCCTAGCAACTGAAAATTTCGAGAAGTTGTCAATTGAGAGTTTTGCACGGGTAATGGCATGCATATTTTATGGAAACAGGAGGTTGCTTCTTGAGCAATCCTGAATTAAATTAGTCGCGGTAAGAAGAAACAGGCTAAAACGACAGCAAATTGTGTACATTGTCAATGAATTTTCTCAGAATTTTGATCGACATTTGGAATGGAGAGCCTATATAAACTGATCTGATGCATGCCTTAAATCTCCACCGACAATAACGTCCTCGAAGCGCACTGATCAGAAGCAAAACATTGCTACAATACCTGACTATCAAGAATGTCATCTCACTCATCAGGTGACTACTTTTACTCCAACTCACTGTCCAATAACCTTCTACTGTACATTACATTTTTATTCATCTGAATAAAACCTATCTAGCTAGCCAGCCTCTGAAATCCAATCTGTAACTGATCGATGACTCCAACATGAAATCAAATTCCTCGTTCTAATGTTAGCCTCCATATGTTTTCTACTGTTAGCCTCTATGACAGGCTTATCACTGTTATGGTATCATTTTTGAAAACATTCTTCTCATGCAAAGTCTTAAACTTCAATATATATCTTTATCTTAGCCTTTTAATACTAAAAATTTATACCGTAGAAAACACAAGGTTTCGTGAAATAGCTATCTGTTGATATATATTTTAATTACTGGTAAATATCAAATAGAAAATAGAATAAAATAGAATAACATCGATAGGATATCAATTATAGGAGCAACTTACCCTAAAATAGGCAATCGAAGAGGGTGAATGATTGTGGATATTAAAAATAAAATGTAACAATTTTTCCTAATCATATAAACTTAAAACTATGTTTTTAGAATATGGAGGGAGCATCGTTTCATTGCTAAATAGTTTATAGGTATAGATCCGTAACTTCAATCAATCTAAAAATTTAAAAAGAAAAAAAATTTGCAAACAAACCCTAGAATCAGCTCAATCGGACTTCTGGATCTCGAGCTGTTAACGAAATAAATTACTGAACACAAGTTTAATAAAAAATTAATTAAACCCTAATTAATTAATAACTCAAGATCTCAAAATAATTAACCAATCAAACTTTTCAAAATACTAGAAAAGCACAATAGCTAAAGTAATCGAAAAGACAGAGGAAACAAATTAATCTAAAATCAATCGTTAGTTACAAACAAGAAAGAGAGATTAATTATCACACTAATCATTCATAAATTTTATATTTATTACTAAAATTGTGCTCATAAAATCCACACAAAAAACTCTCAATAACCACTCATCTATTTATTCTTGGCCATCAGATTTGAAACTGACGCTGTCACATGTTACACCCAAGACCATCGAGGCCGACACGTTTTCACAGATAATCCTGCTTATTACTATTCCAACACCTCCACATGAATCCGGTTACGACATGTCATCTACGGATCTCATGCACTGGCACACACATGCTTGCACGTACTATCTCTCGTCATCCGGCCCTACCTATCAGTCACTGCACCACCATGTACCTGCGTCCACGCTCGTTGACAAACCTGGCCCACTCTCTCCCGCCGTGCGTGCCCTATTGCTGGTCGACCGTTTTCATGCTATCTGCCCATTCGAATGGCATGCAATCTTGTTAGCCTGCATGTCAAGTTAACCTACTTGCCAGCCTAATTGTTTTTGTCTCCTTCAACTCACGCCAGCACATTCATGACTCGTCCTTAGCCTATTTCCAACTGGGCCATATATGTATTATTCATTCAGACTACTCGCAATTTCAACTCATTCCATAGCAAATTACAAAAATTAATTTCAGAATTTTAATCCAAAATTCCTCTAAATTTTTTTAGCAATATTTACTATTTCCCACATTTAGTACCTCCATAGAAATAAATAAAAAATATTCTATTTTCACAATAAACAATACTAATATAAACTATATAATTTTGATAATTTCAATATAAACCATTTTTACCTTTTTTAAATATAAACCAATTTTTTATTATTTTTATTTAACAATTTTTTGCTTGATAAAAATATTATTAACAACACATTAATATTATTTACCTTCGAAAACATTGGCACTTACTTTGTAAAAATTTTGTGTAAACTCTTTTCCGTTTTTTCAATTTTGTACCAATTTTATTCTTTTTATTTTGATGACCACCACAAATAATCAATATAAGCAAGCTCACATATGTAATTTGCAATTGCACATTTATATACATGTAATATACATCTATCATAACAAAAAACTCAAATTCAATTAATAATTTATTACAAGACATAAACTATTTCAAAACATACATGTATTTCATTGGTGCTTTTTTTTAATAAATTTAGAACATGATTGATTACAATCAAAATATAAATTACAAGAAATTATATATACCATCGGCCTTACTTTTCGACCAATTCAATTCTATGCCTTTTGACAATTATAAGAATCACCTTTCGGTCAATCACAACTTCTTCAAGTTCGATCTAAACTGCAATAGGAAGCTCTCATTAAAAATACGTGTGACAATGCATATTTCGTTCATCTTTTCATATTTCTGGTAGCACATATTTTTGATACTTCTCATATCATATTTAAAACAAGATCAAAAAATATAAAAAAAGTTTCAACCATGCCAAGATTTAGTTTATATTGTCATTTCATTTAGATAGTCATGCAAAGAGCAACAACACATAAACATGAAAACACTCATACTTTATAAATCATACGTAGTGCTCATTATTAAAAAAAATTAAATAAAGAATAAAAAAATATATTGCAAAGGTTAGTGCTCCTCTAAAAAACCCTATAGGATGAATAACTCTAAATTCTCAATGAAGACAAGCAAAACAAGAATAATCTAAAGATTTTATGAAAAATATCTATCCATTGATGTTCGGTATCCATATGATGAAGTGCCACATTAGCTTTTTTCAATATAATCTTTAAGAAAGTGAAGTATAATACAATGTATTTTATGCTAGAATGTTGTACTAGCTTCTTCACAATATAAATGCCACTTGTATTATCATAAAAAATAAAACATTTTCTAAAGTAACGTTACAATCATATAGTAACTTTTAAATAATTTAAGAACAACAACTAGTAGGAGTCACGCATTCAGATTCAACAATTGATTCTAGTACAGAGGATTGTTTTCTAAACAAGTGAATTATCTACTAGAAATACTTTTCCTATCAAGTCAGAGAATCCGCCTAATTGTTTAAAGATGGGAAGCACATGGGAAAGCTTGAACTTGTGCATATAAACATACTACGAATTGTATATCGATGGTTTGCTGACATGAATGTCTTCTCTTGAATGTGCAACTGAGTGATAGTTTTAGAAACTTTATCTAATTCAAATTGATCTTCTACATCATCCTCATCAAAAGATGTTCTCTCCATTAATGTATGCATCTATCCCTGTAGCCACAACCAAAGAAATAAATACATCTGTAAAAGTTATTTTTTTCAATTTGCAATGCTTTAGTGAGAATAAAAAAATTAATTCTTATCATCGCACAAATATCCGGAATCCACTAGTCAAAAGTTCACCTTCCTCGTGTAAAGTGCCTATGTACAAGAAGATAATATTGATATCTCTGTACTGGGTTAGTAATATAATACTTATAGATGTAGTAATGAGACACACGACATATAACACAAGTATTATTATGTAAAATTTAGATTTATTATTACTCACGTTAGCATAACCAAAATGGTGTGCTTCTCTCAAATCAGGCATTGCCTTGGTCATTTCTCTTATTTGTTGCTTAGTAATTCTAAAATAAAATTCTAATTTATGCCTTTCTATATCATAGTGGGTATAAGTGTACTTTATGTTACCTTTAGATCTAGAGACAACGCTTATACTTATTATATTAGTAGATGACATGACACTATCAGATCTAAAGATTATGTTTTTAGATTCACTGCCAAGTGATTTAATAGACTAGGAATCATAGAATAATCATAAGATCATAAACCAAACCTATTTTAAACTTTTAAGTATGATTCATGCTTTTTGTTTCCATTTTTTCTGGCATGTAATCAATAAGATTCAAAAGAATGGTATAATTTTTACAAGAGATGTGCTAAAATTTACTATTTTTATCATAATAGAGCATGAAAGTAAATTTAGTATAAACTCAGTCACATGATTTACTATAATTATATAAAGAAGTCATAGTATTATGTTTTACAATTTCATCATTTAATTGTTAAAAAAACATTATGTTTCTTAATCTTTTTATCTTTCTTCTCTAATAAATTAGCGGGGTTTTCAACGGTACAAGCTAAATCATCATAACAAGATTATAACTAATTGTTGCTGTCATTGTCGACGTCCCTATTGGTGACGCTCTTGCTACTTACCATCATACATAGCCTAGTAAAGTTTTCTCTTGCCTTTAGGAGTTGCATCATCACTACTTTCAGGTCCATATTGCTTAGACTTACCTATTCAAGAATAGGAAAAAATATAGTATCTATCTTCTTGTTCAAATACTCTTTCTTCTTATTACTCTCAAATATTCATTTCTTGTCACTCTCTTTCTTATCTTCCTTCTTATCTTCATCTCGAGAAAATCTTACTAGAAATTTTGGATATTTAAGATGAAATGATTAAGTGAGCCACATTGAAAACATATCTAAGGTTCTCCATCGTTTGTTCTATTTCTGGATCGAACATTCTATATAGCTCTTGTGAAGCTTATGGAGAGAAATACCTCAGAAACATAGATAGCTTAAGAATTATCACCAATAGAGTTGCTAGCTTGTGAAGCTAAAGCTATTGATTCATTAACCATGTTTTTTTAGCAAAACATGTAGCTTGTTTTTAATTTAGAATAGAGCACATCTAATATAAGTGTATTCATACTAGTAGATTCTCTAATTGACGTGAATTTTTAGCCTTTGAATATATAGTATTAACAGAACACAAGGTGCCAATAATCTTATTAAAACTAGCAAAGAAATCATCAAGATATATTTCAGGTTTAATTTCAAAACGCATATATTATTTTTATACGTGTGTTGACGTACTTTTACTGTGTTTCATCAGTCATTATAATGATATATATCTTATGTATTGACTTGATATGCACCGCACGGTCAAAGTCGCTTCTTATATCTTGAATAATTAAATTTGTCATCTTATTGTTAGCCTCTACATCTAGCAGATTCATTGCTATCACTATATTATTTTTGAGAACAGATCTTCTCCTATAGAATGTTTGTCTCCATCTTAACCTTTCAATAGTAAAAATCAATACATCCAGAACACAAGGTTTTTGTAGAATACCTATTCGCGACATAGTTTCTAAACACCAGTTATGATCATTTAGAAAATATAATAAAATAAAATAACTGTGTTCTGATACTACTAAGTAAGATCAAGTGACTTTAAGATATGCAATCAGAGGAGTGGAAGTCAATTTGATAATTTCCTCCAATAACAAAATCTGAAAAAGTTGATAATTTCCTCCAATAACAAAATCTGAAAAAGTGAGTTTTCAGAATCTGGATAGAACACCAATTTGTTGATGAACTCATTATAGGTGTAGATACACAACTCTAACTAATTTACCTAAAATTTTTATAGAAAAATAGAAAAAAATACAAATAAACTCTACAAGAATGACAAAAGTTGACCAAAATTAATTAAAGTATAATTAATTAATAATTCAAGATACGAAAATAATTAGTGATCAAACTTTTCAAAATACTTAGATCAAACTTTTCAGAATAATAGAAAAACAACCTAGCTAAATTTTATATAAAAAAGTCAATAAAAAATTTAAATTAATCTAAAATCAATCCATAGTTACACACAAGAGAGATTAATTAATTTTGATCTTTTATAAACCAAAATTATGCTGGTAATATCTACCCAAAAACTCTCCATATTATGTGTACAGATGACTAACATTTTAACCACTATTCGTAACTACTGCTTTATTTATTTTAAGCCGTCGTATTAGAAAACCAAGTCACCGGCTGTACCAAAGAACACGAGTTCAACGCGTTTCCGCATTAAATCCCACTGAAACACTATTTCACCGTCTCCGCTCCAATCCGGTTATACATCACCTCTAGATCTTCTGCGCCTACAAACGCCATGTCATCTTGTCCCGCCCTATCTATTTGCACATCATATGGCCACGCTCGCTGATAGACATAGCCCATCTATCACCCTTACTCTCTCTCCCACTGTGCGCCTATCCACGCTATTGAGCCATTTCCCTGCCGTCAGTTAATTTCACCAGCCTACTAATTCTTTTTTGGCGATCCTATCAAGTCTTGGCCTCCTTCAACCCACACCAACCCATTAACATGTCCTTTTAGCCCACTCGTTTGTTTTCTTTGATTGCACGGATTAATTTCTAATTCGATCAATACTTGGTCCGTTTACAGAGTTTTTCTGCCTGCCACGGGGAAAGTCCAGTATGTTTCCCTAATGTACAAGGACCTTCCGAAGGTTTCAGCTTTCAACACGTTAGAAATAAACACGGCATTGGAAATTTTGGACACGTGTCAACGCTAGGCGTACCCATGTGGCCATGTACGTGGAATCCTAGCAACTGAAAAATTGCGAAAAGTTGTGAGTTCTACTCGGCCAATGACATATGCTTATTCATGGAAAACTGGAGGTTGCTTCTTGAACAATAATTATGCCCGTGCCTGAATTAAAATAACGGCAAGAAGCTAAGAGGTAACTCGCTAAAATTCCTGTAAAGAGAGGTGTCCATTGTTAGTGAATGTTCTCAGAAATTTGATTGTCTGATATTCACAGCCCCATATAAAACCGAACAAATGCATTTCCTCCCAAAAATATCGTCCTCTAAGCATTTTCAACTTGTAAGTAATTAGTAACAAGCAAAAGATTGTACAGTACCTGACAAGATCAAAATGTCGTCGTACTACTCAGGTAGATACTGCTCCAACTGATGCTTCAAATAATCTTCTAGCCTCTGATATCTAATTTGTAACGGATTGAATCCATGCAGGAATTGTCACCGAGACCTAGGGTAGCTACACCATAGCTATAGAGTTCGTAGTCACGATTAGTGGTTAAGACGAGCTTTTACCCTTAGCACTCCTGTTGGTATTAGAGAAGAAGAAGGAGCAGATTAAGAAATAATTCTTGCTTACCCCTTCTAGCGTTCAATTACATAAATATATAGCCAAGGGCCTTAACCTAATCAGAGCCAATTGCTCCTAGAATTATGGACAAAAAATAGAAAACTAAACTAACCTTTCAAACATAGCCAATTGCTCCTAGATGGACTAAAAATAAGAAACTAAACTAACCTTCCAAACTTAGCCAATTGCTCCTAAAATTATAGACTAAAAATAGGAAACTAAACTAATCCTTCCAAACATTATCACTGGTGGTTGCCTTACCATGCACCCCCACATGACATCTCTCCCCCCGTCGAGGAGCAACTCATCCTCGAGCTAGAACACAGGGTACTTGGCGCGGAACGGCTCGACGTCTTCCTATGTCGCCGACGCCACAGACTCTCCTTTCCACTGGATCAGGACCTGCCCCACATCGCGAGCTAAGCGTGTCCGCACTATGCGATATGGCTCTAGAGCAATGGCTCCATGATGAATAGGAGGCAGAGGTGGCGGAGCATCCGGGGATGGGCCCTGGAACTTCTTAAGGAGGCCGACGTGGAACATGTCGTGAAGTCGAGCCTGGGAAGGCAGAGCGAGACGGACGGTGACGTCATTGATCAACTCTATGACGCAGTAGGGCTCGTAGAATTGTGGCTTGAGCTTGCCGACGACTGCCTGGGACAGGAATGATGCTACGCACTGTCAGAGACGAAGGAGCGCCCAGTCGCGCACCTGATACGAGACATGGCGATGAGCTTTGTCATAGTGAAATTTCTGGACTGCCTGCGCTTGCTCTAGCCTATAGCGGATGTCGGCAAGGAACTCTTCACGTTCTTCCATGCTCTTGGCGACAGCGGCCACTCTCGTGTCCCCCGGTTCATATGACCGGATGGATGGCGGATCGCGCCCGTAGACAACATGGAACGACGTGTCCCACAACGAAGTCTGGTAGGCGGTGTTGAAGACGAACTCTGCCCATGGTAGCCACCGCAGCCATTGTCACGGCCGGTCTCCCGTAAGGCAGCATAGGTACATGATGATGACGCGGTTGGTGGCCTCTGATTGCCCATCCGACTGGGGGTGGAAAGCAGTGGTCATATGTAAGTTGCTGCCTACCAAGCGCATAAGCTCACACCAAAACTTTGAGGTGAAGACCGGATCACGGTCGGACACCATGGACTGCAGTACACCGTGTAAACGGACGATGTCGGTGAAGAATGCTTGAGTGACTATCTCGGTGAAGTACGGATGCGCCAAGGGGATGAAGTGGCAGTACTTGCTGAACCTGTTGATCACCGTCAATATGACTAACTTGCCCTGAACATGTGGCAGCGCTTTGACGAAATAAAGGGCGATGTCTATCCAGACACCCTGCGGCACGGGCAGTGGGAGTAGGAGCCCAGCCGGGTGTAAATGCTCTGACTTGTAACGCTGACAAGTGGCGCACACGCGCACAAAATCCTGCACGAGTTGTTTCATGTTAGGGAAGTGGAAATCACGCCGCAGCTGGTGCAATGTGCACTGGACCCCTTCGTGCCCGTCCTCGTGGACGGCTACCATGATTTCCTACACGAGGGAGGATGCCGGAGGGATGTAGAGGGGCCCACCGAACTACACCATGTCGTCGACGATCGCCCACGGTGCTCCTCTGGATCCCGCGCGTACTTCGTCCTGGAGCGCGACGAGAGCCAGGTCGGAGAGCTGCACTTGATGGAGACGCGTGACGAAGTCGAAGCGGGGAGCCAAGAGGACCAGGATGGCCCCGTCGTCCACCGTGTCATGCTGCGAGAGGGCATCCGCCACCGTGTTCGCCTTTCCAGCCTTGTATTCGATAGAGAAATCAAAGCCCAAAAGCTTCCCTACCCAATGGTGTTGGGGAACTGTCGCGAGCCGCTGATCCAACAAGTATTTGAGGCTATAATGATCCGTCTTGATGAGGAATCGGCGGCCTCACAGATACGGACGCCAGTGCCAGATGGCGTGGACGAGTCTGATGAGCTCCCGCTCATAAGCGGCGAGCACACAACGCCGAGGCGCGACTGGCCGGCTGAAGAAGGCAATCGGATGGCCGTCCTAGATGAGCACCGCGCCGAACCCATGGGATGAGGCATCGCATTCGACGATGAACATCTTGGCAAAGTTTGGCATGGCGAGGATCGGGGCTGAGGTGACCATAGCCTTGAGCACATCGAACGCCGCGGCCGCCTCCTCGTTCTAGGAAAAGCCATCCATTTTGAGGAGAGTCGTCAGCAGCGCGGCAATGGTACCATAGTTGTGGACAAATTTGTGGTAGTATCCCGCCAAGCTGGGAAAACCACGCACCGCCCACGCCAAGCAAGGAACTGGCTAGTCATGGACGGCCTGCACCTTAGCCGGGTCCATGGCAACACCCGTCGTTGAAATGACGTGGCCAAAGTATGCGACGGAAGTGACACCGAAGGCGCACTTGGCCCGCTTGATGAAGAGCTGGTGCCGCCGGAGCTCGGTTAGGACGACGTGGAGTTGACGAAGGTGATCTGCCCATGTCGTGCTATAGAGCAAAATATCGTCAAAGAAGACAAGGACAAAGCGACGAAGGAACGACTAGAGGATGTCGTTCATGAGGGCTTGGAATGTCGCAGGGGCATTGCATAGCCCGAATGGCATTACCAAGAACTCATAGAGGCCGTCATGGGTACGGAACGCCATCTTGTGGACATCTTCTGGCCGCATCCACACCTGATGGTACCCTGACCGCAAGTCCAGCTTGGTGAAGAACCACGCGCCGTTGAGCTCGTCGAGAAGTTCGTCGATGACGGGGATGGGGAACGCATCCTTGACGGTGAGCGCGTTCAGGGCACGGTAGTTGACACAGAACCACCACGAGCTGTCCGCTTTCTTGACGAGGATGACTAACGAAGAGAACACCGAGTCACTGTGGCGGACGATGCCCTGCTCGATCATGGCGGCGCATTGCCGTTGGAGTTCATCCTTGTGAGCCGCCAGATACCTGTACGGCTGGACTGCCACCGGTGGCACACCCGGTTTGAGGACAATACTGTGGTCACGGGCACGCTTTGGTGGCAGCCCCTTGGGCTCAGCGAAGACATCCCTAAAAGAAGCCAACAGCTTGTCGAGGAGAGAGTCATTGGTCGCTATAGCGGAGAGGACTCGTGTACACGCCGTTGCCACAACCGTCTAGCAGACTGCACGGCCGTGTTGGTAGAACGACATGGTGGGCGCGCTGAAATCCTAGATGATCTGTCCGCCCCCAGGACCAGGTCATACCTTGCAAGTGGCACGACAAATAGGTCGATGCGGAACTCATTGTCGTCAATGGAGATTGGAGCTTGCCGAAGAACGCCGGGGCAGGTGACCCTTTCTCCGTTGGCCACAGTTGCCATGAAGCGTGGTCGGGGTTGGACGGGTAACCCAGTATGGAGAGCGGTAGCCTCGGCGATGAAATTGTGGGTCGACCCAGTGTCGAAGAGCGCGACGAGAGTGGTGGCGCCCAGAGACACGTTGATCTGCATTGTGTTGCAAATCGGCACATCGACGATTGCGTACAAGGAGAAGTCCGGTGCCTCGGTCGTCATGGCGTCGTCGAGGTCGGTGATCTCTACAGCACCAATGTAGAAGAGCCTCCTGCAGACACGGTTGTGTCCACGTGTATACTTTTCATTGCAGTTGTAGCAGAGGCCGAGTCGGCGGTGCTCCTTCTATTCCGCGTAGGACAGACGTTTTACCGGATGGCCCGCCACCGTGAATGCGGGCGGTGCAGCTTTGTCGACCGGAGGAGCTGACAGAGCGAGGCGTGGGGCTGTGGCAGGTAGCAGGCCGCAGGTCGCGGGCTTAGTCAGCGCCAACGTGTACTGCACCCGCAATTCTAGCTGTCACGCCAGGCTCTTGGCGGTCGCCAGCGACTGGGGGTTCTGGATGCACATGTCGATGTTGAGCGGCGGCAGCAAACCCCCTGTGAAGAGCTGCACCTTCTGTGATTCCTCTAGAGGACCGACGCGTGCCAGGAGCGCTTGGAATCGGTCTTGGTACTCGGCGACCATGCTCATGCGGTGGCAATCATCTAACTCGAACAGCGGCGCAGATTGCAGCGGAGGTCCGTAGCGTAGGTTGAGCAGATCGGTGAAGCGGCGCCAGGAAGGAGTACCCTCGTCCTGCTGGACCTAGATATACCACATTTGGGCGCCCTCCTCCAAATTGTACGACACCATCCACACCTTCTCCTCCTCCATGATCCTCTGCTAATGAAAATACGACTCGCAGCGGTTTATAAAGATGAGTGGGTCAGACTTGCCGTCGAACCACGGGAAATCCATCTTCTGGAACCTCGACGGCCGATCATTGTTGTGCTCGCCGGAGTCCTGCTTGCCGCTCGAGAAAGAGGAATGGCCGGCGGACAAGGCTTGGATTGCTTTGGCGTTGGCCTTCGCGGTGGCTTGTAGCGTGTTGACGACGGCGGCCAGCGTCTCCACGGCGGTCTTGAGGTCGGTTTGGTCACCCATGGCAGTGGCACACGACGACGTGGTGGAGGGGATCGCGGGAAAGGACGGTGCGATGGCTGGTGATGGGGATGGAGAGGTGGAACGGAAGGACGAGGATCACCGGGATCGTGATACCAGGTTGTCAAGATCAACGAGACCTAGGGTAGCTGGACCACGGCTATGGAGTTCGTAGTCACCATTTATGGTTGAGGCGAGGTTTTACCCCTCAGCACTTCTATTGGGGTTGGAGAAAGAGAAAGAGGAGATTTAGAAAATAATTCTTCTTACCCTTATAGTATTCAATTATATAAATATATAGCCAATAGGCTCAACCTAATCAGAGCCGATTGCTCAATTATAACAAACTAAAAATAAGAAAATAAAAAAATAAACTAACCGTCCAAACTTAACCAATTAAATAAAAAATTAAACTAATCCTTCCAAACAGTTGACTTAACATGCGCCCCCACATGACAGGAATTCAGAGCTCTTGCCTGCTCAGCAGGCACAACAACATTCCGTGGTAGCCGGCCGCAATGGTACGACAATAGTAATTAGTTAGCTCACATAAAAGGTACTGCACCGGAGTACATTTTTTTTTCATGAAACAGTACTGATCGAAACCGAGATGGTCCGACTGTATATATTCGCACAAAATCAATCTTTATTGTTTGCATTAGGCTCTCCCCCAAATTTATCATATTTCTTAAGCCCTCTTTCTACACGCTACTCTATCCGTTCAAAAAATATTTGTGGGTTTTGACTCTGAGTTTACTTATAGCTTTAACCATTTATATATTTTGAACAATCCAATTATTTATCATACTTTTATTTATAATCTATTATATAGTGAAATTTCATTAAACATGCTCCTAGCTCCTAAGCTGTCAGTTGTCACGTATCTAAAATTAGAAAAAAAACCATAAAAATTCTGAGAAAAAATAAAAAATATCTAACGAACAAATTACATTTTAATAAGTGAAACCCACAATTTTAACCACTAGTTCTATAAAAAAACAAAATCCATTCTCCTTCTCCATCTCCTCTCCCCCTCCCCCTCTTTACAGAGGGGTATATGTAGATGCTTCTATCCCTCGGAGAACAATATATATATATATAATCAATAATTAGTAAATTGTTATATTTTTTTATAAGTTATTTGGACATAAACCTCTACTTATGGCAACCAAATAGCAATGGCACATTAAAAAAAATTTAAAGAAAGTCCTAGCATCCGCACTCATTTTGCCAAGTGAAGGGCCATTCATTGTCTTTATATTATTAAAAAAATCTATTTTACTACCCCGAATTATTCGCTAGTTCAATCTACCTCCTAAAGTATTACCAGTATGAATGCTGCAGCTGCTACGGCGACACACCCAATTGATGTAGCGATGGCAGCACACTACGCATACGGTGGCTGCAGAGCACAGGATGGGCACGATGTCAGGTGTTGTCCTACAACTTCTAATACTGTAGCCGATGAACTCGCAAAATTTGGCGCTGTTTCGCGTAGTCATCTCTTAGCTTTCAGTGGATGCTCCTCAGTTTGTAAACGTTCTGGTTGCCAGTGATTATGCTGTGCACACTGGTTAATGGAATGCTATATTCCGAAAAAAAAAGAATTTCAGCGTGCATCCCACTCCCAGCAGCCGTATTCTGGAAGAGCGGCTCCCGACGCTCCTCAATATGCATTAATGCATACGACATCTCTCGGACCCGGCTTCTGCTTTTGTGTCCCTATGAACCAAAGAGAAGTTGTGCAAAGCTTATTAGATGCTCCATATGGAACAAGCACAATTTTTATGCTAGAAGCATGCATCGCAAATAGAGCTAGTATGTATATCAAATTATCAATCAACTGCCAGAGGACTGGTTGTATATAGTCAAGTCTAGCTATCTATCTTTACCTATTATAAAAACTCGAAAAAAAAAACCCATATGTTTTGATTCCCAGAAGCTATAGCGGTCTATGAGCACGTTTTAGAAAGCTCTTTAAGTCTAGTTTCCAGTGAGTCTAGCCCCGACCAGTTTCGAGCTACCATTTGAGTACAGACCACCATTTAGTGTATAATGCTCGGAAGATCAACAGCCAGCCTGATGCTAAAATTCATGTATTAAACTGTACCATTCTATAATATTACGTGGTGCATGGCATACATGGTTGGAAAGGGTGTCAAGTCAAGAATCCAACTCAACAAACCGTGCATCATTTAGACTTTCCTAGGTGGAGTTATTGCCAAAACAATGAAGATTGCGCAGAAGACTAATAGCCACACGAAAACTCTGTAGGAGCTTATTTTGAAGAGGTCTTTTCACATAGTAGAACTAATTATTTTCTTTTCGAGTTTCCACCTATCTAGCAGGGCTGTTGATAGTATAAATACCCCTTAGACTCATTGTAATCACAGATTATGATAATAAGAATATAGACCACTTTATTCAGCTGTCCGCTAGCAAACCCCTGAGAGTTGATCTCTACCCCTTTGCTCTTGTAACTTTCTTCGTAGGAATTACATAAGCGGTGACTTCATCCACTCCCAATTGATGCTCCTACATCTTTCAAGGTCTCCTCGATTGATTGTAGGCTGTGTTGGTTGGTTTCTTTGAGAGTGTGGTTGGGCGAATCCTCGATTCAGGTTGCCGTATTGAGACGGTGGTTGGCTTTGTGTTTTTATTCGTCAGGTTGCATTAGTTATCGTCGCTTGCAGCAAGTTATCTCGGTTTGATTCTACGTCGTGAAGATCGGAACATCAAGACGTATCAACATATGAATAGCATGTCATTATATCCATTGAAGAAAATTGGTCTCTATCACTTGAATTCCCAGTCGTGTCCTTCCCTAACTCAAATTAAACTAACTGGAATAGATCATTCTTGGGTATTTTCCAGAAAATCTTACCACTCTAACAGGGTGGTCGTCTTCTCCGTTTCACACAAATCATGTTCAGCGTGTAACCACCACCGCCTCTTTTGAAAAAAAAGACAGTAACAAAGTAACCAGTAGCCTATGGTTTCTTCTTGATCCCCACCCCAGACTCATTTCCAGTAGCATGGACCTATATATGAAACATTTAAATCTCCACGATTCAATCTCTGTTTCAATGCACATGCATCTATTTTACTAGTCAAGAAAAAAGAAATAAAATTTCCAAAGTTATTATTCTTCATCAGATAATCATGATATTGAGTTATGCACGGTAAATATTTGGAGTTTATCCTGGGTTTGTTCAGTATTAGATCTCTAGTTTCTACGGGCATACGTAGTCATTTGAAATAAAAGAGTCGGAGGATTCCTCTTTTATGTTTGAACAGAGAAAAATGCTTCAGTCTGTCATAATAGAAAATGTTTATCTAAGATGGTGCATGCAAGTACTAGGTGGTGGGGGGTTAGTCTTTTTTTTTTCAGACGGGGCTCCTAATTCTATTTTTCTACTCATCCGTTTCTAAATAATTATCTGTTATGACGGAACGAGCCATACGCTAAGAATAATGTGGCTAGTACTACTCTTGCAGCGGCAGTGAATGCGGCAAGTGGATAAGGTTCCTTATAAGGTATTTGGATTTGTTATTTGGTTGCATCAAATTAGGACCAAGTTGTTGGTAGATTAGACGAGCTGAACGGTTATCTTATCTCGCTCTCATTGTCAATTCTTTTGCATGGCTCCGGGGAGCGAAGAGTCTAATTCGCGAACGGGTCGAAATTTTCTTTTCCGGACTACTCGAATGTTTTGCCCGTTTCCCTCTTTTCATATTCGGACAGGACACATGGGCTTTCTTCTTTTTGCGTTCGCTGGGCTTTTGATTTCACAGGAGGTCAAAAAGCGCCAATCCCAGTAGTGGCTTGCAAAGAGCAGCATGGGAGTCACGGTCCAATTCGTTTCGAATTATTATTTAGAAAATTTAATATTGAAAATATTCTATGCACAAAGTTCGTCAATATAGGTTTTGTATGTATAAAGTTTATAAGCACAAAGTTTGTACATATAAATTTCTATGTATGCACAAAGTTTATATGTACAACGTTTTCTATGTATAAAGTTTGTATGCATAAAATTTCTATATACATATTTTTTCAGGGTCAAAAATAGTATTCGTTGGACCGAAAACGTTCAAGCTGAGAATGGCCGTGAAAGCAGTCTAATTGCACGTGGGCTCAAAAATGGTCAAGCCTAGTTAGACATGAATGATTCTGAATTGGGCTCTCACACGTGTACACGTGGGATTGTCCTGTTCACGCGGTTTGACGCGCGTGCGACTGTTCGGCGAGACACCAAAGTGTTGCCTTGCTTTGGACACCTCACAGATATACTGACGCCAGACTACGAATACGAATCTCACCTTTGAGCTAATTAAAAATCTTATTATTTCGACGCTCTTGATTGAAATAGCTCGAACCTAAATCATCTTGGAACTCCCTGTAGCCAATTTCCATAGACATTTAGGAAAAACGGCATCATGATCGATCGGATTATGTAAAAATAAATGAGCAATCAGCATCATGTTTATGCCATGGCAGTTAATTAATTTCTGTCTCGACGTCGAAATTAAATTTACTACCAAGCAACCAGTGTTAATGGGCACCGTGCAAAAATTCCCAGACGAGAGTATAATATAGTTTGCACGAGAAACCTAAGGGAAAATACCTTTAATAATAAGGGAGCCCTCAATTTATTCATATTTAGTAGTTGTATTTATAGAGTATTTTTATTTCTGAACTCCATGAGAAATTTGCAGGAAATTGTGTCAAAATCACCGACGCGGACGAGCTAGTCTTGGTCATCATGCAAACTTTCATACGGTTTTAGCCTATTATCTGTTCTTTTCCCTGCCGACATGAGAACTGAGATTTGAGTCTGATCTATTTGCACTAGAAATCGCAGGGGGAAAATACTGAATTTACTTCCAATTCGGTTAGTATGTTGTAGGTTTACAGAGTATTCTGATGATTTCCACGAGAAATGTCCATGAAGGTTTGAGCATTAGAAATAAATTATTCCACAACCACCGATCGACACGGAAACCGTGTCGAACTTAACTTAGCATCGCCTGCTTGGCTGGAACATGGCGAGAAAAACTGCTGAATTAGCTTCATCAGCACTGTATCGATTTTGCTATGAAATTCATTTTTGTTGCCTGAAATCGCCAGAGACCTAAATTCATTTTTGTTGTATAATGGATACCTGTTGGCTCTCACTAAAAAATGACATGCGCCGGTTATGGCACCCATGGGCTATGTGGTACCAATTACCTAGTGTCGGTTTTTTTCTAATAACTGTTATATTTATGACGATATATGTATCAGTTGCTATCGTATATACTGGTTCTATTAGAAAAATGACACCTATAGATCAGCAAAAATAAAAATAAAAATAATATAATACAGAAATTCATAGAAAATTTATAGATATTCACATAATATAGCCACATACACATACACACCCATATATATATTTACCTTCACCATATATTCACATGCACATTGACATCCACGCCTAAAATTACTAGTCTCAATATTCACCGTCGATGTTTATATTCGAAGATATAACTTAGCGACTATACCTAAGTAAGAACTGGATTTTCAAAGTGTGTATTTTCAAAGTATGGTAGACTTTCTTGTCATCTAATGTAGCTGTAACAGAGATCATATGACATCAACTAAATAAAAACACTTTATATAATCTATCCTTACATAATATAAACATCAACAAATTTATTAAATAATTCAAACACCTTCAAGGTCTAAACACTAAATAAATACATAATATTTTCAAAAATTTCTTCAACACTCAAGTCGAATCCTGCTAGCTGGTTCTTTTCTTCCTTTGAGTTTTCCTCTTCGATGATGTAGGTACATTGGCCAACTCTGATGCTTGTAGGCTTGGTGCTTGTTTGTTGAGATTATGAGTATGTTGATGTAAGATTGTAAGCATCTTGACAAAAAAAACTATCTAATATCCACGCCGATGCATCATACGCATAAAGTCCAATGAGGTTTCTTAGCTTTAATGCATATCCTTAAATTCTTAAGGTTCGGTGTGTGCTAGTTAATGTGACATAACTAGCACACAGTAGGCTAATATAGACTCAAGCTATCGGCCGTTTAGCCGATAGATATTAGTTACAAAGTTTACATCATAATATATATTGTAAATAATAAGGTAAGAAAACTCAACAACTATATAATTTGATAAGTAAGATAAAGCTTGCTAGATTACATTACTAACTTTATTAAAGATAAGCTTAATAGATCAGATTAAATCGAGACAGTAGAAGATTATAGCTAATAAGATTAGGTAAAATTGATAGCATATTAGATGTGCTATAAAAGGTATATTAGATGACAATTCGATATGGATGAAAGTGAAAGCATAGTATAAAGAAAATTCATTGACAAAAACACTAAAGGAACATTGAATAAAAGCTATTAACTTATAAAGATTTACCATATTTAAAACAATCTAATAAATTAGATATAATCAAGATTGTATAAGATTAAAAATAATAAGATAAACTTTATAAACCCATAAATTATATACCAATACGATAGATATACTAGATCTGACTAAGAGATTAAATCAATGCAGCCTTAGATAGAACTAATGCATCAAGATAATCAACAAACGTATAAACTTAGCTAAAATATCAGATCCAACCGAGAAATTCTTAATCAACCTAATACATTTACTATATGATAAGATCTATCTCTTACTAAACATCAAACTTAACCAATGCAACCCAACTAAATTTAATATCATATCGAAAACTTTGTTACTTCTATTCCTAGAGGTGGCAATGCTTCTAGATTTGATTGTATTGATTTAAATTTTTTACAAGACCACTAGGTTTTATATGAGTCCAATACGGTTACAAGCAACTATGCCAAAAGTGTGTCTGCTAGAAATAAATGGAAATAAATACATATTCTTGTATATTTACAAAAGATATTTATTAACACAAAATTGATTTGTAACAGCTTTAAGGATAGATAACTTTTTCTCCACTTTTATAAACTTCTTTGAATTTGGTCTTCACTAGGGAATCCCTTCAGCTTTATTGGCTCTCTTCTTTTGACCGAATCCAATAACAACTCTTCAAAATATCGGTGTTAACACATGTCCTCCAATTTTAAAGTTTGAGGACTCATGCTTGGGAAATATCCTCTTTTGGCTTTTACAACTTTGAAATTTTCTTATAGATCATTACAACCCATTACAAACCATTTGATCTAGCTCAAGTAATAATTTCTCTAACGAATTGTGGTCTTATCTGGTGCTTCTTTATTGAAAACTATTCATCTCCCCCAAAATTTCACACCTATGTACTCATTGCTAGAAACTCTTCATCTCGTCCAATCCTCGATGAACTTCTAATGACTTGAAGCCTCCATCCTCTTCTTCTTCAGCACAACTTCAGTAGCCTCCGTAATGACGTCTTCCACCTCCATCCTAGAGATAACCACTTCTTTGATTCCTTTTTTGCTTATTGTAATTTAGTTCGGCCAGGTGCCTCCTAGTCCATTCATCATGTTCTTCATTTTCCTATAGAACCTCAAGAACCAAGTCTTAATCGTGATACCAGACCATCCAAATTACTTTTAACTAGTCACTTTGGAAGCAATGACTTCATAGAGATAATCATTGTCGAAATCTAGTGAATCTCTTTTAATAATGCTGCTATATCTATAAATGACTAGGCAAATAGCTTCAAGTTATAGCCAAGCAAACTCCCAGGATGAAGAAATTGGTACCATTGGGTATTAGCGATGAATAAGACCGTCTGGGATGAACTAGATGAATTGGACATTGGACAGTACATTAGAAGAATGAGCTTATACTCATATCAGTTTCTTATTTTTGGTCAGACGCCTTAAATGCCTTTTTGTTTAGACATGGGTCGATGACCCCAAATTTAATAGATGGGACCACGCTGACCTGCCTTGACCCATCCACTCTCTAGTTTAAGTCACACCATTGGTTGTGGACCAATGATGTTGGTGGCTGGTCCAAGTACATAGCAACCCATAGCAAAACATTAGGATCAGTCAATGATCAGGAATACGTGGCTTTCTTAAACTTGTGGCTCGAAAGGTTCATCTTCTATGCTCAACTATAGGTCCAATGACAAATATGCAATACATAGCAAAATGACTCACCGATCACCACCAAATCCCCCTCGACAAATATCTTCTAGTGGCCACCTACTTGCTACTGCACCAAGTGGCCACAAAGCTATAGCCTAGTCAACCTATTGGACACATTAGGAGTCATTGGTGGTTTCTGCAGCTATTGTTGAACCTGTACAGCTGTAAGGTAGTGAATACCCTTTCTCTTGAAAGCTTTCAATTCCCCCATCATCAGAATACACAAAAGATGAAGAGGTCATCCAACGCTAATGCACATCTTATAGAGAAGCAGCAACGGCTCTCTTAGGCCATAAAATGTCTCCTATCAGAGTTTGCCAATGGTTCAAAGGTTTTTACTACGGTTTTATTAGGAAAGACACCATTTGGTTTGCTTATGATGACATGGTGACTTTTGAAGCATCCTTTAAATTTGACTTTTCCAACGTTGTTAGTAATACTTGTGCTTCTATACTATATGCTGCCGATAGGACCATGCTAAAAATGAGCCAAAGCGGTCAGCCGATCGTCTACCAACCTACATCGACTTCTTCAAATTTGGGGTTCAACATGCCTCCACTATTGTCGCTCTTCCAAGGGCCAAAAACCACAGGTCAAAAGAACAATAAGACATTTTCCCATCCATGCTAAAAAACAAAAGAAACATAGTCGATACAACTGCCTCCACGAACTAATTAGACTCAAGCAACATTGGCTCCTCTTTCTCCTTTGGTACACATCAATCTATCTATTACCACTTTTCCATTTTCTTTACACTTTGTGTGATCATCTTTTTTTTTGCCATAGCTTGAGTTATCGGCTTTAGAAGTCCAACCAGATGCCCCTATAAGGATAGAGCCAATGACCCACCAACTGCTCTAGAATCATAGGCATCCAATCCCTAAGCTCCTCCCATAGCTTGCCCCCGACGGGGTGCCTAGGGTTACTGTCGCTAGCCACTGCTGGTCATCACTCATCGGATCGCCACACCCTCCATGCTGTGTTGCCCTCTGTGCTGTCCCATTGACATTGTTCCTCACTGCCAACCAGTGCCACTACAATGCTGTCCCACACTACTTCTTACAGTACTAGTGACTACAACTCCCATGTGCGGAATGGTGGTTGGCAAGAGAGGGGTGAAGAAACGATTTACTTTTGACAAGTGGATCCCACATAATAATTTTTATAATTAAATATATTCTAGTTTAAAAGGAGAAAGAGGATGATAGGTGGGCCTATGCCACATAGGTGCACATAAGACCAAAACCACCATGCAAACCGAGGGAGGTAGATTGATTTAGTTTTAGAAGTTGGAGGACACCCTATATTTGGTTTTATTTGAGAGATGTGAAAAAGATATAAAATGGACTTTTTCGTGGAAGCAATAAAGCCTTCTCGGTTGGTGACCCATTAATAGGAAGGCATGAAACCCAAATCAATTGCTGTTTAGAGTTTCTCGGATTATAACAGCATGTTGAAATTAAACTAATCATTATTTCGGCTGGTTTTTGCAATTTTCCCTAATCTCTTAATGTCTTTCTTTCATGGAAAAGGCATGCAAAAGGGAAGGTAATTAAACAACCATCATGAGAAAACAGATTAATTATTTGCGAAAATCTTAACTGGACAGTTCAGAGTCGATCACAGCACGCACACGAGGCGCGGCATGACTGTTAATTAATGTCGTTACAACGTCAAAATTAAATTTAATACTACTACGAAGGGGCAACAGTTGGAGGCCTCACCATGCAAGATAACGTAACCTTCGATTAAATAGTCACTTGATTTAGTAACTCTGCTACGTGGTTGGTTTAATTAGTCAATTGATTTGAATTGAATCTAATTTCTGATTGCAAGTGAAAACGGTTTTGTCCATGTTAAATCTATGGTTCAATATATATATCCATGTTGGGTTTGAGAAACACACTGACATATCTTTGTTATTTTCATTGTAATCAGTAAGTGTGCTTGTCCAAATTGGTTATACAAGCGACGAAGAAGAATGAGCAGTGATTGTAAGCACTAATTCATGCAACGTATAAATATGTATATAGGCGGTACATATGGGCGTGGTCTCATATCAATCTTAGTGGGGCTTGCTGAATCCTGGGCGCTATTCTTGTCTTCGCTTGTATTGTGATGCCCTACTCCTCTTAAGAGGTCGATCCTTGTATTTATGTCTTTAGATCCCCTAGCTAGTATTCTTTAGGAAAATCAAGTCATAGTCTGATCCAAGTCCTATTGGTCTCTGATCGTCTTCAATAAGTTGGTTTTATATTCCTTATCTACTTAAGACATCTACTTGGGAGGCTATCTTCGTTTAGAGGAGTCTTTGTTATGGATGTATGGGTATGCTGTTCGTAATCACCCACGTGGAAAGGTCCAAAACTATTAGTTGTGTTGCTTTCTTTTTTTAGAAAAAAAAAAGAAACTAAAAGGCCCGTTATAAATTGGAAAGAGATTGAATTAGCCTTTTTCAGGCTATTAAGGCATGTACAACCTAACAATTGAGCTCGTAGATACAATAGCTTGTCATATAGTTACATTTAAGTACAATAAGTTAAATTTGAATATACCAGTGCAGCAACCTAGCTAGCTAGGTTTGGTTGCACTCTTCGTTAAAAGGAGATGTCACGCATGATTTTTTTTTGCCATTCACCCAGTAATAATGACAAGGCAGCAACCTGAACCACGTGGAACAGCCCATTTCCCTCTCTTACATATTTGTGTAACATAGAAACATAATATATGATTTTATCGTAGATTATATTTTTATGTTACACATTAGCTATGTTTATTAGAATTTTTTAGAACTGTATAGAGGCGCAGGTTATATTTATGCTGTGATGTTGTAAAATGAATTGATAAATTTTGCATTTTGCTATCAACAAGCAATTGGTTCTATAAACTGCCAGGGACGAACTTAGTTTTACAAAATACCATCATCCAAGCGTTACCTTTCCATCCACAAACCTGTCCATTAAGTCTTTAAAAAAACATTTTGCGCCTAAAAAGACTTCTGTTACGATCTACTAGTATACAAAATTTACATATGAAAAAACAAGTGATTCTACAAACTGCCAGCGACGAACTAAGATTTACAAAATACCATCTTACAAACGTTACCTTTCTATCCATAAACCTCTCCATTAAGTCTTCAAAAAAAACATTTTGTGCCTAAAAAGACTTCTGTTACGATGTACTAGTATACGGAATTTACATATAAAAGTATGCAAAAAATCATTCAATTATTTACACATACCAATTTGCACCTAAAAAGACGTCCGTCAAGACTATTCTACTGAATTTGCATATCAAAATATACAAGCATTTTTACCGTCGGTAGTTTTGCATCTGTAGACCTCGGTTAAGTCTTTAAACAAACCAATTTACACCAGAAATGTCCTCCGTCAAGATTATTCTACATAATCTGCATATGAAAATATACAAGAATTTTTATCATTCTATTATTCATAAGATTCTTATGTATAATGACATTTACCAAATTTAAGGGGTAAAATGGTCTTTGAGTTCTTAGGGAGCTTCTAGATACAAGCAATAGAAATTGTTGAACTTACTTCATTAGAATATTAAAATATGTTGGCGACTAATTGCATTAATTACTATGCTGAAACAAACCTTCATCATTTAATTTACGTATAGTACCCGATGCTCTCTGTACTTACTAGAAGTAGTAAGGACTAACTAGAACCGGCAACAATAAGGTTTAATAAGACAGAATTATATAAGTCCATCCAACAGCATTACTAACTAACGTTAAATTCAAATGTACACACTTGTAAAACTTATATGCATTAATTCTTCTTTTGTAAAACATATATTCACTACTAAAACATATTCCTTATTACTGGTTCACAACTCCGGTTGTACAACCTACTATGGTATTTTTAGTGTCGGTTAAATTATAAATGTAGTGGATGCTGTTTACTTTAATATACATATATATAGTGCTTGTTTATTATTATTTTTTATATATATACACATATACATACGTCTATAAATATATGTGTTTATATATATGTTTATACAATTACATATATATAATTACGGGTATACAATTGAAACTAAATATATATAATTAATATATTATATATATAGAAGCTAACATAACTCTGCTCATTCTTCTCATTGTCAAAAAACGTGTCCACTATCATGGAATTCCCTAGATGGATTAATAATCTTATCGATAATAAATCCCATGAGTTGTTCTTAAATGCTTTTATGTAATCCGTCAAAAGGAGTTCTTGCTTCATACGTAAAGTTTGTCATTTTCCAAAAAATGTGAATACGTTAAATCAATAATTCAACACAATGCAATTACATATCAATAGTGTTTACATACTTGGATATTTCTACTAGTGTTAATGTCTTGTGCAACAGAGTGAATGAATTCACAAACATAGTAGCCACACTAGTTGTTCCCCTTTTCTTGTCTTAAACACTAAAGAAGAAATGAAGTTATGAAATATTTGTACTATGAAATCGGTATATGTCTGTTGGTAGGGTCCTAACCAGCTATGGCTTAACAAGTGATTGGTTGAACTTAAATCAATGCTTGGTAGCAGCTTATGTTACCTTCTCGATAGGGCCACCCCTAATAGTTGATATTTGATGTGACTTGTATCTTTCATAAACTATTGTAGATTGATTTTTCAATCATATGGCATTGGGTCAACCATTTATCTTGCTTATTATCTGAGCCAACGAACAAAATTGGAGTGTCCACTTTTCTTCTTATGATAGGACTTGACCAACGAGCATTTGTAGTTTGATAATATCTTCTTCTTCATTGATTCGCTCATCTTCGGAGTCCTAGCCTATAGGATATAGTTCTTGTGCAAATTCTTCTTAAATATTTGAAATTGTATGGCTATCTTCTTGAGAGCCCACTCCTTTAGTTTAGGTTGTTCTGCCTTAGGGACATCAAGAGTGAAGTTCTATAGAAGGGTTATCCAGACCATGTCCTTCTATGACTGCGTCACCTGTCCTTGTGGTTCACCAATTTTGTATTCTGATTGGCACGTGATCTCTCATGATATAAGCATACTAAGACATGAACTTCCTTGTGGCAAAGATAGGAGCAATTTGTTCGCCATCTTCTTTTCCTTCCAACTTTTTCATGCCACCTCGTTGCCCTCATTCCTTCATCATCCTAACTTTCTTCTATCCTATCTTGTCAATGTTCTCTTCATACTCTGACTCATTGTTAGGTCCCTCCTCACCGTTGGTGGCTTCCTCATTGAAGTATTAATTACTATCCTCACCCTCGTCACCCTAGTAGTACTAGCTACTACCATATGAAATCTAGTCCAAAAGGAACCTTTCGTCATCTAACTCTTCCATCCTATCTAATAGGATAATACAGGAAATAAAAATTAATATACATTATTCATGGCATTATACATTAACATGTATATTTTTTATTTACATATTTATTGCACTGTTTTTTTCTTTCTTCTCCTTCCTAAAAGTGTGTACATACTCCATAAGTGTGCGATATTTCAATTCCATTGTACACTCTAAGTTCGATCAATAGGCAGGATAATACTATTCATGTTTGCAAATTCATGAATAAAAATTTAAATAATAGGACAATATAAAAATAATTCATGTATAAAAACAATTCATGTGCCACAAAATTTGCTACAAAATTTGTGAACTATAGAGCGAATATATAAAAACAATTTGTATACTACAAAATTTGCAACAAATTAACTAAAAAGGAATATTTCCATTAATCGTAATCTTTACTAAAAAACCTACACACAGCTACTACAGGATTGATGAACTAATGAGTCAAGGTGATTGATGAAAACTGAAAGAGAAATATACTAATGCGTCAAGGTAAATGATGGTCAGCATCAGCATCAACGTCGGTGTGGATCATGGTGTTGTCATCCATGGAAAAGCAGCAGCATCGGTGCAGATGGGAATGGCCGATGGCATTGTTGGCGTGCGGCAGTGGTGTGGGTTTGCTTGCAGCGGCGTTGGTGTGGACGGTGTTGGTGTGGAGGACATCGAAGGTGTTATTGATTGGGACGTTATGAGAAGAAAGAGAATAAATATATCCCATCTTCTTTTTAGCAGTTGTTGTAAATAAGAACTATTTGGTATTAACAACTGGGACTAAAAATTAATTATTTAGTGCCGGCTATTCTTAACAACTAATACTAAAGAGTTTTCCCGCTCAATCAAAAAAAATTTAATCTCTCTTGGTATTAACAACTGGGACTAAAGACTTATCCCTCTCGATCAATTTTTTTTATTCTTTTATTTTGTACAACAGATAAAAAAATATTTTGAAGTAGTTAAAATATGGTAAACAATTTAGAAAATAGAAAAGTATGAAAAATAATTTAAAATATTAGAAAAAATATGGAAAAGTATATCATAAATAAGAAAATTAGGATAATTAATTTAAAACAGTAAACCTATATAGTGTTTTGAGATGCAGTGATATATATCAATGCTGATATTATATGATTTGTAGTAAAGCCAGCTCATATAATTTGCATAATAGTTTACTACTTTTAACACCAAAATTTAGTAAGTCTTGTAAACAGATTCAGTTAAGGATTGAAGAGCTAATCAGCTAATGGAGAGATTAATTGATATATAAAACGAACTGAGTAGATGGTTGAAGATGCAAACTTATCCATATAAGACTAGATCTGAGGAGAAATCGTGAAAGCCATGGTAGAATGATTTTTATCTAAACAAAATGTGTTATAGATAGGTAAGTTAATTAGTTTTTCTTTTATCTCTAAGATAGATTATGTTGTATTATTAGAAAAGTTTTTCCTGTATTCGTGTTGGATTTGTGTAACCCTACGGTATAAATATAAAACCCCTAGAGATTTGTAAATCATCCCCACACAGATTAATATAATCTCTAACACATCGCCACCCTAGTTTATCTAGGTTAATTCTGGCGGTTTTTGGCTCTTGGCTCAGGGCTGCATCGGTTAAATCGAAACTCTAGCGAAGGAGTAAGTCTCACCATTATCCTGGTATATCTGCTCTATCTAAGATTGTATTGATAGGTTCAACCTTTTAGTCGGACCGAATATATCACATCATATTTGTATAGGATCTATCAGCTTATCGAGCTCCTTTTGTTGTCTTATTTTACAGTCTCGAGTTACATCAGTTAGGTCTGTCCTGCAAGACTACTAATACTATATTGACCTTTAAGTCCGTGGATTTTTACACGACGTTTCATTGCTAAAGCCGGCCGAAGAGTTATCTTTATACTAAGCTTCATGCTTAAAATATCAGTTTTTCAATGAATATACATATATCTTCAATGATTAATCAGCTAGTGATTAAACTAGTTCTATTAGATCTAGCTTATACTATCTTAGCTAGGTTCGATCTATCGAGGCTATATCTAATAGGGTTGGCATTGAGATCTAGTGGGTTTTGTTTCTCCCATTAGCTTAGCTAGCCGATGAGTTTTGTGGTCTACTAACATATGTTGTAATTTATTTAGTTTCCTTTCACTTTCGTAGTCTTTCTTTGCATTACGCAACATCTTGCTAAGATCATCTACACTGTTATCTTTTGCATCTCCTTCTGTTTCACCTATTGTAGTATCTATAAAGTCACGATATTGAGCCTAGTGGGAATGTTGTTCTTTCCTTCTTCATAATCTTTCATTGGAACCCCTCACTCTTTGCGCTTAATCTAACGATTATAGTTATGTATGAATCCTAAGTGTAACAAGTGGCTATGTGGAATCTTTGAGGAAGAGAACTCATTCTCGTTCTTACAGTTTTTGTATAGATAACATATGAAACCCTTAGACTTGTAGACATTAGTCATCATGAGAAAATAATACATGCCATCGATGAACTTCTTCAACTATCGTTCCGTATTGTATATCTATTGGTGGTTCATCTATGTTAAAAGTAAAGAATTACTTAAGAGAATTATTAATTTTAAACATCCAAGTCTCAAAAGGTGAGTTGATAAAGAGTATGGCTAATTTTTTTATAAAACATATCGATCAGTGTAATGTAAAAATTATATAGAAAAATCACTGTCAGCGTCACGAACCGATAGAGCTCCTTATAAAAATATGAAATACAACGTACTGTTATAAATGTATTTCTGTATTTTTAACATTAACCGTCTCTAGCTTTTCCTATTTTTACTAAACTCTTTATACTTTTTCCTCTATTTTTTGCTTTTTTCCTATTAGCCCCTTTTTCATGCTTATCGTATTTTTCTTCCCATTGTGCCATACTTTTCCTACATTTTTCATATTAAGACATTCACTATATTTTATATTTTACCTAATTATCTATTCTTTTTCATCTTACTTTGTATAATCTTCCTTTCTTTCCTTTTTTTTAACCTTTTTACCTATGTTTCTTGTATTTTTACTATTATGAAAAAAATATCATTATTTCTATATTTTTAGAGGATAAAGTATGCTACAAATACAATATCTTAATGAGACAAGAATAGAGGATGAAGTTGCTAATCTATTAAATCTTTTGGATGAGTGAAATCACAAAAACAAAATTTTGGCAGCACATCTCTGCTAAATCGTCTGTTTGTAAATTTGTGGGGCTGAAGCAGGAATTAAAAAGAGAGACCTTTAGAACCACCAAACGGTATGGCTCCTTACCGTTACAACATATTAAATAAGAATATTTATACGTTAACAACTGGTGCTAATGACCCTACAGTATCACAAGACTTTAGAACCGGTATTAAAGTACCGAGTTTTTTTATAATTGGTATATTTGTATTTCGTTATGTTGTACTTAAATACCATTAACCTTTCATCCATATTTGGACAAAAAAGAAATGTTCTTATAGGATATTTGAATCCTACAAAATTTCTCTGTAAGTCCTTTGTTCCAAAGTATCCCTATGGAAGAATATGCAATATGGATGACTGACTGCATGTTGGATCATCCGAATAAACATACTCCTAGCTATTCCAGTAGGAACCGATCAATGGAAAATCCGTTCGAAGTTGTACGTGAGATATGATACCTATTCCGTCAGTGGCACGCACCCATTTGTAGCACGAGCAGTGTTGTACGCTGCTCGACCCGGAAAATACGTATTGAAAAAAACTCCACCATTTCGTTGAAAACTATTACATATAAGTTCTGAAAACATTCTTAAAAGAAAATCTCACATATCGGGAAGTTGATGTTAAACAATCATACAAAATTAAATAAAATAGCTGAACTCAACTTGCTTTCTAGACAATCATACAAAATTAAATAAAATGGCTGAACTCAACTTGCTTTCTGAGATTATTTTTTTGTTTGATATCTGTCAACTTTATGTCTCAAAAAGAGTTTCATTTCAAAAACTTTTTATTATCGTCTAATATCACCAATATATTCACCATAGGAGATCATTTTGAAATTTGTATTGTTATTTACAGTTTTCATTTCTTCCACTATAGTTTCCGCTTTCTGCCAGGTTTGAACAGCAAACAAATATGACCATGAGCTATCTAACTAGCTGCTGAGTTCAAATTGGACAATTTTCTTAACCGCACTTGGCTATGTAATGGAGTAAAAAAGGACAACCCTGTTTAACCCCCCGACTGTCATGTATGTCTAAAATAAACTCCTTTAACTTGATCAAAACAGGGTATTCAACCACCTAATTCCCTCTCCTCTCTTCGTCTCTCTCTATCTTATCATGCTCCCTTCCGATGAGCTACTCCTCCCTCCTGTGGATTATGTAATCTAGTTAGCATGATATGCTTAGCCTAGGTATGATCATGCTAATGCAGAAACTTAGAGTTATGACCAGTATGTTGTGAAGCTACTGATGCAAGTCTTGCGATCTCCTCTGCAAAGATGTCCAGAGTGGAAGTACAAGAATGGGTGCTTGACGTAGGCATAGACATAGTCATAGTCACAGTAGTGGTGAGAGTGGTGCTGCAGACGGAGGGGCCGGTTTGGTCATGAAGGTGTCACTGGCGTTCAGCTGTAGGGTAATCACTTGTGCTCGCCTGGAACAGCCTCACGTTCTCTTTCTAGCGCCTAACATAATCGGGGTTAGGGCTTTTGTGTCGGAGAGAAGATGATCGTTAGAGAGTGTTGCTTCTCATAGCTAGACTCCTATATTAGTATGGCATAGAGGGAGATCGAGGGCACTCTAAAACGAAACATTTTGGCGCTTCCGATCAATGTGCGTAATTAGCAATTATGGATATTAATTATGAGTTGATTGTGTTGATCACACACGCAATGGGTGGGAAGAACTGTGTGTAATCCACTCTCGGTTTCCATACCACAAGATCAATTTCCCAACACCTCTCTCCTGACAACCTCCCTTGTTCCTCTTCCCTATATTGCTCTAGCTCCCCTATTTCATGGTGAGATGGATCTAGATATTGTCACTCCTCCTCACACTTGAGGGTGACAGATCTAGCTACCCCTAAGCTCGAACAGCGTAAGCTCAAGGAGCCATGACCAGTGATGCTTCTAGGAAGGTATGGAAAGGGAAGCTCGTGCAGGTGGTGGCAGCGGGCTTGAGGCGACAACGATGACGATAGATCCATAACAAACGGAACTTGAGTTCAATGTGTGCTATACCGTTGTTAATGCCAAAATCTGGCGGATCCGATGGCGCTAAAGCCGATCGGCTAAGAGATCCGATGGGGCTAAAGCCGATCGGCTAAGAGGTCCGTTGGAGGGTTTGATGCAGCTATCGGCCGATGGAGATACTGAGACAAAGCCGATGGAGAACTGTAGAACAGCCGATCAGATTAGTAGAAGATTGGTTCGGTTTGAAGATAGGGGATTGTCCAATCGGGATCAGGTCCAAGAAGCCCGAGGGAAGGAAGGAGAAGGATCGGCTTGCCTAAAAAAGGTTCGATAGCTACAGTGGAGAAGCCGATCAGGTTGCAGCAAAGGAAGACTCGATTACAAATTGGAAGATTATTCAGATAAAACCGGGTTTGCGAAGGAGCCGTAGACTCCAAGGCAGGATGCTTATTTTTGTAAATTATAACCTTACTCAATTAGGGAGGTCTAGCTGGTTAGTTAACTTCTTTAGGAATATTTTCCTTTGTTCTTACTAGGAAATAATGTCCGATGGTCGTAGACGCGTCGGACTCTATCTGTAAATCCAGGGTATAAATATAGACTCCCTGGAAACATGTAATCTATCTCTCGATCATATTCAAATTCGACGCATCACCACCCTAGTTCATCTAGGTTCTACCGGTAGGTTCTGGCTCTCGATGCGGGGCTGCATCGGTTAAGTCCGATCTCCGGCGAAGGGGTAAGTCCCGCCACCATCCTGTTATGTCTTGCTCTGTCTAAGGCTGCATCGGTTAGGCCCGACCTCTTAGGGCGATCGGATGTATCGCATCACGTCCATGTTGGACCTATCGGCCCGTTAAGCTCCCTCTGCCATCGTCAGTCTCATGCTGCATTAGTTAGGTCCGACCTACGGGGCTGCCGACGGTAGATCGAGCTTCAGGCCTATAGGCTTCTGTACGGCATATCATCGGAGTGCTAGCCGATGAGTTATCCATGCTCTGTGCTTCAAGCCCAGCGCATCGGCCCCTCAGCCGATACGCATCAGCCTTTAGAGGCGTCCCATGACGCGCAACGCCAAACGTATCGGACCTCCAACCGATACGCACCCGCCTTCAGAGAGGCGTCCCCTTATTGGCTCAGCTAGCCGATGGGTTCGTTCCTATCCTTGCTACGGCATAGCGGATCCGGTGTCCTCCGTATCATCGCCGCTAGCCCCGGCCTCGTACTGTCTCGGTTAGGTCCGATCTTCGAGGTTCGGTGTTGATGGCGCTACCACGACGGGCGACGTGTCTCTTGCTGTCATATCCGGAGCGGCATCGGCTTTACAGCTCGTGCCTTTTGTGCTAATCATCGCCTAGGCCGCATCCGCTTTCATTGGTTTTTCCAGCCGATAAATCACTGTTCGGCTGTCTGGAGGGATCTCGTGCGCCTTGATATCCTCTGAGCATACCCTGGTTCCTCCATTGGCTCTACGGTCGACCGCTCATCGACACCTGTCCACATCGGCTCTCCAGCCGATCAAACAGCATCCCGAACCTATCGGCAGCCAACCGATAGCGAGCGTCTATATCGGACCCGCTCGTCTCACCTCCATGTCAATTGCAAGGTCAAATTGACTGGCACGCCTGTGAATCTCGAGAGCTAAGGACCTACACTAGAGACAAGCAGACCTCCCAGGCCTTCGCGTGACTGAGCCGCCGTCCCTCCCCGGTCGCGGGATTTTTTGGCGACGGGCACGCCTCTTGGCACGCCTCGTGGGACAAGAAGGCCTTTTTCATCAGTTGAAAGCCCTTCAATCAACGGTGCTCAAATGGAGGGTAAAGAAATCGACGCAGACAATATAATCCTAGTAACGATGAAGGATTTAACTGAGGAGCAGAGATACCAGGTGGAGCAGAACATAGCTAATTTTCAAAAGCTCTGTCTGGAGTCCTTCAGTATGACTCGACAAGGGCCGATTCAAAAGTCCAAAATGCCAAAGCCAGTTTTGGAAGGAGAATCGAGCCGATCGCCGCCCATCAGTCCTCAAAAGCCACTACAGGAGATAGTTGACGAAGCTGTTCACCATGCGCTTATTAACCAATCGGGTGTACTGGTGAATACTTTGCACAACTTAATCAAGAAAATTGTGGATGGATCTATTGTTAAGGAACCTAATCAAGGCCGGTATATTTGCCGATGAAAACAGGACAACCACAAGTTACTTATGGATCCAGAAGGGATATATCGGCAAATATGTTTCCGCCAGTGCAAGAGCAGATTGGGGGGCAGCATGAAGACATGATGCCAGGGTATCATCGGACGGCCTACTACGGGGGATATAAACAAGAATATCCTGGTAATAACTATCAAGGAGATCATTATGGATCATATCAGATACCAACTTCGATCCCACTATACCAAAAGGAGAACCTAAAGGAAGAAGATTGGACTGCCAGGATTACGGAAGTTGTAAGGAAGCAATTCGGTATCAAGCCTAAAGAACAAACTTTCATGTATCGACACCCTTACCCAGAGTGGTTCGACAGAATTCCACTGCCTCATCGATTCAAAATTCTAGATTTCTCTAAGTTCTTAGGGCAAGATAATGTATCTACGATGGAACATATTAGCCGATTCCTGGCTCAATGCGGGGAGGCATCGGCTGATGAAGCTCTAAGGGTCCGATTGTTTCCATTGTCTTTATCTGGACCAGCCTTTTCTTGGTTTTCTTCGTTACCTCCAAATTCAATCAGGGGATGGGCTGATTTGGAGAAACAATTTCATAAGTATTTCTTTGCTGGACTTTAAGAGTTGAGGTTATCAGACTTAACATCGGTTAGACAAAGGCACGATAAATCCGTCCTGGAATTCATCCAACGTTTCCAAGACGTCAGAAGCCGATGCTATAGTCTCATTTTAAGTGACGGACAATTAGCCGATTTGGCTTTCCAAGGATTGTTGGCTCCGATTCAAGAGCGTTTCTCTTCACAAGAATTCGAAAGTTTGTCTCATCTACTCCAGAGAGTATCGGCTCATGAAAGCTGATTTGCAGGTGCCAAGAAAGAAAGGTTCCATCGAAAAGCCGATCAGTTACAGGTATATGCACCGGACTCGGATGATGAGAGATCCGATGCGGAGGTGGGACTGGCAGAATGGACCAGGAATAAAAAACCCGTATCATGTCCATGGATCAAGAAAGCAAATAAAGAAGAATGATATGATTTTGATGTTAACAAAGCTGACAAGATATTTGATATTCTCCTCCAAGAGAAGCAAATCCAGTTGCCACCGAATCATGTAATCCCAGTTGCTGAAGAAATCAGAAAAAAGAAGTATTGCAAGTGGCATAATTCAATATCTCATCATACCAATGAGTGCAAGGTCTTTCGGCAATAGTTACAATCGGCTATCGAACAGGGGAGGATCAAGTTCGAGGACAAAAGGCCGATGAAGGTTGACGGGCATCCTTTCCCGGTGAATATGGTGATTGCAGGAACCTCAGGAGATCGGTCCGATGAAAAGAAGCGCTAGAAAAGGTCGAAGGTTACTTCATCGGATTTAATCAAAAAATATTCTAGACTACAGGACGAAGAAAGACGAGCCACAACACAACAAGAAAGGTATAATCCACACTGGGGTTGTCCTTTTTTTCAGTATTGTTGGGATCAAAACATGAGGTTGCCGTCAATCGAGGACTGTCCTGAATGCAATAAACCAGGATTTGGGTACTGTGACCAGAGCCGAATGTTGTATGATCGACCTTCCATCACTAGGGCATCGGCATATAGCCGATAGGGGCCGATCAATGAAGGGCATGGTCAAAAGGCAGTTAAGAACCAGGAGTTAAACAAAGAGTTATACTCCATGAAGGATCAGTGATCTCCATCTGGGATTTTTACAAAGAATCAGAAGAGGAGGGCACAACGACTATGACATAGAGAGTAGCATAAAAGACAACGGCAGGACCATGAAGAAGCCGATCGGAACCAGAAAATTAAAAAAGTATGGAAAGTAAAGCAAAAAGAGGAAGAGGCTGGTACATCGGCTCAGGCTAACATGGTATTCTTTTTGCCAATGGAATATAAAGCACATGTATCAGATGAAGAAAGTCAAGAAGAGGATTTTGCCTAATTAATATTGGAACCGAGTCAAGCCATATTTGACAAACCAGAAGAATCCAAACATCGGCACCTAAAGCCATTGTATATCAACGGATATGTCGATGGTAAGCCGATGGCAAAGATGCTAGTTAATGGAGGCGCAACCGTCAATTTGATGCCATATTGTACATACCGCAAATTAGGTAAGACGGCTGGAGACTTAGTCAAGACAAATATGGTGTTGAAAGACTTCGGAGGTAATCCATCAGAAACCAAAGGAGTACTGAATGTGGAGCTAACGGTTAGAAGTAAGACATTGCCTACCACATTTTTTGTCATCGATTGTAAGGGGTAGTATAGACTACTCCTAGGTAGGGATTGGATTCATGCCAATTGTTGTATTTCTTCAACAATGCATCAAAGCCTCATACAATGGCAAGGAGACAGAGTTGAAGTGATCACGGCCGATCAGTCGACTAACGTGGCAACAACTGATGTGCCATTCTGGGAAGCTGATGGTTTCAACTGCCTATCCGGACAAACATGGGTGGAAAATTTCCTGGAGGTGACTGATAAAGGAATAAAGCCAATTCAGCAAGTCGGCTCGGATCCATTATTTCCGTGGGAACTTTAGAAAACTCTGAAGGAAAGTTAGGGCAAAGTTTTACATCGACCGATGAGTTGGAACAAATAGACATAGGACCAAGAGACAGGTCGAGGCCGACATATATTAGTAAAAATCTATGTGTTGAATTTCGAGAAAAGCTAATAAATTTATTAAAGGAATTCTGGGAATGCTTTGCTTGGGACTACCATGAGATGCCTGGATTAAGCCGATCAATTGTGGAACATCGGCTTCCTATCAGACCAGGATATCGGCCATTTAGTTAGCCACAGAGGAGATGCAAAGCAGAATGGCACGATGAAATCAAGGCGGAGATCACGAAGTTATACGATGCAAATTTCATCAGACCATGCCGATATGCCGAATGGGTATCTAATATTGTCCCAGTGAAAAAGAAAAATGAAAAGTTAAGAATATGCATCGACTTCTAGGATTTGAACAAGGCAACCCCTAAAGACGAATACCCAATGCCGATGGCCAATTTATTAATTGACGTTGCATCTGGTCACAAGATTATTAGCTTCATGGATGGAAATGCAGGCTACAATCAAATTTTCATGGCCAAAGAAGATATCCACAAGACTGCATTTAGGTGTCCTAGTGCTATTGGTTTATACGAGTGGGTAGTCATGACTTTCGGATTGAAGAATGCTGGTGCTACCTATCAAAGAGCCATGAACTACATGTTCCATGATCTTATTAGACAGCTGGTGGAGATATACATTGATGACGTGGTGGTGAAATCCAAAAGTATTGAAGAACATATAGCCGATCTACGAAAAGTGCTTGAGAGGACGAAGAAATATGGACTTAAAATGAATCCTCACAAGTGTGTTTTTGGCATATCGGCTGGACAATTTTTGAGTTTCATGGTGTATGAGAGAGGAATTGAAGTCAGTCAACAAAGCATCAGGGCCATTCAGACCATCGAGCCACCCAGCAACAAACTACAGCTACAGTTCTTGATCGGCAAACTCAATTTTATAAGGAGATTTATTTCGAACTTATCGGAAAGTATTGAGTCATTCACTCCTTTATTAAGGTTACGAGCCGATCAAGAGTTTGTGTGGGGTGATGACCAGCAAAAAGCCTTTGATCATATCAAGGAATACTTGAATTCTCCACCAGTGCTGATTCCACTGCAAAAGGGAATATCATTCAAATTATATTTGTCAGCTGATGAGGAGTCAATTGGATCAGTGCTTGTACAAGAGTTTGAGTCAAAAGAACGAGTAATATTCTACTTAAACCGACGACTTCTGGATGTTGAGACTAGGTATCCTGCTGTGGAAAAGTTATGCCTATGTTTGTATTTCTCATGTACAAAATTAAGACATTATCTTCTATCGGCTGAGTGTACAATGCTTTGCAAAGCCGATGTGATCAAATACATGCTATCGGCTCCAGTCTTGAGGGGGCGGGTTGGTAAATGGATATTCACTCTGATGGAGTTTGATCAAAGGTATGAATCGGCTAAGGCAATCAAGGGACAAGCGGTAGCTGATTTTATTGTACAGCATGGAGGAGTCCAAGAGAATTATGTGGAGCCGATCCCATGGACATTATTCTTTGATGGATCAGTTTGCAAACATGGATCTGGTATCGGTTTGGTGATTATTTCACCTTAGGGGGCAAGTTTTGAATTTGCCTTCACAATCAAACCGTATAGTACAAATAACCAAGCAGAATATGAGGCAGTGCTCAAGGGACTTCAGCTGCTGAGAGAAATTAGAGCCGATACGATAGAGGTCATTGGAGATTCTTTGTTGGTAATCAAACAATTATCTGGGGAATATGAATGCAAGGATGAAATTCTAAAGTCATACTATGAGAAATGTCAACAGTTGTTAAAGGATTTCAAGATAGTGACATTGGATCATATTCCTAGAGAGCAAAATACGGAGGCCAATGATCTCGCTCAGACTGCTTCAGGGTATCGGCTAAACAGTAGAGTGGAAGTTGAGATAGCCAATATCGAGAGCCGTATGGAAGCCGATGATTGGAGATGGGAGATCGTTCAGTATTTGCAGAATCCATCAAGATCAGTTTCCAGGAAGCTTCGGTACAAGGCTATTAAGTACATTCTACTTGATGAAGAGTTGTATTATCGATTAGTCGATGGAGTGCTCTTGAAATGTTTGGGTGCTGAAGAAGCCGCATTGGTGATGAGCGAGGTGCATGAGGGCATCTGCGGAGCCCATCAATCGGCTCATAACATGAGATGGATGATGAGGAGGGCTGGATACTTTTGGCTGAGTATGCTGGAGGATTGTTTTAAATACTACAAGAGCTGCCAAGATTGTCAGAAGTTTGGGAATATGCAACAAGCTCCAGCATTGGTTATGAATCCGATAGTCAAGCCATGGCCGTTTAGAGGTTGGGGAATTAACATGATCGGCCAGACTTATCCTTCATCCAATAAAGGGCATAAGTTCATATTGGCGGCAACGGACTACTTTACAAAGTGGGTAGAAGCTATTCCCTTGAAGAAGGTTACTTCCAGGGACGTGATTGAATTCATCAAGGGACATATCATATATTGATATGGAATTCCACAGAGAATTACCACTGATCGGGGTTCTATCTTTATGTCAGAAGAGTTTCAAGGGTTTGCTGCCAGTATGGGGATTAAGTTGCTAAACTCGTCACCGTATTATGCTCAAGCTAATGGACAGGTAGAAGCTTCTAACAAGAGTTTAATAAAATTGATCAAGCGTAAGACTGATGAACAACTAGGAGAAGGGCTTCGCGAAGCCGATGCAACGATGACAACATCGGCGTCTGATTTTCGTCTCTTAGAAACCGATCGAGCAGCCGGTTTCTTGCGCTTTGGCCCTGACACTTTCGACACTCGAAAGAGAGCCGATGGAGGTGGACCGCTTTGCCTAAGGAGGGATCTGGCCGATGGAGGTTGATAGATAATCGGCTGACCACTTGCGCTGGTCGAAGGTGCCTTTTTGTCGCCAGCCTGTGGAATCACGGGAATCATGATACAGTTGAAATTCAATATGATGAAAACATGATAGTGAGAGAAAGATTACCTCTTCATCGGATTCCACGTAGTCGGGATTGAGGCGAAGGCAATAATGCTCAGCCGATAGACTATATAAGTGCCTTCCCCATTCTGACCACCATCGAGCGAAGATTTTGGTATTGGATATGCAAGGCTCAAAGGTGAAGATAGTCCCTAAGGACAAGTTCGATGTCAATGAACTAAGTCTGATGGCGATCAAGTCATGGCAGGTTTACATATAAACAATCATGATCAAGGAAGCAAGTTATGGACCAGTTCTCAGCTTGAAGAACCAGGCCCAAGTCATATTTACAATTAATTTACGAAACAGCAGCTCTCTGGACAGATTCGTACTGGGCCAGTATTTTGGGCATAACTCTCTCATAAAGGCTCGGATTTGGGTGATTTAAATTTCTGTGATCAGATAATGAAATGGACTATCTTTTTTATGTTTTGAGTTTCTCCAGATTCCAGAGTCTTCTTGGTCAAAACCTCGTGTCAAGTGAGCGTGGTTACTGAGGAGCCAGCTAGCATTTAGTTTCTTGGAACTTGTCTTTTGAGTCTTTCTATGTTTTAATTATATTTGGGAATTAGCAGTAGTAGTTAATGTTGTTTTTATTGTGTTTTGATATTTGCAAAAATAGTTAAGGAGTTATTAATTAGTAGGAAGTTTCTAGAGTTGAGTTGTATGGCTATATAAAGCCTAATTTCTGAATGTAAACTCACTTGTTGAGTTATTATGAAAAAGTTTATCTTGAGTTGAGTTTATCTCCTCTTTTATCCTGCTGTGAGTTGAGAGTATCCTCCAGTTGTGATTTTATAGTTGAACGTGTGCGTGTCCTTGGATGATTCATAGCTCGAACGCTATCAGTTGGTATCAGAGCAGCAGGCGAAGGATGGTGCGACGTAGTGCTCGTGTCAATCCTCCTGAAGGCAACCAGCAAGCCGATCGAGATATTGAGTTGAACGAGTTGAGGCAGCATGTGCAACAACTCCAAGAGCGTCTAGCGCGCGTGGAGGCCGCTGGGAACAACCGCGATGATTCCTATCGTGGCTCAGATGGCGAAACTTATGGTGACGATGATGCCGAGTTCAACCCCTTCCACGACAACCACACCTTGGTGTCCAGTGATGAAGAGGCTCTCCATCAAAATCACACCCGAAGGAACCAGCAATTTCGACGGGCTTTTGATCTAAAAGCGGATATTCCTGTGTACGAAGGGCGCATACAACCCGATGAGTTCATAGATTGGCTCAATACGGTTGAACGTGTCTTTGAATACCAAGATGTCCCTGAGGAAGAGAAGGTGAAGATTGTTGCCATCAAATTAAAGAAGCATGCATCTATTTGGTGGGAGCAGTTGAAGATGAAGCGAGCCCGTGAGGGTAAGCAAAAAATCAGAACATGGGAAAAGATGGTGAAAGAGTTACGAAAGAAGTTTCTGCCAGAAGGGTACTTGCAAGAGGCCTTTTTTCAACTTCATGGCTTTGTTCAAGGTGATAAAACTGTGGCAGATTACACTGAAGAACTTGATCACCTCATGTTGAAATGTGGCGTTGTTGAGCCCGAAGAACAAACCATTGCACGATATCTTCGTGGCCTTCGCAAGGAGATTCATGATGTGGTAACTTTACAGCCCTTTATCTCTTATCATGATGTGTTTAAACTTGCCACAAAAGTTGAGAAGCAACTCAAGGAGAAAGAAGTCAGAAAAACAGCGAGCTTTGGTGGTAGCCGAGTTCTCAATCGAGGCCATCCAACAAGTCATGGGAGCAGTACGCAATCAGCCAAACCAACATCAAGTGCAGTGGCCAAATTTTCAGCAAAAACCGCAACCGCAGGACCCTCTAAACCAGCCCCTAAAGCTGTTCAATGCTATCGGTGCAAAGGGTACGGTCACATCATGTCCGAGTGCCCAAACCAGCGGGTATTTACCATTATTGAAGAACCCCTAGAAGAGGAGCAAACAGATTTTGATTCTCCACCCGTGTTTGATGAGGCAGCAGATGAGGAGGATGTCATTTATGGAGATACGGGTGAGATGTTGGTGATTAGGCGTGTGCTGAATTCCAGTCCCGTTCAAGATGATGTGTGGCTTCGTAACAATATCTTCCATACACGATGCACCTCTCATGGGAAGGTATGCGATGTTATCATTGATAGCGGGAGTTGTGAGAATGTTGTTTCTGAAATTATGGTACGAAAGTTGCCGCTTAAAACTGAAAAGCACCCAAAACCGTACAAACTCTCTTGGTTGGAAAAGGGTAAATGTGTGCAAGTTGACCAACGTTGTTTGGTTAATTTTTCTATTGGTGAGAAGTACCGAGATGAGGTATGGTGTGATGTAGTTCCTATGGATGCTTGTCATTTACTTTTGGGGAGACCTTGGCAGTTTGATAGAAAGGTACACCATGATGGTTTTAAAAACACTTATTCTTTTGAGCTGAATGGTGCTAAGATTACTTTGGGTCCTTCTAGAATGGAAATGAAATCTAAACCAGCCCTCAAGGATAGCAATTTCATTCTCTCAAAATCTGAATTTACTGAAATTTTTGAAGAATCCCAAATAGCCTTTGCATTGGTGGTGAAAGAAGTTAAGGGTGACAGAAGTCCTCTAATACCCGGACCAGTGGTACCTTTACTTGAACAATTTCAGAACCTTGTTCCAGATGAAATTCCAGCAGGTTTACCTCCAATGAGGAGTGTGCAACACTGCATAGATTTTGTTCCTGGTGCAATTTTGCCAAACAAAGCAGCATACTGAATGAACCCAACAGAAAATGCCGAGTTGCAGCGGCAAGTAGATGAGTTGATGAGAAAGGGTTTGGTGCGTGAAAGCATGAGTCCTTGTGCAGTTCCAGCCTTGCTTGTGCCAAAGAAAGATGGTTCTTTTCGCATGTGTGTGGATAGTAGAGCGGTCAACAAGATTACTATCAAGTATCGCTTCCCTATTCCTCGTCTAGATGACATGCTAGATCAGCTCCATGGTGCTAGTGTGTTTTCAAAGATTGATCTTAGAAGTGGGTACCATCAGATTCGTATGAGGCCTGGTGATGAATGGAAGACAGCATTTAAGACCCGTGATGGATTGTTTGAGTGGTTGGTGATGCCATTCGGACTCTCTAATGCTCCTAGTACTTTTATGAGACTAATGAATTTGGTGTTTAAGTCTTTTATTGGCAGATTTGTGGTGGTCTATTTTGATGACATACTCGTGTATAGCACGGGTAAAGAAGAGCATTTGGAGCACCTTCACCAAGTCTTTGAAGTGCTAGCTGAACAGAAACTCTACATCAACCTCAAGAAGTGCGAGTTCCTAACCAGCAACTTGGTGTTTTTAGGCTATGTGGTTTCAGCTGAAGGTATTCATGTTGATCCTTCTAAGGTGGATGCAATTGTTTCATGGCCAACACCAGCCAACATTCATGATGTGAGAAGTTTTCATGGACTGGCCTCATTCTATCGCCGGTTCATTCGAGATTTCAGCACTCTTGTCTCTCCAATCACCGAGTGCTTGAAAGGAGGAGTATTCAAATGGACGAAGGAAGCTGAAAAGAACTTTCAGCTCATCAAGGAGAAGATGACAGCAGCCCCAATTCTTGCTTTGCCCAACTTTGAGAATATTTTTGAGCTTGAATGTGATGCATCTGGTGTAGGCATTGGTGCGGTTCTCAATCAAGAGGGTCGACCTATTGCCTTCTTTAGTGAAAAGCTTTCAGATTCACGTAAGAACTACACTACATATGACAAAGAGTTCTATGCAATTGTACGAGCTCTTGGGCATTGGAGACACTACCTCATTTCCAAGGAGTTCATTCTCTACTCCGACCATGAGGCGCTGAAGTTCATAAATGGGCAGCACAAGCTCAAACCGAGACATGCAAGGTGGGTGGAATTTTTACAAGGCTAGACATTCCACATCAAGCATAAAAGTGGTGCTTCAAATCAGGTGGCAGATGCTTTAAGTAGGAGGCATTCTTTGCTGTCCACAATGAAGGTAAATGTTCTTGGGTTTGAAGTGATCAAGGAGTTGTATTCTGATGATGAGTTCTTTGGCACGATAAAAGCTGAATGTGCAAAAGGTCCATATAAAGAATTTATGGTGAATGATGGATATATTTTCTATGGCAACCGTTTGTGCGTACCGAATTGTTCTTTGAGGTGGCAGATCATTAAAGAGGTTCATGATGGTGGGTTAAGTGGTCATTTTGGACGAGATAAAACTAGTGCATTACTCCAAGACCGTTTCTATTGGCCTAAAATGATGAAGGATGTGAACCATTACATTTTGAGATGTAGAACTTGCCATCTAGCAAAAACAAAGTCTCAAAATTCTGGACTTTACACTCCCCTTCCTGTTCCTAATGCACCGTGAGAAGATGTGAGCATGGACTTTGTGATGGGACTGCCCCAAACTCAACGCAGCAAAGATTCAATCATGGTGGTGGTTGATCGGTTCTCTAAAATGGCACACTTTGTTCCTTGTGCAAAAACGATGGATGCCACTAACATAGCTGATCTTTATTTCAAGGAGATAGTGAAGTTGCATGGCATTCCAAATACCATAACATCTGACAGAGACCCGAAGTTTGTTGGGCATTTTTGGAGAACACTTTGGCGTAAGATGGGTACAAAGCTGCAGTTTAGTTCAGCCTATCATCCTCAAACCGATGGCCAAACTGAAATTGTGAATCGGAGTTTGGGCAATCTGTTGAGAAGCTTGGTGGGTGATAACATACGCCAATGGGACCTTGTTCTACCTCAAGCTGAATTCGCTTACAACAGGTCCAGCAGCAAGACGACAGGTAAAAGCCCTTTTGAAGTGGTGTATGGATGCAATCCGAAGACTCCTCTTGATCTTGTGTCATTGCCAATCAGCCATAGCTATAGTGGAGATGCAGATGAGCGTGCTAAAGCAATCAAGGGCTTGCATGAACAAGTCAGCAAGAGGATTGAGAAGCAAAATCAGAAGTATGAAAGACAAGCTAACAAGCACCGAAGGGCTGTGATTTTCAAAGAAGGTGATCTTGTGTGGGTGCATTTGAGCAAGGAGAGATTTCCACCTGGGCGCAATGCAAAGCTCACGCACCGTGGTGATGGACCGTTTAAAATCTTGCAGCGCATAGGTGACAATGCTTACAAGGTGGAGCTTCCCGGAGATTATGGTGTTTCATCCACATTCAATGTGAAGGATCTTTCTCCATACCATGGCGAAAATGAGCCGAACTCGTGGGCGAGTTCTTTTCAACCGGGGGAGAATGATGGCGATCAAGTCATGGCAGGTTTACATATAAACAATCATGATCAAGGAAGCAAGTTATGGACCAGTTCTCAGCTTGAAGAACCAGGCCCAAGTCATATTTACAATTAATTTACGAAACAGCAGCTCTCTGGACAGATTCGTACTGGGCCAGTATTTTGGGCATAACTCTCTCATAAAGGCTCGGATTTGGGTGATTTAAATTTCTGTGATCAGATAATGAAATGGACTATCTTTTTTATGTTTTGAGTTTCTCCAGATTCCAGAGTCTTCTTGGTCAAAACCTCGTGTCAAGTGAGCGTGGTTACTGAGGAGCCAGCCAGCATTTAGTTTCTTGGAACTTGTCTTTTGAGTCTTTCTATGTTTTAATTATATTTGGGAATTAGCAGTAGTAGTTAATGTTGTTTTTATTGTGTTTTGATATTTGCAAAAATAGTTAAGGAGTTATTAATTAGTAGGAAGTTTCTAGAGTTGAGTTGTATGGCTATATAAAGCCTAATTTCTGAATGTAAACTCACTTGTTGAGTTATTATGAAAAAGTTTATCTTGAGTTGAGTTTATCTCCTCTTTTATCCTGCTGTGATTTGAGAGTATCCTCCAGTTATGATTTTATAGTTGAACGTGTGCGTGTCCTTGGATGATTCATAGCTCGAACGCTATCAAAGTCGGTCATACTCTAAGCCGCTTTTCACTTCTCCGCGTGCTCGGAGCTTACCGATGAAGAACAAGCCGATGGGGAGTTGGTCGAAGCCCAACTAACGAGAACTAACCGAAGGATGGTAGAACTCGTATGATGGATGTTGGGATCGGCCCATTGAAAATCCGATCGACAGAAAACAAGGAGTTATGGAGGATAAAAAGATGGTCTTCGATTCTTCATCGGCTAAGGCATTCATCGGATGAAACCTGGAAGGCATTTCAAAGGACGAGTCATCCTCATACGCGAACCAGATGGTGACCTCTTTGGTAAAGCCGTAGTAGAAGCACTTAAACCATCAGCTGAGTCCGAGGAGGGTCATTTTGCTTCCAGGAAGAGCCGATGAAGCTTCACCCAGCGAAATGCATCGGCGTCGGCTGGCCTCGTTTTCTTTTGGGTAATCAGTCAGGAATGTCATGGAAGAGAAAGGGGGCCTGGCAATGACTTTGGAGGTGTAGACGTTCAGCCAAAGTTGTATAAACCACTAGGGTCCGCCGATATGTCTGACTGGATGGCCTGTTGATAGCTTGGTCGCAACTTGATGGAGCAGATGATAAGTTGCTCCGAGAAGATAATGCCCTAGGGGAATTTGGCGGTGATCGGCTAGGAGCTCTGCCAGACATAGCATGTTCGTTGTTGGACCGAGAGTCGAACTGCCAAAGAAGAATTGTTCCAGCCAAAGATTCAAAAACGCTACATGTTCACATCCATCGACTAGGCCGGAGGATTTGTTATGCAAGGAAATATACTTAGTCCAACCTCCGACATTCTTGGTGTTTAGTTGATGCTTAGGTTTGGATCTGAGGCTAAAAAGGTTTATATAGTGGGTGGTGTTGAGGCAGGTCAACATAGTAACATCCATCAAGGTGGGAGTCATCAGTCCATGCCCGAACATGAAGGCATTCAAGATGTCCGACCAGAAGTAAGAAGCCGATGCAAGTAGAGGTTCGTTCCTTTCCATATCGGCTAAGGAAAGGTTAATGCAATGGTCTATTTCCAGATCCTCCCATAAAGTCTTTTTGGAGGCAGAAACCCTAAGGTTCCAGTTCCTCCATTCAGGGAGTTTGCTAGGCCAGGATCTAAAGCTGTGAGCCCAATTGGTGATGGCCATGGATGAGTTCTTGAACGGAATCCTTTCTGTTTTGGAGTTGATGAAATCAGTCGGATCCTCGCTACCCATAGGGCCAAGAAAGAAGTGACCGGGGCGGTCAGAGATTGGAATAGTGATCTGACTCTTAAGATCCTATAGAAACCAGAACCTGACTACTGATGAAAAATCGGGATGGGGAAGAATCGTGCAAAATATAGGATGAAAGAGCAGATAATGGTTACCTCAGGGATTATGTGTGTGGAAGCCATTGCGCAAACGAAGGAGTAGTGGCCGATGAAGAAATCTGGAAGAGCTCGCCTTCAGTCTTCTGAGCCCGTCGAGATTCGCAGAAATTTGTGGATGCCTGTGGAGCTCGTCGAGGTTTGGGGTTTTTGATGAGAAGAAGTGTGTGAAAGAAGGCTAAGGAGGGGATATATTTTATAGAGGCGGAACGACCTAAGTAGAGATCTGAGCCGATTAATGGGGTTTTAACGGGTCATCTTGGTTTGCGGAGGTTTCTAACGGCTCGGAATTTCATAGTTTGTTGGCAAACTCCGAAATTGGGGGGCATGTGTTAACGCCAAAATCTGGCGGATCCAATGGCGCTAAAGCCGATCGGCTAGGAGATCCGATGGGGCTAAAGCCGATCGGCTGAGAGGTCCGTTGGAGGGTTTGATGCAGCCATCGGCCGATGGAGATACTGAGACAAAGCCGATAGAGAACTGTAGAAAAGCCGATCAGATTAGTAGAAGATTGGTTCGGTTTGAAGATAGGGGATTGTCCAATCGGGATCAGGTCCGAGAAGCCCGAGGAAAGGAAGGAGAAGGATTGGCTTGACTAAAAAAGGTTCGATAGCTACAGTGGAGAAGCCGATCAGGTTGCAGCAAAGGAAGACTCGGTTATAAATTGGAAGATTATTCAGATGAAACCGGGTTTGCGGAGCAGCCGTGGACTTCATAGCAGGGTGCTTATTTTTGTAAATTATAACCTTACTCAATTAGGGAGGTCTAGCTGGTTAGTTAACTTATTTAGGTATATTTTCCTTTGTTCTTACTAGGAAATAATGTCCGATGGTCTTAGACGTGTTGGACTCTGTCTGTAAATCCAGGGTATAAATATAGACCCCCTGAAAACATGTAATCTATCTCTCGATCATATTCAAATTCGGCGCATTGCCACCCTAGTTAATCTAGGTTCTACCGACGGGTTCTGGCTCTCGACGCAGGGCTGCATCGGTTAAGTCCGATCTTCGGCAAAGGGGTAAGTCCTGCCACCATCCCGTTATGTCTTGCTCTATCTAAGACTGCATCGGTTAGGTCCGACCTCTTAGGCCGATCGGATGTATCGCATCACGTCCGTGCTGGACCTATCGGCCCGTTAAGCTCCCTCTGCCGTCGTCAGTCTTGTGCTGCATCGGTTAGGTCCGACCTACAGGGCTGCTGATGGTAGATCGAGCTTTAGGCCTATAGGCTTCTGCACGGCGTATCATCGGAGTGCTAGCCGATGAGTTATCCATACTCTGTGCTTCACGCCCAGCGCATCGGCCCCTCGGCCGATACGCATCAGCCTTTAGAGGCGTCCCACAACGTGTAACGCCAAATGTACCGGACCTCCAGCCGATATGCACCCGCCTTCAGAGAGGCGTCCTCTCATCGGCTCAGCTAGACGATGGGTTCGTTCCTATCCTTGCTATGGCATAGACGATCCGGCGTCCTCCGTATCATCGCCGCTGGCCCCGGCCTCGTACTGTCTTGGTTAGGTTCGATCTTCGAGGTTCGGTGTTGATGACGCTGCCACGGCGGGCGATGGGTCTCTTGCTGTCATATCCGGAGCGGCATCGGCTTTGCAGCCCGTGCCTTCTTGCGCTAATCATCACCTAGGCCGCATCCGCTTTCATTGGTTTTTCCAGCCGATGAATCACTGTTCGGCTGTCCGGAGGGATCCCGTGCGCCTCGATATCCTCTGAGCACACCTTGGTTCCTCCATCGGCTCTACGATCGACCGCTCATCGACACCTATCCACATCGGCTCCCCAGCCGATCAAATAGCATCCCGAACCTATCGGCAGCCAGCCGATAGCGAGAGTATGTATCGGACCCGCTCGTCTCACCTCCTTATCAATTGCAGGGTCAAATTGACTGGCATGCCTACGAATCTCAAGACCTAAGGATCTGCACTGGAGACAAGCAGACCTCCCAGGCCTTCGCGTGACTAAGCCGCCGTCTCTCCCCGGTCGTGTGATTTTTTGGCGGCGACCAACCGTGTCCACAGAAGCGGCGCAGTGAGCTTGAGGAGACATAGGCAGCGGATGATCCCTGGGCTTGAGAAGGGACTAAAGGTTGTCGCTTTTTGCATGGCATAGACATGGAGTGAGAAGAGAGAGACCTCTAGGTCTATCCCTGGTTTGGGCCCATTTGTTATCACGCCGTGAGTTCTGCACCACCATTGTGCCATCGAGCTATCTAAACCTTAGCTCTATTTTAGTGCGATCCCCTCCTCCACCACACCTGCCTAACCCTTTGATCCAGAGCTTAAGCTCCTCGGTTCTAGACCCCTTTTCGGCCATGTGCTTCTTGTCCACCACCGCTACCACACCGACGTCTCCTCTCTTATAGGTGCTGCCATGTGCAGTTCATCTACATCAGCCACCATAGAAGAGAGGTCGAGCTTGTCAATGACTGAGTGTTGGCTAGATGGCTCAAAGTGATGGAAGAGAAGAGAGAAGAGACGGTTGTAGATGTATATCGCCTCACTGGCATGCTATCCCATCTTTTTCTTTGTTTTTCTCGCAGTGAATATCCACATAGACAAAGTCATCCTAGTCTTTCACTAAGGAGGATCAATTAGGCAGTTCTAATAGTTGATAGGTGTTGGATACTTGGTTTTAGAGTTGAAGAGTGTATTTTACACCAACACTATAGTTGAGCGAGACAATAAGACTTGTAAAAAAATTAAAAAAAAGAAAGAAACGGTGTGCAGGCTGTGCACTGTTCTGTAGTTCGTGGAGTTTATAGTTTTTTGGTGCAGGAAATAAAGCCCATCAGTACTGTGGAGCAGTGCAGCCCATTTTAACAACTATTCGGAGTTCAAACAATAAACCATGAAATTGAGCTAGTCATGGTGTCGTTTTTGGATGGAAAAGGGAAGGAAAAAACAACGTGATGAACGAAATCAATGCAGTTATTTCTTAACTATTTCGGAGTTAATTATTTCCGAAACCTCTTAACTTGACCGTTCAGAGTCGGTCACTGCGTGCCCACGGCACCAATGCAGTTAGTTAATTCCAATCGACGCCGAAATTATGTCCACGCAAAATTTTCTACGAAGCATCTAGCTAGTAGTGGTCACCATGCAAAATTTCCAGATTTCAGTTCCAACAGGAACCGGTGGGGAAAATAACTGTAATCTGTAGTAATGTAGCCCAGCATTAATATAATCGATCAATTAATTTAATATACTCTCTCCAGTCGCAAGAAAAAAATTATTTTAGACCTTTCAAAGCCAATGAAACATAAACTACATAATTCTTTTAGAAATATTTACATAAGTATAATATTGTTTTCTTTTTTGCGAAACTGGGCATATCACATTAAATAAAAGTCAGATTATAATCCTACTATTACAAGAAAGAAACATATAACAGGTAACCAAACAAAATGAGAAAACTCCAAATCAAAGGACAACAAGAGAGATATAAGCAGATGAGTGCAATCACAATACTTACCAACCGCGGCATATGCAATAGTATATGAAACTTGGCAATATATTTTTCATTTGGTCAAAATCTTATATTCTAAGTGATAATTAACGTCAATTTATATCCATTCTCTTATTGTTGGAGGATGAACCATGGTTGGTTTATTTTGAGTATTCTAAATGAGAAATTTCCAGAACAATTGTTAATTAGGGGACCTCATGAAGTTTTAATAGACGAATGAAATTATGTCAAAATCACCATGATAGTACCGCTCGAGCTGGTCACCATGCAAAATTTCCTAGCTAGGTTGACCAGTCCGTTTTTTTAGACGACGTTTCTTCAGGTCTAATTTAATTGCCTTAAAACTGGAGAGAAAAATACCTGCATTGCATAATAATTAATAACAGGGCGTATGTGCTTACGCCCGCCTGCTTAAACATATATTTGGGGTAACACTAACAAAAATGGCGTCAAGGTACTCGTTATTCCGTTGTAATTTCCCATCACATTGATCGTAATAGCCTTTGGGCTAAGGCTAGTTATCTATATAAGAAACACATACATAGTGAAAATAATTTGTCACAGCTAGCTAGCAAAGTTCACATAACTACTAGACCATCAGTTTGTTGAAGTGTTTCTCAATAAGACCCTTTCAGAAACAAATAGAATGGCCACTGCTAAGGGTATGATCTTACAAAATTATATACAGTTGAGATATTCACTAGTATTTGCTTCGTTCTAACCATTCATAGACGCATTATACATGCAGGAATTAGCAGCTCTGTGCCACCACAGGGTGGCTCCTCTGGAAAATCCAAAAGGCAGGAGGACATTAATCAAGAAGTGATAATTCCAGGTAATTAATTTTATCAGGGATCTATCCATCCAATTTGATAACCTAAGAACTAATTTATTACATTGGATCATTTTTTATTTCTTTTGTTGTTTTACCAGATGAGTGAATAAAATTTCCCCGTGCTGCTTTGCACCTTAATTGTTTCGTTTTTTCCTACATGGTTGAATGTTATTTAAAACAAACTCATTTCGTTTACTAACAAGGTTTCTATATAGTACAAGAAACTAATTTCTTGCAAGTAGAGTATTGGAAAATTTAATGATCAGATAGTAAGCAGAAAAAACGATACTGTTTATTATTGGCATATATATAATGGTCACGGTAGGTATTCGGCAAAAACTCTAATTCTAGCCTAAGCCTGTATAAATTTGTGAAAAGTAATCTTTAGGCCATTCAATTTGTGCACACTTGTAGGATCCAAAGGTTTGAGTACAGCTCTTCGGAACAACAACCAGCAGCCGTACAATGGTCAAGGTACTCACATCCCAAGTCAAAGCATTAGAGTCAAAAGTAAGTCAAATGGGCATCCCATTCCTGCTGCCACAGTTAATACATATCACAAAAAAATTCCTTTCGTTTTTGTTCATGTTAAATATATGGGACCTGCATGCTTGGCTTGAAAAACACACTGACATGTCGAATATTTTTCCTCGTCAGGTAAGCATTTCACCAAGTTGGCCATATAAGGTATAATGGAAGAAGAAGCATTAATTCATCGTTCAATCCTGTGTGTGTTACTACATTGTACAAATGTATATAGGTGGTACATATAGTAAGAATAATGTAAATAGTACTGGTGAAAGGCCATAGGTATGCATGGGAACGGAAAAAACTATAGCTGTACACGCAATTTGTTTATTTACTTTGTTCAAATTTGCTTGTATATATATAAAATGTGAAGTTGTATATATAGATATACCTTTGACAATAATGTACAACACATATTGATCATAAATATGTGTTGAACCTTCGAAGTGTTTAATTTTATTTATATTTCTAAATATAGAAACTAAGTACATCTAAAGCATCTATATATAATATTATTTACAACTTTTGTGTTACGGAACGGATCTATTATATGCTTATCGTTCCCAAATTTAAATAAAAGAAATGGAGCATCGTTTTTTGGACTTACTGAGCGGAGCAGTACTGTTCTGACTATATCTCCTATACCACGCTTATCCGAATTGAATGGAATCAAGGCTATTAAATAAATACGCACAATAAATTCGACCTTTTTTTACCAAGACATAATTATGGATAGATAAATCCTAGTTTTCGAAACAAGGTTTTGACCAACGGACCGAAAAAAATGAAATTCGATTTGAATCTCCAACGACTAAATTTAATTTCTCTTTGACATTAATACATGCATGCATCTATGGATTAATTTGAGGCTACCCTTACAACGAGGAACTAAATTTGAAGATGAATCTGACAGCAAAATAAACCAGCTTAATTTCTTTTTGACATTGATGAAACGCCCCTAAAACTCCTCAATTTCTTCTTCTTCCACCGATCAGCAAGCATCGGAGGGCAGCAACGCCAGCAAAGCTACACTGCCGAACATGGTCACATCTATCGTCAGTACAGCCCAGGAGACAGGAGGTTGCATATCAGGCAGCAGCGCAGTGACAGCAAATAGCAGGAAAACAGCAGGTTAATTAGACAGGGTTGGATAACAGGCAGCGCAACGGCGAGCGAGCGGCAACGGCGGCTCCCGGCAGGAGCTGCCATCGTCGTGAGCGACTGTTTGTTCAGAGGGTGGCAAGCTACGATGGACGCGATGGGCAACGGAGGCGGCAACCGGCTAGAGACGACCGGGTGGGTGGCACAACCGGAATTAGCTGCTATGGCTTGCGAGTTGCGCGGCGGCCAGGAATGAGGGCGTAGGGGCTCGGGCTTGCGACTTTTTTTTTTCCAATTATGCTTGTGTATTTATGTCCGTATATATTAGCAGTGTTAAGAATTTACAACAGTCTGACTCCACTATGCATATAATCTATTAAAAACCTATACTGAGCTGGCATACAATGTTTTTCATTCAGAAATGCCCATGCGTTGCAAGAATTTTAGAAAAGAAGAAACTCATTACATATATTTTAGAAGCCCCAAACAAATTAACCTATTCTTTTTCGCTAATCATCTAGTGACCTGTCAAGGAGCACCATTGGAATCTATAGAAACACGTATTTATATCATATATATTAATATATATCAGTAGTTCATTTCTTCGTACGTACGAAGTACGTACATGCAGCTGTATCGAAAGCCAGTCACAGACTCACAGCATCGATCTAGCTCGAAAGGGAAGAAAAATCTAGGTCAGGTCATGACGTCATACGATGAGAAGCCAAAAGGGAAAGACAAAAGTAGAGCTTTCTCATCGCTTTCATTGCCTATGGTTGCTCTTTTGGGGCAGCAGTGGATTATTGCATACGTTGATTTTCTCTTTTCGGAAGCCCGTCATATGAGAAGCTGCCTTTTGACATTGTGCTTTTCACAGAAGTAAGTTGTCTCACAATTTGTGGTCGCTATCATAGCTTATATTCTCTTGTAACTTCATAAGATATTCCCAGAGAAAGTGTCCATAATAATAATTAATAGAGTGTCATGAATAATGAAATATCCTATGTCAAACTAATTAAAAAGATGAGAAACAGGAACTATGTCTTGCAGTAGCATATTAGACAAATACACACGAACAGAAAGAAACATGTAAAACGATGCTGGGTCTAGGTCTATATATGGCACAGAAGGAGAAGCAGAGGCTGTATTTAAAATAGATTATTGAGTAGATTAGTACCGTTGATTATTGATTTGATTTTAAAAACAAATTATATATTCTAACAATAAATTTAAGAACTATTTTAAAACAAGTAATCTAAAGCAAATAAAGTAGAAAAAGATTCTTGAGAAGACGTATTTTCAAATTAAACATATAGCAAATAATCCGTCTGAATAGTTAATCCGATAAACAAGTTAAAAAGAACACAGCTTAAGCCCTGATAGAACGGTGTGGGAGTTTACTATTTGGTCACGCTACAAACTATGCATTGGGTCAATAGTAACGTTCATATGACATTAAATGCGATGGAATGCCCTAACCTTTCATTTTTAATTTATCTAAACTTTTTGGCGGGTAACGGTATCACTATGCAACAATCAATCGTAGTTTACGGTTTCCACTGGCTGGTGCTGTTCATATATATGAATAATTAAGCCGTACTTATATCTAATAAACTTGTCTGAATAGGTAACATCATTTAATATATATGGGAAATGATACACGAACAAAAGTTTTATTATAAAAAATGAGTGTATCTTCCTTTTTTCATAACCACCAACTTTTTTATAAAGAAAGTTTCATTGATCTTAGTCAATAGACACACCCACAATCCATATGGTCCATACGAGATGTGGGCATAAGCCATACCATGAATCGATGTCAAAATGATACTAAGTACGCAGGTTAGGATGGAAGCTCCTAACTAGAAATTAAAACTGAGAAGTAGCTGCAAGGTGATGGCCATCATTGTCAGATTAGACATGATTCCCTGAATCGTAGGCCCAAGGCTGGGCAACCGCTTTGCTGACTTGTTCAGATTAGGAAGGAGTAACCGTAGTTATTCGGAGAGCCCTCGTCGCCACCGCCGTTGGCCAGCACCCTACCCGGTTAGATCGCTGTAGCTGTGCTGCACCGAAGTGCCCAATCAATGCCAGAAAACTCAAGAGTCGCAGATGAGACCGCGTTGCCACACTACCGCTAGAGATGCTGGAGCCATGGTTAACGTCGGGTTCACTAGAGCCATGGTCAAAACCATGACCAAGAGTGGTAGCCACCCTGTGATCATGCTGTCCTACGCAGACATCGGAGTGGAACTGTGGCCAATGCAGAGTTTAGATTGGCCAAGATCAGAAGCTGTCAGGAGGGAAGGGTATGGATGAGAAAACAGAGAGGAGTGCCCTTTCGCCACTGTCTTCGTGCCTGATGGCAGCGAGGATGGAGAACAAGGTGCACTGGCTTTCGTGGGGGAGCAGCTTGGGTTTTCCACTATATTTAACCACTCATCATGTCAATAACTGTTGAGAACATTGTGTAACAGTTTTATAAGAATTTTTTAATATAAGTATAGCACTACGCAATATATACGAGATCCAAAAGTTATATAAAAATTTAAAGTGATTTTTTAGATGCAGATGATAGTCAAAATTAGTGGTCAAACATGTTTTTTCAGTTGTTTTAACGAGAACTACTATACAATACAATATGAGCTACTTATCTTAACGAACACACTACTAGCCTTCCATCCGATCCTCACTCATCTTCATCGTGTTCCTTATCCACGTCATAGCCAATAAATATTTTTATCGCGACATCTAGCATGTACCCTCTGACCAACCAAGCTACCATCCACCATCTCTTTTTATGGCTTATCATGTGTTAGTCTCTAACCAACCAAGCTACTCTGATCCCTTTTAGAACCCATTGATGAAGGGGAATCGAGAGATGGCAGCGATGCTTAGAGACAGGTAGCAGCGGTGCTTAGAGGTGGCAACAATAGGGTGGGAGGAGCAAGAAAGGAGGCTAGCACAGCACCTTACATCTACAGTGAGCGAAGCACCAAGCAAAGGCCCACGGTGGTGAGGCCAACCAGTGACATAGAGAAGCTAGTCAGGACGTGGATGATAGGGCCGAAGATAGCTCCTCCTTTCCTATCAACAGAGGCCAGGAAGGTCTCATTGTATTTGGCAATTCACCATGACAAGCGAACTTCCCAAATTGTGCGGAAAAGAAGATGGCCATTCTATGGGATCAACTGCTAACGTCGGAGGGTAAAGAAGATCCTAATCGGTGTCGATGTTGTTGTCCCCGTGGGTAGCCAATTATCCACCACCGTTGCGAGGCATTGTATACACAGCAATAAACACAGCCTCTTCCTTTTGCTGTAAAAATATATTTTCTAGTTGAGCCTGCTCTAATGGAGTGGAAAGAACTCAAGAATTCATATCAACCTAATTGTTTTACTCCGCGTGGTAACCGGAGAGAACTAGCATGGTAACCAAAAAGTGGATGGAGAGATCTTGAGGTTATAATTGTTTTACTCATCAAGGTTATAATTGTTTTACTAGTTGTGATGATCTGAAAAGTATAAAGATCTGGAGATATAAGTGGATAGAATTGTTTTACTCTAGTGGATCTAGAGACGGGATAGAGTAACAGGAAAAGAAATGAGACCATTGTATTACTCTAGTGGGTCTAGAGATGAGGGAGCAGGCGGAGCGAAAAATTGGAAGACGGGGAAGAGGAACGGGAAAATGAGAAAGGCGGAGAGGAGCGCTCCTGAGGCGCGCTACTTAATATGTAGCGCACACCACCCTGTTTAGCTGACCATGTTTTAATCTATTAGCAAAGATCAATGGAATTTGAGAAAGAGTCATAGAAGTCTGTATTTTTATAAAATATATATGTTATTTTATTAATTTTTTAGAGAGAGTTTTCTTTTCTAAATAGAAAAGTAATGTCCGGAGGTTACTTGTAATCATATCAGACTCGTGTAATCGTAGTATATAAATATAGACTCTTCTGTAATCTTATAAATTATCTACACAAATCAATACAATCTTAGCACATCGTCAGCCTAATTTATCTATGTTTTTTATTAGCGGTTCTGACTCTAGATATAGAATTGTATTGGCTAAGTTCAATTTTTGGCAAAAGGGTAAGTCCTGTCACTATCCTGGTATATCTGTTTTACCTAAAACTATATCGGTTAGTTATAACCTCTTAATCCGATTAAATATATCGCATCACGTTCGTGTAGGACCTATTACCTTATCGAGCTCTTTTTACCGTCATCAATCTCGTACTATATCGGTTAGATTAAGCCTTAAGTCGGTAAGTCTTTACTTAGACATTTCATTGGAATAGCCAGCCAATGAGTTATCTTTACACCAAGCTTCACGTTTAACGCATCAGTTTTTTAGCTGATATACATATATCTTGCTGAGTGATTAATTCGCTAGTGATCGATTTGGTTCTATTAGATCCAGTCTTATAATATCTCGATTAGGTTCGATCTATCAAGACTGTATCTAATAGAGCTAGCATCGAGATATAGTGAATTTCATTCCTCCCATCAACTCAGCTAGAAGATGAATTTATTCATATGCCTATATCGGACGTACAGTCAATAGTAGCCAATGGGTTTACCCGTTTTTTCTATCGATATGTTCGATCTAGCTTCCGCTGTTCCCATGTCATTAGTCTTAGCCTTATAATATCTCAGTTTGATTCAATCTATCAAGTTTAACTCTAACGGTACCATCATCAGTGATCGCTTTGGAAGATCAAACCTTACTCTTTACTACTCATCACATATTTTATTTAGAGCATCATCGGCTCTATAGCAGATATATTTTTTATTTTATTCGTCGCTATTTGCCTATATCATCATCGACTTTTTAGCCGATATATGAGTGCTACGACCTTTATTGGCGATCAGCCGATAGTAGAAGTACATTGGCCTCGGGACTATCTCAACTCTATTGGCATATTCAGTTAATAATAAGAGTCTGTATTGACCTATCGGTTAATTGGTTTGATAATCTAACTCTATTTTATCTTTTTTATTAATTAAATGTCAAATGGTACGCCATAACTCTAACAACTCGAAAGAACAATGAGCTAAAAAAAACTAAAAAACCTACATTATAACTAAACAGATCCCTCAATTATTTACATGTTTGGACGTATCATATTAGATCTTTATCAAATAATGCTAGTTCACTTTCTCACGCTCCGGTCTGATCTTTCCATGTGAGAACACAACGACGATGATCGGATCGATGGCGTCGGCTGACTAATCTGTCAGAAACAAAGACAACGGTTAGCAACTTAGCGTGGACACCACAGGAGAACTCGTTTCTCCTATTTCTTTTTTGGCATTTGAAAATGTTTCTCATAATAATTGTGTTGTCATTACTTGTCATGATTTTTCAAAAAATAGAAGACACCTAAAACAATTGTGTGTACCACTGTTCCTGATATAGATCGACAGGAAAAAAAATTCACCTACACAAAAATTTCTTATCTGCGTCAGGCTGATCTGATAAAACTAAAAAAGAATGGAAAGAGAAGAAAAGGGAAGAGGCTGTGTATAGTGCTGCTCGCTGGCCCAATAAAGCCTTGTTTCTTAACGGCCCATCATCACAGATAATCAATGCAGACCAATTAAAGTGTCGTTCTGAGTTTCAGGCCATAACAGCACCTTGAAGTTGAACAAATCTTTGTATCATTTTTTCATGGAAAAGGGAAGGAAGAACAACATCATGCGGGACCGTGGATTAATTATTTGTGTGTTTTGACGGTTCAAATATAGACACGGCACGCGCACGACGCCTTGGTAGTTAATATATATTAAATACTATAGGAATGTTGGTCAGCGTGCAAAATTTCCAAGGTTTGGGTCTGGTCTTACTACAAGAGAAATGGGAGAGAAAATTACCTGTAATAGCCCTGCACTTAATTCAGATTTAGTTGTTGTGTTTATTTAGAGTATTCTAGATGGCATGAGAAATGTCTAGGAATATCTTTGCTAGAACACAACCACATCAAGGTTTGAACACCCTTGAATCAAATATTGTCAAAATCACTGACACCGAACAGCTGGAGTTATCCAGGTTCTATTTTCTCGTCCCAAGATGAGATTTAAGTCGATCTTATTTCTGTAGAAACCGGGCAGACGGAAAAATGCATGCAAGTTCGTAGCCTTTTCATGAGACTACATAGTTACTTAGTACAAGACGACCTCAGGAAGGTTTAAACATTAGAGTGACTTCTCCATGCACAGGAGACTCTGTCAACGCAACACGGTTAAAGACACGTGTCAACAATAGGCGTACCCATGTGGCCATGTACGCGTTACGTACCCTAAGAACTGAAAATTTCGAGTTGTCAGTTGAGAGTTTTGCTCGGGTAATGGCATGCATATTTCATGGAAACGGGAGGTTGCTTCTTGAGCAACTCCGAACTAAATTAGCCGCGGCTTGAAGAAGCAGGCTTAAACGCCTTCAAATTGTTTCTGTCAATGAATTTTCCCTGAATTTTGATCGTCATTTGAGACGGAGATCCTATATAAACTGATCCGGCCGATCGATGTCTTCATTCTTCACCAGCGATAACGTTCAATAAGCATCGATCAGAAAGCAAAAGATTGCACAATACCTTACAAGAACAAGAATGTCGTACTCGTCAGGTGACTACTATTACTCTAACTCGTGGTCCAAATTAATAATCTTCTACTGCATGAGCTTTATTTTTTTTATGCATCTGCAAGCTAGCCTGATCTGAAATCATTGTAACTGATCGATGAATCCACGCAGGAGTTCGGAACTCGGTGCCTGCCCAGAATGGAACAACATTAAACGGAACATCATATGAAGCAAAAAACTCGCTGCCAACAGCTTCATCGTACCACAAAGGTAATTAATTAATTATAAAATACAGATTGAACCAAATAATTTTTTTATGAAACAGCAGTGAAATATTAAACATATTAATTTTCTGCGGTCATACGTCTGCAGCATCATCGAAAAGCACGACAAGCAGGGTGCCTGCGCAGAAATATTCAGATTACAGGTCAAAGCCTGAAGATCAGTACTACTATAACAGCATAAGCAGCAGCGAAGGCCAGAAGCTGGGAGGTGTTGGAGCAAATTCAAGTGAGCTACAGCTAAGCCTCAATATATGAATTTACCTAACCGTCTAATTTACCCTCTCCTAGATCGATGTAGATTGATGCATGTGACATCGTTATTAGTTTGACTAATTAATCCAGTCATTTATTTGTTTTTTTTTTCATTTTTCTCAGGCAAGGGCACGAGTAAGAAGTATTCAGAACTCAACGGCAAATAATCTCAACTGTGATTTGGCCGTGCTTGATGTTGACGAAAATTCCACAAATTCATATCCTACAAATAAGCATATTAAGAAACATAGATATAAATACGTTTTGGGAGCGGTAACAAGAGAGAGTTGTTTTAGGTGCTTTTAGTCTACATATTGATGTGTAGAATTTTGTTCATTCGTTAATTACTCGGTCAGTCAGTTGTATCAAAACAATTAACATTACCGTTATAAATTTATATATGTCAATGCGTGTTCGATGTGTTCATTCATTAATTATTCACTCAGTGTATATAAATTGTATACATGGTTTCATATGAATCTATAAATTGTATGTCACTGTATCTATGGGCGTGAAAAATGGTTTCAAATCACTTTTGTTCCTCCGCCCTCCAATCTAGCAAAGTTAATTGAAATTAAACTCACTGTGATATATCATTCTGGTGCATTTTCAGATCATCAGTACTAATCCATGAAGCCCAATTTAACTGTCGTTCAGAATTTCAGACCAAAACAGCACCTTAAAGTTTAACAGATCGTTATATAGTTCTTGGATGGAAAAGGGAAGGGAAAACGACATTATGAGAGACAGGATTAATTATTTACGAAGTTGCTGTATTGACGGTTCAGAGTCAGACACAGCAGGTATAAGACCCCCAATGCAGTAAATTAATTTCGGTGTGGACATCGAAATAAAATTTACTAGGAATCAGCAAGCTTAGCTAGTGTTGGTCAGCATGCAGAATTTCCTAGATTTGACTTTGATCTACTCCGCTCAGCAGCTTGTAATTGCAAGAGAAATAGGACAGACAATTAACCTCTAATAACCTAACCCTGGATGGCATGAGAACTGTCCAGGATGTTGGCTATAACAGAACCGCACCAAAGTTTCAACATTTAAATAAAATTTTGTTTAAAATCACCGATACCGAACAGCTGGAGCTGTGCAGGATCCATTTTTCCTGTATGTGAGATTTGTAAAGGAGGATGAATAATTGTGGAAGTTAAAAATAAAATTTAACATCTTCCTCTACTCACAAAATCTAAAAAACCATATTTTTACAATATAAATTAACACTATTTAATCACGATTATAGACGAAAATTCGTAACTCCGATCGATCTAAAAAAATTTAAAAAATTAAACTTGACAAAATCTACAAAGAAACCCAACTAGAATCACCTCAATCACCTAAATTGAATATTTGAATTTCGAGATATAAACAAAACAAAGTTAGTGAACATAAATTAATGTGATATCGAATATAATTAGCCGATAAAATTTTCTATAACACTAGAAAAACAGATTAAACAAACCATTCTAAACCATATAGAAAATAAATTAATCTAAAATCAATTACTAGATATGCACAAAGATGAACAGAGATTAATTATTGTAATAGTCTTCTATACATTTTTTCCTTAATTAATAAAATTGCACATACAAAATTCACCCAAAAACTCTCTCAACTGTCTATGTTAAAATTCCTAATACCTTATTCTCTCTTTATAGAAGAAATAACTAGAAAATCATAAAAAGACCAAAATACTCTGGAGATTTTATAACCACTATTCTATTTTTTTTTGGTAGTCGAATTTGAAATCGACACTCTTATTGCACCACATCACCCACACATGGAAGACAATAAAATCCAACACATTTCTACAGAGAATCTCGCTCGTACACTGTTTCCACGCCTTTGTACCAATCTGGCAATGACACATGTCCTAGGGATCTCCTATGCCCTTGTGCATGCCACATCTCCGCCTCATTCGGTCCACCAGTTAGCCAGTGCGCCACCATGTGCCCGCGTGCTCATACTAGGTGCCACACTGAGCCCACCTGTCAGCCGCTGCATTAGTGCATGCCCGTGCGCTAGAGTTCACTGCCACACTAGGATCGCACGCTAGCCACCCATCCCTTAATGCCCATGCACCTTTGCTGCTAGGTCGATTCCATGCCCTCAGCCTATTTCACTGGTTTGCTAACACTTGATCAGCCTACTCGTCACTGTGCTAACTTCTTGCATCCTCCAGCCCACGCCAGCCACTTTCAGCTAGGCCACGCCTGTAGTGTGCATCTAGCCTACTTGCAGTTTTTACCGTTTACTATAGCAAATTTTAAATAATAATTTATCAATTTTTGTCCAAAATCCCTCTAAATTTTTTCTATGATTTTTCATCTATTTTAAACATTTAATACCTACATACATAAAAAAGCATTCTTCTAGCGTAAATTTTAACAACCTAACTTAAGTCAGATTTAATACACGCATGCTCATAATATTTTGCTATAAATAATTTTATTATAAACAATTAAGCGATGCTAATTTTAATATAAACTAATTTTGCCAAACCAATTAAGCAATGCCAATTTTAATATATATTAATTTTACTAATTTTAATCTAAATGAATTTTTCATCACTTTTATTCAACATTCTCTCCATTGATGAAAATATTAGCAACAACATATAAATAATGTCATTTAAACTTTCAAAAATTATGTATAAACTCTCCTCTTTTTTTAACAATCGATTCATCATGGAAATGTAAAGAAAGAAATTTTTTTTAGTTTTGTACAACTTTTATTTTTTATTATGATTATAATTATGAGCACCATAAATCATCAATGTAAACAAACCTGCAGTAGTTTGCACTATCACATCCATACACATGCAATATAAATATAGAATATCTAAAAATTAAGTGTAATTAATAGTTTATTATAAAACAAGATATTTCTTTAAAAATTACAAGCATTAAGATGATGTATTTTGTTGGTGTCTTTTTTTTAAGTGACAACTTAATTGATTTTGATCATTATATAAATTATAAGGAATTATATGCACCAACAGCCTTACTTTTTAACTCACTCGTGCCTATATTTTTTGACAATGTTAAGCTTAAGTATTAGGTTTCGGTCATACACATCTTCTTCTAAGTTTATGCCAAAGTGCAATAATAATAATCTTGTTTAAAAAAGTGCGACAATGTATATTTCATTGATCTTTCTTATATTTTTCATCGCACATCATTTTCATATTTCTCATAGTATATTAGCACATTTAAAATTAGGTAACAAAGTTTAATCACGTTAAGATTTAGTTTTTGTTGTCATCGTCATGCAAAGACCATATAGAAAAATGAATGCACTTTTATTTTATGATAATCATTATTTTTTAATATATATTTTTTTATAAATAAAGTACATAAAAAATATGTTTCTAAAAGTTGATGCTCCCCCTCAAAACAACCTCATAGTATGAATAACCCAAAATTCTCCTCAAAGATGAACAAAACAAGAAAAATACAAAGGTTTCCTGAAAATATCTACCATTGAGTATCGACATAATGAATGTCACCTTTCCTTTTTCAATATGATTTTTAAGAAAGTGAAATCTAATATAAGTGAGTATTGTACTAACTTCTTAGCAATATAAATCTCACTTGTGTTATTATAGAAAATTAGACCATTTTCCAAGGTAACACCATTTTTTATGTATAGTTACTATCCAAAATATTTAAGAACAACAATTAGCAATAGCCATATACTCAGATTTAGTAGTTGATTGTGCTACAGAGAATTATTTTCTAGATGACAAAACAATAAGTGAATTATCCAAGAAGAAACAAGCACTTGAACTTCTTTTTCTATCAAATCTACACCCTCTAAAATTAGCATAAAAAAACTCTTAAAGTAATACATGAGGTTGTAGATAGCCATATAGCAAAATCTTTAGTGCCATATACATACCTAAAAATCTGCTTAATTGTTTCAAGATGTGAATCACATTGGGAAGCTTAAAACTGTGCACATAAACATACCGCGGATTATATAACTAGTTTTGAGACAACAAGATGCAAAAGTGAACCAATTCAATTGATTTTATAGGTGGAACCAAAGCTTCATCTTCATCATCCTCATCATCTTTATCAACAAAGATGTTCTCCCTCTAAATATTTGCATCTGTATGTATAGCCACAACCATTGAAGTAGAAGCATCTTCAAAAATAACCTTTTTAAAATATGATGCTCTTGTGAGGTAGGAGAATCAATTCTTTTCACTAGATATGTAGCATAAACATCTAGAATTCACTAGCCAATGTCGAGATCTTTGCACTATGATCAGTAATATAATACTTAGAAATACAATACTAAGACAAATGATGCATGCAAATAGACATAACAAAAAAGTGTGCCTTCTCAAATTAGACACAAACTTTGCCTTTTTATCTCATTTGTTGCTTAGCAAATCTAAAACAAAATTTGTCTATCTCAGTAAGTATAAGTATACTTAACTTTATATTTACTTTTAGAAGTATAAACAACACTTGATACGCCTCGATGTCCCGATCTTCACGACGTAGGATCAATCACCAGATAACTAGCTTCGAAGAAGCCGAGATAACTTGCTGCAAACAGCGATAACTAGTGCAACCTGACGAATAAAACTCGAAACCAACCACTGTCTCAATACAGCAACCTAAATCGAGGATTCACCCAACCACACTCTCAAAGAAACCAACCAACACAGTCTACAATCAATCGAGGAGACCTCGAAGGGAGTAGGAGAACCAATTGGAAGCGGATGAAGCCATCGCTTCTATAATTTCTTCGAAGGAAGTCACAAGAGCAAATGGGTAGAGATCAACTCTCAGGGGTTTGCTAGCGCATAGCTGAACAAAATGGTCTATATTCTTAATATCATAATCTGTGATTACAATGAGTCTAGAGGATATTTATACTAGCAACAGTCCTACTAGGTAGGTAGAAACTCGAAAAGAAAATAACTAGTTTGACTATGTGAAAAGACCTCTTCAGAATGAGCTCCTGGAGAGTTTCCGCGTGGCTGTTAGTCTTCTGCGCAATCTTTATTGTTTTGGCAATAACTCCACCTAGAAAAGTCCAAATAATGCACAGTTTGTTGCGTTGGATTCTTGATTTGACACCCTTTCCAACCATGTATGCCATGCACCACGTAATATTATAGAATGGTACAGTTTAATACATGAACTTTAGCATCAGGCTAGCTGTTGACCTTCCGAGCAGTATACAATAAACGTTGGTTTGTGCCCAAATGGTAGCTCCAAACTGGTCGGGGCTAGACTCATTGGAAACTAGACTTGAAGAGCTTTCCAAAACGTGCTCATAGACGACCATAGCTTCTGGGAATCATAATATATGACTGTTTCTTCCAGATGGTTATGCAGAGCTGAACTGGTTCGAGTGTAGTTCTTGGTTGGCAACTAGTCTGAAGTGGTCTACAGCTGGTCGGAAGTCATCTCATTGTGTGTTCATGTCTTACTCCTTAATGAACCTAACCATTAATAATGTACTTGATTTAGGTAGTATATAATTCTCATTAATATTAAAATAAATCTCACAAAGTAGCGCGTGCATCTCTTGTTGTAGCTTTTTTGCTCGACTACGTGTAATCGGTCCATCAATTACTTGGACTGGTGTTGATGTAGGTGAGACCTGAGTTGGTATAGCTTGAGTTAAGGGTTGTGACATCTTGCTTGATGGCGTGGTCATATCATCCTCCCTCCCTTGAAAAGGAGTCGTCCTCGACTCTAAAGTATGTTCACCTGTGAATGGAGATATGTTAGCAACATTGAGGTGTTGCTCATGCCATAACTTGGTGGAAGATCTATCTTGTATGCATTGTCATTGATCTTTGTAAGAACACGAAATGGACCATCCCCTCGTGGCATCAATTTGGATTTGCGCTGATCTGGAAAGCGATCCTTGCGCAAGTGAATCCACACCAAGTCCCCTGGTTCAAACAACACTTTCTTCCAATGCTTGTTTATACTTGTAGCCTTGCATACCGCCTTGAGCTCAATTACTTCCTTAGTCTTCTCATGTATCTTCTTTGTGTATGCAGCACGCTTGGAGGCTTCCATGTTGGTTCTTTCCCTGTTATAAGCAAACTCCACATGAGGCAAGCAATCCTCCCAATCCTTCAAGTTTTTTTTCACTATGGTTCGCAGCAACATTGATAATGTTCGATTCACCACTTTAGTTTGTCCGTCGGTTTGGGGATGACAAGTGGTGGAGAACAAGAGCTTGGTCCCAGGCTTTGCCCACAGCGTTTTCCATAAGTAGCTCACAAACTTGACATCATGATCCGACAGTATGGCCCTGGGCATTTCATGTAGCCTCACAATTTCTCTGAAAAAAAACAAATTAGCAAGGTGTGAAGCATCGTCGGTCTTATTGCAAGGGATAAAATGAGCTATCTTTGAAAATCTATCAACCACAACAAAAATTGAATCTTTTCCCCTCTGAGTTCTAGGCAATCCCAAAGTAAAATCCGTGCTTATATCTTTCCAAGGAGTATTTGGAGTAGGTAACGGAGTGTATAAAACATGAGGATTCAGTTTGGACTTAGCTTTGTGCCATGTGACGCATCGCTCCACAAATCTGATGACGTCTTTTCTCATCTTGGGCCAATAGAAGTGATTACCGAGTAGCTCATATGTCTTCTTTTGTCCAAAATGCCCTATTAATCCTCCTCCATGTGATTCCTGTAACAACAACAATCTAACCGAAGAATTTGGAACACAAAGTTTGTTAGCTCTAAACAAGAATCCATCATTGATGTGATATTTTTCCCAACCTTTTCTGTCTTTACAATGGGCATATGGTTCTGAAAATTCATGATCATATTTGTACATATCTTTCAAATTTTCAAGACCCAAAACCTTTACCTTGAGTTGGTTCAGCAACACACTCTTCCGAGACAACGCGTCAGCAACAATATTGTCCTTACCTTTCTTATACTTTACAATGTATGGAAATATTTCGATGAACTCAACCCATTTGGCATGGCGTCGGTTCAGCTTAGCTTGACCTTTCAAGTACTTCAAAGCTTTATGATTGGAATGAATAACAAAATCCTTTGGCTATAAGTAGTGTTGCCATGTTTCAAGCACACGTACCAAAGCATATAATTCTTTGTCATATACAGAATAATTCAGTTGAGCACCTCCCAATTTTTCACTAAAATATGCTACAGGTTTTCCTTGTTGCATTAAAACTCCTCCTATCCCATTCCCACTAGCATCACATTCCACTTCAAAAGTTTTATTGAAATTAGGAAGAACAAGTAGTGGTGCTTCAGTTAAATGTTTCTTTAATTTTTGAAAAGCATTTTCTTGTGTGTTTCCCCATTTAAATTCAACTACTTTCTTGGTTAATTCATTTAAGGGAGCAGCGATGGTACTGAAATCTCGCACAAACCTTCTATCAAAACCAGCAAGGCCATGAAAACTTCTCACTTGACTTACATTTGTTGGAGTGGGCCAATCTTTGATGGCTTTCACCTTGCTTTCATCCACTTCTATTCCTTTTCCTAAAGCAACAAAGCCAAGAAACACAACATGGTCTGTGCAAAAACTTTGTATCTCCTTCATTTCTTCAGGGTTGGTTCGGTATGGTGGTCGATTAGGTAGTGTAGCCCCTGGAATGAGATCAATTTGATGCTCAATCCCACGAGTTGAAGGTAGTCTAGCCGGTGTTTCCTTTTTTAAAACATCTCCATAGTCCTACAACAGATGAGATACAACACTAGGAAGAGAGGTGATGTCGTTAGCTGAAATTAAAATGTCTTTGCACACAAGTACAAAGAGCACTTGATTTGGGTTGTTCCTTACTCCTCTCATTTCAGATTTTGTGGCTAACATAACTAGATTTTCTCCCTCTCCTTTCTTTTTTTCTCTCACATTTGGCTTGTGGCTCTCACTCACCGAATTGTGGATGACACTCAATTTCTTTTGCTCTTCTCCTCCATTACTTGCTGGACCAATTTCAGATTTCTTTTGTAAGTGCTCAGCCATGATTTGTTGAGGGGTCATGGGCTTTAACACAAACTTCTTTCCCTTCAGATCTAGTGTATACTGATTTGTTCTCCTACAATGCTGAGTGTAACGGTCATATTGCCATGGTCTTCCAAGCAGCAAGTGACACACAGACATGGGTGCTACTTCATGCTCTACTGTGTCAACATATTCACCAATCTTGAATGGAATTTTCACACGATGCCCAATCTTAATATCTCCCGAATCATTCAACCATTGGACATGATATGGATGTGGATGTCGCTGTAGTTTCAGACCAAGCTTGTCAACTATTTCACGACTTGCAAGATTGTGGCAGCTCCCTCCATCTATGATCACCTTCACTACTTTGTCTTGCACCTTTGCACGTGTTTGAAATAAATTGTGCCGCTGTACATTTTCAGCTTCTTTCATTTGAACACTCAAGATTTGAGCCACTACAAGAGCAGCCCCCTGCTCAAATTCACACCCTGTATGTTCCTCATCTTCTGGGCTTCTTCAACATACTCTTCTTCATTTTCTTCTTCACTAGCTGATTCATACTCTTCATTATCATTCACAATGATCACCCGATTGTTTGGGCACTCTCTACTTATATGCTCACGGGCTCCACACTTGAAGCACTGAATTCCATTACTCTTGGCTGTAGAACCTACTGAAGTAGAGGTGGATGCCGCTGGTTTAGAGCTCAGGTTTGGGGCAGCGGTGTTCTTCCCACTAAAAACACTTTGAACATTAGAACGTGAGCCTCTAAATGAGTTTTTCGCTGATGAGGGTGCAGTAGTGAACTTTGAGACTTGCTTGCTTCCCCCGGATATGTTCCTCGTACCAAATGACAAGGACTTGCTGCTCTTAGCATCTTGCTGCAATTGTCGTTTAGCTTTGTTTGCTTGATGTACCAAATCAATTAGATGACGGTACGGTTGAAACTCAACAATGCGCTGAATATTGCGATTCAAACCAGCCATGAAACGTGCAATAGTTTGCTCTTCATCTTCATATACATTGGCTCTAATCATAGCCTTCTCCATCTCTTTATAATATTCCTCAATAGAGAAACTTTCTTGCTTTAGATTTTGTAATTTATCAAAAAGATCACGCCAATAGTGCTTCGGCACAAAACGTTTTCTCATTTCTTGCTTCATTTCATCCCAAGTTTCAATAGGATGTTCTCCATTTTCCTCAAGATCAGAGAGAAGTTGTTCCCACCAAATCAAAGCATATCCCTCAAACTCTAGAGATGCCATGGCTAATTTCTTCTCTTCGGAATAATTATGCAAGCGAAAGATTTTTTCCACTTTCAACTCCCAAGTGAAATAAGCTTCAGGATTAGATCCTCCATCAAATTTTGGCATGATAAATTTTAGTTTGCCAAACCTCTCCTCTCGGTTGCCTCCTCTACGAGCTCGGCGACCATATCGATATTGGAACTGATCATCATCATCCTCTTTAGATTCATCATGATCATCATTTCTTCGATTTTGACCTCTTCGTCTACCATGTGCAGCACCTTGGTTCCTCCTTCCTTGCTCTCTAGCTCTTCTAGCAGCAGCTCTTCCTTCACTTTCTTCTCCATCTTCACCGTGGTTGCTTGCACCATCACGAGGTGGACGGTGTTCTCTGATTTTAGCCAAGATGGCTTAAAGATCTTGTGTCAACCGGTCTTGTCTATCTTCTAGGCTTTGTTTGAGCTCATTAAATTGTGCAATAGTAACACATTCTTCTACCTCAGATTCACCCATCTTCCTAAAAGGTTAGCAAAATACAAGCAATATATTTGTATATGTCGACTGGAAAGTTTTTGGTGACTCTCTCAACCTCACCTCTCTGACCAACCAAAGCTCTTATGAATTCCATGCTGCGGATTACAAATAAAATGTGTGGTGGTAACCAAAAGTGATGGCGAGGCGAATACAAGATCAGAGAGTACCGATTATGATGGTTTTTATGTGGAGCTTGATGGGGAGTTGATACACAAGGAATGCAATCTGAATTCTAGTTGTTGTTAAGTTAAGTAACAATCCAAATTAGAAGTTCTATGTCCAGTGCTGATCACAAGATATGATAGATATAAATAGATCACACACACGTAAAGAATTTTCAGAGTTGATGCAAACAAAGGAGTATGATTGGGATGCAAGTGTTGCGATCAAACCCAAACAAATTTTACACCAAACACAAATAGTAAACTAGTTGTACAACTTGATATGATAAACGTACTTGTGCACTTCAACAAACTGAACTTCAGTTTTTCTTTCTCAACTTTTCTCAACTCTTTCTTTTTTTTTTGTACTTTTCTTCTTTTTATTTGAGACACTTTTTTTTTCTTTATAGAACTAAGAACAAAGATTAAAAATAACAGAAGCACACTTTATAAAAGAAATAAGACACAACCAAAAGCTATAACTTGATAGGATCAAAGTTTACACAAAGGATGATAAAGGTTTTAGATTTTTTTTTGTGTGGGGATTTTCAGATATATGAAAGAGGCACAAAGGACACACGAAGGATAATACGATTAGCAACTAAACAAGACTCTAAAGGACTAAAACTTAAGAAAACTCACATGAGTAACAGATTGAAACAAAGGGCTATGACAATTTTATGGCTTATAGTAGATAGGACGAACAAAATTATATGTAGCTAAGGGTAAAGAATCCTACCGTGGTAATGAAAGCTCTGATACCAGATGATACGCCTCGATGTCCCGATCTACACGATGTAGGATCAATCACCAGATAACTAGCTTCGAAGAAGCCGAGATAACTTGCTGCAAGCAGCGATAACTAGTGCAACCTGACGAATAAAACTCGAAACCATCCACCGTCTCAATACGGCAACCTGAATCGAGGATTCGTCCAACCACACTATCAAAGAAACCAACCAACGCAGCCTACAATCAATCGAGGAGACCTCGAAGGGAGTAGGAGTACCAATTGAGAGCGGATGAAGTCACCGCTTCTGTAATTCCTGCGAAGGAAGTCACAAGAGCAAAGGGGTAGAGATCAACTCTCAGGGGTTTGCTAGCGCACAGTTGAACAAAGTGGTCTATATTCTCAATATTATAATCTGTGATTCAATGAGTCTAGGAGGTATTTATACTAGCAACAGCCCTGCTAGGTTGGTGAAAACTCGAAAAGAAAATAAATAGTTCGACTAACAAGACCTCTTCATAATGAGCTCTTGGAGAGTTTTCGCATGACTATTAGTCTTCTGCGTAATCTTTATTGTTTTGGCAATAACTCTACCTAGGAAAGTCCAAATGATGCACGGTTTGTTGCGTTGGATTCTTGACTTAACACCCTTTCCCACCATGTATGCCATGCACCACGTAATATTATAGAATGGTATAGTTTAATACATAAACTTTAGCATCAGGCTGGCTGTTGACCTTCCGAGCAGTATACAATAAACGTTGGTCTGTGCCAAAATGGTAGCTCCAAACTGGTCAGGGTTAGACTCATTGGAAACTAGACTTGAGGAGCTTTCCAAAACGTGCTCATAGACTACCATAGCTTCTGGGAATCAAAATATATGACTGTTTCTTCTAGACAGTTCTATAGAGCTGAACTGGTTTAAGTGTAGTTCATGGTCGGTAACTGGTCTGAAGTGGTCTGCAGCTAGTCGGAAGTCATCTCCTTGTGTGTTCATGTCTTTCTCCTTAGTGAACCTAACCATTAATAATGTACATAACTTAGGTAATATATAATTCTCATAAATATTAAAATGAATCTCACAAAGTAGCGTGTGTACCTCTTATTGTAGCTTCTTTGCTCGACTACGTGTAATCGGTCCATCAATTACTGGGACTAGTGTTGATGTAGGTGAGATCTGAGTTGGTGTAGCTTGAGTTGAGGGTTGTGACATCTTGCTTGATGACGTGGTCATATCAACACATACTTATTGTGCCAGTAGATGACATGACACCACCCGATCTAAAGATATATCATTTTATGTTTATCACCTATCACCACTACCAAGTGATTTAACAACAATTGGAGTATGAGCCTTTGAATAATCATATGAATCATAACCTAAACCTATTTTAAACTTTTGAGAACTATATTTTAATTTAAAATTGATTCAAGCTTTTAGTTCTATATTTTCTTGTAAGTAATCAATACGATGAAAAGGAGTGGCACAATTTTTACAAGTACCATGCTAAAATTTATTATTTTTACCACAATTATAGCATAAAATGACCATCTTTGTGTTGAGCAATTTTAATATTAGCATCTTTTAAGTTTAACAATAACTATAACAATAAGTAGATTTATCAACTACATAAACACATTTATCAGTTATATCTTTTTTATGTTTAATTTACTTTAAAGTAGAAATATGTACATCTCTTAGAGAAGTAAATTTAGCATTTAATTATTCAGTCAAAACATCTTGTTTCTTAATATTTTTTTATCTCTTTTCTCTAATAAAATATAAGTTTTTCAATAACACAAGCTAAACATCATAAAAAGATTCTACTCATTGTCGATGTTATTATTAATGAAGTTTTTGCTACTTGCCATCGTATATAGAACAATCAAGCTTTTCTTGTCTTTGGAAGTAGCTCATCATCACTTAGATTTATCTGTTCAAGAGCAGAAAAAACACGGTGCATTACCTACTAGTGTTATCACTTGAAAGTTTTGTTAGAAATTTTAGACATTTAAGATGAATGTGATTAAGTGAGTTGTATTCAAAACATCCTTGAGGTTTTCCACTATTTGCTCTCTTTCTGGATCAAACATTTTACAAAGCACTTGTGAAGTGTGCGGAGAGAAATGCCAAATCATCATCGGTTAGTGAAGATCAAGAAGTCAAAGCATAGTTACATAAAGAGTTATCACCAATAGAATTCTAGTTTGTGAAGGTAAAGCTATCGATTTATTAGCCATATTTTTTTCTAGCAAAAATATCTAGCTCATGAGTTTTCAATTTAGAATAAAATATCTAATGTAAGTGCATTCATAGCAGTAGATTCGCTAATTGATGTTACTTTTATGTCCTACATAGACATATCTAAAGCTTGTAGTAATTAATAAGAATTTTTAGCTAGCTAAGAATTTTATTAAAGTAAGTAAAGAATTCAACAAGAGATTCACTCTGTTTGACCCTTTGTGATAATCACAAAGTGCTACTTATGCACAAAGATCAATAGGAAAGAGATATTATTTAATGCAGTAATCTTTCTATAAAGTTTATATTTTTTATCAAAATTGTGCATACAAAATTCACCCAAAAACACTCTCCTTAAAATCTCTAACACTTTACCCTTTTTATAGCCAAAAAATAACAAAAAAAATACAATGGAGAAGACCTAAATACCCTAGAGATTTCATAACACTACTCTGCTTTTTCTCAGCCGTCTGACTCAAAATTGATGCTCTAGATTATGCCACATCACCTAGACATAGAAGACCATAGAGTTTGATGCATTTTTTGAGAGAATCCCACTCGTGCGCTATTTCCATGCCTCCGTGCCAATACAGTGAGAACATGTGTACTTGGGATCTCCTACGTCGTGAGCGTGCGCACCGCATCTCCACCTTGTTCGGGCCTACTTGTCATCAACTATGCCATTGCACACCCATGCACCTTCATTCGCTACCACACTAGGCCACCTATCGGCCGCTATGTTATCGTGCACCCACGCACTTGCTCGATGATATGCCAAGCCCATACTCAATGATATGCCAAGCCCATATGTCTGCTGCACATCCTTTTGCATGGATGCACCTATGTTGTTGGACCGATTTCACGCTGTTAGCCCATTCTCTCGTACTGCTAACTCTCTTGGCCTACTTGCCAAATTAGCCTACTCACCAGCCTACTAACTTTTCACCTTCTTGAGCCCACACCCTTCACGTGCCATTGCTAGCTCACTTCCAGCTGGCTATGTCCATACTGTACATCAAGCATGCTCGTAGTTTCAGCCTATTACTATATAAAATTTTAAAAATTAATTTATCAATTTTTTACAAAACTTCTCCAATTTTTTTCGTTGTTTTTTTATCTTTTCTCAAAATTTAATACCATACACATATAAAAAAAATATTCTCTAGCCATAGATTTTCACTACCTGATCATATCAGTACACATGCTCATTACACTTTATCATAAATAATTTTAATATAACCAATTAGACCATGTTAATTTTAATACAAAATAATTAAGCAATACCAATTTTATCAACTGTAATCTATACTAATTTCTCATCACTTTTAATTTTATACTATTTAAGTCTGATCTAATTTCAGTAGAAACCGGAGTGGAAAATACCAAGCAAGTTCATAGCTATTTCGTTGATTACACGAATTAGTGTCCAATTCGATCAATTCGTGGTCGGTTTACAGAGTTTTTCGGCCTGCCGCGGGAAAACCTCCCGAAGGTTTCAGGCAACGCGTTAGAGATAAATTATGTCAAATTAGCATCGCCTGTTTGGTTGGAACATAGAGGGAAAACCGCTGAATTTAATTGCTCGAGCAGCATTGCATCGATCTACGATGGAACTCTCTCTCTCTTATTTTTTTGCCTGAAATAGGTCGAGAGATGGCTTCTCCATGCACACGCTATTCTGTCAGCGTTGGAAATTGCCGACATGTCAACGCTAGGCGTACCCATGTGACTATGCACACGTACCCAAGCAACTGAAAAAATGCGAGAAGTTGTGAGATCTATTCGGCCAATGGCATGCTTATTCATGGAAAATGGAGGTTGCTTCTGGAACAATTATGTCCGTGCATGAATTAAATTAACGGCAAGAAGAACAAACAGGCTAAACGCCTGCAAATTGGGCGAATTGTCCGTGAACGTTCTCAGCATTTTGATCGTCTCAGGTTCAGATCCTTGCTAGATAATAATAATGAAAATTTGGTTTAAATTAAAATTGGTAAAGTAATTTAAGTTGATATTGGCAAAAAAAAGTTTATATTAAAATTGAGACTTTTAAGTGCTTTTGATTTATATTTATTTATCTATGGTGAACGTGTGTATACGTTGATATGATCAACTTAGAAAAATCTATGCCAAAAAATGTTTTCTATTTATTTATATGCAGGAATTAAATTTAGGAAACAGATAAAAATGTTTAAAAAATTTGGAGAAATTTCAAACAAAAATTGAGAAAATAATTTTCTATATTTAGAACATTATTGAGCTAATTTTTGGTGGTCGAGTGAAACAGTAATAGACACGGGCTAGTGAAATAGATAGCCCACTAAGAGCGATGTGAGACCAAACTGTCAATGAGATTGGGCGCGTGTGTGGCGGTAGCACAAAGGCTGATAGGTAGGCTAGGTTTATTAGTGAGCATGGGCATGGGTGTGAAGAGACGCTAGAAATAATAGGTGGGCCAAGCCTTCAGTGAGTGCGAGCACAGGTACAATGAAGTCTTAGTGGCTGATAGATGGGGCCGGTAGAGCGACGTGTTGTACGTGGGAGCGCATGTGTGGGTTGATGCAGAAGATCCAGAGGCGACGTGGCACATTTTGATTGGAGCGAAGGCGTTGGAATAATAACCGAGTCGGATTTTCTGTGAATTTGAGTCAGGCTTTGTAGGCTTCGGGATGAGGGGTGATGTGGCGCAATTTGGAGCATCCATTTCAAAATGGATGGTTAAAAATAAATAATATAGTGGTTATGAAATCTCAGGATATTTAGGTCATTTTCATTGTGATTTTTTGGTATAATTTGAGGGTAAGTGTTTGCCCTAAAATTTGGTATGCCCCTAGATTTGGTTCAGTCAAAGACAAAAAAGATGAGATAGAATCTAATCGAGAAGACAATGTATGAATCATCAACTCAAGAGCTTGACCAAGTTCCTATGCATTTACCGATATACCGATAAAAACAGAGTTACCTCAAGTAACTTATGAAACCAGAAGGGATTTATTGGCAAATATGTTTCCACCAACACAAAATCAATTAGGGCGGCAACAGGATGATGTACTTCCAGAGTATCATCGAACTTTCTATTATGGGGGTATTGGCAGGACTATCTAGTTTGTAATCCTGATTCAAGCAATTATCATAGAGAATATTCCAAGCAGAATCTGGTACCAACTCTGCCTCTGCAATATCAAAGAGAAATCCCAAGGGAGAAGGATTGGTCAGCTATAGTTGCAGAGGTGGTAAGGGAGCAACTTGATATAAAGCCGAACGACCAAACATTTATGTATCGACACCCATATCCTGAGTGGTTCGATAGTGTTCCGCTACTGCGTCGATATAGAATACCAGATTTCTCTAAATTCTCAAGACAACACAACATATCTATGGTAGAGAATATCAGCCAATTCTTAACCTAGTGTGGTAAAGCAATGGCTGAGAAAGCCCTAAAAGTTTGATTTTTCCCATTGTCCTTCTCTAGATCAGGCTTAACATGGTTTTCTTCATTCCCACTGAATTCAATTTGGGGATGGGCCGATCTGAAGAAGCAATTTCATAAATAATTCTTTGTTGAGGTCCCTGAGATGCGGCTCATAGATTTGGTATCGGTAAAGCATAAGACATACGAAGCGATTTTTGAATATATTCAAAGATTCTATAATATACAAAGTCGATATTATAGCTTGGACTTGAGCAATGAATAGTTAGCGGAGATGCATTAGAAGGATATTTTGTCCTAGGAGTTTGATAGCTTAGAACATTTGATACAGACAGTATTGGCTCATGAAAGCCGATTACAACAATGTGAGGAAATTTTAGAGTCATGAGAGCTTGAGAAAGATAATTTCGAAGCATGAGTCCTCATAATTTAATATTAGGGGGCATGTGTTAGCACCAAAATTTGGTAATCCTCGTAGACAGGATTAGAGAGTTGATTGGCTTATGGAAGGACGCAGATTGGTATAGTGAGAAAGCAATTCAAACGGTTTGAGGATGAATTCGGTCTGGTCAAAGATGGAAGATTATCCAAATAGGACTAAGTCTATCAAGGAGCCATAGAAACCATGGTAGGGTACTTTATCTCTATAATATATATCTCGTAAGATAGTCAAGTTTAATTAGTTTTGTTAATTTCTTAGAGATAGCTTCCTTTTATGTTTAGGAAATAGCGTCATGTTTAGGAAATAGCGTCTGATGGTTGTTTGTAACCGTGTTGAACTCTTGTAACTCTAGGGTACAAATATAGACTCCTAGAACCTTTTAATGTATCAATCACATCTCAAATACAATGTTGGTGCATCGCCATACTAGTTTATCTAGGTTTTTACCAATGGATTTTGGCTCTCGACGTGGGACTATATCGGTTAGCGAATGGGTAAATCCTGCCACTTTCTTGGTATATCCATTCTGCCTAAGATTGCATCGGTTACAATTGATCTCTTAATTTGATTGGGTGCATCACATCATGTTTGTGTGGTTCTATCGGCTTATCGAGTTTCCTTTACTGCCATCAGTCTCGTGCTGTATCGATTAGGTCTGACATATTAGATCGTTGATAGTAGATTGAGCCATAGGACGATAGGTCTTTACGCGAACGTTTCATCGGAGCGGCTAGATGATGAGTTATATACACATTGAACCACATACCTAGTCTATCAACTTCTTAGCCGATATACGTATATCTTTAGAGATCTCTCATTGGCTCAGCTAGCTAATGGGTTCGTTTGTTCCTTTGATCCACACGTCCGAACTAGCCCCTCATATCTTCAAAAGATTGGGTCTTGCTCTATACTATTCATCACATATTCCATTTGAAGTGCCATCGGCTTTGCAATCGATGCATTCTTTATCTTATTATTTGCTATTTGCGTATGCCTCCATCTACTTTCCAGTCGATGAACAAGCGTTATAGCCTCTATCAGCAACCAGTCGATAGAAGGATTACAAATACTACTCATCGACCACTTTATTCTAGAAAGCCATTGTTTCTGCAGCCGATTGGTCGGTTATCTTATTCCCCATTATCTGTTTATACCTTTATCGACTTTCTAGCCAATAAGAGAGTGCTACAGCCTCCATCAGTAACTAGCCAATAGTAGGAGTCCGCATAGTACCTATGGACTACTTTATTTCGAAACGTCATCAGCTCTACAGCCGATGTGTTTTTTTCATTTCTATTGTTACCTTCTGTCGATGCCTTCATCGGCTTTTTAGTCAACAGAAGAATGCTTTAGCGCCTATTGACAACTAGTTGATAGTAGTAGTGCATCAGACGTAATTGATGACTATCTTAACCCTATCGGCAACCAACCAATAGCAGGAGTTCGTATTGGCCCATTGGCCAACTGATTCATCGGTTTATCTTCTTGTTAATTGTAGGATCAAATTAACTAACATGCCTACAACTAACTCCAAAGAAGGGATCTCAAAGCCGAAGGACTTACACTAAAGTGAAGTAGATCCCCTAGGCCTTAGTGTGTCTGCGCTTCAATTAGACATCCATCGGTTAATGCTTGCTCGTCCTCTCGGCGTGTCTAGGTGTGCTTCAATCGAACCTCCATCGGCTAACCGCTCGGTCCAATCAGCTCTCGCATGCACGAACATATTTTTTGACACGCTCAGTGGGACCATAGGGAGTGCACTCCAACAAGCCAAAAGAGCTATACTGGAGTTAAGCAGTTCTAAAACGCTGTTCTATCCACATTCACAAAATGAAGTTTTTAAGGTTTTGTGTTTAAGAAAACTTGTTAAATTTTTATTTTGTCATGCACAATTATTCACCCCCTCTGATTGTTTTCTTAAAGTGATTCAATCCTACAAGTGGTATCAGAGCAATGTTATTTTTTTAATTGATCTTAGCCGATAATTAGGAAATATATGGGCTGGATGTGTCGATAGAGTTGAGATAGTTATCAACTGTGAGTCTAATGCACTCTTGCTATTGGCTAGTTGTTAATAGGGGTTGTAATACTTATACATAGGCTATAGCTGATGACAGCATAGGCAGATAGTGAGGAATAAAATAAAAGACGCATCAGCTATAAAGCCATTGACGCTCTGAATAAAATATATGATAAGCAGTAAAGAGTGAAGCCTAGTCTTACGAAGGGACGAGACCTACCGACCACTGATGGGTGTACCGTTATAGCCAGCCTTGATAAATCGGATCAAACCAAAATAGTATAAGGCTAATGCTAATGACACTGAATTGGCAGAAGCTAGATTGGTCGTGTTGACGAAACAAATAGGTAAACCCATCAGCTAGCTATGATATAAAAAGGTAAACTTATTGGTTAGCTAAGCCGATGGAAGGAACAAAATCTACTAGATTACATTGCCAACCCTATTAGCCACAGCCTTGATAGATCAGACCTAACCGAGATGGTATAAGGCCGGATCTAATAGAACTAGATAGATTGCTAGCAGATTAATGGTGGGCAATCCCTATATATCGGCTGAAAAGCCGATAGGTTAGGCATGAAGCTCAATGTAAAGGTAACTCATCGACTGGCTACTCTGATAAAACGTTGTGTAAAGACCCATCGACGAAAGACTAATTTACTATTAGCACTTTAGATAGTTGGACATAACCAATACAATACAAGATTGATGATGGTAAAAGGAGTTCGATAAGTCATTAGATCGCACGTGAACGTGATATGATATATCTGATCATACTAATTGGTTGGATCTAACCGATGCAGTCTTAGACAGAATGGATACGTCAGGATAATGGCAGCACTTACCTCTTTGATGGAAATCGGACCTAATCGATGCAACCTCGTGTCGATAGCCAAAACCTACCGGGAAAACCTAGATGAACTAGGGTTGTGATGTGCCGAAATTATATTAATCTATTGAGATGATTTAGAAGCCTCTAGGGGCCTATATTTATGCCCTAGGGTTACACAAATCCTATACGAATACAGGATAAACATTCCTAATCATAAAATAGAATCGAACATAAAGATAAAAAGAAAACTAATCAACTTGCCTATCTATAAAATATATTTTACAAAGATAAAAACCACCCTGCCGTGGCTTCCATAATTTCTTCTCAGATTCGGTCTCATCTAGATAAGTTTTCATCTATCAATTGAACTCTCTCCATAAGCCAATCGGCTCTTCGATCCTTAACCGAATATGTTGGCAGGCTTATCAAATTTTAGCGTTAACAGGAAGCTAACAGCAAGGCAAGAAATTTGATTATACAAGGGCTAGAAAGAAGTGACTTGGATCGTGTGGTACATTTGAAGTCAATGTATGAGGTGCGGAAAGCACTTTGTGGTTACAATGAAGGATCAGACACAAGAAAAGTGGTATGTCAAGAAATGTATAAAAATAAATACATGCATTTTAAGATAAAACCTGATGAATCTCTTGATGATTTCTTTGCTTGCTTTAATAAGGTTCTTAGCAACTTGCATTCTGTTAATGTTATATATTCTGAGGTTCAAAATTTTTGTCAATTGCTAGGAGCTTTAGATATGTCTATATGGGAGATGAAAGTAACATGAATTAGAACATAAATAGTCATGAGTACACTTACCTTAGATGTGCTTTATTATAAATTAAAAACTTATATTCTAGATATTTTTGCTAGGAAAAATATTGCTAATAATATAATAGCTTTTGATTCACAAACTAGCAAATCTATTGATGTTAATTCTTTAGCTAGCTTTGCTTTGCCTATTTTGTCTTCACCAACCAATGAACTGCTAGAACAACTGCCTAAAGATGATTTGTCACTCCTCTCTATATGCTTCAAAAGAGTTTTGAAGATAGTTTAGTCTAGAAAATCAACAAATGGTGGAGATCCTAGAAGATATTTTGCATGTGGTTTGCTTAATCATCTTCGTCTTAAATGTCCAAAATTTTTATTAAGAATTTCAAGGGTCAAAGATGAGGAAGAAGATGAAGAAGAGAATAAAAGACCTAAACATTGAAGAGTTCCAAGAAGAAGGGGCATTTGAAAAAAAAAATAGTACATCGTGTTCTTTCTGCTCTTGAATAGATGAATCTAAATGATATGTACCCCTAGAGTGATGATGATGCTACTGCCAGAGGCAAGAAAAACTTGATAGGGCTATGTATTATGGCAAATAGCAAAAGCATAATAAATAGGGACATCGACAGCAACAACGATAGTGAGGTAAAACCTTCTTATAATAATTTAACTTGTGCTATTGAAAAATTTGTACTTTATTAGAAAAAAAAATAAAAAGACTAACAAATTTTTGTTGAACAATTAAATGTTAAAATTGCAAAACTTAAAATATTGACTTCTATAGATGATTATTATAAATGATGTGACTTAATTTTTGCTAAATATACTTCTTTAAGAGATATGTATGCTACTACTTTAAAAGAGCTTAATCTTAAAAAAGAGAAAAATAATAAGTATGTTTGTATAGTTGCAAAATCTAATTATTGTGATAATTGCAATTCTATTAAGTTGAAGTTAAAGGATGCTAATATTAAAATTGTTCAACTAAAAGATGATTTTGCAACTTATAATATTCTTTCATGCTCTAATTATAGAAATAAAGATAAATTTAAGCAAGTTTCTTGTAAATATTATGCCACTCTTTCGAAATGATTATTTATAAGGAAAGATAGGAACTAAAAGCTTGAATCAAATTTTAAATCAAAACACTTGTTCTAAAAAATTTAATATAGGTTTGGGTTATGATTCTTATGATTATTCTAATAGTCATACTCCAACTGTTGTTAAATCTCCTTGTAGTGGTATAATTAAGATTGCAGATGAATCTAATATGATAATCTTTAGATCTAGTGGTGTTACATTATCTACTTGGACAGGAAGTACAAGTGTTGTTTCTACTTCTAAAAATAATACAAATTTAAGTACACTTGCACTCATTGTGGTAAAGATGGATATAAAGTTAAATTTTATTTTAGACTGACTAAACTACAAATGATAGAAAATGCTAAGGTAATGTCTAATTTTAGAAAAGCATGCCAATTTTGTCCTTCTAACATGAGTAATAATAAATCAAATCATTTGCATGGAAATACTTATGACTTTTGGTGTGCATCGTGTGTCTCAGAAGTAGATTCCTAAATGTTATCTTACTTATCCTAGTATAAAGACCTCGATAGTGTCTTCTTTTGTGTAGGCACTTTGCACGAGAAAGGACAACTTTTTGCTACTGAATTCTAAATATTTACATCACATGCCCGATGACAAGAATTGGTTCTCCTATCTCACAAGTGCATCACATGTTAAAAAGATAATTTTTTGAGATGCTTTTTATTTCTATGGTTGTGATTATAGGTATTGGTGCATATATTTAGGGGGAGAACATTTTGGTTAATGATAAAGCATTGGTTCCTCCCACCCAATTAATTGAATTGGTTCCACTACCGATTACAACTTTACAAGACGGAGCATACTAAGGAAGATATATAATTTGTGGTATGTTTATATGCACGATTTTAAGCTTCCCATGTGCTTTACTTCTTCAAGTAATTAAGTGGATTCTCAAGTATGTTAATAGTACTAAATATTTTGGTATGTGATCATTTGTATCTTTAAAGATTTGTTTAAGAGTTTTTCTAGCATTATTTTTTGGAAGATGTAGACTTGATAGAATAAATACTTCTGTTGCTTGTTTCTTTCTAGGTAATGTACTTGTTGCTTAGTATTTTAAAAAATAATCCTCTGTAGCACAATTAACTGTTGAATCTTAATATGTGGTTGTTACTGATTGTTGTTCTCAAATTATTTGGATAGTTGCTACATTTAAATATTATGGTATCACTTTTAAAAATATTATGGTATTACTACGACATTATAAGGGTTATTTGTATTGTTAAGAAAACACTCTAGAAAAAACATATTAATATTAGATTTCACTTTATTAGAGATCATATTAAAAATAGTAATGTGACACTTCATCATATGGATACTAAACATCAATTGGCAAAAATTTTCACAAAACCTTTGGATTCTTCTCGTTTTACTTGTTTTTGAGGAGAACTTGGGTTATCATCCTATGGGGTTATTTTGAGCGGGACATCAACTTTTGTAACATTTTTTTGGTGTGTTTTTTTTAAAAAATTATTAAATAATAAGCACTAGATATGATTCACGTGTATTACTTATTGTTATGTTTATTTTATATGGTACGGGTGTTTTTATGTTTCTATATGTGTGATGTTGATCTTTGCATAACTAACTAAATGGAATGACAACTTGAATTAAATCTTGATATGATTGAAATCTTATTTTAAAAGTGTTAATATGACATGAGAAATATGAAAAAGATAAAAAATATGTACTCTCAAATGTATGAAAAAGATCGAGGAAATATGTGCTTACTATTGCACTTTATTATAAATTTGAAAAAGTTGTGCATTACCAAAATTTGATTCTTAATCTTTTAACTCTCAAAATTTATATAGTCTTGATCGGGTTAAAAAATAAGGCTGATGATGCATATAATTACTTGTAATTTAGATTAAGATTAATCAAGTTCTATATTTGTAAAAAAAATCTTACAAATAAAGTGCATCAAGTTAATACATGTAATTTTGAAAATAGAGAATAAGGAATATCATGCCTTAAAATAAATTACATAAACGCTATAAGGACTAAGGCTTTCACGTGCATACCCTTTGTCAAGCAATGACGCTGAATTTCCATAGTCTCTTCTACGTTGGTTCTATAAGGCGCATAGTTTGGCAATCTAGCCCTCAAATCAAGTTGATTTAATACTCAATTCCTCCTATAGGTGGCAAATCCTAGGGGTATCTTAGCTAGAAAAATATCTACATACTCCTACAAAAGGTTAGCAACTGCAGGAGGCAAAGAATAAGCTACATCTTCAAGCAAAGAGGACACATCTGTGCACATCAAACATAACATGGCATATCATTATCACAAATTTTAGTAACCTTAGATTTAGTTGCTAGCATGGAACCATTTCCCTCTAGTTTAATTCTCTTAGAGTTAGAACTATTTGTATTCTTCTTATTTTGATATATCTCTTTATCACATTGAACAATTTCAGCAGGTGTCATGGGTACCAAAGTATTTTTTTCTTCCCTTAAGTACAAAAGTATATTTATTACTTCTACCATGATGAGTTGCATCAATATCAAATTCACATGGACAGCCTAACAACAGTGAACATGCATGCATAGCTACCACATCAAAATCAACACTATCATGATATGAACCTATGGAAAAATGCCACCATCAATTATCACACGTACATGGCAATCCTTGATTATGAGGAACATATGGAACAAGTTATGGCTTTGAAACATCTCCGCTTGCTCCATTTGAGTGCTTAACACTCATTGAACAATTATGATCTTGTAGTTCACAGTGTCAGCAGCTCCTAAAATCTCATCACAATCACTGTCCATCTCATGATCATCCTCATTACCTGCAAGGTTAGTAGCAAGAGCATATTCTTTCTCAACGTCACTAGCACTTACATATCCACTTTCTGTGGCGATGTAAGTTGGCTGACTCGGGCAATCCTTCATGACATGTCCCATTCCATCGTAGCAGAGGCATATGATCCCCGTTGTTCGACCTGTGGAAGCCTCCAATGATGAACTTCTTGTTGGTGCCTGCAATTTAGTAGATTTACTCACCTTGGATGCTCTGGACAGTGTAGGAAGTGTAGTCGATGGCGTCTCTTCCATGGAAGTGGGACATTTTTGGCTTGTCTAGATGTTGATCTCTGTGTAGAAGCATTACCAAAGTTGTATCGGTTGTCACCCCTGCAATTCTTTTTATACAAGTTAAAGCAATCTAGGAACAGAGCCATATTCCTTATAATCAATTATGTCCTGAATTACACGGCTTAAATCATATAAAATCGTACCGTAGCAGCCTCTTGTTTTTCAACTACATCACAATGCAACTCCTGATAATACTCGTCTACAAACTTATTACCTTGATCTAGCACTGCAATTTCTTATGTAGATCACGTTTAAAGAAGGAGGAACAAATCTAGCATGCATAGCTGTTTTTAATGCAGCCCATGTGGTGGGTGCTAAGCCCTAGCTACATATTTTATTCCACCAAAGGATAGCAAAATCTTTAAATTCAGTAGTGGCTTATCTAACCCTATGCACCTCAGGAACTAAGTGAGCACTAAACTTTTCATGAACCATCATTGACCATTCAAGATAAAGCTTCAGCATTATAAGCACCCAAAAAAGACAGTATAGTAAATTTAACTTTTGCATAAGGATCATCATTAACACGTGTATTTTGTTGATTTTTTTTACCTCCCATACCTCAATGATTGAAGATGAACCATTGATGTAGCCATGCATCTTGTGTAGCAAAACTATCATGCTTGTCCCCATGTTCATACTTCGTGTGCTTGATTCACAATTCCCTCAACGTGAGTTGTAAGGGCTGCAAGATTGTAGTGCATCATGCACTGGAAAACCTCTGTGATTGCTTGAATCTTTCTCTCAATGGCCTCATAAATGGCTATGCGTTGCTCCTCCAAAATCACAGTGAGCTCCTTGTTTAAAACACACTCGTTAGTGTCCTCGTTGATTCCTACCATGGTTAGTAAAACAGAATATTATCCGTATTGACTAATAAGTGGTAGAAAAAAATCACACTCGCTCAATTATCTTATCATGCTCTTGAAGTGTATACCAACTAATGAAGAACTATGGTCTTGATCTTCCGAAATGTATGGATAAGTCGATTGTAGAGAACTCAACATTGATAATCCAAAGGCTTTAACCAGAATGATTGAACCTCTCGTAATCACTACACCATAGCTCCATTGGTTATTAACCAAGAAGGCTATCTCCTACAAGCAAATTGAGAAGATAGGCAAGAGACACAACTGATGGGTAGTTGAAATACTATAGGAAGTACAAGTGAAACAATTCTGAGAGGAGGTCAGTTTTGATGAAGACTAGGTTGAGCTAGAAAGGCTCAATATATAGTATCAAGGATAAGCAAAATTTAAATACAGAATAGCAAAGTTGAATAAATATCCTTAGTGCTTGTTACAGTCGCTTGTAGAGAGTAAGCAAGAGTAAGTAACAAAGGATTATTAGGATGCTACTCTTTCTCACACAAATCACTCAAGATAAAACAATAATGGCACAAAACAAAACCACACCTCTTGTCTTCTCTTTTGATTCTCTTTTTTTTGCTTATTTTGTTTTTACCTCTTTTTTCACATTATTCAACTTTTTTACTATATTATTGCAAATACTATAAAACAAGATATGAAAGCAAGAATAACTCAATTTAGAAGCGGGAAAGTTTCAATCTAGATGAAGATAGAACAACAAAGATAGGTACCAAAACTTGTGGGAGCTAAAACACCTGGAAAACAACCTTTTTCTGATGTCCTTTGGGGCAACAAGACATCACAAAGTTGGATTTTCTTCTCGGCATCGAAGTTAGCTTTCTATAGAGTATAAAAACTTCCAAAATGGATTTTGTATGCAAAAGCTACACTTGTTTTTATAGAAGGACGTGTGAATAAGAGTTTTGCAACACAAACTTGTATGCCCGGCTAGGGCAAACATTACAAGAATGTTAAGCACGGCTCACAAGAAAGCTAGCAATGCCGGGCGATTCACACAAGATGGTTTGTGACCTATCTAAAAGGCTTGCAAAGCAAGTTATTAACACAAGGTAGCTATCAAAATCGAAACTAAGGGCTCTTAATGAAGGCTCTCGTGCATGGCAATAGCTAAAACTAGACACAATGAACGAGACTCTAAACTAGAAACTAGACTTGATCTAGGACACAAAATCAACAAGACAAAACTGAAATTAAACTCACTCAGGCACAAATGGTTTTGGATAGTTCAAAGTAATTTTTTTGGCTCTTTTTGGACTCTTGGTATGGGAAAAATAACAAACAAAAGATCAAGATAGATCTACATAACAACCTATCTAGCAATCTAATACCAATTGATGAGGAAGTGTGGTCCTGATCTCCTAAAAGTTATGGATAAGTCGATTATGGAATACTTGACGTTGATGATCCAAAGGCTTCGACCAGAATAATTGAACCCCTCACAATTACTAAACCACAACTCCGTTGGTTATCAATCGTGCCAAAATGCAATTGACCTCACCAAGATGGCTATCTCATGCAAGTGAATCGAGAACATGAGCAAGAGAGTAGAAAAAACAATCTGAATATATTGTGAATATAAAATGAATCTTACAATTTGGGGTTTCATAAAAGGAACTAGTAGTGAAACCATAAGTGATAGAATAATCTAAGCAAAACCAGACTCGAAACAATGCTGACTATTGATTATATATGACTAGGGACATCCTAGGGTTAGTACTAGTAGTGCATATCGCCTGGTCTTAGCCCATGACATAATTACATGACCCAAGGCCCAAAATTGTCTTAGACTAGATGAGGTACTTGGTTTGTTCTGATGATTCCGAATAGCTTAAGAGGAATTTTGATGTTAGCCAAAAACCATTTGAAAGTAGAATCCATTAGCTTTAAGTACTCAAGGGTCCTAAGCAACTTTTTGGGATAGGAATCGACATGTAGTTGATTGCTCCTCTTCTACACTTGGCCTCATATGCTCTTCTCCATGGTCTTCTCCTTGGTTTCTAAGTACAATTAAATCAAAATGATAGGTGTTAAACAGTATTCAATTCTTTGAAACATTTGTATGTAAGTATAGAAATGCATTCACCTCATGGTTAAGTTGACATGCACGTGCGCGAGTTATTGGACCTTACATCATTAGTTCATCTTGTTGAAGAGCTTGTGTGTGCATATCTGAAGGAGTTATGTCCTCATCAACAAAATAAACTTTCTAACATAGGGAATATCTAGGCAACTATATGAATATATACATAAAAACTTACATATATGTGTTCGCACGTGCATGGGGAAGACCAGATCGGATGGAGGTGCATGCCAAGAGGGCGAGCGAGCATGAGCCGATGGAGGTCCAATGTGATCAAGCGCTATTAATGCCAGAATTTGGTCAGCCTGCAAATGTGATCAGCCAATGGAGAAAAGACTGATCGGCTCATGGGGAGAAGCCGATTGACATAGTTAAAGAGCCGATCGGACGGGTTGAGGTTGGATTTGGTCTGTTTGAAAACTAAAGGTTATCTACATGGGACCAAGTCTGAAGAGGTGTCATGAGAACCAAAGCAGGGTATTTATCTATATAGAATATATTATGTAAGTTAGGCAAGTTTGGTTAGCTTCACAACTTCTTATAGATTAGTTTCCTTATATGTTTAGGACATGGTTGTTGTAACCACGTTGGACTCTTGTAATCCCTAGGTATAAATATAGACTCCCTGGAAGCTTACAATCATCGATAGATCAATCAAATACAACTTCAGTGCATTGCCACCCTAGCTCCTCTAGGTTTTACTCCAGCTAGTTCTAGCTCTCGATGCGGGGCTACATCGATTAGATTCGATCTACAAAAAAGTGGTAACTCCCGCCATTATCATGGTTCATTTTGCTCTGTCTAAGGTTGCATAGGTTAGGTCAAATCTCTTAGTCTAATCAAGTATACCACATCAAGTCTGCGTGAGGGTCATCAGTACATCGGTCTCCCTTCGCTGTCCCTGGTATTGCACTGCATCGGTTAGGTTCAAACTACATAATCAGTGACAGTGGATTGAGTCATTGGTCTGATGGGTATTCTTACGGTATTTTGTCAAAGTGAATAGCCGATAAGTTATCCTTACTACTAGCCTCATATCTGTTTTGCATATCGCTCAATAATTAACCCACCGGCGATCAATCCGGCCATGTTAGATTCAGCCTGACATTGTTTCTGTTAGGTCCGATTTCTCAGGTTCATGTTCGATGGGGCTAGCATCGAGATTCAGAGGATTTCATTCGCCATCAACTCGAATAACCGATGAGGATAGATATAGCCCCATGTCGGATGTTCAGCTGATAAGTAGCTGATGACCTCGTCCTTCTCTCTCTCATTGTTACATTCAATTTAGCCTCCCTCATCTCTGTGCCATTAGTCCTAGTCTCATACTGTCTTAGTTTAGTCTAATCTATCGAGACTGGTTCTAACAGTGCCGTTACGGTGGTCGTTGGTCCTTGTGACTTCTTGGGGGATCGGGCCCTGCTCCGCGCTTTTGTAGCTTTCATCCTACAGAGCGTCATCGGCTCTTTGGTTAATAAGCCCTCCATTTTATTCCACATGTCTATCGCCTACGCCTTTATTAGCTTTTCAGTCGATGCCTGAGCACTACCTTTCCTATCGGCACCCAGACGGTAGGGTGAGTCGTATCGGCCCACTGGCTAATTGGCTTGTAGATCCCATCCTCTATCTCCTTGTCAATTATAGGGTCAAATTGACTAGCACGCCCTCGAACCATGGAGATTACTAGAGTTACGCAGATCTCTCAGGCCTTTCTATGACCAGGGCGCCATCTTCCCTAATCGGACCTCTATCCGGCCTGATCAGACTCCCCGTGAGATTTGGCAACCAGCACGCTCTTTGGCACACCCGGTGGGATCAGACAACTTCAACTCAATGGTAGGAAAATAGATGAACTTAGAGAACATAATTCAAGTGACAATGGATGATTTGATTGAGGATCAAAGGTAACAAATAGAGGAAAACACGGCTAATTTTTAGAAGCATTGTTTGGAGTCTTTCAGTATGACTAGATAAGGGTTGATTCAGAAGTCCCAAATGCCAAAGCCTATTTTGGCAGGAGAATCAAGCCATTCACTACCCGTGAGTCCTCAGAAGCCATTGTAGGAGATGGTAAATGAAGCCATTCAGCATGCACTCATCAACTAGTTGGGGGTGTCAATGAACACTTCACACAATTTGATCAAGAAGATGTTGGACGGATGAATTTTTCGTGAGCCGGATCAAGGTCTAGTATATTTGCTGATGAAAATGGAGCAACCAGATATTACTTATGGAACTAGGAGAGACATATCAGCAAATCTGTTTTCAATAGCACCAGATCGGATTGTGGGGCAATGCGATGATATGCTACCAGGGTATCATCGGATGGCTTACTATAGAGGATATTGACAAACTACCCAGGTGGCAATCCTGATACAAAACAATCATCTTGGAGATTATCCCATACAGTATCGAGCGCCAACTCCGCCTGCACAATACCAAAGAGAGAACCCAAGAGAAGAGGATTGGTCTGCTATGGTTGCAGAGGTGGTCAAAGAGCAGTTCGGCATCAAGCCTAAGGAGCAAGCTTTTTTTGTACTAGCACCCTTAGTCGGAGTGTTTCGATAGAGTTTCGCTACCGCATCAATACAAGATACCAAACTTCTCCAAATTCTTGAGGTAGGATAGCATATCTACGGTGGAACACATCAGCCAATTCGTAGCACAATGTGAGGAGGCATCGGTTGAGGAAGCCCTAAGAGTCCATTTCTTTCCATCGTCCCTCTCTGGATCGGCCTTTATATGGTTCTCTTCATTACCTCCCAACTCAATTAGGGGATGGGCCGATCTAGAGAAGCAATTCCACAAGTATTTCTTTGCTAGGATTCATGAGATGAGACTGACAAATTTAACATCAGATAGACAGAGACCTGATGAGTTAGTTCTAGAATACATCCAATATTTCGGGGATATCAAAAGCCGATGTTACAATCTTATCTTGAGTGATGGATAGCTAGCTGATTTGGCTTTCCATGGGTTACTGGCTCCGATCAGGGAACATTTTTCATCTCAAGAGTTTAAGAGCCTAGCACATATTCTGCAGAACGTATCGGCTCATGAAAGCGATGAAAGAGAGATTCATTGGAAGGCTGCTCAGCTACAGGTTTATGCATCGGACTCAGAGAATGAGGAATCCGATGTAGAAGTTGGTTTGGTGGAGTGGACCAGGAATAGGAAATCTATATCATATCCTTGAGTGAAGAGTATCGGTAAGGAGTAAATATATGACTTTGATATCAATCAAGCCAATAAGATTTTTGATCTTCTACTTCAAGAGAAGTAGATTTAGCTTCCACTAAACCATGTACTACTGTCAGCTAAAGAACTCAAAAAGAAGAAATACTGTAATGAGTGTAGAGTTTTTCGGCAACAATTGCAATCGGCTATTGATCAAGAATTAAATTTGAAGATAAAAAGCCAATGAAGATCGATGGGCATCCTTTTCCTGTGAACATATTGTTTGCGGGGTCTTCAAGAGATCGCTTCGACGTAGGGAGACATAGTAGAAAATAAAAAATTACTTCATCGAACTTGGTTGAAGAATATTCCAAATGTCAAGACAAAGAACGATGGGCCATGGCGCATAAGGAGAAGTATAATCTACATTGGTGTTGTCCGTTCTTTTAGTATTGTTGGGATAAAGACATGAGGTTGCCATCGATTGAAGATTGTCCTGAGTGCAACAAACTAAGATCCCAACGCATTGAGCAAAAGAGGATTTCGTATGATCGGCCACCTATTAAGTGGGTATCGGTACATAGCTGATTAGGGCCGATTAAAAAAGACAATAGTCAAAAGGTAGCTGATGATAGGGCGTTGCATGAAGAATAATACAATTCCAATTTCCAGTGGTGTTCGTCTAGAATCTTCAAGAAGAATCAGAAGAGGTGGGCACAATGATTGCGGCATAGGGAGTAGCACAATAAGCAATAACAGGACCATGAGGAAGCCAATCGGAGTCAAAAGACTAAATGCGCATGGCGCGTCAAACATAAAGATGATAAGGTTGATACATCGGCTCCGACCAACATGGTGCTCTTCTTGCCTCGGGAGTATAAAGAATTTGCATATGATGAAGAAGATCAAGAAGAGGTCTTTGCCCAATTGACACTACAGCCTGATGAAGCTATATTTGATTAGCCTAAAGAGTCTAAGCATTAGCACCTGAAGCCATTACTCATCAAAGGGTATGTGGATGGGAAGTTGATGACGATGATGCTACTTGATAGAGGTGCAGCTATCAACCTGATGCCATACACTATGTATCGTAAGCTAGGGAAGACTACAGATGATTTGATCAAAACAAATATGGTATTAAAAGACTTTGGTGGGAATCCATATGAGACAAAGGGCATGCTAAATGTGGAACTAACAGTTAGAAGTAAGACATTGCTCACCATGTTTTTTGTCATCGATAGCAAGGGATCATATAGTCCACTTCTCGGCAAGGACTAGATTCACACCAACTATTGTATTCCTTCCACAATGCATCAGAACCTCATACAGTGGCAAGGAGATCAAGCTAAGGTGATTCCAGCCAATAAGTCGACCAGTATTGCGATAACCGACCTGCTAATTTAGGAAGCTGAGGGGGTTGATTGCCTATCCAAAAAGTTATGGGATGGAGATTTCCTTGACGTAACCATCAAGGGAATAAAGCCAATCCAGCAAGTTGGCTTGGAACTATTGCTCTAATGGGCACCATTGAAGATTTTGAAGAGAAATTATGGCAAGGATTTACATCAGCCAATGAGTTGGAAGAAGTTGATATAGGACTAGGAGATAGGCTAAGGCCAACGTATATTAGTAAAACTTTATGTACCGAGTTCCAGGAATAGTTAATAAATTTGTTGAAGGAATTCTAGGAATGATTTGACTTGGATTATCATGAGTTGTTAGGTTTAAGTTGATCGATTGTTAAATATCGGCTTCCTATGAAACTAGGATATCAGCCATTCAAGCAGTCTCAGAGAAGGTTCAAGCAGAGTTACATGATGCAATCAAGGCAGAGATCATGAGATTGTATGATGCAAGCTTCATCAAATCGTGCCGATATGCTGAGTGGATATCCAACATTGTCTCAGTAGAGAAGAACGAAAAGGGGAGGATATACATCAACTTCTGGGATTTGAACAAGGCTACCCTTAAAGATAAATATCCGATGCCGATGGTAGATCTGTTAATTGATATAGCATCGGGTCAAAAGATTATCAACTTCATAGACAATAATGTAGGTTACAATCAGATTTTTATGGTGGAGAAAAATATTCACAAGACTACATTTAGATGTCCTAGAGCTATCGTCTCATACGAGTGGGTAGTCATGACTTATTAGAGAGCCATGAAATTTATATTTCATAATCTCATCGGCCTGCTGGTGAAGATATATATTGATGACGTGGTGGTCAAATCCAAGAGTGATTAAGACTATATAGCCAATCTGCGAAAAATACTAGAGAGGGCTAAGATATATGGACTTAGGATGAATCATAATAAATATGCTTTTGGTGTATCGGCTAGGCAATTCTTGGGCTTTATGGTGCATAAGAGAGGAATTGAAGTTAGTCAATGAAGCATCAAGGATATCTAGAGTACTGAGCTACCAACCAACAAGACACAATTACAGTCTTTGATCGGCAAGCTCAACTTTGTGCAGAGGTTTATTTCAAATCTATCGAGAAGGATTGAGGTTTATTTCACTCCCTTATTGAAGTTGTGAGCTGATCAAGAGTTTGTGTGGGGTGTTTAGCAGCAAAAAGCATTGGATCAAATCAAAGATTATCTAAATTCTCCACTAGTATTGATTCCACCACAGAAAGGTGGTACCGTTCATGTTATATCTATCAGCCGATGAGATGTCTATCGAGTCAGTGCTAGTACAAGAATTTGATGGAAAAGAACGAGTGGTATTCTATCTGAACCAATGACTTTTCGATACTGAGACAAGATATCCTATGGTAGAAAAGTTATGCATGTGCATATCTTTTTTCATGTGCATATATTTTTCATGTACCAAGTTAAGGCATTATCTTCTACCACCTGAGTGCTAAGTGGTTTGTAAAGCCAATGTGGTTAAGTATATGCTATCGGCAACAGTCTTTAGAGAGTGAATTAGTAAATGGATATTTGCTCTGATGGAGTTCGATCTAAGTTATGAATTGGCTAAGGCAGACAAAAGACAAGCGGTGGCCAATTTCATCGTACAACATAGATGGATCCATGAGGATTTTGTGGAGCTGATTCTGTGGACTTTATTCATTGATGGATCAGTTTGCAAGCATGGATCTGGTATCAGCTTGGTGATTATATCAACTTGGGGGGCAAGCTTTGAGTTCGCTTTTACAATCAAGTCTTATTGGACTAATAATCAAGCACAGTATGAAGTGGTGCTCAAAGGTCTTCAACTATTGAGAAAAATCGGAGTTGATATGGTAGAGATCATTTGGGGTTCTTTGTTGGTGATCAAGCAGCTGTCCAAGGAGTATGAATGCAAGGATGATGTCTTGAGGTTATATTATGAAGAATGTAAACATTTATTGAAGGATATCAAGATGGTGTCGTTGGATCATATTCCTAGATATCAGAATTTGAAAGCCAATGATCTTATTCAAATTGCTTTGGGATATTGGCTGGATAGGAGGATGGAAGCTAAAATAGCCGATATTGAAAATCATATTAAACCCGATGATTGGAGATGAGAGATTATTCAATATTTGCAAAATCCGTCACAATTGGTTTCTAGGAAACTTTGGTATAAGTCCACTAAATATGTATTACATAATGAGGACTTGTATTATTAGACCATTGATGGGTATAGAAGAAGCTACAATAGTTAAGAGCGAAGTACCCGAAGGCGTTTGCAAAGCCCATCATTTAGCTCACAAGATGAGATGGTTGATTAGGAAAGCTGAGTATTTTCTGTTGATAATGCTAGAGGATTGCTTTATATACTACAAAGGATGCCAAGACTGTCAGAAGTTTGGGAATGTGCAGCGAGCTCCAGCATCGGCTATGAACCCGATAATCAAGTCATGGCCATTCAGAGGTTGGGGAATCGATATGATCTACAAGATTTATCCTACGGGGATTAGGCCCCGCTCCATGCTTTCGTCACTTTCATCCTACGACACAAGATAATATTTTATAAAGAAAAGGAAAGAAAAATACTACTACCTATTTATAAGAGATATTTACAAAAGAACTCAACTTGTAATGGAATCAAGGGATAGATTCACTTTTTCTCTAGTTAGGGAAACTTCTTTGAATCATATCTTCACCAGGCAGTCCCCATCAACTTCATTGGTTTTCCTCTTCGATCGAATCTATTAATGGCTCTTAAAAATTTTAGTGTTAAAATGTAGTAATGAGGCATGAAGTTGTTGGTTTGACATGTCTAGTCAGAATACAATTCCAACTAGTGGGCTCCAATACACTAGCGTACCTCTTGCCATTGAATTACAGAGTAGTTGGACTGAGCTTCAGTTGGTATAGACAAGATATCTACCAACATAAAGCTTCTGATCAGTCCCCACCTTACTTGATATGGTCTTAGACCTGTTCTTCCGTTGTTTGGTTTTCCTAAAATCACCTACTCAGAACAATGTGTTAACTAACAATCCTTGAAGTAACGCTCAGGAGTAATATAAACTAAAAAATTAAACAATCCCTGATGTCTTTGACCACAACCACAGTTGTATTAGCAACTCCTCAGGCTGAAATAAACCATATGGTGAAGAAATAGTCAATTTGATGCTTAGGCACTTGGCCTAAATCGATTTGTACAAGTGGTAGGACTACTATGCCCTATTGGTTCTATAAAAACCAACAATGTAGTCGGTTCTAGACCATTTTCTGGATGGAAGGCCCTTGCCGCCCAACCTTGTCTCGTGAAGACTAGCAGCATAGTCAGGTCTCAACCACCATCTTGTTGGGAGACCCTTTCTAGCTGACATGGTCCCGTGAACACCAGAGGCATAGTCACGTCTTGACCACCATCTAGGTGCTCAACCACCACTTGTATAGGTGCATAGGTTGGTTACTCGACGTGTATCTCATGTGGCTAGTATGGTTCAAATTTATATACCCAACCAATAAGCATATATGATGGATGTAGTTTATTTCAACCTTCTAGTTGGAAGTGTCTTTCCCAATTGCATTGCTTGTCTTTTGCATATGCCTATATCATTAGGCTATGACACACTTAGTATCACCGCCGTTTGAGTCCTCTGCTTGCATCATCATAGTAGATGTTATGGGTAACATCTTAGAACCTCTGCTTGATAGTGGATCAACTCTTCACCCTTATTTTGACTAGTCAAAGTGGATGGCATGGACAACTCCTCAATAGATAGGCCATGTGATCAAGTTGGTAACTTTAAGAGACATCATACGATAACATGACGATAGCACATAGGGTGTCATTGATGTTTGAAGTCTTTGCTAAAATCATTAGGGTAGATGAAGTAGGACCTTGGGCACTCCATTTACATGTGGAGTGCCTCCATCACCCATGTTTTGACTGGTCAAGTTGGAGGAGGTTGACATAATCTCAACAAATATACTAGGTGATACCATCTACTATTGTGAGATATGTCGTTGCTGTGAGCTCAAATAGTTTCTTGAAAAACATGACTCTGGAAGATATAAAATATACCAGACAACAGAGTGGGTACTCAGGCAACTATATAAATCTTATAGTATTTGAGGATACAAAGAGCAGATTCAAATCAAACATAAAAAGTTATATTTATCATATAAAACATAAAAAGTTGTAAACTAGGGCACACTCCTGGTCATTAGACCATTGTATAAAATTCAATTTAGATGAAAATGGTAAATCATTGATCTGAAATAACAAATAAACCTCCATGGTATGAGACTCTGAATAGGAAAAGGTGTGACAAACTATATGCATAACATTGCACACCTATGTTGATACTTGACAGATGTATTTACAAAAAGGGTAGATTAATGCAAGAATGAACCTTACTAATTATATGAACCAGCCGTTTTGATTCTTCAATCTTGACCACCGCATGTACTCATCTCCTAGTGTTGGCAACATAAGTATAGTGATGCTACCATTGACACATTATCCTCGCAATTTTCCTCTGTATGGAAGTTGTCGAAGAAGTGGGAACCAAGGGTCATAAACAAGTGGCTGATAAGCAGTTACATTGCGGCCACCCCAACCTCATGCATTCCTTAGTAACACAGGGGCAGAAGAGCTTGGGGCCATATGTATCCAACTACCCCAATCACCGCATTCAATATGATAGGTTAGAGTGCTTGACTCAGTGTAGCGCATGTGCACCTGTGCTAGTAAGAAGGACAAGATGGATATCTACTCCATCCATGCATGGCATGTGACAAGTTGTATACCTTTCTCCATAATCACCTAGGTGATCATGGCTATTGTCAACCTACCCACTCTATCTTAGCTTTTTACCTATCCACATGGAGAGGCTGGCATGTGGGCTAGCTCTGGTTGGCAACGGTAGGCGGACAACGCGACATGGGCAATGAGTGCTACGGCTACTATAGCTATTGTTCTAACAATACCACACCTCCATTTAATGGGACCCATAGGTCCCATCTTTGTACACCCCATCACTTTCTTGTTATTTGTGGTACCCCCGAAGAATATATATGGTGAGGGTTGTAAATGAGAAGGAGAAAAGTTAGAAGAGTACCACTGTAGCACATCAAGAACAAGAAAAAACACATGAGTAGTTTATTAAGGTTCTCAGTGGTCCAAACCTATGTAAAATCCTTCGTATCACCATATTGAGCTCATTGCATGCTAGATCACCCCCTAGACCAAACGTGAAGGGAGCTAGCCTAGGCCCCTGCTCTTGGCGTATGATCACCGTGCTCGCCACCAAATCTCACGGGAAAGGTCCGACCAAGGAGAGACGACGGCTCGATCACGTGAAGGCCTAGAAGATCTGCTTAACTCTAGTGCAGGTCCTTAAGCTTCGAGGTTGGAGGGCGTGCTTGTCAATTTGACCCTACAATTGATAAGAAAAAAGGATGAGACCCATGAGCCGGTCGGCCGGTGGGCCTATCTGGCTCTCCCTATCGGCTGGGTGCCGATAGGGAAGGTAGCGCTCGAGCATCAGCTGAATAGCCGATGGAGGTGTGAGAGATAGACGCGTGTAATATACTAGAGGACCTATTGACCAAAGAGCCAATGGTGCTCCGTGGCATTCGAAGCGTGGAGCGGGAGCTGATCCCCCATGAAGCCACATGGGCCAGTGACCGTGGTAACGGCACCGTTAGGACCAGCCTCGATAGATCGGACCGAACCGAGATAGTATGAGGTTGGGGACTAACGACACGGAGACGATAGAGGCTTAGACCGAACGTGACGACGAGGGAGGAAAGAGAAGAGGTCATTAGCTATCTATCGGCCGAACGTCCGACACAGGCCTACACCTAAACCCATCGGCTGCTCAAGCCGATGGGGAACAAGACCCGCTAGATCTTGATGCCAGCCACGTCAGCCGTGAACCCTGGAAGATCGGACCGAACTAGGACAGTACCAAGAAGCGTCTAACGTGTCCAGATCGACCTCTAGATGATCAATCGTTAGACAATATGTGAGATAAATGTGGAACCTATATTTAGGATAACTCGTCGGTACTCACTCCGACGAGACGTTGGGCAGAGACATATAGGCCTACGGCTCAATCTACTATTGGCCGCTTGGTAGATCGAAACTAACCAATGTAGCATAAGACGGATGACAACAGAGAGAGTTTGGTAAACAAATAGACCCCACATGGACATGATGCAGTACACTCGATCTGACTAAGAGGTCGAACCTAAATGATGCAGCCTTGCACAGAGCAAGATATACCGGGATAGTGGCGGGGCTTATCCCTTCATCATAAATCGAACTAGACCGATGCATCCCGCATCAAGAGCTAGAACCTACCGGTAAAAACCTAGAAAAGCTAGGGTGGCGATGCACCGAAGGTTTATTAGATAGATCTGTTGATGTCTTTATAGGCTTCCAGTGGGTCTATATTTATACCCTGGCATTATAGAGTCCGACGCAGTTACAACAACCATCGGACGTTATTTACTAAAAATATAAAAGGAAAATTGTAAAGCTATTTAAACTTGCTTAGCTTATGTAACACATTCTGTACAAACACCTGACCTGTCGTTATCCTCATTACTCCTCTTTGGACCTGACTCCATCTAGATAACTTTCCGTCTTCAAACAAATCAATTCAATCTTCCACCAGTTTGATTGGCTCTTCTACAATGTTAATTGGCTTCACCCCACGAGCCGATCAGTATTTTCCATCGGCCGATCCTATTTACGAGCTGAATCAAATTCCAGCGTTAACACATGCCCCCCAATTTCGGAGTTTGTCAATAGACTACGAAATGTCAAGCCGTTGTAAGTCTCCACAAACCAGGACTGCTCGTCATAGTCTACAGATGATAATTAATCGGCCCAAATTCCTACATAGGTCACCTCGCCCTTATAAAGTTTGTAGCTAAGGGTAAAGAATCCTACAGTGGTAACGAAAGCTCTGATACCAGATGATACGCCTCGATGTCCCAATCTTCACGACGTAGGATCAATCACCAGATAACTAGCTTCGAAGGAGCCGAGATAACTTGCTGCAAGCAGCGATAACTAGTGCAACCTGACGAATAAAACTCAAAGCCAACCACCGTCTCAATACGGCAACCTGAATCGAGGATTCGCCCAACCACACTCTCAAAGAAACCAACCAGCACAGCCTACAATAAATCGAGTTGACCTCAAAGGGAGTAGGAGCACCAATTGGGAGCGGATGAAGCCGCCACTTCTGTAATTCCTACGAAGGAAGTCACAAGAGCAAAGGGGTAGAGATCAACTCTCAGGGGTTTGCTAGCGCACAGCTGAATAAAGTGGTCTATATTCTCAATATCATAATCTGTGATTACAATGAGTCTAGGGGGTATTTATACTAGTAACAGCCCTGCTAGGTAGGTGGAAACTCGAAAAGAAAATAACTAGTTCGACTCTGTGAAAAGACCTCTTCAGAATGAGCTACTGGAGAGTTTTCGCGTGGCTGTTAGTCTTCTACGCAATCTTCATTGTTTTGGTAAAAACTCCACCTAGGAAAGTCCAAATGATGCACGGTTTATTGCGTTGGATTCTTGACTTGACACCCTTTCCAACCATATATGCCATGCACCACATAATATTATAGAATGGTACAGTTTAATACATGAACTTTAGCATCAGGCTGGCTATTGACCTTCCGAGCAGTATACACTAAACGGTGGTCTGTGCCCAAATGGTAGCTCCAAACTGGTCAGGGCTAGACTCATTGGAAACTAGACTTGAAGAGCTTTCCAAAACGTGCTCATAGACCACCATAACTTCTGGGAATCAAAATATATGACTATTTCTTCTAGACGGTTCTACAGAGCTGAACTGGTTCGAGTGTAGTTCGTGGTTGGCAACTGGTCTGAAGTGGTCTGCAGCTGGTTGGAAGTCATCTCCTTGTGTGTTCATGTCTTCCTCCTTGGTGAACCTAACCATTAATAATGTACATAACTTAGATAGTATATAATTCTCATTAATATTAAAATAAATCTCACAAAGTAGCGCGTGCACCTCTTGCTGTAGCTTTTTTGCTCGACTACGTGTAATCGGTCCATTAATTACTGGGACTGGTGTTGATGTAGGTGAGACCTAAGTTGGTGTAGCTTGAGTTCAGGGTTGTGACATCTTGCTTGATGGCGTGGTCATATCAGGGAGTTATTCAGGAAGAGTACTACCGCTATATTGATGATATGTGTTACCACAGAAGAGGGCAAGCAAATATTGCATTTGATTCACTTGGGGATCTGTGGTAACCATGCAGCTTCAAGGATACTAGTTGGGAAGTCTTATCAACAAGGTTTCTATAGAGGAGATTGTTAAGAGTGTGAAGGTTGTCAATTCTTTGCTCATCAAATTCATGTTCTAGCTCAAGAGCTATAGAGTATTCCTATTTCTTGGCCTTTTACTATTAGGGGTCTCGACATGGTGGGGCCATTCAAGAAAGCGCTAGGAGGGTACGCACATCTATTTGTAGTGGTGGACATGTTCACCAAGTGTATTGAGGGTAAGCCTATTGCAATGACTACTGCTTGTAGAGCGATGGATTTCATTCTAAGTATCATATGTCGATTTGGGGTTCCAAATACAATCATTACGAATAATGGCACTCAATTTACAACTTGGATTCTCAAAGAATTTGTGAGGAATTTGGCATCATGATTGTTTTTGCTTTCATTGCCCACCCACGCCACAATGGGCAAGTTGAGTGGGACAACTTCATGGTACTCTAAGGAATTAAAACTAGGGTGTTTAATCGGCTTCACCCATACACCGGGTCATGGGTTAAAGAATTACCATCTGTACTATCATCTTTGCGCACAATGCCCAGTTGGGCTATGGGCTAATCTCCTTTCTTTTTTGTTTATGGATTAGAAGCGATCCTACTAACGGAGATGGAGTTTGAGTCATTGTGGGTGTGTAAATATGATGAAGACAAGTTGGACAAGGATCAACTGGAAGAATTGGACTGACTCAAAGAAGCATGAGATATAGCAACAATCTAGTCGGTAAGATACCTCTAGGGCTTTCAGCGTTATCACAATCATAATGTTTACAACCAAGCTTTTTTGATTGGTGATCTCATTTTGAGAAAAATCCTTGAGGCAACACATCCAAGGGCTTGTCAACTCATGCATGAAGATGTCATAGCCATGGACAGCTCATGAAATATAAAACAACTAAGTCTTCTCTATACTTGAGTATTGTATTTTTTTTATATTATCATTAATGTAATTTTTTTACACTGACTATGTCAAGTCGTTTCTCACTTAATTAGCCATTCTAGGGCAACATATAATATATCATGGATATTTTTTCCAATTGCCTATATTGTTTACACTAAGTTATAAAAAGGTAAAGTGTTGATTATTAAAGCTCTATTCTCCGATGCCTGCCATTTTTAGGGCTTGTGCTTTTTGCCAACTCTTAGCATTCAGGGGCCAGTCGAATAGACTGTATAACGCAAGGTGCTAAGTACTAATCAAGCTAGTCAAAAGGCAAGGTAGGAAACAAATAAAAAAATGCATATAAACTTAAACAACTTAAGTTACAAATGTTCAACAAAGTACTAAATAATATCTGTGATCATTTCAATTACAGCTCTAAAGTATCCAAAATAGCAACCATGACATCTTTTCAGTTTCATCCAATTACAAGACATCCATCATGGGCTTAACAGCCTCCACAATGGCATCTCGACTAGCCTCGGCTTGTTGAGCTTGCTGAGTGACTTCTTGGAGCTGATTTTATGCCTTGGTTTTAAACTCTACAAAACAAGAAGACAAATGATGAAGAGAAAACAAAATTGTTGATGTTCAAAAGGAGATAGTCAGAGTGCAATTACCTTGAAGTTCAAGCCCAGGTGCTGATTTGGTGGTCTTGAGTTTGCCAATCTCTTCTCTAAGCTTGTTGTTGGAGGTAGTCAACACATCTGTCTTATGATCTCGAGTTGAGAGAAGAACAAATAAGCAGTCATACCATGACCAACTAAAGAATGTGTGCAATACTAAAAAGAAGTTTCCTCTAATTTCCCTAATCGCTTCAAATCAGGTCTCATGCAGCTCCTTAATCTCAGTCAATAGATGAGTCTCGTGAGCTTTGGCCCGACTTAGGATTTTGTCCCTGTCCTTTGTTAATTCTTTTAAACTAGCAATTTGGGGACCGAGATGAATGGCACAAGGCTTTTGACTTATCCTTGGATCGAGCATTGATTTTCTACAAGATGATGAAATATGAAGATAGGAATTCAAAATTAAAATACAAAAATAAAGATTTTTACCTTAAGAAGTTTAGAAGGTATAGTATGGAAAAACATCCTCTTACGAACTTGTTCCTCGACTTCATGAAACACTACAATCCCATCAACTTGACCATCCACATTCTACCAAGTTATCCAAATTGGTGGGGCTTGTGTTTGACTTGGTGCCTTTAGTGTCAGACACTAGTGGGGAATTTCTTTAGTTTCTTCAATAGTGTCCTCAATAGTTGAGGATTGCAGTGAAGTCAAAATAGAAGTAAAATTGGAAGAGAAATGCATAATCAATTTAGTACTTACATCTGGAGGGAGATGGCAGATATTGAAAAGCCTTGAGAAGTCCTCACCTTAAGCATTGACAATTGTTCATGTGGTAAACAGCTTGTAAACCCAGTTGTAGATCTTGGATTGCTTCAAGGTTTTGGCTAATTCCCGAATTGGGTCATTAGGGCCATTGTACTCAAAATTTTGGTGGATCTAGTCTTCTAGGGGCAAAAGAACAAAATGTCAAGCAATCGAGACACTAGTCAGTCCCTTCTCTTTCAGATCACCAAGCAATCCCAATAAGGAATTGATTTAGGTCATTTCTAAAGGATGGGAGAGAAGACTAGGAGTCATGGATTTTTGGGGCATGCCCGACAAAAGAAGGATAGGAAGAATTAAGATTGGAGTAATAAAAAAAACTTCCAATGCCAGCTCTTACGATTTCAAAGGAAGATGAAGCCAAGTCCTTTTCAGCCATCGTGGAGTTGAATTCCGAACACACTAGCAATTGAAGGTCTCTCACAAGTGGGCTAAGGCTTGACATTGAAAAATATCAAAAAATATTGAAATAGAGAAGAATTCTAAGAAAAGTCTGATCGACATAAATGATAATGGCAATATGTAGAACGGAGCTAGGATTCAACTGTATGAGTTCCATTTCGTAAAAATCAAGAGGACCATGGAAGAAAGAAGAGACTAGAAGATTGAAATAGCCGAAAGCACGCCGACAGTCACCGTGGCCTTCAATCACTTCTCAGTGGTAATGGTTGCTTGCCGTTCTTCTAGCGTGAGCTCCTAGGTCATGGTGGATGGGGCAACCATCATTTTGAAGTGCAGAAGGCTTCGATGGAGGCATGTGGGGCAAAGCCAATTGGAAACCCTTACCCTAGTTCCGAAAAGTTGGGAAATTATTTGGGCAGCAGAGCAAAGCATGGGATTTGGGTGAGGTAGTTGAAAAGGCACAATGGGAAGAAGATGATAAGTCCAAGCATGCAATTTATAAGAGTTTGCGCTAGGAGCAATGGGCTTGGGCCTTTATGTTCGGTAGTAGACTGAACTAAAATAGAGCATCAATAAACTTGGCATGCCCAATGGACCGACCATTAGTTACGTTAAAATCACAATGCAGGTGCTATTTTGACCAAACCCTACAAATACATAAATTATGATGCACCTTATGTTGCTATAAAATTGGTAAAACTGAGCATCATAATTTTCTTGAGTATCAACAACATGCTCTTAAAAAGAGCCGATAGTTGGTCACCAATAAACTTATGATGTAAATGTTGTTTGAAGACACCTAATCTATAGTACATTAGGCTTCAAGCTATGTATATTTTTAATACAGAGGAGATATGTGATGTGTATAACACTCAGAAGATACTACTCAGGCTCATAGTACTCAGGCAATGGCACTCAAGTGATTGGTACTTTGCATATTGCTCTTAGATGATAGCTACTCAGCAACAAGGAGTAATTGTTATTGACTCTATGTTTAGTTGTTTCCCAACAAAGCATAGAATCAGTGGCTACACCTATTAGGTGCATCGTGCACCTACTCAATGCACCTAGCAATTTTATTTTTTGGATATAGTCATACTTAACTCTATGTTTAATTGTTTCCTAACTAAGCATAGAGTCGGGGGCTACACTCAAGGGGTGCATCTATTCGATGCACCTATTCCTTTTATTGATGAAGCCCTCCATAGCCTCTTTACAAGACATCAAGATGGAGGAGTTGAAAACAAGCACTTGGGAAGAGCTAAAGCACTCAGCGTTGGACAAAATCCATTAAGGGTATTTCAACTCGACTTTGAATATCTTGGGGCTACTATAAAGGATATGGGTCACAGGAACCTACACAGAAGGTATATCCGACTTTGGATAGGAGGTGGGCTGGAACCAAGGAATAGAAGATAGATTCAAACACGGTTGTTAGGATTCCTTGTACTCCAAGGTAGTGTATGGAATACTACCTAAATAAATATAAAGTAGAGCTAAGGTAGTTTAGACCAAGTACGGCTTGGATTGCTACCTTGTAACCCTACTCCCCACCCTTTATAAGGTTAGCAGAGAGCCCCTTCAAGGGTTGAACATCACCAAAACACAACACTACCAATACAATCGGTGGAATCCAATCCACCAAAACAAGTGTGAGATATTACATCACATCAAGGGACTAAACCTGTTTAAACCCTTGTTTTTTGCATCCATACACTTTTAGGTCTCGTGCATAGCCCCTTTTATTATTGCTGATACAAAACATCAACATCACCACTACGACAACCACAATGGGCAACGAAGGGAGAAACCGGCAGAGAGGTTCTTGGTGTGGCAATCACTATTGGGTCGATGAAGATGACAAAGCTTCAGCAGTTCTTGGGTGAAGACAAGGCAATGCCAACGTAGATCTTGATGTCGCAATGCCAATGGAGGTGTTCGTGATGAAGGATGGCCCTCCAATGAGGCAGAACAGGCGACCGGAGAAGGAATGATGGCGGCGCTTCTCTGGATGGAGTTTCGGTGATCATCGTGTCAAACTAAGGGAAGGTCGAGGAAGAGAGCTCGATGCTATGGTGTGAAAGAAAGGAAGTCTATGCCGCTACTAGTAAAGATGATGTGGATGGAGCTCCAATGGCACATCATAGTTGTGCTGGTAGAAGCAATGGAGTGGTAGGAGGGCGCTCTAGCTAGATGGCAGGTATTGCTGGAGTTGGTCCTAACATAGCAAGGATCAAGTGTGAGGGAGAGGGAGCTTGAGCGAGGAGAAAAAAGGAAGAGAGAGGAGGAAGAAGGCTCCATTATAATGGCCAAGGAGGTGGAATTGTGCTAGAGAACATGGGGGTGGAGGAGCCATCTGGTGTCAATGGCGGTGAAGATGAGCGAATCTAAAGACGGCCGATTTAGACTGAAATAGGAGGGAGAGAAATTAGTGGAATCAATGGGAAAGAAATGGGGAATAAAACCCCTCAATTAATTTGGAATTATGGGGTTTGAATAGGGTGCAATAAGTAGAGGATTGGCAAGGGTGTTAGGAGAAAGGAGAGAGAGAGCGACATGGCAGGAGGTATAGGAAAGGTCCGATGAGTAGGCCCCACTTGTCAGTGGCTGAGAAGGCACGTGCATTGCATGGTGGCCAACTAGGCCACACGGGAGGCAAGCCAAGGATGGCAGGTGCACTAGTGGAGGTTAGGCCGGTAGGGTAGAGCAAGGTGGCCTAGGCTACCACACATGAGCAAGCCAGCAAAGCAGGTTGAGAGGAGGAAGGGAGGCAGCCTACAAAGGAAGTGGGGTGAGGTAGCTTGGTTGCCTGGCCACGAGCTAGGCTAGAAGGAGGAAGAGCCCGAGCACTACAAATCCACTCTCTTATAGGAATCTCATCCTGAGATTTGAAAAGGTTAGCAAGAAGATAGGTATGGGTGGTCTTCACCTTCTACTACTTTCTTTGTTTATTGATCTTGCTCAAAACAGCCAAACTAAAACTCCTAGCTTCAATTTTTCACTCATGTTGTTTCCCACCAAATCTAATATAACCTCAAAAGACAAACCAAACTTTCATTTTATTGTCCTTCATCGGCTTCTATCTGCGTCGCAAATACTCATGTATGCTTTCTTCCCCTTGAATCTTGTGTTGGGCTCAAACATTGATGCTCGTAATTTTAACTGACTCATGGTTCTCATCCTATGCATGGTACTGGTGACTTTCTTCCATCTCAGATTAGGTTTCTTCCATTTCTTGAGTAAGGATGGTTTGTTCCAAAGAGATTCTTTATCAATCACCCTTCTACCTACCCCTTTCTTGACTTATGATCTTCATACTCCAAATCACATAGCAATGATAGAAAAGTCATATGTTGTCTTTAGAGATACTTTGAAGTGGTTTGTCAAAAGTTGTATCAATTGTGTATCTTCTTACAATAAGGCAAATTGATACTACTAGAGTTAGAGGATTCTACTATTCCTTTTATAATATCATCTCCATGTGTTTATGCATGAAAGTGACATTGCTAGAGTTAGAGGATTCTGCTATTCCTTTCATAATATCATCTACAAGTGTTTATGCCTTCTTACTACATTTTTGTTCGGCCATTTCAAATGACATTTGAATGGGTTTCTATTCGGACTCTAGGTTACTCCAGGAATTTCAATCTTCCAATGCAGTTTCCATTAGGAGATGACCTCATGAGTTTCATCCATAGGGTCATTATCCTCGATTAAATCTGCTTTTATAGGGTGCCAAGTTTGAGATCACTAGGATTGAGAAGCATAGCTTTGTTCATTGCCTTCACTTTCCTTGATATTGGAGTATGTTTATGGTTGTAGAAAGCAGCCACGAGTTTGACCATAAGTTCCATGAACACTTAGTTTAGTAAATTTTGTACCATTTCAGTTCTCTTTATATAACATTTGCATCTTTTAATCCTAAGAAGAATGATGTCCGCTAGAAAGTCTATTCACTTGGTTTCTTGAGCATCTAATAGATTACATCTCTTAGAAAATAGCAGGGATTCATGATGAACCATAACTCAAAATTTATTCCTTATTTCATTCTCTCTTCTCATTACATGACTGACATAAACTCCTTAATATGTTAGGGAGTACTCAACACAATTAGAAAATCTATTGTCGACGTTGTTTAGGAGTCCCAATAGGCACTTCATTTGCCCTAGCGGCTACATTGTGCTTGACATGCTCTTGGTTGGCATTGTTGCTACCATGCTGCCAAGGATGGCGCTTTGCCTAGTTCCTTGCAGTTGTAACATATCAATGTCTTCTTGTTGGAGTTGTATGTCTAAGACTAATCATTCTGCACCATGGGTAAAGCAAGTTGAGGGTCTTGGTTGCGGACAATATTGGCATTACAATCACCTTTGTAGTTATTGTTCTCCTCGCCATTATAATTGTCATTATTGTCATCAACATGGTTGTTGTCTTCATTGTAGTGATCAAAGGGGGTTGTTGATGCCATAACTATAACCATCAAAATTGTTGTCACTGTTATCATCCTTGTCTTGGTCATAATAATTGTCAATGTCATCTTCATCATGGCTGTACACTTGAGCTTCTTGGGGTGTGGAAAATGATCCTTCAAACATAGGAAACTCAGTGCACTACTTCTGGATGATGTGTTGTTTGACTGCAAAAAATTGTTCTCTTATGGTCCTCTATCAGCTTATGCTCGTCTTGGTAGATGGCTTTGTCAACAAGCTTCTAGAAATCTTTATAGTTGTTTGAGAGAAGACAGACTAATAACTCATCTTTCAATCCCTCAAGGAACTTTTCTTGCTTATGTTTGTCAGCTCTCACATCTGCTAGTACGTAAGGAGCCAAGCGATTGAACTCACGGTGATATTTTGTGATGGTTAGATCACCCTACTTCAAGGAATGAAATTCTTTTTTCCCTAGTGCAACTACTTGTGCTAGTACATGTGATAGCTTGAATGCATCCTCAAACTAAGCCCAAATGACTATATACCCTTTGGGTTGTGTTACTTGGACATTGTCCCACCAATCTGATGCTGGTCCAAGGAATTCAAAGCTATAAGGGCAACTCGCTCCTAATTAGTGCATTGAATCAGATCCAATTTTCTTTCAATGGAGCATAACCAGTCAGTAGCCTTTGTAGGGTTAACGATACTGGAAAAGGTAGGAGGGTTGACTTGGAGGAATTCTGATAACTTGGACTAGAGCAGATTATGAGATGGAGTGAAAGTAGGGGTGGCAATGGCAAGTGGATTCTGGATATGTTGAAGAATAGTAGCCATCCTATTGGTTTGTTGAGCTAGGAAGTGGGTGAGTGTGACATTGTCCATAACATGTGGGGATGGTGGAATGCTCCCATAGTCCGAAGCACTGCCGTCATGCTAAGATCCTTCATTGTGAGCAGAAATTCCCATCCATCTATAGTGGTTCTTGAAAAGATGTAAGGATATTAGAACTATAGGCAAGACCTTAAGTGAGACTAATGTTTTATTGCTTTGATATAGGTGACATTTTTTTTGTTCAAGTTGTTAGGCTAGCAGCCTAATATGGTCACATCACCACCACCGATGTAAACCATACACCTACACCCACAAACAACGCATGACCTAAAAACTAATGACGCTACTCATAAGAGAAAGCTTAGGTTCTGCTTCAAGCATCAATGGAACTTCAAGCTTTTTTGGCCTTGGTAGCTAAAGCATGTTGATACCACAAAAGGAAGAGATAAACAAAACATTTTCAAAGTAGCAGAGGAGGTGAGGAAAAAAGGAGAATTTTTGTTAATACTTTTTGTTATAAAATATGTCCATAAGATTTGACCACTTGGCTTATCCTACAGTCGAGATTGCTCTCATACCATCCCTATCACACCCAAAAATCACACTAGAATTCTAGGATGCATTGCAAATTACTCCTTCTCCTAGGATCATCTAGGGTATGCAAAGTACAAGTACAATAATATAGAATCAACATAATAAAGCATTAAATATTACCTTAGTACAAAGGCACTTTAGGCCTAACACCCAAAAAATAGTAGCAGCAGAAAAATGAGCCTACAACTCCACTTCATATGCACAATCAGTGGAAATAGCTAGGTCTTCTAATCTTCTTGTCTGATTCTTTCCATTGGAAAGGGCAATTGAGGAAGAATGAGTAACACCCACTATACTCAGCAAGCCACACTGGAATAATGCAAGTAATGAATAGGTGTTCCAAAGGATGGCATAATAGGGCTAGTTTTGTAAGAAACAATGGGTGTAAATTGTTTGAGGTGTTGAAATGGGTTTTTAAACACAAGCCTATTCTAAGTCATATTTCAACATCATCTCCCTAGGGGTAGTCCACCAAGATTCCATCTCCCAAATATTTGTAGAAATAAGTTTAGTCCACAAAAAACATTGTCAGGCTCATCCATAACCATATGTATTTAAATAGTTTTATTCTGGCCATAGGTATACAAATTTACCCACAAGACACAACCTCAACATCATGGCAACCATGCATTGCAATACCCAAAAGTACCTGAATAGAGATTGTGACATGATCCTTCACAGAACAAGCTCAACAGAATGGTCACTAGCCAAGTCCCCAGTAGAGATGGCCCAATCTCTGGGCTAGAAAAACTCTTGTCTTCCTAATGTGAACTTAATACTGTCATGTAAGACTTATGCCTGCCACTCTGGATTTATTGACACTATTACCTATAAACTAAACAACCCACTAGGCCTCCTGCTAGGACATGCTACACTATAAGTCCAGTCATTGCCTACTCTGGCTTGTGGTTAGTACGGTAAATGTTTCACTATAGTAGTTCACGAACCAATCCTTAATTATCATGAGCACGACCATCACAACTATGTGATCACAAACCACCATTAATCAAGGTTTAGTTAGAACATTATTAATTAAACAAACATAACCAACCATCGTGAGCTACCATTAATTAACCATAAGTATAAATAAAACATTAGTTTTGCTATTAATGATTCCAGTGTTTCTAAGCATGGCTAATCAATTACGCTAAATATCTAGCCAAACCATTATATAATGTCCAAACTACACAAATTATAAACCAATGTTACAAGGTAACACACAATAAAAGAAAAAAGAGTAATAAAAACCAAATAAACAATAGAAATAAAGTTCATAAATAGGTAAATCTTCAATTTAGATGAATTATGAGACTTGAAAAATCTCATTCCATGTTTGTATGAATTAGTTGTGAATTAATGAAGTTTTAATTCAATTAAACCCTATTAAAAAGACCTAAACAATTTATTGCATCATATTTAATTATTTTAGAATTGTAAAAAGGATTTGAATGATGTAAGTCAATAGAGAGGAGAGGCTGAGGTCATTGACATGTGGGACCCACATATCATTGAGATGATAGGGATCGGTCCACTGTAGACCAAGTCCAAAGAAATGGTCCATGGCAAAGATCAATGACTCGGATCTCATTGACTAGAGTTGACAAAGAACGGCATGTTTAGATTGAAACCGACCAAATCGAAGCCACTTAAGATGCCATAGGGTGGCCATTTAAGCAAGGAGGATGAGGTGGTGGCTAAGATGGTGAGGACGTGGTGGCCACATTGGCTTGATGATCGATGACACGGCAACAGCAGCACATGGTGGACGAAGACGTGGTGATGAGAACGGATGGCATTGGGACAAAGAGCATGAGAATGCGAACCTCACCACCATGATCGTGATGAGAAACAGTGGCAGGAAGAGGCCAGAAACGAGCTTCAAACAGCGGTTGGTTCAGGTTGATGGTGACAAACAGCTTTCAGCGAGCTTCTACTTCAGTAGAAGAGCAATTGGGCTTCCTTTCATCCTTGCGGTGCCGAGGGAGGAGATAGCATAGACCAATGGACAACAAGATGGCTATGTGGCACGACTGGAGCAACGCTTGGCAGCGAAGAGAGAAGGAATGTGCAGCGTGATGGCTAGGGCATGAGAAAAGCTTAGTAAAAGGGTCGAAATAGGAGAGGAGACCATGGGGATGCAATACATAGGAAAAGGAGGACGAGATTGACGTGGATATGACCAAGATTCACTAAAGAAAATCTAGGGTTCATCTCTAATTTTGTGGGATAGGAACAATGTTGATTTGAGGTGGATTTGATCTAAAACATAGGGAAATGGAAAGAGGAGGATAAGGCAATTATTTTGCCTCAACTAATTTTGGAAGAGATCAAGTGGGATGGCCACTTAGGTATGGGATCAGAGAAACGGCGTTGGGCTAGCATAGGACCCCTAGCTGAAGGTTGAAGACACCCCTAATGCCTGGGCCCGATGCGTTAGTTTGAGGAGGCGGCAGGAGGTGCTAGGCTAGCAGGCTAGCATAGCTTTGGCTAAAGCAAAGAAGACCAGTATGTAAGATGGACGAGACAAGGCTATGGCTTGTTAGTGAAAGAAAGAAGGCAGGCCGGAGAGAGACAAACAAGCGTGATGCGGGCTAAAAGAAAGGAGCAACCCATGAGAGGAAGAAAGAAGGGGGCATGCCAATGGAGAGAAAGGTGAAATGAGCCCGAGAGAGAGATGACCAAAGAGAAAGGAAAAAAAGAGGCGGGCCGGAAGAGGAGGGATGGGCCAAGGCTAGTAGGAAAGAAGGAGAAAGAGAAAGGAATGGGTTAGATTTAGCTTGAAGGTTAGAAAGGGATTTTAATAGGTGTTAACGCCAAAATCTGGACGATTCGATGGCGCTAAAGCCGATCGGCTGAGGGATCCGATGAGGCTAAAGCTGATCGGCTGAGAGGTCCGATAGAGGGTTTAATGCAGTCATCGGCCGATGGAGATACTAAGACAAAGCTGATGGAGAACTGTAGAAAAGTCGATCAGATTAGTAGAAGATTGGATCGGCTTGAAGACAGGGGATTGTTCAATCAGGATCAGGTCCGAGAAGCCCGATGGAAGGAAGAAAAAGGATCGGCTTGGCTAAAAGAAGCTCCGATAGCTATAGTGGAGAACCGATTAGGTTGTAGCAAAGGAAGACCCGGTTACAAATTGGAAGATTATTCAAATGAAACCGGGTTTGCAGAAGAGCCGTGGACTCCACGGCAGGGTGCTTATTTTTGTAAATTGTAACCTTACTCAATTAGGGAGGTTTAGCTGGTTAGTTAACTGCTTTAGGAATATTTTCCTTTGTTCTTACTAGGAAATAATGTCCGATGGTCGTAGACGCGTCGGACTCTGTCTGTAAATCCAGGGTATAAATATAGACCCCCTGGAAACATGTAAGATATCTCTCAATCATATACAAATTCGACGCATCGCCTCCCTAGTTCATCTAGGTTTACCGGCGGGTTCTGGCTTTCGACGCGGGGCTGCATCGGTTAAGTTCGATCTCCGATGAAGTGGTAAGTTCCGCCACCATCCCGATATGTCCTGCTCTGTCTGAGGCTGCATCGGTTAGGTCCGACCTCTTAGACCGATCGGATGTATCGTATCACGTCCGTACTGGATCTATCGGCCCGTTAAGCTCCCTTTGCCGTCGTCAGTTTCGTGCTGCATCGGTTAGGTCCGACCTACGGGGCTGCCTATGGTAGATCGAGCTTTAGGCCTATAGCCTTCTGCACGGCGTATCATCGGAGTGCTAGCCGATGAGTTATCCATGCTCTGTGCTACACGCCCAGCGCATCGGCCCCTCGGCCGATACGCATCAGCCTTTAGAGGCATCCCACGACACGTAATGCCAAACGTATCGGACCCCCAGCCGATACGCACCCGCCTTCAGAAAGGTCTCCCCTCATCGGCTCAACTAGCCGATGGGTTCGTTCCTATCCTTGCTATGGCATAGTCAATCCGGCATCCTCCATATCATCACCGCTGGCCCCGACCTCGTACTGTCTCGGTTAGGTCCGATCTTCGAGGTTCGGTGTTGACGGCGCTGCCACGGCAGGCGACAGGTCTCCTGCTATCATATCTGGAGCAACATCGGCTTAGCAACCCGTGCCTTCTTGCGCTAATCATCGCCTAGGCCGCATGCGCACTCATCGGTTTTTCCAGCCGATGAATCACTGTTCGGCTGTCCGGAGGGATCCCGTGCGTCTCGCCATCCTTTGCGCACACCCTGGTTCCTTCATCGGCTCTGCGGTCCACTCCTCGTCGACACCTGTCCATATCGGCTCCCCAGCCGATTGAACAGCATCCCGAACATATCAGCAGCCAGCCGATAGCGAGCGCCTGTATCGAATTTGCTCGTCTCACTTCCTTGTCAATTGGAGGGTCAAATTGACTGGCACATCCGTGAACCTCGAGACCTAAGGACCTGCACTGTAGATAAGCATACCTTCCAGGCCTTCGCGTGATCAAGCCGCCGTCCTTCCCCGGTCGCAGGATTTTTTGGCGGCGAGCACGCTTCTTGGCACGCCCGGTGGAACAAGAAGACCTTTTTCATCAGTTAAAAGTCCTTCAATCAACGGTGCTCAAATGGAGGGTAAAGAAATCAACGCAGAAAATATAATCCCAGTAACGATGAAGGATTTAACTGAGGAACAGAGATACCAGGTGGAGCAGAACACAGCTAATTTTCAAAAGCTCTGTCTGGAGTGCTTCAGTATGACTCAACAAGGGCCAATTCAAAATTCCAAAATGCCAAAGCCAGTTTTGGAAGGAGAATCAAGCCGATTGCCGCCCATCCCTCCTCAGAAGCCGCTACAAGAGATAGTTGACGAAGCTGTTCACCATGCGCTCATTAACCAATCGGGTGTACTGGTGAATACTTTGTACAACTTAATAAAAAAAACTATGGATGGATCTATTGTTAAGGAACCTGATCAAGGGCTGGTGTATTTGCCGATGAAAACAGGACAACCACAAGTTACTTACGGATCCAGAAAGGATATATCGGCAAATATATTTCTGCCAGTGCAAGAGTGGATTAGGGGGCAGCATGAAGACATGATGCCAGGGTATCATCAGACGTCCTGTTACGGGGGATATAAACAAGAATATCCTGGTAATAACTATCAAGGAGATCATTATGGATCATGTCAGATACCAACTTCGATCCCACAGTACCAAAAGGAGAATCTAAAGAAAGAAGATTGGACTGCCAGGATTACGGAAGTTGTAAGGGAGCAATTCGGCATCAAGTCTAAAGAACAAACTTTCATGTATCGACACCCTTACTCGGAGTGGTTCGACAGAATTCCACTGCCGCACCGATTCAAAATTTCAAATTTCTCCAAGTTCTCAGAGCAAGATAATGTATCTACGATGGAACATATTAGCCGATTCCAGGCTCAATGCGGGGAGGCATCGGCTGATGAAGCTCTAAGGGTCCAACTGTTTCCATTGTCTTTATCTGGACCAGTCTTTTCTTGGTTTTCTTTGTTACCTCCAAATTCAATTAGGGGATGAGCTGATTTGGAGAAACAGTTTCATAAGTATTTCTTTGCCGGACTTCAACAATTGAGGTTATCAGACTTAACATCGGTTAAACAAAGGCACGATGAATCCGTTCCGGAATTCATCCAACGTTTCCAAGACGTCAGAACCCGATGCTACAGTCTCATTTTAAGTGACGGACAACTAGGCGATTTGGCTTTCCAAGGATTCGAGAGCGTTTCTCTTCACAAGAATTCGAAAGTTTTTCTCATCTACTCCAGAGAGTATCTACTCATGAAAGCTGATTTGCAGGTGCCAAGAAAGAAAGGTTCCATCGGAAAGCCGATCAGCTACAGGTATACGCATCGGACTCGGATGATGAGGGATCCGATGCGGAGGTGGGACTAGCGTTATGGACCAGGAATAAAAAACCCGTATCATGTCCATGGATCAAGAAAGCAAATAAAGAAGAAAGATATGATTTTGATGTTAACAAAGCCGATCCAAGAGAAGCAGATCCAGCTGCCACCAAACCATGTAATCCCGGCTGCTGAAGAACTCAGAAAAAAGAAGTATTGCAAGTGGCACAATTCAATATCTCATCATACCAATGAGTGCAAGGTCTTCCGGCAACAGTTACAATCGGCTGTCGAACAGGGGAGGATCAAGTTCGAGGACAAAAGGCCCATGAAGGTTGACGGGCATCCTTTCCCGGTGAATATGGTGATTATAGGAACCTTAGGAGATCGATCCAATGAAAAAAGACGCTGGAAGAGGTCAAAGGTTACTTCATCGGACTTAATCAAAAAATATTTTAGACTACAGGATGAAGAAAGACGAGCCACAACACAACAAGAAAGGTATAATCCACACTGGGGTTGTCCCTTTTTTCAGTACTGTTGGGATCAAAACATGAGGTTGCCGTCAATCGAGGACTGTCCTGAATTCAATAAACCAGGATTTCAGTACTGTGACCAGAGTCGAACGTTGTATGATCGGCCTTCCATCACTAGGGCATTGGCACATAGCCGATTGGGACCGATCAACAAAGGGCATGGTCAAAGGACAGTTAAGGACTAGGAGTTAAACAAAGGGTTATACTCCATGAAGGATCAGTGGTGTCCATCTGGGATTTTTATAAAGAATCAGAAGAGGAGGGCACAAAGGCTACGACATAGAGAGCAACATAAAAGACAATGGCAGGACCATGAAGAAGCCGATCGGAACCAGAAAATTAAGAAAGTATGGAAAGTAAAGCAAAAAGAGGAAGAGGCTAGTACATCGGCTCAGGCTAACACGGTATTCTTCTTGCCAATGGAATATAAAGCATATGTATCGGATGAAGAAAGTCAAGAAGAGGATTTTGCCCAATTAATATTGGAACCGAGTCAAGCCATATTTGACAAACCAGAAGAATCCAAGCATCGGCACCTAAAGCCATTGTATATCAACGGATATGTCGATGGTAAGCCGATGGCAAAGATGCCAGTTGATGGAGGTGCAGCCGTCAATTTGATACCGTATTCTACATACCGCAAATTGGGTAAAGACGGCTGGAGACTTAGTCAAGACAAATATGGTGTTGAAAGACTTTGGAGGTAATCCATCAGAAACCAAAGGGGTACTGAATGTGGAGCTAACGGTTGGAAGTAAGATATTGCCTACCACATTTTTGTCATCGATAGTAAGGGGTCGTATAGCCTACTCCTTGGCAGGGATTGGATTCATGCCAACTGTTGTATTCCTTCAACAATGCATCAAAGCCTCATACAATGGCAAGGAGACAGAGTTGAAGTGATCACGGCCGATCAGTCGACTAGCGTGGCCACAACTGATGTGCCATTCTTTGAAGCTGATGAATTCAACTACCTATCTGGACAAACATGGGTGGGAAATTTCCTGGAAGTGACTGATAAAGGAATAAAGCCGATTCAGCAAGTCTGCTCGGATACATTGTTTCCATGGGAACTTTAGAAGACTCTGAAGGGAAGTTAGGGCAAGGTTTTACGTCGGCCGATGAGTTGGAACAAATAGACATAGGATCAGGAGACAAGTCGAGGCCAACGTACATTAGTAAAAATCTATGTGTTGAATTCCTAGAAAAGCTGATAAATTTATTAAAGGAATTCTGGGAATGCTTTGCTTGGGACTACCATGAGATGTCGGGATTAAGCCGATTGATTGTGGAACATCGGCTTCCTATCAGACCGGGATATCGGCCATTTAGGCAGCCACAGAGGAGATTCAAAGCAGAGTGAAATGATGAAATCAAGGCGGAGATCATGAAGTTATACGATGCAAATTTCATCAGACCATGCCGATATGCTCAATGGGTATCCAATATTGTCCCGGTGAAAAAGAAAAATGGAAAGTTAAGAATATGCATCGACTTCCGGGATTTGAACAAGGCAACCCCTAAAGACGAGTACCCGATGCCGATGGCAGATTTATTAATTGACGCTGCATTTGGTCACAAGATTATTAGCTTCATGGATGGAAATGCAGGCTACAATCATATTTTTATGGCTGAAGAAGATATCCACAAGACTGCATTTAGGTGTCCTGGGGCTATTGGTTTATACGAGTGGGTAGTCATGACTTTCGGATTGAAGAATGCCGGTGCTACCTATCAAAGAGCCATGAACTACATGTTCCATGATCTTATCCGACAGCTGGTGAAGATATACATTGATGACGTGGTGGTGAAATCCAAAGGTATTGAAGAACATATAGCAGATCTACGAAAAGTGCTTTAGAGGACGAAGAAATATAGACTCAAAATGAATCCTCACAAGTGTGCTTTTGGCGTATCGGCTGGACAATTTTTGGGTTTCATGGTGCATGAGAGAGGAATTGAAGTCAGTCAACGAACCATCAGGGCCATCCAGACCACCAAGCCACCCAGCAACAAACTACAGCTGTAGTCCTTGATCGGCAAACTCAATTTTATAAGGAGATTTATTTCGAACTTATCAGGAAAAATTGAGTCGTTCACTCCTTTATTAAGGTTACGAGCCGATCAACAGTTTGTGTGGGTTGATGACCAGCAAAAAGCCTTTGATCATATCAAGGAATACTTGAATTCTCCACCAGTGCTGATTCCACCGCAAAAGAGAATACCATTCAAATTATATTTGTGAGCTGATGAGAAGTCAATCGGATCAGTACTTGTACAAGAGTTTGAGTCAAAAGAACGAGTAGTATTTTACTTGAGCCAACGACTTCTAGATGCTGAGACTAGGTATCCTGCTGTGGAAAAGTTATGCCTATGTTTGTATTTCTCATGTACAAAATTAAGGCATTATCTTCTATCGGCTGAGTGTACAGTGCTTTGCAAAGCCGATGTGATCAAATACATGCTATCGGCTCCAGTCTTGAGGGGCGGGTTGGTAAATGGATATTTGCTCTGATGGAGTTCTATCTGAGGTATGAATCGACTAAGGCAGTCAAGGGACAAGCGGTAGCCGATTTTATTGTACAGCATAGAGGAGTCCAAGAGAATTATGTGGAGCTGATCCCGTGGACGTTATTCTTTGATGGATCGGTTTGCAAACATGGATCTGGTATCGGTTTGGTGATTATTTCGCCTCAAGGGGCAAGTTTCGAGTTTGCCTTCACAATCAAACCATATAGTACAAATAACCAAGCAGAATATGAGGCAGTACTCAAGGGACTTCAGCTGCTGAGAGAAATTGGAGCCGATACAATAGAGGTCATTAGGGATTCTTTGTTGGTAATCAAACAATTATCTGGGGAATATGAATGCAAGGATGAAATTCTGAAGTCATACTATGAAAAATGTCAACAGTTGTTAAAGGATTTCAAGATAGTGACATTGGATCATATTCCTAGAAAGCAAAACATGGAGGCCAATGATCTTGATCAGACTGCTTTAGGGTATCGGCTGAACAGTAGAGTGGAAGTTGAGATAGCCAATATCGAGAGCCGTATGGAAGCCGATGATTGGAGATGGGAGATCATTCAGTATTTACAGAATCCATCAAGATCGGTTTTCAGGAAACTTCGGTACAAGGCTATTAAGTATATTCTACTTGATGAAGAGTTGTATTATCGATCAGTCGATGGAGTGCTCTTGAGATGTTTGGGTGCTGAAGAAGCTGCGTTGGTGATGAGCGAGGTGCATGGAGGCATCTGTGGAGCCCATCAGTCGGCTCATAACATGAGATGGATGATGAGGAGGGCTGGATACTTTTGGCCGAGTATGCTAGAGGATTGTTTTAAATACTACAAGGACTGCTAAGATTGTCAGAAGTTTGGGAATGTGCAGCGAGCTCCAGCATCGGTTATGAATCCGATAGTTAAGCCATGGCCGTTTAGAGGTTGGGGAATTCATATGATCGGCTAGATTTATCCTTCATCCAGTAAAGGGCATAAGTTCATATTGGCGGCAATAGACTACTTTACAAAGTGGATAGAAGCTATTCCCTTGAAGAAGGTTACTTCTAGGGACGCGATTGAATTCATCAAGGGACATATCATACATCGATTTGGAATTTCACAGACAATTACCACTGATCAGGGTTCTATCTTTATGTCAGAAGAGTTTCAAAGGTTTGCTACCAGTATGGGGATTAAGTTGCTAAATTCGTCACCATATTATGCTCAAGCTAATAGACAGGCGGAAGCTTCTAACAAGAGTTTAATAAAATTGATCAAGCGTAAGACTGATGAACAACCATGGAGGTGGCATGTCACTTTGAACGATGCGTTGTGGACCTATCGAATGACGTATCATGGATCTATCCAGGTGCCACCATATCAGTTGGTATACGGTCATGAAGCAGTTCTTCCATGGGAAGTTAACATCGGCTCCAGGAGGGTGTCTTTATAAGATCAGTTGACAGCCGATGATTATTACACGTTGATGACCGATGAGCTTGATGATTTGACTCAGAGTCGGTCAGAAGCATTATAACAAGCCTAAGGTCGCTAGGCATTATAACAAAAAAGTAATGACCAAATCCTTTTCTGAAGAAGATCTCGTTTGGAAGTTAATTTTGCCGATTGGGTCTAGGGATAATAAGTTTGGAAAATGGTCACCGAATTGGGAAGGACCTTATCGGATCAATCGGTGTGTGCCTGGCAATGCTTACATATTGGAAAGTCTTGAAGGAGAGAAGTTTACCAAAGCATTTAATGGCAAATATTTGAAAAAGTATTATCCTAGCGTGTGGGTAGGCACCTAAATCGGCTGAGCATAGCTGATTCAAGACAGATAAGGTTTCAGAGGTAGTACTAGCTGATGGTACCATCCGTGTGATCGGCTAGGGCATAGCCGATGGACAATGTACGGAAGCCGATATAGTTTGTATCGGTTACATACAGCCGATATCGTGGAGATATCGCCTTTAGAAAATATATATACACAACTTTTGTTGATCAAGCTGATTGAAGTTTACTACAAAAAGTTAATGTTCAAGATGACATCTGGATTTCTCCGAGGCTAAAGTTTTACAAGAATTTCTTAATGGCCTCAATCGCACGCAGACGGATTTGATCTATATCATTGATAGCGCGGATGCCATCCTTGTTTGATCCAGGGATAGTTTTCAAGTTCTTGTGCCGGCGAACTGCTAGCCGCACTTTGTCTGCTACCTTGGCCTCTTGGTTTTGGATCGACTTTGGTAGGCCGATGAGATGGGACTTGGTAAAGTCGATGTCTTCACAAACCTTGTTGAGTTCCACCATCAAATCGGCTTCTCGTTTCTTCAAAAGGCCAAGCTTGGTGTTGGTGTGTTGAAGGTCAGCTGACATTTCATCAAGTTTCTTCTTTTCATCAAGGGCAGTCAGCCGATCGTTGTGAGCTAGGTGGCTTTGCTCAGCGCGATCGGCTATGCGTCATCTTGATGCAGTCAGCTGGGTCCTTTGGAATTCCAAGTAAGCAGCAGGCATGAGTGCATCCGACAGTTCCGCAGGCAGGAGGTGTTGAATTTCTGCAAGTCTTCCCCGGATCGACCCGCAATCTTCCACCAGCCAATCAATCGGAACCTCCAGCTGATGCATAATATCTGACAACTGCTCACGTGCATCGGCTGGCAAAAATGGTTCGATCGCTGAGCTAGTGGCTGAGTCTTTCTCTACTTCCAGGTATTTACCGATGTTGAAGGAGAATAGATCGGCTAATGACTGCATAACAACATTAGCAAACATGGAGATCATAAGTCAAGAAAAATGACATGTATGATGGACGTACCTAAGAGACAGTGGGAGCAGTTCTTGTACGGGTATCAGCTTGATGTGGGGCAGTGTGAGTAGATGCCAAAACTTCAGAGGATACCATCGGCTCAGCCCCAGTAACAGGGTCCGACGTTTGGACCTCAGGAGCCGATGGTTCAGGCTGCAAAGCGGAGGTGTCAGGATAAAACAAAGGCAACAAAGAACTGATGCTGACACATACCAACGGAGATGCGGAAGGAGTTAGAATTGCCGCAGGAGAAGGGCTTCGTGAAGCTGATGCAACGATGACAACATCGGCATTGGGTTTCCGTTTCTTAGAAACCGATCGAGCAGCCGGTTTCTTGCGCTTTGACCCTGACACCTGTGACACTCGGAGGAGAGCTGATGGAGGTGGACCACTTTGCCCAAGGAGGGATCTAGCCGATGGTGGTTGATAGATAATCAACCGACCACATGTGCTGGTCAAAGGTGCGTCTTTGTCGCCAGCCAGTGGAATCACGGGAATCAAGATACAATTGAAATTCAATACGATGAAGACATGATAGTGAAAGAAGGATTACCTCTTCATCGGATTCCACGTAGTCGGGATTGAGGCGAAGGCAATAATGTTCAGCCGATAGACTATATAAGTGTCTTCCCCATTCTAATCACCATCGAGCGAAGATTTTGGTATTGGATATGCAGGTTTCAAAGGTGGAGATAGTCCCTAAGGACAAGTTCAATGTCATCGAACTAAGTTGGTCATACTCCAAGCCACTTTTCACTTCTCCGTGGGCTCGGAGCTTGCCGATGAAGAACAAACCGATGGGGGGTTGGCCGAAGCCCAACTGACGAGCACTAACCGAAGGATGGTAGAACTCGTATGATGGATATTGGGATTGGCCCATTGAAAATCCAATCGGCAGAAGACAAGGAGTTATGGAGGATAAAAAGATGGTCTTCGATTCTTCATCGGCTAAGGCGTTCATCGGATGAAACCTGGAAGGCATTTCAAAGGACGAGTCATCCTCGTATGCGAACCAGATGGTGACCTCTTTGGTAAAGCCATAGTAGAAACACTTAAACCATTGGCTGAGTCCGAGGGGGGTCATTTTGCTTCCAGGAGAGTCGATGAAGCTTCACCCAGCGAAATGCATCGGCGTCGGCTGGCCTCGTTTTCTTCCGGGTAGTCAGTCGGGAATGTCATGGAAGAGAAGGGGGGCCTGGCAATGACTTTGGAGGTGTAGACATTCAGCCAAAGTTGTATAAACCACCAGGGTCCGCCGATATGTCCGATGGATAGCCTGTTGACAGCTTGGTCGCAACTTGATGGAGCAGATGATAAGTTGCTCCGAGAAGGTAATACCCCAGGGGAATTTGGTGGTGATTAGCCAGGAGCTCTGCCAAACATTGCATGTTTGTTGTTGGACTGAGAGTCGAACCACCAAAGAAGAATCGTTCTAGCCAAAGATTCAAGAACGCTACATGTTCACGTCCATCGACTGGGCCGGAGGATTTGTTATGCAAGGAAATGTACTTAGTCCAACCTCCGACATTCTTGGTGTTTAGTCGATGCTTAGGTTTGAATCTGAGGCTGAAAAGGTTCATGTAGTGGGTGGTGTTGAGGCAGGTCAATATAGTAACATCCATCAAGGTAGGGGTCATCGGCCCATGCCCGAACATGAAGGCATTCAAGATGTCCGACCAGAAGTAAGAAGCCGATGCAAGCAGAGGTTCGTTCCTTTCCATATCGGCTAAGGAAAGGTTAATGCAATGGTCCATTTCTAGATCCTCCCATAAAGTCTTTTTGGAGGCAGAAACCCTAAGATACCAGTTTCTCTATTCAGGGAGTTTGCTAGGCCAGGATCTGAAGCTGTGACCCAATCGGTGATGGCCATGGATGAGTTCTTGAACGAGATCCTTTCTGTTTCGGAGTTGATGAAATCAGTCGGATCCTCGCTACCCATAGGGCCAAGAAAGAAGTGACCGGGGAGGTCGGAGATTGAAATAGCGATCTGGCTCTTAAGATCCTACAGAAACTAGAACCCGACTACTGATGAGAAATCAGGATGGGGAAGAATCATGCAAAACATAGGATGAAAGAGCAGATAATGGTTACCTCAGGGATTACATGTGTGGAACCATTGCACAAATGAAGGAGTAGCCGTCGATGAAGAAATCTGCGAGAGCTCGCCTTCAGTCTTCTGAGCCCGTCGAGATTCGCAGAAATTTGCGGATGCATGTGGAGCTCGTTGAGGTTTGGGGTTTTTGATGAAAAGAAGTGTGTGGAAGAAGGCTGAGGGGATATATTTTATAGAGGCGGAACGAAATAGGCAAAGATCTGAGCCGATTAATGCGGGTTTTAACGGGTCATCCTGGTTTGCGGAGGTTTCTAACGGCTCAAAATTTCGTAGTCTATTGGCAAACTCCGAAATTGGGAGGCATGTGTTAACGCCAAAATCTGGATGATCCGATGGCGCTAAAGCCGATCGGTTGAGGGATCCAATGAGGCTAAAGCCGATCGGCTGAGAGGTCCGATAGAGGGTTTAATGCAGTCATTAGCCGATGGAGATACTGAGACAAAGCCGATGGAGAACTGTAGAAAAGCCGATCAGAGTAGTAGAAGATTGGATCGGCTTGAAGACAGGGGATTGACCAATCGGGATCAGGTCCGAGAAGCCCAATGGAAGGAAGGAAAAGGATCGGCTTCGCTAAAAGAAAGTCTGATAGCTACAGTGGAGAAGCCGATCAGATGGTAGCAAAGGAAGATCCGGTTACAAATTAGAAGATTATTCAGATGAAACCGAGTATGCGAAAGAGCCATGGACTCCACGGCAGGGTGCTTATTTTTGTAAATTGTAACCTTACTCAATTAGGGAGGTTTAGCTGGTTAGTTAACTGCTTTAGGAATATTCTCCTTTGTTCTTACTAGAAAATAATGTCCAATGGTCGTAGACGCGTCGGACTCTGTCTGTAAATCCAGGGTATAAATATAGACCCCCTGGAAATATGTAAGATATCTCTCGATCATATACAAATTCAGTGCATCGCCACCCTAGTTCATCTAGGTTTATCGGCGGGTTCTGGCTCTCGATGCGGGGCTGCATCGGTTAAGTCCGATCTCCGGTGAAGTGCTAAGTTCCGCCACCATCCCGATATGTCCTGCTCTGTCTGAGGCTGCATCGGTTAGGTCTGACCTCTTAGACCGATCGGATGTATCGCAACACGTCCGTGCTGGATCTATCGGCCCGTTAAGCTCCCTCTGCCGTCGTCAGTTTCATGCTGCATCGGTTAGGTCCAACCTACGGGGCTGCCTACAGTAGATCGAGCTTTAGGCCTATAGCCTTCTGCACGGCGTATCATCGGAGTGCTAGCCGATGAGTTATCCATGCTCTGTGCTACACGCCCAGCGCATCGGCCCCTCGGCCGATACGCATCAGCCTTTAGAGGCGTCCCATGACGCATAACGCCAAACGTATCGGACCCCTTGCCGATATGCACCCGCCTTCAGAGAGGCGTCCCCTCATCGGCTCAACTAGCCGATAGGTTTGTTCCTATCCTTGCTATGGCATAGCCGATCCGGCGTCCTCCGTATCATCACCGCTGGCCCCGGCCTCATACTGTCTCTGTTAGGTCCGATCTTTGAGGTTCGGTGTTGATGGCGCTACCACAGCGGGCGACGGGTCTCGTGCTGTCATATCCGGAGCGGCATCGGCTTTGCAGCCCGTGCCTTCTTGCGCTAATCATCACCTAGGCCGCATGCGCACTCATTGGTTTTTCCAGCCGATGAATCACTGTTCGGCTATCCGGAGGGATCCTATGCGTCTCGCCATCCTTTACGCACTCCTTTATCGGCTCTACGGTTGACTCCTCATCAACACCTATCCACATCGGCTCCCTAGCCGATCGAACAGCATCCCGAACCTATCGGCAGCCAGCCGATAACGAGCGCCTGTTTTGGATTCGCTCGTCTCACTTCCTTGTCAATTGCAGGGTCAAATTGACTGGTACGCCCATGAACCTTGAGACCTAAGGACCTGCACTGGAAATAAGCAGATCTCTCAAGCCTTTGCGTGATCGAGCCGCCATCCCTTCCCGTCGCGGGATTTTTTGGCAGCGAGTAATAGGATGAAAGGAATCGGCCGGAATTGTCTTGAAAGAGATTTTAATACGAATTTTAATTTAAATAATTACAGACATGTTGTTTTGTTTATTAAAAAATGCTTCACATGCTCAAATAATTTCAGAAAAAATCCTAAAAGTACTTGGGCACTTAAAGTATTTAATAAAATTTTAACTAGGCTAATTTGATGTTCAAATTTTCATGGATTTTTATTCAAGGACTTGAATTATTAAATAATTTCTAAATTTTTTATAGCAATTTATAATTATATGTTTTTAGGGCATGACAAGAAGAGGATGTGTGCACTGGCAGGCATAGCCCGAGCTATTGATTTCACCGGAGATTCTATAGGTGGGGAGAAACTTCACGAGAGATGGAAAAGAGAACAGGAGAAAGAGGAACAAGATGGGGGTAATTTTGACACTTCACAATGTGAGGCCACCTCCAATCGTAAGAGCTTGCATGGATGCCTAGAAAAAAAATACAGTTAAATCTTCCAATGCAACAAATTGAGGGATGCACTTAAACTTATTGCCCAACATCTACCTTCAAAAAATGAGCTCGCTAGCACAGACCAGGCATCGACGCCTCGTGTAGAAGGGATTTCATGGATTAGCATCCCTTAGATGAAATGGCTAACCAAAAAATTGTGGTTTATTCCTCAAAGAGCCGATCCCAGAGCCCTATTGAAGATGGATTGATGTGTCAAAAGGGTGAATTTAGAACAAGTTTTTGGCAAACAAGCAAAGTTAAACAACTATGTAGCATTATGCAGCATTTTGAGGATATCACTAAACTATCTCATACAAGAGCAATTCTATACTCATTTAAAAGAAGACAATGGTGATGGCGATGAATCTGCCACCCCACCAACTCTAATTGTAGATTTTGTAAATTACCTCTTGAACTTATTAGTATCAAGAAACAATCAAATCTAAATGGATAACCACATATAAAATCAAATTAAGGTGAATATTCCCTATAGAATAAAAAAAAGTTACATGTTTTATAAAAATAGTTTTTTTGAGATTTGTATCTTATTATCGTTATATTTGTAAATAGAAGTGTTACTTTCCTCTAACTCATTGCTTGATTGGTAATCCACTAAGTTGTGATTCGGGGGCTACACATATTTTGCATAATTTTTCCCTCAACTTTCTCTATAATTATATGAGTATCTAAATACAATATTCAGATGAGTAAAGCTTTCTACTCAATGATAACCTACTACTAGAACATGCACACCTAGGATAAAGCCATGAGCTAAATCCTAGCATTCAAGGCTTAAGGCTAGTCAAGCAGAGTGTATGTATGAGGGCAAAAACTACTCAGAGAAATAGAAGTTACAGAGAAAAGACAAAGCGAAATAAAACTGATAAACAGTTACAAGTGAAAAGGTAAGATTATGGCCCCATTTGGTAGGGATTCTACGGTTCGATTCTTGCTAAAATCAGTTGGAGCAGAGCCAAACGGGCAAATTTCCCTCAGCTTCTAAGCCGAATCAACCAGGATAGATTCCTTTTTCACATAGGAGGAGAGAATTGATGAAAAGGCAGTTTCTTCTATGAATCAAACCAACCAAATATGAAAGCCCCCACAACTTTTCCCAAAAATTACCGCCTACCATTGGGATATACCCCTCTTTCTAGCTGATCCCCAGATGCCCAACTAGTTTGATCGAGCTTGCACTCTCCTGCTAGGGTTGTGGGATCTAAAAACGACGAGCCACACTGCCCATCCTTGCCCTCAACAGCGATGTCTCCAGGTGGCACTTGCCCTTCCCCAAAGAAACTCCTAGCCCTTCCAACACCACCACCACCGCTAGGTCTCCATCCATTCCTAGTGCTGGGTCTCCATCCAACACTACCCTCGCTAATAGCACCTCCTGTTGACAAGAATCGAGCTCAAGAACTTCTGTGCTATCCAAGCCTTCTCCACCACCAATCCCTTCTCTTCCCTTGAGGGCTACAGATCCTAGCCACCGTTGTCACAGGTCCTCGTGGATCCTGTCTTCCTTTGCCACCAGATGACGACACCATTCTCCCTCAAGCCTAGATGTCACCAACATGTTCTCTTCAACTTCCCTAGGCAGGAATTGCTCCATCTGATTCACCTAAACTAGCCAAGGTACCATTCACCTGAACTGCTCCAACTGATTAGTTGTGCCTGTTGTGCAAAATGTTAGAACTTGTTCATTGTCATATGGACTATAGATGGATTGTGAGATGTCAATTTGTTTAGATGGCCTGCTAAGGAGGAAGAAAGAGGTGCAGAGATGCACCCCGTATCTGAATGAAACAACTATAAGACTATAGCTTAATCTGATGTAATGCAACATGTTGAGCTATTGATTTTAGCAAGTCTAAAATTCTGAACTCTAACATCACATTGGTCTTTCGTGTGTGAATGATGTGTTTGTGTTCAGGCTGGTATATAGATGTTTGGTAGAGATCGCTTAAATCAATCTTGTGCAAATCATTCATAATGAAAAAACAATTTTTGTTATAGATCACAAATGACAAGAGGTTTCTTTTGGTATAAGATTTTGCATTATTTTGGAAACACATACATGCTGAATTGTACCAAAAATTTTCTTGTTTGTTTACCAATACTTGTGCTGAGATAGCACAAGATGCAAATGGCACCAAATACTACACTATACATTACTAAATATTTACATATATTTAATTAATTGTACTAAATACTAGCGTTTAATACATATTATAATATGAATAAATCTATTATGAAGTTAGGGGTAATATGGAAAATTCAGCTTCAACTCCACCCCTTAAGGATCTAAAGCCAACCTTCTAGCCAAACACTTGACTCTATTGATTTTGATTCTCTTTAGAATTTGATTTAGTAAGAATCAGAATTAGAGAATCACAAAATTGAGCTCTACCAAATGGGCCCTATATATCCGAGTGCTAGACTATTTAAATTTTTTAAGTGTTTAAAGTTTTAGATTCTTGGCTAGGATTTTATCAGTTTCTTGCACGTCATTGATCAAGGCTAGGACTTGGTCATCCGTGCAAGTCAATGCAAACCCCTCCCCACTTGTTTCCAAGTCTACTCGGGGATAAAAGACTTCACAATGGCCAAGGGCAAGGTTAAGCTCAAGACGGCTGTCACCTTCATATTTTTCTAGAGTTCAAAAGGAGTAGTTTTGAACTATTCTAACACTTTCCACTAGAAAGTTTGTTGGCTCCATCATCCCAGGGAAACATATAATCAACAATCAGCTGTACGGTAGCTTCGAGCTCATCCTGTCTGGTTGTTAACCTTGTACTCTACTCAAGAAGAACACCTAGAACTAGCATTGTGTCTTGGCCTTGTACTCTACTCAAGAAGAAGATATAAGACAAGAAAGGATAGAAGACAATTAAGAATTTAGAAGATCATAAAGGTAGGCACTTACCTTTGAGGTCTAGCTCGGCTTGAGTTTTGGTGGCCTTTAAATCTTCGATAGCATTTTCAAGCTCATTCTATTTTGAGCCATCTCCAAGATTATATGGTCGTGTACTACTCAAGATAGAAGACTTCTTCAAATACAAGATTATAAGAAGAATTAGGCAATAGAAATAGGGGTTGGAATACCTACCTCTCAATGAAGTGACTACGTCCAGTTTTTCTTCCCGGAGGATGTTGATTTTAGTATGTAATTCCCTCTCTCTCCTCTAGATTTCTACTTGGATTTCTTCCTACACCTATTCGATTGATCTAGTCGATGAATCTAGGGAGCAGTCAGTTTAGCAACAACGACTTCTTCTTTAAGCAATCGGTGGTAATTTGCTACAAGACGAAGACAAGAAGATAAGTTCGTAACATTCAACTAAGTTGGTATCTAGCTTAGTAGTAAGTTGGGGGTTACACTTAATAGGTGCACCTATGTGCACCTTGATATTTTTCTAAAGACTACAATATTTTGGACTTACTACTAAGTTGGCATCCAACCTATCTGGAAGTCAAGGGCTATACCTGTTAGATGCACCTATGTGCACCTATGTTTACAAAAAACACAAAGGCGAGCAAGCTTATCTAGACCATTTGAGAAACCTTCATGATGGCCTTGTATAGAGCCATCCTCTCTTCAATTTCCTTCTTGTCATATACTCATTTGATGGTGCCATCAGGTTTCAACCAAGTAGCTTTCAAGAAGTCTTTATATTTTGGAGGAGGAGGATAGAGAATTTGTTCAACATTGTTATGTCATATAAACACAGTCTTGACTATAGAGGCTGACTTGGGAGAGGGTAACAAGGGATGTTTTACTGAAGTAGCACTAGTCAAAGCCACATCTATCGTGTCTTCGACTAGTTGGACACTTGGAGCATTGCTAGTTGGAGTAGAGCTCTTCAGTTGGGTACTCGACGTATCTTCAACAACAACAGGCTCAAGATGAACCGAATTCTCAACAGGGCTTCATCAGATGTTCTCCAGCATAACTAAACAAGGTCAGATGGTAAAGAGATGAAAAAGATCTTTTGCACTATAGAAAAGAATGAACCTAGTCAAAAGATATGTTTTAATTTTGGGGTCGCCATGAGTGGATGGCCTTAGCAATCCTAGCTATAGTGGAGCCAAGTCTGGCGCTCAAGTTAGATATTGTTCCCAAAGTTTGATCAGAACCTTGGGTTCATTGTTTTGCACATATCCTTGGGCCCCTAGTTGAGCATGCTAAGCCATAAGGTTTCTTCATATCCATAGGTTGTTTCCTAGCCTCCTTTGAGTTTGGCTTACTAGTTGGTGTGCTCATAGCACACTTCTGGGAGGCTCTCGCCAACTGGCTTGTGGGTTGGAGATAAAGATTGCACGGTCTAGCAAGATAAAGATGCATTAGCAACTGACTACAATATATTATTGTTGGCGAAGATTTTTGATGCTTATAACCCAAGGAAAACATGCATCGTTGATTTCATCTATGTTGGCAAAAAACTTTGCCACTTAGGCTTTAACGCCTTCCCTCTTGGGGTGCTTGGATGACTCCCGAGTGGGATCCACCTCCCCGCGGTACTCAAACGTTAGATGAATCCTTAGCTTTAGAGGCTAGATTTGATGGATGCAAAAATTGATAGCCAGGGAAACCTCGGTTAGGCCATCCTTGCTCAAGCTCTCCATTAGGTGCAAAAGTTGCTTCACACCATTTCATCTTCACTCAGGAGCGAAGTCCATGAGTCTTGTACTTAGGAAGCATGGCCGATGAAAGAAGGAAGAGAATGGACTGGGTTGGAGCAAAAAAAGAACTCTTCTTTCTAGCCCCAAAGAGAAGACTATGAAGGGAGGCTGAAGTAAAGTTTCTTTAGGCCACCCAGAGTTGAAACCTAGCCCCGCCGACTACATGGGGATTATTTTTTTATGGGCTAGGGTTTGAGTTATAAAAGAAAGCTGAAAAGGTTGAAGTGAAGAGAATACCTAAAAAGGCCCCATAGAGGATGGTAAAAGTTGAAAGATGAAAGATGGAGTTGGGGTTTATGTTGATCAACTTGATCTTATAGAAGTCGAGAAGACCCCAGAAGAAATCGGAGCAAGGGAGACTAAAGCCTCGTTGGAAGAAAGAATCAAAGACCACAACCTCATGAGTATCGGGGGTGGTTAAAGGATTCAACTTGCATCGGATGCCAGTTGATGAGCTCTCTCATTCATCTAATAAAATAAAACTAATCATTGTTTAGATTTTTTTATGTCTAGATTGAAAGAAAGTGCTTTGTTATTAAATACAGTTGTTCTTAAAATTAAGTAATGAACTCTAGGCAATTTTATTTCATAGATCTACCAATTGCCACTTAAGAAGGCACTAGCCATTCTTGCTAACAACATGTTCAACTATGTGTGGATTTGGATCCTTGGACTCTACAGGCGGTCTGGTCCTTTGGCCATCTCATAAGTTGTGAGTCTTTAGAAAGTAACATGACTTAGTTTGATGATTAGGGTAATATTACATCCTTGAATCATGAATACTATACAGTGGCATAGGATTCCTTATCTAAAATAGTGCGATCATTTGGTTTAAGAGTAAATTTGAGAAAACCAAATATCATTTAAATCCCAAACAATGACATGTGGAAGACAAACCACAAAATGCTGAGTCATTGCTTGATTAAGATGGACAGTTTAATTATATGTTGTTTGGATGATATTGTCCTAAGATGTTAAAATTAGAAGGAATTTGGGAGGTCAAATTTTGTGAAATCTTCATATCATAAAACTTGGGGTCATGTACCAAAATCCATAATGTGCACCTTCAACCACAAAACATGAGGTTTTCTAAAATTTACTCTTTGCTTTACAAGTATATGGCACAACATTGAAATTATCTATGCTGGCTTTGGAAAATCATTTGGCAGGGTATATATGTAGGCTGTAGCTCCAAAAGGTATTCACAAAAAAGGCATAGAGGGCTGTATACACGAAATGGGTGCCCATGTGTATAAAATCATTAAGTTAGACTACTCATAGTTCTCTTCAACTAATGATGAAGTAAGTAAGACAATAAAATTTTAAATTGTTCAACTTCACAAAAACAATCAAAATTTACTGGGAGTTGGATTCTTGAGGGACTCTCCTTCAGTCAAGGAGCACTCCATCTCCAGCGCTTACACATTACTTTCCAACAATTTCTGTTATGGAAAACTGGTTATAAACGTATTAACTATTTTAGATTGAGAAATGATTCTATTGACTATCATACCAGCTCTTCGTTTTCTCTTTCAAGTCTTTAGACTTGAGATTAATCAATGTTTCAGCTTCCATCAAAGCATTTCCAGTATTCTTAGAAGCAGCTGATGATGCTTTATTTTGAGATGCATATTGTTCATTCAAAGCATTCCCAAGCTGTGCCTTAAAATCCTGCTCTGAAATTTCCATTTCCAGCAAACATCACTTTCCACTAAGGTATTGTGTGAATTCCTGTACATTTCTGGTAAGAGAAGAAATCGATCGGTTCAAAAAGGTATAATGATATATTCCTCAGTTGGAGAGCAAAGATCACAACTTAAATTTTACACCTTATGAGACAAACTAACCAGTTTTGATGAAGACTATCCCCGCCTTCCTGTTTACCATGCTTATTCAACATTACTATTTGGATAGATGTGTGCAGTAGCCAGGTGGAAATCTAAACAACGTATAGGTAAAGTTCTCAGTTATTCAAAAGAATGAAATTTCTTTTACTAAGGCCACGTTCTTTTCCTCCGTAGATTTTGGATTTTTCATGGCCACACTTCCCAAGTGTCTAGACGGTATGCTTAATGCAACAAATTATATATAAAAAATTCTCATTGGAACATTCTAAAGTAAATTTTCAAGCAGTAGTTAATTCATTCATTTGTTTCTTTAAATAGCTATCATAAAAATCAAATAATCTAAACATTCAAAATCTTCGGATGTTTCAAATGGGCCTAATACAAAAGTCGAAAGAAGCTGGTGATGATAGTGGTGGCCAGTATGCTATCCAACAACAACTGCCATAGGATCTTCTATACATACATACATGTGATGAATTCTCTAGGTAACTATATTATTTGTGTAAGTGTTTTGTAACAGACTTAATCTTAGATGTAACAAATAGGTATTCACATAGTACATAAAAAACAACCCACATCACTTCAATATAAATATTTTCTCCAATTGCATCATTTAGTTCCAGAGCATACTGTACATATAGTTATTTCATAGTTCAATTTATTCCTTCTCCACATTATCTCACATATCCTCTCAAATGCCAACTCCTTAAAAAAATTTGCTCCACTTTTTTATAGATGAACCTATACTTCCAAAAAAATGTGCATCGGTGTCAAATGATATGTCCAATGCTGACACATCTCCAACACATGTTTGATTTGTGTCAGCCAAGTATTGGCCAATTAAACAGCAAATACAACTAACTTAATTATCCAATACATCGTCGACACTTCACTGACACATGCGTGACATGGCCCAGCCCATTAAACCACATACTAACCTTCATACTAACCTTGGGAGTTGAGAAGAGTCCATAATATAAACATGTTGAAATTTTAGATTGTGAGATGGAGGTGCAAGTATTTCAACTACGTTGACTTTAGTAACTAATCTAGAGTGAAAGTAAACTTATTGAGATTTTTAAAAAAATGCATATATATTATTTTTTATTTAAATATGTAGCCATGTCACGCATTTTTTAGAAAATAGCAAATCTTCATATCAATGTTGCGTCTATGTATCCATGTCCATGCATCAAATGTGCCACCACTAGGAATATAATGTTCTTATGAACATAAGATGAGAAAGCCATGTGAAGGACAAGAAAGAGTGTGATATAAATGAAGTGTAACACTACTTTATTGGTACTTCAAATTACTCTGAAGCAGATTGACCTCCATCTACATTTCCGGAATTTTCGACATATAGCTTTTTCGTATGCTTAATTTTCTTCTTGAAGAGTTTTATCTCTATCTACGGTGCCTACAAAAAGTCTGTGAATTGTATTACAGAAGTCCATAAGAATACAAAATATGCATGGCTATGATACTCAGAATAATTGGACAACAAAACGATTAGTTTATGAAAAACACATAGACAAGGCCCAAAGAATAAGATTAATTTGATGTAACATGAATAAATGTAATGAAATTCACATACATGATTAAAACGTCAAAAACATGAACATACTTCTAGTTAACTTAACTAAAAAGTAGAAAATAGGAATATCTATTTCACATACATGATATCTGGAATCTTAGTTTAGCCTCCAGAGACAGCAGTGGCATCAAACATGTATAACATTTAAATACATAATCTAGTTGATAAGTTCTTTAACACTTTGGAAATCTTGAGTAGTGCTCTTTTTAACCTTTTAACCCACATCAAAACTTCTTTTGAGAATGAAACAATTCATAGTTCTACTAATGTGCCATCAAATTTTGGCCTTTAAGCCTTGTAATTATGTGAGCTCCACTCGATGTGACCAAGTGACCATCACATGCCCTACTAAGCCACAACCCCTTGGCAAAATTTTCCATTACTCTTCTTGTAAATTTTCCCAAAATCCTTTAAGTTGTGTTTAGAATAGTTTTCTGCTTCACAACCTGACTAGATACTACTGTAGATTAGACATACTATTTTTAATTGTATAACTCCCTTATTCTTGTGTTCCATGTTGATTGTGATAACTAGCACAACTGGTTTAAATCCTTGAACCTGATTATTCCTTGTGACTTATCAATCTATCAATTCAACTTTTAGTTATCTTATTCTTAATTTGTTCATTTGCATCGCATGAATTATTGTTCCTAAAAATTGGAAACCTTGAGATTTTTATGATCACTCAAAAATTAAACAATGGGAAGGTTATGACAAATCTAAGAAATCATGAAAGCATCTACAAGTCACTGTTTTATGTCATCTTCTGTTGGGCCCTTTGCCCTTTGGAAGTGCTTTAAGGTTATGCATCATTTAAGCGTTTGTTATGTGATGGAGTGCTAATGATCTAACCTTTAACCTAAGTGTGTGGTTAGGATGTCATCAAGAATCTTGATAGTGTCCCTCTAGCTCAAAAGAAAATATATGTTGTTAGAAACAAAGAATGACTGAATTAATAAGAAGGCAAAAAAAGAACCAAGATAGAGGGAAAGAAAGAGAAACAATGTTTTACCTATTCCTTGGTGGAGGAGTGCGTATTGGGCTAGAGTGTGAGGGTGCCAGATGAGGCGAGGGAGTGAGCATGGAGGTGTGACAGCCACTGTGCCATATGACAAGAGGCAGGGGCACCTAGAGGTGCAAGTCCTTGATCGAGCACCGCAGCGATGCTGCCCCCTCATCTAGCTTTGTGGTCATGGCCACGAATGCCACCATGTGAGCATTATCAGCTTTGTCGTCATTAGCCCTGTGACCACGTTGACCACCCATGCAGGGATCCCTAACATGGCACCATCTCGTCCCTCTTGTGTCAAGACTTGAAAGGCAAATGGATAAAGCTTTTAGATCTAGAAGAGAAGCAATTTTACGTTCAAACAAGGAGATGTGGGTAGAGAGAGAGGATGTGTGTACGTGCACTCACCTATGCTCATATGGTGGAACTAGGATGCAGGCACCCTACTCATGAGGAGGTCAAGTGGAGGCGGAGGAGGCCAGTCATGGTGGGTTTGGGCTATCGATGGTTTGGGCTTTCTATAGCCTGCCCACCTAGAAACATTATCTATCACCCCACTAGTCTAGAACATAATCAAAAAAGTACCTTTGGTCTATTTAAGAAGCAGGAGATTATGGGAATTATAGGGCCCCATCTAAAAGTCATCAAGATTTTTAATTATCTGGTTTTTGTGATAGTAATTTGATGGTATAAATGACTAAATCAATTACTACAAACTTAAAATTTTGCTTTAAATTTTTGCATGAATGCACCATGTGTTTGGAAAGCATGCCAATAAAAAATATCAAATCCATAGAGGAAAAGAACATGGCCTATAAATAAGTTGGTGAATAGATGGAGCATCAACAAGGAGATTTCAATAATGAGTTGGAGAATAGAGAGAACATAACCAACATATATAGCCAAAATGATTTCCAATCCTAAAATTTTGGTTTTCTAAGTGAAAAATAAGCTCCAACATTACCCTTAAATAAAACTCCTAAAATTTTGGAACTCCTAACCCTGTTCCTCTCACCCTCTTCTCAGGAGGAGAGAGTTGGCTCTCAAATCCATTCACGGTGTTCTTCTCGTCACTGCATTGAGCCGTCCCGCCAAAGAGTTCACCCTAGGGTCATCCATCACTACCTTGAGTTGTCCCGCCACCATCCCTATCTCCCTTTCAACCGGTCAAAATTTCTTTGCTAATCGCCCAAGCACCCTTTCCATGGCTCAACGTCATTTGTCGACACCATCAACCACACAAACTGGCTAGATATACATCACCTCTCTCCCAAGCTCAGACGATTCATCTCACCGACCTCACACGCCCCTTTGTCCACCACCCTACTTGTAAGTTCTAAGTGTCATTAATTTGGTTTTGATGATTTATGACAAGTCTAATTATATAAGACAATGCTTTATGAGATTTTTTTACTATTTTCATTTGGATATGGAAATCAAAGTAATGAGAGGTATGTACTAAAATCTTTGTGTTCTCCGTAGTATCAAAACATAAGAATAAAGCCTATCAGAGGGGTGAATGGTAAAACTATCAAAAATCAAATCTTTTAACAAAATAAAAAAAACTTTGACATAGATGAAGTTACTATATCTATCATGTATTGTCAGTCTAATTGTCTATCTATCTCTAGTCTGACTATCATGCTATCGACACTCTGACCATCTTGATACCACCGGTCCATCTACTACCTTGCCGCCAATCTAAATGCTCACAAATAGACAACACAACTTGATGAAACTATTAAAAGGATATCAACTTAATTATATCAAGATGTGTCTATAAAGTACATACAAAGCACCCATCTCTCTTAAAACTAAACCCTAACTTTTCTTTCGTATTAAATTTATTACTCTAGAGGCTCAATACCTCTTCTATTTATACCTAAAAAACTCTACCTCTAACTAGGTGTAGAAGTCCTAGTCCCACGAGAACTCTATCCCCTAATTTCTAAAAACTATTACAAATTCCAAAATCAAATACTAATGCTCACTCACGATTTCCTTGGTACTGTAGCACCTTGTCCAATTGTTGTAGCAGTCCAATACTATATCAATTCCTCTACTTACTATAGCGGTTCCTATGTTTTCTATTTTTCTTTCTCTAATTTCTTCACAATTCTCTGCGTAATTTCTCCATGATTTTTCCAGCACTTCCACACATAATTTGTAAAACCCATTATGAAATCTTCCCACATGGTGTTTATCCACCGTATGTCACCATATGTCCAACCTCGTCACTCAGTATCTTTGACCATTCTGGACCTCGCCTTCCCAAGCCTAGTCTTGATCCCATCGATAACCGATGTTGACTTCAAGACTTTCTAACTCAAGTCCCACCATGTCACATAGTATCCTAATTGTACTAGACCTCGGCAACTCCCTGAGCGTAGTCCCGATCCTCACCATTGACTAAGGTTGATCTCAAGTCACTTACATATAAATACATAGAACAACTGTTTCTGGACACAGATATCATAACCTAATCCAAATTAGTCACACACTAATTCACACCAATACTATAAATATTTTCAAACCAATGTTTATTAATTAAATCATTTACAAAGCCAATTACTCATTATAAAATATTAATCATGACAATAATTCAACATTCTCATTTGATCTCTCATATGGATGAGTGAACTCTCTCATTTATCTTAATTGATTATGTACATACATATTTCATTATATTCATATGTATGCACACCTTTCAGGGAGCTAGTTCTATATTTTATTTCATATATATTTAATGAAATTTTCCTTTCATACATGTATGAGATAAATATCATGAAATAAAATAATCTTTCATCTCATCTTTGTATGCTTTATATCAAGTTATCATCCATCACCAAAGAGAAAAGATTAGAAGATTTGGATCAAACAATTTGTGTAATTGTTGCTTTGATGATTGATGATAAAATAACTTTTATAGGATTAACCTTTTCTTTCACATGTCAACTAGGTTATTTTCCAATAATGAGATGTGATAACTATGCATTCTCTAGCGATAGACCTAAATTATAACAAGTATGAGATACATGAAAATCAAGCGATGTGTCTCACTTCCTATTGGCATCTATATATATATATTGATACATTCTTGTATATGTTTTCCATGTTATTGATATATAAGTGTGAGAGTAATGTTTATTTGTGTCTTATCTTGTTTAGTCCCTTTTACATTGGAAACATGAAAATCATGAAGGTATGTGCTTACATTTGTCTATATAATTGCTATATGCCTTTTATATATGTATAGGATAAACTATCATTGATTAATCTTTAATTATCCATATTATTCACCTATTCTTTATGTCAAATCTTTGCAAATTAAGCAAATATTAGTATATGACACTTATGGTGTTAATGAATACTCAAGAAATTAATTCACATCCTTCATATGTAATTGGTTGAATCACCAAGTGGAGTAAGGATGATAACTGATTTGTTAAGACTAATATTTTTGTGTGAGTTGTGTAAAGGAATAGATCCTACCATGATGAGGCTAATGGTTGGCACTATGGGTTGATTGTAATCAAGCCAAAGACATTATCACATTGATAAGGATTAGGTTAAGCGTGTGATGAGAATAAAGTCTTGATAGAGATTGATCAAGACCCTAGCATAAAGATGATACAATCGGATGTGCTAAAAACATGCTAGTGGTCTGATCACCCGTTGAACTAAGGTTGGACCACCCCCTAGTCTGACCACCCTATGAACTACAGTGGGACCACCCTGGTCAAACTGAGAGCATCTAGAGCCAACACCGATCGGACAGAGCCAATGACGGTCTAACCAAAGGCATGGATGGTCCGATCGCCCCCTATGACAGTTGGATCGTCGGCCTCTAATGTGGCAATTAGCAGCTAGTTTTATTGTCGTTGGGGTTAATGGCTCATTCGACCAGCCCACCCTTGGTAGTTGGGCTGCTAAACAACTGTGAGTTAGGGATTTCATCCCCAACAGCTAGTTTGGCTTTGTAAGTATATAAATAAACTTTCACTTGCAGCATAGGTATGGTTTTGGCAATTTATTGAATTATCTTGAGACTTTGCAAAAACTCTCAAACCCTTATGTATTTAGGTTATCTAGTAAGGTGTTGGAGTGACTTTAGTTAAGCCAAGTTCATTGCTTTTTTTGTTAGAGTTAGTGTGGCACTTGATCATTTTTAGCGAATATTCTAGACTTGTTACTCTTAGAGGTTGTCATCTTCTAGATGGCTTGAAGGAGTGTATCCGGTGATCTCTCCAATAAAGATTATGGAGTAGACCCAGTGATTAATTGAGTGGCTCAATGTTTGCTATTTCCATGGTAAAGGAAGAATAGCTGCAATTGATTGATACTTGTGTAGACCATTTTAGAATCAGGTCCTATCTTGCCTATTTCTTGATGGTTCGAGCGGTGAAATTAGGCTCATCATAATGGGGATTAGGAAACCGATAAGTTTTGGAGCATCTGGTGAAAAATTGTCTCTTGTCCCTTTTATTTTATTTTGTGCAATTCACTTTGACAAAGTTTACAAAATAGAGTTTATTTGTGCTATTATCACCCCAGGCTTATAAATCTAAATATAAGCTAGTTTCTTTATGCACTTAAGACTAGTTATTTTAGATCTTGATTCATACAAAACTATTTTGATTTACGTTTCTGCATATTAAACTCAGTTTTGCCAAAAGTTTTTAAACCATCTAATCACCCCTTCCTAGTCGGACTCCTTGATCCTATAGCCCCTACACCTCATCCTACCCATGTGCTGGCTTGGCACCTCCTCATCTCATTACCTGCTAGTTTCCAAAGAAGTGCAGGTGATTGCAACCTGAGGCGACCAAATAGTGACCCTCGGTGACGCACATTCAACCACAACTTGGTCGTCATTCATCAATGGGTGGGTCTCTTTGTGACAAAGTGAAGTTTGTCCATCAAAGCAATTTAGGTGCCTTTTTTTCTTCTTCTTTCTATAATTTGGAGTAAAATTTTCTTTTTCCAACAACATGTATGGATGAAATAGTGCTTGATTTCCGATTAGTTGGATGCATGACAATGGGGAATTTGTCACTTGAATTACTAATTTTTCTTTGACTAGTGTTGGTCGTCAAATCTCGTGGAGGTCGATAAGATCGGGAGAAGTCATGAACGAGCCGGTGGAAGTTCGATCAGGGAGGACAACGTCTTGGTCACGTAAAGGCTAGGGAGATCTGCTTAGCTCCAGTCTAGGTCCTTAGTCTTTAAGGTTCAAGAGTGTGCTAGTCAATTTGACCCTGTAATTGACAAGGAAATAGAGGATGAGATCCACGAGCAAATCAATAGATGGGCTGATAAGAAGATAGCGCTTGAGCATTGGCTGAAAAGCTAATAAAGGCATCGATGATAGATGCATGAATAAAATAAAAACTTAGCGGTCAAAGAGCCAATGACGCTCTGTATATGGTAAGCTATGAAAAAGTGAAGCATGACCCAATCCCCTAAGAAGTCACGAAGACCAGTGACCACCATATTGACACCATTAGAACCAAACTTGATAGATCGGACTGAATCGAGATAGTATAAGTCCAAGACTAACGCCACAGAGACAATAGGCTAGATCGGACATAACAACGAAAAAGAAAGGGCAATGTCATCGGCTAGTTATCGGCCGAATGTCGAATATAGGTCTATATCTATAACCTTATTGGCTATCTGAGCCGATGAGGGATGAAACCTTCTAGATCTCGACGTCAGCCCCCGTCAGACGCCAACCTAATAGATTAGACCTAACCGAGACAGTATTAGATCGAATTCGACGCAACCGGATCGATAGCTAGTCGATTAATCATTAGACGATATGCAAAACAGATATGAGGCATGTGGTAATGATAACTCATCGGTTACTCACTTCGACGAAATGCCACACGAGAACACGTCGAGCCAACGGCTCGATTCACCGCCACCGATCTCGTAGGTTGAACCTAATCGATACAACACAATACCGAGGATGGCAAAGGGAGACCGATGTACCGACGAGCCTTACACGAATGTGATGAAGTGCGCCTAATCAGATTAAGAGATCAAACCTAAGTGATGTAGCCTTAGACAGAGTAAAACGAACCATAATAATGGCAGGACTACCCTTCGCTGGAAATCGAATTTAATTGATGTAGCTCCACGTTAAGAGCTAGAACCCACCAAAGTAAAACCTTGATGAGCTAGGGTGATGATGTGCCAAAATTGTACTGTATATGATCTTGTTGATATCTTAATAGGTTCTAGGGGATCCATATTTATACTCTGCATTTACAAGAGTCTAAGGAGATTACAAACAACCTCCAAACAATATTTTCTAAACATATAAGAAAACTAATCTATAAGTTATAAAGCTAACTGAACTTGTCTAGCTTATATAATATATTCTATACAGATAAAACATCTTGTCGTGATTCTCATAACTCATCAGATTCGGTACTATCTGGATAATCTTCTATTTTCAACCAGACTGAATCCGGCCTCAACCCATCCGATCGATTCTCTAACTTTATCAATTGGTTTCTCTCTATAAACCGATCAGTCTTCCCTGCATCTGCATTGATCGATCCGTTTATAGGTATATTAACAAGTAGTAACATATCCATGTGTTACTACGGATTCTTAATTCTTATGTATGTGCATGCCTTTTTAGTTGGCACTCGTGCGATACAGTTTGCTCAAAGAATTGGTGGTGATGCCATGTGGCTCTGCGGTAGTCAATATGAGCAACCTCAAAGCATTTATATTCAATGGAACTCACAATGCTATTATTGAGGGGACATAATTAAAATACTATTATGGTTTTATGTGTGACTCAGGTTTTCATATCAGCCCCCTCTTTTTTTTATTACTGTACTTTTATATTTTCAATCTATATGTAAGTCCAAAATTTTACGAAGCCTGAAACAAATATAAACAAATATAAAATAGCTACCGCTCCAAATCAGCTGCCTGAAGTCTTCCACCTACACCCGATATCGCGCTTTCACCGCCGTCGCCGATCCGCCGTCCGTTCCCCTTCTCCCCTCGCCGCTGTTCTCTCCCCTTCCACTGCCGGCGCTGGCCCATCTTCCTCCCCTCTCCGCCGAGGAGGACTAGCGTGGGCGAACGGATCTTGCCGGCGCGGGCGTTCGACGAGCTCCCCGGCAACGCCTTCTCAGCTCACTCAATCGGCGGCGATCCCCACCCCTGCACCTCCACCTCCTCAGCCACGCCGACGGGAGCCGCCCGACCTCATCTTCCTCGCGGAGGCCGTCGCCGACGGGAGCAGCGCGATCTCATCTCGGCCGACGGGAGTCGCGCGACCTCGATTTCCTCGCGGAGGCCGCCGCCGACGGGAGCCGCGCGACCTCATCTTCCTCGCCTCTCCCTTCTCCACTCTACGGCGTCGCCACCTCCCCTCCCCTCTCCGGCAACGAGCGGATCTAGTTGCGCTTCCCCTTCCCCGCCACCACCGTCTCTCTCCTCGATACGGCGCTGCTGGACGTCGATCCGGCGGGAGAACGGCCAGGAGGGCGGCGCGGACCGGCGGCGAGCAGATCTGGGCGGCGCGGTCCGGAGTGGCCGAGGTGAGTTCATCGTGCCGTCTTCCTCTTCCTCACCGGCCGGCGCTCGCAATCACCCCCGCCGCTCTCTACTCTCTTCGGCCAACCGCCGGATCCCTCTTCCTCTTCCTCACCGGATCTGGGGAAGGCGGGGTCACTAGGACGGACGAATATGCTTTTTAGTAGTAGAGATATAGAGATGTAATAAACAACTGAGTTGTCATTGCTCTTTCCTAGCCCTTTTCAACCCCATGCAAATTGATATAATGTTCTTAGGGTCATTTTCTAATAATGGATAATTAGAGTATTACTTTGGGTCTGATCAGATTACACAACGTATATACTTTCTAAATTTTCTACTTGCTAATTTTGAACAATATGTAATGCAAGTTACACGGAACATGATTACTACTATTTTAGAAAATAGGACATGAAAGAGAAAACTTCATAATGTAAAATATCAAAACTAGCAACACTTTAGTGCATATATCTATATTTCCATTTAATTTTGAAAGCGTTATTAGGATTTGTTTATGTTTTCGGTTAAAAAAATACTATCTCCGAACTAGAAAAGTAGTACTAATATTTTGGAACGCAGGTAGTACGAAAGATAATGATAAGAAGATCCCGCTTTGAAGAGTCTAGTGGACTTCGATGGCCATCTTCCCCACGGGGGCTCCCATAATCCCGGTAGCAGTCTAGGAGAGGACTAGCCAGGTGTAGGATGCTTCTCCTTAAATCCGTCTGCCTTGGCCTCCGCCTCTCACACCGTCTCCCTAATTTCAGAGTCCACCTACTCCACCCGTCTCGCTGCTGCCATCCCTCCATCCTTCCACTGGCAGAGGCCACCATGGGTTCTGTCGCCGGCGACACCACCTGTCTCTCCTACCCACCAGCCCGCCGTGACGATTCTGTTGTCGACTCGTACCATGGCATCCCTGTCGCTGACCCTTACCGCTGGTAAGTACCTTGCTTCTTGAGGGAGGTCTTCCTTTTTTGTCTGCTTATGTTGTGCGCTGTGCAAGCAGGCTGGAGGACCCAGAGTCAGAAGATACCAAGGAATTCGTGGCAGGTCAGGCAGAGCTAGCAGAGTCTGTGATCGCAGGATGTGCTGACAGGGATAACCTCCACCGTGAGGTCACTCGCCTCTTCGATCACCCACGTCATGGGGCACCGTTCTGCCGTGGGGACAAGTACTTCTACTTCCACAACTCAGGACTCCAGGCCCAGAGCGTGCTCTACGTGCAGGTATGCCATTAAACTCAATGAATAAAGTACACAGCAGATCTGAGATTTGGAGCTCTACCAGATATGTAAAGCTGAATGGCATGAAAGTAATTGGACATGGGAATTTATTTAGGTTTGGTCAATATAAATCTTGAGATTATAAATAACCGTGCTGTAGGAACTAAGTCTAGTTCTTGGTGAATGTTGCAATGTTCGTCCCTACTGCCTAAGCTAGAGCCTTCTTTGGCTTGGCCGCTTGCAAGCCTCTTTATTCTTGGTTAAATTGAATCTAATCTATCAAAGTGTCTTCAGTTCTATGATAAAATTTACTGCTAAATCTATATTTATTTGATTGTTCTGTCGGTGTGCTGGTAGCTTTACGAAATTTGTTCATTCTTTTCCAACCTATACATTGTGACAATTGGACAGAATTTTATATATACAACTGTGCTTGTGTAATTCTGCCTCTGTCCTAGAAAGGCTTCATTTTTAGCCCATTTCACACACATCAATACCAAGATAAAAGAAACCTAGAATGCTCTTTATTTTCTCAAACTCTAATGCATTTGCCCCTCACTTTCTCAAACTATAATGCATTTGTCCCTACTTTCTCAAAATTCAATGCATTGATTTCTTCAAAGATGAAGTCTTTGTGAGACAAATGAAGAGTATCAAAAATATAGCTTTTGTGGGACGGGGGGAGTATTTCCATGGGCATGTTTGGTTTCTTTGCCCACCCTTTGTTAACATATAATCTCTGAATCCGTATTGCAAAGTAGTAGTATAGGTCAGTAGAATTTTTCTTTCTTCAATAAGCCATAGACTAGTGATCGCGCCGGATCCCGGCGCGAGCATGCCGATGCTTGGGAGGTCTGCTTAGCTCCAGTGTAGGTCGGTCGGCTTCTCTCTGTGGCTCGAGGTACGCGCGTCAGGGGCCGTGGGATCACGTCGGCTCTGGCGCGATGGTGCGGGGGCGGGTGTGCCAATCAATTTGACCCTGCAATTGACAAGGAGGCGAGGCAAACGGGTCAGTCAGACGACGAGCCGATACGAGCGCTCGCTATCTGGCTGTCGATAGGATCGGATTGGTCATCGGCCGCGTCCAGAAGGCTCTCACTATCGGCTGATAGCCAATAGGAACCAGGGCGTGCTTCCATCGGCTGGGGAGCCGATGAGGGCGTGGATAGATGTTGACGAGGGAAACGACAGCTCCGGGCGTAGCAAAAGCGAGGCCCTGATCCATCGGCTACAGAGCCGATGGAGGCACAGGATGGAGATAGCAGGACAAGACCTGTCGCCTGTCGTGACGATGTCGCTGGCACCGAATCTCAAAGATCGGACCTAACCGAGATAGTATGAGAACGGGGCCCAAGGCGACGGAATGGTAGACGCCGGATCGATCGTGCTGAAGCAAGGGCGAAACGAACCCATCGGCTAGCTGAGCCGATGAGAGGACGTCTCTCTGAAGACAGGCGCATATCGGCTAGAAGGCCGACGTGGTTGGCGTGGCGCTCAAGGGAAAGTCTCTGAAGACCTGGCGCGTATTGGCCGAGGGGCCGATACGCTGGGCGTGACGCTCAACGTATAGATAACTCATCGGCTAGCACTCCGATGAAATACCGTACAGAGACCTATAGGCCTAAAGCTCATTTTACCATCGGCTATCTCGTAGGTCGAACCTAACCAATGCGGCATGGACCGACGACGGCGGAGAGGTCTTGATAGACCGATAGATACTACACGGACGTGATGCGATACATCCTATCGGCTTAAGAGGTCGAACCTAACTGATGCAGCCTTAGACAGAACGAGACATATCGAGATAGTGACGGGACTTATCCCTTCGTCGGAGATCGGACCTAATTGATGCAGCCCCGCGTCGAGAGCCAGACCCCGCCGGTAAAAACCTAGATAAACTAGGGTGGCGATGCGCCGAGGTTGTATTGATCGAAGGATTAATGATTTACATATTTTCAGGGAGTCTATATTTATACCCTAGGTTAACAGAGTCCGACGCGTTTACAACAGCCATCAGACGTTATTTCCTAACAAAGATAAAGGAAAATATCTCTAAAGAAGTTAACTAACTAACTAAATCTTTCTATTCATATAAGATAGGATAAACCTCAAGCTCGGTCTTATCTGGATAGTCTTTTATTCTGGGGCCGAGTCTTTCCTTGCTTTAATCCAATCGGCTTCTTCTCTGTAGCGATCGGATACCTCTTCAGCCGATCGGCCTTTTTCAAGGGCTGTCCAAATTTTGGCATCAACAACTAGTAAGTCAAGTCTCAGTCAAGTCTTTTTTCCCTTGGTCAGTAAGCTATAGACCTGCTAGCAGTAGAAATCAGTTCTTTTCTTCTTCAGTAAGGTATAGACTAGTAGCCAATCCTGTCTCTTTACTAGTAGCTGGACAACAGCAGCAGCAGGAAGGTCGGTTTAGGAACTGACTGAATTTGTACTATAAATATATCTAAAGACAAACAAGAAAAGCAGCTTGCACTGCACCAAAACTCTTATCTCCTCTGCAGCTCATTACAATATCTAGAGCTGCCCTGTTCTGTCCAACACTAACACCCTTGCTTAGCCTTGATGTTTGATGAGCAACGTTAATGGGTGTTCGGTTCCAGTTTGATTTTAGGCAAGGTGGTCTAACCTAGCAAGCCTAGACTAGAAAAAGAACCAAACATACCTTCCGTAAAAATGAACCCTATGAGACTGTTCAAATCTCATTGTTAAGTTCCACAACTGTAAACAATGCTGTGTCATTTTGCCTTCTCTGTCATATTCATGCTTTCAATTTCTGATAAGATGATTTAGGGTTCTTATTTACAATACATGAAATAATGAAATGTGTCCACATAATCCTTTTACTACTTTTTAGCCTTTTCAAGTGCCATTTTTTTTAATGTTTGAACTGTTCAATAAAGAAATGTCCCCACATAGTCCTCTTGATGTGATGAAAGGGGTAGATTGAATATAGCATGTACTTATGTGTGATGGTATTCAGGATAGTTTGGATGGGGAAGCAGAGGTTCTTCTGGATCCAAATACACTAAGCAAGGATGGAACAGTAGCTCTTTCAACTTATTCTCTTAGCAAGGATGGCAAGTACATTGCTTATGGCCTTAGTGAAAGCGGCAGTGATTGGATCACTATTCGTGTGATGAATGTTGCTGATAAACAGCCTTTGTCTGACAAATTATCTTGGGTGAGCAGTTACAGCTTGTCACTATTATTTGGAAATTGTAATGCATATGTATTACCTATTGGATTTTATAACTAAATCACACACATGTTCTATCAATTATTGGTGCAGGTGAAATTCTCATCTATCAGTTGGACCCATGATGAGAAAGGTTTTTTCTATGGTCGATATCCTGCACCCCGGTAGGTCTACAAACTTCATTTTTTTCTAATGTAATACCTCTTGCTTAGTTTCTCTTACTCCTTTTGTTAGAGAAGTGGAATTGGATCTTGGAACTGAAACAAACATTAATCTTAATCATGAGATATATTACCATGTCGTTGGATCTGATCAGTCAGAGGATATATTATGCTGGAAAGATCCTGAACACCCGAAGTATACCTTTGGTGCATCAGTCACAGAAGATGGGAAGGTAACAACACTCCCTATCCCTCCCATTCTTTCTATCAGTCATATCTACATTCTTATTTAATTCTTCATTCATCTTTTTGATGAGTCTACACACTTGATTCTTCTACTTCTATGGTTGGTATAAATAATTTTTTACATTCAAGGCATGGAAGCTGCACCTTCTAGATTAAATGACAATTCAATTTTTCTACCAGAGCTTCTCTCAAAAACATTATTATTATTCAGTTCCTTGCCTTCTGATGGAGCTTCCTTCATTGTCTGGGATCATCTTAATTCTCAAGTGCTCACTAAAATATCTGGCGTGCTTGACCATCTACATGGCAAGAAAGATTACATTTGATCATATAATGGATTTTCTCAATCAATATGCATTCACACATAGTACTACTTGCACAAACAATATAATTTAAGTAAAATAGTGGGATAAACGTATTCATGAAGATGCACACCTTACTCAGTACTCACAATGGCTAGGTTGTCATGGACCAACTCCTTGGAACTTGCACATACCTATCGTCTAAGTGAAATAACCAATATCAATAAATACCAAATAAATCTAAAAATTGCTTGAAATTTCTACAGTAGCTAGCTCATTGTTTTATATGAATTGCAAACAGAACTACTCAAATTCAAGGTCTTGAGCAAAAGTTATGGCCATTCAAAGATTTATTTGACTAAAAGTGCAAAAATAATTGCCTGTTGGTTTTCGAATCTTTATTTCATCCAAATTTCAAAATTCAAGAACATTTATGTGCAAAATTTCTATATGACAAGGTGTATAAACTGTGATGGACAACCTGTTTTGAACTACCTCAAATGGAGCTAGCATGAATTAGTTTTGGATTTTGAAATTAAATGAACGTCCAATTTAAACATAATTGATTTTTTTAAAATTTTTGTTAGGGTTAAATATCCCATTTAGGTTTATGAAACAATTGTACATTTGCCAACATCTTATGATCCAGTTGTCAAAATGCCATCGAAAAACATCTAATTGCTAGGATACCACTGGATTGGTGTAAAGTCCACTAAAATGCCACTGCTGTTACAATTTCCATTGGTGTGTCCGTTTGAGGGTAGAAAAGGTCCAAATTACCTGTCTTACCCCTCCTCCAATCTCCTCTCCTCCCATTCCCGTTCTTTCGATTCGTCTAAGAGGACAATGACGGGAGCTGCTCGCTTGGTGGGAAGGAGGATGGTGGTGGCTCAACCACTGGACAGGGAGGATGATGTTGGCAGGCTGGCGGCTGCTTGCTGGGGATGGAAGCCGGTGGCGGCTGCATGATGTGGGCACAGTGGGTTGGTAGCAGCGCCACTAGGGAGGAGGACGAGGCAAGTGAGACAGTTGCTGTGACAACCTCCTTCCTTATCACCGATGACTCCTACTCGATCTCGACATGGAATACGTCATCCTTGCCCACGTGGGGCTGCAATGCAGCAGCGCATGGATTCGTGGGGGCCAGCAGTGCTGCTTCTGTGCACCGGGCATCATGTGGAGGCGACAGCCGGGTGGACCACGGAGGCGGAGGACAAGAACAAAAATGGGGTGGCTGTGGCAAACTAACGTACTAACATACTTTAGAATGGTCAAACTATATGACCTGACGGTACTAACGTACTTTAACGGTACGATGGCATTTTTACAACCCTAGAACGAAATATCGCATATGAGCAATTAGACAAAAAGTAGTGGCACATTGACAACTGACGGAAACCCTATTGGCCCTTAGTTTATTGCATTAGCAAACAATTTTCACGATGGATGTTGCAGTAGAGTGTGATCTTTGCCTCCCATTGTTTGCCTTTCAGCTTATAAGCTGCCGCCAAAATTTGATATTAGAACTTAATTTTGTAGTTGATTTTGAGGTTTTGTCATTGTAGTTTATATTTCAGCATTGGCTTTTAAATATCTAAGGACACACATAAATGTTTTACCCACAAATTATCTTTTGGTTGCTAATAAGCCATTTCAGCTATAGACCAAACGATGGGGCCATTTATGGTTTACATGTTTGTTGCACCAACCTTAAAAACCACAGTATCTCTTCATGTATATAAATAGTAATGAATTTTGTCCAAGTATTTTATATTGCCCACAAAAACAGTTCTCTCATAACCTCATCTTTTTTTGTCAGTACATCATACTAGGTATCTATGAAGGCTGCGATCCTGTCAATAAGTTATACTACTGTGAAATTTCTACTATTCCTCAAGGGATAGAGGGGTTCAAAGAATCAAAGGAGATGCTTCCATTTGTCAAGCTTATAGACAACTTTGATGCCCAATATCAAGTTGTGGCAAATGATGGTAATGAATTTACATTTTTGACCAATAAAAATGCTCCTAAGAACAAGCTTGTAAGAGTAGATATCAAGAAGCCAGAATTGTGGTCTGATATTCTTCCTGAGCATGAAAGAGATGTGCTGGAGAGAGCTGATGTGGTTAATGGTAACCAGTTATTGGTGTGTTATATGTCAGATGTTAAGCATATTCTGCAGATAAGAGACCTTTTAACTGGCAACTTGCTTCACAAGTTGCCTTTAGAGATTGGTTCTGTCTCAGAGATCTCCTGTAGACGGGAAGACACAGAAGTCTTTGTTGGCTTCACAAGCTTTCTTTCCCCTGGTATTATTTACAGGTGCAACCTCACATCTGCAATCCCGGAGATGAAGATATTTCGTGAAATTTCAGTTCCTGGATTTGATCGAACAAATTTCGTGGTTAAGCAGGTAGATGCCACACTTAGTTTGCTATATTATTTTCTATAGGAAGAATTCCAGTGAACACTAAATACTTCTTTAAATGGTGATTTCTAATATTTTCTAACTATTTTTCATCTTTCAGATTTTTGTCAATAGTAAGGATGGAACCAAGATTCCCATGTTTGTAATGTCAAAGAAAGATATTGATCTTGATGGGTCACATCCAACTTTGCTATATGGTTATGGTGGATTCAACATAAGTCTTACTCCTTCTTTCAGTGTTAGTCGTGTTGTTTTATGCAAGAACATGTGTTTCGTTGTCTGTGTTGCGAACATTCGGGGTGGTGGAGAATATGGGGAAGAGTGGCACAAAGCTGGAGCACTCGCAATGAAACAAAATTGTTTTGATGACTTCATTGCTTGTGCTGAACTCCTCATTTCTGCTGGTTATACTAGTTCCAGGCAGTTATGTATTGAAGGTGGAAGTAATGGTGGTCTTCTGATTGCTGCTTGTGTTAATCAGGTCTGTGTACTTCAGTCTGTATAAGTTATTTTGTACTCCCTCAATAAAAAAATGGTTATTTTATTTTGAAAATGTCTTTAAGACAGGAGTTTGACCATTGATTTCTCACAAAATATATTCTTAATGTCTGTGGAACCAACATTTTATGAAAACTCTTTGGAATTATGAATCTATTGATACAACTTTTATGCACTAAATGCACTTGTAGCTTGACTTAATTATTGGTCAAAATATATAAAATTTGACTAATATTTCTCCATGGAAGGAATAGTTATGTTATGCTATTTTGATGTCATGCATAAATTTGGTTTCTTCTGTGTTACAGCGGCCTGATCTCTTTGGGTGTGCTCTTGCTCATGTTGGTGTTATGGACATGCTCCGTTTTCACAAGTTCACTATTGGTATTTCTTTTGTTATGTTGTGTATTATATTTGTTTTACCTGTGTATTAATACATATTATCAGTGGATGCTTGATGTTTTTTATAGGACATGCCTGGACTACAGATTATGGTTGTTCAGACTATGAGGAAGAATTCCACTGGCTTATCAAGTATGGAATTTCTGTTATTTCCACACCAGGTTTACTAGAATATGTGTTTTAGTCATTAGTTCATTACTCCAATGGTTGTTGGTCTAGTGGGATATGCAGAAAACTGCTACGCCATTTTATTTTTGAGATTTCAGAATTGCAGTTTCATAGTTGTCAGTTCGCAGTTACCTGTGCTGTTGAGGTCTTCTAATTTAAGATTGTAGTGCTTAAATATCACATGTTAATCTTCATTATTCCTGTTTAGTCTGAATATTCCTATATTAAAATCTTGTGTATAGATCAACCCACTGAGTCCATTGTATTGTAGTATTTAATTATTTACTGTGAATATTTTCCTATCCAATTTTCTGTCTCGGCAGAAAAAAGCATTCAGCATTCCAAAAGACTATTTTTAGTCATTCAGTAACAATGACCTCTGAGCAAGTTAAACTTTCCATTTTCCAAAGTTACACTATAGCTTCAGTGTTTTATTTGATGTATTACACATGTATGCTGTACTGATGTGCATATACTACTAGATATTCTCCCCTTCATAATGTGAGGAGACCATGGGAACAAAATTTCGGTAGCTGTTGTCAGTATCCAGCAATCATGCTGTTGACTGCTGATCATGATGATCGTGTTGTGCCATTGCACTCGTTGAAGCTGTTAGCAGTAAGTTACATGTCTTTATTCCATTTATCTGCATTTTCATTTGAATGCAAAGCATTCTTATTCTCTTTGAGACCTTAGCACTAAGCATATCCGAAACTCAAAATTCATGACAATATTTGGATGTAGTGTAACAATGTAATGAGCATGGTTGGGATAAGGGCCCTTGGACCCTGGTCCCTGGACGATGGCGCCATGGAGGCAGTTACTCCAGGGCAGGGAGATGAGGAAGGGATGAAAGACTCTTGTTTATTTCTTTCTTAATAAAGGAATAAATATGCATCCCCATCCTTGTATAAATGGTTTGACCTTGTCTTTCACAGACCTTTGTTCAAAACCCACCTGATGAACCCAATCCAATTACTTAATCCGCCTTCCACTTAGAACCCAAGCCCAAACCAAATGAGTGGGCCTGATTCATTTCCTGAACAATTTACTAACCTGGATATTCCACCAAGATGCTTGCTGTCATGCCAGTAATGATTACCACACCATGCCACACAAGAAAAGTGTGAAGAGATTGCGTGTAGGCCTTTGGGGAAGTACTGGGAAGGGTTGGACATTTCATGCCTCTATGGACAGGAGTTGTCAGGAATGGCAAATTCACACTGATGGATATGACAAACAGTAAGAGGAAAATTTTGATTCCAAAGTAAACAGATTTCATATGTGGTGTGTTGCAATAAAACTGGAATGTCAAACAACATTTCAGGTGCTACTGGTACTGAAGATTTAATTGGAATATCGGTCTACGATGATGTATTTTTATTTTGATACCTTAAAGTCTTAAACTGCTGTTTGATGTTGTCGTGATTGAAAAGGATGATACAGTTGTTGTTCGATTTCCTTAATATGGTTTTTCACCTCGTTAGTTTTATGTTGATATGTTCTCACCTGTTTGCTTCACTTGTTATTCAGACATTGCAGTATGTCTTGTGCACTAGCATTGAGGACACACCACAGGTCAATCCGATAATTGGTCGCATTGACCGCAAGTCAGGGCATGGAGCTGGCAGACCAACTAAAAAAATGGTTTGTGCAATTTTACCTGTTCTGCTATTAGATTCATATAAACATATTTATGATTTTGATATACATTCATATTAACATATTATGATGCTGTTTGCGATCTATTTCAGATTGATGAGGTCGCGGATCGATATAGCTTCATGGTGAACATATTAGGTGCTTCATGGACGGAGTGATTCATTCTGTCCAGCATAAGGTGGAGACGGTGTGTATTGAGCATATGCAACAGTGCGAGACATAGGTTCCTTTGGAACAAAGGATTTGCGGAGGAATTTTTTAGGTTCAAATCCTATAAGAGAATTTCTCATTTGGTCCTTTGGAAAACAGGATTGCAACATTTAAAATCCTATGAAATTCCTTCGGAGTGGCTAAGATTTTAAAGAAAAGTTGGCATGATGTCTAACCTTTTGAAAAATTTCGTTTGAGTTTATTTCTCTCAAATTTTTGTGTTTTTCCTATAGTTTATCCAAACAATCATTCATGTATTTTTCCTGTGTTATATACTTAAATTATTCTCAAATTTATATGTTGCAAAGGAGCCCATAACAACACTCTCAGACAAACATTCGTTCCTCTGATTTGCTGTTAGCTTGGAAACGTTAATTTGCTGTTAGCTTGGAAAGTAAACTGTGAATAGGTAGCCCTTTTACCGGCTGCACGCTAAACCACAACTTCCGTTAGGATAGGTAGACCTTTTATGTTCTTCTCCCTAGTCTTCCCCTGGGGCTTGATATCTCCATGGGTCTGAGGGATATATCAACCTCGTTATTCAGTAGGCATCTGAGCAGTGCTTTCCGCTAGCCTCGGCAACCGCTGCTTGGCATGTGTGTTTCGTGTGACGTAGATGCATAGACATTTTATTTTATTAGTTTGGACAAGTCCCGCAGCAGCCAAACATTCAACCATGAGCTGGTCTCATCGTGAGAAAGCCCTTTTTAATTTAGGACTAATGGTCCATCAAGAAAGAAACATAGTCAAACAGAGTAGAGAGGATGCATTTAAAGCAGAGTTTATTTATTTGTTTGTTTTTGTCAAACGAAACAGAAGCAGCAACAACAATCAAGAGGAAAGAAAGAGAGAGAACATCATGTTACGCAAAATATTTCTTCAACAATCTTCCATTACTTCGGTGCATTGGTCTAATTCCTGGATAATCCACGAGCTGATATGTTCCTCCATCAGAGGGTTGCTCGACAATATACTGTCATTCCCATTTGGTTTCAAATTTCCCTTTGGTCTTATGAGTGACCACGATGGGGCGCCGTAGTACGGGAACAGCTTCTCCCTTTCAAAAAAACCCGTTGTTCGACGAGCTTGTTGTAAGCCCTCAGCATATTTTGTTGATATAGTTCCAAGTTTTGAACAGTGTAAAATCGTCCTCTTGCAATGTATCTAGCTGCTGGAACCTGAACCGGATTTGTTCATCATGAGTGTGCTCTTCATGGATGGCCAATCCCAAGGAGGGTAATTCAACCTCAAGCGGTAAAACAGCTTCACTCCCATAAACGAGAAAATATGGAGTGCATTGGTAGGCGTACGGATGGTGAAGCGGTATGCCCAAAGACCCTCGAAGAGACGATCGTGCCAATCTCTTCGGTGCCTACTAACCACTTTCTTCAGTTCTTGCCAAGTGTTTTATTGAAAGCTTCAATCATCCCATTTGCCTGAGGATAATACCCGGTGGAATAAATTTCATTGAATTTTGTACTTGGCAATTAATCTTTGTATTTTATGACACTTGAAAGCTTTGCCATTATCTAAAGTGATGGGGTGAGGGACCCTAAAGCTATAGATTACATGTTGTTCTAGGAAGCAAATAACATCGTCGGTCTTCGCTTCATGCAACGACACCGCCTCAGCGCATTTAGAGAAATAAGCCTCAGCTCATTTAGAGAAATAATCTATATGGTGAGGATAAAGTGGTGCCCCCCGGAAGATGGGGGAAAATGCTTGAAATCACCATTAATTTGACAGCCATGGCACAACTTTGAAACAATCAGCCATGATCCCAGTCTAGTAATATCCAGTGAATCGGATGCTATGATACATCTTAGGCCTGCTTTGGTCTCCACTGCACACACCATGGAGTACTTATTGTAAAACTTTATCCACACATCGGAGAAGAACTTCTTTCCATCCTATCTGTACAAAACACTAGACTTATAAACATTAAAGGTAAGCAGTGTTGCAGTTGACGCCTCTCGACAGAATCGTCGGGAGGGCTACCATGCCTGAAATAATTGAGGGAGGGGACTCACTAATTGTCTTTTTTTTGACGGCCGTGACAGTATGAACCTCGTGCTCGTTTAGGATAAGCTCTAGAAAACGTAGGTAGCAGCCACCTCTCCTCAACGGCCACTTGTGTAGGATTTCCTACTAGGAGGACCAATGCTGCTGCTAGTTTCGCTAAAGCATCAGCAGAGGCACTTCTGCTGCACGGTACGTGTAAGATTTTAATGTGTTCAAACTTTTACATAAGCCTTTGGGCTGCATTGTAATATGGCATCAATTCTTGCTTACGGACTTCATATATATCATTTATTTGTTAAACGAGAGTCACCATAAACTCAAACAGAACGAACCTCAATGGAGAGGCAATAAGAGGCCAAAAATTAGTGCCTCATATTTAGCTTCATTATTAGAACATTCCTCCTTGAGTAGTGAGAATGGATGATATACCACCCTACCCTGAGGTGTTTTGAATACCAAACCGGCACTGGCTCTCCCTTAAGGGGTACCGTCGTGATCATTCTCTGTGTGGCTCCATCAAAGTACAGCTCCCAAGGGGGCTCTGTCTCGATTGTAAAAACTTTCTTGTTTGGTAACTCTATAAAAAATGGAGAATCATTTGACAGACTGGCACGGGATGCGCCACAAGAAACTCTGCCAAAGCCTGCCCCTTTACCGTCTTAGGTGATATCAAATTCCATCATACGTAAGCCCATTTGTTGAGCCTCCCAATAAGTAGGGGCTGACTTAACACATACCTTATCGGATCCTCTCTCACAATAAACAATCAAAGATATCTTTATAGGGTGGATGATAGAAGTCGTAATAAACCACTTAAAACTTAGATTATCTTAGGTGCCAACCCAAATTTTATAACCTATAACATTTTCTAGCAATTATACTAATTCTACAAGAATAGAAAACAACAGCTGAAAAGTAAAATGCAAGAAAAGTAATAAAGGAGAGAAGACATAGCAGAGTTTTTCTTGAGTTATCAAAGATTGGCGATCTCCAGTAATCTTGTTGGAGCACTCTAAACTTGCTCCCTCCTTTGGTTATAAAGTCTAAAGGAGCTCTTATAGTGGTGATTTTTTTCACTCTAGATGGTGAATACCAAACCTTTCACAAACACCTCCAAATCTACATCAAAATTCCAAGAGATCACTAGAACACCTTCAAAATCATCTAGGCATACCGAGATGCCAGGTGTAACAGTAAAAGCTTCTCACTTGAAACTTTAAGCGCAAGACTCTTGATGAGTACACAATTGGCTACTAAAGACTTAAGAATAAGCACTAAACTAATCAAAAGATGTGAAGGAATTTAAGTACATATAGTCTCTTAGACTTACACAAGGTGCATCGGTTAGCAAGGATATTGGTAGCCCTAACCAAGCAAAACCAGCAAGGATATTAGCCATTTGTGACTACTAAGCAAAACTGTCCGAAACTATAGGGCCAAAAAATCTGACACTACGTCGACTTGTTGGGCTCTTTACAACTTTTCAATACTCACTGACTAGATAGTCATTGGGTCGTAAAGAGTTGGATAATCACATTTTATTTTGCACCGATGTTGGACAAAACATCTGTCACACTCTGTTCGATTACCACTGAACACCGAACAAAGGATATGCTCTAGACTGTTTGGTTCAAGCTAATCACAGAGAGATCAGATTGCCTAAGATTAAGATAGGATTGTCCAGCTATTTCAATTTTCTTTGTCCGATCAATATATGACCACATCAAACATTGAACTAGATGGACACTAGCATCCTCGGATTGTCCAGCTTATTCAAAAAAATGTTTGATATACCCATGATCACATAATTAAGATTTAGCTGGATTGTCCAACGTCGATCTTGGACCATTCGGTCTAGCTGTTTCGGCTGGCCAGATCAGTATTGGGTCGGATTGTCCAATATCACTCGAACGGTCTGACCATACAAGTTATAGAACAACTCAAGGAGATTTGATACAATGGTTTTTCTTGAAACTTTTTAGGGGTTTAGCACTTGTTTTAAACTTCTTAGGGGTTTTGCTCGACTCATATCTAGACTCTAAGCACTTATAACTTCAAGCTACTAAACCAACTTCTCTTTTTATAGTATGATCTTTTTGAAAAAAAAACCTAAAACTATTGTATTCATCCATGTTTTTGAAATACTGAGGTTCCTTTTGATTTAAAATCATATTGCGACCAATTCTCAACCTTTGTATGCTTTGAGACATCATTCAACTCATATGGCCATTTGGTTCATCGGTACCCTAATTATTTTTCTTTTATACTCTTAAAGTAATAATTAGGTCGATAATTATATTATCCTTAGTCACCAAACATGAGGGCCTATATGTTTTCACAATTTGATGTGTAAGCATATAATGCCGTAGCGTTTTCAGTGCCAAGCATAATTTCTATATGCGAGAGTAATGTTGTGTGACTGAGATAGTAGCAGGCCACCGCTTTTCCTTCATCGTTATGTTGTGTGAGCAAAGCTCCTATTGATCCAGGCTGCATAGCAATATAGAGAACGAGAAGGCATCTTTTTACCAGAGAGACCAAGACAGGAGGATTTAATAGATACCTTTTAATACTATCAAATCCGTTTTGACACTCTTCATCCCATTCAAATGGCGCTCCCTTTTTCATGAGCTTGGCGAATGGTTGAATACGTCCAGATAAATTTGAAATGAAGTGCCTGATTTACACCAACTTACCCTGTATTGATCTTAATACCTCGGTACCAAACAACAAAACCAAGAAAAACACCTGACTGTACAACAACAAAGGTACACTTGAAAGGTTCATTTTGAGTTGATACTTACGCAACCGCTCAAAAACCACCCCCAGGTCTTCCTGATGGCGTTCACAATATTTAGTCTTTACGACCATATCGTTGACATTGCACTCAATAAATTGGTGTATAAGATCACTGAGCATATAAGTCATGGCTGTAGATTCGGCATTCTTTAGTCGAAAAGGTATTATAGTATAGTTAAAATCACCCTTTGGATTGTCAATGGTATCTCTGGAATCCATCTTGATTTCATTATATCATGATGACCCATCTGTAAAAGATAGAGCACCATAACTGGTGATCGAGTCGACGACGATTTCGATGATGGGTACGAGAAAATCATCCTTAGGACTCACGCGGTTCAGGTCACGAAAGTAAACAGAGACCCGTACCTGACCGTTCTTTTTCTTTCTCCATAGGTACAATGTTGGCTAGCCATCAAAGGTACTATACGTTAAATAAATATGAGAAAAATTAATTTAGAGTAAAATTGACAAAAATAATTTATATTAAAATTAATAAAATTAGTTTATATTAAAATTATCATTGTTTAATTGGTTTATATTAAAATTATTTATGAAAAATACGATGAGCGTGTGTATATTGATATAAATCAGATTGTAAAAATCTATACTAGAAAATATTTTTTTATTTGTATAAAGTTATTAAATATGAAAAATAGATGAAAAATCGTTAAAAAAATTTGAAGAAATTTTCAATGAAAATTAAGAAATTAATTTTCAGAATTTGCTACAGAAACATGCTGACATTACGAGCATATTGAATGAATAGTTGCTCGCCGTCAAATCTCGTGGGGAGAGGTCTGACTGGGGAGAGACGGCGGTTCGATCACGCGAAGGCCTCAGAGGTCTGCTTATCGTCAATACAGGTCCTTAAGCTTCGAAGCTCAAGGGTGTGCCAGTCAATTTGATCCAACAATTGATAAGGAGAGAGGATGAGACCCGAAAGCCGGTCGGCCGATAGGCTTGTCCGGCTCTCCCTATTGGCTGGGTGCCGATAGAGAAGGCAGCGTTCGAGCATCGACTGAATAGCCGATAGAAGCATGAGAGATAGATGCGTGTAATATACTAGAGGATCTATCGGCCAAAGAGCCAATGACGCTCTACGGCATTCGAAGCACAGGGCGAGAGCTGATCCCATACAAAGCCACGTGGGCCAGTGATTGTGGTAATGACACTGTTAGGACTAGCCTCGATAGATCAGACCGAACCGAGGCAGTATAAGGCCAGGGGCTAATGACACAGAGACGACAGAGGTTTAAACCGAACATGATGACGAGAGAGGAAAGAGAAGAGGCCAATGGCTACCTATCGGCCGAACGTCCTATGCAAGCATATACCTAAACCCATCAGCTACTCGAGTCGATGAGGGACGAGACCCGCTAGATCTTGACTCCGACCACGTCAGCCGCGAGCCTTGTAAGATCGGACCAAACCGAGATGGTACCAGGAAGCACCCGACGTGTTCGGATCAACCTCTAGAGGATCGATCATTAGACGATACGTGAGATAGATGTGGGAACCTGCGTTGGGGATAACTCGTCAGCTACTCACTCCGACGAGACGCCGGGCAAAGATGTATAGGCCTATGGCTCAATCTACCATCGGCTGCCTGGTAGGTCGAACATAATCGATGCAACACGAGACGGACGATGGCATAGAGAGCCTGGTAAACCGATAGACCCCGTGCGGACGTGATGCAGTACACTCGATCTGACTAAGAGGTCGAACCTAACCTATGCAGCCTTGGACAGAGCAAGATATACCAGAATAGTGGTGAGACTTACCGCTTCGCCGGAGATCGAACTTGACTGATATAGCCCCGCGTTGAGAGCCAGATCCCGCCGGTAAAAACCTAGACAGACTAGGGTGGCGATGCGCCGAAGTTGTATTGGATAGATCTGTTGATTTCTTTACAAGTTTTCAGGGGTCTATATTTATACCCTGGCATTACACAGTCCGACGTGGTTAAGACAACCATCGAACGTTATCTCCTAAAAATATAAAAGGAAAATATCTCTAAGCAATTGTAAAACTACTCAAATTTGCTTAGCTTACGTAATACATTATACAAGCACCTGACCTGCCGTTATCCTCATTACTACTCTTTGGACCCAACTCCATCTAGATAACTTTCCATCTTCAAACAAACCGATTCACTCTTCCACCAGTTTGATCAGCTCTTCTACAGTGTCAATCAGCTTCACCCCACGAGCCAACCAGTATTTTCCCATCAAGCGATCTTGTGTACAGGTGTTCGTGCTAGAATCCCGCGCGCTCGGTGCAAACACGCCGACGCCTAGGAGGTCTGTTTAGCTCCAGTGCAGGCTGGTCAACTTCTCTCCGTGGCTCGAGGTACGCGTGCCGGGGGCCGTGAGTTTCCCTCGGCTCCGGCACGATGGTGCGGGTGCGGGCGTGCCAGTTAATTTAACCTTGCAATTGACAAGGAGATGAGGCAAATGGGTCAATCGGATGACGGGCCGATACGAGCTCTCGCTATTGGTTGGCTGCCAATAGGATCGGGTTGGTCATCGGCCACGTCAGAATGGCATCTGCTATCGACTGATCGCCGATAGGAATCAGGACACTCTTCGATCGGCTGGGGAGTCGATGAGGGCGTAGGCGGATGTTGACTAAGGATATGATGGATTTGGGTGTAGCGAATGAAAGATCCTGATCCATCGGCCGCAAAGCTGATAGAGGCACAGGAGTGTATTCAGAGAATAGCAAGACGCGCGGGATCTCTCCTAGAAATCGATGGAAGCTGTAGCGGTCGTTTATCGGCTAAAAAGCCGATGAAGGTATATGCGAACTGGCAAGGAATCGTATAAAAGACACGAGTTACAAAGCCGATGTCGTTCCGGATATGGCAGCACGAGGCCCGTCGCCCGCCGTGACTACGCCGCTAGCACCGAATCTCGAAGATTGGACCTAACCGAGACAGTACGAGACCAAGGCCAACGGCAATGGGACGGTGGACGCCGGATCAGATGTGCTGAAGTAAGGGCAAAGCGAACCCATCGGCTAGCTAAGCCGATGAGTGGGCGTCTCTCTAAAGACAGGCACGCATCAGTTGGAAAGCCGATGCGCTTGGCGTGGCGCTCATGAGAAGTCTTTGAAGACTGGTGTGTATCGGCCGAGAAGCCAATACACTGGGTGTGATGCTCAACGTATAGATAACTCATCGGCTAAAGCTAACCATACAGAGACCTATAGGCCTAAAGTTCATTCTACCGTTGGCAGCCTGGTAGGTCGAACCTAACCGATGCAGCACAAGACCGATGACGGTGGAGAAAGCTTGATAGACCGATAGATCCTGTACGAACATGATGCGATACATCCGATCGGCCTAAGTGGTTGAACCTAACTGATGCAGCCTTAGACAGAGCGAGACATATCGTGATAGTGGCGGGACTTACCCCTTCACCGGAGATCGAACTTAACCGATGCAACCCCGCGTCAAGAGCCAGACCCCACCGGTAAAAATCTAAATAGACTAGGGTGGCGATACACCGAAGTTGTATTGATCGAAGGATATCTTACATGTTTCTAGGGGTCTATATTTATACCCTAGGTTTATAAAGTCTGACGCATTTACAACAACCATTAGACATTATTTCCTAACAAAGATAAAGGAAACTATCTCTAAGGAAGTTAACCAAACTAACTAAATCTTACTATCCATATAAGATACGATTTAGATAGATAGAATATCCTGCCGTGACATCCATGGCTCCTCCTCAAACTCGGTATAATTTGGATAACCTTCTAATCTTAGACCGAATCTTTCCCGGTTTCGTTCGATCGGCTTCCTCCCTGTAGCAACCAAACTCTTATTTACTTATGCCGATCTTTTTTCCAATCCTTCCGTGGGCTTTCCAAATTTTGGCATTAACAATAGGTTGAATCAAATTTCGGCATCAACATAAGCCCCCCAATTTTGGAGTTTGTCAAAAAATTACGAAATTTCAAGCCGTTGGAAGTCTCCACAAACCAGGACAGCTTGTTATAGCCTGCAGACGATAATTAATCGGCCTGGATTCTAGCATAGGTCACCTCACCCCTATAAAGTATCCCACCATTTCATCCTTCTTCCACACACTTCCTCACCATCGGAGCCCCCAACCTCGACAAGCCTCAACGACTGAAGGCGAACTTCCGTAGATCGCTTCATCGACCACCGATCTTCTCCCCTTTTCTTCGCGCGATGGCGTCAACACACACAGTCCTTGAGGTAACTTTCATTTGCTCTTCTGTCCCACATTAAACAAATCTCTCCCATCCCATCTTCTCATCTGTAGTCGGGTTCATGTTTGCTGTAGGATCTCAAAAGTTAGATTGCCATCCCAGTTTCTGATCGCCCTGGTTTCTTTTATCTTGGCCCTATGGGTGATGAAGATCCAACAGATTTCATAAATTCCAAAATAGAACAGATCCCATATAAAAATTCATCTATGACCATCACCGATTGAACCAACAGTTTTAGATCTTAGATTAGTAGGCTCCTAGGATGGAGAAATTGGTACCTTAGGGTTTCAGCTTCCAAAAAACTATTCTAGGAAGACTTGGAAATCGGCCACTATATCAATTTCTATTTAGCCAATATGGAAAAGAATGAGCCTTTGCTTGCATCAGCCTCCTATTTTTGGTCAAATATCCTTAACGCTTTCATGTTTGGACATAGACCAATGACTCCCATCTTGATGGATGTCACCATGTTTACCTGCCTCAATACTACTCATTATGTAAATCCGTTCATCCTCCGATTCAAACCTACTAATCGGCTGAATACCAAAAACTCAGAGGGTGGACTAAATACATATCCTTGCACAGTAAGACTTTCGAACTAGTCGATGAATGGAAACATGTTGCATTCCTAAACTTGTGGCTGGAACGGTTTGTCTTTGGCGGTTCAACTCTTGGTCCAACTACCAACATGCAATGTTTAGCGGAGCTCCTGGCCAATCAATGTCACATTCCACTAGGGCAATATCTTCTTGGAGCCACCTATCAATTGCTTCATTAGGTGGCGAACAAACTATCGGTAGGTCAACCAGTTGGTCATATTGGTAGTCCTGGTGGTTCATACAACTTTGGTTGAATATCTATACCTCCAGAGTTATCCCCAGGACCCCTTTTGCTTCTCAAACATTTCTGACTAATTACCCAAAAGAAGGTGAGTCCAGCCAGTGCCGATGCATTTCTCTGGGTGAAGCCGCATCGGCTCTTGCTAGAAGCAAAATGACCCTCCTCGGACTTAGCCAGTGGTTCAAATGTTTTTACTATGGCTTTACCAAAGAAGTCACCAGCTAGTTTGCGTACGTGGATGATTTATCTTTCGAGATGCCTTCTAGGTTTCATCCATTAAATACACTAGCTGGTGAAGAATCGAAGGCCATATTCCTATCATCCATAACCCCCAATCTTCTGCCAACTAGATTTTCACTGGGCCGATCCCAACACCCATCGTACGAGTTCTATCATCCTTCTATTAGTGCTCATCAGTTGGGTTTCGACTAGCTCTCTATTGGCTTATTCTTCATCGGCAAGCTCCAAGTCCGAGGAGAAGTAAACAGCGGCCTAGAGTATGATCGGCTACGATCGATTGCAACATCTCTGTCCATGGGGACCATCTCCACCTTCGAGCCCTGCATATCCAATACGAAACTTTTCACTCGATGGTGGTTAGAGTGGGGAAGGCATTTGTTCAATCTCTCGGCTAAACGTCTCTAACTACGTTGAATCCGATGAAGAGGTAATCCTTCTCCTTACACTACCTTTTCCACCTTGTATGAAATCTCGACTGTGTCACTTAATCTCCAGGACCCCGTAGGCAGGTGATAAAGAAGCAACTGCAACCAGCGCAAGTGGTCGGCCGATTGTCTACCAACCTTCATCGGCCATGTCTTTCCTTGGACAAGGTGCCCCATCTCCATCGGCTCTACTCCGAGTACCGCGAACGTCAGGGACGAAATGTAAGAAGCTGGTTACTCGGATGGTTTTCAAGAAACAAAAATCCAACACCGATGTTGCAACAATAGCACCAGTTCCCCAAGGGCCTTCTCCTATGACGATCCTAACTTCTTCATCGCCATTGGTATGTGTCAATGTTATTTCTTTTCTGCTATCTTCACATTTATCTTGACACCTCTACTTTGCAGCCTAAACCATCGACTTCTAAAACCCAACCATTAGATACTGTTACAAGAACTGAGCCGATGGTCACCTCAGAAGTTATGGTATCCAATCCCCAAATCTCCTCTCATTAGGTTGATACCAACATTATCGTTCAAGCTGCTCCCACTGTATATCCCAGATATGTTCACCCTACATGTTATTTTTGCCTTGGCTCATGATCTATTTACCGATGTTAATGTGCAGTCATTAGCCGACTTATTCTCCTTCGACATCAGCAAATACTTGGATTCAGATGAAGACTCAGTTACTAGTGCAGCAATCGAACCGTTTCAACCAGCCGATGTACGCGAGCAACTGTCAGATATTATGCATCGGCTGGACATCCCGATTGACTCGCTGGAAGATTGCGGGCCGATCCACAAAAGACTGGCTGAGATTGAACACCTTCTACCTGAAAAGCTAACTGACATACTTACACCTATTACCTACTTGGAATTCCAAAGGACCCAGCTGATCATAAGCAAACGACATATAGCCGATCGTGTTGAGCATAGTAGTTTAGCTCAAAATGATCGGTTGTCTACCTAGACCGAAAAGAAGAAACTTGATGAGATGACAGCTGACCTGCAATACACCAACACCAAGCTTGGCCTCTTGAAGAAACAAGAAGCCAATTTGATGGTGGAAATTGACATGGTGCGTTGCGACATCGAATCCACTGAATCCCATCTTATCGGACTACCAAAATCAATCCAAGATAAAGAGGCCAAGGTAGCAGATAAAGCACGTAAAACAGTTCATCGGCATAGGAACTTGAAGACCATCCCAAATCTGATGAGGATGACATTCGTGCCATCAACAAAATAGTCCAAATCTGCCTACGCGCGATCGAGGCAATCAAGAAATACCTGTAAAATCCTAGCCTTGAAAAACCCAAAATGTTATCCTGAACATTAACCGCTTGTAATAAAACTTGATCAGCATGATCAATGAAATCTGTATATATATATATATATATTCCCTAAAGGCGATATCTTAACAATATCGCCTATCTGTAACCGATATAACCATATCGACTTCTGTGTATTAGAAACCGGCCACACCTTAGCCCATTCAAGCAAATAGTATCATTAGCTGATATAACATCTATAGGCTTTTCTGTCTTGCAGAGAATTAAAAATCGGCCATACTTAACCAATTTAGGCGTCTACCCAAATGCTAGGATAATACTTCTTCAAATATTTTCTATTGAGCGCTCTGGCAAATCTCTCTCCTTCAAGAATCTCCAGTATATAAGCATTACCAGGCACACACCAATTGATCCGATAGGGCCCTTCCCAATTAAGTGACTATTTTCCAAACTTATTATCTCTAGATCTAATTGGTAAAATCAATTTCCAAACAAGATCTCCTTCAGAAAAAGATTTAATCATCGCCCTCTTATTATAATGCCTAGCAACCTTAGCTTTGTTTTTCTTGATCTTTTCAAATGCCCCAAACCGGCTCTGAGCTAAATCATTAAGTTCATCGGTCATCAGGTTGTAATAATCATCGGCTGTCAATTTTTTCAAGAGACACCCTCCTGGAGCCAATATTAACTTCCCACAAGAGAACTGCTTCATGCCCATATACCAATTGATACGGCGGTACTCGAGTAGATCCATGGCATGCCATTCGGTAGGCCTATAGTGAATCATTTAATGTAACGTGCCATCTTCATGGTTGTTCATCAATCTTGTGTTTGATCAACTTAATGAAACTCTTGTTGGAAGCTTCGGCTTATCCATTAGCTTGAGCATAGTATGGTGATGAATTTAACAACTTAACCCCCATACAGGTAGCAAACTTTTGAAACTCTTCAGACACAAAGATAGAACCTTGATTGGTAGTAATCGTCTGTGGAATACTAAACTGATATATAATATGTTCCTTTACTTGATGAAGGATAAATCTGGCTGATCATGTCGATTCCCCAACCTCTGAACGGCCATGGCTTAATTATTGGATTCATAACTGACGCTGGAGCTCGCTGCACATTCCCAAACCTCTGACAGTCTTGGCATCCTTTGTAATATTTAAAGCAATCCTCTAGCATTGTCAGCCAAAAGTATCTATCTCTCCTCATCAGCCATCTCATGTTGTGAGCCGATTGATAGGCTCCGAAAATGCCTTTGTGTACTTCACTCATTACTATTGTAGCTTCTTCAACACCCAAGCATCTTAACAGAACCCCATCAATAGCCCGATAATACAGTTCTTCATCAAATAATATATATTTAATAGATTTAAACCGAAGTTTCTTAGAAACCGATTGTGACGGATTTTGCAAATATTGAATAATTTCTCGTCTCCAATCATCGGCCTCAATATGATTTTCAATATCAGCTATCTCAACTTCCACCTCCTATCTAGCCGATATCCCGAAGCAACCTGAGCAAGATAATTGACCTCCAAATTCTGCTCTTTAGGAATATGATCCAACGATAACATCTTAAAATCCTTTAATAAGCTTTGACATTCTTCATAATACGACCTCAAATCTTCATCCTTGCAATCATACTCCCCAGATAACTGTTTATCACCAATAAAGAATCTCCAATGGCCTCTACCGTATCGACTCCGATTTCCCACAGCAGCTAAAGACCTTTGAGCACTGCTTCATACTATAAGGCTTGATTGTAAAAGCGAACTCAAAACTTGTCCCCTGAGGTGATATAATCACCAAACCGATACCAGATTCATGCTTGCGAACCAACCCATCAAAGAATAGCGTCCATGGAATCGGCTCCACAAAATCCTCTTGGACTCCCCTATGTTATACAAAAAAATCAGCCACCACTTGTCCTTTGACCGCCTTAGCCGATTCAAACCTCAAATCAAAATCCATCAGAGCAAATATCCATTTACCAATCTACTCTCTTAGGACTGGAGCCGATAGCATATATTTAATTACATTGGCTTTGCAAAATACAATGCACTCAGCTGATAGAAGATAATGTCTTAACTTTGTACATCAAAAGTATAAACATAGGTATAACTTTTCCACCACAGGATATCTGGTCTCAGCATCCAGAAGTCATTGGCTCAAATAGATTACCACCTGTTCTTTTGATTCTAACTCCTACACAAGCACTAAACCGATAGACCTCTCATCGGTTGACAGATATAACTTGAACGGTACCCCTTTCTACGGTGGAATCAATACTAGTGGAGAATTTAGGTATTCTTTGATATAATCAAATGTTTTCTGCTATTCGATGCCCCATACGAACTCTTGATCGGCTCGCAACTTCAATAAGGGAGTGAAGGACTCAATTTTCCCTGATAAATTTGAAATAAACGTCCTTATAAAGTTGAGCTTGCCAATCAAAGACTGTAACTGTGTTTTGTTGTTTGGTGGCTCAGTGGTCTGGATAGCTCTAATGCTTCGTTGACTAACTTCAATACCTCTCTCATGCACCATAAAGCCCAGGAATAGCCTAGCTGATACGCCAAAAGCACATTCATGAGAATTCATCCTGAGTCCATATTTCTTCATTCTCTCCAGTACTTTTCGCAAATCAGTTATATGGTCTTCAATACCCTTAGATTTTACCACCACTTTATCAATATATATCTCCACCAGCAGGCCAATAAGATCATGAAAAATATAATTCATGGCTCTCTGATAAGTTACACCGGCATTCTTCAAACCAAAAGTCATGACTACCCACTCATATAACCCGATAGCTCCAGGATATCTAAACGCAGTCTTGTGGATGTCTCCTTTCACCATAAAAATCTGATTGTAGCCTACATTTCCGTCCATAAAGCTAATAATCTTGTGACCTAATGCTACATCAATTAATAGATCTACCATTGGCATCGGATACTCATCTTTAGGGGTCGCTCTATTCAAATTCTGGAAGTCGATGCATATCTTCAGCTTCCCGTTCTTCTTCTCTACTGGGACGATATTGGATACCCATTCAGCATATCGGCATGGTCTGATGAAGTTTGCATCATATAACCTCATAATTTCTGCATTCATTTCATTGTGCAGCTCTGCTTTGAACCTTCTCCGTGGCTACTTGAATGGCCGATATCCTAGGTTAATAGGAAGCCGATGTTCAACAATTGATTGGCTCAATCCTAGCATCTCATGGTAATCCCAAGCAAAACATTCCCAAAATTCCTTTAACAATTTTATTAACTCTTCTCGGAATTCAAAACATAAATTTATACTAATATACGTTGGCCTCGGTCTATCTCCTGGTCCAATATCAACTTCCTCTAACTCATCGGTCGACGTAAATCCTTGCCCTAATTATCCTTGAAAATCTTCTATGGTTCCCATTAGAGCAATAGTTCTGAGCTGACTTGCTGAACCGGCTTTATCCCCTTATTGGTTACCTCAAGAAAATCTCCATCTCATGCTTTCCCGGACAATCAATCAAACCCATAAGCTTCCCAGATTGGCATATCGGTTACTGCAACACTAGTCGACTAATCGGCTATAATCTCCTCAACTTGATCCTCCTGCCATTGTATGCATTGTAGAAGGAATACAACAGTTGGCATGAATCCAATCCCTGTCGAGAAATGATCCTTTACCATCGATAACAAAAATGTGGTGGGCAACGTCTTGTTTCCGACTGTTAACTCCACATTTAGCACTCCCTTTGTCTCCGATGGATTTCCTCCGAAGTCTTTCAACACCATGTTTGTTTTGATTAGGTCTTCAGCAGTCTTCTCCAACTTGCGATACGTAGCATATGGCATCAAGTTGATAGCTGCACCTCCATCAACTAGCATCTTCGTCATCGGCTTCCCATCCACACATCCTTTGATATATAGTGGTTTTAAGTGCCGATGCTTAGATTCTTTAGGCTTGTCAAATATGGCTTGGTTAGGTTTCAGCGTCAATTGAGCAAAAACTTCTTCTTGACCTATTCATCAAATGCACACGCTTTATACTCTAGAGGCAAGAAGGACACCATGTTGGTATAAGCCGATGTGCTAATATCATCATCTTTTTGCTTCATGCGCCAAAAGCTTTTATTCTTTCGACTTTGATCGGCTTCCTCATAGTCCTGACGCTACCTTTTGTGTTGCTCTTTGTGTCACAACCTTTGTGCTCTTCTCTTCTGATTTTTTGTGAGGATCCCAGATGGACACCACTGAGTATTTGGGTTGTATTGTCCTTTACGTAACTCCTTGTCATGAGCTAACTTTTGACTATAGTCTTTATTGATCGGCCCTAATCGACTATGTACCGATGCACACTTGATAGGTGGCCGATCATACGGCATCCTACTCTACTCGATGTACTGCGACCCTAGGTTATTACATTCAGGACAATCTTCTATCAATGGCAACCTCATGTCTTTATCCCAACAATACTGAAAAAATGGGCAACCCCAATGTAGATTATACCTTTCCCTGTGTGCTTTGGCTCGTCGTTCTTCATCTTGTATTCTAGAATATTTCTTGATTAAATCCGATGAGGTGACATTTGATTTCCTCCAACGTCTCCCTTCATCGAACCGATCTCTTGAAGATCCTGCAAACACTATGTTCACAGGAAAAGGATGCCCATCGACCTTCATCAGCTTTTTATCTTCAAACTTAATTCTTCCTTGTTCGACACCCAATTGCAATTGTTGCTAAAAAACTTTGTATTCATTAGTGCGGTGAGATATTGAGTTGTGCCACTTACAATATTTCCTCTTTTTATGTTTTTCAGCTGATGGTAGTACATGGTTTGGTGGCACTTGAATCTATTTCTCTTGGAAAAGAAGATCGAATATCTTATCTGCTTTGTTGATATCAAAATTGTATCTTTCCTCCTTACTAGTATTCTTTATCCAAGGACACGATATAGGTTTCTTATTCCTGGTCCACTCTGACAAACCCACTTCTACATCAGATTCCTCATCATCTGAGTTCGATATGTAAACCTATACCTGAGTAGCCTTCCGATGAAATCTCTCTTTCTTGGTTTCAGCAAATTGGCTTTCATGAGTCGATACCCTCTGGAGAAGATGTGACAGGCTCTCGAATTCTTAAGAAGAGAAACGTTCCCTGATTGGAGCCAGCAACCCTTGAAGGCCAAGTCAGCTAATTGTTCATCGCTTAAGATAAGACTATAACATCGGCTTGTGGAATCCTGGAAATGTTGGATGAACTCTGGAACTGACTCATCAGGCCTTTGTCTAACCGATGTCAAATCTGATAGTCTCATCTCTTGAAATCCCAGCAAAGAAATATTTATGGAATTTTTTTCTAGATCGGCCCAACCCTAATTGAGTTTGGAGGCAACGAAGAAAACCAGGTGAAGGCCGATCTAGAGAGGGACAATGGAAAGAAACGGACACTCAAGGCTTCCTCAGCCAATGCTTCCCCATATTAGGCCAAAAATCGGTTGAGGTGTTCCACTGTAGATACACTATCTTGCCCCGAGAACTTAGAGAAATCCAAAATCCTATATCGATGAGGCAGCGGAACTCTGTCAAACCACTCTGGATAAGGGTGCCAATACATAAAAGCTTGTTCCTTAGGCCTAATACCGAATTGCTCTCTAACCACTTCTGCAACCCTAGCAGACTAATCCTCTTCCCTTGGGTTCTCTCTTTGGTCATGTGGAAGCAAAGTTGGCACATGATATGGTCTAAAATGATCTCCTTGATAATTGGTCGTATCATTATTGCCACCTGGATATTCTTACTGATATCCCCCGTAGTAAGCCGTCTGATGATATCCTGGCATCATATTATCGAGTTGCCCTCCAAACCGATCTTGTACTCGCGGAAATATATTTGCTGATATGTCCCTTCTGGTTCCATAAGTAACATGTGGTTGCTCTATTTTCATTGGCAAATTGGGGGGCATGTGTTAACGCCAAAATCTGAACAGCCCGATGGTGGACTGCCTAAAGCCGATTGGCTGAGAAGTGTCCGATAGCTATAGTGAAGAAGCCGATCGGATTGTAGCGAAGGAAGACTCGGTTCCAGATTGAAAGACTATCCAGATAAGACTGAGTTTGCTGAGGAGCCGTGGAATCCACGACAGGGTATTTTATCTTTGTAAATTGTAGTCTTATCTAATTAGGAAGGTTTAGTTAGTTATTTAACTTCTTTAGAGATATTTTCTTTTGTTTTTGTTAGGAAATAACGTTCGATGTTTATAAATGCGTCGGACTCTGTAAACCTAGGGTATAAATATTAGACCCATGGAGACATGTAAGATATCTCTCGATCAATATACAACATCATTGCATCGCCACCCCAGTTCATCTAGGTTTCTATCGACGGGTTTTGGCTCTCGACGCGGGGCTGCATCGGTTAGGTCCGATCTCCGACGAAAGGGTAAGTCCCGCCACTATCTCGATATGTTCTGCTCCTTGTAAGGCTGCATCGGTTAGGTTCGACCTCTTAGGCCGGTCAGATGTATCGCATCACGTCCGTGCAGGGCCTATCGCCCTGTTAAGCTCCCTCTGCCGTCATCAATTTCATGCTGCATCGGTTAGGTTTGACTTACGGGGCTACCGATGGTAGATTGAGCTTCAAGCTTATAGTTTTCTACACGGTGTATCATCGGAGTGCTAGCCGAGAGCTATCCATGCCCTGATCTTCATGCCCAGCGTATCGGCTCCTCGACGGATACGCACCAGATCTTTAGAGGTTTCCCTTGGCGCACCACGCCGAGCGCATCGGTCTCCTAACTGATACGTACCCGCCTTCAGAGAGGCGTCCTCTCATCAGCTCAGCTAGCCGATGGGTTCGTTCCTATCTTTGCTTCAGCACAGCCGATCCGGCGTCCTCCATATCATCGCTGTTCGCCTCGACCTCGTACTGTCTCGGTTAGATCCGATCTTCGAGGTTCCATGTTAATGGCACTGTCACGGTGGGCGACCGGTCTCGTGCTGTCATATCCGGAGTGGCATTCGCTTTACAGCCCATGCCTTTTAATACGATTCCTTGCCAATCCGCATGTGCCTTCATCGGTTTTCCAGCCGATTAACGACCACTAAGGATTCCATCGACTATTCGAAGGGATCCTGTGCACTTTACTATCCTATAAGTACATCCCAGTTCCTCCATCGGCTCTGTGGCCGATCCCTCATCGATACTTGTCCATGCCTTCATCGGCTCCCTAGCTGATTGAAGAGCTTCCCGATTCCTATCGGTAAATAGCCGATAGCGAAGGGCCTTCTGGGCACGGCCGATGGCCATCCCGATCCTATCGGCAGCCAGCCGATAGCGAGCGCCTGTATCGGCCCACCGTCCGACGGACCTGTTCATCTCACTTCCTTGTTAATTGCAGGGTCAAATTGACTGGCACGCTCGCACCCATACCGTCACGCCGGAGCCGATCGAACCCCACGGCCCCTGACGCGCATACCTCAAGCCATGGAGAGAAGCCAACTGACCTGCACTGGAGCTAAGCATATCTCTCAGGCGTCGGCGTGTTCGCGCCGAGACGCGCAAGGGATCTTGGCGCAAACACCTGGTACCTTTGATCTTCAGTCAAATCTTTCATTGTCACTAGAATCATGTTGTCTATATTGATCTCTTTACCCACCATTATGTTGTAGTTGTCCGACTTCTAATCAGGCAATTGTACAGTCTAGCAGCTGATACATGAAATCTTTAGTGTCCCATCAGGCATACCAAAAAGCGCGATCACCACCAAATCTCACGGGGAGAGGTCCGACCAGGGAGAGATGGTGGCTCGGTCACGCGAAGGCCTGGGAGGTCTGCTTAGCTCCAGTGTAGGTCTTTAAGCTTTGAGGTTCGAGGGAGTACCAGTCAATTTGACCATGTAATTGACAAGGAGAGAGGATGAGACCCGGGAGCCGATCCGGCTCTCCCTATCGGCTGGGTGCCGATAGAAAAGGCAGCGCTCAAGAATCAGCTGAATAGCCGATGGAGGCGTGAGAGATATAAGAGCCGATGACGCTCTGTGGCATACGAAGCACAGGGCGAGAGCCGATCCACCGAGAAGCCACGTGGGCCAATGATCGCGGTAATGGCACCGTTAGGACCAGCCTTCATAGATTGGACCGAACCGAGGTAGTATGAGGCCCAAGGCTAATGACATGGAGACGATGGAGGCTTAGACCGAACGTGACGATGAGAGAGGAAAGAGAAGAGGCCATCAGCTACCTACCGGTCGAACATCCTATGCAGGCCTACACCTAAACCCATCGGCCACTCGAGCCGATAGGGAACGAGACCGGCTAGATCTCGATGCCGGCCACATCAGCCACGAGCCCTAGAAGATCAGACCGAACCGAGATAGTACCAGGAAGCACCCAACATGTCCAGAACGACCTCTAGAGGACCGATCGTTACATGATACGCGAGACGGATATGGGAACCTGCGTTGGAGATAACTCGTTGGCTACTCACTCCGATGAGACGCCGGGCAGAGATGTATAGGCCTACGGCTCGATCTATCATCGACCACCTGGTAGTTCGAACCTAACCAATGCAGTACAAGACGGATGATGGCAGAGAGAGCCTGATAAACCGATAGACCACACGCGGACGTGATGTGGTACACTCAATCTGACTAAAAGGTCGAACCTAACCGATGCAGCCTTGGATAGAGCAAGATATATCAGGATAATAGCAGGACTTATCCCTTCGTTGGAGATCAAACTTGACTGATGTAGCCCTGCGTCGAGAACTAGAGCCCACCGATATAAACCTAGACAGGCTAGGGTGGCGATTCACCGAAGTTGTATTGGATAGATCTGTTGATTTCTTTATAGGTTTTTAGGGGTCTATATTTATACCCTAGTATTATAGAGTCTGACACAGTTACAACAACCATTGGACGTTATCTCCTAAAAATATGAAAGGAAAATATCTCTTAGCAATTATAAAACTACTCAAACTTGCTTAGCTTACGTAATACATTATACAAATACGTGACCCCCCGTTATCCTCATTACTACTCTTTGGACCCAACTTCATCTGGATAACTTTCCATCTTCAAACACCAGTTTGATCGGCTCTCACTAGTGGAGATTGACTGAGATTTACCGAGATCTCCCTATCCCGGTGCTGAACGATATATTTTTTAAAACGAGAAAGTGATCCCTACACCGGGCTAGATTTCCATGAAGCAATTTCTTGTTGATTAAAAAAAATAAAGTTGACATGGCAAACAATGCACTTCTAAATTTACTCCAGTCGTGCATCCTGGTTGCAGGTCAGCCGAAATATTAGCCTTTGTCCACGGTATATTCCTTCGCAGAATATGGACTAGTATTTTCTTTCATTAAATAGCATTCCATGAAAAATATTTTCCTTTCACGTGAAATATAATATATATTTCGAACAAGAAAAAGATAATTTATAATTTCTTTTCTCCACTTTGACCGTGTTTCCAAATTTATAATACGATATTTAGATACACGAGCACGCCAGCGTATACATGGATGAGCACGAGTCTTGACTCTTTAGTTACAGCTAGTGAAACAATTATGCATGAAAGCTTTAATTACTTGGCCACGGGACATGCAGTTCTGCTGTTCCATGTTACTAGACTAATTCCTCTAGCTTGAGCTTGTTCAACACCGACATATGCATGGTGTTGTTGTGTATTTTCTTAACGTCTCACATTTCTCAGGTTGTCAAATATTTTTTAAAAATTCATATCCAATGGTACAAAATCTCGTCAAACAAGATTCTTTTTTGGTTGGATTCAAATCAACGGCTCTGGGATTCTGGGATATAATTTTATGATGTTGTGAATCTAGATATATATTCCTCTAGCTTGACGAGCCAGCTCGATTCGAGCCAGCTTACTGCTTTTTTTTTAATTTGTGAAAAGCTATCGGTGTCGGTTATTACATCTAGCACTGATAAGCTTTATCATTATCCCAATGTTAGTTAGAGAACTGCTACAGCTCAGACTTTTCAACCGATAGAGATGGCCATTTCTGAAGTAGCAAAAACGACGTTCTTTTACTATTGGAGGAAGAACTCCGGTTGGTTTGTTCAGAATATTCTAAATGAGATATTTCCAGCTCGTTTGTTAATAATTTACACTTCAGGAAGTTTGAACAGCTGGATGAAATTATGTCAAAATCACCGACACAGAACAGCTCCAGCTGGTCACCATGCAAAATTTCCTACCTAGATTTCGGTCCTTTTATTGGAGACGACGTTTCATCAGGTATAATCTAATTGCCTTAAAACCGGAGAGAAAAAAATACCTGCATTGCATAATTAATAACAGTACGTATGTGTTTATGCCTGTCTGCTTAAACATATATTTGGGGTAAAACTAATAAAAATGGGCTCTAAATAACATAGAGATAATAGAAACAAAGAATTTACGGCTTCGATGACGAGCTATTCCGTTGTAATTTAATAGAAGCCTTCAACCGTCCGGATTCTAGTGGCAGCTAGTGATGGTGGTGGCGGCACTCAGCCATGACGTGAGAATAAGTAAAGAAGAGAAATACGTCGATATGAGAGAAAGAACCGGAGGCAGGGGACGTCATCAGAGCAGTAGTGGCTGAAGTGCCGCGCCTCATCAGTGGCGGCTGCGTGGAACGGAAAGACGGGAGTCACCACAACGACATCCAGGCGTGGTGGCTCGTCGGCGGTGGCCGCGTGGAACGGGAACACAGGCGCGGCTGCAGCCAACATCCATGTGCCGTGGCTCGTCGGTGGCGGCCGCCTGGAACGGGAAGATAGCCAGCATCCAGGTGCAGGTCGCCAGGCAAGGAGACGTGATCTGCGTCAAGTTCGGGATCTTGCGCCGACGGGGGACCTGCGCCCTCGTCACAGGCAAGGCCATTACGATGAAGAATTATCCGTCGCTCAAGGGCTTTGCTGAACTGAACAGCACCCAGTGCTTGATGAAGAAAAAATCTACAGTTTCTATAAATAGCATATTAAGCAAGAAGTCTGTGTTCCTTGTGTTTGTTACTGTAAGCTTCGGTACTGCCAACAAATCTTACATAAGGTTATTTCTTCAGGTGTTCATAAGTCTTTACATGTCGATGTGTGTCCGATTTGTTCATTTGTTAATTATTTGATCAGTCAGTTTTATATGAGCAAAAAACTTATTGTTGTTTTACCCATGCATTCATGTGGTTCATTGGTGGGTGTGTGTTTATGCACATTAATATACGTCGACACGTGTTCCATTTGTCCGTATACATGTTCATTTATTAACTATTCGGTCAATATATAAATTGTGTACAGGGTTTCAAATGAATGTTTGGAAGACATGCCATTGTATCTATGTGTTAAATAGTTCCATATTAACTACAGAAAGATAATAAAGTTTGTTTAAAAGTGAGGAATACCCTTACCTCTTAGGCTAACATTTAGAGTGAGAAAGACTTTTTACAATCCTATAATATCAAATCCTACCAAGATAAACATATCTGACCCAATGAAAACTAGGATGTAAACACGTGATGCACCATGGGTACCTGAAGGGCCTGAGTCTGAGGAACCATTGGTGTAATTAAAAGGCCAATTAAATTAAGATTTGTAAATATATCGTTCAATAAATTTATATCTTGCTGCTAATGGTGGATGGCCGGGGGATCCTCCTCCCAGTCTCTACTGGCGAGTGTATCAACTCAAAAAGAAAAGTTAAATATAAATATAAATGAACAAGAGAAATTAGTGAATTTTGTCAAGAAATTTAGCAACCCATAGTGCAATCTATAATTAAATTCACTACAACTGAGGGAAACGAGAGGGAGAATCATGATAAACTAATCTTATTGCACCTAAAAACGTAGATTTCCAATGAATAATGAATTTTGAAGTGTATGTAACAAATCCTCCATTCCACTTAGCTGATCGAGTAAGAAGAGACCGTCACTCTGTTTTGCCTAATGGTGCTTTGGGGAGGGGGGGTGCACAGTATATATGTTAGAACGTATATGTCGATTTTATCGAAGAATGGCACATATGGGACGCACATGTTGTTGTCATCAGTGGCCCACTATACATGCCTGCTCCTAATAATGACCAGCATATTTATATCCGACCATCAGTGCGTATATGTTGTATATGTCATGCAGAACTGTTGGAGGACCCTTATATGTGCAAGCAGAATAATCGGCACATACAAGACCATTGCGAATTTGATGTTTTGTACGTAGTAGTGATTACGTATGACATTTCCTTCACTAATAACGTGCTCATCTAACCATGTTTTCAGAGCAATACACTTGCTCAATTTTCAAGTTCTAGTCAAATTCATTCACCATCCAAGGTCTTATACCTACAAGCTCATTTTTCAAGTTGTTGTGCACAAGTATACACCAACATAACAGGTGTCGGAGGGAGTGTTCGGACCTAACCATCTCCTCTACCTCACCACCCCACTACGTACCCACTCTAGCACCTACAACACATTACTCACAAACAAGGTAATTTCTTAGATGTATTTTCTTTTTTTATCATACATTACTATTAATATATAATTTTGAATAAAAAGATAACATTTTTTTATTTTCACAAAGAAGTTTCATGTATTTTTGTATTCCACTAGCACATCTTAAATTTAAGTTTGCGTTCGCCTCTGCATTTAGTTGTTGTGTTTGTTCAGAGTATTCTGATTTCTGAAAGACATGAGAAATTAATGTCAAGGGAATTTGAACACTAAAAGTAACTATATTTTAGGGCGCAGCTAGTGTTAATAGCACTATGGAAATTTTTTCTAGATGGGTGTATAATATCATTTGCAAGAGAAACCTATGGGAAAATTACCTGTAATAGTAACGTAGCCTTGCATTTGTTCGGATTTAGTAGTTGTGTTTGTTCAGAGCATTCTGATTTCTTAATGCCATGAGAAATTAATGTCAAGGAAATTTGTGTCCAAATCACCTACACAGATCAGTGAGTTGGTCAGCATGCAAAATTCCGTAGTTTTTAGCCTAATCTCTCTGTCTTTTTCCCTGCCGACATGAGAATTGAGATTTGAATCTGATCTTTTTGCAGTAGAAACCGCAGGGAAAAATATATGCAAGTTCGTATCTCTTCACTCATTACTTGAATTTGCTTCCAATTCAGTTAGTATGTGGTAGGTTTACAGAGTATTCTGATGATTTCCATAAGTATTCACGAAGGTTTGAACATTAGAAATAAATTATTCCATAACCACCGATCGACACGGAAACCGTGTCCATGATTCAAACTTAACTTAGCATCGCCTGTTTGGCTGGAACATGGCGAGAAAAACTGCAGGATGAGCTAATAACAGACAGAGAAGGGTTCAACACGCACAGAAGGATATTGCTCCAGTATTATGTCAACCGTCAACGCAACACGGTATTAATAATATAAAAAACACATAAGGTGTTGGGGCAGACCCTAAATTCCTCTAAGAAATGGCCGGCCAAAATAACGATAAAAAAACACATATATTATGTCACATTATCATATTGGTGTTTTACCATCCAAAACGAACACACAAGACCTCTAGCCATGCATTCAAATGTGTAGCATCATTGTATCATTCTGTATATATAGTATCTTTCTTGGTCTAACATAGCACATCATAGGTAAGGTCTTGTTCATTTCTACCGATTCTGTTACGTTTTTTATAAAAAATTTATATAGAAAAGTTGCTTAAAATTATATTAATCTATTTTTTAAAAAAAATTAATTAATCATGCGCTGAAGATACCTAGAGGAGAAGTTTCCAGCTGCTTCAAATGAGTATAGACTAAAATAAACTATATAGGTTTAGATAATTTTTATTATTAAAAACTATATCGTTCCAGTAACGCCAAATAACCAAAACATTATACTTGCTCAAAGCAAAATCATCTGTCAGTCTCCATAGCCAATTACAAAGACATTAAGAAAAAAACATCATAAGCGACCTTATCAAAATTATCAAAAATAAATGGGCGACCAGATTAATTATTTGCAAAGCTGTAAACCTGAATGTTCAGAATCAGTCACCGGATGAACCGATGCATAGGATGCCATAGCAGTTAAGTAGTTTTGGTACATCCGACCTACAATGAAGACTTAGGAGAGAGGTGAAAATAAATAAATAACGACGGTTAAGATAAAGTTATGAAATTAAATGGATTGGTTGGTATTAAAAAAGTAGGTAGAGAAGATGATAAAATTTAAACACTAAAAATAGCTATATTTTAGGACATAGCTAGTGTTAATAGCACTATCGAAATTTTCTAAATGTGTGTATAATATCATTTGCAAGAGAAACCTATGGGAAAATTACCTGTAATAGTAGCCCTGCATTTGTTCGGATTTAGTAGTTGTGTTTGTTCAGAGCATTCTGATTTTTGAATGCCATGAGAAATGTCCAGGAAATTTGTGTCCAAATCACCTACAGAAACAGCGAGTTTGTCAGCATGCAAAATTTCAGTAGTTTTTAGCCTAATCTCTCTGTTGTTTCGCTGCCGACATGAGAATTGAGATTTGAGTCTTATGTATTTGCAGTAGAAACCGCAGGGAAAAATACATGCAAGTTCGTATCCCTTCACTGATTACATGAATTTGATTCCAATTCGGTTAGTATGTGGTAGGTTTACAGAGTATTCTGATGATTTCCTTGAGTATTCACGAAGGTTTGATCATTAGAAATAAATTATGCCACAACCACCGATCGACACGGAAACCGTGTGCATGATTCAAACTTAACTTAGCATCGCCTGTTTGGCTGGAACATGGCGGGAAAAAAACTGCAGAGTTAGCTAACAGATCGAGAAGGGTTCACAGTCAAATCACCATGTACGGAACACGGTACGTCAACACAAGGCGTAACCATGTGTCCACACGTACGTACGCCAGCAACATAAAATTTGTGAGAAGTTTGTGAGTTGCGAGATCTAGTCAGCCAATGGCATGCATCCATTTGTCATTCCATGCATATTCATGGAAACAGGAGGTTGCTTGCTGAACAAGTAATGTCCAGATATATCTGAATTGAATTAACCGCATGAGAAGGAAAATACATATTTAAACGCCAGTACATATGGTGCATTGTCAGTGAATGTTCCCAGAATTTTGATCGTCTTAGATTGAGAACGGCTATATATACACACACACATAAACTCATCAAATGTAATCGCTCTCAACAAGAACCTGCTTCAAGAACTTACAAGCATCGGTCAGAGGCAAACGGTACCTGAGAAGATCAAAATGTCTTACTACCCAAAAGGTGACTATTATTACTCCAAATCTCGGTCCAAATTAATGGTCTTATACTGTATTTTATATATCTATTTGCATGAAAAACCAGTTCTCTCTAATCCAATTTTCTAACTGATTGAATCCACGCATGCAGGGCATTCGAACTCCATGCCTAAACAGCAGGGAGCAACAAACTACGTTAGCTCCTATAAAGAAAATAATATGCAATCAACTGCTTCATCGCATCACAATGGTACTATCTCCGTTTTTATTTTTCACCCAATATAAAAGAAAAATATTAATATGCTCTTTACTTTATCAAATTCAATTATTGTTCTTTACTTTATTTAGTACCAATGTATTTGTTTTTTATTTTCACAAAATTTAATACAATGATTGCTTAAAAAATTTTATTTTGAGACAAATAACATAATGAAAGATAAGTTATTTTGGAACGAAAGGAGTAATTAATTAGTACATACTCTGTTCAGTTTTTTAGTTTGACAACATTAACTTTTAAATAGATTATTCGTCTTATTAAAAGAAATTATGTAAATATATAAAAATATAAGTTATGTTTAAAGTTTTTTATTGATAAAATAAATCACAACTAAATAATAATTACATATTTTTTAAAAATAAAACGAACGTTCAAACTTAGATTCAAAATGAATGTCATCAAACATAAAAAATGGGGGGAGTACAAAACTGCACAAATAGTACATTACACCCTGAAATTTCGTCATATATATGGTTTTTTACGCTATTAGTTTTGTGCAGTAGCATCGAAGGGTACTTCGACAGGCAGGATCCCGACGCAGCAATATTCAGATCAATACTACATTAACGGCATAAGCAGCAGCCATAGCCAGCAGGGAGGTGGTGGGGCTTTGAACAACACCCACACAAGTGAGCAAAAAAATAAGCCTCATTTAGTTAGACATAGATGCATGTGACATCGTTATGAATTTGACTAATCCTGTCTTTGTTAACTTATCAATATATGTTTCTTCTTCCCAGGCAAGGGCATGACGACGAAGAGGTATCCGTCGCTTAAGGGCTGACATGAACTGATTTGGCAGTGTTCGATGAAAAAAAGAACACCTAAAAATTCTTACCATGTACAAATAGCATATTAAGCAAGAAGAAAGTCTCCGTTCGTTGTGTATGTTTCGGTAGTGGAAACAAACCTTTGATAGGGTTGTTTCTTTAGGTGGTCATATGTCTTTAGATACAGCAATTTGTTCGATTTATTTATTAGCTAATTATTCGACCAGTCGGCTTCATATAGCATGTGGTTCATTATAGTATATATGTAACATTTATATACGTCCGCGCGTGTGTTCGATATGTTCATCTATGTAGGTTCATTCATTAATTACTCGTTCAATATATAAATTGTGTATACAGGGTCTCGAGTGGATGTATGGATGGAATGTCATTGTATCTATGCGCGAAAAATTGTCACTAATTAAATCACTTAAATTCCTCTCGTGCTGTCCCATGCACATAGCAGATTAGTTGAAATTAGTTAAACTCACTGTAATCTATATCCTTCTGGTGTATTTTCATGTTCGTAGCCCTGCATTGACTTCCCTGAATTAGCTTCCAGTTCGGTCAGCACGTACAAGGCACGAGAAATCTCTAGGATTTTTTGCTTGAAGCACAGTAACTCCCGAAGGTTTCAACACGTTTTTAGAAATAAATTATGTCAAATCGATCACTGATCAATAAGGGCTCTAAAACATTGTATCTCTCCTCCTTTTCCTCTAAAGCTACTTTAGGATACTTCCACCTTCTCCTTCTCCTTCTCCATCGTGCATCTATCGCTTCTTGCTCCTTCGGCTAACCTCTCCGATAATGGTGGATCGCAAGGGAGCCCCCAACTAGGCAACTAGCCCTTACCAGCAAGCAAAAGCTCAAGCTCGAGCCGCTCAGAAAAAAGTGGCAAGTAAAAAAAAGAAGAATGACAAGGATTTACTCAGTACTGCAAATTTTCGTTTGCCAGGCTATGAGCAGTGCTATAATAACTTTCCGTGTATGGTAATATTTAATTACCAAGTTAGTTGTTTGGCTAAATGTTATATTTTAATAAATAAGTTATTTGAGCAATTATTTTAAAATTTCAAATAAAAAGCGTCAATTTTCTTTTGAAAAAACATTTTTCTCTGGATATAGCAAATTAAGTGTTGAAAACACTAGGCATTGTCCCCGCTGATGAGCTGGTAGTATTTAGAGTGAGTTTTTTTTGTTAAGATGATGGATGATAGAAAAAAAAGTTTATAAAAAATATTCAAGGGTACAAACGAATAAATTAAATATTAGAAAGTTGATAAGTTTATTTAAAAAAAGTTTTCTAATAAATATAAATAAAAAAGTTTTTACAAAAGACGTACAAATTAAGAAATATGTGTACATAATAATCCATAATTTGTAAGCTATAATAATGTGCGTTATTATAATTTTTTTTATTTTTTCATCTTGGTCTGTATATGCGCTTACATGTGTTCGAATATGTGGAATCTTCCGAGTGTTGAATTCTTCTCTCCAACAGTCAGGTTAATGAGAAATAATAATTGTATAGTGTTGATATATGTCGAACTTTTGGATTCTTATTTTGTCTCCAACGATCATGTTATTGAGAAATAATTTATCGCACATCTTTTTAATTATTTTGTCAGCCCGAATAGAATATATACGCTGATCGTGTAACGGGTCTATTTAGATGCACATAGAACTATATAAGCTCGAGCGACCACGTAGCGAAGGTTGACTACTAAAACAATGCATTTAGCACGTACAAAATTGCATCTGCGTGCAATCAACTCTAGCATTTTATTACCAGAAAATGGTCCAAAGCACAATTTTTGTTTGGTCTAATCATGTCGTTTTCTTAGAAAAGAAGTGTGTAATCAATTTTACTTTGTTTCAGTAAATGTTCTAAAAGATTAATTGAAATAGTCCTAGTAAAGATTTTGTAAAGTACTTGAAATAAAGACGAGTTTTGTCAGGCTTTGGAGGCTTTTCAACGGGTCAGGCCTGAGCCTGGGAGAATGTGGAAGTATTAGACTTAGGCTTGCTTTGCGACGCTAGTTTTCTCAAGCCCAGCCCAAAACTTGTTGAAAATATAAGTATATATTTGATTTAATTTATTTCATAAATAAATCGAACAGTAAAGAATCATCTCACATGAATGAATTAGATCTAATGTACGAAACAAACGTACCAACAATTTTGTTCTAAGTAGAAGTAGCACATATTGCACAGACGATGAACAGTACTGGATGGTTAGAGTGATGCGCAGCGCTGTGGAACCATGAGCAATTGTGTGAAGTATTTCTAAAAACCTTATTCGACTCTTCTGATGCAGAACGCCAAAAGGTAAAGATTTTGGGGACCTGCTCTCCCAATCTTTTTGGGCACGCTGATGAGCAGAACAGAGTAGATAACAAGCGACTGCAATATAAAGGAGGTGTCAAATCCTTTATTTTTTCGCATATGTTGTTTGGAGGCGGCAGCTCAATTTTTATAGAGATATTACATAACTCATAATAAATTACGTGTAATCTATCCAAACTCCACACATAGCTAATAATTCAATTAGTTCCAAAAATAAACACTGGATAATTTGTTGAGATAGATAAATCACGTTTAACCCATCCGAACTCTATACACACAATAAACACCAGATAATTTGTTGAGATTTGTAGCAAAATAAAAGTGTAAAAGGAAACTATGTCTACACAAGTATAAGGGCCAATTTTAGAGAGCGCATGTCTCATGCGTGCGTGCGCACGCCGCCTAGTTCATGCTCGAGCCAAGCTCGGCAAGCGAGTATACGTTTCTTTAGTTATTCTTTAAGTGGCATCCATCCTTATAATAATAAGATCTTTATCTCCTAAAATTAGTGAGGTGAGACTAAACTTCGCATACATACATGCCTCTCTCATGGCTCTTTGTGATTCTCTAGGAATTATTCTTCAAATGAGCCTTAGCCCACGTAACAATTCCGACAAAACTTGGTATGGCTAATTTTTTTAACATTTTTATTTGCAATTTGGAATAAAGGGAATTTACAAGATTTTTATAAGAATTAGTAATTAAATTCCCTCAAACTTCTTCCGTTCCAAAGTATGCCATACTTGTGACAAAACTTTATTCAACTATATTTTAATGATAATATTTTTTAAGATAAAATTTTAGTTCGGACCATAAAGTTATCACTGTCCTTACATATCGTTATTTTGAACGATGCCCTATATGGCGTTATGGCCATGGTCCTTATATGCATGCGATCTCGTGCGTCTAACCGAGAAACTAATAGTCAACTTACAAGCACGGACCTACGAAATTTTGATCCGGTTAGTATATGAGTCGCGTATTGTGACGTAGAAATTGCCGAGAAATTATATACGAAGCCATGAAGATTGACACACACGCTTTAATGGCACGGTTGAAGACAGGTCGATCGAATTAGTGGCACGGTAATTGAGCTTATATTAATCGGCCATATATTAATTGAACAAGGCCAATTGCGACCATGAGAAGTTAGTAGCTAGTACTAGGACATTTCAGCGAGGCCAGCTAGATAGCCTGCAGCGAACCTATCCACTTTTGTGCAAAGAACCATCGGAGATTTACCTGCAGTACGTGTTGTTTGTCGTCAGCAGAAACCACTGCACACGCAGAGATGAAATTGAACTCGCCAAGTTGCAACTGAAACAACGTTGGAAGTTCTGACATGTCTGCAACCACTTCGCGCATTCAGGAACAAATCATGCACAGCTTGCCGCTCTGTTCATCTAGCACATCTGAATTAAGAGTCCAAGTTACAATTAAATTTCTTGTCGGGCGGTTGCTGGATTGACGAGCTACCCACAAAAAAAAACGCGTCTAAAATGCCAACCTATAGCTTGAATTGAATCAGAGGAATAACGCAGGAAAATATCTCATCGTCTTCCTCTGTATACTCGAGAGATCACGTAGGGTAAAAATTAAACTAGCCATACCCTTGGGTAGCTGTCCTCGCTCCCCTGAACAAATTGTAAGGGTAGTTAGCTGAAGAACGCCAAACCAATTCAGTCAAACAAACAGTTTATTTGGCAATTACATTGTCATTTCCATGGCATGTGCTGTACACAGAATTGTTAATGAAAAATTAATATACCTAATTATTAAGGAAAAATAACTTGAGATTCAAAATACATTGCATTAAAATTAATTCATTAATTCATTCATTCATTACTGCACTGAAACATATGCATATGCCTGCATCAGTAAGTTCCTTTCCATGCCTACAAAAATCCTTGATTTCCTCAAGAGCTAACACAAAACAACATGTAGGTTCCAAATAACATTAATAACAGCTCCCCACAAGGAAGAAATAGAAAAAAAATGTATGCAGGCAAGAGCACCACTTGAATATCTCTCTTATTAAATATATATTTGAAGTAGAACTAATAAGTGATGGCCTCTAACACGGGACAGACACAACCATTTGTATCTTCCATGACTATTCCTGTGTATTTCCCATGCACATTGATCGTAATTGCCTTAGGTTTAAGCATACCTACCTATATAAGCCGCTTGTATAGAAGCCAAAATGAAAGAGCTCCAGAAGCAATATAGCTAGCACAAAATTCACCTTACCGATTAACGATTTGATTGACCGAAGTTTTATCCACTGAGATCCTTGCAAAAGGATGGAGAACACGAACGACCAAAGCATTAAGTATATTGACTTCCAAACGTTTGTGCATAGATGCAGTTGAGTTCTTCAATGGTATTTGCATTTACTCTAAACATGCATGTATATATGTATTATTCATGCAGGACTTAGTAACACTATTCTTAAGCTGGGGAGCGACAAACAACAGGAAGTGTATCAACAACCGACGAGTCAATCTAATGAACTATCGGTTATTAAAAAAAACTCAAGCAGATTCACCATCCACTTTGTTTCAGAACTCTAAATTTGAATGTATAGAAATCATGTTTTATTGCTTGTGTTGTTTTCTTGGCCCAAAAGTTTTTCCTTTGGTGCTTACGGAGGTTTTGTTCATGTTAGTCGAGAGTATTATTGAATATAAATGAATCCACGAAAAGCTATCGATGTTATTGCTGATGCCAGAAGCCTCGAAATAAGTACTGTTCGATCACAAGATAATTTTCCCCAAGTGATCGATCATAGCAAGAAGCTTGGATTAAAAAGTTTGCGGTTGTTGACATGAGTGCGTATAGATGATATGAGTCACATTATAATATTTATATTTAGAATTGTTTGTTTAGTATATATGATAGAGATGGATCTTGAGGACCTAACCTATATTCAGAGAAGAGCAGATATATGCCTATAATGAGGTGAGACAAGTTAAAATTCTTCAACATCAAACTTAATCAACAATAAATCAAGACTAAATATAGAAACCGAGGTCTAGAGCGATTAGAAATATCGAATAACAAGATTATAAAGATGACATATGGTGAACAAATACTATATGAAAAAAATCTTCGCAACAGAGTTTACAATGTGAATGTGCAAACACGGATGGTCACCAAGAAAAATGGAGTACAAAGTGCTACGGTACACAGATCAATGGCTAAGATTTTCTCTGAGCTAGAATTTTATTTTAGGATATTTTAGATTTTATGTTAGTATTTTTTTCAATCACCCTTGGTATATAAAACAAGAGGCTTAGGGAAGATAGTGGTTGCACCTTTGAGCATTTTTAAAAGAACTAAGGAGAGTTTTAGAGATAATTGTGTGAGGAAAAATGAGAGAAAGTAGAATTTTAGAGATATTTTTTAGAATTTTTCAGAAAATTTTGTTGTGAAAACATTATAACATATTTCAATCAATAAAATAGTATTTATTTTAGGATTAATTTTCTTAAATTTCACAATTTAAAATTTCACATCACAATTTTGAATTCCAGGTATTACTATTATTTTTCTACATATTTATTTATAGTGTAAGTTTTTTTCTTCTTCTAACTCATTTGGATGTTATTTTGACTTCAACATCTTCAAAAAAAAATCCAAAATATTAAAGTTCTTTCAGCAACTTTTACAACCATCTATCCTAGCTAATTGTATTGTGCTGCAGGGGAAAAATGTAGAGGCCTATTTGAGGCCATAAACGATGTGACTTGGAATTAACGGTTCCCATAATTTTCAAGAATTTGTCTGTGATCTTGTTATGTATAATCTGTTTATTAGTGTATATTTCCAAATATATTTAGTGACGATATCAAGGGTATATTGCCAGGCGACAAGACTAAATCAGTTTTTTTTCTAAAAACAAAGTATATGCAGCCACAGGTATCACCATGTCAAGTGCGGCAACAGGGAGCTCGTGGGAAAACAGACGCACAGACTACAGGCCTGTCTTCAACCATTCAAATAGTGAGCGTAATGCAGCTGGAGACCAAAATGTATGGAACGGCGAAGCCTTTTCATCATCTCATATTCATTAATTGCACTTGTCTATATATATCCGTTTGTTTCATAATTGTAAGCTATTCCATTTTTGTAGGTCTTATATACGGAAACATTGATGAATAATCGAGCACTATGTCAGTAAAATTGCAGTACTCATCCAGTTGTGGCCAGTGCTTGCTGAAGTACTGAACTCTATAAGCGTATAAGCTCCTTAAAGTGGTGTGAATAAATAAATATGTAGTATATAGGAGATACAAGTTACATAAAAAATCTCAAGACAATTTATCATATATAGAATAAAATGTGTACTCATCCATATCAGGATATATCAGCCCTGGATGCACATATTTGTAGCATCCCTTTTACGAGTCACCCGGCCATAACCCTATGTAAACAACAGGTGAATTTGTTTATTCGTGTATATCTTTGTTTGTATTATTCAAATATTGTAAGCAACTAAATGGATTCATTAAGGTCCTGTGTGTGTTGTCTTCTTTAATTTGCATGTAATAGAGTATCTTCTCTTTTTTCTCAAAGACTGGAACATATCCTCGTAAATATTAAATTAACAATTTATGCTGTGATTTTCTGAGTCAACATATATGTCATGGTGAGTATTACCGGACACACTAGTCGGAAATTTTTTTTAGTATGTCGACGCGCATCCACGAGTCGATTCACGTCTGACTCAATGCGATACGCATAAGACACAGCTACGCGAGTCTAATTTATAGCTTAGTAGAGTAAAGATAAAGAAATGGTAGGCAAATGAAAGAGAAAAGCTGCACTTGGTGAGAAGCAATAATATGTGAAGAGATATAGAGGGGAGCTGTAGAATCTGTAGCTTTTTTCCTTTCTATATTATTTTCTCTTCTCTATGTCTGAGATGCTTGCAGCTAGTTAAAACAGGCACAACTACACCTAAAAATCCTCTGTGCATATATACTCAATGCTTCTATATATTTTTTTTTAATTTCATGTTGATTTTAGAGGACTATAAAGGATGTGCTATCGAAAAATTTTGTAGAATTTTTTTTTACGATTTCACTTATGGGTTAAGATATTATATTTCTATCTATACATATATAATCCTCTCAAAAATATATAAAAATAGTGAAAATAAGAGTATGTCTTGATTGTAAAAATAGAAGTAATCTAGCAATAATAAAAATATTTTATAATAGCAAAAATATAAGAAACATAGAAAAAATATTTAAAAGAGCGATTATAGAAAAATAGAGAAAAAAGAATAGAAAATTAGGTAAAATAGAAAAATTAGTGCATATCTTAATATAAAAAATACATGACATCTAAAATTAACAAGAGTATAGCCTAATAAGAAAAAGAAGGAAAATAGTATAAGTATGTGAAAAAGTGGGAAATAAGAAAAAATATATAAAAAATAGAGGAAAAAGCATAAAGGCTAGGAAAATTAGAAAAAACAAGCGATTGTATTTATATTAAAAATACAAAAAAACTAATAGTATTTGATATTTTTATAAAGAGCTCTATCGGTTTATGGTTCTACCGACATAGGGGTGGCACAAATATTTTGTGGTTAGGACATTTAAAATTACTAATTTTTTTAAGTAATTCTTTGCTTGTAATATAGATGAACTCATGAGGACATTACTTCTTTGCTACCAACCACATCCTCTACTACAACCACACATACAAAAATGATACAAGGACAGATGACTTGAGTTCATGCACGTAAACTAAACTATATCATACTTATAAAGAATGAAGGTTCTAAAGATGGCAACCAATAAATAGGTGTTGCATTAGCTTTTCTTAGGGCTAGAGTGGTGTAATAAGTCTAGTTTAGACAAATTAGGAAAGAATTGGAGGAGGTTTCACCTTGCCATTATTGCTGACCGAAATTCCCTCACTCTCTCCTATTTAGACCAAGCCGAACCCCCTTTATAGGCAGGTTTTGCTTTGTCCTGTTTAGCCATTCTACAAATAGATCTGTTCTTCAATTGTGCCAGATGACCACCTGTAAGACAACCATTGTGAACTCCAATTTGAGAGTTTTTCTTTGCCTACATCTTGTTCTTGCTCGTTCTTCCATAATGTGCAGGAATTAATCTTTGTGTTTAGGTTGATCATGCTTCATGGCAAGGTCAATAACTGTTGAGAGTTGGTTTAGCATTTGCTAAGGCGCACACGACTTGTTTGGTTGTAGTCAGATCGTGAGATTCACCTCCTTCCCAATCACTCTCACCGAAAGATCAGGCACTCCATCCCTATCAAGTGTTATCGGATTTCAGGTTGCTCAGTGAGATTTTACTACTTTTCATAGTAGTATTTCATTCATACAGTCCACTACAAAAGTCAAAAAAAGAAGCGGCTTACGTTTATTCCTATCACATAACACTTTGTACCGTGCATTTTCTTTTAGAATTATTGCATTTTGAGTTTGTGTTGCTTGGTCATTCAAGTTGTTGATCCCGTAGCCATCATGCATTACTTTGTTGGCATTGTTAGCCCTCTTTGTTGCCTTCCCAACACCTTGCATTCTGAACCAGGCACCATCTTTTGTTCTTATTTCTATCATTACTTAGATTCTCCTTCCAAATAGGCAATCAATCCTTTTCTAAATAACACAAATTACTTTCCCATCTTTCGTTTGCATCACAAGGAAACCATCATGCAAAAAAAAGTCAGGGTGCTTTACAAACATAAGAAAAAAGATATAGCCATACCTAATCTCTTATGATAGAAAATCATATTTTTCTTTGCTTCTATGCCACAAACTAAGGAGATACGCTAGGTTATTCTATGCTGAGTTTTCCTTTTTACCCCTAGCCACCAAAACATCCAAAATTTTGTCGCAGCCAATACCTTCTCCAGCCTTTACGAAGGCTAGTCACAAGTTTCCAGCTTGTTTTTTTCGTGACCCCAAAAAAATTCTTTTCATTGTTTGAGACTAGTTATTGCATACTGCTCAAGCTAGAGGCTGTTTGCATTGCATTTTGTTTATCTTTGCGAGTGCCCCATATCATGTGAACGATTTGTGCCCTAACGTCGGTTTCGAGTAGTCAGTTAGTGTCTCTCCTAGTATTTGATGTGAGATTTCTCCTTGCTTGCATTAGGTCATATTTTTCATTGCGCGCAAATAGACTAAAACTTTCTTAGTTTATATCAGTAACTTATGGGCATGCTTTGAACACTTATTCAATGTGCATTTAATGATTACAGATCACCATTACTCATTTGATAAGACTTAGTAAGAGTTCAATACTAGCTTGTGAGTATGTGACCCCACATACATACATCCTATTAGATGTAGGTCACATACATGTGTTTATTTTCTGGTTTTCTTGTGACTAACCATGACAGGAGATATGGATACTTCAGACAATACCATCCCACAGTCCCCTCGCACCCGAGGCATCATCCAACATTTTGATTGCCTAATGCGGGAATGCATAGAAGGTCTTGATGACGACTTACGCACCACAAATGAACAACTTGCCCAAGTAGAGGAAGCTCAACTTCAGGCCACTACATCGTTCAACGACATGAGGGCCGCTTAGAACAACACCAACACTACTCTTGAGAACATGGTGACAAGACTTGACGAGTTATCATGAACAATTGTTGCAGTTGTTCAACAGCATCCTACACCTGATCAGCATGATGAGGACTATGCAGGGGACACTCAAAATGATGTGAGCATCCTCTCAGCTGTAGATCGATGTTGACAACATGATCCTCACCAACAATGGCACCAACATGAGGTACGCAATCAAGATGATTATTTTGCTAAGATCAAATTCACTATTCCTGTTTTTAGTAGAAAATATGATCCTAACCATTATCTTACCTAGGAGCTAGCTGTTGATCAAAAATTTGCATGCGATGATGTTCCTACTCATACACAAGTTAGGGTTGCTACTACTTAATTCATTGACTTTGCATTTTTATGGCGGCACGAAGATTGCCACAAACATCTAAATAACATTTCCACAACTTAGGAAGCTTTGAAATGGCTCATGCGACATAGATTCATCCCTTCATACTATGCTCATGATTTGTTAAATAAATTGTAGGGTTTATGTCAAGAAACAAATTCTATAGAAGAGTACTACCAAGAGCTACAAATTAGCATATTACGTTGTGGTCTTGTTGAGGGAAATTAAGTGGCTATGGCTCAATTTTTGGGTGGGTTGAATCGTGAGATATAGGATATTCTTGATTACAAAGATTACAATTCTATGACTCGCTTGTTTCATCTTGCTTGCAAAGCTGAATGTGAAGTGCAGGGACGTCAATCAAAACCACAAACTAGGTTTTTCTACAGGTCCCACTAATTCTTGGAGGACAAGTAGAGCAATTGCGCTCTCCTCTTCCATGGCGGTGCCTTCTTCCTCCACCAACAAGCCACTCACCATGCCCTCAGTTACAACACCATGAATTTTTGAAGTCCCCACACCTGCAACTTGTGGTTCTTCATCTAGTGCTTCGGTTGCATCTATGGGTCATACCAGAGATGTCTAATGCCATTGCTGCAAGGGCTATGGACACATCATGCATGATTGCCCAAACAAGAGAGGGCTGGTCATCCATGAGGATGGTGAGTATGATTCAACCAGTGATTTTGAAGATGAAACATACACTATGCTTGCACATGACATTGCAGAATCAAAGGACCAAGAAGAACATGCCAGTATTGATGATGTTGATAGGTATTTGAGTATTGTAGTACAACGTGTGCTAAGTACTCAGATTACCACAAAGGACAAGAAACAACACCATAATTTGTTTCAAACCAAAGGGGTGGTCAAGGAGTGCTCAGTCTACATCGTTATTGACGGTGGGAGCTGCAACAACTTGGTGAGTACATATATGGTGGAATAGCTCGCCCTACCAACTCACCGACACCCCCATCCCTATCACATCCAATGGCTTAATCAAAGTGGTAAGCTTAAGGTAACACGTTCTGTATGGGTGCCCTTTGCTATGGGTTCATGCATTGATTATGTTGATTGTGATGTTGCCTTTATGCAAGTATGCTCCATGTTACTTGGTCGACCATGGCAATATGATACTGATCATGTGCACCATGGCTACACTAATCAGTATTCGCTTTTATTTAAAGGAAAGAACATTGTGTTGCATCCAATGACCCTAGAACAAATTGTTAAAGATGAATTTGCTCGGGTTAATATAGAGAAATCCAATATACATACGCCAAGTGAAAATCAGATTGTGGCTAATGAGTTTGTGCAGTGAACAAAACATTCCCACATTGCTACACATGACATGAAACTAAAGACTCCCGTGTTGCTAGCAACTCATGTTGATTTGGATGAGTGGGCTGCTAGTAATTCTTTTTGCTATGTTCTCATGTGCACACAAGTTTTGTTTTCTATGGATGATTTAGCCCCTTATTTACCTTCCATAGTCACTAACCTTTTGCAAGTATTCTCTGATGCCTTTCCAAGTGAATTACCGGCCGGTCTTCCTCCCCTCTGAGGAATTGAACATCAAATTGACATCATTCTCGGTGCTTCTTCCCTGCCTAATCACGCTGTATGCTACACCAACCCTGAGGAGATAAAAGAAATTCAACGCTAAGTTCAAGAATTGCTTGATAAGGGGTACGTTCATGAATCTCTGAGCCCCTATGTTGTTCCTATTATTCTTGTGCCAAAGAAATATGGGTCATGGCATATGTGTGTAGATTGGCATGCCATTAACAACATCACAATATGGTACCATCACCCCATTCCTCAATTTGATGATATGCTTGATGAGTTAAATAGTGTTATTCTTTTCTCTAAAATTGATTTGCACAGTGGGTACCATCAAATTCATATGAAATTAGGAAATGAATGGAAGACCGCTTTTAAAACAAAGTTTGGCTTATTTGAGCGATTAGTTATGCCTTTTGGATTAACTAATGCACCCAGTACATTCATAAGATTCATGAACAAAGTTTTGCATGCTTTCATTGACAAATTTGTGGTTGTCTATTTTGATGATATCTTGATTTATAGCAAATATTTGGATGACCACTTTGATTATTTACGTGCTATTTGCAAGGCTTTATGTACTAACACGTTTGTTTGGCAACTTGAACAAGTGCAACTTTTGCACAGGCCATGTCTCTTTTCTTGGCTATTTTGTTACATCATAGGGAATTGAAGTGGACCACACCAAGATCAAGGTAATTCAGAGCTGTCTTACACTAACAACTGTTACGTAGATTCAAAAATTCCTTGGACTTGTAGGATTTTATTGCAGATTTATTCGTGATTTTGGAACTATTGTTGCTCTGCTAAATGAACTCACCAAGAAAGGAGTTCTAAGGGTGCAGCCCACAAACAAGCCTCATGATTTTGAAAGATAAGTTAACTCATGCACCTTTGCTTCAGCTTCCTAATTTCAATAAGATGTTTGAGTTGAAATGTGATGCAGGTGGAATTGGATTGGGTGGTTTTTTGTTGCAAGAAGGTAAACAGGTGGCTTATTTCAGAGAGAAGTTCAATGGTGCTAGTTTAAACTACTCCACTTATGACAAAGAGTTACTTGCTTTGATATGTACTCTTGAGACATGGTAGAATTACTTATGGCCTAGAGAATTTATTATTCACTCTGATCATAAATCATTGAAGCACATTCGAAACCAATCCAATTTGAACTGTAGACATGCTAAGTGGGTCAAGTTCATTGAGTCTTTTCTCTATGTAATCAAACACAAGAAGGGGAAAGAAAATGTTATTGCAGATGCTTTGTCTTACCAATACACTATGCTCTCTCAATTTGACTTTAAGATTTTTGTGCTAGAATCCTTGAAGGAGTAGTACACAAATGATCTCAATTTCAAGGATGCACTGGAGCATTGCAGGGATGGCAAACCATAGGGTAAATTCTTCATGAATGATGGATTTTTATTTCGTGCTAACAAGCTATGTGTTCCAGCTAGTTATGTTAGTTATTTGTTGTTAAAGGAAGCACATGGCGGTGGCCTCATTTTGGTGCCAAGAAGGTGGAGGACGTGCTGGCTACTCACTTCTTTTAGCCAAAGTAGTGACACGATGTGGAGAGGTTTGTTGCGTGCTGTCCTATATGTCAATGAGCAAAATCTAGGCTTCAACCCCTTGGTTTTACATTCCTCACTAAAATGGATAGTGTCTTTGTGATTGTTGACCAATTTTTGAAAATGGCTCACTTCATACCATGCTACAAGACATATGATGCTACTCATATCGATGCTCTATTCTTTTGTGAAATTGTTCACATGCAATGTGTGCCTAATACCATAGTCTCAAATCATGATGCCAAATTTCTTTGTCATCTTTGGAGAACTTTATGAAACAAATTGGGTACTAAATTACTCTTTAGCACCACATGCCACCCTCAAACTGATAGCCAAGTAGAAGTTGTTAATAGAACATTATCTACCATGCTTAGGGTTGTTTTAAAGAAGAATTTGAAAATATGGGAGAACTATTTGCCTCATATTAAATTTGCTTATAATCATTATGTACATTCCACCACTAAGATGTGCCCTTTCCAAATTATCTATGGTTTTGTTCCCCGTGCACCAATTGATTTACTCTCTGCCCCATCCTTGGAGGACAAGAATTTTGATGCTAACCAACAAGCTGATATGATATTAAAAATTTATGAGCAAACCAGGGCAAACATTGAGTCAATGAATACAAAGAATTAGACTGCAGGTAATAAGGGCAAATGACATGTTACGCCTACAAAAGGATCGCTTTCCTACCTTGTGAAAATCAAAATCGATGCCTCGTGCTAATGGGCCATTCAAGGTTCTTAAAAGGATAAATTATAATGCATATAAACTTGACCTCTCTCCAGAATATGGTGTTTCCTCTTCTTTCAATGTTGCAGATTTGAAACCATACGTAGGAGAGGAAGAACAACTCCCATCGAGGACGACTTCGATTCAAGATAGGGGGATGATGAGGACACTACTTCTTTACTGCCAACCAAATCCTCTACTGTAGCCATAGATCTAGAAATGATGTGAGGACCAATGACTTGAGCTTATGCGCGTGAACTAAACTATGTCATGCTTCTAAGGAATGAGGTGCTGCATTACCTTTCCTTAGGTCTGGAGCCATGTAATATGTCTAGTTTAGACAAATTAGGAGAAGATAGGAGAAGATTTTGCCATGCCATTATTGCTGGCCAAAATCCCCCCCCCCCTCTCTTATTTAGACCAGGGCAAGCCCCCTTTGTGGGCGGGTTTTGCTTTGCTCCTGTTTAGCCATTCTGCAAATAAATCTATTCTTTAGTTGTTCCAGATGACCACCTATAAGATAGTCATTGCGAACCCCAATTTGATAGTTTTGCTTTGCCTACATCTTGTTCTTGCTTGTTCTTCCATGGTATGTAGGAATTGAACTTCGTGTTCAGGTTGATCATGGTTCATAGCAAGGTCAATAAGCATTGGGAGTTAGTTCAGCGATTGCTAAGGCATAGTTGGACCGCGACAGTCATCTCCTTTCCAATCACTCTCAGTGAAAGATTAGGCACTCCGTCCCTATCATAAACCAATAATGGATGTACAATGCAGACCGACTGTCAAAGGAGTTCATCGATGGTGTGCATTATTTTCTCAGGGTGGCCGATGCCCATAAGCCTAAGGGTTTCATATGTTGTCCATGCAAAATCTACAAGAATTGGAAGGAGTATTAATCCTCAAGGATTCTTCATAACCATTTGTTACACTCGGGATTCATGCCTAACTATAATTGTTGGACCAAGAACAGAGAGAGAGGTTGCAATGGAAGATGATGAAGAAGAAGACAACATTCCCCACTAGGCTCAATACGATGGCTTTGTAGCTATTGCAATGGGCGAGGTGGAAGGAGGGGTTCTAGAAGATGACAGTGCAGATAATCTTGGTCAAATGTTGAGTGATGCAAAGAAAGACAGCCAAAGTGAAAGAAATTAGAGCGTATGTTAGTGGACCACAAAACGTTATTGTACCTAGATTGCAAATAGGGGTACAAAAAGTTGAGTACCACACTAGAATTCCTACAATGGAAATTAATAAATGGTGTTGGTTACAAGGTATTTGAGGAGTTATTGAAACTCATAAAAAAAATTCTTCTAGAGGGTAACAAATTGCCCACACCAACATTCAAAGCAAAACAAATAATCTGCCTTCTTGGGCTAGAAGTCGAGAAGATACATGCATGTCTCAATGATTGTATTCTCTATTGTGGTGAGCAATACAAGAACATCGATACATGCCTAGTTTGTAAGGCATTGCAATACAAGATCAAACGAGATCATCTCAGTAATGTTGAGGGATAGTCTTCGAAGAGATACCATGCTAAAGTCATGTGGTATTTCCCTATAATACCATGTCTGAAACGATTGTTTAGGAACTAATCGCATGCTAAAATGTGTTGGCACATAGAAGAACGTAAATAAGACATGATGTTGAGACAACTCGCCAATGGGTCCCAATAGTGAAAACTCAACAAAACATTTCCAGACTTCAAAAATGATGTAAGTAATATAAGGTTTGGTTTAAGTACGGATGGCATGAATTCTTTTGGGCAGATAAGCAGCAGTCATAGAACTTAGCCTATGACCCTATATATCTACAACATTCCTCCTTGTGCATGAAGTGAAACTACATCATGATGCAGGTGTTTATTCAAGGCTTAAAGTAACCTGGTAACGATATTGATGTGTATCTAAGACCATTGGTTGAAGAATTGCTACTATTCTGGAATGAAAAATGTGTCTCTGTGTGGGATGAGAACAAAGGGGAGTAATTTAACATATGAGCATTGCTGTTTGTAACTATCAACAATTGGCCTACACTAGGAAACTTATTAGGCCTAACAAATAAGGGGTTTAGGGCCTACACCTACTGTTTAGATGAAACTAATAGTACGTATTTGAAACACTATAGGAAGGTTGTGTACATGGGGCATTGTCAATTTCTTGTTGCCAACCACCCTGTACGAAAGAATGGCAAGCATTTCAAAGAGAAGGTAGACCATTGTATTAAGCTTATGCATCGTAACGGGAAAACTATATTTGCTATGGTGAAAGATCCAAAAGTAGTATTTAGAAATAGACCTAACAGCCAACTTGTCCTAAGTAAAGACAGTCATACGGCGATGTGGAAGAAAAAGTATGTTTTTTGGGAATTACCTTATTGGGAAGTCTTAGAGGTCCGCACTGATTCTGCCACCTTTCTCATTGACACCGGCATCGTGACCTACATTGACGCTGATGCCAACCATTGTTCATGTCGTGCTAACATATTTCCTACCGAATTGTATAGATTAACCTATTATTTGTAGTGATATATATTCCTATTATATGTTTTTTATATATGAAATGTTTTTATATATGGATATTACACTATTTTTGTATATACGAATTGTTTTTATATATTCATATCTTAGGTTTTTCATCGGGAAGGAGAAGAAAGAAAAAAATAATGCAATAAAAATTTAAATAAAAAATATGTGTTAACGTATCATACCGTGTATAATGTATATTAATTTATATTTCCTTTATTATCCTATTAGGGGAGAGTCATTTGATGAAAAGTTCCACTTGGACCAGATTGCATAGGATAGTAGCCAATACTACCAGGGCGACGAGGGTAAGGATTGTAGTCGATAATTTAATTAGGAAGCCAACGATGGTGAGAAGGGACCAATAACGAGTTAGAGTATGAGGAAGACAATGACGATAGGGGACAGAAGAAGGCTAGGATGAAAAAGGAATGAGGACAACGAGGTGCCACGAAAAAGTTGGAGGAGAGGTATATTTTAACTGAAGAGAAAGAAGATGACGAACCAGTTGCTCGTGTCCACTATAAGGAAGTTTGTGTCTCAGTGCAGTTATATCGTGAGGCATCACATGCTGTTTAGCATATAGAAATGGTGGTCCATAAGGGGTAGATGATCAAAACATGCTCCCATAGTCATAAAAGGACATGTTGTGGACAACCCTTCTACAAAACTTCACTCTCGATGTCCCTGAAGCAAAACAAACTAAAGTGGAGTGAAGATGGCCACATAATATCAAACATTCAAAAAGAATCTGCATAGGAACTATATCCTAAAGTGCCAAACTCCAAATTTCATTGTGTACCCGAAGCTGTGGATAACTGGGACGCATTTGTCAAATACATATCGTTAAAGGAAAGTAAAAAGAAGGTGGCACAAAATAAAGCTAATGCCACCTAGAAAAATTATTTTCATAAACTAGGGTTGGGTGGTTATAAGAAGGGGATTGATAAATGGCAGAATATGGAAGATGCTCTAGAGGCAAGGGGTATCATTTCGACCACAGCCGACTAACCCAAACAATCGAAGCATTGGTACTATGCTATGGTGGCTTGCTTAGTGCAGAGGATGGCTCCCTCATCTTTATCTTAGAAATACGAGACGCAACACACTGTCTCGTGGATGGCCTAGAGTCCTCTTAGAATGAAATATTCAAGCCTAGTAGAGAGAAGGACGAGCTTATAATGGACCTGTAGTATCCCAAATACCCAAGATGAACACACGAGAAAGATGTGGTCCTGTGAAAATATGGGTTCCGTGATGACATTGACTCATACATGAGTCGCAAGGGAAGCAAGTTCGAGCAGTATGATAGGGTTCGAATGTTGGAGCAGCAGATCCTGTAGACTAATCAAAAAATGACTGAAGAAGTGAAAAGGCAAGCCGCGTTAGCACTTAGCAAGACCCAACTATAAACTGGGACTAATCCTAATATCCTACTTAGCCTCTCATGCCATCGAAGTAGCTGCACTTCTACAAAGCAAGTAGCCAATTAGACCAACAAAGCTATAGTGCCACCACTGGTTGACGAACCACGCTACCTAGTGGATGAAATCATGCAGCAAACACCATGTGAGTTGTATATTCCCTTCAAGAACATATCCATCAAAGTATGATTGTAGTTTGCAGATCTCATTTTGTAGTTTGTTATATGTCAAAAATATATACTAATTAATTTTGTTTCTCATGAAGGTGGCATAAGGCATGGCCATATAACCAAAGCAAGACTAGACAATCCACTACATACCGATTCTAGCTAGCTACACGAAGATGGAGGTAGAATAAGTCCGTGGGGGCTTTGAGGATCTCAAGCTTGACTTCCTTGAAGGTGATGGAGAGAGGACACTAGGGAAGGTCTGCCACTGCATCATCTTATGGCGCAAGCACTACATCGTGCTTCTCGGGTGGGTGACGGCATCAATTCCAACCGGAGGTCCCCGCCGTCTCCTTCCCAACATCGGTCTCCACCGTCTCCTCCCCAACATTGGTCTCCACCACCTCCTCCACAATCTCCATCTCCACCACCGCAGTCTGCTAGTATGGGCAAGAAACCCACCCCATCTCCACCACGTCAAAAAATATCACGCTCACCCCCTCTCGCGCCGTCAAGTTATCAACAAAAGAAGAAATAGTCATCGGACAAGCCGAAGAAATCTATATCAAAGAAAAGACCATACTGGAGACTAGAGCAGAAGTAGAAAGGTAGGTGAAGGAGCACTTCAAGCGGTAAAGTCCAGAGAAAAATGCTTCAATAGACCTAGCAACAAGAAATCTTTTTCAGAACATGAGCGAACCAACGAAGAAGATCTTATCAGACTACAAACGCTCACTCATCAAGTCCTATCACAAGAAGAAAAGAAGGTAGTCCAGTGTTGTTCCCAAGCTTGGATAGCAAGCAAGACAAGTGATTGACATGATGCCATCTGATTGGAAAATCAATCTGTAGTAGTTTATGGAAGATATATGATCAACTACTGAGGGTGACCCCTATCGAAAAGGTATCACAAGCTGCTATCAACCATCGATTTAAGCTTGGCGAACCACGTGTTAGGCTAGAGCTGGTCAGGACCCTACCAACAGAGACGTAATGATTCTATAGTTGATACAAGGAACAATCAAGAAAATATAGGGTCATGTTTGCCGCTCGGATTAAAGATAGTGATTACTTTCGAGAGGAGTCTGAGATACGGGTAAACTTTGAGGACATCTACAAAGTATACCATCAGGACACCCTTGACCTCTCTCTTGTCAATTGCTAGGTTCTATAAGTATCATTTTATTCCTTACCTTAGTCCATTCGTATGTATCATCGCTCCATTTATCATTTGCGGACTACCTAACTTATTTTTTTATGCTATAGAATGAAGATTCAAACATGTCATAGGGAAGAGTACTATAAGGTAGGTTTCATCAACCTTGTGGTTATTAATGAGAAGACTGTACAGATATTTTCATAGGAAATAGAGATGAACATTTATAAATTCCCAATGCAGCAACATTATAAAGCATTCATACTTTTGTCTTACAATTTAGGTGAGTTTGTATCACCTTTTGTACCATTTTCCTTTTTGTAGACAAACAATATTATATCTATTAATTAATACAATGTACAAATTCCACTCCCTCCCCCTTGTGATAGATATTGCTGAAAGTAGGATCCATGCGCTACTCCTTGCAAAACCAATGGAGGATTTTAAGAAAACTATAGAATTATTTAATAAGTAATGTCATACATTCTATCATAATTATATACAGCAAACAACATTATTGTTTTTAATTACAGGGCATGGGCACGGTTCAATAAAGACATGTGCGATCCATTCAAGCAAATACTCGATGTGATAATGAACTTTTTGGTACATACATCAACCAAAAATGTACATCTTATTTATTCTATAATATAAGTATTTCGTAACTTCTTTTCTCCTTTAATGTTTGACATAGGAAAAGGTGAACAACTTCTGCGGCTACTAAGTTTGTGATATACAAGTATGTAAACACCATTCATACATAATTTATACTTTTATTATTGTGTTGAATTATTGATTTAACATATTCATAATTTTTTGAGAAATTATAGACTTCATGTATGAAACAAAAACTCCTCGTGACAAATTATATAAGGCATATTCAAGATTTATTATGTATAAAATGGTTAATCGGTCTAAAGAATAACATGATGATGGAGAATTCCAACGAGAAAAGTCCTTTTAGTTTTATATATTTGTAATATATGATACAATATAAGAAATAACAATTATATACATATTTATAATATATTAATTGTGTATATTTAATTTTAATTATACATAAGTGATATCCACAATTATATATACCTAATGCTATAAACATATATATATATATAAACATATACATATATATGTATATATACATGTAATATATATATGTGTAATAATACAGTAATAAAGAAAATAATAACTGTAGTAAAATAAAAAAACACCATTTTTAATAACCAACTCGTATCAAATATAGTATGGAAAAAATTAATTTGGCCATCTATATAACAGTTGCTGTAACTATTCAAGTTTTTTAACCGAACTAAAAATACTCATTCTAAAATTACACGTGATGGTACATAACTAAACAGATTGTGAAACGATATTGACAGACTGATATTATGGCTGTTGTGTTGAAGCTAGCGGCCCGATGGCCGGAGGATGGCGGGCCTGCCAGACGGCCGGAACCGCCACCGCACCATGCATCCACGAGCTGAGCTAGACCTTGACGGCTGCTCATCCAGCGAAGTATACTCCGGTCTCTACCCCACCGGGCGGCCAACGGCTGCGCTCTTGCGGTTCTTTCTACCTGCCAGCAGTCGATCGAGTGCGAGCTCACTAGTCTGGACTGGAATCTGGATGATAGGCGTTGATAGCTTCATCGGGGTCACTCACACCACCACATGGGGACAAGGGGTTGGACGAGAGAGGGTTTAATTATTAGATATTTTTTTGGAACCGAGAGTGATGTACTATAACTTTTTGCAAACGGTAATCCAGGGAGGTCTGATTGCATCATATATCTGTCCAGAGGAGTAGCAACTGTCAGTATCGTCCTACTCTACTCCTCATGCACAGTACCTCGTACCGGTCCAGCAATAATGCGTGATTTGGTAGGTCAGTGCGGTTGGGCAGATAATAATTGCACAACCCCGTTCTAACAACTGCAATTTAAAATTATTCGGAGAGAATGGATTTTACATATATTTTTAAAAAAAACAGTACACTTTCTCTGAGCCTTATATATTTTTATGCCTTTTTATATAACTTATTTTTGAAGGAATACACAACTTATTTCAATAAATGAACCCTAGCAAAATTATTTATACGTAGGAATAAACTATTGGTTTAGCACCATTCTTAAAGGTGTTGAGCTATTACTCCTTAGTGGCATAGATATTAATTAGCACTGACTTTTCATCCAAGACGGTAAGAATTTACATCCGCAATGGTAAGAATTTGCAAAATCATAGGAGTACACAAATTAAATACTTCCTTTGTTGCAAATTATTTGTGGTTCTTGTATTTAGTTTTCTTCTTAAATTATTTGTCTCTTACATTTTAAAATACTTTTAGAGATGTATTTTCCTAATATAACTGCACCGGATAACAGATTGCTGTATAACCTGAAGAGTAGTCCCTGGTAAAGGTGCATGATTGGATTGGTAAACCTAATCCTTCCAACACAATATCAAATTATGGAGGAAAAATAATGATATCATACTTCCATTTTTTATAAAAATCCTACTCCTCCTTAAAATATAAGCATTTATGTAGTATTGTAAGATTAAAAAGATATATAAAATTAAATAGAGAGGTTATGATTGTTTGATATGAAAAATTATGTGGATATATTAAATGAGATATGATTATGATCGGTTAAATATTAAATAGATAGAGAAATTATTATACTCTAGAATAAATTTTCAAACATATTTTTACCTATTTTAGAACAATGGAGTACGTAATTATATAGTTAGCCCCACTTACTATTGTTAATATAGTTTTCTACCCTCTTGTATAGCACATCATCGCTCCTAAGCTTGGAAAGGTGTAGATTTCCTCAAAACATTCTTTTAGCCCAAGCACTAAAGCAGGCTTCAATTGAGGCCATCAGTCCATTTAGTAGTCTCCGCCTTTGTGTAATATTTTTTTAACTCAAATGTTCACGCTACCTCCATCCTAAGATAAATACAATTTTATAGTTTATTTCTATGCTACTACTTTTTTTCCCAATCACTTTATATTTAAATTTTTCATAATTTACCCCAATCATATTTTTACTTTCAACCAATACTCATTTAATAAGGAGTATGAAGGTCATTTATACTTTTTACTAGTTTGTGCTTTTAAGTGCTAGAAATACACTTCTTTGATAATGGAGTTAGTAATAATATGTATATTTAAAATTATTTTACTATACACGTAGCAACACACCATATATTTTCTAGATACATACACATATTTAAAATTATTCTAGACATGTAATGTATTATCTAGTTATATATATATATATATTGTCCTCTACTTTATTTGTTTTTCTACTTTATCATTTATCAAGTATTTGTCTCTCGCTTTTTAAACTTCAATATATTTATCTCTTATTTTATTAAACTGTAATACATTGATTACTTAAAAATACTACTAAGAGCACAAAATTGAAGTTGTGTGATGGAGGGAGTACCTTTCTTGCCTTAAAGTTCCCACCAAGAGCTTTGTATTGGTTTTGCAACAAATTACACCTCTAATTTGTGTAAATGCAGCTGTTGCATATCCATTCTCCAATGCATTTTACTTTCTGGATTTTTTATGGCACTAAAGAATAGCGGTCCCAGAGACATCGGTTGTTGGTCCCTGCTACTCCCTACAGACTCGTCGTGCCAGTGTGGCCTTCCCAAGGTCAACGGCCTGACATGAAGCGAAAATATTGACAAGTTTTTTCCAGTATGACTACACCAAAATGGGCCGGACCATGTAGCAGGAAACCAAATCGTACTCTATTAGCCCATTACATTGCCATGCAACTCAATTCTCAATTGATCATTTAAAATTCAGACTTAACGCCAGTAGAGTTTTTTTTTCCAAAGTTTTTACCTAGATATCACGTAAATGCTATTGTTCTTGCCTGGAAAAGTGAAGGAAAAACTTCAACACTATCGACCAACTTGATTAATTCCTCCTGAAGTTCCTAGCTCGATGAGTTGATGGTTCAGACTCGATCGGCTGACGGTTTCGTTACTCACTCGTCAGTCACAACATGAAGACAACGCAATGGGGGTTAATACTGGTGCTGACAGACATATGTCAACATAAATTAAATTTACCAGGAAACAGCATTTGTTTGGATGTAAACATTTTACTTAGTTTTGTGTTCAATCTGAATATTGCTGCAGAAACTGGAGGGAAAAAATACCTGCACAATCTTGGTACTTGGTTTGGGTTTGTTAATTCAGAATAGCGGTGGTTGGTTTGTAGGGTTCAATTTGTTCAGAATACTAAATCTGACTTCATGTCATGAACATCTTACACGTCAGAGAAGGTCCATATTAATTTTTCTTGAAAAGATCTAGTCGGTCGGTACGTACAAATGTCATGCATTCATTTGTCATGTCACGCATATTCACGGAAACTGGAGGTTGCCCTTTTTTTCCTGATGTTAATAGTAGGACCATATCTGAATTAAATTAACCGCGAGAGGAAGGAAAAACAGACCAAAATGAGCTGCATTAATTGATTGCCAGTGAATGTTCTCAGAATTTTGATTGTCCGAGCTCGAGAGACCCATATATAAACTGAACAGATTAATGTACTCTCTCTTAACATCAACGTCGTCCAAGTACTTACAAGTTGTAAGTTAATTTCATGCATCGATATATCGGAAGCACAAGAATACATCGCTCAAGACATAAAATTATATCGTCATACTCTGGTAAAAAAAAGGTTATTATATCACTTGAATTCTGCTCGGGCCCTCCCTAATATTATCAGGATTAACCGAATAAACTTACTGTACGTAATTCAACGTTCTAGTGTATTTTCTAGAAAAGAATGAAAAAAAGGGAAATCAAGTTTCTGACTTATTACTCTCATGTGTATAGTTATAATCATCATATTTAATTGTGCACGCTACTCTTTAATTTGGAGTTTTCACCATCTATTTATTCAAGGAGAGATACGAGTATTTAGAATTCCGTGTTTTACATATGAAATGGTAGGCAGTCCATGTATGTCCTAGCTCGCTAGAAAACAGCTGTTCACTTAATTTCCTCGTTTGATCACTTCGTAAGAAGTTCGCAAACAAGCAACTGATTGCATTTCCCTCCGGTTTTAAATATGTAGCACCGTTGACATTTTCTTATTAGACTTTGATATACAATATTTATTGAATTACTTACTTGAGTAAAGTAAAATAGTACCACTAGATCTATCATCATCAAGAGTATATTATGCTTGTCACGTATGTTTTTCTATTTGCACAAACATTTACAGGAAAGACGTAGCTATCCATATACCTGTCGACAATATGTATGAACAACATAAAATTTATCGGAATTTCCGAGAGGCATCCATGGGCATCTTAAAGCCATTGTGTTATATACGCATGCACTTCTCTGTATGTTTTAGAATTAGTTAATTTTCATTAGAAGACCTGGGAGATGGATTTCTCTGTTTTTTTCCTGAAGACTAGGTATGTAGAGAGGCTTCTTGGAAAAGCATTGGCCCCATTAGACGGCAAACAACGAATGCACTGACATCATATCTATATTGGACTTCTAAATATCGGATCAAATACGGGCATGTGTTGACTTCTGTCAATATCATGCATATAACTGACTACAGAAGATTAGTCAAAGTCGCAAATTTAGTTAATTAGCTATCCTGCCTATCTGTAAGAAACCATTACATACAGCCACCTATTTAATTATTGTGTCAAGCAAGCTCTCAAAATATTTAGTTTAAAAACATAAAAAACATATATGTATGTAAAACTTTCCTTGTAAATTTTAGAATTAAGAAGTTCATGACCTTTTTCCAGGAAGGAAGGAGGGGCAAGGTTATATGTATATTAAGTGCGCTAGAAACAATGTACTAAATGAAACAACAAACATGTTTTGCTAAATTCGCAAAACTTTCAGTTTACTAGTATTCCCATCATACAACCATAATTAAACATAAATACACATATATATTACTACTTGTCAAATCAAGGGAAATAGTGAAAACTGGATACAATATTGCTCAGGAAGTTAATTTCTGAAATAATACATAATTCTCAAATAGTGCCTCAGCTATTGCCCATTGGAGTAGCTTCCAATTGCTCGGTTCGAAACTAGCATCAGTGTCGGTTTTCTAACCGGCAATGAACTGACATTGTTAGTTGAGATCCAAATTTACACTTTTTTAATAAGATGAATGTTCAAAGTTAACAGCATTAAATATTTAATATACTACCACACTTAATCGTATATATACAGTATCGACTTGTTGACATTGTTAGTTGAGATCCAAATTTACACTTTTTAATAAGATGAATGTTCAAAGTTAACAGCATTAAATATTTAATATACTACCACCCTTAATCGTATATATACGACTTGTTGTGCCAAATTTTTTGAGGGAAATTATAACTTCTCATGTTAGGATTCGAACTCTATAAGCTCTTCCTCATGTGCTTCTTTTCTTACCAACTCACCTACACATCCATTCTGTTTGGCAATGCACATATTTTCCTTACATAGAAATTACACGTACGTATGTAAAATTATAAATGTAGATGGTCTTGGTCTATGCATTCAGTTGTTCAAAGTTACACGAAGCATATTTGTCGCTTTCTATGAAAATAGATTGAAACTACACGAAGCATTTGTCTCAACACTCAGATCACTGACTAGCTTGTCCATTAGTATGGTAAACTAAGGGATATATATCAATGTAATTAAGATAATAGTGTTAATAAAATACTAATTTTAAATTACAGTTAGTTAAAATATTTATGCAAAACAAGTCTTATCCGATGTAATTTCCATGATTTTTCACTTCCGTTGGTTATATATACACTACAGCTATTTTGTTACATGAACACAGGAAGCATTTAGCATTGAGCAACAACACATAGTACTAAACAAACACCAAAGCAAACAAAATCAAGATCACGCATCAACACAGCATGCCGCCGAAACCCCAGAAGGGCAAAGGTGAGCAGTTATTGAACTCTGGTGCATTGATTAAATGGTAGTATTTTACCATATATAATGCTTCCTTGCAGGGTCTTCTGATTCTATGCCAGCAACGAATGATATAGCACCAAAACGGGCCAATGGGACAAAGAAGAACAATGATGGCACGACAACATCTTCAGGTTAGTACCTAAGATAATTGAGCATGCATGCACGTGTTAAAATTATGAAAAATAATTTCTAGAACTCCAGATTTTTACATTTTGTACTTTGTAAAACAAATTAAGTTGGTGGCAATATATATATATGTATATGTATGTATGTATGTATGTATGTATGTATGTGCTTGCTGACATTGCCTGTACATTTCTTTTCTGTACACAGGTGAAGGAGGCAAAGATAAAGCTACGAGTACATCTGTTACTCGGACGAACGATAAAGCTCCGAGACGAGACAAGTGAAAACACAGTAAGTAAACGGAAATAAAGTAAGCCAAAAGTTTTGGCTTTTATTTTTGACACGCACAAATCTTAAATTTAAGCGTACCTCGTACGTACCATCCACAGCTAGCTAGCTAATATACACAGTATCATAATAGATTATTCCATTCATTTCATTTTCGATTTTTCGTCCACATTAAATTCATGAGTCTACGTGTCTGTAAAGTTGGGGCATGAGAAACACGCTGACATATGTTTTTTTTTCTACGTGTCTGTAAAGTTGGGGCATGAGAAACAAGCTGACATATGTTTTTTTTTCATCAGGTAACGGCCTATCAAAGAATGTCAAGTAATTAACCAATGAATGCAGATGAATATATCCAGCGATTGTTGTACACCTAGAATAAGTGGTATATGAATTTCGCGAATTAAAATAATGTAAATAGTAGCCAAGGTCACAGGCATGTATGCATGCATGGGTTAATACGTATAGTAATTATACCTCGAAAAATAATGTATAGCACACGTTCATATATGTCGAATCTTCAAAGTGTTGAATTTTATGTTGTTTCTGGGAGAAGAGTTTTGTACGCAAATACTACATCTTCTATGTTCAAATTGAAGGTGAAAATATGTTCTTTTACAATTAATTAAGTACAAGTTGGACACACTCTCCCTCCCTCTCTCACTTACACCACACTGACAAACACACGGATCTCCTTCGTAGCACATATCTAATAGGATTTGGATAAACAATCTCACGTAGCATGGGTACACATACGCTACCACTGAACGCACTTACATATACATATCGTATCACCTGGGTTGTGTAATTGGTTTAATTGGATTGTTCACTTCGGTTCGTTCAGTTATGGAGAAACTTCAGTTTTCAGAAAATGGCTACCAAAAAGGTTCTTGACAAATAAAATTTTGAGCTGAAAAACAAAATCCGTTCGGCTTTTCTGGATTTTGGCTTTACCGACTGTGATGTGACGATACATGAGACCGGCACCGCCGTAAAGCCCCTACAGTCTGAGGGCCAGGTTTCTGTCTTTCCACCAGAGTTCGTACACAAAGCTCGACAAGGAAGTGCCACCGGCTCCTAGACGACGACAAGCTCCATCCATTGAGTTCTCAGCATCTCCTCCTCACCAGTCTGCACCTTCGCCGGCCAGCCTTGCGGCGCCATGGCCGTTGATGCCTCCTCCATATGAGCCTTGTGCGAGGACAGAATGGCTATGTTTCTTTTTTCTTTCTTGGTAACTATATTTTTTATGTTGACACTATTGTGGCAATAATATTCTGTAGCGCCATTATGTCGGTGGTCCTTACTCAACACCAGAAAGCTAACCCAACTTAGTAGCATTAGCACCGACTTGTCTGAAAATTGACCCCAATTCGTGGCGTACGGCGTTTGACTCCAAATGCACGCACATTTGTCAGCGTTGCAGTACGAGAGATGTAGCGGTTGGCGCATCAACCATTGAACATGCCAACCACATCTCGGCGTCTTCCCTTGCCCCGTTAACATCAGAGAGGCTCCTTGTACACGGATGGACTGCAAAGATCAATTTTTAAACAAATTTAGATACAAACAAAGAAACGAGACCAACAAAAAAAAGATCCCCCTGCTTGCATTTTTGCAAAAAATAAATGCAATAAATTAATTTTAAAAAAATGGCACATGTTGAATCGCTAATCATCAAGTACATATCTCTTTGCACTTTGCATTTAGAGGATTTGCATCAAATTGTGTTTAGGGGAATCAACTCATCAAACGCCATGTGTCGTGAAGAGCTTCATGACGCCGTAGGTGGCCTCCATGGCCACCAACCCTCCAACCACGGCCCTAAGCCCGGCGCGGCTTAAAAACTAAAAACGATTAAATAAGAAAAAAAAGCACGGGGGAGGGGGGGGGGGGGGGAAGCATTGTGTCACCTAGAGAGCAACACCGCAAATTTAAGCGAATCAATCTTCAGAGATTCAATAATTTCTCGTTAATTTCTACGAGACAGTAATGTCAACAAATTTGTCGTTCAGTATGCGATCGACTGAGTAAACGACATCCATCGGCCAAGGGAACAAATTAATAGAGAAGACCACATGCGATTGGAAATTTCAGGGACGCAGGGAGTATATGTGTAGGCTTATGCCAAGAAACCAGCAGAATTTACCTGCAGTACGTGTTCTGTGCGCATGCATGGTCAGCAGATATCTAGATTACATGCATGCAGCACATATGCAAAAAAAATCGTTCTCCAGCCAATTGAAGAACTGAACTCGCTACTCGACGCAGAAATCACGTAGAAGTTCTGTGTCAAATCTGCGGCAGCTAGCTGCTCGCATTATATTAATATTCAGAAGACAAATCTTCCACCGATTTTGGTGATTAGCTAGCTTGCAGTTCGATCGGTTCATAGTTCATACTGCTAGCATGTCTGTATTAAGAGTCCAAGTTTTAATTAGATTTTTAGCCGGGCGGTTGATCGATGGACGAGCTACGCGTAAACACGACGCGACTCAAATGCCGCCCTTGAATTGAAACAGGAGAAATAACGCTGGAAAATACCTCATCATCTCCTGCATGCACTCTAGAGATTGTTCAGCAAAACTGACCATGCCCTAATTTAATTTTTATTAAACAAATATATTTGAGGTAGAACTAATCAAAGATGGCCTGTGACACGGAACAGACACAGGCATTTGCATCTTCCATGGTTATTCCAGCGTATTTCCCATTCACATTAATTGTAATTGCTTAGGGTAATGGTTACTCACCGCCTATATAAGTCACTGCACATACATAAGCCGAAATAAATTGTCACAGCTAGCTCCCAAGGCAAAGCAAAACGTTCATACAGACGTCCATTTTTTTCTCAACGAGATCCTTGCAAAATGAAGAAGATGTCCAAAGGTATAATATGAGCTTCCAAATTTATGTGACTATTGATGCAGTTGAATTCTTCAGAAATGTTTGCATTTGCGCTAACTATGGCTGTATATATGTATTCTCATGCAGGACTTCATAACGGCGATATACCTCCCATGGGTGGTGAAACGATTAAAGAAAAGTTTGAAGGCGGGCCTGACGAGCAATGGGGAAAAGATGCTAGTTAGTGCTTGAAACTCCTTGCTCTTAAAAAACCCAGTCAATCAATTGATTTACCGCCAGGTTTAATTATTTAAAAATAATAAATTTGATAGTATACAAATCATTTTTCTGCTTTTGTTGTTTTCTTGGACCAAAATTTTTCCCTTATTCTGTATTTACTATTTTTAATAGAGGGAAAGGGTGTTTAATTACCAACGAGATTAAAAAGTTCCTGGCAATTTAACCCTCCTACTTTGGTATCAAAATCTGCAAATATGCACTCTTTTGTTGGTTTTGTACAATTGCAATCTTTATTTTTTTTAAAAAACAACAAATACATACAACATGGATGTAGTAGAACATATGCATGCACGTGTTAAAAATTGTGATAAGTAATATATATCACGCTATATGCGGGGACATTAAACTTTATCTTATTGCAAGGAAAATGCACAAAAATGCAATATGCGCGACGTGGTCACATCCTTCTTGTTCCATCTTTCTTCATAAGATAGTGGTTTCAAAATGTGTTAGTCAGCCAAATACCAATTTTCACCAATTTTGCTAGCTATCGTGATCACCATTCAGTTAGAAACGAAAATAGGTGAATTTTGGACAAAATTTTCCGAAATTTGAACCTCTGCTTGATTTTTTCAACTTTTCAGTTTATTGACCGGATTCTCAATGCAACCCGTCTTGATAAGGTCTAATAACCATTATTATAGTAAGGTTTCAAATTAAATTCTAAATTTTTTTGAGGAAAAGACTGTAGGAAAGAATCCTACAGTATAAATATATATATTTATAAATTAAATTCTAAATTTTGATGTATATAAATCAATTTTTGTTTGCTTCTGTTGTTTTCTTGGCTGGAAAATTTTACCTGTGTGCATGAGGGAAAGGTTTCTTCACGTTAGTTGAATAATATTAAATATAAATTATTCGATGCAAGAACCAAGACAAGCTGCTGTTTATGTTCTCACTGATGAAAGAAGCCTCGACATAAATAAAGTTCACTAGATAATTTTGATCATAGCAAGCACGAAAGTAATGTAAGGCGCAATTTCTCCACTGGAAATCTGTCGGGAATGGATGGGAAACTATCCATTGGCATAAGCTTTCTGATGGATAACAGCAGTTGAAAGAAATCCCACTATTACAAGGCTTAATTTCCATTTTTCTCCTAAAAGCCAATATTATAAATAATAAAGACATAACTATATATCATACCAAAATTTTATAACCCAAATATCTAATTTGACGGACAATTAGAAACTTTGGGCCCTAGCTAGGCTAGCATTTATAGATGGCTCGGAAATCCCTTCACAGGCCTACTTGAGGCCCTAAACGATGTTTTCCTTTTCGATGATTTTTTCAAGGTCAAGCAAAAGAGAATGTGACCGTGAATGGGCCACATTTTTAAGAAACTGTTTGTGATGAAGTGTCCGTATGAGCTGTTCTGTATTAATGCATATTTTCAATATATATAGTGATGATATCAATGATATATTACCATGCACCAGTAATAATACAGTTTTTGCTAAAAAAATGAAGAACATAAAGGTATCATCACGCAAATTGCAACACCGAGCACGTGGGGAAACACAGATCAGCACGACGCTAGTCAGGGTAATGCAAATGGAGGCCAAAATGGAACTACGAATGGTAATCTTTTTCATCATCTCACAATCATCACCTGCACTTGTGCATTTATCGTTTAGTTTCATTTTTTTTGTTTCTTATTTGTAAATTATTTTATTTTTGCAGGCAACGAATCCACTGCTAGATCCAACCGACGCCGTTAAAATTGCAGTCATCCAGTTGTGACCGGTTCTAGCTGAAGTACTCAACGTCGCTCGCAGGAATAAATAAATGTGTAATATATAAGCTATACAAGTTACATAAAATTTATAGATAGATTACGTTTTATTATATACAGCATAAAATGTGTACTCATATCCATATATCCGGGTATATCAACCCTTTGAATCTCTGATGGACAGATATAGAATCCCTTTTTAGGAGTGACCCATACAGAAAGTTGGAACAACCCTGTGTAAACATCTCTTGAATTTATTTATGTATATCTTTGTTGGTGTATACAATTTAAATATTAAAAGCAAATAAATGAATTCATTAACATCCTATGTATGCGTGTTTGTTTGTTTGTTTTGTCATGTCTGATATGTAATTTAGTTGCTTCCTTTACGAATAACCAGGACATATACTTGTAAAATATAAACAATTAGATATTGCCCTTGTACGAAGCTAGATAATTCACACTTTGAAATTTTATTTATATAGATGCCACTGTACGAAGTATATTTAAATTTTATATATAACTCTTAAATTTTATTTATATAAGTTTTAGATTTCATATACAGATACTATTTCTATATAATTAGATTTCATATACAACTATTATCTTCTATTTCTATTATATTTTACATACAACTATATCGATTATAATATCTAATGATTAAGATATTTTTTCTTAGATTAATATGGTAATTAAATACAGTGTCTTCTTTTCATTGCTGACATTTTTTTCTGTGGCGATATCAATATATGTCATATTCAGGTTGGTGTGTTAGGATTTTTTTTTCATATTTTTGTATTTAAAAATGCAAACAAAAACATATGTGTGTTTATGGAATTAAAACTCTTTGACCACATGCCAGTAGTGCCAATGTACGTGGCTAATTAGCTATCATGTACGAAGGTAGTAATACTAGGAACACCCCCCCTTAATTTGGAATAATAATAGTAAACAAGATCATTATTACAGTTAGTATTATTATTATATTGTTGTTGTTGTTTATTCATGCCAAAAAAACATGTTTAAAATCTGAAAATTTTATGAGGTTAATCTCACATGTATTATATATATAATCATAACCACGTGGCTTGATCAGAATATTGAAGTCAGTAGATCTCATGTAGATCGAGATTGAGTTTCTATCAGAACGAGTGGCACCGCTGGGAAGAGACTTGAGATCCAGAAAAGAGAAGAACACGGAGACAAACGAAATTAGGAGCTTCATACTTATCGAATGAACAGGAACATACCGGCATGCAGCTAGCACAGGCAAACGTACATATGTTCAATGAAGCAATGAAGCTACCGGCCCATCCGCCGCCCGGCGCCGGTCGGTAGGACGGAGGCGCCACCGCGCTGCATCATCCACGAGCTAGGCCTCCACGCGTCAAGCTCCCCAACACTGCTCATCCGGCCGTCCAAGAATGCTCTCCGGTCTCGGGCCAGCTTAGCTATCCATGGAATGAAAACAATCGAGCTCACAAGCCTGGAATCTGGACGCATATGCTGCTCCGGGGCCGTGGACTCTGGTTCGCTAGTCGTTCCACATCGGAGTTACACACCACATGACACACCACACACATGGGGACAGGAGAGATTGGACGAGATTTTTTTTTGGATATTTTTTGGACAATAGGGATTGGACGAGAGTTTTTTTTTCTTTTTTGACAAGAGGGATTAACGAGACCGAGAGAAATGCTACTTCGCAAGCAGGAATCCAGGACGATTGATTGGATCATATATCTGTCCAGACTAGCTACTGTTAGCGTCGTGACTAAGTGCACAGTACGTCGTATTATTCTAGCAATAATGCATCATACATAGGTGGGTGAGCGCGGCTGAGCCAATAATATTTGGTCCAATTCCATAGTGACGAGGAGGGCCACAGATTAAATACGGGTTCGCTAAACAACATTCGCATGAAAATAAAAAAATCAAGGATGTGTGAATTTCTGACCTTACTTCATAATTTGTGTTCTGATGAGCTTCTTTTCATCTCCGACAATCTTGTTAAACTGGGAGCCACGGCATCGACGTCGACCAGTTAGGGTTCGTGAAGGTAGGAAGGACTCTGGGAGCTTTTAGGCTTAAAGAAAAGCCGGTGACACTGACAATCTGGTGGTGAGTGGTGGAGATGGCAGTACTAGTGTTTGCTACTAGTACTGTTTTAGTGTCCTGCTCGTACAGCAATAATTGCATGTGTAGGAAGCTAGGTGAGCGAGAAAGGTAGTAAAAAATTCATCTTCCTCGTATCGACGCATATTTTTAAAAACTCTAATACATTTTTCCACCACTTTTGCAAAAAATTTTCCTACATTTTCATAAACTCTAATGCATTTTTCCTTATTTTTATAAACCCCATTATTTAAAAAGTTGAAGTCTTTATGAGACTAATAAAAGAAATAAAGATGAATTCTTCGTGAGATGAAGGAGTACTGATACTTCCAAAGATAGATAAAACATAAGGTTAACAAAACATTATGCCTTTAATTAATACAGAGAGAGAAAATAAGAAGCAGGAAGTACTATTGGTTTGGTGGGTAAAACGAGAAGAAAAAAATAAATAATATTAAAGAGATCTAAGTGAATCGCACATGAAAAATACAAATTTTTAGGATAAAGCTACAATATTTTATAAATGAAGGGATTAGATAAGAGAAAAAAAACAAACAGTCAATTAAAGAATTCAAGCTTATTTAGGCTCCGTTCGGAGCTGTAGGATAGGAGATTAACTATATTAATTATTTCTTAAGTTTTTAATAGCTAATAATTAATTATTTATTTACTAATTAGCCTCCTCATTTTATATGATCATCTTTTATCTTCTTCTTCCCTTACCTTCGGCTATGGTCGAGAATTCGACCTCAAACGTAAAACGGTACGTCTAATTGACGTATAGTTATTAGCTAAAAACTTAAAAATATTTTTTCTATAATTTTTTATAAAAACATAGTTTGAAAAATACACGCTTAGAAAATAAAAGAGCAGTGGTTGGAAACATCTAGAGCCAAATGAACCCTTATGCTACTTATGTAAGCGTAGGTGAATGATAGTTAAGAAAAAAACCAAATAAATATGAATTATGGTTTTGCTGCTCTTTCCGAACTCCAAGGCCCATGTAGCTTGCAAGTTTCAGGGTCAACAACCGAAGCGGAAATATGGACAAGGTTCTTTGTTTTCAGTAGCAATATCATAGAATATAGCATGAAACCACGCATGCTGCTCATGGCAACGTGCTGGTCCAGCTAATACATGCTTAGATTTTTTAACCGTTGCTACAATAGTTAATCAGATACCATGTATGCATAGAGCTTGTCGACAAGTTTGAAATGTAGTTGGAGTTCAGACGAAGGTCACACAGGCCATATGTGCTCACCGACTACCGCCGTTGCCTGCTTCTTCCTCCTGGCCAACGCTGCTGCAGTGTTCAGGCTGCTATGCTGCCGCTGTCGCCAGGCTACGTGGAAGACTGCTGCAACCCTAACACCTAGCGTCTGTACTGAAAGCCAAACAAAAACCATATCATGCACCAACTACAACATCTTCCTCTCCTCCCTACATGAATGCAAGACCCATACAGTAAATCTCTGCTTAAGCTAGAACCTAGCCGTCTTTGCTGGTGCTATCATATGAAGTTCATGGCCTCCTCGGACAGATTCTGTCCATGACATAGACAGCAACACGTTCCTTGTTAGTAATTCATTTCCATTTTTATGATTGTCATTGCATATGGAAGTTATCCAGCACTATCATAAAATATAGTCTTTTAAGACTCGTCTAAAGGCTCAGAATTTACTATAGCATTATATAATATTATTATTATCAGTTGATAACAATAACAATATTAAATATCAATTGTAATAGTCAAATGTTTTCAGTGTGCATAGTTGATGATACTAACTGATACTATATATTACTATTGGTTGGTGTTATCAACCAATAATAATATTATTAAATACATTAGTATTAGCTAGAAATACTAACCGATACTATTACGTAGTTATTAGTGTCCATTGTTATTTTTAACTGGTACTTAAATATCCTTAAGACGAGAAAATACAAAGAAGGTGCCGTCAAAATTTTTTTTGGAAGTTTTATTCTGTGATTTCACTTATCCAAGGGCTCTAAAAGATTACCTATATATATATACTCATCTTCTCAAAAATATAAAAAAATGATCAGGAGAATAAAATTTTTGACAGGCCTTAGTTTTCAAAATATAGATAATATAGCAGCAATAAAAGTATTTCGTAATAGCTAAAATATAAGAAACATGGGAAGAAAGTTAAAAAAGAGGAAACAAACAAAAATTATAGAAAAATAGAGGGAAAAGAATAGATAATTAGAAGTTTTTACCCTCAAAGTTTTTTAAAAGTAATTATCCTAGTTTTTTTTCTTAAATTTATTTATCTGTAATTTTTTTTGGTTTTTCAAATTATTTTTCACACTTTTTCTATTTTCTAAATTTTATACCATATTTAAAACCGGTACTAAAGATATTTTAGCTAGCAGAAAAATACATTAGTATCGGTTATTAAGAATAATAGATACTGCATGGCTCAGTTGGTAATAACAGCCGAGACCAAAAATATTTTATTCGAGAAAAAAACTCTTTAGTATCGGTTATTATATATAATCGATATGTAACTTTAGTCATAGATGTTAATAACAACAAAGAGTAAAAATATTTTGGCCGAAACGAAAAACTCTTTTAATATCGTTTGTTATATACAACTGATATTAAAGAGGGGATAGTATATATATATACCATTTTCTCTTCTTATGTGATCTAAGTCTTCAGATTCTGTTCTTGTTGCTTCTTCACGTTGTCATCCTTCATGCTAACAACATCCACACCGATGCCACTGCTACACACCTACCTTTCCACCAATGACGCTGCCCTCCATGTTGTGCCCCCCATCTTCCTACCGACGACGCCACCCTCTACAAATGCGCGCCCGCCCACTGCTGATGTCATCGTCTCTAAAACAATAACTACTCTCAACGAATTACATAAAGGCTTTTAAGAAACTCATTGAATTTATTATAGACGAGATTGTTAATCATATATATGTGTATTATATATATATATAAAGTAGCTCAATAATAAAGAAAATAACAAACAAACACTTTAGCAAAATAGTAGTATAATAAAAAATATATTTTAGTATCAACTGATATTAAAAAGGTCGCCCCCATTATGTGGTCTTTAGTATACAGGTTGTTTGTACCGTCAATTGAATTGGGACTAAAAATATGTATATTTTTAGTCTTGGATTACTAGTACTAGTTGCACAACACACAACAATAACTAAAGGATTACAAACCAATACTAAAGAATGAAAAGTGATCACTGTCATCTTCTTGCACTCCGAGCAGCCAGGTCCGGTCAGGTATTCGTGGTCCCTTCAACTTACAACTCCTCGAGATAAATCATATGCGTCAGGCCATGTTCCCTCATCCTGGAGGAAAAACCCCTCAACATCCAAGTTGAATCATGCATTGTGCGCATAAATCTTTGCTGTCCTTGCTTCATGGCTACCATGCCCAAGTTGTTCCTCACCGAGAGTTACCAAAGCTTCGCGTTCATGTCTGGTTGGTGTTCGTTGAGAATCATGTGCATATCGTTAGGTTTATTCAATTAGAGAGCCCAACACGTGGGTAGATCATGAGCAGAACATCAACAACAAGAGGGAGGATCGAGCAGGCCAGCTCCTCGCGCCTTCTCGTCTTCGTGAGCGATGCGGCGCCGCCGGACTGGAGCGGGCTGCCGCTTCAACCCGCATCTGTTCAAGTGGGTCAGGATGAATGGGTTGGTGGGCTAGTGGGGCGGGCCAACCCAACGGGTTAGCTGCGTAGCCCGCCCCGCTTGCACCCTCTGCATGGTCTGCTGCTCTGCTCTACGTGCTGGCTGCTATATATGCAGAGTTGTTTACTGCGACATGTCTTCTCGGTGTCGTTGGTATGCCGGTATCAGGGTCGTTGATAGTGCCAATATCGCGAGTCCCTTGCACCATCGTCTGTGACATCACCGTTGCCAGCACCGGCATCTCCGCCGTCACATCTCTCGGAGGAATTGCTAATGCGTGTGTTGTGTGGCTGCGATTCCAGGTGAGAGACTCTTGGAGACCAGCCCATTTATACACAGTGAATGAGATGGCCCAACGAGATATTTTTACGGCATATTACGGCCACTATAATTGGACTTTCTTGGGCAAGAGGGCCTTTTAAATACTATGGATGCGACTGGCCTACCCCAGGTATTTTTGTAGCTCCTTACACTGGCTAAATGGGCTTTATATAGCCTATAAGGACTCCAAGGCGAGCTCCTTTGCAATAAGTTTGATTATGCTCCCGAAAAACGATAACCTCCCCACGACGGTTTTCTTTCTATGTGGGAAAAATATAAAAATATGGTGGGACCTGTGAGGCCTCACTCTTATTCCCCTTCTCGCTCTTCTCTCTTCTGACTCCCTCTCTGCCACTCACTATAACTAGCTCGAGGAGCCGAGGAGGAGCTCGCCAATCGCTAGAGATGAGGTGGCCGCGGCAACCGGCGAGGAGCTCACCGAGTGCCAGGCCTGAGGCGGAGTTGGAAGAGGTGGATAGAAGATGGATGCGCTTCTTGGGCGGCGGTGGTGGTGGAGATGCGGCAAGGCCATGCTAGTGCCGATGGTCTGGCCGCCCCGCCGAGCTCGAGTCCGGCCCTGGCCTCCACCTACCTCCTCATCCCTTGGCTGTCACTGCCAACCTCGCCCGTCGCCTCATCGCCAGCAAAGAAGAGGACAGGAGGAGGAGCCACAGTGGCTACAGCTGGCACTTGATTTGTCAGCCTGGCGACGTTGGGAGATGGGGGCTTCAAGGGTGCCGTTGCCTGCCGCTTCGAGGGGCAGAAGCCCCCTCCCTTCGCCACCATGGTGACAGGGCGTTTTTTCTCATCTGCGCCTTCGTATCGGGATGGTGTTGTGCTTGCTAGAGGTGCAGTTCTCTACCGTCACGGGGCTCGGGGCGGCGGGAGGAAGGAGCCGCCGTCGCCTACAGCCGTCGTTGCTCGATCTTGAGCTCTACGTCCATGCTACCCCAGTGACATCAGATCTGGTGGAGGCGTTCGAAGTAAATCCAAGTGATCCATGACGCCGGCCTCTTCTTTGCAGTGGCACGGCGCGCTGGGGTGGAAGCCCGCCCCGCCATGGTGTCAAGCTCAAGCACACCTGTCTGATTCAGTCTTTTATTTTTCATCTGCCTGCCACCTCATATACGCTTATGTGTCAATGTCTCACTTTTTTTTTTGTTATGTGACTTGGGTCCAAAACCACGTCGAAACAGTCAAGCGAGGAAAAGCAAACGGTATCGATAGTTGAGGAGCAGCAATGTCTGATTTTGCGGTCGAGGGTCATAGACTTGGGAGATAGTTGAGGGACGTAAAGTATACTTTTTCCGACCATCTACCATCCAGGCCCACAACACAGCCTCCAAGCTGCCAAAGCCCGCGATGCCATCATCCTCAATTCCTCTTCCTCCCTCCCTCCCCTCCGCCGTCTCTCCCCGCCGCGGACCAAGCCCTAGCTAAAACCCTCCTCCTCTCCCCCTCCCGCCTCTTGGAAGCCTGCGCCGCCAGCCAAGCAAGCACTGATCCGCGAGCGATGGGGAAGAGCAGCGGCAGCAGCAAGATGAAGAGGAAGGACAAGGTGATCCTGCCCCCGCAGCTGCCGCCGGAGCTCGACGACGACGAGGTCGTCGTCTCCGACGAGGACCTTGAGTACTTCGGGGGCAACGAGGGCCACGCCCGCGCGCTCGCCAGGCTCGACAGGAAGTCCATCGACACCTACGTCACCAGGGTCGCCCACCACGACGACGACGAGGTCGAGCGCCTCTACGAGGAGCGGGAGCGCCGGAGGAAGGCGGCCGAGGCCCTCAGGCCCAAGAAGGAGGAGGACGACGACTTGGAGGTCGACCGCGTCGACGCGCTCCCTGTCAAGACGCTGCAGGGGGAGCTGGTCTACAATAACGGTACGCTAATTCATTCAATTTATCACTCTAATCTTCCTTATTCCATTGTAAAACTCGCGCTACTTCTTGGAGATACAGAAATAGGACTTAGATATTAACAGTGTGTTGATTAGTTGATGTCCTAGAGAGGAAGATAGGGAAAACACCACACAACCTGAGGAGGTGAGCTTTTTTATATATATATATATATATATATAGTCCAATGGGCTGGGAATACTGTCTAGATACGACATATACAGGACTATATATATACATGTCTAATACCTATTTGTCGTTGTAACGGGAGGATCTTGGACGCAAAGGCTGGACGTAAAATCAGTGAACAATGGTGCAGACAGTCCTTTGGTCATGATATCCGTGAACTGATGTGTCGAAGGGATATGGAGCACCTGAACTTGTCCCAAATCAACCTTGTCACGGATGAAATGAATGTCGATTTTGATGTGTTTCGTGCGGTGATAATGAATAGGATTAGCGGTCATATAGATGGCACTAACATTGTCACAGTAGACGACGGTTGCAGAAGCAATGGGTGTGTGATACCCCTAGAGAAGTTGACGGATCTAGCAGCACTCGGCCACGGTATGAGCAACCGCACGATACTCAGTTTTCACCCTAGAACGAGACACCGTCGTTTGGCGCTTGTAGGACCAAGAGACTAGATTGTCACTGAGGAAGATGTAGTAGCCAAACGTAGAGCGCCTAGATTCTGGGTAGCCTGCCCAGTCTTCGTCGGAGTACGCAGTGAGAGTCGATCAGCCCAGAGCTAAGGTGGAGGCCAGTGGACAAGGTGCCCTTCACGTAGCGGAGAATGCGCTTGATCAACACGAGTTGAGGTTCGCGGGGATCATACATGAAGAGGCACACTTGCTGGACAGCGTAGGCGATGCTAGGTTGTGTGAGCGTTAAGTACTGCAAAGCGCCGGTAAGACTTCGGTACTGAGAGGGGTCGGCAACTAGAGAGTCGCCGGTGGTGAAGAGCTTGGCATGGGTGTTAACCGACGTGGCTGTAGAGTGACACTCGGCCATGCCCACTCGCTGTAGAAGATCAACAACATATTGGTGTTGAGAGAGGAATAGACCGTCGGGGGAGCGCGTGACGGAGATATCGAGGAAGTAATGCAGATCACCAAGGTTCGTCATGGCGAACTCCGAGTGGAGTCACGTCATGATGCGCTACAGGAGGGTGGTCGAGGATGCCGTAAGGATGATGTCGTTGACGTATAGGAGCAAGTAGGCGGTGGCATCCCACTCGTGGAGTACAAAGAGGGACATGTTGGAAACAGAGGCCACAAAACCGAGCTACCGGAGGTAGTCAGCGAACCGCTGGTACCAAGAACGAGGCGCCCGTTTTAGGCCATATAGAGAACGCTGCAAGAGACAAACATCGTCAGGCTGAGCAGGGTCGATGAAACCGGGAGGCTACTGGCAGTACACTGTCTCCGCCAGATGACCATGAAGAAACGTATTCTTCACATCAAGCTGGTGGATCGGCTAGGATCGAGATGCAACAAGGCTGAGGACGACTCGAATTGTGGTCGGCTTGACGATGGGGCTGAACGTCTCGTCGTAGTTGACGTTGGGACGCTAAGAGAAACCATGAACCACCCAACGTGCCTTGTGATCGGTAAGGGAACTGTTGGAGTGGAATTTGTGCTTGAAGATCCACTTGACTCACAACGTTGGCGCTAGGGAGGCGAGAGACAAGGTGCCATGTCCCGTTATCAATCAGCGCCTTGTACTCCTCGGCCATGACCACGCGCCACTTAGGATTGGCCAAGGTGCACCGGTATTTCGTCGGTATCAATGAGATGACAGAGTAGGTGGTGGAGAAGCCGTAGCGTTGAGCCTCACAAAGAGACCTGGTTTAGGACCAAGTGACCATGCGGGAGATGGTTGGAGCAGGTGCAGGTGGTGGTACTAACGCAAGGGCTGGCTGTATCGGCGATGGAGGTGTCGGTGCTGTCGTAGGGTCCGGTGATACCAGCGGCCGAAGGGCAGGCTAAACAGGCGCTGGTGCAGCAGCAGGCACCCGTGGCTGTCGGCTGTACATCAGGTAGAAGTCTCGAGCTGGGGCAGCCGGGGCGGTCGCTGACGCAGCGACATGGAGAGGTGGTGCAGCGGCTAGTGGAGGAGCGACCGGCACTGCAGGCTCGCGCAGAAGGATGGTGGGGTTGTCCAGTAGCTCCTCTCTGGCCACCTGAGTGGGCTGAGGGTGCTCAGCGCCGTCACGATATGGAGTAGCCCTAGGGAGGCGTGTTGGTACAGTACCTGTAAGTAAGAAATCCTGGTTGCTAGGAGAGGACCCCGGGATGGTTAGCCCGAATGGAAAACAGGTCTCATTGAAAACAACATGACGTGAGATGATGTGCCGAGTCAATTGATCGAGATAGTGATATCCCTTTTGTGAGGAAGATACAAGCGGTGGAACAGGGGGTGAGTTTGTGGCGAGCAGTGGTGGTCAAGTTAGTATAGCAAATGCACCCAAAAATACGAAGCTGTGAGTAATCAGGAGTCTTGTTATAAAGAAGAGTATGGAGAATGGCATTGTGGATGGAGGAGCAAGTGCGTCGGTTCAACAGGTATGTTGCTGTGGTGAACGCTTCAGTCCAGTAAGGTGCTAGTAGGTGTGCATGAAAAAATATGGTGCGGCTAATGTTGTTTAGTGTGAGGAGAATGCGTTCGGCCTTGCCATTTTGGAGAGAAGTATAAGGACACGAGAGATGGAAGTGGATACCACAAGAATAAAGTAAGGCTTGGATGGTATTGTTGATGAACTCTGTCCCGTTATTGGCCTGGATGGGCTTGATGACTAGGCTGAACTGAGTGGAAACATAGTTGAAAAAATTGGTTATGTGGGCTGCGACCTCAGATTTGCGAATAACAGGAAAAGTCCAGCAGTAATGTGTAAACCATCAAGCAAAACGAAGTAATATTGATAACCCGAAATACTTGCAACTAAGAATGTCTACACATCACAATGAAGAAGCTCAAACGGCATGGAGGTAAAAGAGCTAAAGTTTAAAAAAGGAAACCGAACATATTTGCCAAGCTGACACGAATGGCAAATAGTGTGTTTTGTTTTATTACATTTGATAGACGCACTATGGCGAAGGATGTCGATGGCGGCAGGACTGGAATGACCAAGATGGTGATGCCAAAGGTTGGTGTAGATGAGGTTGGCGTGTAGAGTGTAGGATGCAGCGGAAATGGTGTAAAGTTCGCCATGCACTTTGTCCTCCATTTCTGCTGCATCCTCCACTCTACATGCTAGCCTTGCTATCTCCACCAACCTTTGGTATCATCATGTTGGTTATCCCAATCCTGTCACCATCGACATCCTTCGCCATAGTGCGTCTATCAAATGTAATAAAACAGAACATACTATTTGCCATTTGTGTCAGTTTGGCAAACATATGTGGCTTTCTTTTTCAAACTCTAGCTCCTTTACCTCCATGCCGTTTTAGTTTCTTCATTTTGATGTGTAGATATCTCCAGTTGCAAGTATTTCGGGTTATCAATATTATCTTGTTTTGCTCGATAATTTTACACATTACTGCTAGATTTGTCTTATTATTCTCAAATCCGAAGTCGCAGCCCAAATAACCAATTTTTGCAACTATGTTCCCACTCAGTTCAGCCTAGTCATTAAGGCCATCCAGGACGATAACATGATAGAGTTCATCAACAAAACCATCCAAGTCTTACTTCATTCTCGTGGTATGCACTTCCGGCTCTCGTGTCCTTACACTTCTACCCAAAATGGCAAGGCCAAACGTATTCTCCGCACGCTAAACAACATTAGCTGCACCATGCTTCTATATACAACACCTACCAGCACCTTACTGGATTGAAGCGCTTGCCAAAGCAACATACCTGCTGAACCGGCGCTCTTGCTCCTCCATCCGCAATGTCATTACCCATACTTTTCTTTAAAACAATACTCCTGATTACTCCCACCTTCGTGTTTTTGGTGCTTTTGTCATCCTAATTTGACCGCCACGGCTTGCCATAAACTCGCCCCCCGTTCTACCGCTTGTGTCTTCCTCGGTTATCCCTCCTCATACAAGGGATACCGCTGTCTCGATCTATCGACTCGGTGTATCATCATCTTGCGTCATATTGTTTTCGACGAGACTTGTTTTTCCATTCGGGCTAACCAACCCCAGGTCCTCGCCTAACGACCTGAATTTCTTACTTACAGGTTTTGTACCAACACACCTCCCCATGGCTTCTCCGTCGCGCGACGGCGCTGAGCACCTGTGGCCTACTCAGGTGGCCCTAGAGGAGCTGCTGGACCGCCAGAAATCTAGGTCTGGCAGGGTGCTAGAGTCGAGAGCAGGCTCGGTGGTCATCGCAGGAGGAAAGGGGCGAGCCGCCGAGGAGAGGTGGACGTGGCATGAGGGAATCACGCGCGGGTGTGGTGGTGGCGTAGAGATCACCGGGGTGTTGATTGGCGGCGGCCGGGGTCGAGGCAGCAGCTGGAGAGGTGAGTGTTGATGCAACCGGGAAATCGAAGCGAGGGTGCCGATGCGACGAGGAGATATGTACCGTCTCTTCTGTCCCACTCGTTCCCACCGGAGGCAGCCGCACATGGAGATATCGGCGAGGCGACGGCGGCCCCGAGCCACGGCCAGGAATCCCTCCCGACAACCTTCGCTTCGAAGGGAGGAGAGCGCCGAAGCGGCGGCGTCACCTGTGCGGCGGAGAATACAGAGAAGAGAAGGAAAGAAAGATGGTGCGGGAAGGGCGGCGTCATTGGCTTTGGCTGATTTATAGGGAAGAAGAGATGAGCGAAAGCGGCAAAGTAGGATCTGGATGCTCTGATACCATCTAGAGAGGGAGAGGAATAGAGAAAAACACCACACATCCTGATGGGGGTGACCTTATATATATATAGCCCAATGGGCTTGGAATATATGCCCAGATACAATGGGCTTGGAATAGATGTGCTCAGGTTTCTTTCTCTGTGGCGAACTTGCTAATTCCAAAGCTGCTACTATCATCGTTCTAGTTGCACTACTGATGAGAAAATGTTGAACTTCCAAGTGAAAATTTGTCTTTGCAATGCCAATTGCGAATCACAAATGTTTGCAATTGAAATGGTGCCCTGTAGAATGTAGATGATTGGAATAAACTATAAAAGTGGAAGAAAGACTGTTCTAGCTGGAAAACTAGTTTCTATGTGGATTCACTCCGTACATTGGCCTAGGTCTTTTGGCTTTGCCATTTGCAAATTATGCATTCTCGTGTACCTGGTTGACAGAATTGGACATGGGAGGTCAGCTGGCAGTACATAGAATACACCATTCTTTTTCTAGGAAGAACTAAATTGTTGTGCTTATGCATGTATGGTCACTTCTCCTTTCTTTTTTAAAGGACTAACAAATATTCGTTTGTATAGAACTGGCTTTTATAATCTTTGCTACCTTTAATATTTATCAGTTCATTGTAACTAAAAGATCATGGCAAGACCTTCTCCAATGAGAGAGAGAGAGAGAGAAAAGGCACAAATATGTTTTTGTGGATACAAATTTTGATTAAACACACAAAAAGCTATATGCACCAGTTTCTATATGTAGCTAATAATACCATTAGAAGCTTAAAGATGCCCTTTTTATTTGCCTAACATATCTGTACTAACATGCAGCCAAGAAAGCTAGATTTGATGACAGTTCTAATGGTGTTGAATCTAAATCTGAAGACAAAGGAGCAAATTCCAAACAAACCCTTCAAAAGGGAGAACGGAAAGCAAAATCCAAAAGGAAAAAGGGAGATGGTAAATTGCAAAATGATCAGGCTCAAACTGAAGCTCCAAATGGAAAATTCCAGTCAAAAGTGCTGGTATTACCTTGTGCTTATTTTTGCATCACAGAGAAACACATTTTTAACAAGCCTTTTGCTTATGATACATAATGTTAGTGCATGTTTGATTTGGTGTTTGGAAAAAAAATCATATGCACTGTACTATATGATAGCACAAAATATAAATGATTTGGCCTTGCTTGATTGTCACTTTGTCAGTATGGAAGTGTCCTATGCATCATTGTTGATCAATGATCAACATATAGCTAGATATATAATTTGAATGTATCATACATGAATTAGTTCAATGCTATGTGGCTTACTTTGTTGTTAACAAGAACAGATAAGATTATTCAAGAAAACATTAGGCCAGATGGTATGGAACTGTCAATAAATACATCATAGTATATTGAGTTCTGTGTATTAATCATATGGCCTATTTATACCAGAAAGAATGCAGTGCAAACAAATAACCCGAAAAAAAATGCTTCTTTGTAAAATATCAAGTCAATTCTTAAAACAAATGCTGGGCCCACTATGTCAACTCTTTGTGGTCTTAAAAATCACCATGTTACTACTTGTTGGTTATGTTTTCTTTTACTTATGTCTTGTACCATATGCTCTGATTGACAGGAAGAGGTGAAGGAGGAACTTTCAGCTGAAGAATTATTTGAGAAAAAGAAGGCTCAGCTGGCTGAAATAGGGATGTCTATGCTTGAAGATCCTGAGTCAAACATTAGATCTCTGAATGATATGTTAAACATATGCAATGACAAAGACCAGAAGGTTGTTAAACTTGGTCTGATGTCCTTGCTTGCTGTGTTTAGGGATATTATTCCTAGGTATGTGATGATTGATTTTCATTTTGTTTTTTGATAACATATCGAAGTGTCTTTCTCATTGTGCCTCATTCCCTGTTTGCTGCAGTTACCGGATTAGGCAGCTGACAGAAAAAGAGCTTGCAGTAGAGGTTTCAAAAGATGTAAAGAAGATGAGATATTATGAATACACACTTCTTCGCTCCTACAAGGTTTCATTCCACATCCTTGCTTTATAACTAGTAACAGTATCATTTATTCTGTAATTCTCTGATATGAATTATGTTTGAATGGTTCCATCATGTATTTTGATGTTGGGAGTTAATTTTTATGGGATTGACTATGTTACAAAAACGTTGAGCTACAAAAACTCTCAACATTTATCTGCCCACATTCTTGTTATAACCTGCATAAACATCATGCCATGTACCATAGCCATTCCCAGTTGCATTTGCCTCTTTACCTTAAGTTTTTATGTCAAGATAGTTTCAGAAGATCTAATTCGTGGGTTTGGTTTTCCTTTGCTCTTCTATGCATTTTCAGGCATACCTGCAGAAATTAATATCCTTGGAGAAGCAGCCAAATTTTCACACTCTGGCTGTTCGCTGCATTTGTACTTTACTAGATACTGTTACACATTTCAACTTCCGTGAAAGCATACTTGCTAGCGTGGTGAAAAATTTAAGTTCTCCTGATGGTGCAGTGAGGTTGATATCTCCTTAACCTGTATTTACTCATGTCAAAATCATTATTGCCTATTAGATTTTGAAATGGCCATGCATGATTTCCTTGAATAATGCCTTCTGTAGTTTGATTTATGGATCATCTGTTGAATAATTTCCCCAAAGGTCTGTGGACTTGAATTTGTTTGATCCTTTGATGGTCCAAATTGTAGTTGCTGTCTCCTTAAAATGATAGGGAAGCATTGATTCATTTTAGCCAACTGGTGCATTAATGTTGTCCACAGATACCTGACTGGCATTTTCCCCCAATCCTCTGTAGGAAAATGTGTTGTGAAACGATAAGGTCCCTATTTATAGATGAAGGAAAGCATCGTGGTGAGGCAACTATTGAAGCTGTGCGATTGATTGCTGATCATGTGAAGCTCAATGATTGCCAGCTCCATCCTGATAGCATTGAGGTATGTGCCAATCTTTGTATTTATTATATGTAATATGTGGTTAGTGTTTGGCTTGTCACATATTCAGATGCAATTAATATCTTGACTTACGTCATGGGCTTGAGCTTCATGGGCAGAAGCTACTAGCTGCCAGCCACTGGCCAAGCCCATCCAACATAGCTGAGAACCAACTCCTTGTGATACTTGTGGCCACTTTTTTCTGCAAGGTCTTCCTATCTTTGAGATTTGATGAAGATCTTGGAAAAGATGACAGTGAGGAAGAAAAGGGAAAACCAAAGAAGAATAAAAGACGGCAAAACCAGGAGGTCCCAAAGCAATTGCCAGTGAGTGATAAAAGGAAAGCCAAACAGGAATTGATATCAAAGGCTAGAGAAGAGGTAACATCGGGTATTGCATAATTTTATAGGGATTGCTCTGTCAATTTGTATAAGAAGTTCATTTATTTATTTATTATTATTTTGCAGGTTGATGCTGAGCTTAGAGCTGTTTCCTTTACTCTTGATCCAAAGGAAAGGAGAAGGATACAGAAAGAAACACTTTCTGCTCTTTTTGAGACTTACTTTCGCATTTTGAAGCATAGCGTGAGTACTTCAAATTCCAGGTGTGTGTCCTTGAACGTTTTCACTCTAGTTTCACTATAACAGTTCCTTACTGCCGCTATACAATCTGAGTTTATTCAATGTGATAAACTTTCACTTAATTTGGAATAAAGTTACTATCCTAACAATCATTATATCATCATCAGGGGCAAGGTCATTAATGTCTCCCTAGATGGCTCACACCCACTACTTGCTCCATGTTTGGAGGGCTTAGGAAAATTCTCACATTTAATTGATTTGGATTTCATGGGTGAACTTATTACATGCCTCAAGAAGCTTTCTGGGTGTACCGACCATCATTCTGAGATTCTACATGACAATACACTATCTGTATCAGAACGTCTGCAATGCTGCATAGTTGCATTTAAAGTCTGGAGAAGCAACCTTGAAGCTCTGAATGTAGATCTGCAAGACTTCTTCGTGCAGCTTTTTAACCTCATACTGGAGTATCGACCTGACAGGTTTGAATTCTATTTATTTTGGTGCTGATGATAAGGAAGAAATATATGCTCTTGTCACTTCTGCTGCCTTGCTTCCAAATGATTTCAGATAACTTATGTTACTGCATTATTCATGGATAGGTAGCATCATAGCAAAAATCTCTTCCATTATTTTTTGCTTACAGTACTTATTCTTGGTCAGTGTATTACCCTCGAAATGCTTATTGTTACTCATAAATAACTAATTATATACAGCTATATCGCATGACCATGCTGTTTGCTGACAATGCATCTTGTCATACTCCAATGCCGATTAATGTAGAATAGAAGAACATTGTATAGTCTTGCGTGCTGTAAGTGCCATTTTATTAAAGTGGAGGCAGCAGTGTCCAATTTGTCTAAGTCATGGGTCATGGCTATTTACCATCAACTATGTGCTTTTAGAATGTTTTCATGTTTGATCATTTTTTGGCAAATCAAATGGTTTTTATGTCTAAAAAAGAGTAGCAAAGTTCTCAAGTAACACGACCTGATTTCTCTGTATCCAGAGATCATGGTGAGGTATTGGCTGATGTTCTGAAGACACTTCTCTGGGAAGGCAAACAGCAGGATATGATAAGAGCAGCTGCTTTCATTAAACGCCTAGCTACCTTTGCTCTGTCCTTTGGTTCTGCAGAAGCCATGGCAGGTTTGTGTTTCTTTTGTCTTGCACTTGCCCATTGAGCTAATAATTGCCAGACTTTTCATGTTGAGTTGTATTCAGTATGAGCAGTGATGCACATTCTGAACAGGCACTCGTGTGCAGGACACTTGTGGAATAATTGATAATAATGCAATAAATCATCCTAGTGAGCACTAATTGTATGTAGTCTGTATGGGCTGCTCAAGGTGTTTGTACTAATTGTTCTAGGTCATCAGGTCCTTTATGTAATGTGTATGAAAGTGAGCTAGTTTTTCTACCTTGATTATGGTCCAAATATTAGATCCATTGTGGCGCATTTGTTTTTCCTTCCTGGACGGTACATAGAACATATCAAGCACAATCATCTCATTCATTCCTTTGACATGATTGCTGACGTATTTAGATAATATTTCAGCATTAATCACACTGAAGCATCTTCTTCAAAAGAATAGCAAGTGCAGAAACATGTTGGAAAATGATTCTGGTGGTGGCTCCCTGTCTTGCTTAGTTGCGGTATTTGTCTACCCTTTTGTTCTGTGATTCATCAATTACCGCTTGTGTTTACCTAATAATGCTACTTTCATTTGTGCAGAAATATGACCCAGAAGCTAAAGATCCTTATCTGAGTGGGGCACTTGCCTCAGTCCTATGGGAGCTTAGCCTTCTGCAGAAGCATTACGATTCCTCTGTTTCCTCAATGGCCTCAAATATCTTGAGCATGGCCAGTATGAATCCTACACAGAATCCTATTCCAATTTCAAATGCAAATCCTCTACAAGCATATAGAGACTTGTCGATGGAACAGGAATTATCTAAACCAGCAAATAAATTGTTGACACTGAACTGCAAAAAGAAGAGGCGTGGTAAGGAGTTTGTTGCCCTAAGCCCTGCTGTACTTCAGGGATCAGATTGCATAGCGGATGGAGATGGACTCAAGGAAAAGTTACAAAATCATTTCACGGTGCTAAGAGGCATAACAGAGAATGAGAGATTGAGGGCTGAGTTGAACCACACGTTGTCATCCATTAACCTGTACAAGGAATACAAGAAGCAGAAGAAAAGCGCGAAATCAAAGGCCAGTAAGAAAAAGGTAGCAAGGGCTTAAGTCCTGCTGAGTTTGGAGGAAACTTTTGCATACCAGGGATCAAAAGAATGCATCTTTCACAGTTTTGGCATACCCATTTTGTAACTTATTGTAGCGTTCGGTACCTGTTATAACATTTGCAGTCTTATTTCCTGACATGTCCTTGCATTCTTGTTGTGTGGACCTAACCAGGCTAACAAATTTTGCTACGGCTGTACAAATGGCAGTGGCAAGCTTCCGTTATTTACTTATTGTTACACATGAACAAATGCCACCCGCTGTGCAAAACTACAAATTTATAGTCACAAAGTGGTAAGCTGCTCGAGCAGAAGAAAGAAAAACAGCAGCTTTTGTCTATATATTTTTTTATCATTTCATGCCCCTTGAGGCTTTGGCAGATCTGAAGGTGCTAAAGATCCAACTAAGCTGGTAGACTGGCACCCATTTACAAAGAACATATCAGTCGACATGTAGATGGTAATTCTTCTCAATATTTCTCGCGATTTGCTGTAAATTTGCTTGGATCCCTCTCTGTTCCATTGCACGAACGGAAACTGGGAGTCTATCAGAAGTTACAATACAAATTACAGGATGCAACAGGTAACTCTGCAGGACTATGGAATTTACCATGACAGCAGATACATTACGCTCGCATCTACACCTTTCCTGTACCTTAGAAGAGACCATTGCTACGTCCTGCATCATGATCTTCCTGTTCTCTCCGGTGCTTCTCGTTCTCATTGCCGCAGCGGAGGCTATTGCTTCCATTAAAAAAAAAAGGAAAAGCGGAGGCTGTTGCTTCCTTTTTTTTAAAAAAAAACAACGGAGCCTGCTGGCTGCTGCTTGCTGTTGGAGGAGGTGCACTGTTTTTGTTTGTTTAGGTACTACGTTCCTTTATATTTTTTTAAAAAATTATCTGAATGCTTAAATAGTCATATTATCGAAGTATATTAGATATCATATTAAACTTTTATTTATTATAATCTAACCATCTAAAAATTATTATCAGTTAATAGTGATAATTAAAAAGGAGAGTAGACCATGGTATAATTGGACGATGGTGATGCAGGAGGCTCCTATAGTGTTGACTGACGCTTACCGGTGAATATTCTAGTGTGTCTACTTGAGATCCCTGAACGCTGCTGGGTCTAAGAATTAATGTGCATATGCTTTGCCTTCGCATGTAGTATTGGTTTTGCGACAAGTTGATCCTACGTTGTAAGCAGCTTATACACCAACAGTGCATTTTACATTTTCCAACTTTTTTTTGAACGCAAATAAAATTCCCGTCCCAGAAACCTCGAGACTGTTGGTCAGTTGGTGTTTGTGCGCTGCCCGGTAATATGGTCGAAGTTGTTCTCAGTATCAATATGCGAAAATGGGTTGGGCCTTGTAGCAATAAACCATGTTGTTCATGGAAATTCTGCTGGCCAAATTCAACCATCAGTACCTTCGAATTAATTAACCTAGCTACTAGTACAGTTCTTGACAAGAAAGGGAAGGCCAAACTTCATCGCGATCGAGCAACCAGATTATTTATTTCGGAAGTTACTAGCTCAATGGTTGAGCCTAATCACGGAAAACAGACAAGGCAATGGGAGTTTGTGGGTGTTGACAGAGATATTTCGACATAAATTAAATTTGAATTTACCAGGAAACGCTATTGGTTTGGATGCAAACATTAATTGTTTATCCCCTTCAACATTTGAGTTCAATCTGATTGCTGAAGAAACTGGATGGAAAAATCCCTGCATAATTAATCGTGATGTGTGTTCGGTTTGCTGGTTTGGAGTATTATATCTGGCTTCCATGCACAACTTAATTAGACGTCCAAGAAATGTCAAGATTTTTGCTTGAACAGGTTCATTTTTTTTTAGAAAAATCAAATCACCGACGTGGAATCTATCGATGCATGTTTCATCCACAATTCGCATGCCAAGAACAAGGCGAACGGTCGCAGAAGCATCAGATGCATTGATTAGGAAATGAGGTTTAATTAACAGTCATTGCCTGCAACCGTCTGAACAAGAATAATTAACGGAACGATCTTCACCGAAACACTGTATCTATCTGTCACGTCACGTCCAATAACGACTGCATCCATCTGTCAAGTCATGCACATTTTTCTCTAGGTTGCTTGTGGAACAAATGCCATAATCAAAATTAGGCTAAACCACCGGTAATTTTGGTGCTTTGTCATTGAATGTTCTTAGAACTTTGTTGTCTCGGATCTCGAGAACCCTATATAAATTGAAAAATTAGTGCTTTGTTTTGACCAAGTACATACACGCCTTAATTACAAGCATCTATCAGAAGTAAAATAAAATATTGAAAAATTTGTAATATACATGACATTAATGCGTTTTCTATAGCAGTGAGACAGTGATTGATATGTCACGACTATAGTAAGTACAATTTATCTCCTTAAAACCAGGAGTAAGTACAATTTATCTCCTTAAAACCAGGAGGCCAAATATACTTTTTCCCGTAGCATCTGAAAGCATCTCGCTCACGGCCCAATGAAACCAACCGTGCTTGGCCCAACTGAACCATCACTCAAAATTCAGACTCCAGACATCTGCGACTTCAGTGTGGTTCTTGACTGGAAAAGAAAAGGAATTGCATAATCATGAGCGACCTAATTTATTCTTTGGGAAGTTCTCCTTAAATGAATTGGAGGTTGAGACTCCGTCAAAGATACTGGCGTTGACATATATATATCGAGATGTCGACATATTGGAATTAAATTTACCAAGAAAATTAAATGCGTTCGTTTGGATGCAAACGTTTGCCTTCTAGGCTTCTACGTTCGAGATGATTAATCTGATTGCAATAGAAACTGAGGGAAAATTACCTGCATAATCATAGTGGTTTTCTGTGTTTCTTCAGCGTATTCATTCTGACTTCCATGGACATTGTAGACGTAAACCTCGGAGAAATGTCCCTTTTTTTGCTTGAAAAATGTTAAATTGCATTAAATTAAATCAAATCACCGACATGGGAACTATCCATGGGTCATTTGCAATTCGGCCTGACATGAACACGAAGGAAATTACACGAGTAGAAGCTCCAGATAGATGCATCGATTAGGAAAAAGGAAGTTAACAGTCGTTACCTGAAACCATCTGAACAATTAATGAAAAGATGGCTTAACCAGAAATCTGCACGTATTTTTCTCTCGAAACAAATCCTTTAGAATCTGAGGTATATATAGATTGGACATGCAACTCGTACGAACTTATGAGATCTACTTGCTCGGCCAATGGCATGCATCCATATGTCATGCTATGCACATTTTTACTATGTTAGTTGTTGAACAAATTTCAATATCACACTAAAAATAATCCTGAGGGTAATAAAAAAGGGCATAATTGTTGGTTAAAGTGATATATTAATAGAGTAATGTCTGTTTAAAGTTTTATTCTAACAAAACAAAATATATCTTATATTTTAAAATTTTTATCTAGGCACAAAATATGCCTTATATTTTTTTTAAAATTATCTAGGCCCTGTATTGCGAATTGTAATCAAGCATTAATTAATGCATGCGTGCAAATTAAGGTATTAGCAGACGCGAGCAGCCCCACTCCCCAGGCGCTACCAGCTGTTCCTCCCCCGCAACCAACATGTGACATTATATGGTACCATGCATATGCTTGATAATTCAAGGCAAAATTAGTTCTGTAACACTAAAAGATCCCGGTTAAGCCAAAATTTGCTAAATGATATACTCCTTCTATTTTAAAATATACCAACCATTAATTTATTAGAATATAATTTTTATAAGATAAGATAAATTTAATGTTAGATTCGTGTTCAAAAATACTTCATTATAATTATATTGTTATGTCACATAAATAATATATAAGTAAAATAATTGTCAATGAAAGTTTTATCCTAAATAAAGGGAGTAGTAGTTTTATGATATTTATTTTAGGACAATTCAAAAATATATCTTTACTCATGTAGCAAATTACAAGACAGGGTTCTCTACCGCTACTTAAATTTCTGAAATTTTGGGTTTTTTTCCTCTGGTGTGATATTATCGCTCCACCCCCCCAATTTTTTTTCTTTTTCGGAATTTCAAAAAACAATGTTTAAATTTAGCCAATATTTGTTCAAAATTTACATTTTCCAGTTTTTTTTTGAAATTTTCCGTTTTGTTGGTCCCCTGAAATGTTTTCAATTACTGCAAGTTGTGATGAATTTTTAATTTTGATTTTTTTAAAAATTCAATTTGTCAAATTTTCCTGTCCATTTTTTTGAAATTTCAAAATTTCCATTCTAGTGGTTGCCCAAAATATTTATGATTTTGAAAATTGGGATAAAAATTTAATTGAATTGAGAATGCAACTTGTTATAGGTGTAAAAGCATCATTTCTAAAATTTTATCTCTCTAAGTGAAATGAAAATGTTAAAATAATGGCCATAATGTATTCTAGCAAATTACTATAAATCTGGAGCATCCTATTGCAAAGATATATTTTTAGAGTGTCCGCAAATGCTACAAGACCACAATGTCTTATCAAATTATGCCTTTTAGTTTCAAAGCATCAAAAGTTTTCAGTTCATTTTAATAGTTTACAAAGTAATATATGACAATAGTTTATGTTATTCATTATTTAGGTAATGGAAGCAACGGTACCGGAGATGCAACCCAAAGCAAAGACCCCACGGGTGAGTCAATCGAACGATCATCTGACCAAACGTACTCTCTCCGGATGTCGTTCGTCATAACATCATGGATTTACTGTCTTAATTGTCCTCGTTGTTCTTATCAGGCAAGGGTTTGTCGTCAACTGTACCGGGTTGAATCAATTTGGCTAATAGAACGATCGATAGACCAGCGGTTGATGCAAATTGATTGGTTGCAAAAGATGTACATATGGAAGGTCATATCAAAGTAATCTAAAACAAATAGACATTATATATATATGTGTGTGTGTAGTGTGTTGTACTAGCCTCAACAAACATTATTTGCTGTTCTTTTATGTGGTTCAGTGGTCTACATTCGGGCTTCCTTCCACACGAGTTCAGGCTGAAACTTGCATGAATTTTTACAGGGGATAAAACAAATGAGAGAAATTCTGGAAAATTTACATTAATTCATTATAAATAATCTAGTATTTAGCAAATTATTTCTCCTCTACACTTCTGTTAAATTTGATGCACTTTTTTTTTCTGCTTGAGGACAAACTGGACAAGACAATTTGCTGGTGCTGCTACTGTAGATCGAGGAAGCACTTACTGCTGCTGCTATCTTCAGATCGATGAAGCCGCGTCGGGCGGCAGACACACGGAGGCCGCGACAAGCGGCAAGCAGGTGACAACCGCGACGGACGGGCAGCGACAAGGAAGGAGTCACGACGAGCGGCAGGCGTGGGACGACGACTTGATGCGATAGACGACGGCAGGCGATAACGATGGTTCGCCGACGCACCGGGGATTTTTCCAGCTAGGGTTTTCGTTCAGTGCTCTAGTAAAATGTCATGCTTTGGAAATTTTGGTAAGAAACAGTTACATTGTCCAGCCCAAAAGGGGACAAATATTTTTTACAAGAGGAATAAGAAATGACCAAAGCACCCTTAATATCTATATTCTTAACAATACAAACACAAGCACATTATATAGTCGGTTTTTTTAATAATTTTTAATTATTTGAGCCTTTTTTATTTTTTTAAATTTTAAAACTAAACCATTTTAAAATTTATTTCTAAATCTACACCTTTAGCCACATTACGACATCTGGTGTGACCTAACAATATTATCACCTAAGTCAGATTAACCATTAGAAAATTACAAATCTCATTTCTAATGAGGTGGTTGTGTTGTTCGGTTACTAGATGGTTGTGAACATTTTTAAAATTAAAAAATAAATAGGTTTAAATAATTTAAAAAATCGCTTTTAGCAGAGTTGGCGCAGTTTATTTGCCTTGTGTTTGCACGGCATGTATGATAACAATTAAACACAAGCCTTGGCAATTAAAGTGGTTCTACAATTGTGCTTTGTCAGCAGAGTTTTACTCAAATGTACTCTTACCTTAAACTCTGCATTTATCCCACTTATTGGACATAAACATTAGGCTATTCTAGTCAGGCCACCACTACCTGTGTACAACCAGGCTTCGAAAATGTGATGGTAACAACTTGGTTATCCCACTTATTGGCCATATTAAGCTGTTAAAAATAGAGAAATCTCTCGATCAACTATCCTATTTAAAAATAAATTCAAAATTTTGACAATATTTGTTCAAATTTTACCTATTTTCATCCGTAACCAAGCGATCATCAATGAAACTGCTTAAGGGCAGTATTCGGTGACTGAACAGTTTTTGAAATGGAATGTATGACGGGGCTAGAATTTATTAATTTAGAAGAGAGAACATGATCCAAGGATTGTGCTTGCTTCTTCGCCGAATGCTTCAATCTGATCATACCACTAGCAAAGACATCAGGCTTATTATTATTTTTTGGGGGGAGGGGGGTGTAAAGGTTGTCGTCAGCTTTACTAGAAAGCATAACCGGAGAGAGACAGCAAATAATGTCAAATATTCAACAACCGCAACTCACACCATGCAAATAATGTTAAATAACTTAAATCATGATAAGAACATTCACATCTTGGTAGAGATATAGCATAAATATTTAAGACATTTTTATGAAACTATAGAGATTACACTCGAAAAATGCATGGAATGACATTGAATAAATGTTACATTAAAACAAAATTATGCTATCGAAAGAAGAAATGTTATGCATATGTCCACTGAAACCTAAACAATTTTTTTACGAGGAGCCTAAAGAATTTCATTCATGTCCTTAGACTAAACATGTATATCTTCATTAAAATGCACCAAAATAAAAACCATTGCTCCAAATTATTCCTCATATAATCTTTATGTCAAAAACCTCGATTATACAAGCTATTATTTATGATAACGAGAACTATCTAGTTAGATGAGGTCTCAAATAAAACCTAGATAAATGCATCCATCCAACCTCACCACTGACCTGGTATACACATACCAAAGAAAAACAATCAAACCAGGCCTCCATCGAAATATGCTTGTCAACCATGTGAAGGCAACAACCAGATCTAGGACTTGATCTTGGATTATTCTCCAATTATCTCAAATGCTCATAAGGTCATACTTGTGCTTAGCTAGCCACAGGAGAGATGCTAGCTTCATACTTTTATCTTAAACTTTGACATCAAACACAAGGAAAGTTCTAGCTAGATAATTAAATATAGGGATACAATTACAGCTAGGTTATTTACATAGGTTGATTGGTAGAATAGTTGGTCCATCCAAAACATGACTACCCCAAATACACAAGCAATTGACTAGGAGTAATCCCACCCCTAATTAGGATTATCCTGAAAATCCTTGCACACGTAAAACATTCATCACTTTATTCTTGTCCTGAAAATGGCTCTAATGCAATAACAGATAAAGAAAGCAACAGTCACATTAATTAAATTAATGTACTAGAAATAATGCTAAACCTAACATAATACATGCAAGACCACGTCAAGTAGAGCTTTTTGTTGTCTCAATTTTGTATATAGCCAATTTTGTTTCACATCTATTTGCAACGAAATTTAAATAAAGCTTAAGGAACATAGAACATAAGTAAAATATCATAGTATCATCATAAGGCAATAAGTCAATAATACAACTAACATTTTAGATTCATCATCGTTTCAAAATCATGTTTTCAAACATGTTCATAAAATACAAAATTATACTCATGATACTTCATCATGCCGCTCTTAACCATAGGTATTGCTAACCGATTAGTTTTGACTCTGTAGAGTTTGCACAACTTTACCCATATGATGCAAAAGAGTAATCATGTCACAACATGCCACGCGACATCGAAAGATACCCATTTTACTAATTATGACGAAGTCCTAAGGCCTAACCTTGCACGAGCGCGGTGAGTGAAAATCCACACTAAGTCCAAAACCTAGTGCCGTTAAGATGGTTGGCCTACTAAACCTGGTAATGTGGCAAAGCAACCCATGAGACACTACACCATTATATTGGATATGCTTAAATACCCATTGCGTGAGGTGAACACATGCTCCCTTAGACTACACACACTGCCCACATGGCCGTACTGTAAACACAGATGGTGACATAGAGTTCATTCCTTAATCGACTCGAGTGAGTACTCCACCTATTGGTATACAACTATCACATATGTATACCATTTGCCACCTAAGACTTAAACATGTTTACATCATTTTATGTTCACAAATAATTAGATAAATAGACTCTGCCTAGAAGTTGTAAAATGCTTAAAATGACATGAATATTTGAGACAATATGATTATAAGCAATATTCTAAATATGGCTAAGTAATAGGCATGTATATAAATAATAATAGTCCCATTTGTGTATAAGTAAAGCACTTTAATCATCCCTAAGGTTACAAGCAGCAGGATATCAATATTTCGAGGTTGATAAAACAAGTTAGGAATAGCTACCATATACCACACTTTAATTATTCATAGTTACAATTACAACTCAATAACTAAACACGGCCTTTCAATCTAAACAAATTAGGGTAGGCTAGAGTTGAAAACCAACAAGAATCTTCAAATTATTCCAGTACAAATCTTGAGATATATCCCAATCTTTCAAATCCCTTCTTATTGTTTCTCTTCATTTAATTTTAATCTTTTTTCTATCTTTCTTCACATTATTATCTTGACTTAATATTTCACAATATACTGATGTATCTAAAGGTCTCCTTTGAATATGGCTAAACCATCTCAACCGATGTTAGACAAACTTTTTTTCAATTGGTGCTACCCTAGTCGATCACGTATATCTTCGTATCGAACTCGATCCATTCTTATATAACCATAAATCCAATATAGTATACGTATTTCTGTAACAATCAGCGGTTGAATATGACGTATTTTTTAGATCAATATTCTGCTCCATATAGTATAACAAGTCTAATCGTCATTCCATAAAACTTGTCTTTTAGCTTTTGTGATACCATTTTATCACAGAGTCTATTAGATATTTGGTGCCACTTCAACCAGCCCACTTTAATTCTATGGCTAACGTTCTGTACGCGCCGAATCTCACGCGCCCGGCAAGAACACGCTGACGCCTGGGAGGTCTGCTTAGCTCCAGTGCAGGTCGGTCGGCTTCTCTCTGTGGCTCGAGGTATGCACGCCGGGACCCGTGAGGTTCGCTCGACTTTAGCATAACGGTACGGGTGCGGGCGTGACAGTCAATTTGACCCTGCAATTGACAAGAAGGTGAGGCGAACAGGTCAGTCGGACGATGAACCGATACGAGAACTCACTATTGGCTGGTCACCGATAGAATCAAGGTGGTCATCGGCCACGTCCGGATGGCTCCTATTATCGGCTGATCGTCGATAGGGATCAGTACGCTCTTCCATCGGTTGGGGGTCGATGAAGGCGTAGGCAGATGTCGACGAAAGACATGATGGCTCCGGGTGTGATGAAAGCGAGATCCTGATCCATCGGTTATAGAGCCGATGGAGGCACTGAAGGTTATTAAAAGCAAAGCGCACAGGATCTCTCCTGCTAGTCGACGGAAGCTGTAGCGGTTTTTCATCGGCTGGAAGCCGATGAAGGCATATGTGAAGTGGTAAGGAATCGTATAAAAGGCACATCGGCTGTAAAGCCGATGCTGCTCCGGATATGGTAAGGACGAAGTGAACACATCAGCTAGGTAAGCTGATGAGAGGACGTCTTTCTGAAGACATGTGCGTATCGGCTAGAAGATCGATGCGCTTGGCATGACGCTCGAGGGAAGTCTCTGAAGACTGATGTGTATCAGCAGAGGGGCCGATACACTGGGCGTGGTGCTTGGGGTATAGATAACTCATCGACTAACACTCTGATGAAACGTCGTATAGAGACTTATAGGCCTACAGCTCAATCTACTGTCAGCAACCTCGTAGGTCGAACCTAACCGATACAGCATGAGACCGATGACGACAGAGAGAGCTTGATAGACTAACCTTGCACGGACGTGATGCAGTACATCCGATCTGCCTAAGAGATTGAACCTAACTAATACAGCCTTAGATAAAGTGAGACATATCGGGATAGTGGCGGGACATATCCCTTTGTCGGAGATCGAATTTAACCGATGTAGCCTCGCGTCGAGAGCTAGAATCCGTCGGTAAAAACCTAGATAAACTAGGATAGTGATACGCTGAAGTTGTATTGATCGAAGGATGTGTTCGTACATGTTTCCAGGGGCTCTATATTTATACACTAGGTTTCAAAGTCCGACGCATTTACAACAACCATCGGATGTTATTTCCTAACAAAGATAAAAGAAAATATCTCTAAGAAAGTTAACTAAACTAACTAAACCTTTCTATCTATATAAGATACGATTTACATAGATAGAATATCCTGTCATGAGTTCAACGGCTCTTCCTCAAACTTGGTCTCATTTAGATAACCTTCTATTCTTAGACCGAATCTTTTGCTGCTTCATTCAATCGGCTTCCTCCCTATAGCAACCGGACTCTTTTTTACTTAAGTTGATCTTTTTTCTAATCTTTTCCTAGGCTTTTCAAATTTTGATGTTAACACGTCCACATTAATATCTCCATCTATCTGTAGCATTAATCCCAAATATCAAAAAGTGTTCTTCTAAGACACTACTTGATCTCCTAAACTCACATCTCCCTCTTCGTGTGCGATAGTACCAAAGTCACACATCAAACATTTAGTCACGTCTCAATTACGCATGCAAATTTTGTGAATCAACACTTTTGCCTAAAACATAGGTTTAAACATCATCAAAGGAAGAGAGGGGCACTTGCCTTTCCCAAACTCCTCTCCAAGGTCAGAAACTAGAATAGGCTCCTCATCGATGTCATCCATATAAATATACAAGTTCGAATAAACACCAAAATATGCAAAAATCCAAGAACACTCTAATATGTATGATTTTCTTAGAGTGAGTTGGTACTGATTTTAGATGAATTACGGTAAAGGAATTTTTATTTTATCAATTTGCATTCTAAAGATATGTATTTTAGAAGTTTTATACACACATAATTTATACACTATACAAAATTATACATGCATTTTGTGTGCTAGATCCATCAAGTTTTAGTTTACAAAAAAATAGAGCATAATATTATGAATCCAACAAAATTTGTTTCCCTTCACTCTGAGTTAGAATGAATTTCTTATGAATTTTACAATTTAAGACATTTTTATATTCAACAGAAAAGTCTTAAGTTGATTTTCCTTATTTTCCAGATTTTTAAATCTACTGGGCCTACATGCCAGTGACTTGGCAAGATTGTAGAAAGACCCTGGATTTACAGAAAATCAAGCCACACTCCTACCCTTACACAAAATTTCTGGAAAGGCACTTTACTTATTGCAAATTACAAATTTTATAAGGACCCGCATGCTAGTGAGAGGAGATCTTGGTAAGTAGCACCTAACGTTTTAAACAATTTGCAAGTCGGGGTCCCTGCGCGCTAACAGCCTCCCATCCGTGTGGGTCCCACTTGTCAGTGAGACAGAGGCAAGAGGCCTATGGCACCGGTGAGGTTTACGGCGCCGCCGACGGCGAACGGCGGCGAATCTCGCCGAGAGGCCAAAAGACAAAATGTAGAAGACACGCTGGTGAAAGTAATGGTGGTAGACTCACTGGCTGGAGTGGCCGGAGCCGACGGTGGGGACAGCGCAAGCGGCGGTGGTCTCGGCATGCATGTGCATGTCGGGCTCCAGCTCGAATCTGGTCGTGGCTCTATTGGGTCCCTGGGTGCTCACCGTGGCTTGAATGCAGCTTGGGGAGGTCTGGATGGCAGCAGGAACTCCGGAATGGCTCGGTGGAGGGATTCCACAAGGCTTCGCGTTGGCAGCTTCTTCTAGTCTGCAGGCTTTCGCGAGGGAGTATGCATGCGGTCAGTAGCGTCTCCAGGAGGGATAAAACGCGAGGAACTGAACGACTGCTTACTGAGGCTGCTGGAATCAATGATTCAAGACGGCGGCCGAGGAGGAAGATGACGACATGATCTCGCTCTTGGGGACGTCCTAATCCTTCTTGCAGTGGCGATGACGATGGCCAAGTGGCTCGACCAGACCTGGTACGGTTGACAGCGAACGTACAACGGCGGCGTCCACCAGAGTTGAGGGCGTGAACCGCGGCGACACCGTGGCCTCGACCTGCACGACATGGGGCATGGATGTGTTAGGGCATGGCTGCATTGCGGCGAAGCTCACCTGAGCGGCGGTGGCGGCGTCAGGATCTCGCCGGCGTCAAAGTTGACGCGCTCGTTCTCAGAGATTCACAGGGGATTCTCTCTGGTTTCTCCGCAGAACGAGACGAGGGCGAGAGGGAGAGGCAAAGGGCGGAGTAGTCGGCTAAATGGTGGAGGTCGCAGGGGTGGAGCTCGGCTAGGTGGCATCCTGGCGCCGAGGCGCGTGCTCGCGGGAATGGCGTGCATTCCAGGGGTGGAGAGCGAGCTGGCTGGTACCCTAAGGCTTACAGGTTGGGTCCATAGGCCCTAGGACCCACTTGGTAGTGAAAGAGCAAGAAAAACCATCTAGAAGCTAAGTGTTGGCACTGTTTCAGCTAGCTGTAATGCACCTATGGTTTCTCCCATTTCCAAGGGGTTTCAGAGTGTCCAAATTACTGTGAGTAGATGAATATGTGGTCTACAGATGTGAAAACTGCCAAGGTCAAATGTGCTCTGGTTAATAATGTTTATAGGTTTTGCACTCATCATCTCATGCTCCTATGTTATGAGTCAATTCGAACCAAAGATCCTGTAGTTAGACAACAACTTGGTCTACCATATACCCGACATGCACTGGAAAAGGAGTTGGGGTTGATGTTTTGTGAAGTGCCAAAGTTAGCTCTCTGATTTTACATTTTCCCAGATTCTTGGTGAGTTGAGTGATTTAGTTAACGCATCAATTGAAGAGATAAATTTATGCCAAAATTACAGTAGAGTAATTGTGTTGTGTAGGATTTTTGAGAATTTTTCCATGAATTTATCTTTAACCAATTTATTTCTGAATTTTTCTTAGCCACTTCAATGCATATGATCCTATTATGAAAATGCATTAAAGAGCCAAAAACAGAGAAAATAAAGTATGCAAATGAAAACAGGATGTTTTTTTACTTGAGCATTTTTGCATAATATTTTCCAATTTACGTTAGGCCGTATGTTACACTTTAAATGCTCTTCCGCCTCAAGCATTGCTTCATGTTTTTATTCCAATAATTTTGAATTTGGTCTTCAACAAATTGCTTTGCTTTTTCACTAATGTGGAGCAAGCATTCCCAGTTGGACAGTTGCAAGATGGTCAAAGAAGTTTGATTGATATTGCTACATTTGTAGTCCAACAAAATCTACGGAGTAACCTGGTGTGCTGAGACATTCACAATCCAAAAAAATGCGTGACTATAAAACATGTAGATATAAAGTTAGGACATTTCAAGGGCTAAAATGTTTAGCAATCAAACTTCTGCTATTATATATTTTTATAGAATCTAAAGAGTGCAATATAGATGTGCTATCTATTTCCAGATCAAAAATAAGTACTTTTCATTTGAACTTGCATCACTAAGTCTGCGATTGGACTTGCTAGAATTGACCAATACATTGCCCCATTCTAAGATATACAGTAGTCAACACAAATAAGTTAAGTTGTATCTAGCCTATCATGTTTATCGATCACCCCACGTGTGATTCATTTGTGATCTTGCAGGATACTTTTTTTTTGAAAGATCAAAAATGAAGGAAACTAAGGAGAATCTTAGTATCATACTAACACATGTGATTCATTTGTGATCATATATGAAGGAAATAAGGAGGATATTAGTATCATACTAACAGGGAAGAAAAAAATAGCTCCACCCACAGGTGATTCTTTTTTTTACCAAACACACGTGATTCATTTGTGATCCTGTAGGATACTCTTCCACATTTGTGATCTTTTAGGATACTCTTTTTTGGAAGATAAAAAATGAACGATACTAAGGAGGATCTTGGTGTCATACTAATGGAGAAGAAAATAGCACTGATGTGCTCTGCACCACATATGCAACCATTGCTCACATTAGGCACCCAAGTGAGCCCAAGAGGACTTGAACTTGGGTGGTGGGATATACACCCACATCTCCCGCCAAGTGAGTTAGACTCACTTCCTAATCCTGTAGGATAATCATTGTAGTAAACATCAACAGATTCATCATATGATAGGTATCATGGGGTAGATGACACTATCGCTCATAGACTTTGCTCATATAGCAAAACTAATAGTTCTATGCTAACCCGTAGTCTCAAAAGATTACCAAACAAAAGAGAAATTAGAAGAGGCAAAGCCAACAATTTACAGAATTATATCTCAAAAAATCAGGAACATAACTGTTGTTGAGCCAGATAACGGTCACTCAGATAATAGGCGACTGCTTTGGGAATGCCAACAGGGCCAGTGCAAGCCATAATTAGGCCAGCGACGGCAGAAGAAAATCTGATTGCTGAGACAAACATAAATGTCAGTCATAAAATTTTAATTGCTCAGCAAGCACAATGCTACTTGGACAGTCAACAACTCAACTATGTATTAATTATCATAGATGCCCAATTCACATAGGACTGCCTCTAGCCAGCGCGTGGACATGAAAATTTGGCAGTATACTCGATATGGATAATTTCATATACACATTTCAAGCACACACAAAATTCAGGTGCTTGTGACTTGATCCCTTGATTGGTGGGTGAGATTGAGGTGGTGCATATTGCACGCCATCTTCATTTCCTGCCAAAAAAAATTATCTCAACTGATGTAAACAGGAAAGGGGACAATGGTACTGCAGATCAAAAAAAGGATCAACTCACACTTTGACTGCATCTTTTCTAGAAAACAGCGTAGCTATATGCACAGCTATGAAACAAAATTATGTTGCACCTAGCAAGCTGAGCTATGAAACAAAACGCTCCCAGTTTAGGCCATCATGTCATTGAACTATACTGATGAAATGATCTTTACTTGATACTCTATCCATTTCTATTTATATGACGTTGGTATGGAGGGAGTACTCACAAATGTAATTTGTAAACCACATTAAGTGCCTTAATTATTAGCTTCAAAATAAGTAATGTCCACCGGCGAAAAAAATCCCATAAGTGATGCTAACAGTTGAGTTGTCATACAGAGTCTTTGTTGACAGAGTAGCACAGATTATCAGTTGAACTATACTGATAATCTTGTGTGCCAGAACATTTTCTGTCTTAATATTTTGTCTCATTAGTAGCACAGATAACTGCACGTTTAGCTTTGGATTCTTGGGCATGCATGTAATGTCTGGGATGTAGGAAGAACCAGTCTTTCAGTTTAGCCGTTTTTTCTGTTATTCAGTACAAAAAGATGGAGCTGGATTCAGATCACAGGATGGCGTGGTCAGTCATCGGATCCTGTAAAATCATGCATGTAACAACCTCCTGAATGGAGAGGAACAAAAGGAAGAAAACCCAGAAAAGCTGCAATCAGTTCGCAGCACCAAAACTCTGTTTTTCGCTCTGTTCTCTGAACTTGTTCTTAAGTTTTAACTGTAGCACTCAGAAGGCTGGCGCAAGGAGACATGGTCCGCGAGCTCCTGGTGATTGATCATGTTGATCTATTGTGTGATGGGTGTCTCGCGGGCAGGCAGTGACGATCGCCGTTCCCGGAAGAGGCCAAGGTCAGGGCGCAAGCGGTGCTTGAGCTGGTGCACGGTGACTTATGTGGGCCTAGCAACACCGGGGGGTAGGAAGTATTTCTTGCTCCTAGACGACGACATGAGCCCGTACATGTGGATACGGCTCCTCTCTAGCAAGCATGAGGCGGCGGTGGCCATCGAACAGTTCTAGGCTGGCGTCGAGGTTGAGACCGGCTGGAAGCTACGGGTGCTGCGCACTAACTGTGGGAGGGAATTTACCTCTGTGGAATTCACCGAGTATTGCGCCGAACATGGAGTGATGCGCGAGCTCACGGTCCCCTATTTACCACAGCTAAATGGGGTCGTCGAGCAGCGCAATCAAACTGTTGTTGCGGCGGCATGATCTATGCTCAAGGCGGCGCATTTCTGCGGGAGGTAGTAGTGGTGGTGTACGTGCTTGTAGAAATATATAGAGTGACTAAGACCACAAGAGTATACAATAGAGTCGGGTCTATATATATAATCTAGGCTAGTGATCTGTCTAACACCCTCCGTAGTCACAGCGGGAGGAGAACGGACGTAGAGACTGGACCGAAAACTGGTGAATAAAGGCGTGGACAGATTTTTGGTCATTATATCGGCAAACTGATGTGCTGATCGTACATGGAGCATCCGAACTTGTCCTAATGCTATCTTGTCATGGACAAAATAGATATCGATCTCGAAGTGCTTGGTGCGTCGATGATGGACCGGGTTGGCGGTCATGTAGATGGTACTGACATTGTCACAGTAGACGACGATCGCGGTGGAAAGGGTGCACGGAGCTCCTAGAGAAGCTGGTGAAGCCAGCAGCACTCGGCGACGGCGCAGTACTCGGCTTCAATGCTAGACTGGGACACTGTAGTCTGGCGTTTTGAGGACCGGGATACGAGAGTGTCACCAAGGTAAATGCAGTAGCCGGACGTAGAGCGTCGAGAGTCGGGGCAGCCTGCCCAGTCCGCGTTGAAGTACGTGGTGAGGGAGTCGATGGGGCTGGAGCTGAGATACAGCCCGCTGGAGAGGTTGCCCTTCATGTAGCGTAGGATTCGCTTGAGCAGCACGAGGTGAGGTTCGCGCGGAGCGTGCATGAAGAGGCACACTTGCTGGACAACGTACGTGAGGTCGGGCCGGGTGAGAATGAGGTATTGGAGAGCCCGGCAAGACTCCGATAGTGAGAGGGATCGGCAATGAGTGCGCCATCGGCAGCGGAGAGTTTGGTTCGAGTGTCGACCGGAGTGGGCGTGGGGTGACAATTGGCCATGCCCGCACGCTAGAGGAGGTCGATGGCGTACTGGCGTTGGGAAAGAAAGAGCCCGTGGGAGGAACAGGTTACAGAGATGCCAAGAAAATGGTGGAGAGGACCAAGATCGGTCATGGCGAACTCAGAGTAGAGTCGGGCCATGATCTGGTCGAGAAGAGATGTCGAAGACGCTGTAAGGACAATGTCATCAATATATAGAAGTAGATAGGCAGTGGCGGAGCCGATATGGAAAGTAAACAGGAAACTATTGGACGCAGAGGCCACGAAGCCGATATGCCAAAGATAGGCAGCAAAGCGCTGGTACCAGGCACGAGGGGCTTGTTTGAGGCTGTAGAGAAAGCGTTGAAGAAGACAGACGTCGTTGTGACGAGAAGGGTCGATAAAGCCTGGAGGCTCCTGGCAGTAGACCATTTCCGTTAGGTGGTTGTGAAGAAAAGCGTTCTTCACGTCTAGCTGATGGATCGGCCAGGAGCGCGAGGCAGTCAAAGTGAGGATGACCCGGATGGTGGCGGGTTTGATGACGGGACTGAATGTCTCGTCATAATCGACACCGGATTGTTGGGAGAAACCCTGGACTACTCAGCGAACCTTATGACGGGCAAGAGAGCCATCGACGTGGAATTTGTGTTTGAAAATCCACTTACCGATCACAATATTGGCGCCGGGAGGTCAGGAAACGAGGCGCTAGGTCTCGTTGTCCATTAGGGCCTTGTACTCATTGGCCATGGCCGCGTGCCACCGAGGGTCGGCTAGGGCGGAGCGAGATGTCGCCGAGATAGGTGAGATAGAGCTGTGGACGGCGGAAAGCCCGTAGCGCTGAGTGGGGTAGAGAGACCCAGTCTGGGAGCGGGTGACTATATGAGAGATGGAGGGAACTGAAGCCGATAGGGGTGCGGGAGTTATGGGAAGAACTGATCGGGTGGGGGCGTCATTGGCTCCGGGTCGGCAACTGTAGACGATAGGAAAAGAAGGAACTAGATCGGCCTGAGCCGATGGGGTCGGGTGGGCTGAGTGGTCCGATCGGTCCGATATAGATGGATCAGCCGATGGGGTGGGGGAGCTGATGGAAGCTAAGGAGCCGATGGAAGTGGGGTGTCCGATGGAAAGGGGATGGTATCAGCTGAAGGATAAACGAAATCGGTATCGGCCGTTGGAGGTGGGGCCAATGGGGGTCCGATGGTTGGGACATCGGACCGAACAGTGGTGGGATATGTGAAAGGTAAGTCCTTAGCAGTGGCCGATGAGATGGCCCGATGGAGGGGACAGTGGAGGAGACCTAGTTGGCATGGTGTTGGTGAGGAGGAAGTCGAGATCACTAGAGGAGGATCTCGGATGAAGTAGACCGAAGGGAAAACATGTCTCGTCAAAAATGACGTGACGAGAGACGATGACCCGTCGGGTGGAAAGGTCGAGACATCGGTATCCCTTGTGAGAGGTGGGATAGCCGAGGAGAATACAGGCGGTGGAGCGGGGAGCGAGTTTGTGGGAAGCTGTGGTGGTGAGGTTTGGGTAGCAGAGGCACCCGAAAACGCGAAGGTGGGAGTAGTCGAGCGCCGTGCGGTAGAGAAGGGCATAGGGAACATTGTTTTGAATGGAGGAGCATGGACGCCGATAGAGAAGATACGTCGCAGTAGCCAGAGCTTCGGCCCAATAAGTGGCAGGTAAGTGGACGTGAAGTAGAATGGTGCGACTGATGTTGTTGAGGGTGCGAAGGAGGCGCTCGGCTTTGCTGTTTTGAGGAGAGGTGTAGGGGTAGGAGAGCCGGAGATGGATGCCCTGCGAGGTGAGGAGGGTTGTAACGGTACGGTTAACGAATTCCGTACCGTTATCGGCTTATAGAGACTTGATAGGGAGGTTGAACTGAGTGGACACGTACGTGATGAAGTGAGTGAGGTGAGAGACGACCTCGGATTTGTTGATGAGCGGAAAGGTCCAACAATAGTGTGTGTAATCGTCAAGTATAGCGAGGTAATACTGATTACCGGAGACACTTTTAACTGGAGATGTCCATACATCACAATGTATAAGTTCAAATAAACACGAGGTACAGTAGAGAGAACTAGAAAAGGGCAGACGCACATGTTTACCAAGTTGACACGAGTGGCAAACTGTGGAGCTGTTGTGGGTACATCGGATGGAGGCGCTGCGACGGAGAGTGGCGACATCGTCGGGGTCAGGGTGACCGAGGCGAAGGTGCCAAAGGTTGGTGGAGAGGGCGACGCTGGCTTGTGGAGTGGACGACGTAGCGGGAATGGTGTAGAGGTCTCCGTCACTATTGCAGCGAAGGATCTGTCGCCGGGTTGGGATATCCTTCACAGAGAAACCAGACGCGTCAAATTCGATGGAGCAGTTGTTGTCTCTTGTGAATTGGCGAACAGATATAAGATTGTGAATAAGAGAAGGTACGATAAGAACATTGCGTAGGGGGAGGTTAGCAGTGGATGTAGACAGAGAGGAGTCACCTCGGCATTGGACATTTTTCATATCGGCTCCCCATTGCCTATCTACTTTTATATGTCGATGACATTGTCCTTACAACGTCTTCGACATCTCTTCTCGATCAGATCATGGCTCGACTCCACTCTGAGTTCGCCATGACCGATCTTTGTCCTCTCCACCATTTCCTTGACATCTCCGTAACCCGTTCCTCCCATGGGCTCTTTCTTTCCTAACGCCAGTACACCATCGACCTCCTCCAGCGTACGGGCATGGCCGATTGTCACCCCACGGCCACCCCGGTCCACACTCGAGCCAAACTCTCCGCTGTCGATGGCGCACTCATTGCCGATCCCTCTCACTATCGGAGTCTTGCCGGGGCTCTCCAATACCTCACCCTCACCCGGCCCGACCTCACGTACGCTGTCCAGCAAGTGTGCCTTTTCATGCACGCTCCGCGCGAACCTCACCTCGCGCTGCTGAAGCGAATCCTACGCTACATGAAGGGCACCCTCTCCAGCGGGCTGCATCTCAGCTCTAGCCCCATCGACTCCCTCACCGCGTACTCTGACGCGGACTGGGCAGGCTGTCCCGATTCTCGACGCTCTACGTCCGGCTACTGCATTTATCTCGATGACACTCTCGTATCCTGGTCCTCAAAACGCCAGACTATAGTGTCCCGGTTCAGCGCCGAAGCTGAGTACCGCGCCGTCGCCCACGCCATCGCCGAGTGCTGCTGGCTTCGCCAGCTTCTCTAGGAGCTCCGTGCACCCCTCTCCACCGCGACTGTCGTCTACTGTGACAATGTCAATGCCGTCTACATGACCGTCAACCAGGTCGATCATCGACGCACCAAGCGCATTAAGATCGATATTCATTTTGTCCGTGACAAGATCGCATTTGGACAGGTTCGGGTGCTCCATGTACCATCGTCACATCAGTTTGCCGATATAATGACCAAAGGCCTGCCCACACCTTTGTTCACCAGTTTTCGGTCCAGTCTCTACGTCCGTTCTCCTCCCGCTGCGACTGCAGGAGGTATTAAGACAGACCACTGACCTGGGTTGTATATATATATAGACCCGACCCCCCTTTATATTTTCAGGGTTTTAGTCACTGTACACATTTCTACAATAAGCTATTTGCATCTGTAGCAGGATGGAAACATTGAGGCTGTTGATTGCTTTGGCTGCACAAGAATGCTGACAAGTGCATTACATGGATGTAAAGTTAGTTTTTCTGAATGGAGACCTTGAGGAAGAAGTCTATGTGGTTCGGCCTCCTGGTTTGATGATGAAGCTGAAGCAGGCAAGGTCCTGAAGCTCAGGAAGGCCTTATATGACTTGAGGCAGGCTCCATGAGCGTGGAATGCAACATTTTCTCTGAACTTTACATGGTCTGTTACTGAAAGTGCAGTATACATACGAGAAACAGGGAGATCGAGATTGATTGTCGGAGTGCACAAAGATGATCTCATCGTTACAGGGGCTCAACTAGTGGAGATTAATTCATTCAAGCTAGAAATGAAGAAATTGTTCAGTATGAGTGACTTCGGATTATTGAGCTATTATCTGGGAATGGAGGTAGCTCAGAAGGAAGATGGAATTGTGCTGTCCCAATCAGCTTATGCAGCAAAGATTTTGGAGAAAACAGGAATGGAGGTTTGTAATCCTGTTAATGTCCCTATGGAGCCGAGACTAAAAATGAGGAAACAAGGAAGTGGAGACTCTGTTGATTTAACACAGTACACAAGCACAGTTGGGAGTCTCAGATATCTAGTTAAATACTAGACCAGACCTAGCATATTCAGTGGGATATGTTAGCAGATTTATGGAGAAACCAGCTTCTGAACATTGGGCAGCCGTGAAGCACATCTTGAGGTATATCTTAGGGAATCTAATGGTTGGCTGCTGGTATGGGAGGAAGCAATCAGAGAAGGTAAACTTGGTTCGGTTCAGTGACAGTGATATGGAAGGGGATGTCAATGATAGGAAGAGCACCACGGCCACAGGTGTGTTATTCAAGTATGGGGACAACTTGATCAGATGACAGTCCCAGAAACAGAAAGTTGTGGCTCTATCATCTTGCGAAACTGAATATATTGCTGCAACAACTGTCGCCTGTCAGGGTATTTGGCTTAGTCGCTTGGTAGCTGAACTGCATGGTGAAGAACTTGGCCAAGTTGTGTTGAAAATTGACAACAAGTCTATGATAAATCTTTTCAAGAATCCAGTACTCCATGACCGAAGGAAGCATATTGATACTTGCTTCCTTTCATAAGGGAGTGTGTAAAGAAGAGGCAGATTTTGGTGGAGCATGTGCGTTCTGAAGATCAACTTGCGGATATTCTGACCAAGTGTGTTGGACGAGTTCGCTTCCTAGAACTGAGGAGGAAGATGGGCTTGGAACTGGCACGCCAAGATTAGGGGGATGACAAAATATAAGCTGATAATCTTGTGTGCCAGAACATTTTTTTGTCTTAAAATTTTGTTTCATTAGTAGCACAGATAGCTGCACGTTTAACTTTGGATTCTTGGGCATGCATGTAGTAGCTGGTGATTGTAGGAAGAACCAGTCTTTCAGTTTAGCCGTTTTTTAGTACAAAAAGATGGAGCTGGATTCAGATCACGGGATGGCGTGGTCAGTCATCGTATCCGGTAAAATTGTGCATGCAACAACCTCCTGAGTGGAGAGGAATAAAAGGAAGAAAACCCAGAAAAGCTGCAAGCAGTTTGCAGCACCAAAACTCTGTTTTTCGCTCTGTTCTCTGAACTTGTTCTTCAGTTTTAACTGTAGCACGTCTGAAACTCTTTCAGAGTTCCTCAGTTTGCCACTGATTCATTCGAGAGGGAGAGTGTTTTGTTGACATTTGTACTGGTCGCTTCCAGAAGAAAAAAAAAGGCAGGATATATCTTGCTGTGAGATAGATTCTCACGTGTTAAATCAAACAATCTGGTAGATAGATGAGACTTTTAAAATGGAAATAAGGCTAGAAGTCACCTGATAGAAAATAAAATGATCAAAACCTGTCCATAACAATGCTATGTCATTGTTACAGTTAGAAATCCTTCACTGACATTAGACCTGCATATATATAATTAATGAAGTAAAGCTAGCTATCTTTTTTATTATAGACGGCACAAGAGAATGCATTCTGCAGTCAGTAACTGAATATATAAATGTATGATGTACTAAAATCCCACTCGATGTCTCTCGCATCATCTCACAATTAAAGGAAAGGGGAAAATTGAGAAAGCCATGGCTTACCGATCTATAAGGCAATAACTAATGATTTCACCAAAAAAAAAATTCTTTGTTGACAATGATCTATCACATGTTGAGCTGCTCCAATGCCATCTCACTGATAAATGGAACAGTAACAACTCACAGATATCCAAGAGGCCAAGAATTTCATAACTACTTCTTCATCATGTGATATGTTGAGAATAATTTGTGAACCAAATAAATTGTATTGACCTCCATCCATTGTGTTGGATACCCTAGTTGAATTGAAGGTGGTGTCAAGAACAGCGAGGAACCAATCAACATCCAAGGCCAGTCTCACTGGCAGCTGCCAGGTTCTTCTTCGCCGCCCTCGTCACGGCTGGTGCCTGATTGAAGCGAACTGGGATCAGCTGCAGTTACTTTGACTGCAACTTTAGCAGTCATCCTATCCCAACCATTGAACAAGTCACCAATGGCTAGATCGATCATATATCTCTTCCTTTCTTTCTTTAGTAATTTGGTAAACTTAAATTAATTAATTTTGAACTTCAAGATTAATTACATTCAGTAATTACAAATTTGAAATTTCATTTATATATAAATATGTTGAAAAAATAATTCCATAGTTGTGTACGTATAAATACATTGAATTTTCATTTGTAAAATTTGTAGGATCATGAATTACGTAAATATATGTAATACTATTAACATATGTGAGTACACGAGGTTAATGACTGGTATAAATTAATCTCAACATGTAATTAGTTCTCTATAGCCAAGATGTTTGTTTTCTCTAAATTAAAATGATTGACATCCTATTTGACACAAGAAAAGCATAGTTAATTTAATCATTATTCTAATCCCATGTAAAAAAATTTCATGCATCAACTAAGTGACTTGTTTTCATCTATAACCTGAGTACTAATTAAGTGAAGGGAGCAAGGAAGAAATACTCTGTGATTGATCTAGCCTTCACTAATTGAACGGATGGATCAATGGACTGCTAAAGTTGCAGTCATAACTACAAATGCAGCTGATCCAGGTCAAGCAGTATTCTTCTGACATCTCGACTATCAACCATCCAGGCATCCAGCACTCGAGACAGTTATCCACGATTACATGTTCCAAACGTCAGATGTTTAGTAGGAAATGCTTCCTTAGTTTTCTCAATGAAACCTCCTGATCGAAGAAGAGATTCCAGAGATTGCTCTAATAAATAGCAAATAGTGAGTCAGTAGCAGATTGGTGTCTACGTAGCGGATTACGGATAGCGGGTAGGCGCTAAATTTCAATAGCAGCATTTCATAATCACATATAACTTTAAGTATATAGATCATAAATAATGACTTTCTAACACATCAACAAAACAACTAAGAAACAAATTAGTGATACATCAATTGGCATATGGAGATTTAGTTACACTCAAATAGTTGGTTTCTTGTTCCAACTTAACTTAAATTAAGAAGCATTAGCTGTCACGACTCATAAGAATACATAATTATAGCAGACAAGCAACTAATGGACTTATCATTTGTTATTGTCACTCGAAGCACCAACCCCATCAACCTTATAGTCACTATAGTGACCGCTAAGTCGAATTATGTATCACTATAACGGTTTGCTAAATCAAATAGCGTAGCTTTATCTTACCGCTACCAATTCTCAAGAATTGGAAGTCAAAAACTTTCAAAATAGACCCTCCGTTTCTCACCTTCTCCATTCCTCTTGTCTGCCAACGCTGGCCACCATATGACTATGCGCGTCGATGGTACGCATCCCGGTCTCATCCTCCTCCATCGGAGCTACCACCCCTCATCACGGCCTCTCCTCAGTTGAAAATGCAAGCTACTATCAGCTTCTCCATCCATGCTCATTGGCCCATGAGTTTGGGATTAGGGCATGTGCCAGAAGCCATGGCCATCGGCTGGGTGGTGGCATGTGAGCAGCACTTGCAAGATAGAATATTCTTTATACCACCTCCTTATTTGAATATGGAACATTGCAGTCTCGAAGCAAAGATGAAAGGAGGTTATGTCGCTAGGTGTTAACGCCAAAATTTGGTAGGCCCGCAAACGGGATTAGCCGATGGATGAGAAGTCGATTGACTTATGGAAGGAAGTTGATTGATACAGTGAAAAAGCCGATCAGATGAATTGAGAATAGATTCTGTTCAGTCAAAGACTAAAGGTTATCTAGATGGGATCGGGTCTGAGGAGGAGACGTGAAAACCACAATAGGGTATTTTTATCTCTATAGAATATATCTTATAAGATAGGCAAGTTTAATTAGTTTTGTTAACTTCTTAGAGAATGTTTCCTTTTGTATTTAGAAAATAATATCCAAAGGTTGTTTGTAACCATATCGAACTCTTGTAATTCTAGGGTATAAATATAAACCTCCTAGAACCTTGTAAGATATCAATCATAGATTAATATACAACTTCAGCGCATCGCCACCCTAACTCATTTAGGTTTCTTTCAGCAGGTTTTGGCTCTTGATGCTGAGCTGTATCGGTTAAGTCTGATCTTTGGTAAAAGAGTAAGTCCCGCTACTATCCTAGTATATCTGCTCTGTCTAAGGCTGCATCAGTTAGGTCCAATTTATTAGTCTGATCGGATACACCATACCACACTTACGTGGGTTCTATCGGCTTATCGTGCTCTTTTGTCATCATCAGTCTTGTACTGCATCAGTTAGGTCCGACCTACTAAACTGCTGATAGCGGATTGAGCCTTAGTCCGATAGGTCTTTACGTGACATTTCATCAGAGTAGCTAGCCAATGAGTTATCCATATACAGAGCCTCATGCCTAGTGTATCAGCTTCTCAGCTGATATACATATATCTTGTCCAGCGATTATCTAGCATTGAGACTTAGTGGGTTTCGTTTCCCTATCAGCTTAGATAGCTAATGAGCTTAGTTATAACTGATCGAGACATAATTTCACTGACAATGGAAGATCTAAATGAGGAGCAGAAATAACAAATAGAGCAGAACATGGCTAACTTTTTAGACCCTATTTAGAGTCCTTTAGTATAACTAGACAAGAGCCGATTCAAAAATCACAATTTCCAAAACATGTTTTGATTGGAGAATCAATCCAATCAACACCTATGAGTCCTCCAAAGCCGTTACAAGAGATAATCAACGAAGTAGTTTACCATGCACTCATCAACCAGTCAGGAGTGTTGATGAACACACTTCACAATCTGATCAAGAAGACAAGGGATGAATCCATTGCTCGAGAGACTAATCAAGATCCTATATATTTGCTGATAAAAACAGAGCTACCTTAGGTGACTTATGGTACCAAAAGGGATATATCGGTGAATTTGTTTCCACCAGTACAAGGTCGGACCACTTATTATAGAGGATATCAGCAGGACTACCTAGCTGTTAATCCCGATTCAAACAATTATCATGAAGAATATCCTAGGCAGAATCGGGTACCAACTCCACCTTTTGCAATATTAAAGGGGATCTCGAGGGAGGAGGATTGGTCAGCTAGGGTTGCAGAGGTGATCAGTGAGCAATTTGGTATCAAGTCTAAGAAGCAGACTTTTATGTATTAGCACCCATATCTAGAGTGGTTCGACAAAGTTCTGCGGCCGCACTGATACAGAATATCAGATTTCTCCAAGTTCTCATGGTAGGACAATGTATCTACGGTGGAGCACATTAGCTAATTTTTAGCCTAGTGTGGAGAAGCAGCAGCTGAGGAAGCCCTAAGAGTTCGATTTTTCCTACTATCCTTATATGGATCAACCTTCACCTGGTCTTCCTCATTACCACATAATTCAATTCGGGGATGGGCCGATCTGGAGAAGCAATTCCACAGGTACTTCTTTGTTAGAATTTATGAGATGAGATTAACATATTTAACATCGGTTAGACAGAGGCCTGATGAATCAGTCCCGGAATACATCTAATGATTTCGGGACATTAGAAGCCGATGTTATAGTTTGATCTTGAGTGATGGATAGCTGGCTCAATTAGCCTTTCAAGATTTGCTGGCTCCAACCAGAGAACACTTTTCATTGCAAGAGTTTATAGCCTAGCACACCTACTACAGAATGTATTGGCTCATGAAAGCCGATTCCATAAAGCTAAGAAAGAAAAATTCCATCGGAAGGTTGTTCAGGTGCAAGCTTACTCATCGGACTCAAACAATGAGGAATCCGATATTAAAGTTGGTTTGGCGGAGTGGACTAAAAACAGGAAGTCAATATCATGCCTATGGGTGAAGAGTACCGGCAAAGAGGAGAGATACGACTTTGACATCAACAAAGTTGATAAGATGTTTGACCTGTTACTTCAAGAGAAATAGATTCATCTTCCACTGAATCATGTAATTCTCGAAGTGGCATAATTCAATTTCACATCATACCAATGAGTGTAAAGTTTATTAGCAATAGTTGCAATCGGTTGTCGAACAGGAGAGGATTAAGTTCAAAGACAAGAAGCCAATGAAGATTGATGGTCATCCGTTTTCTATGAACATGGTATTAGTGGGATCTTCGAGAGATCGGGCCGATGAAGGGAGGTGTCAGGGTAAATCAAAAGTCACTTCATCGGACCTGGTTGAGAAGTATTCCAAGTGTTAAGATGATGTACGATGGACTATGTCACGCAAAGAGAAGTATAATCTGTATTGGTGTTGTTCGTTCTTTCAGTTTTGCTGGGATCAGGATATGAGGTTACCATCAATCGAAGACTGTCTTGAGTGCAATAATCCAACGTCGCAACATGTTGAGCATGAGAGGTCTTCACAAAATCAGCTGCTTGCAAAGCAAGTATTGATACATAGCCGATTGGGGCCAATCAATAAAGACTATAATAAAAAGTGGCTAGCAACAAGGAGTTGCATGAAAAATAGCAGAATCCAAACCCCCGGTGGTGTCCAACCAGAATCTTCTCGAGAAATTAGAAGAGAAGGGCACAACGGTTGTGGCATAGGGAGCAACGGAAGAAGCAATGTCAAGACCATGAGGAAGTCGATTGTGGTCAAAGGGATAAACGAGTTTGATGCGTCAAGCGTAAAAATGATGGAGTTGATGCATTGACTCCGATAAACATGGTGTTCTTCTTGCCTCTGAAGTATAAAGCATTTTCATTTGATGAGAAAGACAAAAAAGATGTTTTCGCCCAATTGACGTTGTAACTCAATCAATATATATTTGACAAGCCTAAAGATTCCAAGCATCAGCACCTGAAACCATTATATATCAAGGGGTATATAGATAGCCGATGATAAAGATGTTGGTTGATGGGGGTGTAGCTATCAATCTTATGCCGTATGCAACGTACCGTAAGCTAGGGAAGACTGTCGAAGATCTCATCAAGACAAATATGATGTTAAAAGACTTCAGCGGAAATCCATCAAAAACAAAGGGCGTGTTAAACGTGGGGTTAACAGTGGGAAGCAAGACATTGGCTACCACATTCTTCGTTATCGTTGGCAAAGGATCGTATAGTCTATTCCTTAGTAGGGACTGGATTCATACCAACTGTTCTGTTCCATCCATGATGCATCAAAGTCTCATACAATGGCAAGGAGAACAAATTGAAGTAATTCCAGCCGATAAATTGACTAACGTCACAACAACTAATCTGCCGATCTGGGAAGTCGATCGAATCGATTGCTTGTCTAGGAAAGTATGAGAAGGTGATTTCCTCGATGTCACCAGCCAAGGGATACAGCCGATCTAGCAAATCAGCTCAAAATTGTTTCTCTCATGGGCACCATTGAAGACTTTAAAGAGAAGTCCGGGCAAGGATTTACGTCAGCCGATGACTTAAGAAATCGATATAGGTCTAGGAGATAGGCCAAGGCCGATGTATATAAGTAAAAAGTTATGTACCGAATTTCAAAAAGAATTAATAAAATTATTGAAGGAATATCAAGAATGTTTTGCTTGGGATTACCATGAAATGTTAGGTCTAAGCCAATTGATTGTTGAACATCAGCTTTCTATCAAATCAGGGTATCGATAGTTCAAGTAGCCTCCGACAAGATTTAAAGCAGAGTTATATGATGCAATCAAGGTAGAGTCGTGAGGTTGTATGATGCAAATTTTATTAGACCATGTCGATGGAGAAAAAGAATGAAAAGTTGAGGATATGTATTGACTTATAGGATTTGAACAATGCCACCCCTAAAGATGAGTATTCAATGCCAATGACAGATTTGTTAATTGATGCGACATCAAGTCACAAGATCATCAGCCTCATGGATGGTAATGTAAGTTATAATCAGATTTTTATGACAGAAGAAGATATACCTAGGACTACATTCCAATGTCTTAGAGCTATTAGCTTATATGAGTGGGTAGTTATGACATTTGATTTAAAAAATGCCGATGTGACTTATTAAAGAGCAATGAATTATATAGTCCATAATCTCATCGGCCTACTAGTGGAGATATATATAGATGACGTGCTGGTTAAATCCAAGAGTGTTAGAGGCAATATAGACGATATGCAAAAAGTACTAGAGAGGGAAAATAAATATGGACTTGGGATGAATCCTTATGAATATGAATTTGGCGTATTGGCTAGATAGTTTGTATGCTTTATGGTTCATGAGAGGGGAATTGAAATCAGTCAATGAAACATCAAAACCATCCAGAACATTAAACCACCAGTCAACAAGACAGAGCTACAGTCTTTGATCAGCAAGCTTAATTTTGTAAGAAGATTTATTTCAAATCTATCAGGAAGGATTGAGTCCTTTCCTCCCATGCTAAATTTGGGAGCTAATCAAGAGTTCGTGTGAGGCACTAAACAGCAAAAGGCTTTTGATGAAGTTAAAAGTTATCTGAATTCTTCGGTAGTATTGATTCCGCCGCAGGAGGGGATACCATTCAAGTTATATCTATCGGCCAATGAGAAGTCTATCGAATTGGTACTGATACAGGAATTTGAAGGAAAGGAATAAGTGGTGTTCTATCTAAGCAGACGGATTATGGATGCTGAAACAAGATATCCTACGATGAAAAAATTATGTCTTTGCTTGTATTTATCATGCACAAAGTTAAGGAATTATCTCTTATCAACGAAATGCACAGTGGTCTATAAAGCCGATGTGGTTAAATATATGTTATCGGCTCCAATCTTAAGAGGGTGAATCGATAAATAGATCTTTACTCTGATGGAGTTCAATATGAGATATGAATCAACTAAAGTAGTCATAGTACAAGAAGTGGCCTGTTTCATCGTGCAACATAGAGGAATCCATGAAAATTTTGTGGAGCTGATTCTATGGGTTTTATTCTTTGATGGATCAGTTTGCAAGCATGGATTTGGTATCGATTTAGTGATTGTATCATCTCGGGTGGTAAGCTTTGAGTTCGTTTTTACAATCAAGCCATATCATACCAATAATCTAGCAGAGTATGAAGCGGTACTCAAAATACTTCAACTTTTGAAAGAAATCGGAGCCAATACGATAGAGATAATTAGGGATTCATTATTGGTGATCAAGCAACTATCTGGGGAATATGAGTACAAAGATGATGTCTTGAGATTATATTATAAAGAATGAAAACATTTATTGAAAGATTGCAAGATGGTGTCATTGGATCATATTCCATGGGATCAGAATATAGAAGCCAATAATCTTGCTTAGATTACTTTGAGGTATTGGCTGGATAGAATGACAGAAGTTGAAATACCTGATATCGATAATCGTATTGAAGTCGATGATTGAAGATGGGAGATTATCCAATATTTTGTAAAAACTATCATATTCTAGGAAACTTCGGTATAAATCTACCAAGTGTGTGTTGCTTGATAAAGAATTATATTATTGGACCATAGATGGAGTTCTATTAAAATGCCTGAGTATAGAATAAGCTACAATGATTATGTGTGAGGTGCATGAAGGTGTTTGTGGAGCTCATCAATCGGCTCACAAGATGAAATGGTTGTTAAAAAGAGCTTGATATTTTTGGCCGTCAATGCTAGAAGATTGCTTCAGGTACTATAAAGGAATCCAAGATTATCAAAAGTTTAGAAACATACAGCGAGCACCAACATCAGCTATAAATCTAATGATCAAGCCATGGGTGTTTAGAGGTTGGAGAATCAACATGATCGACTAGATTTATCCTTCATTAAGTAAAGGGCATAAGTTCATATTGGCAGCAATGGATTATTTTACAAAGTTGTTAGAAGCTATCCCTTTGAAGAAAGTTACATCTAAGGACACGATTGAATTCATCAAAGAACATATTATCTATTGGTTTGGGATTCCACGAACAATAACTACCGATCAGAGATCTATTTTTATGTCCGATGAGTTTCAACAGTTTGTTGCCAGTATAGGTATTAAATTGCTAAATTCGTCATCATATTATGTTCAAGCCAATGGACAAGCCGAGGCTTCCAACAAGAGTTTAATCTGTTGATCAAGTGCAAGATTGATGAACAGCCACAGAGGTGGCATGCCACATTAGCCAATTTATTATGGGCCTATCGGATGGCATGTCATAGATATGTCCGAGTACCACCTTATTGGTTGGTATATGGGCATGAAGCGGTTCTGCCATGAGAAATTAACATTGGCTCCACGTTGATATCTCTGTAGGATCAACTTACAACCGATAATTATTATAACCTAATGGCAGATGAGCTTGATGATTTGGCTCAGAATCGGCTAAGAGCACTTGAAAGGATCAGGAAAAATAAAGCTAAAGTAGCCAGTCATTAAAAAAAATGATGACTAAATCATTTTCTGAAAGAGATCTCATTTGGAAATTGATTTTGTCATTCAAGTCTAGAGATAATAAGTTTGAAAAATGATCACCTAATTGGGACGGGTCCTATCGGATTAATCGTTGTGTGCCTGCTAATACTTATGTAATGGAGAGTCTTAAAGGAGAAGAATTTGCCAAAGCGTACAATGGGAAATATCTGAAGAATTATTATCCTAGTGTTTGAGTTGATGCCTAGATCAGCTAAGTGCAGCCGATTTTTTATCCTCTTTTAAGACCAGAGCCAATAGTGTTGTATCGGCTGACAATAGCCAATATCAGTTGGTATCGCTTACATAAATCATCTAAGTACAGCTGATTTCTAGTTCTCTTCAAGACAAAAGCCAATAGTGTTGTTTTGGCTGACAATGGCTGATTGTAGTTGGTATCGCTTGCCTAAATCGGCTAAGTATGGCCGATTTGTCATACTCTTTAAGACAAGAGCTGATATTATTATATCGGCTAAAGATAGCTGATATCATTTGATATCGTCTTTAGAACAAAATAAACAAGACTCGGCCAAGTCAATCAAGTTATATTGTAGATAGCAAGAGTTTTGAAGTGACATCACAAGTTTTCAGCATTGAGATATTACCAAAATTTCTTGATCGCTTCAATCACGTGCAGGCGAATTTTATCGATTTCACCGATGTCACGAATGTCTTCTTCATTGGATCCGGAGATAGTCTTCAAAGTTTTATGTCGATGAGCTACCTGACACACCATTGCTACCACAATGGCCTTCTGATTGTGTATTGATTGTGGTAAGCCAATAAGGTGGGATTCTATGACTTTAATATTTTTGCGCACCTTATCAAGCTCCACATCAAATCGACATCTTGCTTCTTTAGTTCGTCTAGTTTGGATTGGGTTTTCTGTTAGTCAGCTATCATTTTATCAAGTTTCTTCTTCTTGAATTGGGTAGATAGCCAATCATTTTGAGCCAAGTCTTTCTATTTAGCACAATCGGCTATATGTTGCTTGGTCATGATCAGCTGGATCTTGTGTGATTCCAAATAGGCAACAGGGATCGATGTGTCAGTGAGTTCCTCAGGCAGAAGATGCTTAATTTCAGCGAGTCTCTCCCGGATCGATCCATAATCCTCTACTAGTGAGCCGATTGGGATATCCAGCCGATGGATAATGTCCTATAGTTGTTCACGTACATCATCTGGTAGAGATGGCTTGATCGCCACACTAGTTGTTGTATCTTCATCCATCTATAGGTACTTGCTGATGTCAAAGGAGAACAAATCGGCCAGAGACTACAAATTGACATCGGTGAATAGGAGAATAATGGGTCAAAACGGAAATACAGATGTGAGATGAGGTTACGTGAGACTGGACGGTGGTGACGTGATGAGTGGCATCGGCATCGGCTAGGTATGGAGTCTTTTCAGGAAGGTGCCGATGTCCGATACGGAGGTAATAGGGACTATCTCAGTGTCTTTGATTTGAGGATCGACTGCTGAAGACATTGAGATTTCTAGAGGTACCATCGGCTCAATGTTCACAAGGATTTCTGACGATTAAACTTCAGGAGCCGATGGTTCAAGCTAAAAGAGAGAAGATTATCAGAAGAAGTATGAAAAGTAGATAAAGATGGTAATCAACACATACCAATAAGGGTGAGGGAGCCGATGTTTCTATAATGGGAGGTGCTTAGGAGATCAGCATCATGACCGTGACATCGGCGCTGGATTTCTATTTCTTGGAGACAGGGCAAGTTACCAGCTTCTTGCGCTTTGTTCCTATTGGCCACGACGCTCAAAGAAGAGCCGATGGAGAAGGAGCACCATATTCTATATGGGGTTTGGCTGATAGTGGTTTGTACATAATCGGCTGGCCGCTCACACTAGTTGTTGACTCTTCTTTATCGCAAGCCTCCAAGAAGGTGGAAGTTTGAGAAATATGATCAAAGAGAACAGAACATAGAGAAGTATTACCTCTTTATCGGGCTCGACATAATTAGGATTGAGGCATGAGCAATATTGTTCAACTGATGAACTGAATAGGTGTCTTCTCTACTCTGACCACCATCCAGTGAAAAGTCTGGTATTGGTAGTGCATGGCTCAAAGGTGGTGATCTCGCCCAAGGATAGGGATTCTATTATCATCCTCAGCCAATCATACTCCAACGCACTGTTCATGTCTCCTCGGACTTGGAGTTTACTAATGAAGAATAAGCCAATAGAGAGCTAGACGAATCCTAATTAATGAGAGCTGACAAATGGGCGATAAAATTCATATGAAGGATATTGGGATCAGCCTAATGAAACTATGGTTGGTAGAAGATTGGGAGTGATAACTGATAGAAATATGATTTTTGACTCTTCATCGGCCAGAGCACTGAGAGGATAGAATTTGGAGGGCATTTCAAATGATGATGCATCCTTATATGTGAACTAGAGGGTTGCTTCTTTGGTGAAACCATAGTAGAAGTTCTTGAACCACTGGCCTAGTCCGATGGGAGTCATCTTGCTTCTATGAAGAGCTGGTGTAACTTCACTCATTGTGATGCATCGGCATCGGCTAACTTCACTCTCCTCTGAGTAATCGACTAGGAAAGTCAAACTGGTAAAGGAGGTCCCCATGATGGCTCTAGAGGTATAAACATTTAGTCACAGTTGTATGAACCACTAGGGGCTGCCGATATGTACTATTGGTTGGTCAGCCGATAGCTTGTTTGCTACTTGATGGAGTAGTTGATAAGTGGCTTCATGTAAGTATTGCCCCAATGGAATCTAGTGATGATCGGCTAAGCACTCTGCCAAATATTGCATATTGATTGTAGGGCCGAGGGTCACACCGCCGAAGACAAACTGCTCTAGCCACAGATTTAGAAACACAACATGCTCCTAATCATCAACTGGCCCAGAAGTCTTGTTGTGGAGAGAGATGTACTTAGTCCAACCTCTGATATTTTTGGTGTTGAGTTTGAATTAGAGGTTGGATGGGTTGATGTAATCTATGGTGTTGAGACATGTTAGCATAACGATGTCTATCAAAGTAGGTGTGATCGGCCCGTGACCAAAAAAAAAGGCGTTGAGGGTGTCCGACCAAAAATAGGAAGCCAATGTGAGCAGAGGCTCATTTTTCTCCATATTAACTAGGGAGGCATTAATGCAATGGATGATTTCCATCTCCTCCCAAACTATTCTCTTAGCGACTGATACTCTAAAGTATTAGTTCCTCCATCTAGGGAGTTTGCTAGGGCAAGATCTAAAACTGTTGGTCCAGTCATCGATTGACATGGACATGGGCTTGAAGGGGATTCATTGTATTTTGCTATTAATAAAATCCGTTCGATCCTCGCTACCCATAGGGTCAAGGTAAAAGAAATCTGGATGGTCGGTAGCTAGGATTAGGATTTGACTCCATAGGCTCTACAGTAAACAAGAACCGGACGGGGAACAGGTAAAGAATGGAATGGATTAAATCTATATAGATTATCGAGCAGGGGAGTGAATGAAAGGGTTATCTTAGGGACTACGATCATCGACGCCATTATACCAGGAAGAGATGAGTGAAGATCAGCGATCAGTGGAGCAACTTGCAGTGATTCGCCTGAGTTCCTCGAAGCTTGTCAAGGATTTTGGGCTCTTGTGGTATGAAAGCATGAAGAAAGGGAATGAGGGGGTGAAATGCTTTATAGGGGTATGATGACCTAATGGGAATCTACACCGATTAGGTATTGTTTGTGGGCTATAGTGGGCCACCTTGGTTTAAGGAGAATTCTAACAACTTAGAATTTTAAATTTTGTTAACAAACTCTGAAATTGGAAGGCATAAGTTAACACCATAATTTGGTAGGCCAATAAACGGGATCGGCTGATGGATAAGGAGCTGATCAGCTTATAGAACGAAGTCGATTGATATAGTGAAAAAAGTTGATCGAACGGATTGAGGATGGATTTTGTTCAGTCAAAGGCGGAAGATTATCCAGATAGGACCAGGTCTAAAAAAGAGCTGTGGAAACCACGTCATGATACTTCTATCTCTATAAAATATATCTTATAAGATAAGTAAGTCTAATTATTTTTGTTAACTTCTTAAAGAAAGTTTTCTTTTGTATTTAGAAAATAATATCTAGAGGTTATTTGTAACCATATCAGACTCTTGTAATCCTAGGCTATAAATATAGTCCCTGTAACCTTGTAAGATATTAATCACATATCAATATAAAACTTTAGGGCATCGCCACCCTAGCTCATCTAGGTTTTTTTTCAATGGGTTCTGGCTCTCGACGTTGAGCTGCATCGGTTAAGCCCGATCTTCAGCGAAGGGGTAAGTCTCGCCACTATCCTGGTGTATCCGCTCTATCAAAGACTGCATTAGTTAGGTCTGATCTCTTAGTCTGATCGGATACACCACATCATGCTTGCATGGGTTCTATCAGCTTATCGTGCTCTTCTGCTATCATCGGTCCTGTTCTGCATTGGTTAGATTTGACCTACTAAACTGTTGATAGTGGATTGAGCCTTAGACCGATAGGTATTTATGCGACATTTCATCGGAGTAACCAACCGATGATTTATCCATATACAAAGCCTTATGCCTAGTATATCAACTTCTCAACTGATATACATATATCTTCCCCAGCGATTATCCGTTAGCAATCAATCTGGTTCTGTTAGATCTGGCATAGAGACTTAGAGGGTTTTATTTCCCCCATCGGCTCAGATAGCTGATAAGCTTAGTTATACGCTTGCATCAGACCCTCGGCCGATAGCAGCCAATGGCCTCACCCATCTCTTCCATCGTTACATTCGATCTAGCATTCGTCGTCTAGGTGTCGTTATCCTCAACCTCATATTATTTGGGTTTGGTTCGATCTATCAAGGTTGGCTCTAATGGTACCATTATGGTGGTTACTAGGTCTCGTGCCTTTGGGAGATCAGGTCTTGCTCCCTATTGTTCATTGCATACTCTGTTTGAAGCGTCATCGACTCTTCAACTAATGAGTCCTTTACTTTATTCCACGTCTTTTTACCTACGCCTTCATCGGTTTTTCAGCCGATGCATGAGCGCTACTATCCTATCAACAACCAACCGATAGCTCATAGATCCCATCCTCTCTATCTCCTTATCAATTGTAGGGTCAAATTGACTGGCATGCCCTCGAACCTCGAAGCTAAGTATCTGCACTGAAGCAAAACAGACCTCCCAGGCCTCCGTGTGGCTAGACGCCACCTCTTTGATCGGACCTCCATTAGCTCACCCCCTTCATCGGTCTGATCGGCTCCCATGCACATGCCAACACTAGGGTTGGTTATTTTTCAAGAAGAAAACATCTTTTATAAGCTAGGATAAGATAATAGAGTAGAGCTTTTCATAAATAGTTTTATTTTAGTAAAATATGGCCCTTAAGGACACTTGAATATAGCTAGGGTTTTGTTCCTAAAGCCAAACCTATACTCTGATACTATCTTATCACACCCTGACCTGACACTACTGAAAAGCCAATGCCAAATAAGACGTACCACCAAGGATGGCGAACCATCCCTAGCGGAACCGTGCGTGACAGTGATAGTCTCAGGATTCCAAGCTGGCACCCATGGTAACAAAATAGTAATCATGTAAAAACTAAGCGAATACACTGTAGCTTGTTGTCATGTCGGATATATCGTTAGCAACAACTACCAAGAAAAACTACAGTAGTAGAACTTACCACAACTAGCACGCTAATCCATAGGCAGTGGCATGGGTCTAGGGAAGAAACTAAACTCCTCAACATCTTCAACCTAAACTTAAGGGAAAAAGAAAAACAATAAAATAGAGAGGTTGAGTACTTTTGTGCTCGCAAGTCACGAGAAACATGAGTATGCAAGCTGAAGACTAGTTTTATTTTGCAAATCTTTTGTTTGAAAATGTTTTGTAATATTTAAGTGTAAGTTTCACAATTCATTTGGAAAGAAAGTTATTGTCTCAATCTGATGCGAGTTACTTTGCAACAACTCAAACATGAGAACAAAGTTTTAGTTTCATTAATAGTTTCTTTTTATTTTTATATCTCTTTAACAAATATCATTGCTTAAGCCATGCACAAAACATTTATCTCGTTTCATCTAGAGCTAAACCAACATCTTTCTTTTCATTGGCTTCTTCTCTGAACCACCCAAGTTTTAGTTTCCACTTCCTTTCAGGAAACCTACTCTATGATGTCATCACGGCATCCCGGGTCACATAAACCCGTTTCCAACTACCAAGATCATCCGTTAGTCACTAAGACTGACTCTGTTTACAATTCCCATTCCCACAAATATTTTTCATAAAATACTAGTAAACAAATTTACGCTAGGAGAATTACCTTATATTCGCCCTTAATCGTGGGCACAATTATTCGAATAGTTTAAGCTCTACAAAGTATGTACGCTTTATCTATATGATAAGACACTAACACTAGATACCCGTCAGCACCAAAAGTTTGTAATAATGCCTTTCCAAAGCTGACCCATAAATAACCCATGTCACATAGTTGGGTCAAGCCAACCCAGCACAGCGACTATCCGTTTGGGGGTGGGAGAGGCAGTGGTGCTTCCGAAAGGTACAGGGGGGTTTCGATGCCGGTTAGGGCCAACAAGGCAGCGCAGCTTGAAGGAAAAATAGAGAGAGAGAAAGAGGGAGCACGTGAGGAAGTTGGGGGTCACCGGGAGCCTTTATAGGTGGAGAGGGCAGTGAGGTGGTGGCGTGTGGGGCATGGTGGTGCCATGCACGGTGAGGCTAGTAAGCGGGGCCAATCGGTGGTAGGAATGTAGGGTTGGCAACTGCAACTCTACGACGAGTGGTTGACGATGGGATGGGACAACGGGGAGTAGGGCCGATGACTATAGGGTATGGGACTAGCAAGGGGATGCAATGTTGCTACGGGATTCCACTGGGAAGGGGGAAAAGCGGTGGGACTTGCAACGGTGATCCACATTTGGCATGGTGCAGCACAGCGTGGACTCTGGCTATCGACAACAGGATTCACGGTGGTAGGTCCATATTTGGCACGACACGGCACTGTGGGGTCACGACACACATGCGCGAATGTGGCGGCCGACTTGGCATTCTGCCAAGCACATGATCTGTATGCAAGTGCAGCCCAGGAGAGGGGTGAGCTCATGGGAGCAAAGGAGTAAGTGGCCGCGAGTTAGCCCTAGGGCTAACATGCTGGCCCGTGGGAGTTGGCAAAGTTGTGAGCGAGCACACAGGAGCGAAGTTGCAAACATGTGTTGGAGGGGGCTGGCTTGCAGGTCATGGGCCACAAGGAGGTGATGGTAAGGGAAAAGGAGTTCAGCCAATGGCATGCTTCAGGGATTAGGGAAAAGGACAGAAGGGGGTGACCGCGTGGGCCAGTGGTGGGCAAGGGTGTGGCTAGGCTGGCCTGGGAAGGAGTGGGGAGAAGAGGAGGCAACTAGGCCGAGGGAGAGAAATGGAGAGAAAGTAGCCCAACATAATAGTTATCCCTTTTCTTTTTTTAGGATTTTAGAATTAAAATTTAAACAGAATTTGGAGGGGTTTTGGATTCAAATTTGGTGTACAATCTTATTAGAATTTTTGGATTTCAAGAGGAGGTATTCAAAGGATATTTGAAACTAAAATTTATATTTGAATTTATCAACTTTTAGGTCTAAGGAAAATATTATAAGACAGAAATATTTAAAAAGAAAGTTTGGGGTTCTGGTAGGGAAGAAATTGGATTTTAATCTAGGGGTGTAAGAGAAATTTACGAGGGTAGTTCAAGTCTCAAGATTTAAATCTCCAGATTTGATCAGGAGGAAAATTTTGTATTGAAATTTTTTAGGGTTACGAAGTGAGATTTAATTGAGATATTTGGTATGAGAATTTAGATACACAAGAAACCAAATTTTTAAAAATATATTTTTTATTAAAATAGTTAGTTTTAAGGATTAACCTAAAACCGGATGTAGTGTTTTTTTTTTGCCGGTGGCGTGGATCTCTACATCGGCTGGTGTTGTGTTTCTTCCCTCGACAATCTTCTCGGGCGACAGCGACCGTGAGATCGTTTGGAGGGCGGGGTTTTTTGTAGTGAGGTTTAGGTTCCCTCGGCAGATGGCGTCTGTTGACTCCCCATCGGTAGGAGGATGTACTTCCTCGCGAGCGGCGAGGGAGCGGCCGTCACCGACAGGCCTCTTTGCCCGGCTGGATGGCCTCACGTTGACAGAGAATGGGGATACTTGGTTAGTCATTGCTGATCGATCTGCGGCGTCGTCCAAGAACCCTAGATGGGTTGCTGTTGGCAAGGTTTTGTCCCCGAAACTGATGAATATTTTTGCTCTAGAAAGGGCTATAATGAAGCCGTGGGAACTTCATAAGAAGGCAGCGTTTAAGGAGATTGGAGACAATGGTTTCGTAGTGCGGTTTGCATCGGAGGGGCATTGGAAGCATGTCATGTAGGACGGGCCGTGGCAATTTGATTTTCATGCAATGCTTTTGAAAGACTTTGATGGTACAACTAGGCCGTCAGAGATGTAGTTTGATAGTATGGCCATTTGGGTTCGTATCATTGATCTCCCACTGGATCTTATGAATGAAGAACATGGTGGAAGAATAAGAACTTGGCTAGGGGAGGTGTTGAAAGTCGATGTGGATGAAGATGGTTTTGCATGAGATAAATTTCTGCAGGTTAGAGTGAAGATCCCGATCAACCAGCCTCTTGTGCAGGGTGAGCGCATTAAACAAACGGTGGAAGAGGAAGAAAGATAGTGGTATGATATCCAAAATGAGAGAGTCCCACACTTTTGCTTTGATTGCGAGCATTTGTTTTACAATGGGGCCAGGGACTATGAAGTGGATAGTGCAGGTGAAACTAAGCAATGGGGGGAATGGCTTCGTGCACTACCAGGCAAAACAAAAAGAATGGGAGGTCAGGGACACAAACCAGAGCTGCCCACTAGCAGGTCGGACTCACTGGACCATGGAACTAGAGGCAATGCAACTATCAGAGACATACCTCGTTGGAGGCTTTTTTTTTCAGGCAGGAGAAGTGAAAGCGGAAGCCCAGCAGCGAGTGAAGTTTATGGTGATAGGGAACAAGAAGTGTTGAGTCCAATAATTAAAGAAAGGGCGAATCATAAGGGAGAATGAGACTTGAATTTAAAGATCAGGAGTTTTATTAGAAGACCAAGAAGGATGGTAGGGGAGACAACATACCGTACTGTGGCGTCGGACCTGCTACAATCACAGGATTTGGCACGGTCAAAGAAAAGGAGTAACAACAAAGTGCGGATTCGGAAGGGAAGGAGTGAAGAGGAGAAGGGTGAGGAAGATATGCAACGAGTAAGAGGATTAAGGCTACGGATCGCTTGGGGCCGAGGCTTGTCCCATATGAAGACTATGAGATATCTGTGGCGCCCGGGGCACAGGGCCGCTGGGCTCCTATGTTGGAACTGTCGGGAATCAGGGTGGGATCTGGCAGTGGGAGAGTTACGACACCTAATCCGCTCGTACAACCTAGGGATGGTGTTTTTGAGGGAAACTAAAAACAGTGGCCTGGCGATGGAGAGATTGGTGTGGAGTTTGGGGTTCAGTAAAGGTTTGTCGGTTGCTAGCAGGGAAGAAGTGGAGGGTTGGCTCCGTTAACGAGGGAGGAGGTGGAGGTGTCTGTGCGTCCATACTGCCACTGTTACACTGATGTTGCTATAAGACTTGGGATGCTATCAAATATTTGTTATGTGCAGGTGATTTCAATGAAATTACCAAGGGAGAGGAGCAAAGGGGAATCAATGAAACGGACAATGTGCAGATGGCAGATTTCCGGGAATGTTTGGATATATGCTAGCTTTCAAGACCTGGGATTTGAATGCTATCCATACACTTGGGATAACAAGAGGGAAGGAAGTGCAAATGTGCAAGCTAGATTAGACCGAGCAGTGGAGTCAGACTCACTTTTTAATCTCTTCCCGTCCATTCAAGTTCAACACATCCCTACAGCAAATGTCCGATCATATGGCTCTTTTCCTATCTCTAGTACAGCAAACATCTTTATGTAACTCACCTTTCATAAGAGGTTTTCAGTACGAAGAAATGTGGTCGACTCATGAGGATTACAGTAGGATGATAGAAGAAACTTGGTCGCTGGGCGGCGGTGGGGGATAGAGGGTTACAGGTTTGTGGAATAAGCTTCATGGTGTGGCGGCACAAATGAAGTCTTGGAGTTATGAAGTCTTTGGCCCGATCAGGAAAGTGATCAAGAAACTGAGACAAATACTTGGTGAAGCAAAGCAGGAGGCACTGGTCTCCAAGTTTTAGGGGAAAATAAAAGATATCGAACGCCGTTTGCACGTCCTGTATGACAGGAAGGAGATTATGTACAAGTAGAGATCGAGGCAGGATTGGTTAAAGCAGGGAGACTGAAACACAAAATATTTTCAGAGTAGAGCAACTCACAGGAAAAGAAAAAACACAATCAGACAGCTGAAAAGAGCGGATGGGACAATATGTAAAACAGATGATGGAATGTGCGGTTTAGCGTGGCATTTTTACAGGGAGCTATATACAAGGTAGTATCACGGAGGAGATGAACTCGAAATTGGTTGCCGATATTACTAATGATGAGATCAAGACAGCACTTTTTCAAATGGGGCCAACAAAGGCCCCTGGGCCAGATGGGCTACCGGCTATTTTCTATCAACGGCACTGGTTGATGATATGAGAGGAAGTGTGTGATGCAGTAAGAAATTTCCTGGGTGGAGGTGAAACACCTAGACTTTGATGCGTCATTACATATGGTCTTATCCGATGGTATACATCTTTTCTGCTATCCTCCCCTTTCGTTACCATCAGCAATAGACAATCTCTTCCAATTATATGTCGCGGTGACTCAATCCTGCCTACACCTATATCTAACTTTCCACTCCACAATGTCTTAATTGTTTCCTCTCTCGTACAGAATCTCCTCTCTATCCGTTAATTCACCAGAGATAACAATTGCTATATTTAATTTGACGTATCTGGTTTCTCTGTAGAGGATATCTCGACCCGGCGCGAGATGCTTCGATACAATAGTGGTGGCGACTTATACACCATTTCTGATGCGCCATCCACTCCTCACATCAGTATCGTCATCTCCACCAACCTTTAGCATCTCTGCCTCGGCCACCTCAGTCCTGACACCGTCGCCACTCTTCGTCGTAGTGCCTCCATCTAGTGCATTAGCAACAGCCCCACTGTATGCCATTCCTATCAACTTGGCAAACATGTGTGGCTGTCATTCTCTCCCTCTACCTCTTGTACCTCTCGACCTTTTAAACTTATTCATTATGATGTGTGGACTTCTTCAGTTAAAAGTATTTTGGACCACCAATATTAACTTGCTTTACTTGACGATTACACACATTACTGCTGGACTTTTTCTCTCTCTCGCAGGTCCGAGGTCATTACCCATTTAATCAATTTTTCCAACTACATTTCGACTCAATTTAACCTTACTATCAAAGCCTTACAGACTGACAATGGGACGGAGTTTGTCAATCATACCATCCAAGCCTTCCTTACCTCCCGTGGCATCCACCTTCGCCTCTCCTGTCCTTGCACCTCCCCAAAACAGTAAGGCCGAACGCCTCCTTCGTACCCTCAACAACATTAGTGGCATCATTCTTCTCCATACCCACCTAACCACACCCTATTGGACTGAAGCACTCACCATAACAACCTATCTGCTAAATCGGTGCTCTTGCTCCTCTATCCGCTACAACATTTTCTACATTCTTCTATATCACAAGACTCCCGACTACTCCTACTTACGTGTTTTCGGGTGTCTTTGCTACCTCAATCTGACAGCCACTATCCCTCAAAAACTCGCCCCATGCTCTACCGCCTGCATCTTTCTTGGCTATCCCTCCTCTCACAAGGGATATCGCTATATTGATCTCTTCACTCACTGCATCATCATTTTCTGACATGTTGTCTTTGACTAGTCCTGCTTCCCCTTCGGGTTAATCAATCCTGGACCTTCATTTGGTGATCTCGACTTCCTCCTTACCAACACTGGACCCACCCGCCCCTTACCATCCACCACACCTTCGCAGCCCACTCCGGTGGTTCCCGAGGATCCATTGAACGACTCCACCATCCTTCTACGTGCCCCTACTATACCGATCGTACCTCCATCAGCTTCCCTACCTTCCACCATCACAGTGCCGGTCGTCGCCCCGGCTGACCTAGTCCAGCCCTTCCTCTGGACCTACAGCCGTCAACCTCGTCCCGATATCACCTCTGCCCCTGTCCACTCCGCCACACGATCGATGTTGCCATCGAATCGCACGACCGCCCCAGTCCCAACCACCTCTCACATTATCACCCGTTCTCAGACCAGGTCCCTTCGTCCACCCTAGCGCTACAGGTTCTCCGCAGTTCACTGCGCCATCTCACCCATTCCGACAAATCCCTGTTCTACTCTGGCCGACCCTTAGTGGCGCGCGACCATAGCTGACGAGTACAAGGCACTCATGGACAATGAGACTTGGCGTCTCATACCACATCCTCCTGGCGCCAACATTGTAACTAGCAAGTGGATCTTCAAAAACAAATTTCACTCCAATGAATCCCTTGCTTGTCACAAGGCGTGTTGGGTAGTTCGAGGCTTCTCCCAATGCCCCGGCATAAACTACGACGAGACTTTCAGTCCCGTCGTCAAGCCCGCCACTATTCAGGTCGTTCTTACCCTCACTACCTCGCTCTCCTGGCTGATCCACCAGCTTGACGTGAAGAACGCATTTCTTCATGGTTATCTAGCGGAGACCGTCTATTGCCAGCAGCCTCCAGGCTTCATCGACCAAGCTCATCCCGACGCCGTCTATCTCCTCCAGCACTGTCTCTATAGCCTCAAACAAGCCCCTCGGGCTTGGTACCAGCGTTTTGCCTCCTACCTTTGGCAACTCGGTTTTGTGGCCTCCACTTATGATACATCTCTTTTCGTCCTTCACACCAGGGATGCCACCGCCTACCTACTTCTATATGTCAATGACATCATTCTTATGGCATCCTCGCCCGTCACCCTACAGCACATCATGGCATGACTCCACTCAAAGTTTGCCATGATCAATCTTGGTCCTCTGCACCACTTCCTTGGTATTTTCATCACGTGCTCTCCTCACGGATTATTCCTATCCCAGCGCCAGTATGCCATAGATCTTCTCTAGCGTGTGGGCATGGCTGAGTGTCACTCTACCGCAACTCCAATCGACACTCGTGCTAAGCTCTCCACTACCAACGGCCCTCTCATCGCTAACCCCTCCTAGTACCGAAGCCTTACTGGCACTCTATAATACTTGACTCTCACACGGCCTGTCCTCACTTATGCGGTTCAGTAAGTGTGTCTCTTCATACATGCTCCTCGCGAACCTCATCTTGCATTGCTCAAGCGTATCCTTTGCTCCATAAAAGGCACACTAATCACTGGCCTCTACCTCAGCTCCAGCCCATCGACTCTTTGTCGCGTCGGATCCCGGCGTGAGCACGTCGACACCTGGGAGGTCTACTTAGCTCCAGTGCAGGCCTGTCGACTTCTCTCCGTGGCTCGAGGTACGCACGCCAGGGCCCATGGGTTCACGTTGGCTTTGGCACGACGGTGCGGGTGTGGGCGTGCCAGTCAATTTAACCCTGCAATTGACAAGGAGGTGAGGCAAACGGGTCAGTCAGACGACATGCTGATACGAGCCCTTGCTATCGGCTGGTTGCCGATACGATCGAGTTAATCATCGGTCGCATCCAGATGCCTCTTGCTATCGACTGATCATTGATAGGAATCAGGGCACCCTTTTATCGGTAGGAGAGCCGATGAAGACGTAGGCAGATGTCAATAAAGGATACGACATCTCCGGGTGTAGCGAACGCGAGGCCCTGATCCATCGGCCGCAGAGCCGATGGAGGCTTAGCATCGTACTCAGAGAGTAGCAAGACACGACATGGCAAGGATTCACATAAAAGGGATCGGCTGTAAAGCTGATGCCGCTCCGAAGATGGCAGCACGAGACCCGTCGCCCGCCATGACGACATCGCTGGCACCGAATCTTGAAGATCGGACCTGACCGAGACAGTACGAAAACGCCAAAGACAATGGGACGGTGGACGCCAGATCAAACATGCTAAAACAAGGGCGAAGCGAACCAATCAGCTAGCTGAGCCGATAAGTGGACGACTTTCTGGAAACAGGCGCACATCGGCTAGAAGTCCAACGCGCTTGACGTGGCGCTCGAAGGAAAGTCTCTGAAGACCTGGTGCGTATCGGCCGAGGAGCCGATACGCTGGGCGTGACGCTCAACGTATAGATAACCCATCGGCTAACACTCCGATAAAACGTCGTATAGAGACCTATTGGCCTAAAGCTCATTCTACCGTCGGTAGACTCGTAGGTCGAACCTAACCGATGTACCATAAGACCGATGACGGCGGAGAGAACTTGATAGACTGATAGAGCCTGCACGGACGTGATGCGATATATCCTATCGGCCTAAGAGGTCGAATCTAACCGATGCAGTCTTAGATAGAACGAGACATATCGAGATAGTGGCGGAACTTACCCCTTCGCTGGAGATCGGACCTAACCGATGCAGCCCCGTGTCGAGAGCCAGAACCTGTCGGTAAAAACCTAGATAAACTAAGGTGGTGATGTGCCGAGGTTGTATTGATCGAAGGATTGATAGATGATTACATATCTCTACAGAGTCTATATTTATACCCTGGGTTTATAGAGTCCGACGCGTTTACAACAACCATCGGACGTTATTTTTTAATAAAGATAAAGAAATATATCTCTAAGAAAGTTAACTAACTAACTAAATCTTTCTATCCATATAAGATAGGATAGACTACCATACCGTGAACCACGGCACATTCTCAAACATGGTCTTATCCGGATAATCTTCTATTCTAGGACCGAGTCTTTCCTTACTTCAATCCAATCGACTTCTTCCCTGTAGCAATCGGACACTTCTATGCTTTAGCCAATCGTCTTTCCAATCTATCGTTAGGCTTTCCAAATTTTGGCGTTAACACTCTCTCATCGCGTATTCTGACGCGGACTGGGCGGGTTATCCTAACTCCCGACACTCCATATCCGGTTACTGCGTTTTCCTCGATGACACCTTGGTCTCTTAGTCCTCCAAGCTCCAAACCATGGTGTCCCAGTCGAGTGCAGAAATCAAGTACCACGCCGTCGCTCATGATGTCACTCTAGGACTCATTTAGGTGTTCCATATACCGTTGACGTATCAGTTCGCCAATATCATAACCAAAGGTCTATCCATGCATTTGTTTACCAGTTTTCGGTTTAGTCTTTGTATCCGTGTCCCTACCACTATAACTATGGGATGTTAAACTATTAGATATATAGCCCCGACCTCCTAGTAAACAGGTTCTTCATTGTGTGTACACCTCACATTGAGTATATGAATGAAATATCTTTCTAAAAACCTCATGAAGTATTCTGAGTTCCTGAATTCTGGAATGACACAATATAAGTAACGTGTTCCCCTTTTGCTTCAACTGTAGCTCTTTTAAATGTTTACGCCTCTCCAGCGCATTAAATAATTACAATCTCATTCTGTTAACTGCTTGATTTAATCTGCAGTTGCGGTCCGCAGCTATTTGTTTTTATCCAACAACAACGTTGTTGTATCTTTGGCCCTCTGCTTCTTAATAAACTTGTTCGTGCTCTTCGCTGGGCCAGCTAATTTTGTTAATTGGTTTTGCTAAATATAAATCAAACATTTTCTAGATGCTTTTATTTTGCAAATTTCCTATCCTTATAGGGATGACGATTTCACTTCTTTACTGCTATTAGTAAATTTACTTGACGATAAATTTCTTTGATTTGGTTAGTATGTATGTTAGTAAATCATTGTACATTATCTATGAAAAACTAATATTACCTTCGTTCATGCAGTTAATGATCAATCTCAGTTGTGTTTTTAATGCCTGCAATGTGATTTTAATGTGTTGTTTTAGGAATCAGCTAGTGGTCACAGCTATATAAATTATCTGCAAGATGCATGCAGCAGATCAGAACAAAAACAATCAGAGGATTTTTTTTTTCAGAACTTCCAGAAATCAGATGTTTCTGGTACTCCATTAGCGCGACTGAAGAACTTCCACTCCGTTTGCTGCCATCGGAAACATTTAAAAATACCCATTCTACCCTTCTTCTTCTTCCTCTTCTTCCCATCTCAGGTTGCTCGTAGCCTCAGGCAGAGCACGGACGACGCAAAACATGAGACGGAAGAAGCTCGCAGCTGGCCGGCGGTCGGACGGGAGGCAGGCCAGAACGCGGTCCAGCGGCTCTCGCGGAGGTCCCCCCCGGCCCAGTCCGCGCGCGGCAAGCACTTAGCGTTTGGTGTCCGCTTTGCCCGGCGCTGCCATGGCCGCATCCCAAGATAGAGGAGGATGAATTAATCGGTGATGTGGTCACTGGCAAGAAGAATTCGATCAGGCTCCAAGAAATATCATGGGATCTTTCTTTTCCTGGGGGGAAGAAACAGGTTATGAGATTTTAGATAAGGGAATTTGGGGTCTGTGCATAAGGGATTTTTCTCATATTGGATATACTAAAAGTGTAAATATATGTAAGAATTATCTTAGTTGTATATCTTGATAACTAAAAGAGTTTTATATAAATTTTGTAATTTATGTGTAGTAGTACATACATGATATTTAAATATGCTCGTTATGGTTTTAAAATATAGTTTAAAAAATCAACCGGTGTGGATGGAAATTTTTTTTATTTTATATTATAAAGGAGTGAAAGCATTATTAGAAGTCATTTGTGATGATAGGACAGTAAACTTTGAATATATATTCCAAATGATCATACTAGCTCTTATATAGACAACGTGAAAGTTTATAGCTGTCTACATGAGTTATCAACCCCAATCATTATTAATAAAAAATTATGAATATGTATAGTAGAGAAGTATTATATAGACAATATGAAAAGTTCATAGCTATCTACTTGAGCCACCAAACTGATCATGAACGCTCCGTCTGTTTTTTTTTCTATTTTAATCGTTGTTACCAAATTAATTAATAAAGTAATGATACATATAGTTATGTCTATTTTCATTATTTGTATGGGTGTTTAGTTTAATTCCTCAATTTGAAATGCCCAATCTTAGATATGTCACACATAATTTATTATAGGGTGTTTCATTGATGTCTAATCGTGGGTTAGTCATACATTTCTTACTTAAAATATGACTGACACTTTGTTAGTCACATTTTTTTCATTTCTTGCCTAAAATTTTGTAGCGTGGTGTTTTGTTAACAACTAATTTTTATTAATATTATTTTTTCTTGAATCTTCAATATTTTACAACCCTAAAAATGTATGAATTATTTTCAGCTTGTGATAAGTTTTATAGAATTTGCTTCGTCATATAGCACTGACCTCAACCATTCAAACTAATCAACCAAATTGTAAGTACAAGGTAATCTTGGGTAATAATGCATTCCACCATTTCAGCGGTTCTTTTTAACCAACTTACAATCTGAATAAAGGAGAAATATTCTAATTAAATAATAATAATAAGTGAATAGGATGGAACAAGCGTTGTCATTTATCATTTCAGAAAAGCACATTCATCAAGCTTGCAGTATTCATATATCCCCAGCCTGCTACTGGTTTGCTGAGTGTATCCACAAAGAAAAGAGAATTACGAGCATCCAACTCGTACAAAATACATTTGGTGATTACCACAGGTGCCAATGTCCTCCAATCATGACCTCATGGTAGTAATGGTGATGGTTTTCAGGAGGATATGCAGTCCTTAAAGAAATCTGGGATGTCATGGGGTTCTTTACTATGAAACTCAAATGGAGCCCGAGTAGGCAAGCAGGGCCATGTAATGAAAAATCCATCATTAGAATGACACCAACCAACATGCAGAAAATCAGTAGCTAAGGCATCATGGGCGAGCCATATACCATCCCAGAAAAATGATATGCAGGATCAAAAGATAATAATTGCACAAGGTTACTGTATAACAGATCCGTAAAATCTTCATAGTCCTATAATAATAAAGAATATTAGACCAAACACCCTACAACGTAGATAAAACAGTACAAAATCTGTACAAGAAAGAAAAATAATTACGGTTACACCAACAATCCAATCAAACAACCGGTGCCTATATAGCAAAGAACCGGGTATTGCACAAACGAATTAACCCTCCACTATCGGTTACTATACCTCACCTCGATGTATCCTCACCAAATTTAGACGATGATGCCCTAAAGTTGGAAGGCACATATTTGCTTGCCATAACCAATGCAGGCACTGAAACCGTTGCCACCACAACCACGATAATTTATTGTCGCATCTTCCTTTTGCCCTTGTTACGCAGTGCCAATGGCATGGGCTCCATCTTATTCCGTTGCGTAAGTGCTACAGATGGTCTACACAGCCTCTTCTATGGGGTTCCATGTTGAGGAAAATATACTTCTCGACTGTTCTCTGTCGTGCTAGGATCAGTGTCACTTGCCGATGTTGATCCTTTCATTTTATCCTTGTTTGCTTTGTTCTGCAAGTGGTTCAGCATATATTGGTTCAGGTTGGTAACTCGAATGGAAAGCGAGCAGTAAACCACAACAGAAGGATCATATTTTATAAACTAAAACTTTTGTCCATGTCCTTTTCATTTTTCCTTCTCCCTCTCTTCGTCACTGTAGAAATATATATAGTGACTAAGACCTCGAGAGTATACAAAGAGGATCGGGTCTATATATATAGAACCCAAGCTAGTGGTCTGTCTAACACCCTCCGCAGTCACAGTAGAAAGGAAACGGACGCAGAGACTGGACCGAAAACTAGTGAACAAAGGCGTGGGCAGGCCTTTGGTCATTATATCGGCAAACTGATGTACCGATGGTACATGTAGCACCCGAACCTGTCCTAATGCGATCTTGTCACGGATAAAATGGATATCGATCTCGATGTGCTTGGTGCGTCGATGATAGACTGGGTTGGCGGTCATGTAGACGGTACTGACATTGTCGCAGTAGACGACGGTCGCGGTGGAGAGAGGTGCACGGAGCTCCTAGAGAAGCTGGCGAAGCTAGCAGCACTCGGCGACGGCACGGTACTCGGCTTCGGCGCTAGACCGGGACACTATAGTCTGGCGTTTTGAGGATCAGGATATGAGAGTGTCACCGAGGTAAACGCAGTAGCTGGACGTAGAGTATCGAGAGTCGGAGCAGCCTGCCCAGTCTGCGTCGGAGTACGCGGTGAGGGAGTCGATGGGGCTGGAGCTGAGATGTAGCCCACTGGAAAGGGTACCCTTCACGTAGTGTAGGATTCGCTTGAGCAGCGCGAGTTGAGGTTTGCACGGAGCCTGCATGAAGAGGCATACTTACTGGACAGCGTACGTGAGGTCTAACCGGGTGAGGGTGAGGTATTGTAGGGCCCCAGCAAGACTCCGATAGTGAGAGGGATCGGCAACGAGTGCGCCATTGGCAGTAGAGAGTTTGGCTCGACTGTCGACCGGGATGGCCGTGAGGTGACAATCGGCCATGCCTGCACGCTAGAGGAGGTCGATGGCGTACTGGCGTTGGGAAAGAAAGAGCCTGTGAGAGGAACGGGTGACGGAGATGCCAAGGAAATGGTGGAGAGGACCAAAATCGATCATGGCGAACTAAGAGTGGAATCGGGCCATGATCTGGTCAAGGAGAGATGTCAAAGATACTGTAAGAACAATGTCGTCGATATAAAGAAGTAGATAGGCAGTAGCGGAGCCGATATGGAAAGTGAACAGGGAACTATCGGACGCAGAGGCCACGAAGCCGATGTGCCGAAGATAGGCAGCAAAGCGCTGGTACCAGGCACGAGCGGCTTGTTTGAGACCGTAGAGAGAACGTTGAAGAAGACAGACGTCGTCGAGACGAGAAAGGTTAACGAAGCCTGGGGGCTGCTGGCAGTAGACCTTTTCCGTCATATGGCCGTGAAGAAAAGCGTTCTTCACGTCTAGCTGATGGATCGGCTAGGAACGCGAGGCAGCTAAAGTGAGAACGACCCGGATGGTGGCGGGTTTGACGACAGGACTGAAGGTCTCATCGTAATCGACACCGGGTCGTTAGGAGAAACCCTGGACTACCCAACGAGCCTTGTGATGGGCAAGGGAGCCATCGGAGTGGAATTTGTGTTTGAAAATCCACTTACCGGTCACAATGTTGGCGCCAGGAAGACGGGGGACGAGACGCCATGTCTCATTGTCCATTAGGGCCTTGTACTCGTCGGCCATGGCCGCGCGCCACTGAGGGTCAGCCAGGGCAGAGCGAGATGTCACCAGGATGGGCGAGATAGAGCTATGGACGGCGGAGAGCCCGTAGCGCTTAGTGCGGCGGAGAGACTCGGTGTAGGAGCGGGTGACCATATGAGAGGTGGAGGGAACTGCAGCCGATGGAGATGCAGGAGTAATGGGAAGAACTGGTCGGGTGGAGGCATCATCGGCTTAGGGTCGGCAACTGTAGATAAGAGAAAAAGAGGAAACTAGATCGGCCTGAGTCGATGGAGTCGAGTGGGCCGAGTGGTCCGATCAGTCCGATAGAGATGGATCAGCCGATGGGGTGGGGGAGCCGATGGAAGGTGAGGAGCCAATGGAAGTGGGGTGTCCGATGGAAAGGGGACGGTATCGGCTAAAGGATAAACGAGATCAGTATTGAGCGTTGGAGGTAGGGCCGATGGAGGTCCGATGGTTGGGACATCGGACCGAATAGTGGTGAGATATGTGAAGGGTAAGTTCTCAGCAGCGGCCAGTGAGGGGACCGATGGAGGGGACAGTGAAGGAGATCTGGTCAGCACGATGTTGGTGAGGAGGAAGTCAAGATCACTAGAGGAGGATCTCGGATGAATTAGATCGAAGGGAAAACATGTCTCATTAAAAATGACGTGACGAGAGACGATGATCCGTTGGGTGGAAAGGTCGAGACATCGTTATCCCTTGTGAGAGGTGGGATAGCCGAGGAGAATACAGGCGGTGGAGCGGGGAACGAGTTTGTGGGAAGCTGTGGCGGTGAGGTTTGGGTAGCAGAGGCACCCGAAAACGCGAAGGTGGGAGTAGTCGGGCGTCGTGCGGTAAAGAAGGGCATAGGGCACGTTGTTTTGAATGGAGGAGCATGGGCGTCGATTGAGAAGATACGTCGTAGTAGCTAGAGCTTCGGCCCAATAAGTGGCAGGTAAGTGGACGTGAAGTAGCATGGTGCGACTGATGTTGTTGAGGGTGCGAAGGAGGCGCTCGGCTTTGCCGTTCTGAGGAGAGGTGTAGGGGCAGGAGAGCCAGAGATGGATGCCCTGCGAGGTGAGGAGGGTTGGAACGATATGGTTAACGAATTCCGTACCGTTATTGGCTTGTAGAGCCTTGATGTGGAGGTTGAACTGAGTGGACACGTACGTGACGAAGTGAGTGAGGTGAGAGGCGACCTCGGATTTGTTGATGAGCGAAAAGGTCCAGCAATAGTGTGTGTAGTCGTCAAGTATAGCGAGATAATACTGATTACCGAAGACACTTTTAACTGGAGACGTCCATACATCACAATGTATAAGTTCAAATGGACGCGAGGTACAGTAGAGAGAACTAGAAAAGGGCAGACGCACATGTTTGCCAAGTTGACACGAGTGGCAAACTGTGGAGCTGCTGTGGGTACATCGGATAGAGGCACTGCAACGAAGAGTGGCGACAGCGTCGAGGCCGAGGTGGCCAAGGCGAAGGTGCCAAAGGTTGGTGGAGAGGGCAATGCTGCCGTGTGGAGTGGACGGCGCAGCGAGAATGGTGTAGAGGTCTCCACCACTATTGCAGTGAAGGATCTGTCGCCGGGTTGGGATATCCTTCACAGAGAAACCATATGCGTTAAATTCGATGGAGCAGTTGTTGTCTCTTGTGAATTGGCGAACAGATATAAGATTGTGAATAAGAGAAGGTACGATAAGAACATTACGAAGGGGGAGGTTAGTGGTGGTTGTAGACAGGAAGAGAGTGGCCATTGCCGATGGTGACAAAGGGGGAGGAAGAGGGGTGACAGGAGCGAAGTATACCGGCCGATGACGCCATGTGTGAAGACGCCCTAGAGTCCAGTACCCAAGGGTGCTGGGGTTGGAGCGTCATCTGGTTGAGGACAGCGACAAGGCTAGCCTGGTTCCAGGAGGGAACCGACTAGGTGGGTGGGGTCGGTAGCATCGGCTGAGGCGGCAGAACGGGAGCCGATGTCAGGTGAGCTTGGGGATAGGCGCCGAGAACTCCGGGTTGCCAGCCGATGGGGCTGTGTGGCTGGGACTGGGGTGCTTAGGGGTTGTAGCAGAGCCACGGACCCGTGGGACTAGCAGGTTGGGCAGGGACCGAGGCAGGTCGTGATTGCATCGGACCCTGCCAGTTCCTGCCTTTGCCTTTGCCATTGTCTTTCCCGGTACGGGCTGTGTTGCCATGGCTAGAGCCATGGCCACCAGAGCCGCGAGAGGAAGGGGCAGCGTAGGATGCTCGATAGCCATTATCGGCTGCGGCAAGAAGAGCGGTGTGGGCCACTGTCTTCTCATCGTTGGCCAGATGGAGTTCTTTAAGAACTAACATGTCATGAGCCCGGGCGAACGATGGAAGAGGTGTGACGTTGGCGATGTCATCGGCGGTGTTTGAGAAGCAGGGGTTGAGGCCTCGCAGAAGGGCGAGGACGAGTTGAGAGTCGGCCACAGGGTGGCCGACGTCCCGGAGATCAGCAGCCTTGACCTTGAGGCGCTGACAGTATGAGGAGACAGAGGAGTCTCCTTGTACCATGGAGTGGAACTCATTAAGGAGGAAGATGGCGTGAGGCTGCTTGTTGGCGAGGAAGATTCACTCGATGGCCACCCAGAGATCCCGAGCGGTGGGGTCAGTATCGTCCATGGCGAGGTCGACGATAGAGTCGTTGACCGAGCCGAGCAGCCAGCTACGCACACAGCACTCGGCGATGTCCCACTGAGGATCATCGAGGCGAGGTGGAGCGGAGCCATCAATATGGGACCAGAGGCCGAATTTTCCACAGAGGGATTTGAAGAAGAAAACTCACTTGGAATAATTGGTGTTAAGGTCAAGAAAGATAGGAACGTGAGATTTCATGTTCACAGCAGCGTAAGGAGGGGAGAAGATCGGTGAGGTGGTGCCCGAGGTGTGGTCTGAGGCACCGAGGGCCGAAGCGGACTCGGTGACCATGACGGGAGAACGAGAGCAAATAGTCGATGGGAGAAAGAAGCCGATGGGAGAGAGAAACCGATGAGAGGACGGATCGGCCGATCAAGGATGTGAGAAGCAGATGGGGAGTGGACCGGCTAGGCGATGAGGAGTGGTTGGCCGATTGGGAGTAGGCAGCGGAGTAGGTGAGGAACAGGTGGTGGCAGAGTGAGTGGGTCAAAGAGTAGTTAGGTCACGGACGTGCAAAGATTCACGTCCGTGAAGAGAAGATTCACGTCCGTGGACTCGTGGAGGCCAAGTAGTAGGGCGGACGCGAAAAAGGCGGGGACTGGCCGGACGCGAAGAGAATATGTTCGCGTCCGGGAGGCAGGGATTCGTGTTCGTGGACACGTTTGACTGGCTCGAACGTGAGGGAAAAAAGTTCGCGTCCGAGAGCCGTTGAGCGTGTCAGAAAAAACAAGAACCGAGGAAGGGTTCCAGCCGATGAGAGGGCGGACGAGTTCAGCCAATGGAGACGACGAGCACGGAGTTGTGCTGGCATCAGAGAAGGAGAGATGCACAAAGTAAGAAGAAGAACAGAGATAGGTGTGAGACGAGACGAGGAGGCGGATCGAGACTGTCGCCTGGTCGCGCGGAGGTGGGACGGAGAAAAGAAGGTGACTGCGGGAGAGACGGTGAGAAGAAGAAACGGAGGCAAGAGAGCGAGGTGAGTGTCAGAAGGAGAGTACCAGGAAGAGGGTCGACGACGGAAAGAAGATATCGACGACGAGGAGGAAAGGGTCGACTCACCGGAGGGAGAAGCTAGCGCACCAAAAATATCTAGACCCTCTCTGATACTATATAGAAATATATACAGTGACTAAGACCTTAAAAGTATATAAGAGGATCGGATCTATATATATATACAACCCAGGTCTATCTAACATTCACTCTATCTAGCTCATCAGCTCATCAAATGATGTCATCCTTCCTTCATGTTGCCACTTGACACACTACCATGGTTTCCTCTAGCAAGCTATCTTAAATGATCTTGGCATTTTTTTTTAAGTACCATAGAACAATTGATGCATGGGGAATCGATATGAGTGGTATCTCCTCTTCGGTTATAAATAATATATGTTCTTTATATATATATATATATATATATAAATTTTTAAAAAATTAGCATAAATAACTTTCATATTAATAAAACTTACTAGATTTTATAATCTTATTCTAATAACAAATTACAATCAAACTCATACACCAAAAATCTAAAAAAACAAGCAACATATATTTGGAAGAGTATAGTGTCATGTTTTTTATATTTAAATTAAGATTTAGAGGTTATTAAATTATTGAAAATGTTGCGTTATTTTGTATATCATATGCTAAAATTTGAAAAATTGGGCTATATTACTATTGTGTACTACATAGTGTGTATTGCATAATACACTGTTATAAAAAAACTAAAACAAAAAAAATACAAGCCAAACATGTCATTTTTCTAACTAATCTCTTGTCCCTTTGGTCTCCACTTGTTGCCTCAAGGTTTTTTTTTCATCTGGCGAGCTCGCGCGCTTCCTCGGCGGAGGCTGCCACCGGCAGCTGCTCCTCCTCGCCAAGGACGAGCGCGTCGTACACCGGCAGCAGCACGAGGATTGCCAGCGCGGCCGCGGCGGCTATCGTCGCGGCGAGGAACCCGACGAACCCGACCGTCGGCGACGTGCGCCGCGGCGTCTCCCACACGGAGGTGAGCGCGAGCGCCACCACCTGCACGGGGAGCGGAACGACGACGAGCGCGACGAGCGCGTACGCCCTCGCGCGCATCCGCCGGTTGATGGCGACGGCGGCGACGGTCCAGCACGCGGACGCGAGCAGCGGCGCGTAGACCGCGGCGAGCGCGAGGAGCAGCGTGGCGGCGTACGCCGGGTACGAGCAGTGCTCGTCGACGTCCGCGGCGTGCGCGAGCTGGCCCGCGTACGCCGCGACGCCCGCTGGCACGACGAGAACGGCGACGTGCGCCGTGAGGAAGGGCAGGCACGCGAGCGGCACGGCGAGCGTAGCCGACGGCAGACGAGCGCCGCCCGTGGACGCGCGCAGCAGGAGGAGCACGGTGGCGAGGAAGCACGGCTCGGCGACGCCGTGGGCGATGAGCGGGTAGGCGAGGCAGGGCACGACGTGGCGCCGCGGGGACATGACGACCCGGCGGAAGAACGGGAGGCGGAGCAGCTCGGCGGCGGCCAGGAGCCCCGCGAATAAGGCGAGCAGCAGGCGCGCCCCCCGCATCGACGGGCCGAGGTCGAGCATCCGCCGGAGCCGCCCCGGCTGCCGCGCGCGCGTGTCGAAGGAGACGACCACGCACGTCGCTGCGACGGCGAGCGACACGACGACGACAGCAACCCATGCCACGGCGAAGTCGACGGCGCCATCATCCGGCGCAGCCGACAGCTTCCCCGCCTCGAGCGCCTCCGAGACCGCGACGCTCGCCCGCATTGCAGCCTCCCGGCGGCGGCGGTGGAATCCGGCGGCAACGACGACTCGATCTCGCTGCTGCTGCACCAGCTCGGTTTCATATCAGAGTATCAAACCCGCATGCATGCATGCATGCAGCGACGTTGAGTCGGCGGCGGCGGCGGTGGTGAGCAAATGCGAAGCTAAAGAGGCAGCTTCTGTCCCCAACAATGGCGTCTGTTCTGTCTTGCCTAATGATCTGACAATTAATTGTGAAGACAGCAAGGAGAAGCAGATGCGATGGTGGATTAATTAGTAATTACGCAGATGGCAAAAGTCAGGGGATCATCTGATTAATTAGGCAACTGTAGAGACAGGTGTAGGAGAGGACAATTGGGGCTTGGCTTAATTAGGCTTTTGCTAGTCAATCATGACAGTGGATTAAGTCCTTGTTTAAGCTGTAATACCCTCCAAAAATAACTAGTCTAGCTGTACATATCCAAAGATTGACGTACTGGCACGGTTGAAGGGATTTATGCGTGCCAAAAATAGGAGCATCTTGATGAGATCTCTGCAAAGCTCGCAGCATGATTCACAGCTTTTTAAAATATAAATCCAAATTAAAGGCGTGTGTTGTACGAAAAGGTTAATAGGCGAATGCGCCATTCTTCTTTTTTGGCCTTCCGCCTTCACGAGCACAGGACTCCGAGCGAATGGTCTACTACTTAGCAACCAGGAAACATGGGCCTCACAGCCCAAATAGGTGTTATGCCGTTTCTTTACTTGCCTTTTGAATTCGTTTTCAAATTTATATGCATACAGTTTTTGCACCAATAGTTTCTACGTAGAATGTTTCTAGACCAACAGTTTCTATATTAAAAGTTTCTATAAATGAAAGTTTCCATATATAAAATTTCATGTGCTATAAACTTTCGAGGCCAACACACTGCTCACTAGGCTTAAAAATGTATGGGCTCAACTTTAAACAGGCGTGTCCAGAATATGAAAGGAAGGCCAGGAAAGAAAAAAAAACATGGACTCCCTAAGTGTGTGGGCTCGGAATTACACGTGGGTATGTCAGAGTGCGTATTCCACGGGAAGCAACTCAATTCTCACAGGATTTCATCCAAATAAAATTCTCACAGGAACTTTTTTTCAAAAAAAAAACTCATGTTCTAAATGTTTGGCTCAATAGATCCTACGGCCAGTGCTGGTACAGGAAGAAAATCACCCCTGCGGCCTGCTTGTGAGATGTAATTTTCAGATTCATGAACCTATGAATAACAACGGAATATACAGCACGGATTTCTGATTGTAAACCAAAAGGTTAAAAGTTGAAGTAGGCCACTTCATCGGTCCTTACTGTATAACACAGGTCAATCTAATGACATTAGGTGGTTCCTAAATTGACAGTGTAAATAATACAGACAGATAACAGAAAAACTTCACACCCTCTTAAGTTGAAGGCTATTATATATATAGCTATAATTAAAAAAACTCTTAGTATACATATATTCACAAACGCATAGACTAGAAAGAACTATACAGGCCAGCCCTTTATCATGATATCTATAAACTGATGTGAGGAAGTCATATGTAGAACATGAACTTCATTAAACACGATCTTCTCATAGATAAAGTGGATGTCAATCTTGATGTGCTTAGTCCAATGATGATGAACGGGGTTAGCTGTCATGTAAACAATATTGATATTATCACGGAAGGCAACGGTGACAAAGGGTAGCAGCAGATAAAGCTCCTAAAGAAGTTAGCGTAACCAGCAGCACTCAACGATAACATGGGTAACTACATGGTACTATGCTTTAGCACTGAAGTAAGAGATAGTGGTCTGACGCTTGGATGACCAAGACACCAAGTTATCGTCAAGGTAGACGCAATAGCCTGATGTGGAGTGACGAGAGTCGAGACACCCTACCCACTCCACATCGGAGTATGCCGTAAGAGACTGGATGGGATCAGTACCAATATGTAGACCAGTCAAAAGAGTACCCTTGATGTAGCGAAGAATGCGTTTGACAAGAGCAAGGTGCAGCTCCCAGGGGTCATGCATGAAGAGGCATACCTGCTGGACCACTCGACCTCATAGGCCAGGTTGGGGCGGGTGAGAGTGAGGTACTGGACCACCCTGGTGAGGCTATGGTATTCAGACAGGTTGGCGACTGGGCACCATCTGTAGCTAAGAGTTTGGACTTTAAGTCCATAGGCGTCGTGGTGGGGTGGCACTCGGACATGCTAGCAAGCTGGAGAAGCTCAACAGCATGTTGGTGCTACGAGAGAAACAGTCTGTCAGAGGAGCGTGTGATGGAGATATCAAGAAAGTGATGGAGTGCACTGAGGTCAGTCATCGCAAACTCCGAGCTGAGGCACGTAGTGATGTGACGCATGAGGTCTAGTGAGGAGCCTGTCAGGACGATGTCGTCAACGTAAAGTAGCAAGTAAGCGATGATGTCTTGATCTTTATAAATAGAGACACATCATTAGCAGAGGGCGTGAAGTTGAGTTAGCAAAGATACATGGCAAAGTATTGGTGCCACGCATGAGGAGCTTGCTTTAGGCCGTAGAGAGACTTTAGCAATAAATAGACATGATCAGGTATAGAGAGGTCAACGAAGCCAGGAGGCTACTAGCAGTAGACGGTCTCCTCAAGATTGTTATGGACAAAGATATTTTTGACATCAAGCTGGTGAATCGGCCACGACCACGAGGCAGCGATGCTGAGGACGATGTAGATCGTGGTCGGTTTGACAACTTGGCTAAATGTCTCATCGTAGTCCACACCGTGCTACTGAGAGAAACCACGAACGACCCAGCGAGCCTTATAGCAGGCGAGAGACCCGTCAACGTGGTACATATGTTTGTAGATCCACTTGCCGATGATTACATTAGTGTGAGAAGGCCGGGAAACGAGGCGCTAGGTCTCGTTATCAATGAGTGCCCAATACTCATTGGTCATGGCCGCACACTACTGCGGGTCAGCCAGAGCACTATGATAGGTGACAGGCAAGGGCGAAGCGATAGCGGTGGAGACAAAGGCGCCACTATAGTCGACTGATCGGATGGCGCCTGTCTACAGCCTCGTCATGGCCCGTCCTGTGGCTGGAGCAGCAAAAGGTGCAGAAGGCGGTGGTGGCATCCCCAGCGGCGCTTGAGGCACTGGGGACACCATTGGCGCACCTGGAGTCATGACCGTCGGTGGCGTTAAAGGTACCGAAGGCATGATGGTGGTGTCCAGTAATGGTAAGGTATCACGCCACTCGTAGACACGGCTAAACTGACCTCGAGGTAGCGGTGGGGATAATGATGATGGAGCGGGAGTACCACAAGTGATGAATGAGGGGTCGTCTAGTGGAAATAAGCCGAACGAGGGCACGAGACCACATCGGTCGGGCAGAGTGGGTGCGACATCTGTGAGGGATGGGGCGATCATGTCACTATCATCGACAAGGAAATCGAGTGAAACTAGGGTAGAAGAACCTGCAAAGTTAGTAAAGGAAGGAAACGATATTTCATCAAAGATAACATGACAGGAAATGATTATGCGGCGAGATGAGAGATCAAGACAACGATAGCCTTTGTGGGAAGAAGAGTAGTCGAGGAAAACACAAGTAGTGGATTGTGAAGTGAGCTTGTGTGTAGAGGTGGCACTAAGGTTTAGATAGTAGAGACATCCAAAGACATGAAGATGTGGCAAATCAGGTTGCTGACCGTAAAGGCAAGATAAAGGAATCTTATTGTGTATGGCGGAGCATGGATGATAATTAAGAAGATAAGTGGCTATGGCAAGAGTTTCGATCTAGTAGGCAGAAGGCATGAAAGAGTAGAGGAGAGTGCGTACTATATTGTTAATGGTGCATAGAATGCGTTCGGCCTTACCATTCTAATCCGAGGTGTAAGGATAGGAGAGATGTAGTAGGATGCCATTAGCTGAGAGGAAGCTAGTGGTAGCGTTGTTCACAAACTCAGTGTTATTGTCAACTTAAAAGCACTTGACAGAGAGTGCAAACTATGTGTAAAAAAAGGCATAGAAGTGCACAAAGTGCTGATGGACATCAGATTTATGCTGGGTTGAAAAAGTCCAGTAGTAATGAGTGTAGTCATCAAGGATAACTAAATAGTAAGATTTATCAGAAATACTCAAAACGAAAGATGTACATACATTACAATGTAAAAGTTCGAACGGAACAGATGTACATAATAATAAACTAGAGAAAGGCAGATGAGCATATTTGTCAAGTTGATAGGAATGACAAACACAAGTAACAACTTTATTACATAGACCTAGCTTGAACTATAGAACTAAGATGACCAAAACGAGCGTGCCACAGGGTAGCGAGGTCACAGCCAGCGGTGTAAGCGTGATTGGTGTAGATGGTAGGTGGAAAGATGTAAAAATCACCAGAGCTATTACAGCGAAACATCACCTGACTAGTCCGTAAATCCTTAATGAAAAAATTAAGAACATCAAATTCAATAGCATAATAGAAAGAATGTTACGAATAAGAGAAGAATCCACGAAAATATTTTTTAAGGTACAGTTAAATGAAGGAGTTGTGAGAATAGGGTCATCCTAGCAAGTGACGACGAGAGAGTTATCATCACCAACCACGACTAAAGAGGAAGATTAGCGGTATAGGAGAGTTGAGACCTAGAGCAAAGGCCACAGAGAACCCGACACTTTGATACCATGTAAAAAGAATGTAGAGATAACAGAAAAACTCCACACCCTCTTGAGTTGAAGGCTTTTATACATATAACCATAAGACTTTAGTATAACTATAAAAGGACCTTTAGAAAAATACATATGTGCACCCCATTTACAGCAAGAACATCACCAAAAAACTGCCATGAAGCATAACAAAAGTCATTCTAAAATAATGTTTTTAATTAAATATCAGTCACATTAGACCCCCCCCCCCCATTAACAACATCTAGCAACAGTGCAAGAGTTACAGCTACCCTGCATGTCATATTGTCATGTGCCCATTGTCCTTTTGAAACCTAGACTCTCTGTCTAAAGGTATTTGTGTTGATAAGGCCAAAATCTGCCAACGGCTACAGATGAAATCTTGCCATGTTATGATGCACCATATAAGCTTTTTCAAGGTAATGGTCAGAGCGCCAGAGGCTAATGACCTGAATAAGGCATCGGACATTGTTGGAACTCCGATCCTGTGCTCGACTCAAAGATGCTGTGTGGAAGCACAAATTCTCCATCCGCAAATGCGGTGGCATCGCTTGCATCGTCACTGCCCCTTTGCCTCTTGGCTGCACGCTCATGCTTTGGACTGAGGGTTGGAGAACCAGGCCGGCAGCTGGAGTCAGGTGTTAGAGGTTCACCACGAGGGAGAGGATCATCATGTGAAGGGCTCTTTGTCGCCTCAACTTGGCTTCCATTGTTCTTGCTAGGGGGTACACCCTGAACTGGAGATTCAGAGATTGGTACTGGAGTTGGTGGGTTAGTTCTCTCTGAATCAGGCAATTGTTCTCTTGATGTGGCTCTGGAAGATCCTGCACCAATGACACGCTGCTGCTCTTCAATGATCTTTTGGAGATACTTGCCCTGTGCCTCAATTCGCAGCTGTAGCTGCCTTTGCACCTGCAAGAGATGTTTGTTAGCTCAGATTACACAAGAAAGTTACACAGTTTCTTTAGAACAATTGCCGTATCAGTAGGAAGATAATGCATATTACTATGTCTACTGTGTAGCGTGTACATATATAATCAAATTCTTCAACAAGTTTTCATATAGCACTCAGGTAAATGTTATAGTATTTGGCCAACTAAACCAAGTTGACACTCTCTTCATCTACAGAAACTCTGATTTTACCACGCTATTAGATTTTTTTCGCCCCCCAAATAAGATCTATGATTTTCGGATCGACTTGACTACCCAAGCCATTGTCTCCATTAGGTACCAACATATTGCCAGGAAGGCTAGAATATGCTTGCAACACTCCATAGTCTCAATTTAAGTGCATATTTCTGTGTGTGCAAGCCATCTGTGACATGGAGACAACTGCATGCGCTATGCACAGTTGAGAATGGTAGCAGAGGCTGGTCTCACCTCATCTACTTCATGCAAATGCAGCAGCAGCAACAGCTTACCTCTAATTGTTCATGTAGCCGCTTCTGGACCTCCATCTGCAGCTTCAGGGCTTCAGATATCTGCATTCCGCTGCAATAAAAGTGCAAAAAAATATAAATACTCTTCACAATATACAACACCTGGTATCTGGAAGCATAGTATTGAATGAAATCAGACCAATGAGACAGTAGATACTGCAAATTCAAAATATAGAAGGATAATCAGCATGAACATGCCAGTGGCAATCTTGATAGATAGTATACTAGTAGGTGTAGCTGCAGTACTACTGCAATTCCAGCAACAGCTACTGTAAAAGGGAGGCTCGCAGTAATAAACTTATCTCCAATAAGTTTAGTTGCCAGATAACTTAGTTATGCATTTAGTTTAGTTTCTATGGTATCTCCAATTTGGTTTAGATTTTACTTATCTCTAGACCAATTCGTTAAGAGCCAATATCTAAATAAAAAGAAATGGAAGTTTTCGTTTTAATTAAGCAAGAATAAAGAATATAGAGATTCCACACCTACACCATCTGGCCTCTATCTCAATGGAATTTACACCATGAACTTAGGATCATTACAAACAAGTTGCTTGATGTGTCCTTTATTTTCATAACTAATAATATAAAATGCAAGACTGTGTTGAGTTGTTGAGTTGAGTATTTTAGTTCTTTTCTTCCATGCCATCAGGCATTTTGATGATGATGTAAATTGCATTTAACCAACTAACCAAAACAAATAAAAAGTCATTGGACATGAGCCCTTTTTCCTTTCTTCGATTACTAGTAGTGAGTTCCATGTTTCTCGAAAGTAAACACCAATGGAGTAGAGTTATTTGAACTTACGATGAACCTTCAAGTGCAGCAAGCAGATTCCCTGAATCTTTATCTTCAGCTTTGTTGTCTACAAAAAGGATATGGATTAGATGAAGTGCAATAATAATATAAATATGCTCTTTCTTGAAGATGTATAAAAAGATCAGTAGAGTACAAATGCCCCCTACCATCAGCTGAAGGGTCTGGAATGTACTTTGCAAGCCGGTATTTCTAGATAAATAACAGCAAACAGACAAACAGTTAGGAAGAAATACCATAGATCATCAAACTGATAAATGGTCATTTTTACAGCAAGAATTTACCTGTAAGTGACTTTTCACATGGTATATTGTCAGTCCTGGCACACCCATAATTCTAAGAACTCCCTTAGGAGTGGCTCCTATCACAATTCAGGAAATATGCTATTAGCAGATATACCTACTTAAACTATTTAGTTCAAAAATAATGGCTCCATTACATTGTGAGTTGATAAGTTCTTTGAAAGGCATCTCAGCTTTGTTAGTTCTACATACAGGCATATTGGCATCACAACATTAAATGTTTGCCTCCTTCCTTACATGGCACCCATTGTCTTAATGACTTGTGGGCAATCCACCTTGTTAGCGAGAAGACAAGGTATTTTGCAAATATTCGTTGTGTATAAGGAATAAAACCAATAAAACTAATATATGCAGAGTGAGGTTGAGAAATATCAAATATATATTTTTTTATTTTAGTATTTTTAGCATGTTCATATGGGCTATTGTGTTTGCATTTCTAACACAAATCATATTAAGGATCATGGTTTTCCATGGATGCATGCAAACTATATGTAAAACTTGAATCACAGAAGTCTATCAATTTCCCACTAAATCACCATTTCCAGATGACATGCTCATACAATGTCTCCTCAGAAAACTCAAATTTCATTGAGCAAATTCTAAAGGAAGATGATTATTATAAAGAAGTTGAAGTAATCAGGTATAACTCAAATGCCGGAATAGATGCTAGGTTTGTGGTGCTTTCATGGTCTTGAGGAAACATAGATCAATACCCATTACATTCCATCCATTTTGGTTCAGACCTTGAATATTATCATCGGACTATTGTTATCTTTGTCAAGATATTGTGCTTGTAGTACTCATACAGTAAGTAAATGCATATTATAAAAACAAAAACTGTCACTACAGTTGCAAACATGCAAAGTATAATGCTAGAATCTATTCTCTAGTTTTATCTACTAGTAAAAATATAAAAGCAACAAAAATGGAAAAACAAGTTGAAGAATGGAGGACATACTATCAGGCCCACCAAGCTGAGTAACAGCCTCCACAAAGCGGTCATGCAACTCATTTGTCCAACGTAACCGTTGTCTTGCTGTCATGTTAGGGTTATTGTTCCCTCCGTTACTAGGAACCATAGCATTGCTCCCTAACTCCATTTGCTCATGAGCAGTAGGATTGCCATGAGTATGACCACTGCTAGAAATAGGATTTGGCTGATACATTGCACTTGCTCATCACCTAAAAATACAGCACATGATTTACCCACGAATTTCAAGATTTAAGAAGACGATACGTCATATCGTAATTAAAGAAAAGAAAAACTTGACACAACATTAGAAATTCACTATTTCACAAAATGCTCTTTTGTGAAGCTGGAGGTGTCCAGGGTATACAAACATTTTCAGAATACTTTGCTCTAACACAAGTCCATGGGTGCAAAATAACACTAAACTTGACTGCACAATTGAGATCTCAGTTTCTCCAACCAATGAAAGCTAGAAAAGTAATTTGTTGCATCAGTCTAAATAAAATATCACTGTAAAAAAGGAAGAGTTCTATGAGAAGCTATTATCACTTGGAATTTGGAGTCATAAGATCTTTTGTCAGAAAATTAGTGAAAAATTGCAAAACCAACAATATAACAAGACATATGCAGGATTTAGAAACCAAATCCATGGGAATACAAGCACAGCATTTTATACATTACCCTTGCTATGGATTAGCTAGCAGTAGTAATGACTGAGGACTTTCAACCAGAAGTGCTACATGAGTAGTGCGATGTGTGGCTGAATTAAGATCCTGATGACCAAAAAAATCATGTTAATGGTAAACTGTAGTAGGACCATCTCAGATGCACAGTACATGAAATTTTAACCAACAAATATTGCAAACTCTTCTGTCCATAGGAAGATGAAGGTCATGGTACCAAGAACAGCTCTACAAAAAAAATCATCTATGACTAAGGCTGCATTTGATAGCGCTCGAACGGAGCTGAGACATCCTCCGCTTTTGCACGCACATCATTTATGCCATTAAATAGGTATCAAAAAATTAAATAATCTTTCATCTTCTAACTTTTACACAAAGATAAGGGTGTGTTCTTTTGGAGGGCTCAGAACTCTTCCTTGGACACGTAAAGAACCAATTATCGTATGATTAATTAAGTATTGAAAAAAACTTTAAAATATATTAATATAATTTTTAAAATATTTTTTCTATAGAAAATTTTTATAAAAAAACATATCATTTAGCAAAAAGCGTGCGCGCCAAAAAAAAAAGTTGCTCAATACCTTCAGCTGACGAACGCAGCAGCCTAAGGTACAGCCGTACATGTCATTTGAGGGATAGAGGTTACATTTAAGGCAGATAGAACAAGATAAAAATAATCAAAACAACTCCTGCTCCTAACAGACTACGAAAGGATTAAATCTCCTTTAATTCACAGAGCAAGCCTATGCACATAGACCAAAAAAAATGCCAGTACGGACGAGCAGGTGCCGGAGCCCCCCTCCCTCTCCCTCTCTGACCGCGTGAGCCCATAGCCACAGATTAGCACGGAGGGAACCACCCCCAACACACCCAACCCCAACGAATCGACCAAGAAACATCAATCCGAATGGCTCGCTCCCCCCGCCCAGGGGGGAAGCGGCGGCGCGGCGGAGGGGGTACTGACCTGCGGGGCGACGACTTGCCGGCGACGGGGAGGGGCGATGCCGGAAGAGGAGGGCTGGTGGGCTCGCCGGCCAGGGCCGGAGGAGGAGCAGCAAAGGGGAGATGGGGGGAAGCGAAGCAATTGCTGGTTGCTCCTCGCAATTTTGTTTTTTACCTTCTCGAGTAATCCTCCTCCTCTTTTTTTGTTTCGCTTTTGCTGCTGCGCTCGATTGGTCCGACCCGAACGGTCGACGGGTAGGGATGTTAGGTGGGGCCCACAAGGGGACTGAGCCTACAGAAAGAAACACATGTTTTTTTACTGTCTAGAGATAGAAAGTGCAATGTCAAAAGAAAATGGAATAAATGTTTCCTCCAGAACTTCCTTTTGTACTGGTATTGTTTATGTTTTTAGATTGATTAGTAAAGATTAAAATTAAGGAAAAATATAATCTTGTTAGTTATCTCATCTCACTGGATAAATTTTGAAATATTCATATTGTCTTTTTTGACCACTTGGCTAGAAATGCCTAGATTACCATACAATAGTCCCAAAAATGTTTATATTATATATAAAATTTAAATTTTATAAATATTTATATTTGTGGACAGAAGAAGAGAGTAAATATTCAATATTTAAGACAATAGTTTTTCAAATGCTTTGTTTTAAAAACTATAAAAAATTATCTGTGTATATTTAACTTGAAATTATTAGATTTTATATACTTATTTTAATATAAAGTTGATAATTTAAGTTTAAAAAGTTTAACTTAATCTTATTCTGATCGTCAAAACATTTACAACTGAATTGGGTAATTTGAATTGCAAAATTTTCTTCATCCAAAATATGGGCAATTCTAAAAGTTTTTATGGCAATTAAGAAGAAGAGTGGAATTAAATGAGAAATGTTTGTGATTGGTTTATATGAAAATATAGATAGAAATTTTTGTTATATTTTAGATAAATTTTAAATACCGGAGATTAATATATTTGATAGCTAAAATTGATAAGATAATGAATTATTTGTTTTTAGTGATAACTATTCAAGAGTTTAAACGAATAAATTAATTTCTATATTATTTAAAAGTTGTTCTACAAAATATGTAAAACTTTTACTTTATACTAAACGTATGATTTATAAGTTTAAAAAGCGTGAAAATAAAAAATCATAATGCATGTTATAAAAGAACATGGCCTACAAGTTATGTTCCACGTGACCATGGAGAAGAAAGAGGTGTGTGGGAAGTGATTGACAGAGAAGAATCTTTTCTCTCTCTAGTGAGGATAGCTGCACGCCTGCACACGCGGGCAGGAGAAGGTTTTGCCCAGTCTGATCTATCCACACTCCACAGTTACATGATCTTTTTCAGATTGCACCTTTGCTTTATTAGACATTCATCGATTTTCTATCGAAGTACAGTTGTAAATTTGTAACAGAGTAAAATACATGTCCAGTCTAGACAGGTTCCTAATCCGGTAAATTACATATTTAAGTTCATAACTATGGTTTATTATATTACAGTATATCTAAACCACGTCCTATTGGATACTACTAGTGACGTGGCTATTGACACTTAGCCGAAACTTTACGTTTAGCTCCTAAAAACTCATATCACTATAGAAAAAAATTATATATAACTTCTCTATATAAAACATCACTAAATATTTATTTACCCTACCTCCTCCTACTACCACATTCTACTACATTCTACACGCTCCTCATAAAAACTAAGATATGGTGATTATGACGATGTCGATCATCATTGGCAACTTGAGATGCTTTATGCATCTATTTGAGTGGGGCAATGGACAACACACTATAGTCGATGTGGCGTGACACTATCATTGATATGAAGATAGGCTATGGATCTTAACTCTAGAATAAGATGAACTGACACCCGTTTAGGGTGAATTTTACCTACCTCTATTTATCCTCTAGCATTCATTTAGATGATGTTGTAGTTGTAAAGTTTAGTTCTTTATGCAATATGAGGAAGGCAGGCTGAACGGATCAAACTAATATTTGAGTGTGGACTATAGGAAGGGTATATGTTTTTTTCCACTGTTGCTATCAAATGGGGCTATACACAATGTTTTGCCCAGTGTGGATGACCATGTTGACACTCATACCAAATCAAAAGCAGTTTGGATATACTGTGATGCATTAAAACATGTTTATGATGTACAAGATGTGACACTTTGATACAAGTCTAAGGGCTGACCGTGTATTTTACTTTTTTTTAATACACTCCCACCGCTTCAAAATATAAGTATTTGTATGATTCAAATTTTATGTCATAATATAAGCATTTATGCATTGTTTCTCATCATTTCAATAATTCCTCAACTATTTAAGTGATTAGAAAGAAAATATAAGTAATTCAAAATTCAAAAATTAACCACCGAAATAAATAAAATAAAATATTTTAACATAATTTTAGCATTTGTTAAACAATAAAAATAATTATATTTTAAAATGAAGGTAATGCCACATTCCACATATTGTTGATATGGTTGTTTTGCTCCCTAAATAACACCACCATCAAAGCCACGGGGGACTACATTTATTATTATCGCAGGATGAGGATAACTGGTATAGTTCAACAAATGTAAGCGACCGATAATTTTGAACACAATTTTGTGGATTTATTTTCCTTTTTCTTTTTGCGGTTTTCTATTCGGCTAAGGAGTGCGTAGATGTAGGAGTAAATGATAGCAGCAACATGCAAGTGCATCCTTGGTGAGCATGTTTGAAATTCTAAACAATGTTAGAGTGGTAGACTGAAAAGGCCACATGAGACAAAAAGTACACCAGATCCATGGCCGCCCGTACTGTACATCGGTACATGCTTTCTTTCTTGGCCTTTTCTTCCCCTCTGATCTCATGACATTTACCCGTGACCGCCCATGATTCGTCCAGCAAACAATACAGAAAAGTTGGTAGGGAGTGAGGCCGTCTACACGAATAAATGATGGCAGCTTATAGCATGCCACAATGTCGTCACCCTGTACTCATGGTGGTTCAATGTCGTCACCCTGTACTCATGGTGGTTCTTGCTGCTGTTACAGTGCAAAGATTTTTTTGGAGTCTCACGTAACCCACTAGCATATAAGCATAGCGAAAATGTTTCAAATGACAATTTTATCTAGGCTAAAATGCGTGACACGGGAGGAGATCTAAGTGTTTTGGGTTGCAAGCTGAGTATATAAATGAAACTAAGGGACGATTAACGATACAATAAGTAACACAAAATTGCCAAGTATTCAGGACACATTACCACCATATCTTACTGTCCATTTCCCCCCTTCAATATCGTGGGAACTTTTATATGGACAATTACATGTAATAGTCGTTGTTGATACTTTCTCGCGGAGCAACTGTTAAAAAAAATCTCCATGTCAAAATAAAAGAATAGGTCACTTTTATACCCTTCAACTACAGTAAATATCAAAACTAAAACATCATTATTTAATAGTTGATAATTTTTGGTACTTCAAGACATATTTTCTGAAACATCCCAAACAATTCTATAAATCCTTATCATTGTTTTTGTGATCTATATGCTTGACACTATATTGAAAATTAATTTTATCAAAAAGCTTCCTTTCAATAGTAGATGTACAACGACGTAGGATCAAAACCATGAATTTTGAAGAAGTGAGTTTTTTTCTTTATGAACCCATTCGTATCAAAATCAAAACGCAACACATGGGTGTATGTACATTTGAGGTTGCATAGCATAATATAAATATTAAGGTTGTGTTCGGTAGGGAGAGTTGAGCTAAAAATTTAATTATTTTTCATGAGTATACTTTCAAACTGTTAAACGACATGTTTTTTTTTAAAAAAATCTATCTAAAAGTTACTTTAAAAAATTAAATCAATAGCTTATACTTAATTAATCATTTATTAATGAGACATCTTATGTTATATCATTTTTTCATTTATTTTCAAACTCAACCTAAGATATGCTACCTTTGTCGTTTCACCCTTGTTTTTTTAATATTGTCATTGTCCTTGGTTTTCATTAAGTGAAAATGTCTTTTTTTACCAAAAAAGTGAAAATTTCTTTCAGTCGGATATACTGGGGATAGCATGTGGGTGTGAGAACTTGGCTAGCTGATTGTATTTACCTAATAGCTAAAAGGTGGCCTGTTGTCAGATTTCTTTGAAGATCTCTTTTCAACAAAAAGAAGGATTTCTATGAAGATCAATTCGTGGAGTCTTGGTTACTTGAAAAGGTAGAACAAAGTTGAAAGTTAGGATAATTCCCTTTGAAATTACTATAGGGTGGAAAACTTAATCGAGAGAGAAAAGCATATTGCTTTGACAATTTGTTGTTATTCTACCCATGCTTTTGGCAGTATTAACTCTGTTCTATGGTTCAACAAGTATGAACATGATGATCTTAGTAACTTATGGGAATGAAATTTCATCGAACATGTTTAAAGAGGTTTAAAGCACTTCTTAGCTAGCTCGGGGCTCTCGAACTTTTCTGCTGCCTTTTTGGATTATTTTTTTATTAATACAGAGCCCTCTTATTCACTTCTCTTTTGGTAAAAGTAGATATGGCTGGCACATCCTAACACCCATCCTAATTAAGTTAAAAAGAATTAAGCTTCCAAACTATGCATTATCTTAGCTCATGCATACATACATACATATACATATGTATATATATATATACATATTTATATACATATGTATACATATATATATATACATATCATATGTAGATGTATGTATTTATACGTGTGTGTATATATATATATTATCTTACTCATACTCTAAATGAAATGAAATGCTATAAGTGCTAATGCATATATTTATATGTTGACCTCAACCAATATAGATAGTACTAATCCTGTCAACGTCACGCCATAGACATAATATTCTCTTCTATATTTGCATGCGCATGTGTTGATGTGAAAGCCACAAATATGACAATCAAAATTTACACTTTAAAATTTATGATAAATTATTATATGCCACTAAAATTTTACCCATTTGAACCATTTATCCTCTCAGTGACATGTTGTATCAGTGAGACATCGGTGGCAATAAGGAACCATGCAAAATTTTCAGAGGCAGACAAGAAATTGTCTCAAAGATTTATGCCATACGGTTTACACTCGAGAACAAAAGAACTGCTATAGCGTTTAAATATGTTTGTAATTTGTTGAGTGCCCATTCATTACAAACACACAAACTAATTTATATTATAAAGATTAAACTCTCAAAGACAAAATTATCTAAGTTTCCCCCATGTATCTAAGCTGCTCGTGAAACTCAAATAATAATAAATCAATATCAATATGTACTGAATCTCTCATGTGTACAAAATCTAACATACAAATAAATAATATTGAACTTAGAATCCGCTAACAAAATCTATACACTGCTAGCAAGTGATAGATGATCATACCAGGCACATATATATAAACGATCACTTGTTTCATAATAGACGGTCCGAGAAACACATAGGATCCATTATATGAAACACAATACAACATACACACATGCCTTATTTGTTTCTCATGAAATTTTGAAATTTTCTGGATTATTTGATTTTGTCATAGCTCTTTGACGTTATAAATGAATGAATTAACTAAGTACAAAATTAAAAATTTATTTTAGAAAAGTATTCTAAGAAAATTATATATTGAAAATTTTTATACGAAAAAGGAGCTTAAGAAGAGTGCCAACGAAAATCCAAAATCCACGATCATAAAGTAGCAGGGCCACAATACACGTGATAAGGATAGAGGATAGAGAAAACCATAATGATGTAATTCATGTATATATTGAAAATTTTTGTACGAAAAACATCGTTTAGGAGCTTAAGAAGAGTGCCAACGAAAATCCAAAATCCACGACCAGAAAATAACAGGGCCACAATACACGTAATAAGGATAGAGGATAGAGATAACCATAATGATGTAATTCATGTAAACATCGTTTAGGAGCTTAATAAGAGTGCCAACGAAAATCCAAAATCCAAGATTAGAAAATAACAGGCCCACAATACACGTAATAAGGATAGAGGATAGAGAAAATCATAACGATGTAATTCATGTAATACCATCAATAAGCCGGTGGGGAGACTTTGATTTTATCCAAATATAAGGTTAGACTTCCTTGTATCATCCCGCAGAAAACACAATTTTGTAGTTCATGATGAGCTGGTCATTGTTGTCAATGTATAACCTAATAAACACAATTTTGTAGTTCATGATGAGCTGGTCATTGTTGTCAATGTATAACCTAATAAAAATTATTGTATTTTTTATTTGGATGATTGTGTGGCAAGAGCATTTCAGGAATATACCGAATTGATGTTATCTAAGATGCGAGTGACCAAAGTATTACCTTTTCTAGAGCCACATGGTAGCAGCGGAATGAGTATATTGGGGGTGTTAGGGCTTAAAAAAGGGAGACAAAGACTCTTCTGCATGATGAAGCGTGTAATTGTGTGGTCCTACTTCAGCAAATAGGTGAAGAAAGATCGGAGATGTTCGATAATCGTAACTTGCCACTTAGCACCCTATGCTGCAACTTTCAATAGATTCTATATTTCTATCCACTCCCTACTCAAGTACTCCCCCAGTTGTAGCAAAACAACAACAAAAAAAAAAAGCAGTACATGAAGTGTTAGTTTTTGTGAGAAAAAATCCTATTGCAATGTAAGCTTGCTGATCCCAGATGCCATTTCCAATCTAAATATTTTCCTTTCCGGAGTTCCAGTTTCCCGTAGCCAATTTACACAATTTTAGGTAGTTGTAAACTTGTAATAGTATTCACACTGTCCTTGTCAAGTTCTTACCTCCAAAACCAACTCACACAAAAAATTACTAATATGAATACCTCGCATAAAAAGCACAATATATCAATCTAAGTATTGCTTCAGTAAAAAAAACACACAGAGAGAGAGAGAGAGAATATATTGCCCTGACACGTGGAGCAGCTGCCATTAAGCCAATATAATGTGCATGGATAAGATAATCATGTGTTGTGAGACATCCATGCAATATGTGTTGCACTTGAGTATTCCCAATTATGTGGGGGTTAAAAACACACAACTAGCCGAAATGTGTTAATTGGGAAGTTAGGAGTCTGAATTACAAGATACTACGGCATCAAGGTATAGGTTCTTGATCTAGTCTACTAACCACAGGATATTAACAAAGGTCAGTCTAGATTAACTGAAATAGATAAGGAAAGAGAGCATTGTTCAGTTGTTCTTCACTACTAGTCTTTCTACTAGAAACAGGACAACGACCGAGGGTCCTGAAAGATATCAGAAGAATTCTCCCTGGCTTTTCCAGGAGGGTCATGGATCTTCACCTATCTGACTATGTATCTCGACATGGCTTGCGATTTTCAGGCGCCTTCTGGAAACAGATCAGTATCAACTGCAAATGGAGAGGATTTGCCTCCGGGACTGTGCAGGTTGATTGAGCTGAAAGAGAGCTGGTGGAAGATGGACGGCCTTAAGGTGTCTGCAGGGCTACAAATGACACCAGCAGAGGCTAGATCTGGCAGATCATGGTCAGAGATGCTGAAGCCATTCAGTTGCTCGGATACTACGTTGCATGCCTTCTCCAGTAGTGTGTCAATGTAGTTCTGGTACACTTCCATTCGGATCTGTACATGCCTCTGGACCTGATAAACAGAAGCACGATGGTCAACTATTGTAATCTATACTCTGCGGTTTCAAACATAAAGCAGAGCATACTTTGGATAAAGTACTTCGCGTCTGCACTTTGTCAACTAATAACTAAAGCTCATAGGGCCTGAATCTGAACTCCTATAAAGGACATGAATCATAATCCAATTTCATGTTGGCGTTTAACTTCAATAAAAAATGTAAAATGTAAGTCTTGGATTTAAGTTGAAATTACCACACGTACATAGTCTGAACTATCAGAGTAATGCTACATATAAAAAACTGCACACAGCACAGCCACTAAGATGGATCATTCTATTTATTTAGAGCAGCAGGGAAACACAGTTCCATTTATTGTAAAGTAAAGCATCATAGTTGTTATATAGTCCCAGTTCCACTGATTGTTGCACTGTTGAGTCTTCTACTTGGTAAAGACATTGCATAGTCTGCAACTAGTGAACGCTTCTGAGATCTCTTGCATCCAAACCATATTCCACATCAAGTTAACATATTGGAGTGATTATCAAATGCCACTAGAAAGAGTTAATTCTTTTTTCCTTTTCTGATTGCAGACTGTACTTCCAGCTTAATCTACCCCTTACGGTCAACTGTTCATTTAACTATGTTAAGTTCCATATGAGTACGAAGTCCCCAAGGAATGTGTAAGAACTCAAAACTGTTATGCAGCAAAAGCAGCATTTGGCGAACACCGTATCTTATTTCAACATGCTGAGGCCATTTTAGAGCAAAATTTACTTACCGACACCTGTTCATGCAATTTTCGTTGCACTTCCATCTGTGCTCTGAGTGCTTCTTTGACTTCGTGACTCCTACAAAGTAGAGTAACTGCTATGAAAATTCAGTACAGTCCAAATCACACATGCCACATACAACATAAATATCCTGACTAAATATGGACAAAATGAGACATAATTTTGGACATGCTACATATGTAGCTGACAAAGCTTCTTCACATCTGGAGTAGGGACTCTAGGAGATAAATTTGTTCCACTTTGAGCTCCCAAAAGATAAGCTGAAATTGTGGGAAAAAAGCAATAGATGCAACTAGATCTTATTATGGTGTACTCTGAGATTGAAAATAAAGTTATATATAGAACTGATGAACCCACGGAAAGAATGCAATGTAGCCATTTTTCTATGTGACCAAGAAAATTGTGACTTGAGGGAAGTGATGCAGGACAGGTTTTTAATAACAAATACTTTACTCACCTTGAGAAGCCCTATAGACAAATCATTTTGGTCTATCCACTAATGTCAACATTGTTTAAAGAAAAATACTCAGAAAATGCCTAAGTACATCAGATGTGTATCGACTTCTTAGATAGTTTTGATTGCTCAAATATGTTACCAGTGGATCATGGTATATTTTGTGTTAGTGTTTACCTCTTTTCCTGTTTAGGTTTATCTCTTTCTCTGTTTAGGTGATTCCCTTCTATATTTAGGTGGCTAGCGGTTGAGTCCTTCCTGCCTAGCCTTTCCTTATATGTCTGATCTCTCGAATCTCCTCTCTGGTCTTTCCATAAATCAGATAGAGGAAGATACTCGGTAGAACTCTCTATATATATTGTACTCCTGTTGTTGAATGCAAGCAATATTCACTCTATCATTTTGCAACTGGCCAAAAACTTTGGTAGAATCTCTAAAAAGAACTGGTTCATTTAAATTTTAACCTTTAAATTTTGGGAATGAAAGATAGCACAAACACAATGAATCATTACTAAGTGATGGTTACCAAAAATTTTGGTCGCTCATGATAATTTTTTGACATAAAAGTTATTTTCCCCCTAAAATTGTTACAGCACATTAGCACTATAGCATTTGATCTCTTCTGGTGAAGGTAGGTCAAGATGGAATATAAATCAAATAAGCCAGTAATTAGCAAATGGACTCTGTGTAGGATTGTGGATCGAATAAACTATATTTTTCTAAAAAGAAAGTAATGCTTTAGAGATGGGTGGCTCTCAGAAGTAAAGGTCCAAAAGCCTGCTCCTAGAAAGTTCAAGTTCATCAGTGTTCTAAAAATCGGTATTAGTTGGCGCCTAGGTGGCGATTCAGCACCAGGCGGGGGCTCAGCACCACAATTAGGCCCTTGGTGGCGAGCTCAGCGGCTGCCCCACCTCGGCGGTCCAACTCGGTCCACCTCAGCACCTAGGTGGCCCAGTCGCGGTGGCGCAGAGTTATTTAGGCGGGCACAACGGCGCTTAGGCATGCACCAAGGAGGCTAGGCGGCATCGGGGCTGGGATATAAGGCGTGGGCCACGTGGTACCCTGACCAAATCCCCAAAACAGAGAGCGGGAAGGGGCGGCTAGGGTTTGGGAGAGGAGCGGGCGATTCAGGTCTCTGCTGCTGCTGCTGCTAGATCCGCCGTCAGCCGGCCCTCCGTTTCAAGTCTTTGACCTTCATGTTGGCACCATCAACCATGCACGCATGCTGCTGGATGAAGAACCCGCCGTCTGCCATCCATTTGTCCTCTCCGCTGGCCATTCGTCCTCTCTGCCAGGTCCGCTGGGATGCAAATCTTAGCAAGTAAGCTCTGTCCTGCAGTTCTGCTCTTTGCATTGCTGCTGTTCTTCGCTCTTTCTGCTCTTTTGTTTGCTGCTGCTCTCAGCTCTATACTCTGTTCTGTACTTTTGTGCTCTGCTACTCTGCTCTATACTCTCTGCTTGCTTTGTGTTTGCTTGCTTCTTGCTGCACCTGCTTGTTGTGGTGGATTGGCTAGTTGGTGGTGGTGCTGACATGGTGGTCGTTGCTGCCCTGGATGTTGGACCTAGGTGCTAGGCGCCACCTGCTGCCTGACTAGCGCCTAGCGCCTTCTTGAACACTGAAGTCAACAACTACAAACGGTTAAAGTTGGACACATATCAAATATTAGCTGAAGCTTCTAGGTATGAGGGCCACATTAAGTCAGACCAAATAGGGAATGCTCTATTGACAAAATTGATAGATTACCCTAGCAGCTTAATTTTTTAGGGTCAGATGGGCATACATGAAATTAACAGTGAAGATGTGCTCACTTCCCTTAATTTCTCATATCTTCTCGAAAAATTTCCACCCTTTATCTGTCAAGCTGGAAACTACAAGTATCATTTTGAAGCCCACTAACTAGAATTCCTGCTTATGTAATTATTTTCTTGAGCTGGCATCTGATTTCATGCATTTACATCTATATACTTTTTGGATCATGATTGATTATTCACTAATTTTAATCATACACAACATTTTTAGCGAACTACCAATTCACTGAATCTGATAAAGGCGGCAAATCGAAAGCAAATCATCAAGATGTCCTGCAAATTGCACATCATCTGACAAGTATGCCCATCCATGCTAACATATCAACATGTTTCTGTAACTTACCATCTTTTCATTGCTCTGCCATCTCTTTGCCAGATTGATTTCCTAATCTGTATTTCTGGTATGCTAAGAGCAATGTTTCATTTCTGAGAATGTGAGAGACAAATGGATGACACGTACCTGAAGGTGGCTTTTCAAGTGAAAAAGGGTGAGTCCCTTTACACCCATTGTCCTCATGATAGTTTTGGGTGTTGCTATTGCAGGGTTAATATTATAATCAGTATAATAGTGAGTAAATGACATGTCATTAGCCAAAACTAAGATTAAACACGCTTGCAGCCTAACAACTTTGCAAGGCATACCTGAAGGTGGCTTTTCAAGTGAAAAAGGGTGAGTCCCTTTACACCCATTGTCCTCATGATAGTTTTGGGTGTTGCTATTGCAGGGTTAATATTATAATCAGTATAATAGTGAGTAAATGACATGTCATTAGCCAAAACTAAGATTAAACACGCTTGCAGCCTAACAACTTTGCAAGGCATAGAAGTAGTCTATTCATAGCAGTAAGCATCACAAAAAGGAGCATTTCACTACACGCATACTAGTAGTTTAGTGTGAGAGGATGGATGCAAACAGAAAGAACAGCATCAAACATACCACAAAAAAGGACTTCAAGCACAAGCTACCAACAAGCATTCTACCAAGATCCTTTGCCCCTGCGGTACACCATAAGGCATCCTCATTTACAATTGACACAAAACTAGACCATACATTCAAAACTCTGACCTATGTTGTTAGAAAGAAGGGCACAAGATCAAGAAAAAGATAATAGATTGTGATGGCTAAAAGATAACTGAACAACAAAAAGGAAATAGCCACAGGCCTATGGTAACAACTAATTAAGTAGCACATCAAAATATGATTATAAAAGGTTTGAAGGCATATTTCAGATGTGTCAACCTAACTCATAAGGAAAATAGGGAATACTTAAAGCTAACTAAAAGGCAGAGCCAGAGAAGCATTCAAGTGCTTCCAAGAAAATCAATTTGTAAAACAAACTGCAATACTCGTAGAAAAATTCACTGAAATCAACAGCCAAGGCTAACAGGGAAGAATCAGTTGTCAAGGCTAACAGTCATAGAATATAGGACATTCCCTTTAAACTCAATCTCACGGATATTGAAGAAAGTTTGAGCTTCCTATAATGCATTTGAACTCATGAAAACTGCGAAAGGAAACTGATCTATTATTTTTCTCTGAAATCTACCACAAATTACACCAAAAATTCAATTACTGCCATGACAGAAGAAGTTTCTTGGCTTAACATATGGCAACCTCGAGTAACACAATAACACGAACTACAGCTTCACACATCTTGCCTAACTAAATGAAAATCAGAATCAGTAAACTTGTCTTATTAAAGCACAAGCTTCAGTAATCAGTGCACTACCATAACAATCAGAATCTACTCCATGTGCAACTGTAAAGAGTCAGACAAGAGAGCAATACATAAGAGAATAATCTTAATCTTCTATCCTACCAGCATAAGGCACCAAATTGCTCCAAACTGAACTGAACTGACCTGACCTGACCTGCATCAAAAGATTCGGTTACTTTTACATTATCATACCGTATCCTAAGGCAAACTACAGGTGCGCGTTTCAAGAATGAAACCAAACCCGTTGCCCAGAAGCGTGCATTTCACATAAACGAAATCAGATGCTTGTACAAACTTTGAAAAAATGCCGTCATAGAGAAATCGCCAAGAAATCGCCGCATTTGAAGGGCCGGGCCACTCCGGAGCAAGGCCAAGCCAAGACGAGGGCAGTCACAATTCAAGAAGGCGTACGTGAAGAGGAAAAAGGGAGGATGCTCACTGTCGGGCCCGCCGAGCTGGGCGACGGCGTCGACGAAGCGGTCGTGGAGGTCGGCCGTCCACCGCAGCCGGGGCTTGGGGTCGGCCGTCAGCACCAGGTTCGGGCTCCCGCCCACGCCGCCGCCGCCATCGGCGTCCGGGAGGCGGTGGTGGTGGATCAGGCCGGGGAACATCTCCTCCTCCTCACCTGCTCCCTTTTCTTCTTGCTGGAGATGCTGCTGCTGCTGCTGCTATCGAGCATCGAGAGAGGCGACCGGGGAATGGAGGAGGATTTTCGGTGGCAGGCGCTCCCGGACCATGTAGGAGTAGGCCCGATTGTAGGAAACATTTTGGTACGAATGGTAAATTTTGTAAAAGCTTGTGTAATTTATTGTCGGATATTATAATAACGTGATTGAAGCATACATTTAATTATTGGTGGTGGAGGACATTATAATACTTATTGTATTATATTTATGAGAAAAACCTCGTTGAAATAATAAATCTATTCCTTAGACATCACATATCACTGTTTTGGTTTGTTACAACAGACCATGTCTCTCACCATCTTCTTCAAAACCCTACAGAATCTCCCAAGTATATTTTGTAGTTTTTTCAAATTTTAAAAAATTGTTTTAGAATTTCAATTTTTTTAAATTGCACATTATGCTCAATCTTCCATCACGTTCCACCTACACTACAACACTAGGCTAAAAGCTTATGACATGAGAGGCATTCTCGGCTTTTTAAAAAATCTCTCTCCAATAGAGTAAAAAAATAATAAAATAATAGCACTTAGCAGTTTTTTATTGTCATATGGCATGTTTTTTAATGTTCACCCGCAAATTACGTAAAATGTAAGTGTTGTATAGCAAAATTTGCCTAACAACACGTTCGCTTAGGAAAAAAAGGATTTGATTCCTATAAGTGCTATTCGTTTTATAGGAATAAAGTATTAGAAAACTAAAAAGATTATTTCCTATAAATTATAGATCAAATAAAAATACATGTACATATCAGGGGATGCAAAATTTCTTATGTTTTCTCTCTACAATTTTCTAGGAAAGAAAATTTCCTTTGCTTTTTCTGTACTTCATTTCTATAAATTGAATGTCAAACTAATTTTTATAGGAATCCAAATTATTTGTTTTTCCATTAAACTGAAGAAGACTGTTGAGAGAAAACATACAAAATTTCATCCGCTCAAACTTTTTGGAAAAATCCTATGGATCAATATGTGCATGGGCTGAAATTCCTCCAAACTGAAGTGGGTACGGTGTTCTCCTAGTAAGGAAAAAAAAGGTAGAAGGCACTATCCCTAAACATGTTTACTATGTCATCTAAATCCCTATATTCAATATAGATCTATAATAATAACTGGTTAAACGGCCATTCCGGTCTTAAATTAACACGACCCTCTGAGACCATACGTGGCTGGCTCAGACATAGCATGCCACATGAATATGAGCCACTCATGAAAATTCATTTTCACTCTTTTTTTTCTTTTTTATCTTCTTCGGCCAAAGTCGTTGCCATCCAAGCATGCATTGCCATCGAGGCTCAAGTACATGGATGGCAGACTTTCCGGTTTGCAGTTCGGAGTAGAGAGCCCACGGAATGGACGGGACCACCAGCCTGTGTAAAGACCATGTAGGAGTAGGCCCGATTGTAGGAAATCTTTTGGTACCTGTAGTAGCAACAGGGCTGGTAAATTTTATGAAAGCTTGTGTAATTTATTGTTGGATATTATAATAACGTGTTATGATTGAAGCATACATTTAATTATGGGTGGTGGAGGACACTATAATGATTATTTTATTATTTTTATCTAACTCGAGAGAAAAACCTCTAAAATGATTAATGATCTCCCAAGTATATTTTTGTAGCTTTTTCAAATTTTCAAAAAAAATCAAAATTTCAAAATTTTCAAATTGCACATTATGCTCAATCTTCCATCACCTCAACTTTCCATCTTCACTACAATGCTAGGTTAAAAGCTATGACATAAGAGGCATTATTGTCTTTTTTTTTAGCAAAAATAATAAAATAATAACTACGGTGTACTTAGCACATTACTTTTTTATTCTCCTGTGGCATGTTTTTTAATGTCCGCCAGCAAAATATGTAGAATTTAAGTGTTGTATAGCAAAATTCGCCTAAGGATTAAGGACACGTTAACAAAAGGATTTGATTCGCTAAGGATTAATTCCTATAAGTGCTATTTGTTTTGTACGAATAAAGTATTAGAAAACTAAAAAAATTATTTCCTATAAATTATAGATTGAATAAAAATACATGCACATATCAATCCATAGAAATTTAAGATGTTTGAGGGGATGCAAAATTTCTTATGTTTTCTCTCTACAATTTTGTAGGAAAGAAAATTTCCTTTGCTTTTTCTATACTTTATTTCTATAAATTGAATGTCAAACTAATTTTTAGGAATCCAAATTATTTGTTTTTCCATTAAGCTGAAGAAGACTGTTGAGAGAAAACATACAAAATTTCATCCGCTCAAACTTTTTGGAAAAATCCTATGGATCTATGTGTGCATGGACTGAAATTCCTCCAAACTGAAGTGGGTATGTGTTCTCCTAGAAAGAAAAAAAAGTAGAAGGCACGGTCTATGGTCTTTACTTATGTAAACTAAATCCCTATATTCAATATATATCTATAACTTGTTAAACTGCTATTCCGGTCTCAAATTAACACGACCCTCTAAAAAAACTGTACCTGGCTCAGACATAGCATGCCACATGAATACTGATGTGACATTATTTTCTAACCCTGTACTGTCTGACAATATGAGCCACTCATGGAATTTCATTTTCACTCTTTTTCTTTTTTATCTTCTTTGGCCACGGTCGTCGCCATCCAGGCATGCAGCAACATCTAGGACCTGGCCAAGAAAACCCCGATCTGGCTCGACACCTTCGACTCCGCCGTCACGTGCAACAACTCCCGTCCTAGACCTCCTTCAGCGCACGGTGAGCACCGTTGCTGCCTTACCCGCCACACGAGAAGGAAATTTCCTACATGGGTTGCAGAAATTTCCTTAAATTTCTAGCAAAAATGGTGAAAATCATCGCGTAAATTTCTGTCCATCCATTGGTAATTTTTGATTTTTACCTAAGCGTGGGCATTCAGTGAAATTTGGTTTGGTTCTTTGGTCTTCTAAAAATCAAGACCAAAACTTGTTGTAAAATTGTGAAGACCAAAGTTTTTGGTTTCGGTTATTTTTGTCATTAAATCGTGGCAGCTGCACACACGGGAACAGAGGCAAACAATAGGAGTAGGGCCATGGCGCTATGTTGCCCGTTGAGGTGGAGAAGGTACCACTGCCTGTAGCCTAAAGGAGTGGAGGAAGGAGAGATGGAGAACGGAAAAACTAGAGGAGAGTGCCATCATTGGCCACCTATAGCTTCAGGAGTTGAGAAAGAGGAGATGAAGGACGGGATGGCCATTGCCGATGGCTGCCTACAGAAGTGGAGACAGAGACAGGATGAGAGACATGCTTGCTACCTTGTTGTTGTGGTCTGGGTGGGTGGCGACAGTTCAAAAGGATGACATAGAAAGCAATTAGAGGAGAGTGGTATTGGGCCTGGACACCTAGCCTATTGCCTGTTGGGCTTGTTGGACCTTGGTATATTTCGCTTAGCACAAGCATTCTTCAATATTTTGATTCATCGTTTATTCGGTAACCGGGGCTGATGACCAAATTACCCATATTAAATTCGGTTAGTTGCCAGCACTGACCGAATTTATGACCAATATATTTGGTTTTGGTCTCGGTTAATTTGGTTCGGTTCTTCGGTTTCGGGTAATTTTGCCCACCCCTATTTGTAACAGCTCGGTGTACTACAAACGGAATCCAAAGGCTAGCCCATGATCTATGCAAACAATGAAAAAGTCTATTTTGTCTCCCTCAACTATGATCGAGTTTAATTTATATTGTAAAACCGAGTATGTCACATCTATCACCTATTAAAACCAGCTTATTTTACCTTCTCTAGTGGTTTGAAGAGAGTTGTGTCATGCATGACACCTATGTGGCATGTTGACATGACTTTTGTCCTACGTGGTACCTACATGGCACTATAAGAAAAATAAGAAATAAGAAATAAAATCGTGAAAATCATGTTGATCATTGATGGATTTGGTTAAGGAAAAGAGCCATCGGAGGAATCGGCTGAATTAGAGCTTATTTAGTGAGCAAGTTTAAATGTGAGTCATTAAGATATGATTCTTTATTTATAAATATCTCTTATAAATGTCAAATAAATATCTCTTATAAATGTAGAAGTAGTTTTTTTTCTTTAAGAAATATTATCCCATGTTCGTTTTGGACTTATATAATCCCAAGAGTATAAATATGTACACTCACATGTTTTATAATATATCAATCAGATCAATACAATTAAATTCAGCGTATCGTCACCTTTAGGAGTAGAAGTGATGTAGTTTTCAACATGATCTTACTTTGAGTTTGGTGCATCGGATAAGTTTGATCTTTAGCAAGAGGTAAATCTCGTCATATAGTAAATATATCGGCTTGGTTAAACTTTCTTGATTCAGTTCGATATGTTAGCTAAGTTCATATGTTTACTTGTTATCTTGATGTATTCAGTTCTTTCTAAGACTGCATTAATTTAATCTCTTAGTTTAATTTTGTGTATCTATCACACTAGTATAGAATTTATAAGTTTACTCAGTTATGCTTGATCGATTATATTGTTTTTATATGGTAAATATTGAATTATCTTTATAATATGCTTTCACTTTCATTAATATCGAATCATTATTTGATATACTTTTTATATCATATTTAATCTACTATCGTATCTAACCTTATTAGTTATAATCTTATACTATTTTGGTTTAATTTGATCTGTCAAGATTATCTTTAATAAAGTTAGTAATGTGATCTAGCAAGGTTTATCTCCTTTATCAGATAATGCAATTGTTGAACTTTCTTACTTTATTATTCACAATATTTATTATTATATAAAATTTTCAACTAATTTATATTCGGTAGACACTCGATAGTTTGAGTCTATATCAAACTATTGGTTGATTGGCTCATTTGTTTAATTTTTTATATCTTCCTTATCAATTATAGATAAAATTGACTCGCACACCCTTAATCTTAAGAATTTAAGAAACTACACTAGAGCTAAGTAGACATTTCAGGCTTTCGTGTGTGTGATGTATTTGGCGTGGATCCTCAACGGTTTTCATATCAACATGCTCCTTTGGCACGCTCGATGAGACTAATCTTCTTCGAACCAACATATATAGGAAGGAAGTTGAAACCAACAACATAATTCCAATCAGCTTAGATAACCTAACAAAAGCACTAAGGCAACAGGTGGAGCAATTCAAAAAGGATTTTCAAAAATTGTGCTTAGAATCATTTAGCATGACACAATAAGGACCGATGCACTAGATGTTATTTCCAAAACCAATTCTGGTTGGAGATTCAAGTCAATGAGATTCCTAAAACCTACCCACAAAAATCCTTCTAGGATTCGGTCAACAAAGCTATACACCATGCGCTAATAAATCAATCTGGGGTGTTGGTGAACATACTATAGAATCTGATTGAAAAGACAGTGGATGGATCAATTGCTTAGGAACCTTATGAAGGCCCTATTTATCTTCCACAAAGAACATTGGCACACATTGTCACCAGTGCACAAGTGCTAATAACATCAGAGCTTCCTGAAGTAATTTATGGGCTAGAGAGAGATGTGGTTTCATGTTTGATTCCTCCTAGACAAATTCAATTTGTGTGGCAAAGCAATGGAACTCCTCATGTATACCCTCAGACTGCGTATTATGGAAGACACCAGAATTAGCATAGCAGGATTCCTAATTGGAGTCAAGAACAAAGAGATCACTAGACACAGGGGCCAATACTGTTACCTTTGCAGCAGTATCCGATGGACTTGCAAGATGATGAATGGACAAACAGGATAGCCGAAGTGATGAGGAAGTATTTAGCTTAAAACCAAAGGAATAGACCTTCATGTAACAGTATCTGTACCCTTATTGGTTTGATAGGGTTTGGTTGCATCACCGACACAGGGTGTCAGATTTTTTGAAATTCTCAGGGTAAGAAAATGTATCTACAATAGAACACATTAGTTGATTCCTGGCCCAACACAAAGAAGCATCGGTGGAGGAAGTTTTAAGAGTTAGATTTTTTTCGCTGTCATTATCTGGATCGATCTTTACATGATTTTCATCTTTACCGCTAAATTCAATTGGAGGATGGGCCGATATAAAATAAAATTTCACAAATACTTCTTTGCTAGAATTCATGAAATTTGGTTGCTAGATCTTACATCAGTGCGTCAAAGGATGGACAAATCAATCATAGAAAATATCTGAAGATTCCGTGATGTGCGCAATCGATGCTATAGTTTAAATTTAAGTGATGGACAATTAGCTGAGCTGGCTTTTCAAGGATTACTAGCTCCCATCAAAGAAAAAAATTTCTCCCAAGAGTTTAAGAACTTAGAGCATTTGGTGCATAAAGTATCAGCTCATTAAAGCTGATTCTAAGAGACAAGTAAGGAAAAGTTCCAACGAAAAATTGCATAAGTGCAAGGATTTTTATCAAATTTAGAACAGGAGGAGAATTCTACTATTGAAATCGGCCTATCAAAATGGACAAAATATAAAAAAATAGTATCATATCCATAGATCAAAAGACATGGGAAAAGAATAAATGTATGATATAAATAAGGCCGATAAGATTTTTGATTTGTTACTTCAAGATAAACAAATGTATCCTCGTTCAAACCATGTGATTCTATCAGCCGATAAACTTAAGAATAAAAAATAATGTAGGTGGCACAGTTCAATTCATAACTGTCTGGGGCCAATTCATGAAATAAATTATAACGAGGTTGATGATGAACTTGATGAAGGAATTAATAAGGAATTTGATGAAGGACAATAGATTTAGAGCCCTTAGTGGTTCCCTAGTTAAATTTGAACCAAAAATCAAAAAAAGAAGGGTACAACGATTGCGATACCATGAACAACTAGCGAAGCAACAATGAAAGTATCAGGAAGTCAATCGTCAACTCAAAAGGATCAGGAAGGAGTCACATGTTAAGCAAAGAGCCAATATAGGAGGACTATCGGCTCTAGTTGATATAGTGTTTATTTTATCCATGAAGTAAGAAACTCCTTTGTCCGATGATGACGAGAGTGAGGAATCATGGTTCAATTGATATTGCAACCCCAACAAGCTATATTTGATAAGGCTGAAGAATCTAAACATCAGCATTTGCGACCACTGTAGATCAAAGGACATGTTGATGGCAAGCCGATGTTAAAAATGATGGTTGATAGGGGAGCAGCTGTGAACTTAATGCCTTACACTATATACCGCAAACTTGGAAAAAACCGCCGAAGATCTTATTAAGACAAATATGGTGCTAAAAGACTTCAGAAGGAATTCATTAGAAGCAAAAGAGGTTTTAAATGTAGAGTTGAGTGTAGGAAGCAAGATCTTGCCTATGACATTTTTTGTAATTGATGGAAAAGAATCGTACAACTTGCTCCTAGGCAAGGATTGGATTCATGCAAACTGTTGTGTACCTTCTACCTTGCATCAAAGTTTGATCTAATGGTAAGGACATCAAGTGAAAATTGTGCCATCTGATAGATTGGTTAACATTGCAACAACCGATCTACCAGTTTGGAAAATTGAAGAAATAGATTGCCTATCTAGACACGTGTGGAATGGGGATTTTATGAAGATCACAGACCATAACATACAACCAATCAAAAAAATTGGTTTGCAATTATTACTCTAATGCACCGTAGATGATATCGATGAAAAATTAGGACAATGGTTTATGTTGGCTAATGATTTGGAAGAAGTAGATATAGATCTTAGAGATATACCAAGGCCGATATTTATAAGTGCTAAATTGTGTCCTAAAATTAAAAGAGCATTAATAAAATTATTAAATGAATATCAATATTATTTTGCTTGGGAGTACCATAAAATAACGAGACTTAGCCGATCGATTGTTGAACATTGGCACCCTATCAAACCAGAATATCAGCTGTACAAATAGCTTCCAAGATGATTCAAGGCAGAGTTATATGAAGAAATTAAAGCATAAATCATAAAGTTGTATGATGCCAATTTTATTAGGTCATGTCATATCTACTATAGTCCTGGTAAAAAAGAAAAATAGAAAATTAAGGATATTGACTTCGAAGACTTGAATAAAGTTACACCCAAAAATAAATTCCCGATGTTGATTGTGAATCTTTTGGTAAATACAACATCATGGCACAATGTTATTAGCTTCATGGATGACAATGCGTGATATAATTGAATTTTTATGGCTAAAAAAGATATTCTAAAAAGTGCACTCAAGTGTCCATGAGCCATTTGTTTATATGAATGGGTGGTAATGACATTTGGACTTAAAAGTGACGGTGCTACTTACTAGAGAGCTATAAATTATATATTTCACAATCTCATTAGCTTACTAGTGGAAATTTATATAGATAACATGGTGGTCAAATCTAAGAGTATTGAAGGGCATTTGACCAATCTATAAAGGATAATTGAGAGGACAAGAAAATATAGACTAAAGATGAATCCCAACAAATGTGCTTTTGGCGTATCAGCTGGACAATTTCTCAGGTTCATAGTGCATAAAAGAGACATCGAGGTCAACCAACAAAGCATCAAACTATCAAAAATACAGAACCACCAGTTGATAAAATAGAACTTCAATCATTAATCTGCAAGATTAATTTTGTGAGGAGATTTATTTCAAATTTATCAGAAATGATTGAGTCTTTTACTCCATTATTGAAGTTGAAGAACGATCAAGAGTTTATGTGGTGAGATGAGCAGTAGAAGGTGTTTGATGAAATTAAGAATTATTTAAGTTCTTCACTAGTTTTTGTTCCTCTATAGAAAGGGAGGTCGTTCAAGTTATACTTATCGGCCGATAAAAAATCTATCGGATCTATTTTGATTTAAGAGAAGATAGGGTCATATTTTATCTTGGCAAAAGACTTTTGAATGCTGAAATAAGATATCCCGTGGTGGAAAAAACTTTCCCTTTGTTTATATTTTTTATGCACAAAATTGAGGCATTATCATCTATCGGCTTAGTGCATAGTGGTATGTAAAGCTAATGTGGTGAAATATGTGATGCTGGCTCTAGTGTTGAAGGGGAGGATTGGAAAGTGGATCTTTGTTGTGACAAAATTTGACTTACGGTATAAATTGACTAAAGCAGTAAAAGGGTGGGCAATAGCTTATTTCATTGTACAACATTGTGATAATTCCATAATATAGGTGGAGCCGGTACCTTAGAGTTTATTTTTCGATGGATTAGTATGTAGACACGGGTGTGGCATTGGCCTAGCCATCATATCGCCTCAGGGGTCAAGTATTGAATTTGCTTTTATGATTTCCTTATTATATTAATAATCAAGAAAAATATAAGGTGGTGCCCAAGAGACTTCAGCTGCTAAAGGAAATTAGAGCCGAAGCTATAGAGATCATGGGAGATTTATTGTTGGTGATCAAACAATTCTCTAGAGAATATAAGTGTAAGGTGAGATTTTGAAATCATATCACGAAAGCTGCCAATAGTTGCTAAGGGATTTTAATTGAACCGATGAGTTATGTTCCTAGAGAGCATAAAACATAAGTCAATATTCTTTCACAAATTGCTTTAGGTTATTAACTGATTGGAAAAGAAGTTAAAGTAGCTATTATTGAGGCCGATGACTATGAAAGGACTTTGAGTCATATAGAGAGAGGTGAATGTGTAAACTTTTAATTTTGAAATGAACTAGCAGCAAAAATTAAACTTCCCTCTGGAGTATACGATCATAACATCCGGAGTATCCAGATTGGTTTTCTAATCAGACAGAGAGACTAGTCCGGAGTCTCTGATTATATAGTCCAAAGATTTCGGATTTCCTTCAAAATGCCAAGGGACACTCAAAGGAGGCCAATCCTAAGGGTTGGGGAGAAAGCAAGAAAACAAAATCACAGATAATATAATAGGTAATGGGATGTTAGGAGACAAACAATTTTCCACCAAAGGTTGGATCAACCAATCCTATCTCCAATGAACTGGATCTCTTTCGATCCCTAAGATCACTAAGTTTAATCCTAGAAATTAGTTTGGTCTGCAAGCTCTCATCAAAGCATGGCACTTAGTCCAAGGTAATCACTAAGGTCCTCACTAGGACATCATGCTCCCATTTTTTATGGAGCTTACTCTACCAAACCAACCTCTAAACAAGAACTTAGTAATTCACTAATATCTCTTTCCTTGTGGAGGTGAGGAAAACTTTCACAAACATCCTAGGCAATTTATATATTGAATCCTCACGAGCAACACCTAGTCGTATAGGAGGTGATCCTCTAAGAATAACAAGCCTGAGTCTTCACCGGCATTGATTCACAAGTGTTCACTCAAATCCCAAGATCCAATCTCTCACAAATCATCCAAAAAGAATACTTAAAGGGTGGATTAAACTCATGATTTAAGAGAGTGGAGTAGGAAACCTGTAGAAAGCTCTTAGGAGTAGTGTTGAAATGAATAAGCAGCAAATCCTCAAAAGGGGGTTAGTGGGTTAAATACCTACCTCTCTCGAAGCTAACTGTTACCCACAGAATTCAAATTCCAAAGTATTTCAAAATGTCTGAAGACTCCAGATAGGCCTTTCGGTTTAGACAAATAACACTTAGCTTCGAGAAAGAGAAAAAGTTCATAGTATCCGGTCTAAATTTTTAGAAACTCTAGACATGCCTCTCTGCCAGACAAAGAGCTCAGTATGAAGACTCTAAGCTAATTTCTCTGTTTGATAGAGAAACTTATCCACAAGTTTTTACCAAGTCTAGACACAAACATCCAAAATACTAGCAGAGAAAAACCAAAACCTAAGGTATACATGGTGCGAGTGTTTCTACATCTAGACTTGAAAGTTTTATTGGGCACTTGCTTTTCAAACTGATTAAACTTGAGCCCCTCTTAATAGTTCGACTTATCCTAAGTACTCAAGAAATAATAAAATTATATTTTCATTGCCTCAAGTCTTTTTTTTCTTTTCTAACCCACATGGGTTTTTTTAAAATAAAATAATCTCTCGCTAGGTGAAATACTATGAGATTCTTAATCATGACATATTAGTTCCCTAATTTCTTATCATTTATCACTTAAAATCCAACAAGGGGCCTAAATGCACTTTCAGACTCGAGAAAGAAAATTATAGATTACTTACAAAATTCTTTACAATCGGTTTCAAGAAATCTTTCGTATACGGTCACGAAATAAGTTCTACCTAATGGGGGAGTTGTACTATCGAATGATTGAGGGAGTTTTATTGAAGTGACTGGATCTAGAAGAAACCAAAGTGGTTATGTGCAAAGTTCATAAGGGTATTTGTGGAACTCATCAATCAACATACAAAATGAAGTTGTTGCTTAAAAGGGTTGGATATTTTTGGCTGATGATATTGGAGGATTGTTATAAGTATTATAAAAGATGCCAAGATTGTCAGAAGTTTGGAAATATTCAATGAGTCCCAGCATCGACTGTAAAACCAATTATCAAGCCATGGCTATTCAGATGATAGGAAATTGATATGATTGGCCAAGTATATCCTATATCGAGCAAAGGGCATAATTGGCGGCAATGGATTATTTTACTAGATGGGTGGAAGTTGTTCCTTTGAAAACATTTCATCCAAAGATGTCGTAGAATTTATCAATGAGCATATAATTTATAGGTTTGGGATTCCTCGGATGATTACAATGGATCAATGCATAATTTTTGTGTCCAATGAGTTTCAATAATTTGCTGTCAGTATGGAAATCAAGCTCTTGAATTTATCTCCTCATTATGCTAAAACCAACGGATAAGCTAAAGCTTCAAATAAAAGTCTCATCAAGTTGATCAAGCACAAAATAGATAAATAACCACGGAGGTGGTATACGACCTTAGCTGATTCTATATGGGCCTATTGGATGGTGTACCATGAATCTATGCAAGTGTTATCGTACCAATTGGTGTATGGACATAAAGTTCTGCTACATTTGGAAATGAACATCAGGTCTAGAAGTATATTGCTACAAAATCAATTGATAGCCGATGATAATTATAATTTTATGACTAATGAGTTGGAGGATCTAGCCTAGAATCTATTGCGCATGCTTGAAAGGATTGAGGAGAATAAAGCTAAGTTGGCTAGTCACTACAATAAAAAGGTATCACCTAAGTTGTTTGATAAAGGGGATCTCGTGTGGAAGTTGATATTATCGATCAGGTCTAAATATAACAAATTAGAAAATGATCACCTAATTAGAAGGGCCTATCGGATAAGTCGATGTGTACTAGGCAATGCGAATGTATTGAAGAATCTTGAGAGAAAGAAATTTGCCAAGGCACTAAATGGGAAGTATTTAAAAAGATACCACCCTATCATTTGGATTCCTAGATTGGCTAAGTACGGCTGATGTCTACAGTGGTTATTAAACATACATAAAGCCAATACTACCTACATCACCAAAAGATAGCTGATACTATATGTATCGTCTTTAGAAATATGCACAAGAGAGAAAATATATTTTGAGAATGGCAAAATTAGTATGTCAAAACCACTCTGTTCAGAAGTTACAAAACATCATCAAACAAGCATCAAAATTTTTACATTAGCCCAAGTATTTTTGAATTAGTTATGATACTTGTAGGTAGATGTCGTCAGCTTCTTTATTGATATGAGTGTCTTCTTCATTGGAGCTTAGAATGGATTTAATGCTTTTGCGTCGATGGAGGGTCCGACACACCACCTCTGCGAGCTTGGCCTCCTGCTGTTAGATTACTTGGGGAGGGCTGTTGAGTCGAAGTTCTTCAAACTCAATGTCCTTGTGTGTTTTTTCCAATTCCGCCAATAGATTAGCTTCCTTCTTGTTTAGTTGATTGATGCGAGCTTGAGATTAAGAGGGTATGGTCATCAGGGCATTGAGCTTGATTTTCTCTAACTAGGCAGCTAGCCAATCGATTTGCATATCTTGAGTTAAGGTTATTTGATTAGTGCGATCGGCCATGCATTGCATCTCCTTGATAACTTGAAACCAATGTGATTCCAAGAAAGATGCTAGAGTCAAAGCATCGATGAGTTCCTTTGGTAGCTGGTCTTCAATTTCAGTAAATCTCACCTGGATTAGCTCAAATTCCTCCACCAGTATGTCAATAGGGTTCTCAAACCAATGCAAAATGTATGTCAGCAAATTGCGAAGAGAGATGGATGGTTTTGTTGCCATACTACTGACTTCTTCTTTGCCCCCTTCCAAGTAGTTGCCAATGTCAAAGGAGAAGAGATCGGCTAAGGACTGCATATCGGTAAAAAGTTCTAGGTTAGGATAAGGAAAGAAGATGCAAGATTGGAATAAGTGAATTTACCTGGGGCAAGAAGGCGTGTTCTAAAACATCAGTATTAACCATAGGAATAGGGTCTTCTTAGCAATGGTCGATGTCCGATGCAGAAGCAGTAGTGGTAGGGATGATCTCGGCATCACCACTATGAGTGAATGCTTGAAGTCTAGGCGCTTGCAGTTTTGGAACAACTTGGGTAGTTATCGACTCAGGCCCAGTTGGAGCATCGATTGACCTTTGGGGCTCTGGAGCCAATGAAGTTGCATCATGGGCTGAAAATAATAATGTATGATGGAAGGGAAGGGCAAGAAATAACATGAGGGAGATAGTGCATACTGATGGGGAAGGAGGAGACGATGCCACTTAGGCATTCGAAGCTTGGACGATCCTAGTAGGGCAGTCGTATCAGCTAAAGTTTTCTTTTTCTTATGGTCTAGATAGACTAAAGTTTTCTTATGCTTCTAAACCACAAGTTTTGGCCCTTGGCGGCGAGATGATGGTAGAGTTGCATTGGATATCAAGTTTGGAGAAGTCGATAGAGGTATATAAACAATTGGCTAACTGCTTTGGTTCACTTCAAGAGTAGTTCTATTGGCAGCCTGTAGAATAGAGTCATAAATATCTAAGAGTATAAGAATGAGAATAAAGAAAGAAAAACATAAAAGATAATACCTCCCTCATCGGATTCAACATAGTCTGGGCTTTAGGAGCAATACTGGATAGTCAATAGGTTGAAAAGATGTTTTCTCTATAAATTCCACCATCGAGTGAAGAGCTTTGAATTTGCTGTGTAGATTTCCCATCCGGTAAACTACCCCAATGATAATGATTAAGTCAAAACCCTCATCTAATCATATTCCAGTGCACTTTTTACTATACCTCTGGCTTGGATTTTGTCTATAAAGTGTAGACCGATCAATAATTGGCATCCTAGTTAATGAGAGCAAACTGATGAATAATAAAACTCGTAGAATGGTTGCTACGATTTGCCCAAGGCAAAGCCAGTGGGTAGGAGGTATAGAGAGATTGCCAATCTGAAAATAGCTTTGTATTCTTTATCGATTGAGATATTGAAGAAATCAAATTTGAAGGATTCCTTGAAACTCACCATATTGTCATAAGCGAACCAAGTGGTGGTCTCCTTAGTAAATCCATAATAAAATCCTTTGAACCACTGGCATATTTTGACAGGAGATATTCTACAACCTAGGAGAGCCAATGATGATTCTCTAAAAGATGTGCATTTTCATCAGGTGGCCTCTTCATCTTATGCATAATTTGACTGGAATTAGAGGCTTTCGAGAGAAGAGGTATTCATTGCCTTAGAAGTGTACAAATTGAGCCACAGTTGTAGGAATTCCCAAGGACCTCCGATGTGTCCAACAGGCTTCCCAGCCGATAGCTTTGTGACTACTTGATGCAACATCAAGTATGTGGCCCCTAGAAAATATTTACCTAAGGAAATCTGCTCATGATTGGCCAATCTTTCTACTAGGCACTGCATGTTTGTCATCAGACCCAGGGCCAACCTGCAGAAGACAAATCTTTCTAGCTATAAATTTAAAAAGGCCACATGTTCGTTGTCATTAATTGACCTAGATGTTTTGCTGTGGGTTGCTATGAATTTGGACCATCCGCCAATGTCCTTGGTTTGGAATAGATGTCGTGGCTTGAATCAAAGATGAGAAGGATTGATGGATGTAGTGGTGTTGAGGCAGGTCAATATAGTTATGTCCATTAGGTTGGGAGTCATTGGCCCGTATCCAAATAGGAAAGCGTTCAAGGCATTAGACTAGAAATAAGAAGCCGATGACAACATGGAGTCATTTTTCTCCATCTTTGCAAGTGACAGCTATATGCAGTGATCGATGTCAAGTTCATCCCAAAGCATTCTCTTGGTAGCTAATACACGGCGGTACCAATTCCTCCACCCTAGGAGTTTGTTGGGCCACAATCTAAAACTATTATACCAGTCACTGATAGACATGATAGCATTCTTAAAAGGGGTTCTTTGGATCTTAGTATTAATAAAGTCTATCAGATCTTCTCTAACTATGGGATCAAGATAGAAGTGATTGGGGCTATCCATAATGGGGATTAGGATCTGGATCCTAAGGCTCTATGGTAAATAATAGGATGAATCTAAGGAGAATATAGCGGAAAAAGATCGCAAAGGAAAGAGAGGAGAATCAGGGAAAAGTTACCTATGGGATGGTGATTGAGCAAGTCATTTTAAATCTAGAGAATGCACAGAGTTTGAAGAAAAGGCAAAGGCTTGGTGCGCTAGAGTTCGCCGGAGTGCTTGGGAAGGCGAAAGGTTTTTAGCTGATGCAAGAATGCGGATGTAGGGCTTCAAGAGAGAAGGAGAGGTTTTGTAGGAAAATACGCCTGACGGAGAAGAATCTTTAGACCGTTGGAAGAGAAGATTATTTGGGTCGATTCAAGCCGGATGTAACGGATCAGAAGGAAGTTTCAGAGCTATAAAAGGCCTAGAGAAGATAATTTCGAAGCATGAGTAGAAGTAATGTATTTTTCGATGAGATCTTACTTCGGATTGGGCTGTATCGATTAAGCTCCATCTCTAGTAAGAAATAAGTCTTGTCATATAGTAAATATATTAGTTTGGTTAAAACTTTATCAGTTTGGTCCAATATCTTAGCTAAGTTTATATATTTGCTGGTTATTTTGATGCATTCAGTTCTGTCTAAGATTGCATTGATTCAATTCTTAGTTCGATCTGATGTATCTATCATGCTGGTATTGAATTTATCGGTTTATTAAGTTTATCTTGTTATTTTCAATTCTATAATTTCTCAGTGTGGTCTGATCTATTAAATTGCTTTTGATAAAATAAATATTGATAAGTCGATAGGTTTTATTCAACGTTCTATCGGAGTTTTAGCTGATGAATTATCTTTATACTAGCTGTTGAATTATCTTTATATTGTGCTTTCACTTTCATCTGTATTAAATCTTTATCTGATATACTTTTTATATTATATTTAATATGCTATCAATCGTACCTAATCTTATTATCTATAATATTGTCTCGATTTAGTCAAATCTATTAAGATTGTCTTTAATAAAGTTAGTAATGTGACCTAGCAGGTTTTATCATGTTTATCAAATCATGTAGTTATTAAGCTTTCTTGCTTTATTATTTACAATATTTATTATTATATAAATTTTTTAACTAATCTCTATTGGCTGTACGGTCAATAGCTTGAGTCCGTATCGACCTATTAAGTCAATTAGATCAATATACACTAGAGTTAAACAGATCTCTCATAATTCAGGCGTATGACACAATTGGTGTGGATCCTCAACGGTTTCATGTGAAGGCCAGCCACATGCCTAAGTAGTAAGTATCAAAGGTATCATGGCGTCGAACGAGTTATAATTTTTTTTAGAAAAAATCTCTTAAAGTATGTTGAGAGTATAGATCTATATATTTTTCAAATATATATATTTAAATATTTTAATAAAAATATATAAATAAAAAATCATTATTTCTTATATCCATATGTGCTCACACCAACGGGCTGGCCTAGCTAGCTAGGCCGTATCTGGCCGAGTGCCCCAGTTGGGGCAGCATGCCAACAGGCTGGGCCGATTCAGTAGATGCACACCAGCCACCTAGGCCAGTTCATCGAGAAACCAGGAGAGCTTCGCTCTCTGAGCTTGGAACACCATCTCTTATGTGTGTGGCACATGTCAAAAGTGTACCTCAATGATACCTTGAGGCATTTTTCCTGTTGCGATAAATAGTAATCCTTATAGTGATTTTTGGTGTCGAAGGTATCATCAAGGTAGTATCCTTGATATATTATGGGTATCATCGGTGTATGAGCAGAGCATTTGCTAGCAGAGTATCATGCATAGGTATCACTGATGTACGTGATGTATCATGAGTATTGTTATGCTATCACTAAAATATCACCACAAATTCCGTGGCTGTTTGTATACTATTGTTGGTGTATCATGCAAAAGTCAAGAATAACTAACAAAAACTCATTGGAACAAAAGTCAAACATAAATAAATACCAAATCATTTTGCAATTTGACTCCAGCATAACATAGATTGTGTACACTCTATCCTCACGAAATTAAAATTGTCATGTTGCATGCACGTGATGAAATCAATCTTCCTAACGAGAGCTCTGTTGCATGCATGCGATTTGAGGCAATGTCCTTTCGCATTGGCGTAAGAGAGCACCTCAGGCCACAGTGGGATAAGGATACTTGTGTAGAGGGAGAAGCGCTTAAGAGCAGATTGAAAGCGCGTCATATTGGAGGCTATACTGTTTGGAACCCTAGGGCCGGTATTCTTGTGTGCTCCAATTCCAGTAGTTCCGCCTCCAGTATTCCAAAAAATAATTTACGAAATGGTTTTACAGTTTTTCTTCACCGTTCGTTTGCACCCCTCGATCACACCCCAAAACGGCCAGCTGTAACAAGATTTGGCAGCATCTTTTTTTCTGGAGGTGAGAAGCTGAGACTGCTTCTTCTTCTTCTTCGGAGAAGCAGAGAAGAAGCATGCAGATGCAGAAATATCCACGTCATGAGATTTTGTCACGAGCCATGGGATCCCACGAGCGAAATCCGGGGCCTCGCGAGTGGCAGCCCGCCACACGTGAACGCTTTTTGCCACGTTGGCTACCTGCATGTAGGGGGGGGGTCCACATGCTATCCCTGGAGCCGTTCGTTGATGGCCTTGGATCCACCATGGAGCAATTTGGTAGGGTGCCCCCGGTTTCGCACACGGTTTTACATGCTAGTTGTTAACGCTAAAATTTGGAAAGCCTACGGAAAGATTAGAAAAAGATCGGCTTAAGTAAAGAAGAGTCCGGTTGCTATAGGGAGGAAGCCGATCGAAAGAAGCAGGGAAATATTCGATCCAAAATTAGAAGGTTATCCAAATAAGATCGAGTTTAAGGAGGAGCTGTAGAATTTATGATAGGATATTCTGTATATCTAAATCGTATCTTATATGGATAGAAAAATTTAGTTAGTTTATTTAACTTTCTTAGAGATATTTTTCTTTATCTTTGTTAGAAAATAACTTTTGATGGTTGTTGTAAATACGTCGGACTTTATAAACCCAGGGTATAAATATAAACCCTGGAAACATGTATATCATCTTTGATCAATATAACTTCGGCGCATCGTCACCCTAGTTTATCTAGGTTTTTATCAGTGGGGTCTGGCTCTTGACGTGGGGCTACATCGGTTAAATTCGATCTCCGACGAAGGGGTAAGTCCCGCTACTATCTCAATATGTCTCACTCTGTCTAAGCTTGTATCGGTTAGGTTCGACCTCTTAGGCCGATCGGATATATCGCATCACGTCCGTACAGGATCTATCGGTCTATCAAGCTCTCTCCGCCATCGTTGGTCTCATGCTGCATCGGTTAGGTTCGACCTACGAGGTTACCGACGGTAGAATGAGCTTTAGGCCTATAGATCTCTGTACGGCGTTTCATCGGAGTGTTAGCCGATGAGTTATTTATACGTTGAGTGTCATACCCAGCGCATTGGCTTCTCGACCGATATGCATCAGTCTTCAGAGACTTTCTTTGAGCGCCACGCCAAGGCCGATGCGCGCCTGTCTTCAGAAAGACGTCCACTCATCGGTTCAGCTAGTCGATGGGCTCGCTTCACCTTTCCTTCAACACATCCGATCCGGCATCTACCATCCCATTGCCGTTAGCCTCGGTCTCATACTGTCTCGATTAGGTCCGATCTTCGAGATTCGGTGCTAGTGGCGTTGTCACGGCGGGCAATGGGTCTCGTGTTACCATCTTCGAAGCGGCATCGGCTTTGTAGCCGGTCCTTTTTATATGATTCCTTGTCAGCTCGCATATGCTTTCATTGGCTTTCCAGCCGATGAACGACCGCTACAGGTTCTGTCGACTACCAGGAGGGATCCCGTACACCTTGCTATTCTCTGAGTACAATCCTGTGCCTCCATTGGCTCTGCGGCCAATGGATCAGGATCTCGATTTCGCTATACTTAGAGCCATCATATCCTTCGTCGACATCTGCCTATGTCTTCATCGGCTACCCAGCCGATGGAAGAGTGTCCTGATTCCTATCGGCGATCAACCGATAGCAGGAGCCATCCGGATGCGGCCGATGACTAACTCGATCCTATCGGCAGCCAGCCAATAGCGAGGGCTCGTATTGGTCCATCGTCCGATTGACCTATTTGTCTCACCTCCTTGTCAATTGCGGAGTTAAATTGACTAGCACGTTCGCACCCGCACTGTCGCACTGGAGCCGATCGAAACCCCATGGCCTCTGGCACGCGTACCTCGAGACACTGAGAGAAACCGATCGACCTGCATTGGAGCTAAGTAGATCTTCTAGACGTTGGCGTGCTCGCGCCGGGTTCCGGCGCGAACACGAGTCTAAAGCTAGTGGGTGTGATGGGAGAACGCATGTATTACACTACATGAACTATAGAATTTCTATGTATATCTCAATAGATATATTTATGCATTTTAAATTTTTTTTATTAGGAATAAATCGATAGTAATATATGTTACCAAGAACGCTTAATGACTAAGGATGGATAGTTTATTTTATAAATGGGTGAAGATGGTACTTTTAAAAAAGTACATGCAACTTTCACAAAAAAGATTGCACATAAGCCATTGGAATTTGTAGGGCCTCAAAAATATGAATTTAACTTTCAACAGCCTATTTTAGCATCTATTTTTTCTGTATACTATTTTTCATTTCCTATATTATTTGGCTAGATTTCCAATGTAGCCGGTTGCATATTCATATCTACCTTAAGATTTTGAACCGCCCCAATGAAATCTGTTTTGTCATGAAAAGGGCCGAATCCTAATATTGTTCCACCTTTTCACACTCTTTCTTTTTGTTTCTTTACTTTTCCTCTTATTTTCTTCTTCTTTTTTAAAAAACAGTTTTATCTTGTTAGTTTTTCTAGCCTTTTGTTTTAGATTTTCCTAGTAATATTTTACTGCCTTAATTTATATTCTTTTATTACCGTCTTTTTTATTCTTTTTATTTCGAATTATTCCTTCCTCCTGTGCACATTTGTTGTGAGCAAGCTGGGTCCAAGAATATGCACTCCACGCGGTCTGCGCCATCGGTCTCACGTGACAGGTGCAAGGTGACGTGTCTCATGTGGCAAGCGCTAGCCCAGCTGCACACCGGTTCACAGGAGCGCCAACCCCCACTATGTACGTTGCTTCTCTTCCCGTGCACACATGAGCAAAACAAAAAGGGCAAACTGCTAGCTCTATGCGATTCCATGGCCAAGGGTGCATGCACGTACTTAACATGTATTGTAGAAACGTTTTCCAGATAGGTTGTTATTAAAATATAATTTTTTTCTGGAATACAAAGCAACAGCAGCAATAATCATGCACGATATACATTTTAACCATTTCAATAATATAGCTAGTTTCCTTACATAATTTTGCCTCTTTTTTTTTGTATTGAACTACTTCAGTAACTACTGTATATTGATCTGAGTGTATTTAAAGCCAAGCTTTTTCTATGAAATTTTGATCATGGCGCATTGGTGGAGAGGATCTCTATGTGCCAGTATGTGTCATGTACGAAGTGGTACATGTCTACGCTTTTTTATGGCATGACCTTGTTTGTCTTGAGGCGTCCCACACAACTGCCTCGTGATTTTGTTTGTACCCATGGTTAGCAGCTTGGAACAGCATGAGATTTGGCGCAAGAACAAGTTTGTAAGTGTAATTTGTATGACAATCTAGTCCAGTTGGAGCAAATCAATTTCATCGCAAACTTTGTTTAAAAAACAAAAAAAACACTTGTTACAACAAAAACGTCACGCTTTGTAACCCATGGTATAAGCTTGCAGCCAACAACCTGGGTATGAGAAGCTTTGGACAACTCTTGTTAGCAAACTAATTTTGTCACGCTTAAGGACTGGTTTCTCCATAGCCACCTACTGGCCGTTTCACCTATAAATTAGAGGATGCTACACAGCACTTCCAAAGATAATACAGTGCACTTCTATAATCTTCTGTTGCACATTCCTCTGGGTTTTCTTGTGCTTAGTTTTTTCTAGAGAGTAGGGTTAGTTATTTGATTAGTTGCAACCATGAATGTGCCTTTGGCATCTAAGGCCTCCCCTTCCTGCTCTAAGGTGACCGGCGAGCAACAAGCAACCATTGATGATGTTAGGAGTTCATCCAAGAACAAAAATTTCGATAAGGTAACAGATTAATCTTTTCTAAAAAATAATTGATAGTCATAAATATGAAATACCACAGTTTGATTTATTCGAAGCTACAAACACTTAATTATTAATTTTATGGAATTGCTTACTCATGTACGCCATATTTTTTATTTGATCATTTAGTGTGCACAAATTATAAAAAAGGCCCTTAAAATTTGTAGCACCTGGATATATGCAATAAATAATATAAAAACATCTCTGAAACAAACATGGTACGTACACACTAGCAACTGGCAAATTCCCTGAAAGATGTTTTTGTATGATGCTATGGCGATCTCTTGCATAATACTTGTGGTGTATCCATACCAAAATATGACACAAAAACAAACATCCTCATGCCAACTAAAAGGGCCCATGTGCCATCAATAATTCAAGGTGCCAGTTGATGAGTAACAAAACATTGCAAAATCCATGTGCGATTGTGTCACCATACCACAAACACACACAAACGAAGGACCATTTCTTTCCCTATGAGGACATCATGGTCATTCCAAAAGTGATCTAAGAAAAATGAGTGAGATTTACAAATAAATAGATTAAATATTTTTCACATCTCTAAAAGGACAAAGGAATGAATAAAATTTTGAAATAAAAATATGTAACCTATTTATTTCTATTTTTATGATTTCAACATAAAAGAGATCTGAGAACAAAATGGATGAGATTTATACACAGCCACACGAGGCTAAGGCTACCCCACTAGACTATCTGTCCACTCGGTAGTGGCCGTAGCCTCACTTCCTTTGATCTCTCCCTCCGCTCTGCTCTCATCGTCTTCTGCCCCCACGCGGCCACCCCACAGGGACCTCGTGACCCGAGCTCGCCTCACCGCAAATGGCGATGGCGGCCATGGGCATGGCCTCCCCGTCGTCCAAGACCCTGGTGCCCCCGTTCCACGCGGCCGCCGCATCCACGTCGTGCGACTCGCTCCGCCTCCTCGGCGCGGGCCGGCAGCGGCGGCCGCGCGGGGTGGCCTCGTCGTCTTCTTCTTCTTCTTCGGCGGGGGCGGCGGGGAGGCGGAGGCGGCCGTTCGTATTCTCCCCGCGTGCGGTGTCGGACTCCAAGAGCTCGCAGACCTGCCTTGACCCCGACGCCAGCACGGTACGCGCGCTCCCGGGGTGGGAACCCATCCATGGCGGCCAATCTCTGTACAGCTCGCTGCTCTGATCCGTCGTGTGCTTGCGTTGTTCGGTGGGAATCTGACTCGCGCGGAGGAAGATTGCGGAATTTTTGTTTTAGTCTTTTAGATGCGCAAATGCGGTTGTCGTCTTGTCCTTCTATTTGGACATTTTCGTGGTTTCTTGATTGTTTATTCTATACTGGGTTCCAAGAAATGCGGCAATTGTAGGATGTTAGTTGTTGAGACGCAAACTTAGTAAGATTCGGTGGATGTGAAAACATAAGAAATTGGTAACAACTTGTCATATTCTATGGCTTGTGGGTTCTTAAACTATTGTGCAATCAGATCAGGTGGTACTCGTTCCATTCTTTATCATTTAGAATATTTATCTTCCCAAATGTTTTTAATCATTAGGGTTTGACAGGATTTTCATTTGCCCATATACCATGACCATTGGTTTCTAAGGATCTCTAAATTCAAATTGCAGAATGATCTTTTTTAAGACAAGACTTTACTCCACAGAGTGTGCTTGGAATCATTCTTGTCTGACTCTACAGATGCTCTTCTTTTGTTGGTACAGAGTGTGCTTGGAATCATTCTTGGAGGTGGTGCAGGGACTAGACTGTATCCCCTGACGAAAAAGCGTGCCAAGCCTGCCGTGCCATTGGGTGCCAATTACAGGCTTATTGATATCCCTGTCAGCAACTGTTTGAACAGCAACATATCGAAGATCTATGTGCTGACACAATTCAATTCTGCCTCTCTGAATCGTCACCTATCAAGAGCCTATGGGAACAACATTGGTGGGTACAAGAATGAAGGGTTCGTTGAAGTCCTTGCTGCACAGCAGAGCCCAGATAATCCTAACTGGTTTCAGGTATCTTAGTCAATAACAAGTGTTTTCTCCGATGTCAAATGTACCGTTCATCTGCCTGTGAACATTGCATATTTCTTTTCCACTCCAAAAGCCTCTCCATAATAATAAAATTCATCCTTATTAATTTTGTTGTCTTCGATTCTAAAACATTACATTGCTCAATTTTACCATTAGAAGTTATTTCCTTGGGATTTTATTCTCTCTTGCTAGCATTTTTAGGATGATTCTAAACTCAATTAGGCATTTCAAAACTGTTAACAAATTCATGCTAATAAGTGCTTTTGCATTTGTGTTCCAAGTTCAGTCCTGAAAGAGTTTATTTACTGTTTGCCGATTAGTATAGGGAGATGCTTAGTGTGGTATCTCATAATTTCTAGCATAATTGTTTCTCAGTTGAAAAAAAGATCAAATCATGATTTCTCCTTTAGATTTTGAATGCTAGAACATACAAGCACATAATTTCTGCTAGTACATGCCAATCCAGGCATATTATTTCCATCACTCTGTTCTCTTTGATGGTAATAATCCATTCTGAGAATGAATTTACTAAATAAAAAGGAATGACGCAGCTGCATTCATTCCACGGTGGTTTTCATGGGGCATACAAAATAAAGGGACGTTGTTGATATGAGTGCATTGTCTATTACCTTGTAATTTGTAATGAACAGGCAGCAATTGTCATTTGAGTTGTTTATTGAAGATGGCCATGAAGTGTTGTAGGATCCATCCCATGCTATCTTATATGATTACTGATTTTGTTTTATATTCTGACCTCAGGGTACTGCAGACGCTGTAAGACAGTACTTATGGCTATTTGAGGAGCATAATGTTATGGAGTTTCTAATTCTGGCTGGAGATCACCTTTACCGCATGGACTATGAAAAGTTCATTCAGGCACACAGAGAAACAGATTCTGATATTACTGTTGCTGCACTGCCAATGGATGAGAAACGTGCAACTGCATTTGGCCTCATGAAAATTGATGAGGAAGGGAGAATAGTTGAATTTGCAGAGAAACCAAAAGGAGAACAGTTGAAAGCAATGATGGTATGCTAATGCCGTGCCTTTCTTGCTAAGTTGTGATGTACTGTTGTGAGCTATCAGTTATTACACCTCAAACTTTAAAATCAAATGTCTTTTCCATAATTTTGTTGTCTATTTTCACCTTGTAGGTTGACACTACCATACTTGGTCTTGATGATGAGAGGGCAAAGGAAATGCCATATATTGCTAGCATGGGTATCTATGTGATTAGCAAAAATGTAATGCTTCAGCTCCTCCGTGAACAATTTCCTGGAGCCAATGACTTTGGAAGTGAAGTTATTCCAGGTGCAACAAACATCGGAATGAGGGTATGTAATTAGCCCTTTGTTTTCTTCAGTTCATTGCTGCTGCTTTTATGATTGTTATCATTTGACCTTCCTTAACAGAAATATTGTCATGCCATATGTAATAAATTTCTTTTTCATTACTGCGCTCAATGGCATGCGTACTTGTACCATGTGCTATATTTGCTTCTTAAGAATCTAATTTTGCTGTCTGCAGGCACAAGCTTATTTGTACGATGGTTACTGGGAAGATATTGGTACCATTGAGGCATTCTATAATGCTAATTTGGGAATAACGAAAAAGCCCATACCAGATTTCAGGTATGCTTTCAATTTGTATGCCTTGCTGTGACTCAATATTATGGAATTGGAAGCATGTGAATTTAGGATTGCCTTCTTATGATATAATGAATGCCTTCAAAATACATGCAGTTTCTATGACCGGTCTGCTCCAATTTACACACAACCTCGACACTTGCCTCCTTCGAAAGTTCTTGATGCTGATGTCACAGACAGTGTCATTGGTGAAGGGTGTGTTATTAAAGTAGGTATCTTTTAGTTGATCTTTTTTTGACATAAATCTTTCACTTGATCTCTTTCTATGCTTTCCTTTCATTCGCTGTTCTGTTTGTATAACCATGATATAATTCAAAACCTTCTGTGGTTTCTATGATCTTTTTTACATTTCCTTCAAAGTAATTTATCATTCTGCAACTTTCACTTTTCGTACTTATAGAACTGCAAGATACACCATTCAGTAGTTGGTCTCCGGTCCTGCATTTCTGAAGGAGCGATAATAGAGGATTCATTGCTAATGGGAGCTGACTACTATGAGGTATAACAAGTGCATGTATAATGGGCCTTTATCAGAGAAATGAGATGACTTATCCCTCTTCTTTTTCCTTTTTCTGGTTCACCAGACTGAAGCAGACAAGAAACTCCTTGGTGAAAAAGGTGGCATTCCCATTGGTATCGGGAAGAATTGCCACATTAGAAGAGCAATCATTGACAAGAATGCTCGTATTGGAGACAATGTGAAGGTACTCCAAATTGATATACTTTTCATTAAGCATATAATATTTTTTATATTCTTACTTTTTTTAGGAATTATACTATTGGGTATTTCTCATATATTCTCCTTTTAGTTTCTGGATTGATTTTACTAGAAATTAGTTAATTCTTACTAATAGATGGACTTGAAATAATCTTTTATCATTTTGCATGCAAGATGGCTTATATAATATAATTATGCTATAGGATGAAGCTTTTTTCCCAATGTTTTCTTGAACTTGAGCTAATCTAACTACAATTCTGTTCCTGTCATGAAAGAGCATTCAGGTCTTTGCATATATCACTTCATTGCCAAAAAAAAAACAAAAAGAAACAAAGTAAACACTGAAAGCATCGAGCAGGGTATCAATGTTTGCTTCTGGTGCTGCTCAAAAACCCTAGTCATGCATATAAGCATTCACATTTCATTCCGCATGCTGTTTTCAGATCTGATTGTTTTCTTACAGCTGGACCTGCTTGTGCATTAACTTCAAGACTAGAACAATTTTATCATCTAAAGTGGATGCCTTGTAAATATTATTCGTAGGAAAAATAATTGCATTGCAAGATCTTGCATCTCCATTGTTCTTCCAAGCATAATACTGCTTTCTATGTAGTCTTATAAAATAATAAATGCCTCATGGACCGCAGATAATCAATGTTGACAATGTCCAAGAAACTGCAAGAGAGACTGATGGATACTTCATCAAAAGTGGCATTGTTACTGTGATCAAGGATGCTTTGCTCCCTAATGGAACAGTCATATGAAGTAAGTTATATATCCTTCTAAGAACACCGCAGTGGCTGCAGGCCTGCAGTTCTTAAAGTTCTGCTTATTTTTTTTTCAAAAAATTATACAGCATTTCTTTTGAACAAAACTATGCAACATTTCTAGGAGTTCGTAAAAAAAATAAGATGGAAATACAACAATCAAGTTAGAACTTGCAAATATACACATTTGGATGCAATGATTTTACTACATTATAAAATGCTTTAAATTGTTACATTTTGGTTATCTTTATTGAGTATGGCTTGTGTTGCCCTGCAGGTAGCTGGATAAGTGCAGGGCTATCGGCGACGAGCACCAGGCCGGCATTATAAGAAGAATAAAAGCAGTGCCGTTCAAGGCACCTTATTCCCATTTTTCTCCCTTGTTGTGTTAAGATAAATGTAGTGGTAGAAGCAACTGTTTTTCAGATGTTCTGGGAGTGATACCCTGCTTGAATTTTTCATTGTTTTGCTCTGCCTCTGTTTGGTACATGACCGTTTGATCTTAACTGGGCGGTTGAGATTGAAATGCAGAATCAATCCCCAATCAATGCCCTGGCACTGGAAATTTCGTGAAGGGAGAACTGATAAAATAGCACAAATTAGTGCGCATCCTTAGATTTGCCGTGACTCAGTTTGGTAAAAATGAGATGCCAAGGGCTCTGCCTCTACTAAAAATAGCTTCCATGGATTTCTCTCCCCTTCCAAATACGGGAAGTGCCATTATTTAATTCAAAGAAATATGAAAAATATTATTATTTAATTTAGATGAACAGTATCTATAGAAGGGACTGGTTCTTTCCCTTATTTACTTAGTTTCATACTTACAATGTGTGGGGCTAGTTTTTTTAAAAGGATTCCCTTAAAACCCATCTTATTCCAAATATTGTGCGTGCTCTTGCTATCTCTAATCTTAGTCCACAAGCTAGCTTGCCACTGCGAGCGGCCCTGATGCCTCGTATCTTCACCGATTTGTGGTCAGTAGGGTTTTCTTACCCTTCCCACAGTAAGCTGCTAGGTTATCGCGGTAAACCGAGAAAAACCAGATAGAATTCATCATAAATTTAAATTTTTGTTTATCTTTAAAACTTGATCGGGTTGCTTGGTCCTTACCATTACCACACCAAGGCGAAAACTGGCGGTAAGCGAAACCTGATGGTCACTCTTTGAGGTCAAGTTCCTCCCTGGCCCATCTCAGGGCTCCCAAATACCTGAGCCTGAATGCGGGGCTTCCTGGCCATTGAGTGAGCGGCCGAGAACTGCCCATTTTCTATTTTGAGATGTTCACAGTACATGTGCATTTTTCAGATCAATCTGCCTGTACGGCATACTACAATTTTTCATGGTTTTAAATAGATGGAGCAAAGACATACCAGTCTCTATGGGTAAAGTTTGTGAAATCAAGACGGCCTACGTGCAAAGTGTGAGAAAGGAAGTTTGAAGTAGCCACTCCAGTCAAAAATATTGGACTCATTTTTACGGTTTTTGACGTGTGATTTGGCCATAACTTTTTATTAGAATAGGCTTATTAAGGCTAATAATTCTATGAGATGAGGTTATAAGAGTACTTTTCACTGCAAACCTACACATACCATTTATGTTTTCAAACTTATAAGTATTTCATTGATTATCAAAGTTTCAAAACTTTGATTAGATCTCGTCTAAAACGTCAAATTTATTCTTTTTTAACCCAAGGGAGTAGTATACAATTTCATTTCCATTTGCATAACACCACAAGATTCGATCAGATGGTTTTGAGCTCCAAAACTGCAAAATACCAAACTACATGACATGCATTACAGATCCTTGAATAGCTGCACTTCAGGACCAACTACCGTTTTCGATTTTTATTGACATGAACTCCACCGTTTCTCACCCTCAGAAACGAACAGAAATGAAAATGTAGTGGGTGAAGCTACCAAATACCAGTAGCCCAAATATGCCAGTCTCTGCCGGTGTTACAAAACTGGACTTATTCCCTACAACGCTCAGTTGAAATGGTAGAGTGGCAGCTCGGCGTTGAGCGGGTGGGACATCACCGTCAGCACGTCTGTCACCGACAACATTGAGCTTATAGCCGCCTTCAGAACCTCCCGCGAGCATCCAGGCTTCACCATGGTCCTCACCTGGTTGTATCAGAAAGCATGTTATTGTTAGAGGGCCACTTATAGCGTAAGTTATATCTGAAAGACTGAAACTACTGAGGGACAGAAGTTTCAGGAGTGAACCTTGCTAAGACAGTCTTTCAGTATCTCGATGTCACCCATGTAGTCTTGGTTCTCAATGGTCAATGTGATGGGTTTTGCATTGCAACCTGGTCCTTCGTATTGAATGCCTCCAGGAGTCCTGTAGAAATCATCAAGGAGAAAGCTTGAAGCTTTCTCTCGCAGCAACCTGGGAAGTACAAGGAGCAATTCAAGTTCTTGATCAGATAGGTCTCAAGTGTGACTAACGAGTAAATTGCGAATAGGCAGCAACATTAAGTAATTCAAGTTATTGACCAGATTAAGGCTGCATTCGGAAGGGGAGATTGGGAAGATTGGGAACCTTCCCCGTGGACGAAAAACGGAATGACCGATTAGTGCATCATTAATTATGTATTAGCTAAAAAAAACTTAAAGATTTTGTAAAACAATTTTCTATAACTTTTTTTTGAAGAAAACGCAGTTTAGGAAATATGTGCACGAAAAACGAGAAAAGAGAAGTTCCCAACCAGGAGTATTAAACTCAGCCTAAGTAGATCTTCAAGTTTCACTAGGGAGTAAATGTGAATAGTTTTTACTAATTTATGTTACGAGTGCAAAACAATTGGATTTCCTTGTTTGTCAAATTTATTCATTAATTTTGTTCGGCAGAGATCTCTCCTATGTTGAAATCATGCGAGCTAAAAAAAATTCTCATAGCTTATTTTAAAGTTGACTACTGGTATCATAAAAAACCAATATAATGTGTTTATGCAATCAAATTAAATTCGAACAAAATAAACATGCACAAGCATAATGGTTTTTCAAGTATAAATATATCACAATGGGTGTAATAAATTAAGACTCCATGTTTTATCCTTGTGAAATTGGCATATTGCGTTCTTGGCTTAAAGCACCAAAAGAAAGGAATGCAGTTTTTAACTCTGAACCTCATGGACTTACTCATAAGCCTTCCCTTTCAGGTCGATTGGAGAAGGATGAATGGCAGGTTTTCCTATCGGGATTGCTCCAGGACCACGCAAATGCCTCTTCACACTCATCATTGCCTAGTAATGACAATATCATGTTACTATGTCAGTAACAAGTAATTAACAGATAATAGCATTCCTGCATCTGAAAGCACTAATATACTTCATTAAAGCTTCAATGAGATAGTATAGTTTAATAGAACTTCAAAGAAATTTCTTGTTGCCAGAACAGTTACTGCCACGGGAGCAGGCAGACAAAGATAGTGGTACGGATGTATATCCAGGAAAAGTGAAGAATTGACCCATTTGCAATGGCAAACAACATGCTTTCCTATAAATCTAATAATAGGAGAAAAAATTTAACAGGAAAGAAATGGTCATATAGTCAAGATCTTACAGTTAGAGGAGCAGCAGCACATCGCCACTTGTCTACAGGGTCCTTCAGATTAGCCACAGTTGCCATGTACCCAGTCAAGCCAGCTGCTATCATATGCAAGGAGATACGGCCAAGAGCCTACACCAACAATGTTCGAGGATTAATCACTGGTTCACCCAACTTTCTGACATACACAGGTTCAATTCTTACATAAGCATAGTCACAGTCAAAGTTTGACGGGCCGGATCCTCGAGCCTGATATCCAAAGAAATGGCACACAGAGCTGAACTTCCTTCCCTTGTATCTTCCTTCTTTCTGAAATAATCAAACAATAGAATCAGACAACCGATCCAGAATATAAAAAAACAAAGAAAAAGTAACAGTACAGAAACTTACTGTTCTCTTTATCATTTCTGCTTCTACTAAGTGGGCCAACAATTGCTCAGTATCAATCTGTAAAGAAAAGGACATTGTGATGCAAAAAGTTGCATAAAATAAGTTTCTATGAATAGTTTATGGAGCACCAAGAACCAACCTGTGACAGCTGGGCGGAGTTGTCTGATTCTTGATGGAGAAGCAGCTGAATGAAAAGGCCAAAGTCTAAATTTTAGTTTAGGCCAGTGTCACAAGTATCAAGCAATGCAACATTCTACAAATGCAAGACCTCTCTTCGGATGAAGGGTGGCAAGAACTGGAACAGTGCAGCTGCCCAAGGAGACAGTTGTGACGGCATCTCTGCCACAGGAACATTGTTGTTGTGGAGGATATTGATTTCCTAGAATAATTGAACAGAAATCAGCATGTATAACCAAAATTTGATATTTATCTTGTCAGGTGGATGGAACAAATCATACCTGAATCAGAGCATACATTTCTGGAATGCTTTCTATTAATCCTTCTGGAATAAGGAGAACACCATGGAATTTCCCTGAGCATTGATTGCCAGCAAGCATATCAGTCTATCAGAATATCCTAAATAGTAAATATTAACAAACTTGGCTTCAAAGTTCAAAGCCCAAAAAAAACTGTGTACTTATTATTCAACAAGTTGCTGAAATTCAAACAACCAAAGAACTGGGCGGACCTAATTCTGCCCTTGCTTGTACTCCATCACATATCTTGTTTATAACTTCCATCAGTGTTAGTTTTGATAGTGCCACCTCCTCCGCTAAGATAAGCTGCATTGAGAAGAAAAAAAAAGATGCTGTTATTGTTCTTCTCACAGCAGAATTTTATCCATGAATTTTATCAAATCATACCATGTTTGGGTGTGATTGAAGTGCACATTCAAAGGCCACATGAGATGCTTTTCTACCCATCAGACGGACAAAATAGTAGTACTGATAGGCAACAACACGTCAGCCAAGTGGAGTCTTAGTAGGGTCATTGGGATCTCATTAATGGATTCAATGATATTACAATTACCTTTCCAGCTGAGATTGCATCGAGGCAAACATTGCTCACAAGCTGAGAATTAACCTGGAAAACGAATTTACATGCATATATGAGTGATAGACCGTGGTATGCCGCCTCCGAAGCATTTATGGATATCTTTAGAGTCCATTTATTCAGTGAAAACTGGTAGTAGCCAGTGATGCTTACCTTGCACACCGTATCAAATCCAACGGTTGTTTCAACAAACTGGTTCTTGAGATCACCGTTCAGTGAAACGGGCACACCTACAACCTGTTCAATATACATAAGCCCCTGAGTTATTTTGGTGCTCTTAAAAATGAGGGTGTGAATTACATGTTAAACTAATACGGTCATACCTTAGTCTTACAGTTATTCTGGACAAGGGTCTCTGCAAGCTGTGCAGCATCTGAATTGGATGTCACTCCTGGAGGTGAAGTGTGAGGACAGAGTTAACATAATTAAATGCATGCTTAATTTGCAAGTTGAAATTACTACATCATAGAGTACTGTCATTTAATAAATACCTTGACAACATGGCATACACTATGACATAATTCAAAAGGGCTTGTACATTTTAACACTGATGGTCCGCATGCTAAAATATGATTACTTATATCATAAATGAACAATGACAACTATGCAAAGCTTAGGTCCTTTTTTTTGCACGACTTTGGACAGCAATTTTATTGGCTGGTGGCTACTCCTATTAGTACCTCCGATGATGACCAGTCCATCCAAGTTCAGGTTGTTGCATGTAGTCATTGCAGCATTAACTTGCTTAGTGCTGCGGATCTGATCGATACTCCTACCGAGCAAATCAAAACCACCTTGAAAAAAGCAAACATTGATGCGTGATGCTTAAGAACAACATGCAGAAGCAAACCAGCTTTCCTGGACAATAAGCAAATAAATGTGACCAACCTTGGTTCTTGTATGAAGCAAGAAGATCATCTGTGATCTCGATTGTCTTGTTCACAAACAGTCCCTCAGTGCCACCTACCAACAACCACAATTTACTGTTAACCAGCAATAATCATATGACATATCCTCACTTTCCGAGAGAATAAAATTATGCCTGAACTGGAATATTCCTTCACTGATAGAGAGGAGATCCAATCCACCATAGTGATAATGTCATGCTAGTACACCATAGATTCTAGATGAGACATGTAATTACCAACGAATCCATACAGAACACTGTGAGGATTGTAAGCCTTGAGTGCATCATGGAGGCCCCAGATCACGTTGTGGCCTCCCGGCGACTGCCTCCCGGAGAACACCACGCCCACCCTGTAACACCAAAGCCAAGTGAGAGAGTGAGACCACGAGCAATCACAATCAGAGCTCACGACGAGTGAGGAATCTGCTGGTCGTGGATCGAAGGGTTACTGTCGGGGGGTGGTTTGATTCTTCAACCTGATCGGCTTGCGGTCCTCGTCGACGGCGTCGGCCGGCGGCGCGACGAAGCTGACGAGCGGCTGGCCGTAGGTGCAGGGGAAGGCCTGCGCGACGACGTTGGCGCAGGTGGGGTCGATGGTGGTGGTTGGGTCGCCATACTCCACCTTCACCGTCGCGCCCTGAGACGGAAAAGCAGAATATTTTCAGCGAAAAATAAAAAAATTTGGCGCATTTATCTCCAAATACACACAGAAACTCCACGAATCTTCATCAAAAAAGACGAGAAACCTTTTTAATCCAAAAAAACTGATAAAAAAAAGGTATTTAAACAATCCTCGTGAGAAAATTGAAAGCAAGAACCGCAGCTACTAAAATTGCAGTCCTGACACTTGATCCCTGATCGTTCCCCACATTTCTGCTACCGAATCGCCAGCAATCTGAGCTGACGGGTAGTAAGCGACACTAAATCAAACCCAAGACACGGACACGGGGCATGGAGGAGCAGAAACCTGGAGGCAGTGCGGGAGGCTGGGCTGGTAGAGAGACCTCCTCTGCTGGAGGCCCCCCGCGAGGTCCTTGGGCGCGCCGAAGTCCGCGTTCATCTCCTCACCCTATCCCTCTCGTTGAGCTTCTTGATCTTGGGATGGTGGTGCAGTGCCAGCGAGAGCTTCGTCTCTCGTCTGCCGCCGTTGGTCGCTGTCGGTCTTTGTAGGAGAGAAAGGGGAGAAGCGAGGGGTTGAGATTGAGAGACGCGGCGACCCCGCCTAAACCGGACACAGGGGCAGTCCGGGGGTTGGTAGATGCGGCTGCGGCGCCTGCGGTTTGACGACGCTTGATCCCCCCGCTCTCGCAGCCGGTTTCCACTGCGCGCCACTGGTACACCGCTCGGGCTGGCCGCCCACCGGTGCGGTGCGCTCAGCTCAGCTTCTTGAGCCGCCACCTTTTCTTTTCTTTTCTTGTTTTTCTCTCTGTGTGTGTGTGTCTGTGTGTGGAGAGCTGGTGGGCGAGTGGAGGCTGTATCGATGGAGGGGGCCCCACCGGGAAGTGGGTGTTACCTTTGGGTAAGCGGTGTGCTTTCTTATGTTCAAAGTTTAATCACCTGTAACAAGTCATTTTCCTATGATGTTCACTGTCCTTATTTTTTTATGTTGTTGTAATAGAAATGCACTCTCACCACTGTATATTACGTTTTAATCCTTTTAAGTCATTTTTTTATATTTAACTAAGAAAATACACCACCATTATTTTTATTAAATTATTTATTAAATGTATTTTAATTTTAGTGTTAAAAATATTGCTATATTTTTTATAAACTTAATCAAATATAAATAAATTTGATTTTTTTAAAAAAATCAAATCATCTATTTTTTATATGAATTGAAGGTTCGCGTACTGTAAGTCACACAATTGTCACCTCGTTTGTAAACTTTCTGCTTTTGGAATTATTTCAAATGGATTATGAGAAATAGGAAATTTTAGTTATATTTTATCTTTTCACAAAGGAATTTGCAACATACTGCCAGCATCGTCTAATACAAATGATGCGGCATTCCCACCTCTTAGTTGTGCGCCGGCAAAGCCGTGACATCCGATTGATAGTTCTATCTGTGAGTAAACCTCACAAATTCATAGCGAGTATCTAGGATATGCTTGATTTGTTAAAAGAAATCTTACTAAGTTTTAGCATTGCTAAGGATCTATTTGATTGCATGCCACGGTTTAGTAACATGATGATTATAATTATGCAAACCACACTTTATTATCATATAGACCTAAATGTCATACGTATAATCTTTAGCAAAATAATGACATACTCCCTTCATTCTTTCTAAATGATGTTGGTTAGTTCATATAACCAAGTATCCCTAAATTTTGCCAGCAAGCCAAACATCCTCTAACCATTGTTACCCTAAATCAAAATTTTAGATCAGTAACTTCAGAAACTTCAGCTCTTAAAAAAAGTGTAAAAATTGATCTCGAATCAACAATTACCTCTCTACAGCTTTACTCCACTAAAATTTAATAAAATTATTACTGGTACATATTAAAATTTATTATGTATTTCCTCCGTCAGTATCTAGACATAATTTACTATTACATTTATAATATTAAATTATTATAGTTTAGAATGAAGGAAATAGATAAATACAACTTCACAACTAAAGTATTCCTCGATTTGAACTTATTTTTTTTAATTCACCGAGACTGAAAGACAAAAGAAAAGATCGTTTCTTCGACCGATATTTCCGGTGACCTATAAATGATTTCTAACAAACTGCTGGCACACATTTCCATGAACTTAAGGCAGCAGATCGTGCAGCTTGCTACAGGCGCAGCCGACGGTTCGAGCGAACACTGAACGAAAGATTCCGTGGACCCCCAGCGAAAACCTCATCTGGTTTCCGGCGATCCGAGCCGTCGCATGGCCGCCACGTGCCAACTTGCAACTGCTCAATCCGGATGATTCACGGTACCGCGAAAATTTTATTCCTGAACCTTTCGAATAATATAAACGGTTCAAATGAAGGAAATGGCGACTGATGAGTATAAAATCCAAAAGGAGGCAGTAGTTCTTTACGTATTTCACTAGATCTAAAATGTTAAGGCATTTTACTATATATATACAGTGAATATAAGTGTGATACTAGTACGTAAATATCAATCCAAACATTTTTAGGATTTAGCATAATTATACTCATTTTTAACATAAACCTAAAGTTGGCTTGGCCATTATTAAACCACCCAACTTGACTACACCCTCCCACAAAGTCCAAAGCTCACGTCCTTGGTTTTAACTCTTGCTAGTGTTTTTCGGTCTCTCACCTTCATTTTTGATATCTCTTTCTAACTATGTCAACTATAAATATGCGCTAGCGAGACAAATAGAGGGGAGACCACCGCATCCAACGACAATGAGCTTGTGAAGGTGAAGAAGCTCTCGCTGAGATGTGCCAGTGGTCGAGGCCATCGGGTTTAGAGGATGGTGGGCTTGTGGAGGTGTATGAGGGTGGCACCACCTAATCTGTTGTTTAGGTGCTCCAGAAGGTGCAAGTTGCAAGGGCCATTAGATCTACTGCCAAGAGCTCATTGAGGCTTATATCCACCATCAAGGAGTTTGAGAAAGCTAGGAGGGCTACAACCTCTACTCAGGGCAACCGAATTTACCAAGGAATGGTAGTAAGTGCTTAGATAGCCATAGGGACTAGGGTCTCCCTCTCTCCCTAACCCTATCTCCAATCTCTTCTCTCCCTATTAGGGGCTACAGGATCCGATAGAAGGGAGATGAAGGAGAAGACAACGTCGTGCTACTTTAGGCTTAGGCGTTGTGCCTCATTCGCTCACACATAGACAAAGATATACTAGGGGTCAGAGGAGGATGATATGTAGTGGCTGAGAAGTTCCTCTATGGCATCTACACAAAGGTGGTGAGACTAGGAGGTAAGGGCAAATGCCAAGCTTGAGGGTGACGAGTAGGCGAGCTCGGTCTCTTTGTTGCTTGATGTTTCTTCTGATACTCCTGTTATTCTTTTCTTTTGTCTAATTTGTAGCCTTCCGATGAATTTGTGAATTCTTCACTATTGTAGCAGTTATTCATACACTACCATGGAATTTTTCTATTCTTCATTGCTGTGTGAATTCTACTGGTGATTTGTGAATTACTTATGAATGCCAATTTCCTTAGTTAATTGCAAATTCATATGTAAGTGGACATAGAATCTAACATCATATTTAATTTTATATTTTGGCTGAATATGAGTATCAGTATTGGTTCATATTTAATTTCCTCAGTTACTGATTAACAATGATGCACCCACATCATGGTTGTTCTATAACTGGGAGTGTGTTTTGTGGTGAATAGATCCTTCGTGTTCGCAGATGAAGGTTCAATACGATGATATGAACACATCAAGACTTAGGAGGTCTACTTCGCTCCAATACAAGTCCTTTGGCTTCGATGTCTCTTCGCTGGGGTTGCTAAGGTTGTAGGCATGTTAGTCAATTTAACCCTACAATTGACAAGAAAATAAACAAATGGATTGATCAGACGATTGACCAATACGAACTCTTACTATTGGCTAGCTACCAATAGGGTTGAGATAGTTATCGACCGCATCCGACGTGCTTCTACTATCGACTGATTGCTGATAGGGACTGAAGCACTCTTTCATTGGCTAGGAAGCCGATGAAGACATAGGCGGATAGCGACGAAGGGTACGAAAGACACATCGACTGAAGAGCCGATGGCGTTCTAGAATAGAGTAGTCAGTAAGCATGTATACGGACTCCTGCTATTGGATGGTTGTCAATAGTACTTTTTCATGGGCTAAAAATCAATGAAGACATATATGGATTGGCAAGGAATAATATAAAGAACCCATTAGCTATAGAGCCGATGGCGCTTCGAATAGAATGTGCTATGGTGCTTCAAGTAAGATAAAGGATCAATCGACTACAAAGCCAATGGCGCTCTGAATACAGTATGTGATGAATAGTAAAGACCGAGACCCGATATCCCAAAAGTACAAGATCCAATGACCATCGTGATGATACCATTAGAGCCAGCCTCAATAGATCGGACCAAACCAAAATAGTATGAGACTGAGACTAACAACACAGAGACGATAAAGACTATATTGAACGTGCGGAGGGAAAGAACGGGCAAACCCATCAGCTAGCTGAGCCAATAAGAAGAATTCTCTGTGATTGAGGCTGATATACTAGGCGTGATGATCAAAGGAAATCACTAAAGACGTATGTGTATTGGCTGAGGAGCCGATACACTAAGCATGATGTTTGATATGTGCATAACTTACCGGCTAGCTATTCTGATGAAACGCCGAGTAAAGACCCATCGGTTTATGGCTCAATTTAGTATCAACAGTCTAGTAGGTCGGAACTAACTGATGCAGCATGAGACTGATGACGGTAAAAGGAGTTTGATACGTCGATAAATCCCATGCAAATGTGATATGATATATCTGATCGAACTAAGAGGTCGGACCTAATCGATGCAACATTATACAGAGCGAATACATCAAGATAATAGTGGGACTTACCCCTTCATCGGAAGTCGAACCAATGCAGCCCTACGTTGAGAGTTAGAACCCACCGATAAAAACCTAGATGAACTAGGGTGATGATGTGCCGAAGATGTATTGATCTGAGATATGATTTATAAGGTCTCACGGGGTCTATATGTATACCCTATAGTTATAAAAGTCTGACGCAGTTACAAACATCCTTTGGACGTTATTTCCTAAAAATAAAATAAAACTATCTCTAAAAAGTTAACAAAACTAATTAAACTTTCTCATCTTACGAGATATATTCTATAAAGATAAAAGTACCCTGCCGTGGTTTCCACGGCTCCTTCTCAGACTCGATCTTATCTGGATAACTTTTCGTCTTTTGACTGAACCAAATCCATATTCAATCCGTTCGATCGACTCTTTCCCTATATCATTCAGACTCTTTCGATAAGCCGATTGGCACTTTAATTCTGGCTGCGAGGCTTACTAAATTTTGGTGCAAACACATGTCCCCCAATTTTAAAGTATGAGGATTCATGCTTCAAAACTATCATTCATGCTTCAAAACTATCTTCCTCAGGCTCCCACAACTCTGAAATTTCCTCCCCTGCTTCTTACAATCGGCTTTTATGAATCGATACAATCTACATTAAATGTGCTAAGTTGTCAAACTCATAGGAGAAAATTTTTCTTCTGATGCGCCTTGAAAATCCTTGGAAGGCTAGCTCTACTAACTATTTATCACATAAGTTGAAGTTGTAGCATCGGCTTCATACATTACAAAATCTTTGAATATATTCCGAAACCGATTCCTTCTTCCTCTACTGAGCCGCATCTCGTGGATTCCCGTAAAGAAGTGTGTGTGAAACTATTCTTCCAGATCGGCCCATCCTCTGATTGAATTTTGTGGCAATAATATAAACCAATTAAAAGCCAATCAGATAGTGACAATGGAAATAGCCTAACTCTCTACTCACCGCCAAACCTCGTGGGGGAAGGTCAGACCAGGCTGAACGAAGGTCCGACCGGGGAGAGACAGCGGCTCGGTCACGCGAAGGCCTAGAAGATCTGCTTAGCTCCAGTGCAGGTCCGTAAGCTTCGAGGTTTGATGGTGTGCCAGTCAATTTGACTCTATAATTGATAAGGATAGAGAATGAGACCCATGAGCCGGTCGGCCAGTGGGCATGTCCGGCTCTCCCTATCGGTTAGGTGCTGGTACGGAAGGCAGCGCTCGAGCATCGACTGAACAGCCGATAGAGGCGTGAGAGAGATGCATATAATATACTAGCAGACCTATCGGCCAAAGAGCCAATGACACTTCATGGCATTCGAAGCACGGAGTAGGGCCTGATCCCCCGCGAAGTCACGAAGACCAACAATCGCGGTAACGGCGCCGTTAGGACCAGCCTCGATAAATCAGACTGAACCGAGACAGTATGAGGTCGGGGACTAATGACACAGAGACGACGGAGGCTTAGACCGAACATAATGACGAGAGAGAAAAGAGGCGAGGTCATCGGCTACCTACCGGCCGAATGTCCGACACAAGCCTATACATAAACCCATCGGCCGCATGAGCCAATGGAGAACGAGACCTGCTAGATCTCGACGCTGACGATGTCAGACGTGGGCCATGGAAGATCAGACCGAACCGAGACAGTACCAGGAAGCGTCCGACGTGTTCGGATTGATCTCTAGCGAATCAATCATTAGACAATATACAAGACAGATGCGAGGCCTGCGGTGAGGATAACTCATCGGCTACTCAATCCGATGAGACGCCGCACGAAGACCCGCCGGGGCGCCTACTTGAACTATCGTTGCTGATCTCATAGGTCGAACCTAACTGATGCAGCACAAAACCATCGACGGAGGAGGGAGCCCGACGTGCCGGTAAGCCTCATGCGGACGTGATGCAATACGCCTGATCAGGCTAAGAGGTCGAACCTAACCGATGCAGCCTTAGACAAAGCATGGCGTACCAGGATAGTGGCGGAACTTACCCCTTCGCCGAAGATCGAACTTAACCGATGCAGCCCCGCGTTGAGAGTCAGAACCCACCGGTTAAAACCTAGATAAGCTAGGGTGGCGATGCCCCAAAGGTTTATTGGATTGATCTGTTGATATCTTACAAACTTCCACGGGGTCTATATTTATATCCTAGGATTACAGAGTTCGACACAGTACAGCAACCACCGAACGTTATTTCCTAAGAATATAAAAGGAAAATAATCTCTAAGCAATTCTAAAGCTACTTAAACTTGCTTAGCCTAAGTAATACATTCTATACAACATCTGACATGCCGTTATCCTCATTACTCCTCTTTGGACTCGACTCTATCTGGATAACTTTTCGTCTTCAAACAAACCGAATCCATCTTCCACCCGTTTGATCGGCTCTTCTATAGTATCAATTGACTTCACCCCATGAGCCGATCAGTATTTTTCATCGGCTGATTCTGTTTATAGGCTGAATCAAATTTCAGCGTCAACACTCTCAGAGTTTCTTCTACCGATGCTTGTCCGCATTGAGCCAAGAATCGGCAAACGTGTTTAACTATTGACATATTGTCCTGCCCTGAGAACTTGGAGAAGTATAGCATCTTGTATCAATGTGGTAACGATACTCTATCAAACCACTCAGGATATGCAGGCCTATACATGAAATTTACCTGCTTTGGTTTCAAACCAAGCTGTTCATTCATCACTTTGGATATTTTGACAACACACTTATCATCTTCATTGTGTTGCCCCTCAAGTTGAATATATCCATCAGACCAATTGAATATTGACATCTATGGACCAATATCCACCAATGTATGAACTGGTGGCTCTTAAGTATAGAATACATCTACTCTTTTCCTTATCAAGTCTTGAAACATACTTGTCAATCCTTCAGATTGATTATTCAACACATAACGTATAGCTTCATCAACTAGTTCTTGGATGGATTTCTATGGACTTGAAGTTGTATGTTGGGTTGGTTCATCGATCAGAGTTGGCATTAGGACTAAATTCTTCTGGATCGGACCATCTTGCGTCATACAAAAGGATTACAAGCATAACCTCTCAAAATCTTTCATAGACAATTCCACCTGCCGCCTCTGCTCTTCATTCAAATCTTCCAATGCGTCTGGAACAATAAAATCTTTATCGGCTTCTGCATCAGATGAGCGTACCTTGACATCAACCTCTTCTTCAGACATATTGATTAAAGATGTGTCTCTCTGGTTGATAAATGAAAATTTGACTTCTAATCAGTCAATTGTATCGTCTCGCCAGTCGATGAGTGAATTCTTCAGTCAATGAATGGACTGACTGACAAACGATGTCTTCTATCCCATCGGGTGTGCCAAAAAATATGCTCGTGTCGAATAAGTCCTCCGTGTTCACCGATGGAGGTCTAATGCGATGACATGATGAGGTCTAGGAGGTTTGCTTCGCTCCAATGCAGCTCCTTCGGCTTTAAAGTCCCTTCGTCAAGGTCGTTAGGGTTACGGATGTACCAATCAATTTAACCTTGCAATTGATAAGGAGATAAACTTATGGGTTAGTCAGACGATTGGCTAATATAAACTCTTACTATCAGCTGATTGCCGATAAGGTTAAAATAGTCATCGACTATGTCTGACGTGCTCCTGCTATTTGTCGATAGGGACTAAAGCACTCTTCTATCGGCTAGGAATCCAATGAAGGTGTAGGCAAATGACGACGAAGGATACAAAAGACATATCAGCTATAGAGCCGATGACGTTGTTGAATAGAGTAATCAATAAGCATATATATAGACTCTTACTATCGGTTGGTTGCTGATAGAATTTGTAGTACTCTTTCATCGGCTAGAAAACGGATGAAGTCATATATGGATTGGCAAAGAATAATATAAAGAACCCATCTACTGCAGAGCCAATGATGCTTCGAATAGAATGTACGATGGTGCTTCGAGTAAAATAAAGGATCCATTGGCTACAAAACAGATGGCGCTCCGAATAGAGTATACAATGGATAGTAAAGAGTGAGATCCGATCTTTCAAAAGTACGAGACTCCATGACCATAGTGACTATACTGTTATAGCTAATCTTAATAGATCGGATAAAACTAAGACAGTATGAGAGTGAGACTAACAGCATAAAGACGATGAAGACTAGATCAAACATGTGGACGGAAGGAACGGACGAACCCATCGGCTAGCTGAGCCGATGAGAGAAATTCTCTAAAGATATATGTATATTGGCGATAACTCATCAGCTAGCTACTTCGATAAAATACCAAGTAAAGACCCATCAGTTTATGTCTCAATCTACTATCAGTAGTCTAGTAGGTCGGACCTAACCGATACAGCACGAGACTGGTGACGGTAAAAGAAGCTTGATTAGCCAATAAATTCCATACAAACATGATATAACATATTCAATCGAACTAAGAGGTCGTACCTAACCGATGCATTCTTAAATATAGCAAATGCACCAAGATAATGGTGGTACTTACCTCTTTGTCAGAATTTAGAACTAACTGATGTAGCCCCGTGTCTAGAGTTAGAATCTACTGATAAAAATTTAGATGAACTAAGGTGACGATACAACGAAGATGTATTAAGTTGAGAAATAATTTATGAGGTCATAGAAGATCTATATTTATACCACAGTTTATAAGAATTCGACATAGTTACAAATAACCTTCGAACATTATTTTCTAAAACTATCTCTATAGATATAAAAGTATCCTGTCGTTGTTTTCACGACTCCTTCTCAGACTTCTATCTATATAACTTTTTGTCTTTTTATTAAACCGAATCTATCATCAATCCATCTGATATCAATTAGACGCTGATCGGCTCTCTAGTTCTAATTGCGGGTTTACTAAATTTAAAGGTAGTTGAGTACGGACAATGATTGTTGGTTATGTACACTTTCATGTTTGTTATTAGTTTGTCCATTAGATGAGTTGTCCGGCTTTGTAGCGCAATTGCTTTGCTTTGAGAAAGTCTCTGTTACACCCCTAAAATATTGGATTTATCTTAAAATCACTCCTAATTATATGTAACCGAATATTTCACACCCTTAACAAAGCTAGACAAAATATCACTCTAAGAACAATACAACCTAGTTTTAATGTTTTTTTTACAATTTTGACATTCAAATAAAATTTTCTTACTCGCATGGAAAGAGATGTAAAAAGTAATTAAATGTAAGTAAAAACACATATTTAGATGTTGAAATTATAAAATATCCATTAAAATCATGCTGTACTTGGTATTTTTTTCGATTTTAATATATTTAGAGGGTATAAAATGTATGGTTTCATGGCTGAAGTGTTTTTTAAGATAAACCCAATGATCGATAAACCCGATGATTAAGTGGTGCAGTACGGACGCACACGATGGCCCCGAAGTGTCCACTTTATGAGTGACAAGAAGAATCAGCATTCCTAATCACAAAAAGCCGTGCCATCTTTTCATCGATGGCCTAGTTTATAAATAATAATTGTTTTCTTCGGATTAATTATTAATAAATACATGCGCATCGATCCACAGAACATGTACAAGTACATATCAGCAGGCAGCAGCTAGCTATCGCGACAGCTCGTCACTTGCATATATGCTATCTGGATTTCGATGTCTTTGATTCGACCCTTTCCATTTTCGTTATTTTCTCATACACAGCGCATATGGTTTTTTCTATCAACTCTTTCACTGTCCCGTTACTATGTCATAAACTCATAGTCGTATAAATACGTCGTGATCGATGGTGACTTTGGTCGTTGCGCTCCATTGATAATATAATTTAGATTTTAGCTATGGGCGTCCTGAAATTGTTTTATGTGCTGTTGCTTCGGCCACTGGCCGCATACATGTATGCTTGTATATACTTCTTCAAAAAATACATTCCTAACTATAAACCTAAACATAGCCTTTATATTTGTAACTAAAATTTTTTTTTACAGAAGATGTGCGTGCGTGCAGCTGTCGTCGATCGGGTCGTCTAAACGACGATCGCCAGCAAGTTTACATCGTAGTCGAGGAGGCTTGCTGAAAAATGACCAGCAAGGTCGCCTAAGGCCCAACGCAAACAAGTTGAAGGATCTGTTCGTGTTTTTCTGTTGTCCCGTGGAGGTTCTTGTAATTTTCAGGTGACAGTGCTATAATTATATTATTAATACTCCATCCGTTTCATGTTTTAGCTTAATTTAAAGTCAAACTTTTTTAAAGTGATCAAATTTATAACAAAAATATAGTAAGATTTGTAAAACTTCATTAAATCTAACATTGAATATATTTTAATATTATATTTATTTTGTATTGAAAATATTGTTACATTTTTTAAACTTGGTTAAACACATAGAAGGTTAACTTAAAAAAATAAAATGTCTACAATATAACAATCAGAGAGCTAGCCCATCCACTGATCAACATTTTTTTTAACGAAAGTCACATAAGAGTTCACGGAGCCAAATATGGCGTCCCATGTTTTTGTTCTATTATCAGATTTTTCTCAGTAGCTAGATTTCACGAGTACAATGTAATTCAGGAAAAGCGGCATGCAGGCATGCAGCGTGTATTGACACGATCACAGAATTGTAATACATTGGAAGGCGAGATTGCTCAACACGTTGCTAGCATCAAGCCTAATTATCTGCTGCTGCCGCACCTTGTCCTTGGGGGCTTTTACAGGACGCTTCACCTGAGGTTGCGGTGCTGTAGTATAAATCAAATCCAATCCATTGATTATGAAGGATATTTTAGATTTTTATTTCAATAATGTGGAAGCTTATTTCAGTCTATTCCCGTGCTCCCACGCGAGAAAGGCATGATGGTTTCGATCGGTGCTTCCTAGCCGAGGCAGAGTTGGTTGAAAGGATCAATTCGTGTGTGGAGAAGGAGGCATAATCGTTAAAATAAAGAATTCGGTTTCATCAAAGATAAAAACGGATACTTTAACTAAAGACTACGGCCATGACTCTTTCAAAAAATGTCTTGATGACCAGGCTTGTCCTATTGCGTACACAGTTATTTCATTCGCATATTTATGTTCAGTCTTGTAATGAATCGTCAGACTGTGGAATCACGCATCACATGCAAGCTAAAGTCTGTTGACAAAAGGTGGTGCGGCAAAATTTACGTAGAGAACAGCATAGTGCCCAAGGGACCATATTCAAATAGAAACAGAGAGACGAAAAGAAGAGACCATATGTGCGCATTGAACTAAATTACCTCAAACATATATATGGTAGCAATAAATTGCATTTAGTAGATGTTAATTTTATGCAGTTGCATTTTTATGAAAATATTTTAAAAAATTTCCTCCTAGGTTGCATCGCACCACATAATTATTGAGTATGAAGATAGTGTGCTTCTATAACTCTTACACAGTTTGATTCGTTACATACAAAACAAAAAATATACATAAACATGACAGGTTAATTAAAAGTTTTGAGCATTATATGAAGTATCTTACAGATTAAGACAAGCATGATATACAATTGGTGGCCAAATTTTGATGTGACATCATCAGACATCAACATGCTGCGAGGTTTACCACAACAAGAACACATTTTGTGCCCTATTGATGCTAAAATTCATGGAGCACTGGAATGGAGACACGCTAGAAAAGGTCTTTATTACACAACTTCTAGATGGCTTCAAAAGGAAGCTATACCAGTTAAGTCCAATCTTAATGAGTGGGCAACCATGTTATCTAGCTATGGGTCGCTAGAGATTTAGATAGAAACATTTGCAAATTTAAATTCTTGATTACTGTAGCAATACTGGTTTCTTACATGCGTGGTGAGACTGTACCAATTCTATGTCCCATTAATATCACATTACTTATTCTGTAGGTATGATTCACTACCGATAGCTACATCGACAACTTCATTCGGATAGAAATTGTGTTTCAAGCCTCCCTGTGCTTCAAACTTCATATTTTACATCAATATATTAGAATCTAGTAAAAAAATCATTGAGTCATGCTATTACCATTAGTAAATCAGTCAACAGTTCAGCACGACAGATTGGAAAATATGAAGATTCAAACACAAAGTTTGGAGAATTGAAACACAATTTCTATCTGAATGAAGTCATCGTGGTGGATGTTGCTAGTGAATTAGGCATACAGAATAAGTAGCATGACATTAGACGGGACATATAACTGAAATACAATAAATAATAATTTAAATTTGTAAACTTCTCTATCTTAATCGCTACAGACCATACTAGATAGAACGATCCTCTCTTCATAAACATTGGACCTCACCAGTATGGTCATCAACTTCCTTCTGAAACCATTGTAAAGCCTTTTCCTGGCCTGTGTCTCTGTTCCAATCATGTTACAAATATATATATAGACAGACGAGTTCAAGGGCTCAAGGTGTGAATACTAAACTAAAAGTGTTAGGCCTAATTAATACACACTAAATAGTATTAAGTGCCTAAGCCGATATATGGCTACATCCAGAGTCCAAGACGTAGACATAAGAGTCTAGAAGACAAACATAACTTACTACACAAGAGTCTAGGAGACAGCGTAAGCAAAAGTCTAGGAGACAAACATAACTTGCTAACACCCCTATAGTCTGAGCATCGGTGCAGTGGACGTTCAGACTGGTTCTAAACTCAATGAAGACCGAAAATAATAGTCCTTTGGTGAAGATGTCGGTATACTGAGAGGTTGTTGGAACATAGAGAACGTGAACAGCACCAAGAGCAACACACTCTCGAATAAAGTGGAGGTCAATCTCGATGTGTTTGGTATATTGATGCTAGACCGGGTTGGTGGACATATAGACGGCGCTGATGTTGTCGCAGTAGATCAATGTAGCGCACTGTAAGGGGGACTGTAACTCACTGAGAAGTTGATACAGCCAAAAAGTTTCAGCAACAGCATTGGCAACGGCTCGATATTCAGTTTTGGCACTGGATCGGGACACGGTGTCCTAGCGCTTGGAAGACCAGAAGATGAGGTTGTCACCAAGGAAGACCGCATAGCCAAAAGTGGACTTCCGAGTGTCCGGGCAACCGGCCTAGTCGACATCAAAGTAGGCGACCAGTTCATGCTGCGCTGTGAGACAAAGCACCAGACCCAAATGAAGAGTACCACAAACATACCGAAGGATCCGCTTGAGGACAGCCAAGTGAGGTTCCCGTGGGTCATATATGTGAAGACAAACTTGCTGAACGGCGTAAGCAATATCCGGACGAGTGAAAGTGAGGTATGACCCAGTGGCTGCAGAGAGCTTCGGATTGGTGTTGACTGGAGTAGAGCAGGGTTTGCAGTCAGCCATACCAGCCCGATCAAGAAGACAAGAAAAGGCATCTATCATGGTGCTGAACTTGCATTCCAAGAAAATGGTGCAACTAACCGAAGTCCTTCATGTTAAACTCATGCTGTAGAGCAGAGATGATGCGACGGAGGACAGCCATGGATGAGGCAGTGAGCACGATGTCGTCCACATAAAGTAATAAGTATGTTGTGTCGATGCCATGATGGTAGATAAATAGGGAGGTGTCTGCCTTCGCATTCACAAAGCCAAGTGAGAGAATAAAGGTGACAAAACGACTGTACCATGCTCGAGGAGCCTGTTTGAGGCTATAGAGAAACTTGTTGAGACGACAGACATATCCGGGATGAGTAGGATCCTCAAAATCAGTAGACTGTGCAGCAAAAACAATCTCAGATAGAGTCCCATGAAGAAAGGCATTCATCACATTGAGCTAGTGAACTGGTCATCCACGAGAGAGGGCGAGTGAGAGCACTATCCAAACTATGGCAGGCTTGACAATAGGACTGAATGTCTCGTCAAAGTCGATGCCATGACGCTGAGTGAAGCCACAAAGAACTCATCGAGCCTTGTATCGCTCGAGACCCATTAGCCCTAAACTTGTGCTTGAAAATCCATTTGTCGATGACAATGTTAACTTGAGGTGGCCGAGGGACAAGCTCCCATGTGTTGTTCTGAAAGAGGGCAGAGAATTCTTCTTCCATAACGGCCCACCAATTGGGATCGGCAAGGGCGCCACGAAAGGTACGGGGCACCGGTGATAGTGTTGTGCTATTGTAGACACTGAGAAACCAATGACCAGCTTTGGGGCGCGTCGTCATGCCATGGTTGTTGGTGATGGGCTGCACGGACACGACGCCCTTAGGCAGAGCCGGCGTGCTGGGGGCAACCGGTTGCTGAGCTGCTGCCTGGCGCTGCAAGTAGACCAGTAGCGGTCGGGGCCTGCCCGGGGTTGTTGCAGCAGCAGGGGAAGCCAGGGCGCCGGGGGTTACAGCAGCAGTAGTGGCAGGCAGAGTGCTTGGAGCTGCAACAGCAGCAGGCGTAGAGGGAGTGTCCTATCGTGCGCCTGGTCGGACCGGAGAGATCGACGTAGGGACCGTGCCAGGCACCGGAGTAGCAGCCTCTATCTCGACGACCGCGCTCACGCTGGATGCCACACGAGAACAACCCATGCTAGGTGCTGGTGGCGCGCCGACAATCAGGGCCACACGTGGCTATGCAGGAACACCAACGAGAGCACCTGTAGGAAATAGAGGTAGAGGTGCACTGATAGAACTAGGCATGGGATTTGCATCATCAGTTAAAAAATCAAGGGTTGTCGGGTCGGTAGGAGATGACTGTTGTGAGAAAGTGAAAGAGTGTTCATCAAACACGACGTGTCGAGAGATGAGAACACAATTGGACTAGAGGTCAAGGCAGCGGTATCCTTTATGATGGGAGTAGCCAAGAAAAATGAACAAGGAGGATCGTGGTGCAAGTTTGTGAATGGCTGTGGTGGAGAGTTAGGATAACAAGCGCAGTCAAAAACACAAAGATAGTCGTATTTGGGCTAGACACCAAACAGGACAGAGTGAGGTGCGGAAGATTGAAGAGTTTTGGTGGGTAGGATGTTGAGAACATGTGTGACGACGTATAAGGCCTCAACCCAGTACGAAGGGGGCATGCAGGCCTGAAAGAGAAAAGAGCGAACTGTATTGTTGATGGTGCATATCATGCGCTCAACCTGCCTATTCTGAGATAAGGTATATGGACAGGACATGCGGAGGTGTATATCGTAGGTGAGGAAGAAGGAGCGGGAGGTAGAATTATCGAACTTCTGACCATTGTCGCACTAGATGGCTTTTACAGTGACGCTATACTGAGTGCAAACATAGGCAAAGAAATGAGTCAGAGTGGCAAACGTGTCAAATTTGAGACGAAGAGGGAATGTCCAAACATGGTGTGAGTAATCATCAAGTATAATTAAGTAGTATTTGAAGTTGGAAACACTGGCGACTGGAAAGGTCCACAAATCACATTGAATAGGCTCAAATAAACTAGATGCCTGAGATAAAGATGACTAAAAGGTAAGGCAAGTATAGCGTCCTAACTGACACACATGATAGAATGAATCAATTTCTTTAGTATAATCAGGGATAACAGAGGCAACTTTAAACGAGGCGTCATGACCAGAGTGGCTAAGCCGGCGATGCCAGAGTAAAGGCAAAGAATCAGCGGCGAGAATGGTAGCGCTGGGAAGGTACAATGGGTAGAGGGGCTCGGAGCTATGGCACCTAATGATCACCTTCTGAGACTCCAAATCCTTCACAGAACAGCCAGCAGGGTCAAATTCAACAGCACAATTGTTGTCAGTAGTGAATTGGCGCACAGAAATGAGATTCTTAATAAGTCGTGGGGAAACAAGAACATTATTAAGGGACAGAGAGTTGGTGAGAGTGGTGGTGCCAGTGGCGGTGACAGGGAGCAAGGAGCCATCGCCGACAACAATAGAAGAAGGAGGATACCGCAAAGAGGTAGGATGTGAAAGAGTACGAGAATCAGAGGTCATGTGGAAGGTGGCACCTGAGTCGAAGTGCCATTCGTTGTTCGGCGGCTGCTGAAGGGTCATGGTGCTAAAAGTTGAGGCGAGAGAGTGCTGATCCTAGGCTGCCAAAAGACCGGTCTGCTGGTTGTAGAAGCCGAGAGGAATCAAGGCGCCGAGGAAAGGCAGAGGAGCACCCTGTTGACTGTAGTAAGTAGCAGGAGTAGCCTGATGTAGGTACTATTTGCTAGTGGGAGTTGCCGCGAGGCCGAGAAGGCCCCCTGTTGGGCCAGCAGCGCTTGCTGGTGTGGTGGCTAGGCGAGCGAAGAGCGATGCAGGGGGCACGGCCTGGGGATGATGAGCCACGGGTTGTAGGACGTAGACCAAGGCCCACTCGCCCCTTGGTTGGGTGGAGCAGGTGTGCCCGAGCCGTCGCCTTTGTCGCCCCTGTGGCCACCTTTGCCGTCTCTGCCATGGGCGCCGCAGCCGCTACCTTTGCCGCCAAGACTGCCCACTTTACCACCCCCGGGCCGATGGTGGGATGCCCAAAGAGCTGCTGGGAGGCAGGGCGGAAGACATGAGGACACTACCTATGCCGACAACGAGAGCTATAGGGGGAGAAGGGGTCGAGGGCCCCATGGTAAGCTCCTCGATGATGAGCTCATCGTAGTCCTCCAAGAAGGAAGGAAAGGGATGGCCACGTCAGTGATGGTGGCCAACGGAGACAAACCGCTTGTTCAAGCCTCAGATGAGGTTGAGGATGAGGGAGCGGTTGCTGACTGGTTCACTAAGATCGACGAGGTTGTTGACGGTGGTCTTAAGGAGCTTGCAGTAGTCGATGACAGAGAGGTCCCCCTAGATGAGCGTACGGAGTTTGGCGTCGAGAATAAAGGCCCGCACCTCCCGGTTGCCGAGAAATTGGCTCTCAATGGCAAGCCAGGTGGTACAGCCAGTGACGCCTTTGTCGCCGCGGCTTCTGACAATGTTGAGGAGGTTGTCGGAGAGGTTGCCGTAGAGCCAAGAACGGACGATACAATCCAAGCGCTCACAGACGATCGTCGTGAAGGACATGGCTTTGAAGAGAATACTTACCCAGGGTGAGCAGGAATTGCTTGTGCCACTGAGCAAAGTTACCAAAGTTGACGTCGAGAACGACGTGGACAAAGTTGCGGATGTTCTAAATGGCCACAACTTGGGCGTGGAGGTTCAGAACCGCGGTGGCCTTTTGAAGAACAATGGCGGCGTGAACTGAGGGACGAGGGCCATCGGAGAGGGAAGACGTGACCTCGTTAACGCCTTCCAGCGGTCTTCAGGGGGAGATGCGGCGGCAGTGCGCTCTAGGGCAGCGCGAACGTGCGTGGCAGTAGCCTCAGCTTCAGCCTCTTTCGTGCGAGCGAGGGCAGCGTGGCGGGCCTCCACCGCGATGGCACGAGCGTCCTCTAGCCGCTTGTGCTTGGCGTCGTCGCCAGCAACAGAGGGGTGGAGAGCCGGCCATGGAGGGAAGAGAGGGGCGACATAGGGACAGCAGGCCGAAGGGGGTGGCGCTAGAAGCAACACACTAGAAATGCGAAAGAAGAAGAAGAATCGAGTGGAACACGGGCTCTGATATCATGTAAGTAAAAAAGACTATGTATTGTATATTAGATAATCATAGATTATAGAAGGTTACAAATATATATATATATAGGCAGAAGAGTTCAAGGGTTCAAGATGTGAGCACTAAACTAGAAAGTCTTATGCCTAATTAACACACACTAAGCAACATAAGTATCTAACCCGACGCATGACTATAGCCAAAACCTAAGGCATAGGTACAAAAGTCTAGAAGACAAACATAACTTGCTGCACAAAAGTCTAGGAGACAAAACACAGACACAAGAGTCTAGGAAACAAACATAACTTGCTAACACAATATTCCATGCATTTCTGCATGAATAAGTCACAAGATGTGTTTCTTTAGTTGTGGTAAACATTGCAAAATGTTATCCCATAATGTCACATGAAATCTTGCCACAACAGTATTCATGTTAGTTGTAATCTAGGAAATGCTCCATATAATGGTCGAAACCATTAACATGTAACATCTACCATTTTTCTTTAGTATGTAACGAATTAATATGCAAACTACATATAAGATATAGAAGATCATTATCTTTATTACTATTTCAATAATTCTGTGGTAATATTGTTGGATTGAATTTAGGACATGTACCTTACACTTAGTCACATCAATGACCATTAAAGACAAGTGATACTGGTGAAACACGGAGATGAAAATTTACAAAATGATTTCATAAAAAAATGCAACTTAAAATTTAACTACTAAGTGCAATTCACTGGTACCCTATAATGTTTAAGGTTATTTAGCGTAATGGCGTGCATGTGGCGTCGCTCTTTTCAATTTTTCTCTTCTGTTTGATTGGAAGCACTTGATCATTACGTTGTTCTCTAGGTAAACTTTGCCACACCATGTTTCATCATTAGAGACTACACGTCATTGATGCATGCTCCCATGATCTAAAGATCCATTATGAGATTGAATTTACATAACATATATGAAAAGGAAATGTGTACACAATGCGATAGACTTGGTCATTAAAACATTTATTGAAAGAGTTGAGACTGTTGTGTTTACTTAAAGTCTACATTTTCTTCTTTGAAAAAAGCAAATTCACTATTCTCAAATTTATGTTTCATCCATCACATTAAATGATCCTTACCCCGAAACTTGCCAAGAAAAATTCTTGAATTGGATCCGAAATTCACAGGTTAATGTGAGCTTATATATCTGGTTAAGCACTCTTCCAAAAGGAATGATTTTCTAATAGGCTTTCGTGCTTTGGTAAGTCGTCCAAGATCATTTTGATGAATATCTATATATGATCTGATAGATTATAAGACCCACGGTACAGAAAAGATATAAACAAGAACGCCCCCCCCCCCCCCCCAACTAAAATCATCTAAACTCTACATAGTTCAAAGTACTTACATAGTAGAACAAAAAGCTTAGTTCAAGTTAATGATTATTACCACCAATTATGTCCAGTGTCATAAAATCACATGGCCTCCTTTTTGTCTAATCATACCAATAAGGCTGCATTTGTTCAGAGGACAAAGAGAGAAGAGATCTCTTCTTTATCACACGTATATTTTTTTAACTGCTAAACGGTATATTTTAAAAAAAAATCTATAGGAAAGTTGCTTTAAAAAACCATATTAATCTATTTTTCGAGTTAAAATAATTAATACTCAATTAATCATATACTAATGACTTATCTCGTTTTGCGTATCTTCTCCTTCTTCTCTTTTCTCCTCTACTCAAACACAGCCTAAGTAGTTGGCTTGGTATCGTAGTAATAATAATATATTTGTTTTGTCTCTTCAATTGGCTGTGGTGGCCTACCAGCGAAGGTTGAAATCCATCAGCATCATTTTACCAACTTCATTCTCCTGCATTTCAAGCTTAAAGTTGACAATCCATACTATAGTTACATACTATGTTGAGATATGAAAATATATGTACCTCGTGTTTGTATGCCAATCGTACAGTTGGTCTTTCAATAGTAGATCGAAAGCTAACAGTTTCCCATTGTTCCTTAATAGCATCTTGTACTTATTCGATTGCACGACAGTTGTTTTTGTTCCTGGTGATCAAGTTTATGAATGTCCAAAGTATGTTACCAAATGTCAAAGAAACCTACATGGCAGCAATTAGACATCATAATATAGATAATAATGAAGAAATGCACTTTTTTTTTACTTTTGTGAATAGTTGATAAGGAGCTTCAAAGCATTGAGGCCATGAGCAGCAGCAGCAACAGCAACAACACTCCACCACATAGCAGCAGCAGCAAATAGTGACCAACTCGTAAAATGAAAAAAAGAAGAGAAATTAAGTAATTTAGCTAGGAACCCTACTCACAGCAGTCTTCTCAATATATAATGTTTCATCGATGAATAATCCTTCCATTAAAACCCTTTATTAAACAAAAGCATTCCTACTTCAGATCATATTATATGTAGTGATCCACTCAGCTGAGCATGCAACAATACTTAGTCTTGTGATCTTCTTCATGACACCATAATCTAAAAACAATTCTTTCCTTTATATATCACTCTATCAAAGTATAAGGCTGAACTGGTGGGATTTATAATATCGCTGAGTTTAACATAAAAGACTAAAGCTGTATATAGAAATTCGTATTGATTCTGATGACTTAAGTATTGACCTTTAGTGCTTCAAAGATGTACAAGCAATATATAATGGCATAATGTAGTTCTGAAACCTACTATGAAGATGTCATCATTAGAGATATTTTATGGACCTCAAAGAGGCACAGAGAGGACTATAGAAGCACCCTATTACTCTTTTAGTAGTATATACAACACTACTCATAATCAGATTCCTTGGCTAAGTCTATATTCTTGTTCAAGATCATATTTAAATTTTTGTTAAGTGGAACAAATTACTAAAGACAGCAAAATGAACTTACATGGTAGTTCACAGATCATCCATGATTACATTATTAATGGATGCTTCCTTTATTTGACATATCCCTCATCTACAAACCTGTACTGATGATTAACTCTTCAGACACATCGAATTATGTGATGCTGTACTTCCCATTACCCAAGCCTCATACAGGTTCAGCATGAGTAGCATATCCAATTCCGAATTTTCATGTAAAAAACTTTACAATGAACCAGTCCCCTTTAGAAAACATCAAGCAACTAACTTCAGGCCAGATTGTACATAACCTGATTATATGACTAACTTGTCCATTCATAGAAACTGCACAAAAACAGTAAAACGAATAAATAACAGATAATTGGATATGAGCCATACCTGGATTTTTGGTGGAAGGAGCATGAAGATATCATAGATCTGCGAAGGGAGCACTGCATGTAAGTTCAGGCCATGCAACTACAGATTGAAGATGAAATGAAAATATCTTCCAGCATGGTTCATCTACCATCGGCAATATATAATAAAAAAAAGCCAGTTATAGTTATGCTAACAGATAGTCAGGTGGAGGTCAGCAAGTAAAACAGAGAAGCTGCAGTCCTAAAAAGAGTCTCTTAATAATTAGCAGACAGTACTTTGCACTATGAACAAGCACGTTGTAAACAGTATATATCAGCCACTGGGCAATGAATATCACGTATATATACTGTGTGCATATTATTTGGAGCCATATTAAAAACTCATTTTAATTGGCAGCTCTAGGAACGAGCTAAGACTTCTCGAGAACACTAACATAACAGTACGGTCAGCATGCATTCAGAAAACAGTTTGATAAATATATTGAAGTTATGTTAGATAAATATATAAATGAGTTTCCCAATATTTTTTGGTAATTACCCCATTAACTAAATTAGTAGAAAAACTACAAGGGGATGCTTCGATTATTGAAGGACAGTTCAAAAGAACTTCATAGGATGAAAAGTAACTGTTCCTTACATATCTTGCAGGAACTGAATCCTCATGGTATATATATACTACATTCAGAGTTCCAGTACATTATGTCTTCTCTTTCCTACTAACTAAGGAGCATCTGTTTTTGAAATCCATCCCAAACTAACACATTTGTGAACGATTCATATGTTTTTTCAGTGCACGCGTCACTGAATCCATATGTTTTTTTTAAATTCCTTTTTGGAATATATACGAAGAGAAAAGATTTGACCCTAAACTAAGATTAACAGCGAGTAATAGTAATAGAACTTTCGCTGCCTTCTTTCCCTCACAGAAATCAACTTAACGTGCTGTGATGTGACAAAAAGAAGAAACAGGAAGGACGCAGGATTATTGTGCAGTGCATCATATATCATCAGCTAAGCGAGTGCATCAAGCAGCAAAGGATTTGGATTTGATGGGAAAGGAAAGGCGGGCGCGTGCTCACCAAGTACCTGGCCCTGGTTTGCGAGGTGTTCGGCGATGGATGGAGGCGGAGCTCCCCGCCGCGGTCTCCGGCCTGAAACGGCATCTGCAGTCCGGCGCGGGGCGTCCGGGAGAGGAGGCCGCAGGCTGCTGGCGCACATCGGCCAGGACAGGAGGGGTCGTCACGCGGCCGCCACTGGTGGCGTGCTATCCTGTGCATCCGCCGACTCGCCGCCATCCCCCATCTCGCACCTGGCGCCGCCGCTATCCCGATCCCCATCCCTAACTCGCATGAAGACACGAAGGATCTCTCCAGCCAGCCCAAGGCGTCGTTCATGTGTAAATGGGCCGGGCTTGTTGGTGCATTAGATCAATCTACTGCTCCTGCGCCTTCCTCGCCGCGAGAACAGCGGAGCGGCGGGGCCGGGGTGCGCTATACTTAGCCTGCCCTCGTCGCCGCCGCCGTCATCTTCTCCACCTGCCATGCAGCTCGGCTCCTCCACTTTCCACCTACGCCGCCCGTGATCCATTAGAGATGCATACATTTGTGAAAAAAAAATATGCCAAAAGTAGTAATAACTAACTAGGCGGGTATAGAACTGTAGATACCAGGATGTAATCTTAACCGGTGAAGTCCATGTCGCCGGCGGACGGCGGAGAGCGGCGACAAGGCGAGACAGATCGATGATGAATCCGATACCATATATTCGCCTCGGTAATTAACTAGCTTTCGTTAATTTTGGACGAGGACGCGTACCACGTATATGTATACGAACGGACGCTACTGTATATATCGTGCCGTTTGTTGAGACGTTGACTGTACCGTACATATCTAGGTTACTGGATGGGCTACCGTTGGGCCCTCTGATCCTCTCCTCTGGACTCTTAAGTGTCGTTTCTATAAAAATCCGATCTCTATGCCTCGCTAAAGATAGAAATATCTCCGATCTTAGAGAGAATAAAGTAAAATAAAAAACGAAAAGAATATAACACTAAGCTTCGATCTTCTACTATCTAATGAGACATGCCATACCAAACATCGCATTGAGTATGTAGTTGGAACTTCTACACCTCTCATTCATATCTAGTTGGTTCCTTAACCACATGATTTTCTCCTATCAATCAGATTCACTCGATAAAAAAAATCACTCCAACGCAATCTATCATTATCTAAACAGATTTGGATATGAGCATCTTAGATCCGACGTCACTTATCAAATGAGCTTAGCCTTTTCTATTTCGCTGGCCACCCTACGGCCATGTCTTAGCTACCACTAATCTTATCATATCACATCCTTAGATTACACCGATGAGCTCTTCCTTATGCCCAACCTAGCTACATTCTAAGTTGTTAAGCTCGTCTCTCTTCTCATGTGTATATATATATATATAATATAAATTTATTTTTTATTATTTATGTCTTACATAATATATCATTCGATACTGCTATAAAATAAAAAGTGAAAATTGATTACTAAGTTTTTACTACAATAAATTAGAACTAAATAAATTGTCCCTAACCAAATAAATTGTAATTATAATAGTAAGTAAAATCTACATGATTATGATTTTGATGCATTAAATCCAAATATTTTGATGTTTAGGTTTTTTTTAACTACCTGTATAACTTTCGAAAAAAAAACTGAGACAGAAAAAGTCAGATTAACTATTTCTCAACAATCCGGTACGGGATATAAGAGGAATCACCATGATTAGCAGGCACATTCAACCTCAGTGGGATAGGTGTGGGCTGATTTTCAATTGGCCCGTTTATGTGCCCTGTGGCTGTGAGACACGATAAGCTTTCTTTGCGTGGATCATCAACCCTTATGACCAAAATTTTAGTATGCCAAATAGGCTATAAAATCTATATACTTCTCTAGTGGTGATGATAGTGAATCCAACATCCAATTACTCTTATGGTAAATTTTACAAATCACTTCTTGCACTTCTTAATAGTAAGAACTTCTTAATATTAAAAAATAATCAAATCTGATAGTAATATGTAAAATCAAACTAAGCAAATGTTTCCCATAGCAAAAAATGGGTTACAAGTTATTTTATCGGTAGCAAACTATGTGCATTTGGCTAATAAACAAAAATTACACAAGATAAGTTCATGTGAAATTTTGTGCAGCACGGTGTAATTTTTTGTGAATCCATGACCCAAAAAAAGAGAAAAACTATGTTGAATTTACAGAAGTATATCGGTTAGGAAACCTAAAAAAACTAAAACCTTGTATAGGCATTAGAAAGGAAGAAGAGAAGTCAAAGACAAGTTCCATTATAAACCGAGGAAGAGATGCCAGCGACAAGCTCTACTGGAAAACAAGGTTAAAAAAAAAGATGCGGTGATGAGCTCCATTAGAACTCGGATAAGAGGCACTCATGTCGCTCAAAGTTGGCATGCACGGACAAGTTCGGGGGATAGTGCAATCTAGCAGTCCGTTGCTGTGAAAACGGAATTGGACGATAGCTGTCACTTCCTATGGCATCCAACGGTTATGGCAATATATGGACGCAATTAATATTAGTAATTCACTTTTTTTATATATACATTACCTTATGCTGTGTCCATCGGACGTGGCTATTTGGCACCCGCACGCTGTCGTGACAAAGTCAGCCCCTACTTATTTTTTGCATGACAAAGCTGCCATGTCGTGTTTTTGCCGCTAGAGCAGAGGTCTGCCAAGATATGGGCCAAATCGTTTTCTTAATAGATAGGAAATTATCCAAATCTTCTATTGTATGTGAAAGCACTAAATAGGTTTTGAATTTTATATAATTTTGTAAAATTTGAATTCGAGTAAACTTTTGTAATAGAGACTTCTGAATTTTCGAGTAACTTTCAACTCAAAGTTGGAAACTTTCAATTCAATTTTCGAAACTTCCAACTCAAAATTAAAACTTGCAATTGAAAATTTAAAAATACTACTAGTTTCAACTCAAATTTGAAACTTTCAATTCAAAATTTAAAACTTTCAACTCAAATTTTGAAACTTTTAATTCAATTCTGAAACTTTCTACTCAATGTATTGAAAAGGCATGCATGTATAGTAATCCTCTCTCTCTCTCTCTCTCTCTCTCTCTCTTTGGAAGACATGCACGTGTGGTACTTGGACTCCTTGCTGATTCAGAAGGCCGTGACACGCGAGCGCTACTTGCGCTCGTCGCACGCACGCGCGTACTAGCGTTTCCGATGTCCATCTATGATTATATTCTTTTATCTAATATAGTAATATGTGCTTGAAATTACTATGTCAGATAAGTTCACAACACAATGGCACCAAACCACCAACACCTAATGGTTGATCATCTTTCATTGAGGAGCTTTTAATTAAGGTACTCCATCATACATCTAAGAGATATGACAACTCTTGATCCTTAATTAGGATTGTTTTTCCTAATAAAGTATATTTTGTTCTTTCAATTAATAAATTAGAGTAAAAAGGAAATCATTTGTTCACTTAATTATCATTTTAAACTTAATTAGCGTGTATGCAAGCATTAAAGATTTACCAAATTGGAAATGCTCTAGCATATTGAAATGGATCAGTAAAAAGTGTAAAACTGATCATTATTAAAAAAAAGACATGCCTGGAACAAATAAGCAACCAGATGATTTCAATGCTCAAATATGAAAATATGAAATAGAAAGTAAAAGTTGTCCATATCAATTAATTGTATTTAAAATTTATAAAGTGAAAAATATAAGACATCTAAACTGATTTAAATTTTGAAGTTTTGAACTCTAGTGTTTCAATAACAAATCCATCACTTAAAAAATTTATGAAATTCTTTAGTTGGATCTCATTACATAATCTAATGTTTACATTCTGATATAGATATAAAAGATAGAAAATGTTAATATTTCAATAGTACATTTTAATCCAGATATTAATATATAGCAAGTGATATTATTCACTAATTAGGCAACCAGGCTTATAAATAGCAAGTAAAACAACATTCTTTCCTTCTATAGGACTATTGCCTCCATTATATTGAAGCAATCAATGTGAAATGAATTAGAGACTACATAAACTTAGAGCATTTTTAAAAAAATGTTAGAGAAGAAAAAACATGCAAAGGCAACCCAATGTTTCTTAATCAACATCCGTTATTCATTACTACAATATCAAGGGAAGGTTAAAAGGAGCATGTTTGTTCTCAAAACATATGGAAATTATCATGACAGTCCCAAAGAGGAAAAAACAACTAACGATCAACGTCGTCCATCATGGTGGAATCGAACTACGACTGTGTATTACATATACAAATTTATTTAGGAAATAAGATTGCATGTTTCGAAATGTAGATATATTTCTATATCACGATTTTATCTCAAACAGCCCGGTGTTAATGTAATTGCACGTTAAATTTGACTTGTTTTATATATTATATTACTACAGTTTGAAATTTTACATATTTACTGCCGTAGGCGTTCTATATCTATCTATGGTTTTATAATAGACTAAAATGCATATTGATTTCCCTGCAGTGCATCTGCATTTCCATGCTTCATCAAAACACACAGAACATCACCATCCGTGCTTATTTGGGTTTTCCCATGAGACAAACATCTCCTTCACCACAAGCTCTCCACTAAACCCGGGAGCGCTCTCTTCTCCCTCAGATTGCCGTCTTCTTATTATAGGCTCCTCTTCCTCCATGCACGAGACCAAGTCTTCCACCGCCGCAACCACCGCCCGAGCTCCCCTCATATCCCTCGCCTTCTCTCCTCCACACTTGATTTGCAAGCCGTCGCCATGGACGAGCGCTGTGCAAGAGGCAGAGCCTAGGAAGGAGAAGAAGAAGGGGAATCGAAGTAATAAAACAAAAGATGTCGACGGCGCCGGGGAAGAAGGCGATCAGGAACTCGGGCGGCGTTGGCGGCGATGGGCCGTCGGCGGGCGGGGCGCGGGGGACGGCGGGGCAGTCGGTGAAGTTCGCGCGGCGGACGTCGAGCGGGCGGTACGTGAGCCTGTCGCGGGAGGACATCGACATGGACGGCGAACTGGCAGCGGACTACACCAACTACACGGTGCAGATCCCGCCGACGCCGGACAACCAGCCGATGATGGACGGCGCGGAGCCGGCGTCGGTGGCGATGAAGGCCGAGGAGCAGTACGTGTCCAACTCCCTCTTCACTGGCGGCTTCAACAGCGTCACCCGCGCCCACCTCATGGACAAGGTGATCGAGTCGGAGGTCTCCCACCCGCAGATGGCCGGCGCCAAGGGCTCCCGCTGCGCCATGCCCGCCTGCGACGGCAAGGTCATGCGCAACGAGCGCGGCGAGGACGTCGACCCCTGCGAGTGCCGCTTCAAGATCTGCCGGGACTGCTACCTTGACGCCCAGAAGGACGGCTGCATCTGCCCCGGCTGCAAGGAGCACTACAAGATCGGCGAGTACGCCGACGACGACCCACACGACGCCTCATCGGGGGGCAAGCTCCACCTGCCGGCGCCGGGCGGAGGAGGCGGCCTCAACACCAACAAGTCGCTGCTGGCGCGCAACCAGAACGGCGAGTTCGACCACAACCGGTGGCTCTTCGAGAGCTCCGGCACCTACGGCTACGGCAACGCATTCTGGCCCAAGGGCGGCATGTACGACGACGACCTGGATGACGACGACGACGACAGGCCTGGCGGCGGCGGCGGCGGGGTGCTCCCGGAGCACAAGCCGTTCAAGCCGCTGACGCGCAAGATCCCGATGCCGACGTCGATCATCAGTCCGTACCGGATCTTCATCGTGATCCGGATGTTCGTGCTCCTCTTCTACCTCACGTGGCGCATCCGCAACCCAAACATGGAGGCGCTCTGGCTGTGGGGGATGTCCATCGTCTGCGAGCTCTGGTTCGCCTTCTCGTGGCTGCTCGACATGCTCCCCAAGGTGAACCCGGTCAACCGGAGCACCGACCTCGCCGTGCTCAAGGAGAAGTTCGAGACGCCGTCGCCGTCGAACCCGCACGGCCGGTCCGACCTGCCGGGGCTGGACGTGTTCGTGTCCACGGCCGACCCGGAGAAGGAGCCGGTGCTCACCACGGCCAACACCATCCTGTCCATCCTCGCTGTCGACTACCCCATCGAGAAGCTCGCCTGCTACGTGTCCGACGACGGCGGCGCGCTACTCACCTTCGAGGCCATGGCGGAGGCAGCGAGCTTCGCCAACATATGGGTGCCCTTCTGCAAGAAGCACGACATCGAGCCGCGCAACCCGGACAGCTACTTCAGCATCAAGGGCGACCCGACCAAGGGGAAGCGGCGGTCGGACTTCGTCAAGGACCGGCGCAAGGTGAAGCGCGAGTACGACGAGTTCAAGGTGCGCATCAATGGCCTCCCGGACTCGATCCGGCGGCGCTCCGACGCGTTCAACGCGAGGGAGGACATGAAGATGCTGAAGCATCTCCGCGAGACGGGTGCCGACCCGTCGGAGCAGCCCAAGGTGAAGAAGGCGACGTGGATGGCGGACGGCACGCACTGGCCGGGGACGTGGGCGTCGCCGGCGCCCGACCACGCCAAGGGCAACCACGCCAGCATCCTCCAGGTGATGCTGAAACCTCCCTCCCCTGACCCGCTCTACGGGATGCACGACGAGGAGCAGATGATCGACTTCAGCGACGTCGACATCCGGCTGCCGATGCTTGTCTACATGTCGAGGGAGAAGCGCCCCGGCTACGACCACAACAAGAAGGCCGGCGCCATGAACGCCCTCGTCCGGTGCTCCGCCGTCATGAGCAATGGCCCCTTCATGCTCAATTTCGACTGCGACCACTACATCAACAACGCGCAGGCGGTGAGGGAGGCCATGTGCTTCTTCATGGACCGCGGCGGCGAGCGCATAGCCTACATCCAGTTCCCGCAGCGGTTCGAGGGGATCGACCCCTCCGACCGCTACGCCAACAACAACACCGTCTTCTTCGACGGCAACATGCGCGCGCTCGACGGCCTCCAGGGACCCATGTACGTCGGCACCGGCTGCATGTTCCGCCGCTTCGCCGTCTACGGCTTCGACCCGCCGCGCACCGCCGAGTACACGGGGTGGCTCTTCACCAAGAAGAAGGTGACGCTGTTCAAGGACCCGGAGTCGGACACCCAGTCGCTCAAGGCGGAGGACTTCGACGCCGAGCTCACCTCGCAGCTCGTGCCGCGCCGGTTCGGCAACTCGTCGCCGTTCATGGCGTCCATCCCCGTAGCCGAGTTCCAGGCGCGGCCCCTCTCCGACCACCCGGCCGTGCTGCACGGCCGTCCCCCGGGGGCGCTCACCGTGCCACGGCCGCCGCTGGACCCGCCCACCGTCGCCGAGGCCGTGTCGGTGATCTCGTGCTGGTACGAGGACAAGACGGAGTGGGGGGACCGCGTCGGGTGGATCTACGGCTCCGTCACCGAGGACGTGGTCACCGGCTACCGTATGCACAACCGCGGGTGGCGATCCGTCTACTGCATCACCAAGCGCGACGCGTTCCTCGGGACTGCGCCGATCAACCTCACCGACCGGCTCCACCAGGTGCTCCGGTGGGCGACGGGGTCCGTGGAGATCTTCTTCTCGCGGAACAACGCGTTCCTGGCGTCCAGGAAGCTCATGTTCCTGCAGCGCGTCTCCTACCTCAACGTGGGGATATACCCCTTCACCTCCATCTTCCTCCTCGTCTACTGCTTCATCCCGGCACTCTCCCTCTTCTCCGGCTTCTTCATCGTCCAGAAACTCGACGTCGCCTTCCTCTGCTACCTCCTCACCATGACAATCACCCTCGTCGCCCTCGGCATCCTCGAGGTCAAGTGGTCCGGCATCGAGCTCGAGGATTGGTGGCGCAACGAGCAATTCTGGCTCATCTCAGGCACACAAATATACACTTTACCTTCTCTCTCTGCCGCCATTGATGACGACATTGATGCGATCGAGCTTGATTAAAATTTGGGAATGAAATGCATTGCAGGGACGAGCGCGCACCTGTACGCGGTGGTGCAGGGGTTGCTGAAGGTGATGGCCGGGATCGAGATCTCCTTCACGCTGACGGCGAAGGCGGCGGCGGACGACAACGAGGACATCTACGCCGACCTCTACATTGTCAAGTGGTCGTCGCTGCTCATCCCGCCCATCACCATCGGGATGGTCAACATCATCGCCATCGCCTTCGCCTTCGCGCGCACCATCTACAGCGACAACCCGCGTTGGGGGAAGTTCATCGGCGGCGGCTTCTTCAGCTTCTGGGTGCTCGCCCACCTCTACCCCTTCGCCAAGGGCCTCATGGGCCGCCGCGGCAAGACGCCCACCATCGTCTTCGTCTGGTCCGGCCTCCTCTCCATCACCGTCTCCCTGCTCTGGGTCGCCATCAGCCCGCCGGAGGCCAACTCCACCGGCGGCGCACGCGGCGGCGGATTCCAGTTCCCTTGATCCATGATCCGTCGACGATTTTGATTTAAGCTGCTAATTAATTGACCATGGATACGAGAAGGTAATTAATGGTGCAGTGTGATAGACCAGCTAGGTGTTTTGAAATTGTTGGAGATTTTGAGTTCGTGTGTTCTATGGTAGAAATGAGCTCCAAACACTTTGGGATGTTTTGATCAGTGTTTCCATAGGTAAAATGAAGGGCTTGTGTAGCTCAAGTTGAATTGAAAATGTATCAGAGGGTGGTGTGATCATATAAACACTGAAATTGTTTATCCTTTCATTTGAATATTATGTACTAACTTGTATGTTCCATTTTCATTGAATTCATATGACAGTAATTGGTAGCTAAGAGTGTCTTTAACAAACGGTGGAGACCAAAAAACTGTTACAGCTTATTGGTTGCTACATAACCTTTCAGGCTCAGTGATAAGAGTCAAACATGTTACTCTGCAACTTGACTGAACGTTAACATTCATAGGAGTTTGGATGTAATAAAATGAAGTTGGTTCAGTGAAATCCTTAGGAGCCTGATAGCAAACAATCCTTGTTCCTAGCTGAGTGAAGTATTTGACTCTGGTCTGATTTTTATCAAGATTACAAGCATTGCTTACTTGAAATTAAAGGGTAGAACAGCAAACACCATTTGCAATGGTAGCAGTTATAAGTGTAGTTGCTCCCGAAAGAATCCTGTTGTTAGCACTTTCTTTGGCTATAACAAGAAATCTGTACCCTATTATTCATGATCATGAACCAGTAACATGGCTTCTTACATATAGACCACTGTCACAAGGTAAAAATTTTCTATACAGGGACAACATATTGTAGCAATAGGTCCTACCAGTTGTATACTTACGCTGGGGAGAACGTAGAATATTCATCAATGATTTAAGTGTTGCTGCTTAACGGCCTTTGAAGTTGAAAAATTTGTGGGGAATTCAGATGCTGAATTGCTGACCATGCTAATAAGGCCATTCTTCAGAACTTTGCCATTCAAATGCTGTACCGATAAGTCAAAGTTTGTGGAATTGCTCCAGTTTGGCAGAAGTTCTTAACCTTTCTAGCTATGTCATCTTCTCATAACCAAAACCTTCATCAATGCTCAGCTACATAACTGTTATTTCTGCGATTCATCATCTGATGGACCTGCTGCCGCCAGCAGAGAAGAGAGTGATGGCCGCAGCAAAAGATACAATGAAGGTCCAACAAAAGGGACAAGTGCCACAGGCAGAAGCCAGGAACCATTTTTCCTGTCAGCCAAATAATAATAATTCAGACAGGTCATCCAATGCATGTGTTTGATACTTTTTGTATTAGGCAAGGTACAATGTAATTCATGTGAGTTCTCTATACAAAGTAGAATATCAGGGCTAGTGTTCTTACCATCTCCTTGCTGTCATATCATTGTAGACCCAAAATGGTGAAAAGGCCGAGAGCAAGCAAAAATCAAGGCAGGTGGCATGTATCTAATGTATGACATGAAACAAATGGAAATTAGTTTGATGCTAGAATCTTCTTGCCCTAAAAACCGTGTGACTATTCTGTTATGATACATAGCAATCGTAGCAAGACAAAATACGAGATGGTCCATGGAAAAAACCACTCAAAAACTTGGAATGGTATAAAACAGAGAAAAAACAAAACGTGCATTCGAAATTTTGCCTATGTTCATTTGTGCTCTCTACTTCAAACCCAGATGTGTTCATTTTTTTAATGTAACTACCTCACAGGCTTCAAGCCTAAATTGGGATAATAGAAGTATTTCTTGCATCAAAACTTGTTCATGCATTCAGCGTATATAATCAGTATAAACTAGATGGTGGCACAATGCAAATGGCTTCAGGTTTTGGATGGTGTAATTGCAAAAACTTTTGAGGGGCGTATTTGGAAGAAAATTTAGCACCGTAACTAGTTAAAACTGAAAGAACATATATGATGTGTAAAAACAAGAAAGTTGCATGTGAACCCAGAAAATTACTAGAGTATGTTGTAATGAGATTATTTGTTCATCTCTAGCATGGGGTTGGCTGAATCATATTAAAGAACTTACAAACTTGCTTTCTCTAAAGTATCGAATAAATTCCGGCCAATCTTCACCACCAGCTTTGGCTGCAAAGATAATTAGTCCAAGGCCCACAGCAAATGTTACCTGCAGCATGATTGGAAACAAACCTTGTCAGAAGTTTGGAAATTGACCAGCCAGAATCTCAATGATACCTCATTTGTACCTCAAGCTACTTAAACAATTTATACTTTTGAGATTGTGAACAATGGGAAAACTCGAACATACTCCTGCAGTTAGTTTTGATTCAAGAAACTTTAATGGCCATTGTCCAATTTCGTCCTCGTCAATGGGAGGTGGAGGAGGCTTCCATAGAACAAAGTACGGAATCAGGGCATATGCTCCCCCAATGCATGAAAGTATCAGGAATGGCCAGACAGGAATCTTGCTTTTTGAACTGCAATACAATTTTCTATCAGCATGAATAAGCTCAAGAAAAAATGTTATTGCCAAAGAGAAGATGCCATTAACATTAGATTCTTGTGCTTCTTTAGATGTGTCGAGCAAGAAAAGCAGAACATTACAAAGCAGCTTGTGCAAAATGTGTAAATCATTAGTAGATCATGAAAGCAGGTACTGGTTTATCCAAATTTTGCAAATTCATCATAATTTGGTTTATCCAAATTTTGCAAATTCATCATAATCATAATGAAAGGTCAATTTCTTTGACAAAGATACACCCTCTTATGTTTGCGATATTATAACAAATTCAAAGTTAAAAGTGCTAATAAATACAGTTGTAATACAACTTTTCACAGTACTTGACTGCTTGTTGTCGATCACAGTCATCTTTAATAAAATGGATGTAATTCACATAATGATTGAGATGTGATGTGTCCACCAGGAAAAAAAGGGTCGTGTGTGCCTTCAAAAACAAAGTGGTATAACTGGAAGCTAACTATGATAACATAATGAACAGAATTAATATAATGTCTTTTGATCCAATGGGAACATCTGTTCAGAAATATAACACAAATTTATCTTAAAACACAGAATTAGATGCATCAGCTAAACAAAAAAAACTTAATTCTACATATGAAACATTCTATGGTTCTTGGATGCAACTCCAGCAGATAATAAAAAGAAGTTTCACTGAGTAGAAATATGCAGATTCATTTACCTTCTGCCAGTAGGAAGAAGCAACATGCTGTACACTAGTGGCCAGAGGCCCATTATATACCATAGCGACACAAGAACTTCATTCATTCGAAAGCCATCATCACCTTTCAGATTACAAAGCTTTTGCAAGAAGTATGTGTCTCGGTACTGCACCAGAATGGAGTAGAGAATTAGTGATTTCCGTTAATCAGAAAACAACTTTATGGTTTGGAATTAAAATGAGGTCGATGAAGGTTCCAATATTTAACACGTATTTTTTTCTATATAACAACTAGAGACCCTTTCTGAAGGTGGCAAGATAGTTTTATAAAGCCAACAACTGCAGCAACAAACTTTAAAATGTAAAGACGATGGACAAAATTTCCAGCAGAACTATCATTTTTCAAAAGTATGAGGACTGGTGTTAAAGTTTCATTCCAAATGACTCCAAAAATTAATTGTCATTGCCACTTTCACTTGGTCTTGGTCACTTATGCATTAAATATGCAAGACAGAAGTTTAAACAACATTCTAGACAAAATGAGCTGTCGATTGGCGGAATTTTAGAAAACACTTAACACGCCATACATAGTAATATCCGTTTATCATTGGCTAATTTACACAAAATGTTGGTTTAACAAGTTAAACAGTCCCGTACGTGTTCAAATTCACAGAAGCGCAATAGCAAGCAATAGATAGACAAGGCAACGTGTTCGTCCGTACCGGCGTCTGGTTGGGTGCAAGCTGGAAGACGTAGTACATGAGCCCCGCCCAGATTCCAAAGAGAAGCACCGACGTTGACCAGTCACTGATACTCCCTACGCCGCCGCCGCCGCTACTGGCAATCCGAGCAGCCGCCGCGGCCGCCACCGCCTCGGCCTTCTTCTTCTTATCTTCCTCCTCCGCCACGGGGTCCACTCCAGGTGGGCCCCGGAGGGAGGAGTCCCGGCATATCAGCACCCAGCCACGCCGCCCAGCCGCGGCTCTTCCTGGCCTGGAAACGGCGGAGCTGAGGAGGAGAGGCGCACCAACGGCTCTGGCTCTAGCGTCGGAGGAGGCGGCGGAGATTCTAACGGTGGTATTAGGGCGTGGTGTCCTGGGGATAAGGAGGAGGGGCACGCAGCTGCTGGTGGTGAGCACGACGGCGGCGGAGAGCATGGTGGCGGTGGCGGTTTGGTCGATATGGAGAGGGGGGTGATGCGGGTGGGGAGGTGGGAGAGGATAACAGAGGGATGTTCCTGTCCTTTGGATCAGATAGTGTTCGGATGACGTGCGGCTCAGATGGGTGCACGTCGCGCGAGTGAAGGGAAGTGCCCAAGCACTCATCTAGGTGTCGGATTTCTGGATGGCCAAATGTTTCACGGACGATTTATTAAAACGGTAGGAGAAAAAAAAATCAACAATTGAAATATTTGCAAGAAGTTATAAAAAAGGGAAAATTGTAAAAACCACTCTAAATATCACCCCAAGTTTAAGATTTTCACCTATAAAACGATTTGTTGTAAATATTTTCTCCTAATTTAACTTATTTAAGATTTCTTTTGTTATCGTTGCTTGCCCGTTTTCATATCCGCAGGACCCACACACAGTTCTAAGAATACAAATAGACCAAGAAAAGTTGTGGTCATTGTTCTTACTAGCTAGGCCTGATCGAGATCAACAGAAAGATGGGTTGTTGCATTTGTCTTAATGGATTCAGCGGTAATTGGTTTATTCGGTATATTCAAGATAGAGAAGATGAGCTTGATGATATTGTGTCATCGAGAAAGATGTGTTGAAGGTTATAGGCGTAGAGGGACAGGTGTGACTTAATTAATTATGTTTCGTGCTCCAACCTGATTAGACTTGATTGATATGGTAGGCTTTGAAACCGCGTCGATCAAGAGCTAAGTCAAAGGGAACATGAAATGCGGGTGTATTCCTCGTCTCATGAACTTCGTTTTGGATTAAGGAATGAGATCAATGTGAGACATCGTCCCAAATGCGAATGGATTGTCTTCCCTTACAAGGTGGTATGATAGAGAAGAAAAATCTAAGAATGGTTAGGGATGAAAATAAACAACTAGATTAAAACCTCATCTCTAGACATCATCAACATAAGATAATTGGTTGTAAACTCATCTCTAAACATCATCAAAATAATATAATTTGTTATAAATACCCATCTAATTCAACCTAGCTTGAGATTCTCCCCTTGTGCTTTCTCGTGGCCCTTTTTTACATGTGCTACGTAGCCCTCCAATTCATTATCCCCACTAATACCCATGTCTTTAACTTTTGTGCTCCATCCTTAGTAGAAGAACTTCTATGACTCAAAATATCATCGTCTTAAAACATTGATGCAAGGCTATATGTAGTATGCTCATGCCTCCTTGTGGCTATCTTCATTCTAATATGTTTTCATCTACTTGATGTAGTCATCTTCTTAATTAGTGATGATATCATATTTAAAAGGACCATGATGTCGTCTAGAGAAGGAGTGAATAGGCGTTTCTAAAAATTACACAACTTTGTAGCAGATTAAAAAGATCAGAATTTTCAAAACACCTATCGTAACTTCTGATGTATTGGAATTTTTGAAATGGTGATTAGAATATCTGATAATGATAGGAATAAAAACACTAAGTATGAAGTTAAGCTCAAACAAACAAAATCTATATAAATCAAAATGTGACAAACAAAGTATCTAAGTAAGATATAAGGTCACCAACTAAATCAACTAAGCATGTAAGTAGCCCAGGTAAAAACAAGCTAATGCACAATATGAACAAAGGCAATAATTGGTAAATCAAGAGGGGATACGCGTGATTTATTTTTCAAAGTTCAGATCCACCAATCCTACGTCTTCGTTGAGGGGTCACGAAGATCAGGCCTCTTTCAACCCTTTTTCTTACAAGGTTACACAAATGTACTCCTCGATTTCAGTCTTGATTTCTTCCCTTTTGGAGATGAAATTGAAACCTTCACAAAATTTTCATAGCACACCATAATCTTGGATGCTTACTGGTGACGCCTAGGCGTTTATGTGACCTTGGTCTATAAGATTAATAAATACAAACAAAGATTTGCTTGCTGTAAAATCAAGTGCTCATATGGATGGAGTGAAGCTTACTTGCTCTCAACTTCTTAATCTCTCAACTCAACTCTCTCCTCTTCTCAAATCCTTCTTACAAAAAGTTACCACTAATGTAGAGGAGTAAGGAAAACTATTTGGCTTTGGATGTGTCTAGGTTTTGCCAAAAATAACCGCACACAAAAAAGGAGGGGTTGGAGGGGTTTAAATATCCAAGCTCTCAAAACTAACCGTTATTCACACATCAAAAATTCCAATGTTCATATCGAAAATTTTGATATATTCAAAATGATATTCCAATAGTCACAACTAAAAGTTCGCGACTTAAGATTTTACATATATTGTATATTCTGATACAACCCATGAGATATTCTATTACTTTTTCAATAGAAACATGTTATCATATCGGATATTCCAACGCTACATCGGAATTTCTATCCTCATAGGAATGATGTCACTTAAGTAAAATAGGTATAACTTTGTGCTTAGAAGTCTATTTTTTTTTGATAATCTTGGTTCTATAGAAAACTCACTCAGAGGGCTACCAAATCAAACCAAAACCAAGCTCTAAAATCACTCAAAAGATAGATTAAAACTTAAATTTCTCTCAAGTGTACGCATGTTTAGAGTTGAATTAGTGGGAATTTATCCTATATAACAATAGAAGTCATTTATCAAGACAAACAACAAATACATACCTTCATCATATCTATTTTCTCAATATAAAGAGATTAAATAAGATATGGCTCAAACAAAGCATTAGTCTTATGTGCATGGAAATACTATATATGAACATATCAATATGTGCATGGAGAGAAAGTTTGATACGTATAGCTTGATTTCTATGCATGTCATTTTTATTGAGATTAAGGTCCATTATTGATAAATATATTTATATCTCAACACATATAATTTGAATGAATGATATATAATGAGCCTCTGATGTGCATACATAGAGGAAAATATATTTACATACTTAATAAAAGACAATTAATGAGTTTATTTATCATATACCTCTTATAATTTTCTATTTTCATATCCGAATGAGACTAGATAAACAATTGTTCTTATATAATTAGATTTATTTGACTCTTGAACTTTCAATATCATCATCTCTACCTCATGTGGGCAAAGGTATGTGCTCAATTTCTCCCCCTTCTCTAGCTAGATTTGCCATACCAAACCTTTTATCTCCAAGTAACCTGTCTTTTGCAAGCCAATGTTATTTGGTAGATGGCCCGAAATACATTTCAAGTGCCTGCCTTGAGATATATATCTTCTGTATGAAAATGAACTTTTGAATAAATATCAGCTCAAGAGAGTAGCTATTACTTTTTTAGAAAAATGATCTAAAGTAAAAAAAAAATGATACACTTTCAAATCGGAGAGGTGAAGACAAAAACTAGCTGCGCAAATTACTGGCTATAGTACAAACTAGACAAAGTTAAAGTGGAGGAATCATACTCACAACTTTCCATCTTGCTGCAGCATGCCGGCTGCGGTGGGCTGGATGCTGCCAGGACATAGTAGGGGGCAGGCAACAGACAATTTCAGGATGACTATGAACGATTCCTGGCAAGCTGATACGATCAGGTTCAGCCGTTCAGGCTAAAGCTGTTGCTAGCTCTCTTTGCAAGCAAGCCAAGTTTAATTTAGCGGCTTGCAGCCATGGATAGATATGGAAATGGAACATGCATGGGATGGACTTGGACCAGCAACGACCATGCCAGCCAAAGGTGCTTCGGTTGGTCGTCCTCTGTGTCGTTCTCGTTCCAAATGTCGACGACGGCATTGCAACTTTTCTTTAGTTCGATTTAACCTTTTAACTATTATAAAAATACAAATTATCTCTCAACTTTCATATCAGATAAATCACATCTCTTAACTGTTTAATCGGGACATATAACCTCCTCTCCTGTTTTCGCGTGGTTTGAGCGTTAAGATGGCGGTCCGGTCAACCTAATAAACTAGAAAAAAAAATCCGAGACCAAATTGTCAGTGACCATTCCTTTCTTCGTCTACCTCTGCTCTTCTCTCTCACCTGCAGCACTAAGCTCTGCTCACCGGCCGTCCTCCACGACCAGTCACCCGCCCGACCGTGTCTTCGTCGGCACGGCGGAGGTCGCCGCGTCGAGCAGCAGCGCAGGTACAGCTTCCAGTTTGTCGACAACAACGAGGAGAGCTACTTCAGCGACAACTTCGCGGACAGACTCGATGTGTACCGGTTCGTCACGGACGCGTCCGGCTAGGTCAAAGGGTGGTTCTGGGTGGAGGCGACGTGTTCGGTGTGTGCAGCGAGGTAGCGCTCGCCGCCTTCGATTGCACCAAGGGGGTTCAGCCCTCGGAGCCCGGCGAGTTGGGGCAACGGCAAGTACGCCGGCGGCTGCGTGTGTGACGTCGACTTGACGTGCGGCAAGAACAGTAGTAGTGGCTTGTGGAGGCGGAGCGGGACATGTTCTTGCAGATGGACGGCACGAGGCTCTGCTTCACGTTCAACGGCAGCTGCGTCCTTTGGCACGGGGACCTGCTAAACTTGCAGGACGGTTTGAGCCGCGGCGATTGCAATCGGTGCAGCAGCCATCGTTTTCCTCGTGGTCGCCGCCTCTGTTCTTGTCGTCCATCCAGCAAAAAGGAAACGGATCAGAGAAAGAATCCAAGGTCTCTCCGCCGGTGATGGCCATGTGGTCTGCTTCAAGTACAGGGACCTGTAGTCCATCACCAGGCAGTCGATCAGGTACTTCTTCGACAAGCTCAGCGGCGGCGCCTTCGTGTCCAGTTGAGGCGGTGGCGCCGTCGCAAAGGGCAGAGGACGCCGCCACCCTCCTCCCTCCTCGGGGAGCCTGGACGACCAGTGGCAGCGACGTCCCTCCGGTGAGGGAGAGAGCTCTGGGAGGTGAGGCGCCGTGTGCTAGGGGTTAATTTAAAAACAGTTTAAAGAAAAAATATGTAAAACGAGATGAAAGAAGTATATGATTATTGAGTATTAATTATTTTAAAACTTAAAAATATATTAATAAGATTTTTAAGTAACTTTTTCATAGAAATTTTTTATGAAACATACTGTTTAATACTTCAAAAAACGTGAGGATAGAGAAACACATAGGTTAGATATATTGGTTGTTTAAATTTTTTTTTTAATTTGCTAACTACATTACCACGTGTATATTGGTCACTGACTGTTCAACTTGTTTGCCGCGACAAGGAAACGAGCAACGAGCCTCGGGGCGTTAGTCCTCTCTCCCTTTCCCCTAGCGTCCGCGCGCACTCGGGATTGGCACGCTCCGCTCTGAGTGGCAGCGCTGCAGCGTGATTCCCTCCTTGATTCTAATCCCATTCCCATTGCCATCCTCAATCCCAATCCCGAACACACACGCCCCCTTCTTCGGCTATAAAAGCATCACCCAACCCTAGCAGCGACGCCGCGTTGGCTTCCTTCTCCTCATCACAAACCATGGCCATGGCCATGGCTGCGCTCCCCTCCCACTTTGCCGTCCTCTTCTGCCTAGCCCTCCTCCTCCTCCTCCACGCCCTCACCCACGCCACGACCGCCGCTGAGGTACTCGCCTCTGCCTACCACCACCACCGGCTGGGCCGCGCCCTCTCCTCCTCTTCCGTCCACGACGACCCCAGCCGGTCCCGGTCCAGGCACCGCCTCGCCTACTCCGCGCGCGCGAGTCTGTCTCTGCCGGCGGTGCGGGTGCGCGCGAGGGCTGCGCCGCCCGTCCCCGTCGCCGCGAACTCTCCGACGACTGCTTCCTGCTCCCCCACGAGACCTGCGCCTTCTACCCGTACGACCCCGTCACGCGCGGCGTGGACCGCGCCTACCCCATCGGCGACCTGCGCGCGGCGTGCCCGCACCCGCTCTTCGCCGCCGCGGGCTCCTGCGAGCGCATCCTCTCGTCGATCTACGACCAGTGCCAGGGGCGCTGGGGCGACCCGCTCGACGCCTACTCCGTCACCACCTCCCTCGCGGCAGCGGAACGGCAACTGGCGCGTCCTCCCCCTCGAGCGCCCCGTCGACGACCCGGACGCCGCCGCCGGCGACGTCTGCTACGTCGAGGTCGCGCACCTCAACTACAGGGAGGGGGTGCTACGTCCGCTGCCCGGCGTTCAACTGCAGCCACGTCCCCCACATCGCCTGCACGGAGTTCCACCCGGCCACGTCGCCTCCGCCGTCTGGGAGCACCGGAGGACGACGTACCGCGGCACCGTCGGGCTGCTGTTAGGCAGGTACACCTACGACACCTAGGAGGAGGAGGAGGAGGACGAGCTCCATGATCGCTATCGTATCATACACCATCTAGCTCTCAGAAAGTTTACTCTTTTAATCAGGCATGCTTAGCTTAGCTTAATTAGTTGGATGGTATCAGTTAATTACCAGTTCATCTTTTGTATCCTATGTTGCAACAAGCACCTTGCGTTTTTGGAGTTAATTCTGCGTAGTACTGAACTTAATTTGATGTTTAGGGATGAGTTGTTAATCTGGTAGCAAGCTTTGTGAGTTCCAAAATTATCTGAGTTCAGTTACATGGTACTATCAAATGCTAATTATCATGTAGTTGCTGGTTCTACTGGATTATCCTTCCTTTCAATGAATCATTTTCTTTAATTTCTTGGCGTATAAGTATAACTAGAGCTTGCCTGTTATATTCTCTACAGTTTGATGCATCTTTCAGGTAGTACTGAAGTGAATGATTGAATGGGAAATCTTTCTTGAAATTTTGTTTTCCCTTTTCTTTCTGAGCCCAATTGGCATCGATTTTATTGGGATAATGAGATTGATCCCTAGTTGGATTTGATCTGCACGGTTGATTAATTGTCTGAATGAAAAACAGAGGTGCTCATGCAGTTTTTTTTAATATCTGAGTGTTCAATTTGCTTGTGCTAAAAGATGGGGCATGAAAATGGATGGCATCCATGGATCAGAAGAATTACCCAAATAATGATATGATGTGCGTCGTGCATCTTATGAGGGAAAGCTTGTTCCAAATGAGCAGGTGAGATGAGATGAGCACAGTAGCTCATGTTGAATGAATTCTGAAAGCTTTCTGCGTTTTGTTTTCCATGATTGTTGCTCGCGAATTTCAGCTTGTAGACGATTCTCCCTAGAGGCAACCATGCATGTGTCCACGGTTCCAAAACTTGCTCTAGCTTTACTATCCACTATTAGAGCTGAAATGTTTTTCGAAAAAAAATTCATCCCGGAAAATTTAAAACTAATTTGATTTTAGAAATAAAAGTTAACTGAATCTGATAAAACTTAACCGAAAGTGTGTCAGGTTTCATCAGAAGACGTTCAATGACTCATCTAAAACTTGAGAATGCATGCAACAGAAACATGAGGTAAAGGAAAACGGTGATATAAAGCCATTTGGCATGTCCAAACTGAAATGTTAAGTCTGTAGTCATGTCCAAACTGATTGACGATTGCTTTAGCCATGAATCGACTCGAGCGTCACGTTTGACCACTTGCCCCGGAATGTTTGATCCCATCGACCAAATCGTCATGCTCCACTTTGTGCTAAGCACCCTTCCTGCACATCATGTGTGGCCTTGCATGTTGTAAAACACCTCCACGTACCTCTACGTGATCTTCCATGGCAAAGCTTTAATACCATTTATTTTGTTATATGTACTCTTCTCGAACTAACATAATTATAAATTGTTAGTATATTAACTGTACTTGGCCGGCTAGTAGGCCAGTCAACCATTCTCACACCTAAACTACAACCATCTTGGGGTTATGTAGTGCTCACTATTTAAGTTCCACCCTAACACGTACTGCAACTTCAAATCCTATATATAACTGACTTTGTATGCACATATTTGACATAAATTCTAGAAAAATTTGTAAAAACAACCTCAAATATCACTCTGAATTTGAGATTCCCACTCATAAGATAATTTGTTGCAAACACCCCCTTCCTAATTCAACATAGTTTGAGGTTCCTCCTATTGCTGCTGCTTGTGCATTCTTGTGGCCGTAGAACCCCACACGTATTTCTAGGAATACAAATAGATTGAGAGAGGTCATAATCATCATTCATGATAGCTAAGCTCGATTGAGATCACCAAAAGATAGGTTATTGCGTCTGTCTTATTGAATCTAGCGGCAACTAGTTTCTTTGGCAGATTCTACATGGGAAAGATGAGCTAAATGTGTTAGAGGTTATAGGCATAGAGAGGAGGGTGTGATTTAATTAATTATGTCTTATGTATTTATCGGATTAAACTTGGCTTATATGGTAAGCTTTGAAATCATGTCGATCAACAGATAGGTTAGATTATATAGCACATGTAAAAGAGGGCCATAAGAACACATAAGCAGTGGCAACACGGAGTATCTCAAAACCAAGTTAAATTACGAGATGTCTATTTATAAAAAATCATCTTATGGGTGATAACCTCAAACCTAAGGTAACATTTGATTTTTGTAATTTTCCTAAATTCTAATACAAGAAAGGTGGTTGGGGGCATGAAAAGAATACCAGAACAATTGCTTTTGGGGTTGGAAAAAACTAACTATTCACACAAAATCAAGGGGGGCATCTCTATTTACGGAGCCACATTTTTATCTAGAAAACATCCAGTTTTTTTATATATATCATACATTGTAAATGCCATATTTACATGATAAATTTCAAAAAAGACATTATAATTTTTCTACTACTCACTATTTAGAAAAGACAACTATAAGTAAAAATGATTAATCGCCTGTCTGATCCTGTAAACTGAAGGTGCTAGTGCAAATTCAAGGGGAAAACAATTACTAGTAGAACCGTAGGGGCAGCAGGCAGAAGGCTCATCAGGCACGTAGCAAAAAGAACAAAGTTACATACTGATCAAACCAGAAGCAGCTGTATGTTGTAGCACGCATCCCGGTGGACCAGCAGCACGAATCTACAGGAATTCCAAGTGCCCGACTAAGGACTTCTTTGCAATTTTTACTGAACTAAAAAATACCCTTGCATTAAAATGGGTAAAAACAATTTTAATTATAAATAATAAAGTTCACATGCGTTGCAATAAAAAAAATTAGAAGATTACGGTTTAATTTTTGTGATCTAAGCAATTTATTCTTCACCTAGTCTTGCCAGATAACTAATTCAAAAGTAGTTTATTTATTGTCCACTGTATTAATTTCTGGGTATTTCTATAACACGTTCTATAGATGGTCTTTCTTAGCTACAGTACAGTTAAGATATTTTAGAGTGCACCGGGATGAGTGCGTGCAAGCCGTGCAGCACATCTGTTGATCCATACTCTAAATTATCTACTGATGGACTACCTGTTGTTGACGCTATACAGTACCGTAGCCTAGTTGACGTTCTGTAGTATCTAACTTTTACCCGACCAGATATTACTTTGTAGTTTAGCAGATATGTCTCTATGCATGATCCTCAGGAGTCATACCTCGCTGCTCTCAAGCGGATCTTACGCTACTTACAGGACACCCTATTACTTAGGCTGATCATACGCCGATCTTCAGCTGCAGATCTTATTGTTTACATGGATACTGACTGGGATGGCTGCCCTGACGCTCGTCGATCGACTTCTAGCTACGCAGTATTTCTCGAGGATAACTTAGTATCCTGGTCTCCGGATCGAGTGTCGAAGCTGAATATCATGCTGTGGCGAATTGTATTGCTGAAGCTACCTGGTTGCGACAGCTGCTTCTTGAGCTTCGTCACTCCCCTCGTCATGCCAGCTTAGTCTACTGCGACAATATCAGTGCTGTATATCTCTCCGATAACTCAGTGCAACATTAACGGATGAAGCATATTGAGATTGATCTCTATTTTGTTCGAGAGAAGATCGCCCTCAGTCATGTTTGGGTTCTACATGTTTCTACGACATCACAATGCGCCGACGTCTTTACCAAGAGCCTTCCTGCCTCACTATTTCAGGAATTTTAATCCAGTGATCCCGATTAAACTATAAAACTCTAATTAGTGGTATAACTGTATAATTGTTTTGTGACTTATCTCGGGCTATATGTACTGATGTATTTATAGGGAATAGAATTAATCATTCCCACACTTTTATATTCGGGTGTAATTGATTGTGATGTTGCCTCGTGTGGCTGGGTATTGTCACGCTTGCTTCATCCCCAATCGTAGAAATCGCAGAAGCAAAAATAGAATTGGACACGTCATGCAGGAGTGCGATCTATAGAAAAAGAACTGTTTTGGCAGTGAGAAAAAAACGTCCAAGTCTCAGTTTCAGTCTAATCGGTTAGAGCATAGTGCGATGAAGTATTGTTCTTGATTGTGCTGGTACACATGACTTAATTTGAACACATCGCTGGTTCAATTTTCTCAAGCTGGGCTACTGCATGCACCAAATTAACATTCTGCACTCTGTAGTTAATTACCAATCTGATCGATTAATTAGGAGCTAATCCTCCCCTGCTTCTGTCTGTGTCACGCGTTTGAGCTCAACCGCTCGCCTCGAATGCTCACATCACTCTCTCTATCCTCTTACAGGAAGAAGACACGAACATCCTGCAGTTAAAAACTCAGAGGGGATTGAGATTTTGAAGCAATAAATTAATAACAATACAATGCATGCGGCTAACGGTGCTTACTCCCAGGGCACGTCGCCGACGAGCATCCAGACATCCAGTGGCCATCGCCGTCAGCATACACGACGGCGTGCTCCCACTCGCGTACCCGTCCATCAGCCCTGCACATCGTACCATGAGCAAACATCTTTAACCAGCACGCTTCGTTAATCAATTGGCGCCATTACTGATTTACAAGGGTTGCAGCAACGAGAGGAGTCGGATGGATGCGTTGGGGAGGAGGCCATGCGAATACGCGATGCACATTAGAGCATCACCAGCAGACATCCAATTATCTATTTCCTAAATCTTTCTTTTTTAGAATCTCTAATAAGGATTTAGGATTTAAAAGATGTACCTGTCTTCAAAAGATACCCTAAACTTAAACTCCTAAAATAAGAAAGTGGGCCACCTCCAAACTACCAACGACAAAGGTCGTTGATCTCGTCTGTGATCGTCCCTTGGCCGCCTCTCCCATCCACTTCCTCCCCTCACCGCTCTCTCCCTTGAAGCAGCAGCTGCAGCAAGCAAGCAACAGATATCGTAAGCATATAACAGCAGCCGCTGATATCGTCATCAGCAAGCAGCAACCAGCAAACGATATCAGCAGCAGCATCAGGTATACATTCATATACATCATTTTTTTTGTCAAATCACAAATATACAGTTTCAGGTATAAATTCAGATACAAGTTAGTGAAGCTCTACCTAAACCATTGGAGTTGTCTCAGGTTTGTTAGCTTTGCAATCTCAATTCTTCATATGCATATCCATTTACGAAAAACAGTACTGGTCATTTGGTGTCTGTGGGCAGATAATCAATGACATAGAAAGCCTTCATGCTAAAGTACTGAAGCTTTTCAGAGAACAATAGCTGTACAAAGGAGCTAATGCATAATGTCTGAAGCAACGTACAGAGCAAAAAAGCACTGTACAAAAAATATGTTCTGAAGAAAAATTCAGGCATCACAATCACCGATAAAAAAAAATCTATGAACTGAAGATGACAACAAAACAACGATTCTGTAGCATTGCCAAACTAGTACTGGAAAAATGAAACACCGTGCGATTCATCTCTGTACCGGGTGTCAGGCTAAAGACATCATAGAGCATTGCAGACCAACTGATCAAGCTCGAATCGGGGGCCAGCGGCGACTCGAATCAAGGGCCAGCGGCGGCGGCTCGAATCGAGGGCTGTCGGCGGCGCAAATCGGGGGCTGGATTCGGCTCGAATTCAGGGCTGGCGGCGGACGAGCTCACGGTGGCGGGGACATTTCAGCAGCGCGCGCGAACTGCCTAGGATGGGTGGATTGGGAGCGAGCACGCAACCTTACTTGTGGAGAGCGAGACTTCCGGGTTTGGGGAAACCAAATTTTGGGTCTCTTTACAGTTGCTGTTGGATCCGATTTTTAACCAAAATTTCTAAAATTTTTGGATTGGGACGAATTTACCGGAACTGTTGTCCATGCTCTTGCCATAACCGGAATTGGACGCACGGGAAAATCGGGCGCAGAAACACATTTCATCCGGAGTTTCTTCGCGTTGTGTCGTTCGTAGGGGAGTCCGGGGAAGGACGATCCTTTGAAATTCCTTCACTCAAGCAAAGGCAAGGAGTAGACCGAGTTTGAGATTTTGTTTTTTGAGTAGATTGCACGTTCGGCTAGTTTTATTTGTTGAAGTTTCACCTTGGACCCTCTCACACACAATGTTTTCACTTTAGACTGACTTTTTGTGCAATTGTTTCAGTTTAGACCAATGTCCCAGCTCTGTCAGCCCGTTCATAAGAAAAACAGTAAACAGCCAACAGAAAAACTCTCGGTACCGAGCACCCTGACAAAATCCTCCTCCAGCGCCGTCTGCGCTGTCGTGGCTATGACAAGGACGAAGCTCACGCAGGGCCACAGCCCATCCAGAGGTAGAAATTGAGCTCACAGGTGGCTAGGAGGAGACCCAGCTTTGAGGGGAGTTCAAGCTCCAGGCTGAGGAAGACGAGCAAAAGGTGTAGATCGATCGAACTCCGGACAGCAGTGGTCGGAATCGGAACTTGGCTGACAGTCCAGATCCCCACCATGAGCATGGCTGCATGGGAGAGATCAACGACAGGAGCTAGCTAGAGGGTGTTGTAAATAAGCAAATCGTGCTCGGTCTCTTCTCCGCGTCGTGCGCGTACTCTGTTTTTCTTCGCTGTGTCGTGCGTCATCACTTCTGCTTGACACAGTGCACGCCGTGGTGAGGCGTGGCCTAGCCTACACACCCATATCATGGAGTAGGTGGTGATGACACACCTAAGCAGCCACGCTGAGAAAATAGTCACAGCATGACGCAATAGGATCAGACATGGACAAACACACCTTTCGTGTAGTAATCGTTTATTCATAGATTGAAAAATCTGAGAGAGCTACAGTTCGGACACTGCTCAACCAAAAACTCGTGTGTCTTGCCACAGTCACCAGGTGTTCCTACCGATTAAGATCAGGGAGAGCGTAGTGTTTCAGTGACAATCGAGTCTGATCCAAGTGATTCTCCATCAATTGAAGTTTATTGGTATCAGAGCATGGGCTCCGTCGATAAGATCATCATCAAACCACACCCACAATGCTCATGTCGCGCAACAACGCAAGATTGCCGCGGCGCTGACGGTCTTGGTCTCCATCCGATAGTAGCACAGAAGGCAGTAGCGGGAACGACTATGGCCTGGTGATTCACCGCACAATTAAAGAGGTCAGCAACGCTCGGTGGCCCATGCTGATGAGGATGAACTACACCGATTGGGCAGCACTAATGCGCGTCATGCTGCAAGGACGACACCTTTGGGACGTCGTCTCTGTCAGCACCACTGACTTCACTGGCAATCGTAATGCTCTTGAGGCGTTGTGCAAATTGGTGTCGTCAAAACTCTAAGGAAGCATGGCCAACAAATCCCTAGCCAAGGAGGCGTGGGAAGCACCGAAGACGCGCCACATTGGCGTTGATCGAGTGCGCAAGGCCAAGGCACACACGCTGCGCCAGGAGTTCGACGCGCTTCCCTTCAAGGATAGGGAGTCGTTCGATGATTTCTCGTACCGAATCACGAGAATCACCGACCAACTTGCCATTCTGGGAGACGTCTACGAAGAGGAAACTATCGTCTGCAAGTTTCTGCAAGCCCTTTCTAATCAATTTCACCAAATTGCGGTGGCAATGGAGACCCTGCTTGCTCTCGAGGTGGTGTCCTTGGACGAACTGGTCGGGCATCTCAAAGGCGACGGAGGAGCAGTACGATCATGTAAGGGGTCAAGGTAGAGGAGGTAGTAGCACCGGCAAGGGAGATCGATAGCAAGCTGTACTCTACTGAAAAGCAAGTAATTGCTCGCCTCACATCTCGCCTCAACATTAATGTCGAAGGGTTGGTGGAGTGGAGCAAGGTGCCAGGTGGCCCTGGCAAACATCGCGGCGGGCGTGGCCATGGCAAGGAGCGCAGCAAGGAAGCGCGCTTAGGATATTCCAAAATCAACAATGGTAGAGAGATCGACGACGATGCCTACCGCTATTGTGGGAAGTCCGGGGATTGGGCCTACGAGTGCCGCAAGAAGAAACACGACGAGGTGCAGGTGCAGGCCAATCTCGTCCTGTCAAAGGAAGAGCCGCCATCGCTCTTCATCGTGGTGATTGCACCGGAGAATGAAGGCACCCATGGTGCGCACCATGTCAAACATGTCTTCCTCAACGAGCAGAAGACCATGACAGACATCGGTGATGTCAGTGATCATGGGGAAATGAAGTGGTACCTCGACACCGGAGCATCAAACCACATGACCGGCAACGCGAGCATCTTCTTTGAGCTCAACAGCGGAGTTATCGGCTCGTTGCACTTCGGTGATGGATCTCTGGTGAAAATCGTCGGGCGGGGCACCATCATGTTTGAATCGAAGGACGGTGGCCACAGGGCATTCCACGATGTGTACCACATCCCTTGACTCCATAGCAACATCTAGAGCGTCGACCAGCTTGATGAGAATGGCTGTAAGATCGACATCGACGATGGCATCCTCTGAATTTGGGATCACCATAGGTAGGAACTGCTCGCCAAGGTACAACACTTGCCAAATCGCCTCTATGTCCTATTGCTCAAGCCGACAAAGCCCATGTGACTAGCAGCCAGCTATGATGACGACGAGTGGAGGTGGCACGCTTGATTTGGTCACCTCGACTTCTAGCTTCTGCAGAAGATGAGCCACGGTGATATGGTGCGAGCCCTACCACCGATCGAGCATGTCGAGCACATCTATGACGCGTGCCTGGCCGGGAAGCAACGGCAAGCTCTGTTTCCCCAAGTTTCCAAATACAGGGCCACCAAAACACTCGAGCTCCTTCACGGTGATCTATGTGGCGCAATCACTCTAGCGACTCCTGACGGCAAACACTACATCATGCTTGTCGTCAACGACATGTCCAGGTACATGTGGGCGATTCTTCTCGCCAACAAGTTCGATGCCAAGGACGCATTCAAGAAGCTGCATCGTGTGTGTCGAGAATGAAGTTGGGCGGAGGATCAAGGCGTTTCGCATTGATCGCGGGAGGGGGGTTCACATCGGCAAGCTTCCTCGAGTACTACTCCGACCACGGAATCAAGTGTCATCTCACCGCGCCGTATAGCCCTCAGTAAAACGGCGTGGTGGAGCGACGGAACCAATCCGTGCTAGCCATGGCGCGCAGCATGATGAAGGGGAAGAACGTGTTGGCCTAGTTGTGGGGAGAGGCAGTGATGACGGTTGTCTTCCTCCTAAATCGCACCCTGACAAGGAGTCTGGTGGGTGAACAACTTACGAAGCCTGGCATGGTGACAAGCCGACCGTCCACTTCCAGCGCGTGTTCAGTTGCGTGGCCCATGTCAAGATCACTAAGCCGAACATCGGAAAGCTAGATGATCGCAGCAAGAAGATGGTAATGATCGGATACGAGCCCGGATTGAAGGCTTACCGGGTATTTGATCCCATCATGAATAGAGTGCACATCACCCGCGACGCTGTCTTTGAAGAAGACGTGGCCTAGGACTAGAGCTCGTTCGACAACGGCGGCGAGAAGAGGATCAACCACATTGGCGATCAGGGATCATTTGAGATAGAAGATTCCTGGGTTGATCCAGGCACAGAGGATTCCATCGCTGCATCACTAGCGGGACACAATCCTATGACATTGGAACTGGAGGGAGATCTGGTCCCCTTCAGCTCTAGTGTCGCCGCCATCACCATGGCCACAGCCGACATCAGCAAATGCCTCCACATCGCCCACGGCGTCCATGACAGCCTCATCACCACAAACTTCCTGTGTTCAAGGGGACCCGTTCCATGGCAAGGCAAGTTGCCACTGAAGGTCACGATCCCTGTCAAGTTTGTGTCTCCCACATCGAGTGCGTCGGAGGGACTAGAAGCCAACAACGACAGTGGGATCTTGCACCGGTTCAGGACAGTCGATAACCTGCTGTATGATGATGAGCTCATGATGAACGCTGACCTACTTCTCGCTGCCAACGATGAACCCTCTACATAAGAAGAAGCTGTAGGGTGCAAGGAGTGGGAACAAGCAATGTCGGAGGAGCTCAAGTCCATCGTCGACAACAAGACATGGACACTCACCGATGCGGCGCCTGGCAAGAAACCCATTGGACTCAAATGGGTGTTCAAGATCAAGCATTATGCCAATGACAACATCACTAGTCACAAGGCCCAGCTAGTTGCAAAGGGATATGTGTAGCGTGTTGGTATCGACTTTGAGGAGGACTTTGCATCGGTGGCGTGCCTGGAATTGGTTCGATTCCTCCTCACCATCGCTGCGCACTAGGGTGGACACTGCACCATCTCGATATCAAGTCTGCATTCTCAACGACGATTTGGCTAAGGAGGTCTACGTCGAGCAGTCGCCGAGTTTTGCAATCTGAGGCAAGGAGCGCAAGGTATACCGCCTCCACAAGGCGTTATACGGGCTTCGATAGGCACCTAGAGCCTGGAACGCCAAATTGGACATATCGCTTCTGTCATTTGGGTTCAGATGTTGTACGGTGGAGCATGACATGTATGTGCGGCACCAAGGACATTCTGCTGCTCGTCGGTGTCTATGTTGATGATATCATCGTGGTTGGTGCGAATGAGGAGAAAGTCACCAGGTTCAAGGTGGAGATGGCCAGGCTCTTCAACACGAGTGATCTTGGATTACTTTACTACTTCCTAGGCATCGAAGTCCACCAGAGCATGAACGGCATTTTGCTATGTCAGAGCACTTATGCAGACAAAATCATCGAGAAGTCGGGGCTCTTGGGATGCAATCCATGTAGCACACCAACGGAGCTACGACTCAAATTGAGCAAGACGAGCTCAAATTCCCCGGTGAACGTGACTCTGTACCGCAGCATCGTCAGAAGCCTGAGATATCTGGTACACACACGTGGACATCGCCTTTGCTGTGGGGTACGTGAGCCAATTCATGGAGGTGCCCACAAATGAGCACTAGAGCGCTATCAAGCACTTGCTTAGATACATCGCAGGGACAAGGTCCCATGGCTATATTTACAAGTGCAGTGAAGGAGCGCTAGAATTGATCAGCTATAGCGACTCTGATCTGGCTGGAGATGGGGACGATTGGAAAAGCACCTCTGGTGCCCTTTTCTTCTATGACCAAAGCCTAGTGAGTTGGCAATCGTAGAAACAGCGGGTCGTGGAGTACATTGCCACCACCACCGCCGCTTGCCAGGGGATCTGGTTCTCGTGTCTGCTCGCTGATCTGATGAACAAGAAGATCGTTACACCACTACTCTACATCGACAACAAATCCTCGCTTGCGCTCACGAAGAACCTGGTGTTTCAAGATCGAAGCAAGCACATTGATATCCGTTTTCATTTCATCCACGACTGCATTAACTCTGAAACAATGAAGACGGATTACATCAAGATCAACGATCAATTCACGTATTTGCTTACCAAGCCGCTTGCACGCAAACGTCTCTAGGAGATTCGTGTCTGGAGCGGCATACTCAACATCTCATCGAACACGATATGATTAGGGGAGAGTTTTTGTTGTAAATAAGCATATCGTGCTCTGTCTCTTCCCCGTGTCATGTGCGTGCTATGTTTTTCTTCGTTGTGTCGTGCGCCATCACTTTCGCTCGACATAGCTCACGCCATGACGAGGTGTGGCCTGGCGTACGCATCTATGTTGTGGAGTAGGTGGTGATGATGTAGCTAAGCAGCCACGTCGGAAAAATGGTCACAGCATGACACAATAGGATCAGGACATGGACGAACACACCCTTCGCCATACCAATCTCGTTTATTAATAAATTGAGAAATTTAGGAGAGCATCAGTTCGGGTGCTGCTCAACCAAAAACTCCTGCATCTTGTTGCGGTCACTTCCTGTGACGATCAATCCGAGTGATTCTCCAATGGAGTTTATCTTGGAATGGCTGCCCCCGAGCTAGATCTCCATTTGTTTCTCCCAGAGCTTGAGCTCAAGCTCGCCCTCCTGCCGTGCTGCCATGGGCTCGAGATCAGTCACCTCTCCTTGCCTCCGTGGCCTTGAGCTCGATCCAGGTGCATTCGCGCTCAAGACGCTGATGATTGGTGGAGAAACGTCACTGGAGGAGCTCATCAGCGTTGGAGCAGACCTTTGCTGGTGCCCTCCACATCAAGCTTGTTCCCCCTTTTCTCTTAGTTATGCAGCTGGCATGTGGGCCATAGGCCCAAATTGCAAAGGATTGGTACCAATAGCTGGCTTTAAGAAAAAAAAGATTAGATAGAGGGAAATCCAAAGTGACACTTTGATAAAAGTAACTAGTCCAAGTTATAATTTACTCTTTTTTGTTTTAGTCTATACAAATAAGGATTTCATTTGCTACTCTTTAGATAGGGGATTTGCCGATACTAGTATAGAAGAATCAGACGTAAATCTCCTAAAAGCTTCTATGTTAATCTAGGAAATAAAAAAATAGAAATTATCATATTAATAAAAAAATCTAGAAATTCTCACGTAAATAAAAAAAGAAAAAACATGTTGACCGTCTAATCTCCTTAATTAACCTATGTATCCTACGGATCAACTTTTTCATACAGTGTAGATGAGTCACATTCAAATTCTATATGTCGTAGGTTCAAACGTAACAGGGTAGGACTCATGCCGTCTACATGTACTAACCATATATGGACAAGAACTGGAAGAGTTCACATTGAATTAGAAAAGAATAATGTCACATATGAATGTCCTTGCCATATACATAAAGGAAGAGCTCAATTGAATTACTACTCTACACGCAAAATACTGGTCGGGCTATATTGTCTGAATCAAACTAACAAACATGGCAGCCTTGATATATAGCACAATTAGGTATATGACAAAGCCCGATACAGTCTTAGCACTAGAACAAATTGATCTAGCTCTAACTAATATAGAATCGGTCTGCATTCCTTTTTAAACTTTTCTCCCTAATTTAGCCCAAAATATTGAAAAATAATTGCTGTTTTAGCAAATTCTAGAGTGTCATATGAAAATACCAAAAAATCAATGATGTCCTGTATCAAATTTACGTTGATCCAACAAAAATCTATTTATCAAATAATAATTTAGTGATGAATTAAATCTGAATTCACAGTAAATAAAAACTAAACAAATTTTTAATATTTAGAATTCATAATTATAAATAAAACTGAATATGTAAATTATTTTTTTGAAAAATATTCAAGCTGTAAACTAAATATTTTTTCATTTGCATATAGCAGTAAAATATTGCAATTGATTTACATAGAAATTAAAACAAACTAATTTTCTCGCCGTGCAGTGCAGGGTTGATGGCCGGTGGAGGTTAACCAAGATTCTATGGTGGTACGATAAATGTATCGTCACATTTTTTATAGTGATACAATTGATGTATCGTATCTTGAAGGATTTTGCTAGGATTTTATGGGCATGATATACAAATCATCAATGTTTTTTAAGCTATTCTTAATTGCCAGTATTTTTTTATATAATATTATTCTCAGATGTCTGCTTGATTTGAAAATTTCAGATATTGTTATGGCATCAAACACTCTTCAACCATGTATTCCTACCGGAAAAAAAATGTTGCAACTATATATTTCTAATGGTGGAATGCTCTGCGAATTACTGAAGACATTGGAAGGGTCGATGAGTGTCTTGGCCCGAACAAGCTGGTCGAAGTTCGCCGCCGAGAAGTACGCCGAGCCCCACGTCGACCGTGCTCGGCTCACCGGCGATGACGACGACGATCCATTCCCCGCGAGAGCATTGGTGCCAAGGTCGAGGTCCACGTAGTTGACATACGCGGGGCGTGGGTTCTTGGTCACGTGCGGCGCAATGTACGCGTACAACGCCCGCAGCAACGTCATGCGCGCCTCGCCGTCGCCGTCGCCGGCCTCTCAGGTGACGCCGTACTGGACGCTGTACAGGTTGCCGGCACGGTGAGGGAACGGCGTGTCCTCGCTCCCCGCCCGCGCCATGGCGCCGCCGTAGGGGTCGAGGATCACGAACCCCGCCGGCCCGCCGGCGAGGTACCGAACGATCGCCGCCACGGCGTCCCTCAGGATGGGCGACTGAACGTAGTCTGACTTGCTCTTGGCGTGCTTCGTCTTGGAGTCACGGCTGGTTAGCTCTTCACTGAGCTCAGCCCGGCGAACCGCGCCGCCGACTCCACCCAGCTCATCTCCGACAGCTCTGGCTCGCTCAGGGCAAGCCCCGGGAACCTCTCGCCCAGCACCGACATGGCCAGCTCCTTTGGACCAAGAACCAGCCCTGTGAAGGACACCGTCACGTTGCCATCTTGTGGCAACGAACTGCCGCCGATGGTGAGGAAGACGGAGAGTGTTGAGACTAATTCCCCGCCTTTGCTGTATTTTTGTTTCGATACTCGCGCGACATGGTTTCGTGGTGTTTACGAGGAGTGTATCGTGCGTAATGTGCGTGAGTGCATCAGTGTTGTAAGGAGTGCGTGTGCTTGCCAGCCTTCGACCGCGGGATGGTGTGGCCTAGTCGAAAGACGTGGTGGAGTACGCCAGAGTTTTAGGATTGCATTGCGAGCAGATTCGATCGTGGATGACACGATCTCGTAAGAGGCTGCCAAGGCATGAATAATCATCTATTTAAGATCTACAATGCATCACAAATCACTGCACAATTCGGTAGCACAAAAATTGCTCTCACGCTGAAATCCTCTATTTTGATGGGCATTTTGTCGAACACCTTTGCTTGCTTCACCGATAATTGGTATCAGAGCCATGTTACAGTGATCAGCAACACCGCGGATGTCCCATATGTTGCTGCCACGGTCCTCGCTCACTCCATCACCTTAGCTGTCACGCACACCGCTGCATTTCTGAGCTCTGGAGTACTTACCACCACACCGCGAAAGGACTCATGGCAAGCGACTACTCGTTGGAGGACCGCAACGCATTGTTAGGGAGGCGAGTGACTCCATCCACTATCCAGTCCTAACAAGGGTCAACTACGAAGAGTGGGCGCTCCTCATGATGATGAATTTGCAAGCGCAGGGCTTTGGCACGCCGTGGAGCCATATGATGATGAGGAGATCGAGTATCACGATGACAAACTGGCGCTAGCCACCATTCTATGCGCCGTGCCATCGGAGATGCTTTGTGCTCTCTCTACCAAGCACACGGTGGAATCCGCGTGGGAGGTGATCAAAATAGTTCGTGTCGGTACATGGCGTGTGCGGGAGGCGAATGAGTTGCTATTGTGCCAGGAATTTGCCAATGCAAGGTTCAAGGAAGGCAAGGGCATTGATGACTTCTTCCGCTGCCTCATAGGCCTTGCCAACAACATTCACACCCTAGGATGTGATATCCCTGAGATAGAGGTTGTCACCAAGCTTTTGAATGTTGTTCTCGAGCACCTTTTGCATATAGCAAACTCGATCGAGACACTTCTCGATGTCCATGACTGTCAGTTGAAGAGGTCACCGGGCACCTTCGAGTTGTCAAGAAGTGCAAGGCGAAATCAAAGGAGGTCATTGAAGACAATGGGTGCCTTATGCTCACAGAAGAATAGTGGATGGCGTGGCTCAAGATCTGCGATCAAGGTGGTGAGGGTGGTAGCGCAAGCGTCAGTGGCTTAGGGAATGGTGGTAAGATGTGCGGCAACAAACACGGGCGTGGGTGTGACAATGACTGTGATAGTAGACCTGGACCATGCCATGCGCACCCCGGCAACAAATGCTGCCATTGCGAGAAGATGGGCCACTGGGCCATAGATTGCTGGTCGAGGATCAAGAAGGTGGAGGCTCACCTGGCAGCGGGAGATGACGATGAACCAACACTGCTGGTGCCTCGGGCGTGCGTGGTTATAGCGACTACCACTGGGTGAGTCAGTGGTGGCACCTGCGGTGATGTCAGCACCCATACACCTAGAGGACGCAAAGGTGCTCGCGCACCTAGAGGACGACCCTAACCCAGCGGACCTATGGTACCTGGACATAGGCGCCACCACCCATCTGACCGGTGTTTGCTCTGTTTTCATTGAGCTAGACACGAAAGTGGTAGGCATCGTCAAATTTGGCGATGGCTCTGTCATCAACATCAAAGGCTGCGACACCATTTGCTTTGCTTGCAAGAACGGTGAACATCATCGTCTGACAGGCGTCTGTTACATCTCCTACGTCATTGCGAATCTTGTCAGCGTTGGGCAGCTTGATGAGAATGGTTGTGAAGCTCTGGTGCACGACGGGGTCATGCGCATCTGGGATAGCGACCGACGCCTGCTGGCAAGGATTCCCCACTCCAAGAATCAGCTGTACGTGATTTGAATCAATGTCGCCCACCTGATCTGCCTCTCGGCTCGGAGCTCCGATGAGGCATGGCGATGGCACGTCAGGTTTGGCCATCTTAGTTTCCAATCTCTAAGGAAATTGGCGCAGGGTATCATGGTAAGGGGACTACCACACATTGATCACATTGATCAAATGTGTAACAACTGCCTCACTGGCAAACAGCGACGAGCTCTGTTCCCCACATAGGCCAGGCATTCCACCGAACACCTGCTAGAACTGGTGCATGGTGACCTTTGTGGGCCGATTACGCCGATGACCCCAAGCGGAAATCGCTACCTGATGCTACTAGTTGACGAGGCAAACCGCTATATGTGGCTCATCCTCGTGGCTAGCAAAGATCTGGCACCAGTGGCGATCAAGTGCTTCCAAGCCATGGTGAATCTAGAATTCGGTTGTAAGCTCAAGGCGTTGAGGACCAACCGTGGCGGCGAGTTCACCTCCAAAGAGCTTGCCTCATACTACGCGGATTGTGGAGCTAGCGCCAACTCACCGTGCCCTATTCCCTACATCAGAACGGCGTTGTTGAGCGTTGGAATAAGACGGTGCTCACCATGGCCCGTTCGATGATGAAGGCAAATGGCCTTCTTGACAGATTTTGGGGAGAGGTGGTCTCGATGGCAGTCTACCTTCTCAATCGTGTGCCGACACGACACCTTACTAGCAAGATGCCATATGAGGCTTGGCAGGACATCATGCTGGCGGTGCACTTCCTACGCACGTTCGGCTGCATGTTCACGTGAAGAACACCAAACCGAATATAAAGAAACTCAATGATAGAAGATTGCTGATGATCTCCCTGGGGTACAAGGAAGGGTGAAAGGCGTATCGCGTGTTCGATCTCAAAAGGAATCGTGTCCACATCACACGAGACACTGTGTTCAGCAAGGTTGCCAGCTAGGACTGGGTAGCCTAGGGCGGTGACAAAAGCACGAGCGACACCACTGATTTCACTATGGAATACACAGTGACACCAGTTGATGTCACAACCCAGGAGCAAGAGCAAGGAGGCTCAACATCAGCAAATTTGGCGTCCCCATAGCCGACACCTGCAGCATCGAGCAAACGGGTGCCTATGCCCAATTCTACACTGCCTGTGCCCAATTCGCCAACGGGTGCAATGCCGAGCACCTCAGTGACACCCCTGGAGAGCGTGTCCACCTCGAGCAACATCAATGATGCTCTTGATGTTGACCATGATGACGCGCCGTTGAGGTACCGTGTCATTGATAACATCCTAGGACAAGCACCTACACTGGGTCTTGCACATCGAGAGCTAGACACTGGCGAATTGTTCTTTATGCCCACTGAGGAGCTGACCTCCTTCAAAGAGGCAGAATGGCATCAATGCTGGAGGCGCATAATGATAGAAGAGATGGAGTCCGTCAACAAGAATAGGACACGGGATTTGGTTGATCCGCAGCCTACAAAGCATCCAATTGGGCTCAAGTGGGTGTATAAGGTGAAACACGACGAACGTGACGCCATTGTCAAGCACAAAGCTCGGCTTGTCGCAAAGGGATATGTTCAGCAGGGCGGAATCGACTTTGAGGAAGTGTTTACGCTGGTCGCATGCATGGAGTCTGTAAGACTCTTGCTCGCTGTCGCGGCCCATGCCAGCTGGGGTGTCCATCACATGGATATGAAGAACATGTTCCTAAATGAGGAGATCACCGAGGAAGTCTACGTATAGCAGCCACCGGGCTTCACCACCGAGGGGCAGGAGCACAAGGTATATTGTCTCCGCAAAGTGCTATATGAACTTCATCAAGGCCCCCAAGCTTGGAATGCCAAACTCGACAGGTGCCTGCTGCTGCTTGGTTTTCAGAAGAGCATCACTGAACATGCCATGTACACACACGGGAATGGTGACTCAAAGCTAATCGTCGATGTTTATGTCGACGATTTAATCATCACTGGAGCAAGCAGTACTAGCATCACTGAGTTCAAGAAGGAAATGAGCTAGCCTTTTAGGATGAGCGACATCGGTCTTCTCTCCTACTACATTGGCCTCGAGGTGAAACAGGGGAAGGGAGGCATCACCCTCTGTCAGACGGCGTACACTAGAAAATTGCTCGATAAGAGCAGCATGGGGGATTGTAATTCCTATGCGACGCCAATGGAGCTGTGCCTGAAGCTTAGCAAGACAAGTTCAAGTCCCCTAATAGATGCGATGGAGTACCGCAGCATTGTCGGAGGGCTGCGCTACCTAGTAAACACACGGCTGGACATCACCTATGCAGTAGGCTACTTAAGCCGGTTCATGGAAGAGCCACATGAAGATCATTGAGCTGCAATCAAGCATGTACTCTAGTACATCACCGGAACAAGGTACAATGGCATTCACTATGCCAGAGAACCATAGAACTTCCCAGTTATCCACGGCTATAGTGATAGTGACATGGTCGGTGATCTAGACACATGTCAAAGCACTAGTAGGGTCCTCTTCTTCCTTGGATCAAGCCTCATATCCTGGCAATCGATGAAATAGATGGTGGTTGCATTATCATCGTGCGAAGTAGAATACATTGCTGCCACGATCATCACTTGCCAAGCAATTTGGCTAGCTTGGCTCTTGGGAGATTTGCTTGATTCAGAGCCTATAGTGCCAGAGATCAAGGCAGACAGCAAATCTGCAAATGCAATGATGAAGAATCCTGTGTTTCACGATTAGACGAAGCACATTGACACCAGGTGTCACTTCATTCGAGAATGCATCGAAGATGGGAAGATCCTCATCAATTATGTTCGCATAGAGGAGCAGCTAGCGGACGTACTGACGAAGCCACTTGGTCGTGTTCGATTCCAAGAGCTCTGTCAAGAGATTGGCATCGTCAAGCTCACTGGTGAAGGCGACACGAATTAGGAGGGAGAATGTTGAGACTAATTCCCTGTCTTTGCCGGATTTCTATTCCGATTCTCATGCGACATGGCTTCGTGGTGTTCGTAAGAAGTGTATCATGTGTAGTGTGCATGAGTGCATCTGTGTTTTAGGGAGTACGTGCGCTTGCTACCCTTTGGCCGTGGGATGGCATGGCCCAATCGGAAGACGTGACGGATTGCGAGCAGCTTTGATCGTGGGATGGCATGATCTCATAGGCGGCTACCAAGACATGCGTAATCATCTATTTAAGATCAACAATGCATCGGAAATCACTGCACAATTTGGCAGCACAAAATTTGCTCTTGCGCTGAAATCCTCTGTTTTGATCGGCATTTTGTCGAACACCTTCGCTCGCTTTGCCGACAAAGAGGTAGAACTCATCGGGCAGAGCTGGTCCGACATACTGCCACCGGTGCACGAGTCCGGTGATGGTGTCCATCGGACCGGTCCTTCTCGATGTGAACCGGGATGAGCCAGAGCTTCTAGGCGAAGACCATGCCCTAGTTGCCCCACTGCCACCACGGATCACCCAGAACACGTCCTAGCCTATGGAGCTCCAGTCTAGGATGTTAGTCTTAAGCTTCTTCCTTGGCGGCGGTGACTTACTCCGGCAAGCTCTAGCTTCTTCCCCGGCGGCGGTGACTTACTCCGGCGAGCTCACAACCTTACTCTAGAACTCAAGAACAAGGTGGAACACTGGAATTTGGTGCTTTGCACAAACCGTCTCAACGTTTTTAGTGATTTGGCGTTCCTTTTATACACAAACAAATCGAAAATCTACCGAATGAAAAAATAAGGGATGGCCGAGCTAATCTCGGCCCTCTACCGTGCGCGCCACGCCGCGACATCCCGAGCACATTCAGGGTCATGGAGTGGCGTGGCTGACAGCACGCGCCATGCCGCCACTTCCTATGTATGTTTCTGCGGCATGGCGCGGCGTGTTCGACAGGGTTCGCCATGACGCGATTCACTTGCCGTGGCCGTGGTACAAAATGTGCCCGGGAGGATGACGATCCAGGCCGGGCTGAGGGGGAAAACGAGCGGAGAACACCGGATTACATAGGACTTGATCACATTTCAACCCCTAAGCTTGATGTTCTTGGCTGATCTTGACTATGCCGATCTAAAAATAAAGTTAACAGAACCTATCTTGCGCTAGTGGCTTTATCAGGATGTCAGCTAGTTGCTCCTCAGTGCAGATGTGCTCAATGTCCATCCTCCCATCACAGAAGCACTCTCAAATGAAGTGGAATCGAACATCTATGTGCTTGCTTCGATCGTGAAAGACAGGATACTTACTGAGGGCGATTGGCGATTGGCTGTCTATCTTTAGCAGAAAGGCGTTACGCTGCTTGCTCGTCAGTTTAGACAAGAGTTGTGCCAACCAGATGCCTTGGGTCGCCACCGCTGTCCTCGCAATGTACTCTGCTTTGCACGAGGAGAGAGCGATGACCTTCTGCTTCTGCGACTGCTAGGACATGGGATAGGAGCCGAGGAAGAATAGCACGCCGGTGGTGCTTTTCCTTATATCAATGTCGCCTCCCATGTTAGCGTCGCTGTATCCCAACAACCTCAACTTCTTTTCCCTTGCTTGTAGTGGCAGCCATAGTCGATGGTGCCGACGATGTAGCGGAGGATCCATTTGACGGCGTTGAGGTGTTCGGTGGTAGGGCACTCCATGAAGCGACTGATGTAGCTGATAGCATAGGTAATGTTAGGCCTAGTGTGAACCAGGTACCGTAGGCACCCGACAATGCCCTGGTATTCGGTTGCGTTCACCGGCGCCGCCGTGCTTTTCTTTGACAGCTTCAAGCGCAGCTACATCGGTGTGTGACATGGGTTGCAGCTGCCCATGCTGCACGCTCTAGGATCTTGCGCGCATACACTGCCTGCGAGAGCTTGATGCCGTCACGCCCCTGCTACACCTCAATGCCCAAGTAGAAGCACAGAAGCCCAAGGTCAGTCATCTTGAACAGCACATCTCGTGCTTGAACTTGGTAATCTCGGCGTCGTCGTTCTCGGTAATGATGAGGTCATCGACATATACCCCCACCAGTAGCCACGACACGCCCTCACCGCGAGCATAGACTGCGTGCTCCGAGGCGCTATGGTTGAAGCCGAGCGTCGCCAATGTCTCGTCGAGCTTCTTGTTCTAAGTGCACGGCGCCTGGTGAAGACCATAGAGTGCCTTGTCTAGCCACAGCACCTTGTCTTCATGCCACTCAAAGGCGAACTCGGGAGGCTATCGCATGTACACCTCTTCGCGCAGCTCCCCGTTCAAGAACGTGGACTTGACGTCCATGTGGTGCATTGGCCACCCCTCCTAGGCAGCGAGCACAAGCAGCAGCAGCATGGACTCGATGTGTGCGACGGGGCTGAACACTTCATCAAAGTCGATGCCCAGCTGCTAGATGTAACCCTTCGTCATGAGACGTGCCTTGTACTTGACCACCACACCGACAGCGTCCTTCTTCACCTTATAAACCCACTTCAAGCCGATCGCCCGGTGACTGGGCGGAAGTGAGACCAGACGCCATGTCTGGTTTCTCTCGATGGAGTCTATATCCTCCATCATGGCACGGCGCCAGGGTTGGTGCTTCTCGGCCTCAGTGAACATGCCGGCTCCTACTTGATCTGTAGATGGAGCTGTGCAGCAACCTGGCGCGTGGCGAAGCCTGGTGGAGTCACCGCACCAAGCACATTGTCGACGGTGCGATACCGCGACTCCATGTCGTCATTGTCCACGTCCTAGTTTTCCTCCGCATTCAGGGGTGGAGACACGAACTGAGGCTGAGGCAGTGTGGGCGCCATCGGGACTGGTGTCGCTGGTTCGGGCGCTGACGCTATAGGCGACATCGCGGGAGTAGGTGTGACGGGCTTGTTGGGAGCAGGTACGGATGCCGATGTCATCGGTGGCTCTGGCGTGCCCATGGGAATAGCGTCGACTTGCCCATCATCCAGCTCCACGGTGTCGTACTCCACGACGAGCTCCGCCTTCGAGTTCAGCTCCTCGTCCTTCCAGCTCCATGACACCTTCTCATCAAAGACAGCGTCCCTAGACATGACGGCGCATCATGACGTCAGATCGTAGAAGTGCCACGCCTTGGCGCCGGGCTCGTAGCCGATGATGACAACCGGCATTTCACGATCATCCAACTTCTTAAGTACGGCTTTGTCGACTTGACATAAGCGATGCAACCAAAGATGCGGAAGTAGTGGACGTCGGGCTTCCTACCATTCCAGGCCTCGTATGGGGTGACACCATCGACAGCCTTCGTGGGTGCCCAGTTGAGCAGATACACGGTGGTGGAAATTGCCTTTCCTAGAACAATGATGGCATGTTCTAGCTCTTCAACAGATTGCGTGCCATCGCCCCGACTGTCTGGTTCCGCCTTTCCATGATGTCGTTTTGCTAGGACGTGTACGGCGTCATGTGCTACCGCTCGACGCTGCGCTCGGCGCAGTACAGTTCAAAGTCTACGGAGGTGAATTCACCCCATTGTCAGTGCGCAAAACACACAGTCGCCGGCCCGTCTCCACTTCCACGTGAGCCTGGAATTTCTTCAGGGCCACAAGCGTGCCGCTTTTGGCTACGAGCAACGCCACCCACATGTACCTGCTCTGGTCATCCACGAGTAGGAGGAAATACTGCTTATCATCGAGAGTAGCTAGTGAGATTGGGCCACAGAGGTTGGCGTGGACCAGATCGATCAGCCTCTCAGCGCGCCGCTTCACCTGCGTCAGGAACGGACTCCGCTTGAGCTTGGTGGTGACACAATCCGCATAGAGCTGGTGGACATGGTCGTTGTAGGGCAGCCCGTACACCATCCCCCGCTGCTCCAGCTTGCATAGGGCATCGAAGTGCAGATGGCCGTAGCGCTCGTGCCACAACCATGCGCTATCGGTGGCACGCGCGACCAGGCAGAGCGGTTGGGCGATCTTGACGCGCAGCAAGTAGAGAAGATTCTCCGAATGCCTTACGCGCACGATTAGGCGATCCTTCTCGTCGTGGATCCGGAGGACGCCATGCTTGGTGTGGATGTTGCAGCCTCCTTCGTCTAGCTGCCTGAGGCTGACAATGTTGGTGGTGAGCCGTGGGATGTAGTATACCCCTATGAGTGGGAGGTGCTCACCGGTCTTCTCCTTGAACAGCACGGTGCTGGAGCCCTCAATCGTGACCTCCAAGCCATCGCCGAACTTGACGGAGCCGCCCACCATAGTGTCGATGTTGATAAAGGTGTTGCGGGAGCCAGTCATATGGTTCGTCGCCCCGTTGTCGAGGTTCCAGAGGGTGTCATCGCGCTTGGAGTCTCCATTGAGCTGCGAACACCATGCCCTCAATGATGTGCCGATACGCATTAGCCTTTAGAGGCGTCCCACGACGTATAACGCCAAACGTATCGGTCCCCCAGCCGATACGCACCCGCCTTCAGAGAGGCGTCCCCTCATCGGCTCAACTAGCTGATGGGTTCGTTCCTATCCTTGCTACGGCATAGCCGATCCGACGTCCTCCGTATCATCACCGCTGGCCCTATCCTCGTATTGTCTCGGTTAGGTCCGATTTTTGAGGTTCGGTGTTGATGGCGCTGTCATGGCGGGCGACGGGTCTCTTGCTATCATATCCGGAGCAGTATCGACTTTGTAGCCCGTGCCTTCTTATACCGTTCCTTGCCTAGGCCGCATGCACATTTATTGGTTTCTCCAGCCGATGAATTACTGTTCGGCTGTCCGGAGAGATCCCGTGTGTCTTGCTATCCTCTGAGCACACCTTAGTTCCTCCATCGGCTCTACGGTTGATCCCTTGTTGACACCTGTCCACATCGGCTGCCCAGCCGATCGAAGAGCATCCCGAACCTATTGGCAGCCAGCCGATAGCGAGCGCCTGTATCGGACTCGCTCGTCTCACTTCCTTGTCAATTGTAGGGTCAAATTGACTAGCACGCTCATGAACCTCGATGCTTAAGGACCTACACTAGAGCTAAGCAGGCCTCCCAGGCCTTCGCGTGACCAAACCGCCGTCCCTCCCTGGTCACGGGATTTTTGGCGGCGACACGCATTTTGGCACACCCAGTGGGACTGAAGGTTTCATTCATCAGCCGATAAGGACCGTACTTTATTCATCGGCCAATCGGGTAGAAATCTTCATTCATTAGCCGATTGGACTGGATTCATCGGCTGGAGAAACCTGAAGGCCATTCATCGGCTGAAGATCCTTCATCGGCTGGTGATATAATTTCATTCATCAATCAGCGGGACTCTACAGGTGCTTGATTGAAAGTCAGATTTTTCTCATCAACCTGGGGGGCATCTTGTTGTCAATATATCTAAAGAAAAGGTGGATTCCAAGACATATTCATCTGAAGATGAAGCCGATGAGGAGACAACAATTTCAGTTACCATGGAGGATTTGAATGAAGACCAGAGACGGCATAAAGAGCAAAATATGGACAACTTTCAGAAGTTCTGTTTGGAATCCTTTAGTATGACTAAACAAGGGCCGGTTCAAAAAACACAATTACCAAAATGTGTTTTGATGAAGGAATCAGGCCATTCAGTACCTGTGAATTCTTCCAAGCCATTGCAAGAGATGTTCAACAAATCATTTTATCAAGCATTCAGTAATCCATTAGGAGTATGGATGGATACACTATAGGATCTGATCAAGAAGGCGATACAAGAGTCATTGACTCAAGAGACCGATCAGGATTATGTGCCTTTGCCGATAGAGACGAAGGAAAATAAGGACCTATCGACAAATACGTATCCACCAATACAAGATCAACTCGGGGGGGCAACGGCAGGAGGTATCTCTAGAATTTTTTCAGAAAAATCATTATGGAGAATATCACAAGCAGAATCAGGTACCATATCCACCTCTACATGATCAGGAAGATACTTTAAGAGAGAAGAATTGATTAACCAGGATTGTGGACACGGTGGAAGAGCAATTTGGTATCAAACAGTAATGTATCGGCACCCATATCCAGAATGGTTTAACAGAGTTCCACTGCCTCACTGATACACGATACCATATTTCTCAATATTCTCATGACAAAACAGCATATCTACATTAGAACACATTAGCCGATTCTTAGCACAGTGTGGGGAAGTATCAGCTGAGGAAGCTCTCAGAATCCGTTTCTTTCCTTTATCCCCCTCTGGATCGGCCTTCGCATGGTTTTCTTCGCTACCATCGAACTCGATTGAAGGATGGGCCGATCTGGAGCAACAATTCTATGGATATTTCTGTACTAGGATTCAAGAAACGAGACTGTCAGATTTGACATTAGTTAAACAGAGGCCTAATAAGTCAGTTCTGGAATACATCCAATGTTTCTAGGGCATTAGAAGCCGATGTTATGGTCTTGTTCTAAGCGATGAACAATTAGCCAATTTGGCCTTCCAGGGGTTATCAAGTTGCATCAGGTGGAAATTTTTTGCCCAAGAGTTCAACAGTTTAACACATTTGATGCATGTGGTATTGGCTTACGAGAGACGATTATCAAGAAAAGAGGAGATGTCGACATATTGGAAGTTACCGATTGGGTCTTGGGGTGATAAGTCTAGAGAACGGTCACCCGATTGGGAAGACATCTAAATCGACTGAGCATAGCCGATTCCTCCTTTTCAAGACAGACGGGTTCTTAGAATTGGTATCAGCTAGTGATACTATTTGCGTAAATCGGCTGAGGCGTAGCCGATTCCTAATGTATGGAAGCCGATATGATTATATCGGTTACAAATGACCGATATCATTTAAGACGTCGTCATCAAAAAATATATATACAGAACTTTTGTTGATCAAGCTGATTGAAGTTTACTGCAAAAGTTAATATTCAAGATGGCATCTGGATTTTTCCGAGGCTAAAGTTTTACAAGAATTTCTTAATAGCCTCAATCGCACGTAGACGAATTTGATCTATATCGTTGATGGCACGGATGTCATCCTCGTCTGATCCAGGGATAGTCTTCAAGTTCCTATGCCGACGAACTGCGAGCCGCACTTTGTCTACTACCTTGGCCTCTTGGTTTTGGATCGATTTTGGTAGGCCGATGAGATATGACTCGGTGGAGTTGATGTCTTCACGAACCTTGTTGAGTTCCGCCATCAAATCAACTTCTCGTTTCTTCAAGAAGCCAAGCTTAGTGTTGGCGTGTTGAAGATCAGCTAATATTTCATCAAGTTTCTTCTTTTCATCAAGGGCAGTCAGCCGATCGTTGTGAGCTAGGTGGCTTTGCTCAGAGCGATTGGCTATGCGTTGTCTTGATGCAGTCAGCTGGGTCCTTTGGAATTCCAAGTAAGTAGCAGGCATGAGTGCGTCCGATAGTTTCACAGGCAAGAGGTGTTGAATTTCTACAAGTGTTCCCCGGATCGACCCGCAATCTTCTACCAGCGAGTCAATCGGAACCTCCAGCTGATGCATAATATCTAACAACTGCTCACGAGCATCGGCTGGCAAAAATGGTTCGATCGCTGTGTTGGTGGCTGAGTCTTCCTCTGCTTCCAGGTATTTGCCGATGTCGAAGGAGAATAGATCGGCTAATGACTGCATAACAACATTAGCAAACATGGAGATCATGGGGCAAAAGAAATGACATGTATGATAGACGTACCTGAGAGACAGCAGGAGCAGTTCTTATGCGGGTGTCAGCTTGATGTGGGGCAGTTTGAGTGGATACCAAAACTTCGGAGGATACCATCGGCTCAACCCCAGTAACAGGGTCCGGCGTTTGGACCTCAGGAGCCGATGGTTCAGGCTGCAAAGCGAAGGTATCAGTATAAAACAAAGGCAACGAAGAATTGATGCTGACACATACCAACGGAGATGCGGAAGAAGTTAGAATTATCGCAGGGGAAGGGCTTCGTGAAGTCGATGCAACAATGACAATATTGGCGTCGGGTTTCCGTTTCTTAGAAACCGTCCGAGTAGCCGGTTTCTTGCGCTTCAGCCCTGATACTTGCGACACTCGGAGGAGAACCGATGGAGGTGGACCGCTTTGCCCAAAGAGGGATCTGGCCGATGGAGGTTGATAGATAATCGGCTGACCACTTGAGCTGGTCGAAGGTGCATCTTTGTCGCCAGCCTATGGAATCACGGGAATCAAGACACAATTGAAATTCAATACGATGAAGAAAAAAGAGAAGGATTACCTCTTCATCGGATTCCATGTAGTCGGTATTGAGGCGAAGACAATAATGTTCAGCCGATAGACTATATAAGTGTCGTCCCCATTCTGACCACCATCGAGTGAAGATTTTGGTATTGGATATGCAGGGCTCGAAGGTGGAGATAGTCCCTAAGGACAAGTTCGATGTCATCGAACTAAGTCGGTCGTACTCCAAGCCGCTTTTCACTTCTCCGCGAGCTCAGAGCTTGCGATGAAGAACAAGCTGATGGGGAGTTGACTAAAGCCCAACTGACGAGCACAACCAAAGGATGGTAGAACTCGTATGATGGATGTTGGGATCGGCCCATTGAAAATCCGATCGGTAGAAGACAAGGAGTTATGGAGGATAAAAAGATGGTCTTCGATTCTTCATCGGCTAAGGCATTTATCGGATGAAACCTATAAGGCATTTCAAAGGATGAGTCATCCTCGTACGCAAACCAGATGGTGACCTCTTTGGTAAAGCCATAGTAGAAACACTTGAACCACCGGCTGAGTCCGAGGGGGGTCATTTTGCTTCCAGGAAGAGTCGATGAAGCTTCACCCAGCGAAATGCATCGGTGTCAGCTGGCCTCGTTTTCTTCTGGGCAGTCAGTTGGGAAAGTCATGGAAGAGAAGGGGGGCCTGGCAATGACTTTGGAGGTGTAGACGTTCAACCAAAGTTATATAAACCACCAGGGACTGCCGATATGTCCAACTGGTTGGGCTGCCGATAGCTTGGTCGCGACTTGATGGAGCAGATGATAAGTGGCTCCGAGAAGATAATGCCCTAGGGAAATTTGGTGGTGATCGGCCAGGAGCTCTATCAGATATTGCATGTTCGTTGTTGGATCGAGATTCGAACCACCAAAGAAGAATCGTTCCATCCAAAGATTCAAGAACGCTACATGTTCACGTCCATCGACTGGGCCAGAGGATTTTTTATGCAAGGAAATGTATTTAGTCCAATCTCTAACGTTCTTGGTGTTTAGTTGATGCATAGGTTTGAATCTAAGGCTGAACAGATTTATGTAGTGGGTGGTTTTGAGGCAGGTCAACATAGTAACATCCATCAAGGTAGGGGTCATCGGCCCATGCCCGAAAATGAAGGCATTCAAGATGTCCGACCAGAAGTAAGAAGCCGATGTAAGCAGAGGTTCATTTCTTTCCATATCGACTAAGGAAAGGTTGATGCAATGGTCTATTTCCAAATCCTCCTATAAAGACTTTTTGGAGGCAAAAACTCTAAGGTACCAGTTCCTACATTTCAGAAGTTTGCTAGGCCAGGATCTGAAGCTGTGAGCCCAATCGGTGATGGCCATGGATGAGTGCTTGAATGAGATCCTTTCTATTTTTAGAGCTGCTTCCGCCGCCCTTTCTCTCAGACTCACGGAGCTTGAGCCTGGTGAGCCAATCTTCTTCGCAGAGCAGCAGCCTACCCTAGTTGTCATGGACAGGGGCTTGCTTGCGCCACTGCTCGACGGCATGGAGATGGCCGATGACCTCTTCCATAGAGAGGTGGTTTATGACAAGAAGCGTCTCCATGGAGATGGTCACTTGAGCCAGATGCTCAGGGACGGTTTGCAACATCTTGCGCATGATTTCAACATCGCGGATGTTGTTGCCGAGCAGCCGCAGGAGTTAACGCCAAAATCTGGACGATCCGATGGTAACGCCAAACGTATCGGTTCCCCAGCCGATACGCACCCGCTTTCAGAGAGGCGTCCCCGCATCGGCTCAGATAGCCGATTTGTTCACTCCTATCCTTGCTACGGCATAGCTGATCTGGCATTCTCCATATCATCGCCGCTGGCCCCAGCCTCGTACTGTCTTGGTTAGGTTCGATTTTCGAGGTTCGGTGTTGATGGTGCTGCCACGGCGGGCGACGGGTCTCTTGCTGTCATATCCGGAGCGGCATTGGCTTTATAGCCCATGCCTTCTTATACCGTTCCTTGTCTAGGCCGCATGCCCATTCATCGGTTTCTCCAGCCGATGAATCACTTTTTAGCTGTCCGGAGGGATTCCGTGTGTTTCGCTATCCTCTGAGCACACCCTGGTTGCTCCATCGGCTTTGTAGTCGATCCCTCGTCAACACCTGTCCACATCGGCTCCCCAGGCGATCGAAGAGCATCCCGAACCTATCGGCAGCCAGCCGATAGCGAGCGCCTGTATCGGACTCGCTCGTCTCACTTCCTTGTCAATTGCAGGGTCAAATTGACTGGCACGCTCATGAACCTCGATGCTTAAGGACCTGCATTGGAGCTAAGCAGACCTCCCAGGCCTTGCATGACCGAGCCACCGTCCCTTCCCGGTCATAGGATTTTTGGCGTCTACAGCAGGTCGGCGGCTATCCCAGTGATGCGGTTCGCGAAATCCTCCATAGTCTCCGCCTCCTTCCACACTAGGTTGCCAAAATCCCGTTGTAGCTGCTGCGCATTCGCCTCACGCACCCGCTCGACACCTATCCGGATGCGCTTGATCGTCGCCCATGCCTCAGCCATGGACCACTTCTATCGCAGACCGGATAGCTTGTCTACGAGCACCAAGCGTAGGATCGCGGTGAGCGCTAGGCGATCGTGTCGGTAGAGAACCTCCTCGTTCTCGTACGGCTCGACGGCGTACCACCATCCGGCCGCCTCTAGGTTCACCTGCATCAACATCGTCCACTCCTGATAGTTGGTGCGTATGAGCATGGGGAACTAAATGCCGACGGCGGTGTTCTTCGAGCGCTGGACGATGACCTCGCAGCGGCCACGGTGAGGCGGCGGTGATGGCGAGAGACGGCGATACCTCTGACGCCCGTCTTGATCACCATCCCGTCCCTCTGGTGGCGCCGATGCACGCTCCATCAAAGATAAACGGCTCTGATACCAGATATTAGTCTTAGCTTCTTCCCTGGCGGCGGTGACTTACTCCGGCGAGCTCACAACCTTACTCTAGAACTCAAAAATAGAGTGGAACACTAGAATTTGGTGCTAAGCACAAATCGTCTCAACGTTTTCAGTGATTTGACGTTCCTTTTACACACAAACAAATCAAAATTCTACCGAATGAAAAAACGAGGAATGGCTGAGCTAATCTCGGCCCTCCACCGTGCGTGCCACACTGTGACATCCCGAGCACGTTCAGGGTCTTGGAGCGGCGTGGCTGACAGCATGCGCCACGTCGCCACTTCCTATGTATGTTCAGGGCATGGCATGGCATGGCTGATGGCAGTCACCATGCCGTGACACCTCTGCACGTTTTTGTGGCATGGCGTGACGTGTTCGACAGGGTTCGCCACGGCGCGATTCACTCGCCGTGGTCATGGTATAAAATGTGTGCGGGAGGATGACGATCTAGGAGGAAGCTGAGGGAGAAAACTAGTGGAACACAGAATTACACAGTCACACAGGACTCTACCGTCCGCGTCGACGAGGAGCGCGTCCAGCACGTTGTCGGCGGCGAGCTTGAACTTGCGAGACCGCAATCCGAACCCGCCGCCGGAGATGTGCCCGCCGGTTCCGACGGTCGAACACGACCTAGCAGGGAACGCAAAGAGGACCCGTTCGACCTCGACGACGCCGACGCCGCCACGATGTAGTAGAGCTCGCCGAGCGTCGCTCCGGACTCAACCCACGCGGTGGCCCACGCGGCGTCGACACGCACCCTGTTCATCCTCATGAGGTCGATCACCACGAAGCGGACGCGCAGGTCGTCGTAGTCGGTGTACGAGAGGCCTTCGTAGCTGTGCCCACCACTTCGCACGAGGATGCGCAGCGAGGCATTGCGCGCGCACAGCACCGCGTGCTGCAGCTCGCTCCGGCTGCCCGGGAGCACGACGGCCGCCGGCCTGGGTACGCCGCGGACCGAGAGCGCGAACCGGAGGTTCTGGATGGAGACGTTGAGCAGCGCGTCGTAGGCCGGAGACCTGGCAAGGGAGAAGTTGCGGATGCCGGGGGCGAGGAGGAACGCCAGCAGCGAGCCCGCCGCTTCGTCGTCATGCTGGCCGGAGGCACACGCCGTCGACGAGAGCAAGCCGACGAGGAGGCCAAGAAGCAGCAGGGCGTCGACAAGCATGGCTGATCTCACTGCTGTGATTATGCAAACTCAGTACTATTACAGCTGTTAATTACAATTTGATTCGATTTGGTTTGTACTCTTTGTTTGAAGCTTTCGAACTAATCAAACTTGTATAGGCGAGTTAATGCGCCAGCTATCTGAATGTTCTGATAACAATGTGTTGGTGTTTCCGTTGCTTTGTAGGATATTCTTATGTTAGTTCCATTTCAGATCCATTACTTGAATAGGAAAGGAAAAAAAGGGTATGTGTGAATTTTGCTCCATGGGAGTTAATCTCTGGAGCGGAGTAGCCATTTAAGGCAATTTTAGTGTATTAAGCATATTGCAGAATGTCTTGATACAAATTTGCTGATGCTTGTGCATATGTATGCTAGGCTCCTCAAAGATGAGAATCACCATGCAAACTATTAGTTGGGCCAAATTACTTCCTGTCGTATATCTCCGTTGCTTGGAACAAGTCATAATGCTCTCTAGCCATAAAGAGCGTTGTGATTGTCGACAGGCATGGCTGATCTCACTACTGTGATTATGCAAACTCAGTACTCTTACAGCTGTTAATTACAATTTGATTCGATTTGGTTTGTACTCTTTGTTTTAAGCTTTTGAACTAATCAAACTTGTATAGGTGAGTTAATGCGCCAGTTATCTGAATGTTCTGATGACAATGGGTTGGTGTTTCCGTTTCTTTATAGCATATTCTTATGTTAGTTCCATTTTAGATCCATTACTTGAATAGGCAAGGAAAAATAGGATATGTGTGTATTTTGCTCCATGGGAGTTAATCTCTGGAGCAGAGTAGCCTTTTAAGGCAGTTTTAGTGTACTAAGCATATTGAAGAATGTCTTGATACAAATTTGCTATTGTGCATATGCATGCTAGGCTCCTCGGTCGCTTGGAATGAGTCATAATGTTCTCTAGGGGCATAAGAGTGTTATGACTTGTTTGGTTGCTAATTTAGCACAAATATCATTGTTTTGATATGATAGTGCTCATCTCTTGCCATTGAAAGTAGGGTATTTATTGCTTAAACTAGGAATAAAATTCTTTATTTATCATCGTGAAACTGACTCTTCCTCTTTATGCCCTTGGTTCTCATCTTTTATCATCTTTTGCCCTTTCCATTAGTCCTCTGTCAACAAGAAAGAGTTTGCCTTTGTTTTGGTATGTATAAGGGTTATTGGTTAAATAAATTATAAACTATATTTTCACAACAAGGGTTGAGATGCATCCTTTTATTGAAAAATTACCATATATTACTTTTAGTGTTGCATGAAGTATACCCAATCAAATGATTTTATATAACACTTAAAATAGCATCCAGGTTCAATTAACATATTCCACCTTAAGTGCATAATAAGCTAGCAGATAAAACAAGCTAGGGTAAGATTATCTCTTTACCAACCTACTTAGAATTGACAAAAAAGAAAAAAACATAAGATAAAAAGTTGTGAATGAGGGGCAGCCTATTTCGAAAGGGCAAATCCAAAAAATTAACTTTTTAAGAGCAAAAAGGAACTTTCACATAATGATACCTTTGAAAGATTCCTTTCCCTTTAATTGATAAATAAAAGGGTGGCAATGGCTAGTAGGACATGCTCACTAAATCTTACGGTCTATTGATTGGAGAGAAAAATCATACCAAGGAGTAGGTGTCGGCAATGATGTTTAATATGTGAGTAGTTCAACTGATCTATTACCTACTCCCTTGTTATTTTCTTCACATTTTAATCCTTTTTTAAATTTTCAATTGAGTGAACTATTGATTTAGTGGTTTGCAAATTTTCAGGTTTTTTTTTGGCATGATTTAAGATCTCGTTCTTGAGGCTATCTAGTTTGCTGTTGATCCATCCCTCTCCCCATAGCCCCCACCTCTCGATGATTTGTTTTCCAAAATTTAAGTTCACAGTGGATATGTATGGTAGATTTATCTCTGGTTGATGTATTTTGAGTAGGAAGAGATATGTGTGTCTACGTGTAGGAGGGAGAGGAGGGTGGGGGCAAAATAAGCACATGATAAAAAGGAGGCAAAATAAGCACATGATAGAGTTGCAATATGAGAGGAATGCAAGTAGTGTGAGGAGGAGGTAGCACATGTGGGAAGGGCTGAGGATGAGGACATTAGGTGTGGTGCACACTTTAGGACATGTAAATAGAAGGTTGTAAGACTTTATGGGCTGCATATGCTATTGGGCTAGAATAGTGGGTTGGCTACCAAACTATTTGTCATTTCTCTCATATTATCATACCATATGCTTATAACATAAAATAGTATACCTATTTTACGTTATTATTAATTGGATTATTATTCTAGATCATAGACTAGATTTATCGGGTTAATATTGTTAGTCTAATGTAGAATCTATTATTAGCCTTAGTTAGAGTTCTATATGCACCCTCTCTAAGACCGAGGAGTACCTATCAGACTAAAGCTCCGAGAAAGAAAAAATGAATAATTGTTGACAGGGTGAAAAAGAAGGCTATAGAGGGAGTAGGCATTGTAAGTATGACACTACGTAAGATATAACAGTCATTTGAGACTGTGTCAAGGGATTTTTAGGATGACCATAGGGCAACAGTGCAGCGAGTGTGCCATGTGTGGTAGGCGACCTGGGGAGGTTGATATGATCACAACATAAGAACCTTGGCTAGATTGCTAGGTTAAAGAATAATGTTGAGAGTGGATGCTCGCCATTTGGCTGCACCCTAAGGTGCTCTAAAACATGCCAATTAGATTAAAAACTAATTACCTAGGTAGTGAAATATATACTATATAAAATTCTATTTATTCAATTTAAAGCAAATCAATCTTTTTTTATTATAGGCATGCATAAACAAGGTACTGCACTTGTTATTTTGAGTTTTCATTTTGTTTTTATTTCAATTTATGATGAATTTTCAGCAAAATATTATGTTGAATTTGGTGTTGTCTTGGCATTAGATTTGACAGGTTTGTTATATAACATTATACTTTACCATAAATATCCCTATGAATAGTTTTTTTATTGACCCATTCCTCAGTTAGGTTCCAGAACCGTACCTACAAATTAGAGGCCTCAGTATTAAACGTATAATAAGGCCTTATAGGTAAAAAATTATTAAGTAAAAGAGTAGATTTTACTCTAGAATATGTATATAGACTAAGGGCATGTAATAGTTCAAGGCTATACCCGTTTTCACTTAATGCCACATATGTTACATTCATTGAAAGGGTCTCTATTATTGCGTGCTATGCTTTGCTCGTACACAGCGCATCTAATGATGTTTTATCCACATCAGAAGAATTATCCTTTTATCCACATGTATCATCCATTTAACATAGTTCATCTAGTTAGTCCTATCAAAAATAAGCAAGAACAATGCACAACTAACGAGGGCTAGAGTTAAGTGGGAGATCACAAGATAACATATAGATCGCCGAGAAAGCTTACTAGCTGGCAATGGTGATGACCCTTTGTTTAAGCTTAGGAAGATCATTGCATTCTTATTCAATGATTCTATATATTTTCTTCACGAAATATAGATGGAATAATGCCTAGAACACACACGTTTGAGCTATGGGTATTTAAGGTGGCTATGATTATTCATCAAACACTTATGAAAGCCAAGAAAAACAATGCCATTACTAGCTAGATCCGTAAAGGAAAAGAAAAAGAACTTTAAATGAGATGAGTTTGTTATTAAATATATTAGAGCACATTGGATTGATGGATTGATTTGAAACATAAAATTTGGGGCTGTGCGCTGCACATGCCCATATACAGGCAGGGTTCTTGTTGACCCTGGTTCTTAATAAAACGCTATAATTTTATTTTTTTTCTATCATCTTCACCTGTTTGTATTGTAGATCTTCTTATTTTGAAAGGTCGGTTAAGCAAGCAAATTTCATGCCTCCATCAGCGGGGTTGGAAAGGGTAATAAAAGTAGATGCAAAAATATACATTCTTACCATCAAGAACAAATTTGTAGATAATCCTGAGAAGTTTAATCAGTTCCACGACATCATGAAAGGTTTTTCCCAGGACAAGTCAGTAATTAGTTACTTCTTGAAAAAAATATGAATGATTAGAATAGAGCAAGAAATTCTCACGCTATTACGACTTGTTTATGAATAATTAGGTGAACAATATTCTTGATTTTTATGGTTATGCGGGATTGTCATTTACACGGTTGTTGACTGTGTGAGGATATCTAGAGCTATTTCTTTAATAAGTTCTTACCAAATGGTCTTTCATTCAAGAGTCTATCTTAATAGCTACAAATATATTTTTGATAATTTTCTAGTAGGTATATGTGGACCAATTTTTTTTTTTTGTGTGAAAAGTATTGTTGACATTGAATCACAATGTTGTATTTGTTATTATGGTAACTTGTCTGAGCATAAGTACTTACTGTGTATGTGAGTGTGATGGTATTTTTATTTTATTTATAATTTACTCTTTTATGTATATATGTCCATGTTTCCATGTAACGCATGCCTAATTTCCTCCAAATCGGGGCGCAAATATTCTTCTGGATCGGATTCGGAGTTCCGGACTGCGTACCACACGAACGCTTCTAATACGCGCGTCCTCCACTCGGGACTCAAAACGAGGCTCCCACCGGCCGCCGCCTCATCGATTCCCCCCTGAAACCTCTTCCTCCTCTACGCCGGCGGCGAACTCGACGCCGACGAGACCCACGATGGCCTCCCCCGGCGACCAGGTGAGTAATTGGCCCCCTGCCCCCGCACCCCGGCCCTCCTCTTGCCCCCTCAACAGCCCAAATATTGCACCTTTCAGATTTTCGCCATGACGAGCACAGGAGCCAGCTAGCTAGGCAGCTAGCAGCAGTTAAATTCCTCAAATTTCACGAAATAAAACCACTCTAATATTGTTTCTTTCTTCACATTAAGAGATAACCACTAGCTCTCTACGTATTCTGTGAAGGAACTCCTGTAACCAAGAATCCAAGATCCACCAGAATAGGCATTATACAGAAAGGAGAACAAGTCTGTACTCTCTTCCTTGCATGAATAAAACACAATGGAGAACCTCTCAATAGGAAATGCAGCAATCTGTGATCGTATTGGAGCTTATTTCAAAAAGATTACAGGTCAGTTCCTCTTGCAGAAGTTTATACATTGAATTGTTTGTGGTTGCATGAAATTAATTATATGTTTCATCGGGGAGCTTTCCAGGAGAAAAAGGGAAAAAATCATAGAGCAATTGAATTTAAACTTAGTTTTTCATGTTGTGCATTTCTTTGCTTATCAATTCGGACTAACCATTTTTACTGACATAATATTGTTGTAACTTGACCTTGTTAGTTTCATCTTTGACATGGCGAACCATCTGCTGCACAAAACAGAATTAATATTTTCAGAAAGGAAGGACAAATGTTAAATTAGAAGACCTTCCATAGGTATCCTATACATTTTTTTTTGCTTTAACGTTGACCACTAATGGAATTTCTAAACTTGCATTTTATTCCGTAAATGCAGGATGTGCTATGTACAATTTTGTCAAAGCTACCTCCAAATGAGGCTTCAAGGATTAGTGTTTTGTCAAGTAACTGGAGATAGATCTGTTCTAAGTGCACTCCCAAATTAAGTTTTGTATGCGTTATCGGGCATTGCTATATCCATGATCCATGTGAAAGGAAACAGTACATTCAGGAATTCATTGAAAACTTTAATGCAGTTTTGCAAAAGTATGATGACAAGGTGCTTGAAGGATTTGAAGTCCAAATTGCATTTGAGGTCGTGTTGATTGATGAGCTCAACAAGTGGGTTACTTTGGCTGTGCAGTCACGGACCAAGAACATAGCTTTTGATTTAGTGCCTGCTATATTATTGGAGCATTCAGCTGATAGTTACACATTTCCATTTCACCTTTTGGATGATGAGCATGTCCGGCCTGCAGTCTATTCAACTTAGTTTCATGTCTTTCAAACCACCTTTGGGGTTTAAAGTCTTCCCAAGCCTAAGAAAACTCGATCTGAATTTTGTCCATGTCAACAGAGAGAATATGGAAGTTGTGTTGCACAATTGCCGTAATCTTGAATGGCTGAGCTTAGTGAGGAGCTATCTTGATGGCAAACTAAAGTTGGTTTTTATGTCCAGTGCAAGACAACCATGATAGACGTCCGCACTGTGAAGCTTGATACCTTTAAATATGATGGAGGCTTTGTGCCTATTATCGTTAATATTAACATCATATGTGGAAAATGCACATATTAGGTTCTTCAAGGCAGCTTTTCAGGACGCTGTTGCTGCACTTCTCAAAGGCATTCCAAACGTGCAGAATCTGACTTTGCAAGTTTGTTTCCAACGAATAGAGGTTTGCTATTGGAAGAATAATTGAATTAAATTGCAATTTTAATGTATCTAACATCATCTAGTCAATGGCCTTTTTTTATTGAGTATTATTTTGTTTTACTGGCACAATTGCTGTTGGATAACCGATGCAGCATTCCCCATCTTAGGCACCTACAGTTGTTAATGAACATAAAACCTGAAGATGCCAACAATGTATCTTGTGGTTTCGTTAATGAGGGCTGCTCCATTCATTGAAAAGCTGGAGGTCCATGTAAGTACTCCCGTTACTTCTCTGCTCATAGTTACTTATCTGGAGTCCTAGATACCCTCTTATACTCCATAATTCTTTGATACTCCATCCAATTTGCAATTGGCCCTTCTGTCTTTTTTACCTTTCAAGTTATAAGGTATTGTGCGATGTCCCCTTTTTGGTTGTTCCAGGATGTAATATCACACTAAAATCATGGAATCCGTTCCCATTTGTAATTCATTTATGTTTCTTAGCATGTTATCTCAGTCATCTGCATAATGTGTTTGTTCAGTTTAGAAGAGTCCATATCAGTGTGCGATTAGTCTTCAGCGCTCCATACATTTTCTTTTCAGCTAGCACTTCTCAAAGGGATTCATGCATTTCATTTGCAATGTAAGTTATCAGAAGATAGTGTTTGTAAGTTTGTTCACTATGGGCACAGCATCATTTTCATTTAGCACCTACCTAGTTCAAACTCTTTTATTGGAGAAATTTTTAGCATATATATCCATATATACTGTGCTGATCATACTGTCTTGTTTTGAACCTGCAGTTTGGTGGCCCTCATGCTGTATGGTTTGCGGATAAGGTTTCTGGTGCACCACACATTGAGCACCATGGATATAATTATCTGAAGAACATGCACATTACTGTGTATAAAGGGGCGAGAGGTCAACTTGAATTATTGCGCATGTTGTGGAGCATGCCCCTGCACTGGAGTCTGTTACTGTAGAGACGACTCAAATACTGTATGAAGATAAGTCCGACGACAAAATTCGCGATGCATGGTCCGAGCATGTGGCTGCAGCTTTGAGATCTTGTCTCCGCGATAAAATTTTACCAAACGCGGAGCTTTGTGTTTCGTAAGGGCTTGTGTGCGTGGCAGGGTTACATTACTGGTCCTGATTCTTTTTGAATCAGATCCTCAGGAGAATCAGAAATATTTTGGCTTGTAGATGGAGAATCCGAATTAGTTTGCTCGACTGTTTGGCTGGTATGTTGTACATAGCTTGATCCTAATGAGAAGAGTTCTAGTTGAATTATCCATACTAGTAGGTGGGGTCTAGAACTTAATGAGAGAATACTTCCTAATCGAATTGTGCATGCTAACCTGTGGGATGCTTTTTGGAACTTGCATTGGTGATAGAAAGAGATGCATTCCAGTTCATCTGTAGAAACTATGCTATCTCATTGGAAACAAGTGTATATTGATTAGCATTTGTACAAGGAATAAGCAAATAGGAGGCATAGTTTTGTACAGCACAGGTAGATGGAGTGTAACAGCTCTAACATTAACCTCCTATGCTAAGTGTTGTGCTGCGTTTTTGCTTGTTTAAAAATAAGAACTTGCAGTGAAAAAAATTAAATAAATTGATTCCAGTTTCAAACAAATAAAAGTTAAAGCTGATCAACAAAAGTACTTCTACAGAGCAGAACAGGCATTAAAAAATCCTGAAAATTTACCAAACATCCTAGACCAAGTGCGGAGCCTACTTTCAAAATTTCACAAATGATCAAATGCTGCCGAGCAATCGGAGCATATTGCTGAGAATTCTGAGCAGCTCTCTCTGCTCACTTAATCCGGTGTCCGTCAAGTGTCAACCACGAACCACTCTCTGTCCTCAAATAATGATATGATCCCCCACATGCTAATTGAGCTGTTTCTATAGTAAAAAAACTCAAGCGCGGGGGCATTGTCCACAGCATTTAGAAGAAACTCGAGATGGCCTTTTAGCCCTCTATATCCTGTAATGTACAACATTCTTCAGATCGTTAGATTCACATTGCCCAAATTGAACCTGGGGTACCATACAGATCTATGGTGACACTGTCAAGTTACGAAGTCAGATGCAGAATGGATAAGATCGTGAATGGTCAGTGCTCAATGCTCTGAAAACGAACGGAGATAAGATGGGCATTAATTGGAGCCGAAACTTTATTGCATCAATACGCACGGAAATCTGCTCATGTACTTCAAAACCCTGCTTTAACTGTAAGAGCTAGACCACATACATGATCCTACACTTTAGCTTCAACGTAAAGACAATTTCCTTCTACACTAACTGCACTATCAATTTCCAAACGTGTGCTGCTACCATAGTTCATCTCAGAAAGACTATTATAAGATGACAACTGCATGCTTCAGTTAAGCAGCCTTGGGCTTGGGCTTCAGTCTCTTCAGTTGTGAGTACAGGAAAACTCCAGCAAGTGCGATGGCGGTGCCTGCACAGTGAAGTCATGTGGAGTCAACTAAAGAAGACAATCAGAAATAGAGATCAGGATGGAATGGCAGACTTACCAAGGGAGTTGATAGGAGAGACAGGAGTCCTGAAGAACAGAACCGATGTTACGATGACCACGACACGCTTAACACAGTTGCCCACAGAGTGAGTGACAGGAGACACCCTTGCGAGGATCATGTAGGACACCTTCAACAAAGTTGTGCACAAGATCAATAAGCAAAGAATCATCACATGCATACTGGTATATTTTTTGCAGTCATAAGGTGCTACATTGTGTAACAACACTAGGTTACATCAAGGTTGATATGGACTTGCGCTATGGCCAAGTATATTGAAGGTGAAGCATATAGGCAGTTCTGCAGCATAGAGATATGATTTCTATTCTACCTATTTCCAAGTTTGTTTAGATTGGATTGTTATTATATCTCTACTCTAGTTTCTTTACACCAAAGAATAATGGTAGAACACGTCGTATTAGGATATCAAGCAATAAGAAAAGGGTTTTCCCCCAACCTGGCTGCCGAGAAGAGCCTCAAGCCATGCAGGCCAAGCCTGCATGACATGAGGGTGCTCAGTCCTATATATTCCCTCTCCCTGCTGTCATAATATAGGTTGTTCTATATACTAGTGCTGAAGACACCCAACTACCACTTGAAGTGAAAACATGCTGGTTGCGGTACTAATAAAAACAGCTCTACACTAACTTATCAATCAAATTAATCAGAAAATACTCTAGTGCAATTGCATTCACCAACATTGAAAGAGGAGAAAGTTTATGGCATAATCAATTGAGTCAGAGTTTCTCCAAAATTGCATTGATCCAAAGTGGTTCTAATTTTTCAACAATCTTGCACATATGAAATAGTTCAGGCTGTAGCTTCTATTGAAGCAAAGGCAGGGTTTTATCCATTATGTAAAAAATATACAATAGTTCAGTAAAGTGCAGATAAAAGTATCTAGAGCCCCATTACTCCTGAAGTACTAGAAAAAATGATCAATTTTGGCAGGAAATTCCTGTGTTCTAAACTAGGTATTAGCGGTTCATTTTCCATAGGAGTATGGACTTAAGTGGTTACACCACAAAAGAACTAGAAGTAATTAATTATTCACTTCAATTGGATGCACTGCTGCAAGAAGCAAAATTTAACTCAAATGGACTTAAAATATGCACTTTCCAGCCTTTGAACCACAAACAGCCACACAAAACTATCAACTATCCCAACTCAACATGTATAACCAAACATGGAAAAGCAGCAGCATGACTGACCTGTTGGTATGCGTGGAAACAAAGCGCAGCAAGCAAAGACCTTGTAAGCACCTGCTTTACATTCAGACCCTACATCACAAACCATGAAACCAGTCAGAAATTTCAATAGGAGTATGAAAGGTGGGAAAGGTGCAATCATTTCCTTTTATATTTTGTCATAACCAGTGAACTAAATTGAATAGCATAATACTCACAGCAGATTGCAAAACAGCAGGAGTGATTTTGATGCCTTCTGTTAGGAAGGCAACAGGGGCCAAGAGGAAAAATGACATAACAGTGATGATTGAGAAAAGATTAATGTTGTCCAGAGATTCCTGCTTGAATAGGAAGATAAAGTGGATTAGGAATTAGTACAGCAATGCAAGATGGTCAACACAAGAAACAAGAAGCCTATGCAAATTCACATATAAAACCGCCAATCTGACATTTAACATAACTTTGCACTGCAAACATATATATTGTCAATCACCTCTTTTTTAACCATGAGTTTCTTGCTCAGCACATTCCTCGACTGGAAGGTAACATTTGAAGCCATTGCACTCCAAAACCCAGCCCTGTTGTCCTCAGATTAGAAGAAAGTAATATATTATAGCAGGAGATTGATTATATGTCCTTCATTCATTTGAAATTGGAAATGTGATGACGATATTTCAAAAAAACAGAATATTAAACACTATTTAAGAGAGACATGTTTCTTCAAACAATTTTAGTTGAAAAAAAAATCTGGACCTGACCAACTCTGCATAGAATGAAGTTCTATAGTTCTGTGCAAAGTAGTTTGATGTTGATTAGGTAGAACAGTTTGCAAACCAACCTAGTATTGTTCAAGCACTATGCCATTGCCATTAGTTATGACATTGCATCAAAATTGTTTTTTAGGATAATAAGACTGCACTGTATCAGTTATTTGATCCTTACATAGTTCAATTTTCAGGAACTAGAATCCTCATATGAGTTAATACTGATAAGAGCAACTGAGCAACTGGGAATATGTATCTGTTATAGAGTAAAGACTCCTCTCAGAGTGCTAACTTGCAAGCTGCTGACATGGACAGTGTGAAGAGTGAAGAGATTAAGGTGGCTCAAATATAAAGGGATGCAAAGATGACAAGAATGGAACATTTTCATTTAAGAGAATCAATTATGTGCGATCCTACGCATCAAACCCCTCTGAATTTGATTTATTCAAATTTCAGCCAATAGCTCATGTGAAGAGTTAGCAAGTAATAACATAAAGATGTGAGTGAAGTGTGAACTAGGTGTTCTTTGTTTTATCAGTAGCAAATAATTTACTTTACATTTTTGCCATAGATTTAATAATCCAAATGTCACACAGATATAATATTATTATGTTAAAAGCATGAACATATATGTGCCAAATACATCAATTACATTACTAATGTCCATGCACATCAACATCATGTGATGGCCAATCAAAAAAGAGAGAAATGAGACACAATAGCACACATGAGCCTAAAACATTTGGCACAAACATTGCTCCTTCAATAGTTCATTTTGCTAAGCTTCGATGCAAATGATAGTACTTATTACATACCAGTTGAAGGAAGCCTCAGTAAGAGATGCCAATGCCACACCACCAACAATTGGAAGAAGTGAAAGTACCACCCAAACTGTAGGCAACTGCCACGCCATTCAAATATTGAAGGAGAAACCCAGACAGTTCTGTCAGGTATAGATAAATATATTGCAGGTGTCAACACTATATAGGATATAAAAAGTTACCTCGCCAAGGAAAATTGCAGAGAGGAGAACAGAAAAGAAAGGTTCCATAGCCTTGATGGTATGTGTGAATGACACAGCAACCTTCCCCAGGCTCATGTTAGTGAAAAGATTGCCCATAGTATGGACAATAGCTAGAGGAAGGACAGCAACAAGCTGTAAAGGAAACACAGGGTCAACACATACTCCCTGTTAACATAACCATTTAAACAATCAAAGTGTGTCATGTATTATCAATGAGCTACCTGTGCACCAGAAATCTTTGGTCTCCTAAGGATACCAGTGATCCACATGAACAAAGCAATGACAGTACCAACAGCAAATTGAACTGTCGTAATGTTTATTGGATATGGGAAAACCTTGAGGACCTGCCATATATTGTAATAAAAAATGAGAGTAATAGTTTATCTTCAAGTAAATCAATATAACCGTCTAGCATATCCTGCATGACGAACAGCACAATGTAATATAAATCGCCTTTCCAAAAGAAAGGCTCTATTAACAAATGACAATAATCAATAAAATGTGTGCACATAAAATCAGATCTACATGATGCACTCATGCATCTAGGGAAGTTTAGTAGGGAGATTATAATTACTCTAGTAAATGCTGATAGTGACTGAAGGACATAATAAACAAGCGTAATGAATGTATAATTTTTCCATTGAAGAGAGAAATAAGTATTACAACGTTGAAATGATCATCAGGCCAGACTATTGCAGGATAAAAGTACCTAAGCAAGGTGTCACATCAAAACATGAAATGCATTTCCAACTTTGCATACTGTTTCAAAATGCAAGAAATAAATAATTTGTTCCAAACAAAGAGGTGGACATCTTCACAAGTTCTTCTAACTCTTAAAAACACACTTCAAGTCGCCATCTGAGAACATCTTGAAAAACTTGGAAGATAACAGGATACATGATTTCATGTCATTGAGAACGTTATGGACTAATGACTAAATTATAACACTGAATTTCAAATCTAAGTCATCTGACGCATCTTAGAACAGAAGTGAAGAACAAATCCATTCACCAGGGCATTACGGGGAAGACAGAAGCTTCATCTCAAAAGAAGTAAATCATAATTTATTAGAATTTATTTACTTTCAGATCTGAAACAGCACATTCAACATCCTTATAGCTACCTTGCACCAAAACAAACAGAGTCGTACGATACCATAATTAGTTGCAGCCTTGCAGGAACCACCATCACACAAAAGCTTTAATAAAGGGACTCTAATGAAGCAACTATAACTTTTCAAGATGCCTTTTGGCTAAAGTCAAGAATAAAGGCCCAATAGAGCAAAACAACATCAAAATGTATTTGAAAACATTGACGAACTAAATGGCCACTAGCAAAAACACAATCAATTCAACCAACAAAATATAACTAAAATCTACCCTAGAAACAATCAAATTAATCATCGTGTTGAGCAGTGAGCACCCAGTACACGATAATTGTCATTTCTAAAAACAAAAAATCAGTGAAAAATAAATTGTAGTGCACACATACAGATACGGATATATTACAGCTCACCATTTTCTCATTTCAAGCACCCACATCGACTCCTATCCGAAATCCACATAGCAACAGAAAATCCCCGCATTTCACCATCATATAGCACTAATTATTTAATTGGCAATTGCTCAGATCAGCGCCACGCGCCCCGCTCGTTCATTCTCATCAGCTCACCTGCTTGTTATAGATGTTGAAGTAGATGTTGAAGAGGTACCACAGCCCGAAGAACGCGCCGAGCTGCAGCGTCTTGACGAGCCCGCCTTCCTCCTCCTCCGCCTTGGCGGCGTCCCCGCCGGCCGCAACGCACGCAACGTGGCGCGCCCTCCTCTCCCGATCCGGCGAGATCGGCAGCAGCAGCCCAAGCGAACGAGCCGCCACGGCGTCCCCTCGCGAAGAGGCGGCAGCGGCGGCCGGGCTGGCCGAGACGCGGAGCGGGCGGGCCGGGAGGAGGGGGCGGGTACTAGGGCTGTTCCCCAGCTGGAGCGGCCGCGCCGGGCACGGGCCGACGAGGCCGAACGCCGCGGCGCTCTGCATGGCGGCGAGCGGCGCGAGAGGTCTCTCCGGGAGGGGAACCGTAGCTTCTAGAACGTTCCGGTCGTCGCGCTCGCGGGCCGCGTGTGCGTGGGCTGGAGAGTTGGAGGTGGCGGTAGGGAGCCCGAGGAGAGAAGAGGAGGGGAGGTGAGGGGTTTGGTGGGATTTAGCAGCAGCAGCGACAGGTGCAAGCTGAGCTGGCTCCGGGGTGAGGGGAGCGGTTAGATTGACAAGTGGGGCGGGTGGTCAGTTGGGGCCCGCGTGGCAGTGAGTGGGCGGATCTACTGAAATATCGAAGCTGACCGCGGTTGGTGGTGACCGGTTATTGGTGATTGGTTGGTGAACACGCAGGTGGCCTTGGGGAGAACCCTGTTCTCGTTTGAGTGTGGCTTCAGATTATCGACGGCACGTTTTTCAAGTTGTGCGAACCTTACTAATAATTTATATATATAAGATTTTTTTAAAATATAAAAAAATTATAAAAATCACCTAAAATTAATTTCAATTTGATATTCCACCTATTACATGATTCACTACCGATACCTTTTACTAATTTAACTTTATTAATATTTCATCGTATTATTACTGTTACTCACGCGTTCTTACGATTTTTTTTTCATATGCTATATGATACTGCATATATTTGTTGGTGAATGTGATAGACGAAATATAAAATATAGTTAGTTAAATCATGATCATTTTTCTATATCTATAGGCTCAAACACATCTTCTGTCTTGACGATACAATGAGCTTATTTTTCCCATAGTGAATCTGCTTAAGAAACTAGTTGTAGCTAGCAACAGTTTATCTTTTAGTAACCTAGCTGGCATAAACTGCGATCTCGTCTTTTTTTTTATTCCTAGGAGCATGTATAGGGGTCTATGACTGAGAATGTGAGAGCAGAACTAGCAAAAATCTCAAACCAATTTGAATTAGAAGAGATATTTGCAATAAATTATTTTATGGGTAAGTTTTTTAAACTCAGTTTGACAATTGAAGTGGTTTTTATAAGTTTTCAAATCCATTATGACAGCTAATAATGTGCTAATTAAGTGTCTTTTATGGTAATTAAAATAGCTACTCACCCAAACCACAAAAACCAACAGGCACTAGGGGAGCTTGGTGGACACACAGCGTCTATAGGCCCAAGTGAGAGTGAAAATACTTATGGCCTCAATTAGTCAACTACTCCTTCTATTATATAGTTAGTATCCACTAAAATATATTAACTTCTATAAAGTTGTAAAGTAAGACATATAAAGCCATATCATAAGTATTTTTTAACGGATCATATTAGTAAAATATATAGTAGCCATTAGATCAATACGTTACTTATTATCATGGAAGTGAATAATTGGTTAGTCATTCCTTTCACCTTCCCATTCCTTGCAACATAACGCATAATACATAACACAACATATTCGCAACATAACACATATAAGAAGTAGTATTGTATTCTTCTTCAATTATTGTGGATGTGTAAGCTATATTAAGAAAATTTTAGACTTGTGTTAGTTATTTGTACTACTTCATGTTAGGCACCACGTCAAACAAAAGAATCCCAAAATATTTAGTTTAACATGAACAAGCACCGATTGCAAACAATCAAATGGAAAATGCACATCGGTTCACACAAATATTGAATCATTCCACTCCACGCCCTCCCATTAGAAGCAACATGCTATCAATCGTTGCAAGAATTGGAGTGACATTTTGCTATGAATCTGATAAAGATAATACCCTATAAATATTAGAGAATGTCCTGTAAAGCCTTTTCCATGTTTTCATATTAGGGGAAGAAAGAATAAGAAAAGATGCCATCTAGTCAAAGAACATTATATCTAGTGCCACAAGGATGTCTTCTAAACATAAAAAAAAGGATAAATTTGGATCTTCTTAGAACTATTTAAGTACTTTATACAAGTTTGTGGATCTAAATATTTAGTTTCCAACTTTATATGCATGGCTATCTAGTCAATTACCTTACACCAGTTAACCAAAACCTAACTCACAATGATCATTTGCTAGTAATTGTTAAGAGACTTGATATGTCCTCCTATGTATTTGCCGTGTGAGTCAAGTTTGCCATGGGTTGGACGGTATAGTAACAACCACTTTTGTACTTTTAGAAATTGTGGTTCTTGTACACTCAAAAGCAGTTGAAACAAGTGAATGCTAATATGTCAAACAAATTCATTAAAAATGCATTTCAAATGCATAATCTAGAGAAAATTATGTAAAAAAATGCTAGGAAACTAATTATTGCATAGTTAGGAATAATTGCATATATAGTAAAGTTAAGGTGAGATTCTAGAGTAGTAGAATGTATTGATGAAAAATCTATAAATGTGTCTATACATGTTTTAAAGAATTTAACATCTTTATGTCCCTAGTAGTCTATAATGTGCCAAAAGAAAATATGTTGGGGCTTAATTCAACAAACATTTGAGTATTGTTAGGCCTAAATGTAGCACAAAATAATCTAAACAACGAAAAAACTATTTAGCACATGCACATCCCACTACCTTGGCATTACACACGTGAAATCCATGTAGCAAGTTTGCCTGAAACATATAAACAATTGCTGAGTTATGAGGATGTAGAAGTGCTAGCGTGAATACTATGCTGTCTGAAAATCCAGCTAAATTGTGAATCGCATCTTCCCACATCTCCTACAAACTGACACAGCACTCACAGATTAGTTGTTCTGTCTATCATCAATCATAATCCGTATTGTGTTATAAAAACATTCCGTTGCGAGAAGTCACTACCCGGCATTTGTCCACACCACTAGGATCTGTCACACAGCCTGCACGAGGGCCTACAAAGTGCATCTCAAGGTGGTCAACCTATGATGGGTCACAAGTGACGAGGTTTTATCGGAGATGGATGGACAAACAATAGCATCCTATCGTGGGAGGCAGCATCATGGCCACCCCATGGTGGGTGCTGTGGCAAGCTTGCTAGAGTCTTCATCTCCCATGCGCTGGTCTCCATATGGTGGCACAGAAGGGCCTCATGGTGGATGCTTAGTGTGGGGTGGAGCTACATAACAATGTAGTCGCTGCCACTATGGTTGGCGATGGGGCCAATCATGCATTGGTTGGTGTTGAGGGAGCCTAGCAAAATTGGTATGGTGGCGATGAGGTAGGATGCCCTATGGGTGCTCGGGTGGTAGAGGAAGTTGGCCACACTCAGGATCATCCCCCTTTGTGATGTAGAGGAGGAAGAGGCTTGATTTGGGGTTATCTATGGCGACACAGAGGGGTACTAACATACCCAAAATTTAATTCAGAAATTTATCTATGCCAAAATATTTAAAAGTGCATATTGGAGTTTAAGTCTTGTGATTCTAGTATACTTAGGGTCGAGCGAAGGTCCAACTAGCTAGAGCATGCTCAATCGGATGAATTAAATTCTTTTGCTATTTATAACGAAATATCCAAACACCCACACCAAACATCTCTAAAAGGATGATCAAACCACATGTTAACTTTCCATGTTTAAATGCCCAGTTGAAAAAGAAAACTTGATATATCAATATCGGTAGACTTCATCAACTACAATTAGAGTTTATACGAACAAAACTCTACAAGCTGGAGAAATATATGTAGGTTTGCTCTAACCAAGACACAAACTTAAATGTAGCAGCAAGGCATTCTAACAAGTTTCATAATATTCAAACTGTAATTTATAACTCGACTGACATGCCCATTCTATCGACAAACTAACTTTTGAATTAAACCATAATCAAACGATCCTCTTCATTCATATGTCGCCAAACCATCAAAGGCAAAAATATGAAAACTCATTCAAACACTTGTTATGGCTCCATCATATCAACATAAAACCTTCTAGTCACTTGTTTTATGTTGGTAAATCACAAAAGTTTGTTCAGCTCCATGGCAGAATTTTAAATGCTATTTTACATTCATTCTCAGTTTAACAAAATGGAGAACAAACCGTTTCAAGTCCCAAAAGTGATGTGATGAATAGGGAATACTTGGTCTTATGTGTCTTGTATTGCCTTGTTGTGTCCTCCCATAATAGAAATTTATCAAAAAGAAGTTTAATAATTGAACTGTGAGAAAAATAAATGACATACCAAAGTTACATAAAAATGTGATGTAATAAAAGATGCAAATGAAGAAAACATCATTTCTTGCTGTGCATAATTATTTGTATTGTTTTTGTCTCTTAAATGCATTTTCATAATAGGTTCCATATGCATTGGAGGGGACAACAAAAAATTCTAAAAATAATTCTCAAAAGTACTACACATTCACACTTAGTCTATAGTAAATTTTGTAGTATTTTATCACTTCAATTGATACATTAATTAAATCACTCAAATCGATAAAAATCTAGAAAATAATTACCACAATTTAACCATAGCTCTTCTAACAACGCCCTTTGGTCAAAACGTTAACCAAGATGTACTTTGCCAGTATGAATATTAGATTAATTTAACTCACAAGATAGACGCATGTAATGATGAATGCAATACCCCTAAACAATTTTTAACCGTTGTGGATAGTACCACATAGGCTCCTTTACATTTTTACCATGGTAAATCCAAAAGATCCCTGACATTGGAACTTGGCACAATGAAAGATCAGGCCTTGTCTACTCCATGTAAATTGGGCTCAATTTAAAACTCGAATTTGCTAGGTGAAATATGGAGTACAAAACAGCTCATAGCCACTGTTCATAGATAGCCCTAGGGTGTTTCACCCTTCCTCTCACTGCCAGTCAGCCCCAGGGACTACGGGACCCATTTGTTAGCCACTACAACACATCCCAGCTCACTCCCACACATTGGAACACAACCACTTGTCCTCCTATAGAATGTGTACAGTGACTATGAATCCTCCCAAGCGTATACAAGGGGGTCGGGTCTATATATATACAGCCTAGGCCAGTGGTCTGTCTAACACCCCCTGCAGTCGTAGCGGGAGGGGAACGGACGCAGAGACTGAACTGAAAACTGGTGAACAAAGGCGTGGGCAGGCCTTTGGTCATTATATTGGCAAACTGATGTGCCGATGGTACATGGAGCACCCGAACCTGTCCTAATGCAACCTTATCACGGACAAAATGAATATCGATCTCGATATGCTTGGTACGTCGGTGATGGACCGGGTTGGCGGTCATGTAGATGGTACTGACATTGTCACAGTAGACGACGGTCACGGTGGAGAGGGGTGCACGGAGCTCCTGGAGAAGCTAGCGAAGCCAGTAGCACTCGGCGACGGCGCGGTACTTGGCTTCAGCGCTAGAGTAAGACACTGTAGTCTGACGTTTTGAGGACCAGGATACGAGAGTGTCACCGAGGTAAACGCAGTAGCCGGACGTAGAGTGTCGAGAGTCAGGGCAACCTGCCCAGTCCGTGTCGGAGTACGTGGTGAGGGAGTCGATGGGGCTGGAGCTGAGATACAGCCCGCTGGAGAGGGTGCCCTTCACGTAGCGTAGGATGCGCTTGAGCAGCGCGAGGTAAGGTTCGCGCAGAGCGTGCATGAAGAGGCACATTTGCTGGACAGCATACGTTAGGTCGGGTCAGGTGAGTGTGAGGTATTGGAGAGCCCCGGCAAGACTCCGATAGTGAGAGGGATCGGCAACGAGGGCGCCATCGGCGACGGAGAGTTTGGCTCGAGTGTCGACTGGGGTGGCCGTGGGGTGACAGTCGGCCATGCCCGCACGCTAGAGGAGGTCGATGGCGTACTGGCGTTGGGAAAGTAAGAGCCCATGGATGGAACGGATTACGAAGATGCCAAGGAAATGGTGGATCAGAGATGTTGAAGACGCTGTGAGAACAATATCATCGACATAGAGAAGTAGATAGGCAGTGGCAGAGCCAATATGGAAAGTGAACAGGGAACTATCGGACGCAGAGGCCACGAAGTCGATGTGCCGAAATAGGCAGCAAAGCGCTGGTACCAGGCATGAGGGGCTTGTTTGAGGCCGTAGAGAGAGCGTTGAAGGAGATAGACGTCGTCGGGACGAGAAGGGTCGACGAAGCCTGGGGGCTGCTGGTAGTAGACTGTTTCCGTCAGGTGGCCGTGAAGAAAGGCGTTCTTCACGTCTAGTTGATGGATCGGCCAGGAGCAAGAGGCAGCCAAGGTGAGGACGACTCGGATGGTGGCGGGTTTGACAACGAGACTAAAGGTCTCGTCGTAGTCGGCACCGGGTCATTGGGAGAAACCCCGGACTACCCAGCGAGCCTTGTGACGGGCAAGGGAGCCATTGGCGTGGAATTTTTGTTTGAAAATCCACTTACCGGTCACAATGTTGGCGCCGGGAGGTCGGGGAACGAGGCACCAGGTCTCGTTGTCCATTAGGGCCTTGTACTCGTCGGCCATGGCCGCGCGCCACTGAGGGTCAGCTAGGGCTGAGCGAGAAGTCGCCGGGATGGGCAAGATAGAGCTGCGGACGGCGGAGATACAGTAGTGCGGAGTGGGGCGGAGAGACCCGGTCTGGGAGCGGGTGACCATGTGAGAGGTGGAGGGAACTGGAGCCAATGGGGGGTGCAGGAGTAATGGGAAGAACTGGTCGGGTGGGGGCTTCATCGGCTCCAAGTCGGCGACTGTAGACAAGAGGAAAAGGAGAAATTAGATCGGCCTGAGCCGATGAGGTCGGGTGGGCCGAGTATTCCGATCAGTCCGATAGAGATGGATCAGTCGATAGAGTGGGGGTTGCCGATGGAAAGTGAGGAGCCGATGGAAGTGGGGTGTCCGATAGAGAGGGAACGGTATCGGCTGAAGGATAAATAGGATCGGTATCGACCGATGGAGGTGGGTCCGATGCGGGTCCGATGGTGGGGACATCGGACCGAGTAGTGGTGAGATATGTGATGGGTAAATCCTCAGCAGCGGCCGATGAGGGGGCCGATGGAGAGGGCAGTGGAGGAGACCTGGTCGGCACAATGTTGGTGAGGAGAAGTCGAGATCACTAGAGGAGAATCTCGGATGAAGGAGACCGAAGGGAAAACATGTCTCGTCAAAAATAACGTGACGAGAGACGAGGACCCGTCGGGTGGAAAGGTCGAGGCATCGGTATCCCTTGTGAGAGGTGGAATAGCCGAGGAGAATGCAGGCGGTGGAGCCGGGGAGCGAGTTTGTGGGAAGCTGTGGTGGTGAGATTTGGGTAGCAGAGGCACCCGAAAACACGAAGGTGGGAGTAGTCGGGCACCGTGCGGTAGGTGGAAGTTGTTATGAACGGAGGAGCATGGGCGCCGATTGAGAAGGTACGTCGCAGTAGCCAGAGCTTCATCCCAATAAGTGGCGGGTAAGTAGGCGTGAAGTAGCATGGTGCGACTGATGTTGTTGAGGGTGCGAAGGAGGCGCTCGGCTTTACCGTTCTGAGGAGAGGTGTAGGGGCAGGAGAGCCAGAGATGGATGCCCTGCGAGGTGAGGAGGTTTGTAACGGTATGGTTGACGAATTCCGTACCATTATCGGCTTGTAAAGCCTTGATGGGGAGGTTGAACTAAGTGGATACGTACGTGATGAAGTGAGTGAGGTGAGAGGCGACCTCAGATTTGTGGATGAGCAGGAAGGTCTAGCAATATTGTGTGTAATCGTCAAGTATAACGAGATAATATTGATTACCGGAGACACTTTTAACTGGGGACGTCCATACATCACAATGTATAAGTTCAAATGGACGCGAGGTACAGGAGAGAGAACTAGAAAAGGGCAGACGCACATGTTTGCTAAGTTGACATGAGTGCCAAACTGTAGAGCTATTGTGAGTACATCGGATGGAAGCGCTGCGACGGAGGGTGGCGACAGCGTCGGGGCCGGGGTGGCCGAGGCGAAGGTGCCAAAGGTTGGTAGAGATGGCGACGTTGGCGTGTGGGGTGGACGGCACAGCGGGAATGGTGTAGAGGTCTCCGCCACTATTGCAGCAAAGGATCTGTCGTCGGGTTGGGATATCCTTCACAGAGAAACCAGACGCATCAAATTCAATGGAGCAGTGGTTGTCTCGTATGAATTGGCAAACAGATATAAGATTGTGAATAAGAGAAGGGACGATAAGAACATTGCGTAGGGGGAGGTTAGTGGTGGATGTAGACAGAGAGAAGTCACCGCGGCATTGGACAAGAAGAGAGTGACCATTGCCGATGGTGACAAAAGGGGAGGAAGAGGGGTGAATGGAGCGAAGTATACCGGGCGATGACGCCATGTGTGAAGACGCCCCAGAGTCGAGCACCCAAGGGTGTTGTGGTTGGAGCGTCATCTGGTTGAGGGCAGCGACGAGGCCAGCCTGGTTCCAGGAGGGAACCGACTGGGTGGTTGGGGTCGGTAGCATCGGCTGAGGCGGCAGAACGGGAGCTGATGCCAGGTGAGCCTAGGGATGGGCGCTGAGAACTCTGGGTTGCTAGCCGATGGGGCTGCGTGGCTGGGGCTGGGGCGCCTAGGGGTTGTAGCAGAGCCACGGACCCGTGGGACTGGCAGGGTGGGTAGGGACCGAGGTAGGTCGTGGTGGCGTTAGACCCTGCCAGGTCCTGCCTTTACCTTTGCTCTTGCCTTTCCCGGTGCGGGCTGTGTTGCTGTGGCTGGAGCCATGGCCACCAGGACCGCGGGAGGAAGGGACAGCGCAAGAAGCTCGGCAGCCATTATCGGTTGTGGCAAGAAGAGCGGTGTGGGCCACTGTCTTCTCATCATTGGCCCGACGGAGTTTTTTAAGAAGTAGCATGTCATGAGCCCGGGCGAACGATGGAAGAGGTGTGGCGTTGGCGATGTCATCGGCGGTGTCGGAGGTGGCCGACATCTCGGAGAGCAACAGCCTTGACTTTGAGGCGCTGACAGTACGAGGAGACAGAGGAGTCGCTTTGTACCATGGAGTGGAACTCGTTGAGGAGGAAGATGGCACGAGGCTGCTTGTTGGCCAGGAAGATCCGCTCGATGGCCACCCAGAGGTCTCGAGCGGTAGGGTCGGTATCGTCCATGGCGAGGTCGAGGACAGAGTCGTCGACCGAGCCGAGCAGCCACCTACGCACGCAGCACTCGGTGATGTCCCACTAAGGATCATCGGGGCGAGGTGGAGCGGAGCCATCAATATGGGACCGGAGGCCGAATTTTCCACAGAGGGATTTGAAGAAGAAAACCCACTTGGAATAATTGGCGTTAAGGTCAAGGGAGATAGGAACGTGAGATTTCACGTTCACAGCAGCGTAGAGAGGGGAGAAGATCGGCGAGGTAGTGCCCGAGGTGTGGTCTGAGGCACCGAGGGCCGAAGCAGATTCGGCGACTGGGAGAGTGCCGGAGCTGAGAGCGGACTCGGTGGCCATGACGGGAGAACGGGAGCAAAGAGCCGATGGGAGGGGGGAGCCGATGAGAGGACGGATCGGGCGATCAAGGATGTGAGAAGCCGATGGGAAGTGGGTCGGGGGTGGGTCAGAGAGTGGTTGGGTCACGAACGTGCGAGGATTCGCATCCGTGAAGAGAAGATTCACGTCTGTGGACTCGTGGAGGCCAAGGAGTGGGGCGGACGCGAAAAAGGCAAGGAGTGGCCGGACGCGAAGAGAATATGTTCGCGTCCGGGAGACAGGGATTCGTGTCCGTGGAGACGTGGACACGTTGGACTGGCTCAGACGTGAGGGGAGAAGGTTCGCGTCCGAGAGTCGTTGAGAGTGTCGGAAAGGGCGAGAACCAAGGGAGGTTTCCAGCCAATGGAGGGCTGGACAAGTCCAGCCGATGGAGACGACGAGCGCGGAGGTGCGCCGGCGTCAGAGAAGGAGAGATGCACGAAACAAGAGGAAAAGCGGAGACGGGTGCGAGGAGGCGGATCGAGACCGTCGCCTAGTCACGTGGAGATGAGACGGAGAAAAGAAGGTGACTGCGGGAGAGATGGAGAGAAGAAGAAAAGGAGACGAGAGAGCGAGGAGAGTACCGAGAAGAGAGTCGGCGACAGGAAGAAAACGTCGACGATGAGGAGGAAAGGGTCGGCTCGCCGGAGGGAGAAGCTAGCGCGTCGAGATGTCTAGACTTGCTCTGATACCATATAGAATGTGTACAGTGACTATGAATCCTTTCGAGCGTATACAAGGGGGTTGGGTCTATATATATACAGTCCAGGCCAGTGGTCTGTCGAACACCTCCACATGCCAAAGCCACAAGTTGCCACCTCCAATTTCAACTGTCACCTCAATTTCCACCGTTTAACCTCCCACTGCACCACCTTGCTCTCCCTCTCGCCCTATGCCTGCTCTGTAGAGAGAATGAGGAAAACCACCTCAAGGCCACTGGGGATAGGGGCATCTCTCCCGACGCCAGCAAGTGCTCGTTAGCCGTTGATGTTGTTTTGGTGATCTTCGTCGTAATATAAGCTCGGGAATGTGATCCACACCCAATGCCTTACCATTTGTGCCCTTCCCATCCCATTCCATGCAAGTCGGAGTCACGGCGTCACCGACGTTTTCACTCTTGGCCTTGCATTTGCCATTGCTAGGCCGTGCTGGCATTCCGCCGACTCAGGCCACTCCAAGCCAATGTGTCATCCTCGTCGTCCTGGTGCTAGAAGCCAGACGTGGAGACGCCCAAGCACCCAAGCCTAAGATGTCTAAAGCCATGTGAATTGAGCTCGTTTTGCCCATAGCTGTCTACCTCCTCCACCATCGATTCCGCCGTCTCTGATGAGTCCTTGTCAAATTCATTGCACAATTAGCCTCCCTAGGATCCCACTAATTCCCTGCGCACGTATTCTAGGCAGTTTGTCTTCTGGAGCAGGACAATGTCATCGACCCATTGTTTTCACCTTCACCGGGTTGTCTTCATCGTGTTTGCCGATCGCCATTCCCAGCCTGCAGTTTGGTGAGCTCCGTGGCTGCCCCTAGGAGCACAACCTCGCGTTATATTGCCCGGGAACACACTCTAGCTCCCCACACGTGTATGCCGAAACCTGCTGCCACTCTTGTTGCTGTTGTCGCCGGATCCAATCACCCCTGTCGACGAGGTGACTACCGACAAGTGCACTAGGGGACCGCACATGCATTTGCTTTTGGCCGCATCGCACAAATTGCCATCGTTCCCACCACCACCACTAAAGGTCATCGGCTGATAACTGAACTCATTAGGACTTCGCCTCGTATTTGTTTAAAAGTGTAGGTATCGATTACCTGTGTCTGGGACGTGGGGCCTTGAGTTTTGTAGTTATAGAAAGATCGAGGGCCCTCTGTATATTTTGCTTGAATGTGGTATTGTTGGTTCTATTTCTAGAATTTCGAGCACTTAATGTAAGTTGCTAGTCACCTGTGTAGCCCATGTTAATTTAATATCTGGAAGTTCAGGAAATTGATTAATGAATTATCTGTTCAACTGAAAACTGTGTAAACTTTTAAAATTCATAGATAATTTATTTTAGCTCGAAATGAGGTAAAACAAAATTTGTTGGAATAAAAAAAATCTGCACTTTATTCCTGTAAACTAAAATTTGGCAAAACTAGTACAGAAAACACCTCTAAATTTGTTTAATGGGTAAATACCATAATTAGTGTATAAGAACTTCTAAAATTCAAAGAAGATTAGTTTTAGCCCAAAATGGGATGGACCAAATTTTGTTAGATTCATAATTGTATGCCTTTTATACTTGTAAACCTAAATTCAACAAAACTACCTCTTAAAATACCTCTAAAATTCGTATAGAGTAAAGATACCATATTTCTTAGTATAGAAATTATAAAATTCATATCTCCCAAAGGTGGTAAAATAGGAATTATTTCACCTAAATTTATTTTAGATCAATAGCTATCCACACTGTATAGAATGCATGCATATTGGATTTTCCACATGTTTACTAGTTATTCATCATTAAGTTATAACGGTCAACTCGTTTTGCACGAGCCATTCAAAAGATCTTGGAAGAAGCACCCCATCTTGGCTTAAATTATACTCCTAATATTCTTCTAGCTTAAAATACGATGAAATGTTCTTTTGCATTTATGAGAAAGACATGAATTGATTTATTTATGTCATCAATTTTTTAGGAATGCAATTCGGCTAGCTTTATTGATAGAAAAAATAGTTATATGTTCACCAGTAAGCTCGTAATAAAGTTAGGGGCTTCATTGACCCAAATATGAGATTTTTTTAAAAGAAAAGGTAGACCTATACAATTCATGAGCTAACTGGTTCGCTTCCCTTTTATAATTCTCAATAGAAACCCTTTGAAAACCCTTCCATAAGATAGTGCAATCCTCATATATGGTTGCCGCTACCGTCGCTGAGAAGTCACTCTCTAGCATGGTGTCGACAACCTGCATACAATCAGTCCAGATAATGAAGTAATTACTTCCGATATGTTGTGCTAACATTAAACCTTCTCTTAATGCACACACCTCTGCCATTGGTGCATCTAGAACATGTGGTAGGAATATTTGAGCTGCAAACGTTGCCATCAAAGGCTGCATCAACATTGATCATTATCCTCCTGGTTTCTGGTGGTTTCTTCCATCCTTCCGCAATTTAGCATTTTCTCTCTTTCTTGTCGCCATATAATTGATGGTCAGTGTTGCAATGGACATCAACGATCTGAACAAAGACTGTATGCATTCTCCTTGCACCTGCTGCCTTCTCTCCCACCATATATACCACGCTCCCGCCAGTATTAGTTCTGCAAATCCCACTTTGTTCAACAATGTCACTGTTCCTCCTCTTCAAATTACCTCTTCCATTAGCACTGAACCTGAGCGATCAATCTCTAGGATTTCTTCAATCATGCCTCCACACTCCTAGGCATTTCCACACCTCTTCTGCTCGGTCACATGTAAACATCATGTGTTTAATATCCTCACGTCCTGACGTGCATAGCCTCCCTGACTGCCCATATGTCTATTGGCAAGGATGCCACGGCAGGGGATCACACCGTGCATAACTCGCCAACCAAAACTCTTAATCTTTGATAGAATATTAAGTGTCCATTGTTTGTCCCAGACGAGATTGTTGTCAGGCACTAGTCTGGACAAACCATCTATGACGGGTCTAGAGACTCAACTTTAATAGGTTTAACTCTCATCATAACTAAACAGTCACCGATAACCCTACATATTTATGATGAATGATGGCCCATCAAGATAACAATGCATCGTAAGAAAAATCTATTATAGATGAGATATGCCTTTGGTATCACTTAACCACCTATAATGTGGGTTATTTCTAACGGGACATATAAAAACTTATCAAAAATAACTAGGTTATTTTTGATGGAGTATACTATGACCTGTTAGAGAGGTGATCGATTTTTTATGGGTATTTTACATAACGCATCAGTGGTAGTGGCAACAACATTATTTTAAAATCCGATAATAGTGTGGATATAAAAAAATTAATTTATTTATTAGCTAGCCTTAGAAATTGCTAGCCATACCCACTTAAAAATAGATAGCAGATTTTAGACCTAGATCCTCATTTCTCCCCAGTCACTTTCACACATCCTTATACATAGAGCCGCAAACTTACCAAACATTATATACTTACCGTCCATGCGTGTCCACGCGAAGGATTGCAATAAAAAATATGTCATTTTATTATATTGGAAAGAAGAATCGAATATTATATTATAGATGCATAAAGGAGTGATTGTAGGATATAATTTTGATTAGTATGAATATACCCATTTCAGAATACATATATAAAAATATACATAATTATTAATTTGTAACATAAGATCCAATATTAATTATATGTTATGCATTCTTAAATTCTACTTGGGTGGAATATTTCTTTTGGCTAATGATCTTTTGGAGGTTGTAGCCAGCGATATGTCCTCTAATTTGCGCTAGGTTGATCAGCCAAAAGTTCTAGCTCTTCATTTGTACGTGAAAATGATTAATTTGTGAGTATAAATATTATCAGTAAGTACAAACGAGATGTGCTTTTGGACACAAACCTTAGAATCCAAGTCGATCACCTATTCCATCAAGGTAGACATATTATGGCACACGTGGAAACTGCATTGATCCCTAATCCGTTGTGCGCATTTACCGAATTGGTTATGTAGAAAACTTGAACAACCTATTAGCTAAAACAAATAACTCATCCTTATATCTACTTGACTGTAGATTTACAAGTATGAATCCCTCTGAATTAACCTTAACGTCCTTTAGTTTGACCCACCTGCATTGTTCCATAGCTCAACTCTCATATTTCATCTTTGCCTCTATTTGTATCCCACTATTATGTATTGTGCTTTTGTCATCTTGCTTGGATGTGTGAAACGTATATCCATTGATATCATATCCTTGCTAAGTTAGAACAACCCATCTAGGACATTGTGCTAACCATTTCAATGTCTCACTTCTAACGTTGTATGAATTAGAAACACGATTCTTAAACCATTTGTTGAATTTTACAATGTGTTTTCTTTGGACCCAACTTGTTGATTAGTTAGCATTGTCTTCTTGGATCTTTGCCTTGTGTTTATCCAAGTATGGTGTTATCTTGGTCATATGTTGCAACATGGTGAAATGGATTTTATCGTGTTGAGCGTAGTCTACATTGATAGTTTTCCTTTTAATGGTCCTGACCACTTTTAGCTTACCCTCATATCTTGACCAAAGAACTCCAATTGGCCTATTGTACAACATATAGTTCACACAGAATTCAATGACTTCCTTAATGGTGTACCCCTCAATTATGCTTCTCTTAGGATGAGACTGGTTCCATACGTAACCCTTTAAAATTCTCATATACCACTCAAATAGGTACATTTACCTCATGAATGTATGACTACACGCTTTTGTTTGCTTCACTAGGTGGACAATGATATGTACTATGATATTAAAGAACGTATGTGGGAATTACATCTCAAGATGACAAAGTATCTTCATGATATTTACTTATAGTTCTTCTAGTCCCTTTGGGTCGATGACCTTCTGTACAACTGCATTAAAGAAAAAACATAACAACATTACCGCATGTCTTACTTTTAGTAGTAGAATGTTCCTAATGACAACTGGTAGAAGCTATATAATTAGAACATGATAGTCGTGGAACTTCATCCCAACCATTTTGAGGTCATACATCGAAACCCATTTACTCGGTCATAATGAGTTACCAGATGGAAACTTAATATTCTCGATACATGATAACATATCTATTTTCTCATCCTTGGATAGGGTATGGCAAGCTAGAAGGAGGTATAGTTTTTCAAACTAGAGTTTGTTGGTTGCAGTTCCTTATGAATTTTCATATCTTTTAAATCTCATCGTGTATTTAGCCCGTCCTTCCTCTTTCCTATGATATTAAGCAGTAACCCAATAAGGCCCTCATAAACATTCTCTCTACGTGCATCAAATCAATACAATGGCATACCTCCATACATTCCCAGTACATTAGCTGCTAGAATATTAACTTCTTTTACACACCCTTCATCTTTGAGTTACTGACCTTCTTTTTTCCGAAATCATTACGAATATCCATCATTAGGGCATCTTCCTATCTTCTAGTTAAAGATGACTGCAATATCTCTTTCCTTCTTGCTATTAATTTTTCTTCAATTTTCTATATGGGTGATATAGCGGAAGGAATCTTCTATGCTTATGTAGACCATCTTGCATGAATTCTTTATCCACGTGCTGTGTGTTTTCTCCATACAGTCCAAACAAGCTTTCTTTTCTTTTACAGTCTAGATAGAAATGTTATCAAGTGTAGGATAATCATTAATGGTGTAGAACAACAGAGCATGAATCCTAAAGTTTTAACATCCGTAAGCATCCCATGTTTGAGACTCCTCATGCCATAGTGTTTTTCCATGTCATTGATCAGATGCTCTAAGTACACATTAATATCATTGCTAGGCTGTCGTGGCACTTGCACTAGCATGAAAAGTATAATATACTTTCTTAGAAAGTACAACCAAGAAGATAGGTTGAACTTCACGAAAAGTATTGGCCAAGTGTTATTACGATTGCTCAAGTCATCGAAAGTATTCATACCATCCATACTTAGACCAAACCTGATGTTCCTCTTATCTTTTGTAAATTTTAGGTAATCACTATCGGTGTACCACCACTACGTTGAGTTGGCCGAATGACTTAGCATACTGTCCTCTTTTCTATCTGTTGCATGTCAATGAACCAACTTAGCTTCCTTGGAATTTGCAAACATTCGCTTGATGTAGACGACAATAGAGAGATATACCACATAACTTTTGCAGGACCACCCTTCTTAGACTTTCTCCCCTCAAGACTACTCTTCTTTCACTTGTGTTGAGAAGCTTGGCATTTTGAATACACATCTAAGTTGGCATATTCCTTGTAGAACAAGATGTAGTTATTTTAACAAGCGTGAATTCTTCGAACCTATAACCCCAACGGACATAGCACTTATTTTGCTTCATATGCTGTCTTCGGTATTTTATTTTCCTCGGGCAACAAGTTCTTTAGAAAATCAAACAGATCCATAAAACTTTTGTCCAACCAATCATTACTTCCCTTAAGCTTTATTAGGTCAAGGACAATAGATAACTTTGTGTGGTTCTGCTTGCATCCGGGATATATAGGTGTCTCGAAATCGTTCATCAAAGTGAAGAACTTCGCATAATCCCTCTTTTTATGGGATAGCCCCTCTACATCACGAAACATCTTATAAAGATTATGGTCGACATCAATGATATCACCTTCCAGCGTAGAAGGTATGAATATGTCATCTCCATCTTCTTATACCTCGTTCTACAAATCATCCACTTGATCAACTAGAATATTCAATAGATCTTACTCACCATGCTTACTCTAGTAACTGTAGTTCTTTATAAAACCTCTCTATATTAGATGAGACTCTAACTGCACTATATTTACAAACAACTTCTCATTTTTACAATTTACGCTTGGACAAGCAACATATCCATTGCTGCTGCTTCTCTTATCATCCTCTACAATATTCAAGAATTCAATAACTCTATTTCTATACTTTTGGCTTAGGTGGTTATTGTTGTACATCGAATTACGATCCATCTGAAGTAATAGAAAAACATGTGACAAAATTACCTACACTAAAATTATAAATGGCATAACATATTTTATATCATTTTTTACCCTATGCCCTTCCTCTCACCCGAATTGTGTATAGTGAATAGGGTGGAATGTCAATGCAATGTATAAGTGGGTGTATATATAGAAGTCACTATATCTCTGTTGGTTAGCAACAATATACCCATCAAATGTGTATCAAGTCCATCTAACGGGTTATGAAGGCAGAGGTGTTCAATCATCTTAGATGGGTGTTGTTTTAAACTGGTCACAAGTGCAAAACTTTACCTGTGATAGGTAAGCCGCACATCCTCATCTACAAATGGCCCTTCTACAATCCGTCAAAGGTTATGTTATTCATGACGAGACAGTATGGTCTATCATAAGTAGTCCGTTTCAGATGGAAGGATCTGTGGTAGTGAAATCCACCCACTCCCTCGAACTCGCTCTCCTTTGTCCCAAATTTGTAATTCCATTATAAATGGTAAGCTAACGTGACTATAAACATACGAGTCGAGTGTGATGCCAAGCAATGAAAATCTTCTCCTAGGTGAGATTAGAATCTCATGGTGTCAGAATCTTCAAATTATGGCTCGATGGAATCCATCTATGATCCCATATATCTATTTGTGTTCCATCTCCAACTCACCAAATACAACAATGTTTAAAACCAGTGAGAATACTTTGCCAAGTATATTAGACGAAATTAAAGGAAAGGAGGGTAGAAATGCTACCCTGCATTGGCCCTACGCAGGTGACTCAGGGGCAAAACCCTAGCTGCTACTAGAGCACGCTGCCAAAGAACTATGTGACGAGCTAGGATGGTGGCAACGGAACCAAATCCTAGCGGTGTAGTGTCTCTCGCGTGGGGGAGGCGACGCAGTGTGTGGCAGGCCAGACTGGTGGCGGCCATAGTGACATGCCTTAGCAAGCAAGGTTGTGGATCTGGTGTCCCCATAGCCGGATTTGTCGCCTCCATGTTGGATCTGGCTAGATCAACTATCCAGAGTGGGCAACAGTAGTGGGAGGCTGGCGCGGCTGTGATAGTGGGAGGTCGGTGTGGGCGATGGTAGCGGGAGGCTAGCACAAACGATAGAGGGCATGGTAGCCGGTGGTGGTCAACGACACTGACTGTGTGTGATAGTGGTCAGGATGGTGGTGCTGGCAATGCCAAGGTGGGCACGGCTACCACCAAAGTTTGATCCATCCTCGCTAGCTAGTCACACCCCTTTTTCTTTTCCTTGGAGCTCCTCTCTTGCTAAGGCTATCCTCCTAGTTGAGGAGAGCTCTATGGGTAAGACAATAGCGGTGGCGACTAGGGAGGACGACGCGACCTTGCAAGAGATGCCAACGCTGTGGGTTGAGGGAGGTGGTGCTAAGCACACAGGACACCTTGTAATAGGAAACTTGGCTGGCTAATGGTAGGGCACTAGTGTGACGGAGTTGTGTTGGTAGAGGTTGTTTGGATGGCGATGATGATAATGGATAAGGGTTATGTAGGAGAAAGCCTAGCTTGGGGTGTTGTCAAGCTGCCACCCTCCCCTTCGTGATAGGACTCTTCGGGTGAAAACCAGTCTATTGGACTAGTGATGGTGGTACCTATGGCGTCATGACCACTTGGAGGTGTTGTCTAAGTCTTGTTCCTCGTCGTTGCTGCCTCCTTCAGTTTGGTTGCTTGCAGTTTCTGGTTGTCGACATCAGGTTGGTGTGAGGGATGAGTGTATTTTCTTCTCTCGTCCTCTCCCTCCTCGACCCCTCTATGTGAGGATAACTAGGAGCTTATCCATGATCTACATGTGAAGTTGGGGTTTTAGCGGAACGCTTGCAACCATAAGTAGGGTCTAGTGGCAATCTTTCACATATAGCGACGGCGTGTTAGTGTCTCTAGGTTGTGTGAAGAGCTGCTAGCTTGTGACAGTGGTGTGTTTATTTTTTTTTCCTAGTTGCAATCACTTATGTTGTCATCTTGTAATTTTTTCTGTTATATTATATTTTTTCTACTATATTAATATAAAACTTTGTACTGTACTGTTTTGTATGGTAGTTTCAAAAAAAGAATATTTGCCAGGTGTATGAGCTCCCCTCTTCGGTTTTGCATTCAGCAGCTTTCCATCTGGATAGTGTTTTGCTCTCAAAAGTCTTGCGCACAGGGAATCCGGATCACACAACATCGGCCAAACTTTATTAGAAATGCGCACGGTCTCATGCCTAGAGCACTCATATTTTCTGTTAAGATTTAAAAGCTTCAACCTCCACATGCCTTGCATGCTGCAAGTGCAAGAGATCAGAAAATCACACGCATACTTTAATTTACTGGATTACCAGCCAGAGTGTGATGGCAATCCGAAGCTTAAAATGGTCGTATATGATTCAGAATTTTACTAAATCCATCCGTTTTTTTCCTAAGAAACATCAATATTTTAGAGCAATCATAACTACTTCCCAAACAATCACTTGATTCTGCAATAAATACTATTGACTTGAACAAAAACTACATCATGGGGTCCCTTTCTTTCCAGCGGCAAACTATAGTTTATCTGTGCAGGGAAAAACAGAGTAGTAGCTTCAGATAGCAAACAGCAAGATGGTTGGCTGTGGCTTCGCTAAGCCTTCTCAGATTAAGATTTGAATGAACAGCACAGAAACATAAAGAAGAGACTACTTGATGTATTTGCACATTTATTAGCACACAATGCCAAAAAGATTATTTGACCTTTTGGGATGTAACATTCCAGATTGATCTGCAAATGGGTGCAAGAGAAACATGGAAACAAACGACTGGTTCCTGTCTTGGATAAAGCAATGCGCCTCTGCAATCCAGAGTGAGTTGGGTATCGCTCAAAGGTTTTCAGCCAGTCAGTCATCCTTATCCTTCCACCGATGCAACATCATCCTTCTGATCAGAAAAGTAATCTTTCCTGCAAAGGCGATCAACAAAAACCATATTAGTTTACTCTTAAAATTGTGAAAATAATAAATGGGGAAAATGGCTTAGTTTTGAACAGACCTTATTTTACGGGAAAGCTGATATAAGCCTGTGCCGGCCATCGCAACGTTAACACTGAATAGATTCCAGTTTTTCTGGAACATTATAGCGTTATAAAGCAATGAAATGAAAAAAAATTGATATCCAAACTATTTGAATGAATATACAACTGCATAATTGAAATTAAGGATATTTAGCAAAAGAGGTAGCCAATGAATCAGTATAATGGAAAGTTTTAACATGTTGTGGATATATGCAAGTAAAAATGGCTTACTGGTGTTATAACCATACTGTAGCGCGACCAAATGACTCCAGTGCAAGCCACAGCTGCATGCCGTACAACACAATAAGCATACTAAAGATGCACAGTAATGCACGACAAACTAATATAGCGCAGATATCTGAAACAAAGAGGTACGATGCACTAATTGGGTAACCTAAACATACCAACTTGCTGTGGATAGGATATCTTTTCAGGTGGCTTAGCAAAGTCTGCAACATTGGCAATACTGATACCCCATTTAAATGTTGGAGCCCAGAAATGAACTGCAAAAACGAAGGTCAGCTTAAAGTTGTATGTGATAGAAACAACTGGTTAAACGCACCATGTGGTAGATAACTATCAAGTAAATTTAAATGCAAAAAAGGTATTGAGCCAATTGAGCTGGCACATAATTCAGTTCAAAATACTCCCTCTGGTCACAACACAAAGACGTGTTTTTGGTCATCCACAGTGTCCCAGAATTTAACTTTGAGCACTCATTTCTATTGCAATATATTTTTAAAACCCAATAAACATATGGTATTCTTAAAGCATTTTTCTAGACAAATCTATGCATGATTTTTGTGTATCGGATCAAAATATTTGAAAAGATAATGTTGTTTAAAGTCTTAAAGGTTTGACCTGAGAATCTGAGACATGTCCAAAAGAACATGTTTTCATGACCAGAGGGAGTAGCAAGCAATATTACAGTTTTCAGGGTAATAATCATTTTAGGATCAGAAACAATAAACATAAACCTAAGATAAACAGTGGTGCCAACAAATTGTTACAGTAGTGCAAAGAGATAACTAACTGGTTTTGGGGCCAGCAGGATGGTTCCAAAAGGCTTGAAGCTTTGAAGCCATTTAAACTAGCACAAGATTTTTCAGTTTTTTCACGACTTGTCTTGTACTGTCCACTACAAGCACAAAAGTACAATCATGTTTCTCATCTTCAAGATATCTCAAATGCGATAAATGAAATTAGATTAATTTCGAAAAGACAATACAACCACAGAGAAATACAACTCAGATGCCATCACATCACATGGAGCTATGGGTAAATCAAACTCATGTATCACAGTACTGACTCAAGATACAGCATGTGTAACAGGCAGCTAGGATGTCAGCATTATTGTTAGGATGTTTTTGCAATCCTGAAAATGTTTTTGCAAGTAGTCAACAAGTGGGGCTAGTATATTCTGCAGGCCATTCGTCTACCAGGCAGCTAGGATGTCAGCATTATTGTTATTGTTCTCATTGTAGATGTGTAACAGGCTACCACTAATGCAATATTGGAGGCGCTCAACAACAAGAAGGCAACAAATGGGCTGAAGTTTCTTGGAGTTAACACTCTTGCAACCAGATTAAATCAAGGGAAAGATGGCATAGGTCCTGACTCTTGTGCAAGATCATATTGACAAGTGGCGCAGCATAGGTGAGAGTTGTGTCATGACAGATTATAACTATGGCCCTTCAAAAGCAGGTTACCAAGCTCACTTCAGGCAGGGTTGCTCCTGCCTGTGGAAGACAAGGTTGAACAGCCACCCGACTTAACCTTGGGTCTATGGACTAGAGAACCACATGTGCCAGAGGAAAATAGAGGAGGCTTAAAATGCCGAGTTCTCTAACACCATGAAACATCCAACAAATGGAACAAAATTTTCCTTTCCTTGTTTCTTCTTCCTACAGACTACCTGAATCCTGTGTCACAGCGATACCTGCCGATGGTAACAGGACATTCTACCAGTTCATGATATCCACCAACATGAGACAAGTCACTAACACGTTAGTTACTTTTACTGTCTTTATTTATGTAAGGCACCATGTCAAACAAAAAAAATCCCTGAATGCTTAGTTTACTAAGCACCAATTCCAAAACAAACGAACGCATAATTCTACATCAGTTCGCACAAAAAAAATTCAATCGTTCCACCCCCAACAAGCAACAGGCCGCCAAGCATCATCCGCCCACACCTGAAATTACTGCTGACAGGACCTGAGATTCGTGCAAACAAGAACAGGGTTTGTGGGGTCTCAGATCGGTTCCGGGTGGATCAGAGCAGGGGGGTAAGGCGGTGGAGGGGAAGAGGGAGGAGACCCGCGGTCGAGTCACGCGCAGGCGGCGCCAGCCGGTGGGTGAGACTACTCTAGTCAGGGTTTGGAGGTGGAAGGAGGGTGGGGGCAGCGGATTCTCACCTCGACGGGAGCCGCGCGAAGGGAGGAAGGGTAGGCCGCCGAGGTAGGTAGCTCCCCGCTGCCGGCGCCGCCGCTCGCCCTCTTGGTCGTCGGCGACACGACCCGAGGAATGGGAGGGGAGGGGAAGGGAAATGGGATTCGGGATGGATAAGCGAGCTGTCTCTCTCCGTGTCCCCTATTGACCTTGAAAGTCATTGACTATTGCGCCGTGACACGTCAGCAACAAGGGGGCTGGTGAACGAATGTTGAGCCGTTGGATCATTTCCAAAATAAAACCGAGAAGAAAAAACAACCGTTGGAATGCTGGATAAAAACAGACGGAACCAGTCCAGATTTCGCGAAATCCATGTTTGCTGCACCGGATAGATAACATAAACCACTCGATTTTTGTGTCACGTTCAACAAAATTCAGACTGAATTTTAAATTTTTAACAAAATTTGTTTGGATTTTATCATTTTTTATTTGTTTATCAATGATATCGCTATTAAGTGGGTTTTTATTTGGTTTCAAGATTAGAAACGTGCTAGACTATATAGTGTCCTATGCGCATGTACTAATTTATTTCTTTTAAATTGCAAGAAAAGAGTAGGTGTGACTTGTAAAAACATGTGGTTGCATTGCTTGGAGATGTTTTGACTTTGTTCTCTTGCTATTTGCCAAATTACAATGTTTTCTAGATTTGCAGCTTGGACATTCAGTATCTTTCCTTTGTTCAAGCCTCCTAGCTTCTATAGCTCTCTTCTTTCCATATATTTATTCTTATGATAATTTTATTGATGTTTTATATCGATAATAATAAAATAGGACTACGCACGATGCAAGTGGATGGATACGAAAGATAAAGATTTAAACAGATTCAGACTCTCGATGTATGGTAATATCCTACTTCTATTTTATTTTAGTGGATTATATTTCACCGATTGTATTGTGATATGGTGTTTCGATGATTTGGTTGCTTTTGAGGGGGCTTTTTGCCCTCCTTACATATGCGGTGGATAAGGTTACAAGGTAAAAATCTAATTGATTATGACTTTTACTTATCTATTACAAAGAAATATTCTGATGGGATTATATACCTTATCTTATATTACAAGAAATCATAATAACCAAGTTATACTATATCTCTTGTTCTATGGATCAAGCCCCCCTCCTATTCATAGTTGGTTATGTCTTTCTTATAGGTACCCAAGACCCATATCCTCCATAGTAGTCCTCGAGATCTTCACAATCAAATTACAATCTCCTCAATATATTTTATCCAACGCCGAGTGCTTCAACTTCTCTGTGAAGTTTTCCTAAGTATTTTTAAGTTCTCCATCTTGATGTCTTGAAATGAGGCTATGGATGGTTTTGTAAATAAAAGGAATAGATGCATCGAATAGATACACGTATTAGGTGGAGCTAACTCTATGCTTAGTTGAGAAACAACTAAATATAGAGTTAAGTTTGACTATATCCAAAAGATGAAATTGTTATCTGCACTGAGTAAATGCACCTAATTATGTATTCCCAACTCTGTACTTAATTGAAAAACAACTAAATAGAGTCAATAACAATTACTCCTTGTGGCCAAGTGGCTATCATCTAGGTGCTAAACACCAATTACCAACCTCCCGAGTGGTTCTAGCCCAAGTAGTCTTCTCCTGAGTGGTATGCTTAGTGCACATATGTCATAAATATGCATAGCTCAAGGACTAATGTATTGTAATCTGAGTGTTTTTAAGCAATATCTGCATTCTAAGTTTATTGATGACCAGTTGTTGGCTCTTTTTAAGAGCATGTTGTTAATACCCAAAAAACTCATGGTGTAGTATCCTTTGTTGGAATATATAAAATGCAAATTTAATATAAATGTCATGCACCTTTAACTTATTGATGTGAAACATAGGCATGGTCATATCTGAGCCAGTGAAGTCCTCATTAGCATGGCCCTTTATAATCTCCTGTGCTAATATGCTTTGTTCTTTCCAAAGCACCTCTTCGTCTTCCTCGCTCAAATCTTGTGCCACACACTATCAGTTCAACCACTCCATCTCTCTTTGCCCTAGATCTAGGATTAGAGTTTTTTTTGCTTATCCCATTGCATGTGCCTTCATTCAAGCCCTAATCTTCCGTCACATGGTCGTCGCTACTGACGCTTCCAAGGACCTCCCCTTTGAGGAGTGTCAAGCCTCAATTAGCACCGATAAGTGGCTGAAGACCACAGTGAATGCTAGCATGCTTATGGCGAATGAACTCATTGGATGGTGGGTTGTAGCTAGTGAGCCCTTTCTAGCCCCTAAAACTCACAAGGTCGTGGTCTTTGAATCTTTTTTCCATCACGGATTTGGCCTTCCCATTTTGCCCCTTCCTCCATTGTCTTCTTGATTTTTATCAAAGTGAACTCATTTACTTAAATCCTAATTCTATTCTCCACATTACCATCTTTGTTTATAACTATGAAACTTTCCTTGGAATCCTTCCCTATCTCAATTTATTTCGCTATTTCTTCAATGTCAAGCCCCAACCCAATCGCCAAAAACCCGGTTGTAGGCGACTCTAGGATTCAACTGCGTGACGGGTTGAAAAAAGCGTTGCTCTTCCTTTCTTTGAAATCCTCCCTCAAAGGTTGGCATCAACAATTGTTTTATTGCTCCAATCTTCACTCTTCTCTTCCTTCCCTTGTTGAGCATGCCCCAAAACCTATTGATCCTTGGTCTTCTTTCCTCTCTTCTAATGAAATGATCCAAGTTGATTCTTTATTGAAATTGCTTGGTGACCTAAAAGAAGTGGGATTGATCAATATTTGGGTTGCTTGGCACTTTATTCTTCATCGTCTTCAACCTCTCAAAGACTAGGTCCACCTGACCTTTGAATATTCTGGCCGAGTGATCCTATTCGAGAATCTTCCTAGCCTTTGAAAGGATCTGACATATTTTATAGGGCTTACAAGCATTTTTTCTCGGGAACTAAGATCAACTCCAAAGGCAACGAGTTCCTGAGGCGCTTCAACTTTTGCTCTCTACCTCCAACTGTAAGTACCGAGTTATTAGTGCATTCTTATTCTTCGATTTGCCTTATCAATTTGCAGGAATGTAATGTTTACCCTTCACATCCTCCAAGTCAAGTGAACTAGCTATCTCGGAAATGCATGACATCTTCTTGTATTGATGAGCCAACTACAATGAGAGCCGATAAAGGACATACAGTCCATCTGGATGCAGAGAATATCATTCTAGAAAAATGACCATCCTCTCTAACTCTCGAAGTGTAGCCTCCGCACACTTAGATCAGCCTCTGACTTCACCACCACCTAAACAGAGCACTCAAGGGTTCCGCTTCAAAACTTTATCAAGGTAATAACAAACATTCTTATATATTTAATTTCTATTGATATAATTTATTCCTAATCCTCATATGTTAAACAAGCAACCGAGTGACATTGACCCCATTGGGTCAACTAATGGCACTAGATCCCATCCCTCGATCATGGATCAACAACCCATAGACCAATCGGGGCAATCCTTCTCCCAACTAGATCTAAAGGCCTAGCCAGACAACAGTCTAGAAGCACAAGCTACTACTACACCAACTCCTCCTTCTTGTCCTCATTCTTCTGCTGCTGAAACCGAGGTGGTAGAAGAAATTCCTCATCAACACCCATCCCTAAAATGCTTCTAGCCAAGAACAAGCCCCCCTCTATCAGAATTAGCTGGCAGAATGTAGATGGCAAGGAAGAAGGTATAGTTGTCAATGAGGCAGTTGAAGACGAGGAAAGGGGGTATAAAAAATTGGCAGACTTGTTGGAGGTATAAAAAATCTTCATGTTTTTATCAAATTTAATTGTTGAGTATTTTTACATATTGTTGTTTTCCTTGTAGAGAATTGTCGCTCTATCCCAAGTTAAATCAACAACTTTTGATTGACTACGTCCTCAAATTGCAAGCCTTAATGAAATCAGGAAAGATCGGGATGACATCCTAAGTCACACTAAAGCCTGTGAGACCCAATTGGTGGCCAAACTTAGTAAGGTGCGTGAAGCCGGATATGACGCAATTAGATTCATGAGAGGTAATTCTCCTTTCCATGGATTATTTTGCCTTTTCCTAACTTCATCGTCCTCTAACTATTATCTTCTTTTCTTAGCCAAGGATAACAAGATTTGTGTTTTAAATGACTCCAACACCAAGCTTGAGAAAGTAGTTGATGCGTTCAAAGCTGCCAAAGCAGCACTTGAGCTTGAACTTGAAGATAATTGTACTTGGGCTATATCTATTTTGCCTGCTTTGCATTGTCTTCATTATTTATCTTCTGTGTAGAATATAAAGCCAAAAACCAAGACTAATCCCAATTTTTCACCTAACAGATCCAGCATGCCAAGAGCAGTCAAGACGTAATTGTAGATGCCATCAAGCCCCTGATGGACATGCTATACTCGAATGGAGCTAGACCAATCTCCGGCGACATAGAGCAACTCCTTGATTAGCTGCAAACAGCTCTAGATGAGTTAGAGAAGCTAGTAAAGGAGAAAGCAACTATGAGCTCAAGCTAATGCTTGGTAATAGTGAAGTCACTCTACCCCATGTAGATATTAGGGTAGTCAACTAAGGATTCACTGCTACTTGTACTAAAGACCAAGTGATTGCCTTGAAAGATGAAGCTCAAGAAGTTGCATCTGCTGTAATTGATACTCTTGAGCTATAAAACATCTAAAAAACATTAAGCAGCAACTATCGAGAATATGTAATATAGCTTTTAAGCTTGTATACAATTTCATGTTTTCTCTATTTGTCTTTTGACTAGCCCAATTAGTACTTAGTATCTTACTTTATATACTCTATCTAACTAGCCCCTATGTGCTAGGATTCGACCAAAGCACTAGTCCCATATGCACAAATAGTAAGGATCAAAAAATAAAGCTTCACTACTCAGTACTTTTCTTTCTCACTCAGAGTTTGTCGCAAACAAGATAGATATTTGGAAAAAATTTCTCAAAAGACATATAATATATTATATATGTAGCCCCTAAATTACTGAACCAATTAATGTAGAAAGTCTAAGGTAAAAGAAATTACACTTGATATTGAAAACATAATAAGATACAATGCTTTAGTATAGAAAAGATGTGTCTATTCTATATTCCATGAGTATCTTCAACTATGCCATCCACGCGCATGAGTTGATAAGCCCTTAGGTATGTTACTTCTATGATAATGTACGACCCTTCTCAAATGGGAGACAGTTTAGGTCTATCTTGGTACTTTGGATTTTTCTTAAAATGAAATCACCAACCAAAAAGCTCAGCCACGAATATTACGCTTGTGATAACGACGTAAGCCCTAGAGGTATCTTGCTGATAGATTTGTTGCCACATCTCGTGCTTCTTCCAGTCGATCTTATTATTCTAGTTGATCTTTATCAAACTTGTCTTCATCATATTTGTGCACCCGCAGTGACTCAAACTACATCTATGTTGGTAGGACCACTTCTGACCCATAAACAAAAATAAAAGGGATTGGCCCATTGCCCGACTAAGTGTTGTGCGCAAAGACCAGTGTGTAGATGATAATTCTTGAATCCATTATCCAGCGTATGGGCGAAGCCGATTGAATACTCTAGTTTTGATGCCCTAAAGCACAGTACCATTAGCCCACTAGACTTGTCCATTGCTACGTGAGTGAGGCACCAAAGTAAAATAAATCTTAATGCCAAAGTGTTCACAAAATTCTCGAAAAATTCCCCTTGTGAATTAAGTGCCATTGTCCATGATGAGGCACCAAAGTCACATGATTATCGCAAATCCTTGAGTTAATTAAATGCAATATTTGCCTGTCTTCTTTTTTGTGGTATTACATCTCATCAATATTCTGGTGACACTTTTTTTAGAATAACTCTCCCTCTGAGACCAAGTAATTCTAACTACGATGTCTGACACATTTAGCTTCACTTTAGTCGTTTGAAAGTTGATCTTCTATTAAATAATTCAAGAACGGAGTTTGCCAATCTTGGTAGATTATGAGTACTTCTATTGATGTAGATTTCTCCTGGATATGTACTTCCTTTGCCTTTGACTTTTTTTAACATATGGTTCTTGAATATGCTCAATAAAAATATTGGTAGAAACTCGCTCACGCTTTGATCCCATATTCACCAACTCATCAGCAGCTTCATTGTATTGTTTTAAAATATGTGTAATATCTAGCCCATCAAATTTACTTTCTAACTTTCATAATTCTTGAAAATAAGCCATCATGTTGTCACCCAAGCATGACCAATTCTTTATAACTTGATTTACCACAAGTTGTGAATCACCATGAATTACCATCCACCGAATCCCCAAGGATATAGAGATGCGAAGCCCATGTATCAATGCCTCATACTTGACAACATTATGTGATGCTGGAAAATAAATATGAAGAACATATCTAAGTCTTTCTCTAGTCGAGATATTAGTACAACCCTCGCTATTGCTCTCAAAATTCTCAATGATTCATCAAAATACATCTACCAATACTCGAGCTTGATCTCTGTTTTTGTAATTTGAAGATATGCTCATTAGGCCACAAGTCAACAAGGATTTGAGACTTAATTGCCATTCATGCCTTAATGTAATATCAAAAGCCATCAATTCAAGAACCCACTTTGCAATCTATTCTATTGCATCCTTGTTTTGAAGAACATCACCAAGTGGAATAGAAGTAATCATAGAAAATGAGTACACCTGAAAATAATACACCAGCTTTTAAACAGTGATTCGTACTCCAAACAATAGTTTCTGTATTTGTGGATAACGAATCTTTGACTCAGCTAGAACTTCACTGACAAAATAAACTAGCTGCTGTAACTTCTGATCATGACCTTCTTCATTGTGTTCCACTACCAAAACCATACTAACCACCTAAGAAGTAGCTAATAAATAAAGTAGCAACGATTCCTCTGGCATTGGTGAAACCAAAACCATTGGTGTTGTCAAGTATGTCTTGAAGTCCTCAAATGCTTTTTGCACTTTAGGAGTCCACTGGAAATTCTCTGATTTCTTTAACAGCTTGAAGAAGGGTATGCCTCCCTCCCCTAGTCGGGAAACAAAACAATAGTGTTGCCATACATCCAGTAAGTTTTTCAACATCATTTTGGGTACTTGGTAGTTCTATATTGATTATGGCTTTAATCTCCTCTAGGTTGGCATCAATGCCACGATGCGATATGATACCAAGCAAATTCCCTAATGATACTCCAAAGACACACTTCTCCAAATTAAGCTTTATCTTGAAAACCCTAAGACTTTGAAAGGTCTCCTCCAAATCAACAATAAGATCTCCCTTACGTCTCATCTTGAACACTATGTTGTCAATATACACTTTCACATTATGCCCAATTTGAGTATGAAGGAGTCCATGAATAAAAGTGTAACCACAATATCCATGTATATATGGTGTATTTAAAAGACATAGAGATCAACTGATATGAGGATGTAAACAAATCTGTTAAGGGAGCAAGGGAGACAGTTTTTTATAGGCCCCCAAGGCAGATAATAGCACTAGGTCATGTTGAATCGGAGACCGGCGTTCCACTATATCAATCGCTCATGAGTATAACATATAGGTAGAAAAAACTAATCTAGTATGCAAATACATCAGTGTAGAGTTAAGGCATGGTTGTTGCCAGCTAGGTATTGTCGGGCTTTTACAATGTTCATTCAATAGGATTGAAGGTAGCTTGTATTGTCCTAGCTATATTGGCCCCTCCCTTCCCTCCTAAGTGGCCTTGTATTTATTGTCACATGCTAAAAATCGCTTAATTATAAATTATTGTGGAAAGAAATTTTTAGAAATATTTAATAATTAAAGGAAGTGATTGAATAAAAATCTATGAAAATTTGAACATCAAATTGGCCTAGACAAAATTTTATTAAATTCTTTGAGTGCTCTAGTATTTTTAGGTTTTTCTGGAATTATTTAAGCATGGGAAGTATATTTAATAAATGAAACAATACCTCAATATTCATTTAAATTAAAAATCCAATTAAAAACCTCTTCCAGTCATAGGCCCTTTTTGGCCCAATCCTCCCTCTTCCTGTTCTTCTTGTTGGCACAACTAGCTAAAGCTGGCCCATCTCTTTACCCTTGGCCTCTCTCTCGTAGATCATCTTCCCGTGCCTGCTAGGCCGCTTTGGTCCAGCTGTGTGTTTGTCTTCCCCACCTCGACCCACGAAGGCCAACTAGCCTAGCCAAGTCATCTCCTTTCGCAAGGCCACCAGCCTACCTTCGCATGCATTAGCCTATCTCCTTGTGTAGACTAGCTAGGCATGAAATGGCCTAGGAACTTATGCCAACCTAGCATGCAACTGACCCACGCCTCCTCCCTCCCTCATCTCATTGACATGTGGGACCAGACCCACATGTTATGAGCTTCTTCAAGCTCCAGCCGGTCTCCTAGCCATGCCTGTACGCCACTACCTGCCATACCCAATTCGACCACCTAGCTGCCTATCTCCTCAAACTGGTTGAGGGGAAATAATCCCCTTATCCTCCTCTTTCGTTTCCTGCAAGATTCAGAGCCAAACCGCATGAAATCAATGTGGAATTGAGCTCTATCCTTTCCCGGTGAACTCAAGATAAACCATGCGGTTTCTGTCGCTTAATCCCACCATATTAGTGTTGGACTCCATCTCCTTTGCCTATATATAGCATCCTCTTGGTCTCCTGTATCGTTTTCACCCTTTTTCTTGAGCTTTTCCCATGCTCTAGACTCCTCCCCATGCACCCGTTCTCTCTTTGCTACCACCGCTAGGTTCGGTCGCCGCTTGCTACCATTCCCACTGTCACTGGACCGCGCCATCTCCCCCTTCAATATTGTAGCGTCGAGTCAAAGCCTGGCCACATCTCCTTTTAGCCTAGACATCACCAGAAGTTGTCGTTGCCATTGACCCGAGAGGGCTACTGCTTGAAGCTTGTCATCAGCCTCTTCCCGCCGTCGTTTCTCATTACGTTGGAGCTAGTAAGGTCCCCCTTCTTGTGTTTGTCATTGTGGTGCTCTCACTGTTGCGCCACCATTCACCATGAGCCGCTAGTCTCATGCTCGCTAGCAAATGTGTCTTACGTGGCCACACATGTATGCGCTTGCATGGCACTTTCTGGTTGGGTTCAATCCGAGCTGCCCAATCTTAGTCAACTCAGTCAAAGCAATCTCAGCTGTCCATCCCTGTGGACCACTATGGACTTTCTCGGTGGACCGAGTCTATAATAGACTGAAACCCATCCTCTATATGACATGTGGATTCTGTGTGTCAATGACTATAGCCTCTCCTCTCTATAGGCTGATGTCATAATCTATGTTTTATAATATGAAAATAAATCTAATATGATGCAATAAATCGTTTTGGTGTTTATAGGGTGTAATTGAATTAAAACTTTATTAATTCATAACTAATTCATACGACCTCATAATGAGGTTGTTCAAGTGTCATAATTCATCTAAATTCAAGATCTACCTATTTATGAACTTTATTTGTGTTGTTTATTTGTAGTTTCTTAGGTTTTTTTCCTCATTTTGCATATTAGTGTATAGTTTTGTTGTTTCGAAGGATCACAAGTTCATTGAAAAAGTTCTAGAAGAGTAATTGAAGACATTTTATTTCAAGGCAAGTTATACATATCTAAAATTCTTTTAAGTATATTGATTCTATATTTAAATTCTTTCTTTATTTCAAATATGAATTTATTTTTGAATGTCATTGAGTGGTGTCAACTTATATTTCTTTGTTATGGCCAATTTGCATTGATTATCTTGTACCTCATTACCTTGGGTTATAATTTGACTAGGTTATATGTTATATAATGGTTTAACTAGAATCACTTCTGGGATAAATAATGCCTCACACATGCTTAATTATGATTAATTCATGGTATCTTATGACAGTTGGTTGTATTTAGTTAATTAATAATTTTCCAGCTAAAACTTGACTAATGGAGCGTTGTGAGCAGATGGTTGTGATGTCGTGCTTATGACAATTATGGACTAGTTTGTAAGTTACTGTTGTGAAGCATTTACTATACTAACAACAAGCCAGTATGGACAATGGTTGAACTTGTAGTATAGAATATCGTAGCAGGAGGCATCATAGTATGTTTAGTTTATAGGTGATAGTACTAATAAATCTATAATGGTAGGTGTAAGTCTTACATGGTAGTATTATGTCTACATTAGGGAGCCAAGAGAACTAGAGGTTGGGCCATCTTTATTGGAAGACTTGACCGGTGATTATTCTATTAGACGTGTTATGCGAAGGGTATTGTTACAATCTTTATTCGGGTATTTTTGGGTATCATCACACATGGCTGACATGATGTTAAGATTCTATCTTGTAAGTAAATTTATATATCTCTTACTAGATTAAAACTATTTGAATAGCCATACCCGTAGTTATAGACGAGCCTAACATTACTTTTTGTGATAAGTCCCATACTAATAAATAATGATAATAATTTGTTATTTGATAATGACTGGTTATCTCATTGTATAGAGATATTAGATCTATGCAATTGGGATAGTTGTTTAGACTTGGTTTGGGTCTGTGTAGTACTGGTGTGCTACTCAATGTTAATTTAGTATTAATTAATTACTCTACTAGTTTACTACTCTCAAATGTTTATTAAATACCGCTTTTGCAAATGAGCACTATTATATCATCATTCATCATATCTCATGCATCTACATATTGGTTGTGTGGCTTGCTAAGTATTTCATATACTCACCATGCAATAATTATTAACCTCAGTTGAAGAAGGATTTTAAAAGAGAAGACCCTTTGCTTACACCCGAGTTGAGCTGCTTGTGGATATGGAGTAGAAGTCTTGCTAGTTTTTCCTTTCTGCTATAATTTTATTCATGGGGAGAACTAATTGCCACATTGGTAAGTATTTACCATTTTAGTTTTATTGGTATTGTATATTTAAATTACAGTTTATATACCTCAACTAATTTTTAGACAAGGATTAAATGTACAAATTTGTTCAAAAATTACTAGTAAATTTGTAGGTGTGACATTTATACCTTTAGATATCCGCTTGTCAAAGTAGAACTAGAGAGATAAATATAGATACTAGCTGAACAGTCTTAGTAGGAGCTGAGTAGGACTATGTATTTGTTTTCTTATCTAGACTCCTTCATTATCAACTCTAGACTTTATTCATATGTGTAGATTTTTTTCCTATAGGACTTGGTATGGAGAACTCTTATCGAAGTAAATACACGTCTATGGGGTACATGAATTTTACTCAAATTGAGATGTTGGCTAATTCAACTATCGTGAGGAGACAACTTGTTAGAGTAGGCCAACGTAGTCATCACTTGTTCAACTTGGTTATATTGATATCATTGATCCTTTTATCCAAGCAAGTTGTCACTGTAGCTAGTTATAATAATTAAGTAGAGTTCAGAGCTTTGTCCATGTATAAAATCTTGGTAGAGTACCCAATTATTTTATCTATTTTTTTATCTAAAATACTCAAATAAACTTATCAGCAAACATTAATACCCCCGAGCAGTGTCGGGTACACATGTAAGTAAATTATAATTATAAAACACCTATCAAATTTTATATACCTAGATATAATTTATCTATAATTATAAACTTTTGTTTTCTCTTGTTTAGACGGATGTTATATTGTCTTTCTTATACATGTCATTTCAAATATAAACACTTCGAGCATCCTAGATAGTACTGGGATTTTTCCTCGTGGTTGTTTGTCATAACAAGATATTTGATAGTATGTTTTTTGCTGGTCTAAGAACAAAAAAAATTAAGTTATATAGTAATCAGACAATATGTATATATCTGACAATCTCCTTGTTGTCCTAACTACTCGATGATTTCAAATGATATCTATAGTTAAAAGACACAAATATAGAGATAAGACATTTGCCAATGTAAAGAAAAGCAAGGTATATTATCTAAGTGCATATAAGTAAATACTTGTAAGTATGTTGTGCTTCTTTGTTAGCTATCTTATATACCTTCAGTTGAGGTACTCGGACCACCTTATTGTTAACCTCCTACTCGGATGTGAAATTTATTTCTAACAATTTATGTTCCATACTCTTTCGAGAACGTTGCCATTTTTTATGAGTACATGAGCCCAAATTTATTATTTTGTGATAGAGACGAAGAGTTTGGTGGTCTCCTGTGATAAAAACACCACATGTAGTCTAGTACTTCAAGCTCTGTCTTGTTTGTAATTGAGTGAGTAGCTACAAAACAACATGGTATGTTCATCTATGTCTCATGTTTTTTATTTTTTCTTTTCTAGTTTGTGTGCATCTTGGATTAATGCAAAGGTAGGTGTAATTTCGATTATCTAAAAAATTATTTACTTTTGCATTTATTTTCCTCTGTTACTGTTCTGTTTCAAAAATAACTTGTACATATCCTAGTCATCAGTTCCTCAGATGAGTTGACCAAATTTCTGGTGCAGAGAAATTTTAAGCTTTAAATGTGGAAATTTAGTCTTTCTGTATTATAGAAGGATTTCTTTTGATTGCTTATATTTCTTTCGATTGATCATGCAAGGTAGAAGGATTTCTTTTGATTGCTTATGTTTCTTTCAATTGATCATGAAAGGTAACAAAGTGCAATTTGGTCTGCATATTAGCATCTTCATAGCATCCTTTTTGACACATATCTTTTAATAAATATATTCAATATCATACTTCACGCTCAATCACACTCAAACATATTTCTCTCACTTCATTTTTTTAAAAAGATTCTCATTGCATTCCATAAATGCCAGTAGCAACGCACGGAGTATCAGTACAAATGTAGTTATATATGTAGAATAATATATTGCCTTATTGTAAAAAAATGCTATTGTAAAATGCAAATATTGATTTGATTTAAAAAATATTGTGTCAAATTACGATTTATGGTGATGCTTTTCCCTTATGGTTGTGATTTACAGTCAAACAATGGGCATTCATGTTTGCGAGGCTTTTGATTGTAAACATATGATTTGGGGTATGTTTGACGGTTTCAGGGAGCATTTACAACCTCATGCATAGTAACAGTAAAGGACCCTATATGCGCTCCAGTTAGCGGAATATATAAAAAAGTCAAAATTTACAAACTTCGAAAAATAATGAAAACAAAAGTTTTAAGATTTATCATGCGAAAATGTCACTAATAGATCCATCAAAGAATGCCTTTTATATCATAATAGTTTTAGTATTTTTTAAAATTACAATTGGACAAATTCCAAATATGAATACTAAGTTAAGTTAAATGACTGATATATTGAAAGAGTCAGTCTCATATCCTACTATCTCTTAAATAGATATCATCATCATTGCAAAAGTTGTTCATTGGAGTAATAGTCTCTCCCTCATATTTGCCTTTTTTTTCGATTATATAGATGATGAACACACTCATACCACTAAACATTCACACACCTGACAAAACCCAAATGGTAAATGTTTAAACCTTACTAATAAAAAAATACCTAAGAATGTGTAATTATGAACATCAGGATTTGAACTCACTATATAAAGACACGTGCGCATGACTTCACCGTCACACCTCTCATGCTCTCCACTGAACCTACTAAATTTTCTTAACTTGCATGACACGGTGCATATATTATATAATCACCATTACCGCTATATTAGTGTCAAACAACACCTCTCAAGCATGTGCTAAAAGAGTACACTGGTGGGTATGGTGCGTGTGTTGTGCATGCATTGTGCGCATGTGCGTCTTAAACAACACCTAGAAGAATGTCCTAAACAATAAGTAAATAACAATATCATTAGTGTCAACAATTGCCCAGACACATATGGCACCAACCCAATGGGACTCATAAAAGTTAAAACAACCTTTAACCTGAATCCATGAAAGAACTAGCTAAACTCATAAAAGTTAGAACCACCTTTAATTTGAATCCATCACAGTGCTAGCGTACTACAGAAAAAATTATTACAGGCACTGCCAATCCACACCACATATTGATGACGTCTAAGCAGCAGCGCAAGACTCACTTGCCTCCTACTCTGGCACACATACTTCTACTAAGACAACCGGCAATTGATTAGGCCATGGACCAGTAAAACACCCTGCAGCAACACTTCGCCATCCTAGTAGACCACACCATCTTGCGGCACTTAATATTAGCTAGCGTCCTGTCAAATTCCGGACACAAGAATTAAGTACTATCAGTCATCGTGGCACAACAGAGACTAGGTTGAAGACACCGCTGCAAGTGCTAGGCTGTTCAAAATGGAATGCATGGATTCATGTTCCTTCCTCTTTTTTTTTAATAAATTTTTGACGCCATCTCAAGCATACAGATGAATAAGCATGCCAAAAGGCTCTCGACACTCCATCAGATCAGATGACCAGAAACATATATAAGGCAGCTTTTCTATTAAAAGAAGATGAAGAAGAGAATGGCCCTATGCTAAGCATTGATCAACTAAATACCACATTTGACATTTCCTGCGGCATATAACTTACTATGCTTTAAATATCTACTACTGTCGACATTCAGATCATTCTTGTCTAACAGCTCAAACAAGCAGCCACGCCAACAACTTCAACGGATTCTGCATACATCATCATCCGTCATGCAAAAAGGAATGCATAACCCAAAGTGGCCTTTCTGTGTAAACACTGTTATTGCTGAGTGCAAACTTTGTGCAAAGTCAGCACCTTCCTTCAGACTGCCTCAACAGGAAGGAAGGAGCATATATACTACTTGCAGACCACATTGTTTTCTTCTTTTCCAGGTACTCTGTTAAAAACAATAAGAGATGATTAGCACCCTAGGTAAACGGAAAAGCAAAATAATGAACACACCCTAGGTAAACGGAAAAGCAAAATAATGAACACACTTGAAGTTGTAAGTAGCATTTCGTCAACACAAATTGCAGACCACATCTATGAAAAATTTAAAACAGCTATCTTACATACCAGCTCATAGGAAAATAAATGGAACATCTGACTGAGTACTTGCCAGCATAGAAATTGAGACCACCTTTATGCCCTGTTCATGTGGACAGGGGCATACATAACTAATTAACTTTTATCTTGTAAATATATTGTTCCATACAAAAACAAAAAAAACTCCAGTTGTTTACAATAGTTCCATGCAGATATAAATGGATTTGACCTGCTAATATGCCATACAGATCTTTTGTTCACTGCTAACTAGTTCAATTATAACATTGAATTCACACTAGGGCCATGATGATTGAATCTCAAGCTAAAACAAAGGGATAAAATATTTTGTTTTCATAACGGAGGAAAATGAAAATGTTAAAGCGAGTGTATTTCATTGGATCAAAACAATTGATTGATCATAGTAATTTAGTAACACCACCGTAAAGACAACAAAGAGATAAGAGATATAGAACACCAGTTAAGTGGTTTCATATCACATCTTCCGCTTACAAAGCAATCTTTGTTGACTTGGAATCAACACGCATCTGGTGTTGTTGACTGGAAGGCTGTTCTTCACCATCAGATTCACTCTCATACTCAACAATCCATCCATAGCAAGGCTGCCTCGTACCAGAAATTAAAGTAGCTTCAGGAAGTGGCAGTATAGCTTCAACTGCAGGCTGGTCAATGATCATGTAGTCCACTTCCTCAACTACGGGTTCAGACTCAGCAGGTATTTCCTCATCATTCACCTCTTAAATTGGCATATTATTTTCCAACGGTGCCTCATCCATTGCTCCATCCAATTGCTGCATTACACACCAATACCATTTAATAATTGCACAATACAAGCAATTTGTGTCAGTTGATTGGATAGATAGGAACGAAAAACACCAAACAAGCAATTTTCAGTTTAGAGCTGCAAATCAAATTGTGTCAGAACTCATTTCAAATTGGGGGAACGTCCCATCGAATCTTAATGCTTAGTTCTTCAAATTATCAGATAAGGTAAATCGCACTGAGATATTAGATGGCTTTGGCAGCAATGGGTGAAGCTGAAAAACCAATGATAGATCTGGAAAATGCAGTCTTGACAGTTATCTGTGTTTGCAACAGAGCAAAGGACATGTTCTGAGATGAAAAAATGGCTACAGCCAGTGCAGCTGCGTAGTAGTCCAAGAAATACAAAACAATCTCAGAATTTACTATTCAGTTTCAGACACAACCAATTCACATAATATGGAAGAGCCCACCACCCTTTAAATGCAAATTCTTTTGGCAACCATATGTTTTTCATTTGGCAAAAATGGGTAATGTACATTGCCCATGTCGTTGTATTACCATCTACACCATTAAAACTACTAAACAAAACCGGTTTTAGGGGTAAATAAAACGATCTTTTATTGGAAACCTGGGTTTGCAATCTTATTGGGTGCAGACTACAGTTCTTTGATATTGAAAGTGAGAAATAAGTAAAGTTTTAGAGGCATTTCAAATCAGATCATTCGATTTTTTGTTTCCAAGGGAAGAGGCAGGAGCTCTGCCATTCCTATTAGAAGAAAGCAGCAATTACATCATCTGTTTAGTTTTACAAGGTTGCCTAGAAGCAACAGAGCAACAGGAACAAACAAAGAAAGCCTTTGTCATCTACATTATCTCTAATGCTTCGTTTTGAAAACTTTCAGATCTTATCGAACAGAGTCACTTTTGGTGCAGCAGAAAAATAAAATTTTGATGATTGCGCAATGTTATGTAGGTATTTAATAACCAAATATTGTAGTGCTCTATAGAAGAAACTCTTTCAGATGATCAAGAGGTGAAGGCAACAAAATGCAAGAAAGCAAACTACCTGAGGCTCTTGGTCTTCTTCCTCCTCCTGTTGCAGCAGCTGCAGGTGCAGCTGCTCCTCCTGCTCCTGCTTCTCGAAGAGCGCCTCATGCACAACGCGATACGCGCCTTCCGCCAGGAATGGCCACCCGTCGTTGCCGTACACCTGCTCACACATGACACCCAAGAGAGAAATCACCCCCTCGATCGATCGAGACACAAATAAATCAATAAATCCAGGAGCATCAAGGAACCAAGAAAACGTGATGTGCAGATCATCGATTTCGGCGGCTCGATTCCCGGTACCCCAAAAGGAAAAAAAAACCTAAAAGATGGGCGACAGTGCTGGATCATGCCCCCACTACATACATCTCTCCTTCTCAGTGACCAAGAGAGCGGAAGGAAGAAGAACAAGAAGGAGAGCAGAGGAGAGTGAGAAGAACTAGCTCACCGCGAGGAGTTGCTTGACGACGGTTCGGATGTCGGCGGTGGCGTAGCCCATGGGGGTGAAGTGGTCGATGGCCGCGTCGATCCGGCGATCCCCCTTCTTGGGCTCGCGGCGGGGCGGCATTGGTAGCTTCCTTGTTACAGCGCAGCGTTGGCGTCGGTGTGGCCGCGTGCTCCGGCCAAGAGGAAGAGCAGGCAAGTGGGCGGAGGAATGGACGGACGGAGAAGGCGAGTGGTGTGTGCAATTTTTTTATTTATATATTTTTTATTAAAATATTTATAAAATTATTTTTTTTCGCCGAATTTACAGTTTTATACAACTCTACATGAGTTTTTTTTAAAAAAAATGATCTAGATTTTCATCTAATATGACTAACGTCTCTTAACCCACAGGCTGACATGGTTTGGAAAATTTTCATAGGTCCCTACCGCGTTTTATCTTGCAACGTTTATAAAATGCAGTGGCAGAGCCTACTACCAGGGAGGAAGTAGCATATAGTATTTTTGCAAATAGCCTCCTTGCTATCTGTAAAAATTGCCAGCCCATTTATGAGGGGAGCAGCCCTGATAATTTTGCTGACGGCAATGGACCCAAAACATATTTTAAATAAATCTTTTTTATTTATATATTTAATTATAAAAAAATTTAGAAGTACGTAGAAAAGATAATTAAGATGCCTAAATTATGCAATAAGTTAGTGTTAATATTAAAAAATCATTATATCATTAATTAAAAGACTAGAAATTAATATATTCACAAACGGATATTATTTAAATAATAGTGGTAAAAATATTATATAATTAATAAGATTTTTATATATTATAAATAAAACATAATTATAATATAAATAATGTAACGTGTAACACGACATAGACACATATTTGAAACTTGTAGAGATCATCATGTATCATTCACTTATAGTCATCTGACGAGCTGATTCTTCACTCGTACTCCATTTTAGTTTGTATGTATTATTCAAATGAGGTTGTATGATTCGTACAGTCTATGCATTATTTAAATTTACACTTCTTAGTGGTACCTATAGGAAAAGGTGCATAAGCCAAGAAAATAATAAATTTGATGCAAATTAGAGAGATGTTTTATGAACTTATAATGAAATCGTTATCAAGACTATTTGGATAAACAAAGTATCTTCTACCAAAAGTATTGACCTCACCACCTGCCAACGATTATTACAAACGCACTTAGGACGCTCTCATCATAGAGGTAGTACAAGAGGTTGCAGCCTCCAGTCTAACTATTCGTCTCACCGACGTCGTTCGTACAACTTCTTTTACTCATGTACAGCTCGTTTGATTCTGATGGAGAAAAACAATAATCTTTGGAGAGCCAATGTTTAGACTCAAATACTAGATTTTCCGTATTAACCCACTGAATAAAGATATACATCCTTCTATGGATATAGCAAAGAAAATATTAATTCAAATGAAATATTATGATAAGGAATAATTGAAAAAACATGCACATAAAATTTATACCTCATGAGAACAGTTTGATTATTGGAAGAATATATTCACATAAGTTTTAGGGTCTTGACATGTCATAATCTAGCATCGATCACCATATATGTAGAATGGATGGTTATACTAAGATAGAATTAGCTAAGCCAAAGCATCTCTTCTCTAGCCCAGATCCTCACTAAAATCAAGTCTAGCAGTAAATGTTTTTTATGCTATAATAGAGAGAGAGCAAATGCACGTTTGTGGGATTTACAAGGGGATTAGCGGGCATAAACCTTAAGATTCATTATGCATACAGAGGTCTTATATAGTGTGGGTTGTGTTAGGTGTAGAAGAAAGGACTAAAAGTGTTGAAAACGACATGACATTCATGTACGGAAAGTACCCTGTCTAAAAAAAATCCTTTCAACACGACATGACATTAACACAACGAAAATAGGCTATCGAGGTGTGTTGAAAGCGATGTGATGGTCACATGCCGAAAGTTAGATGTCGGGTTGTGTTAAAAGTGATATGATGGTCACGCACTAAAAGTTGGTTGGTATCACTCAGCGTTGATTGTGACTCGGGTGTCATACACATAGTAAGGAGTGAAGGTAGCAAAAGTTGGTTGTCGTATGCTACTGGTGGTCATGCGCACACAAGAAAGAGTGAAAGTGACATGGTATTGGCATATAGTAAATGATGTAAGTATGTAGAGTCAAAATAGGAAATAAAAACTAGTATAAATAGTAAGTGCAAATAGCACAACGTACTACTGGCCTAGGGCCTGCCCTCTACCCTTCTCATCCTCTACCCCTGCGCTCGCACGTGACCTTGAGAGTAAGTGAGATGGTCATCTAGGACTCCACAGCTAGTGTGATCCTGCTATATAGGAGTCAAAGCATACAACTCCTATGTGTGTGGTGGCGGAGCTCCTATAAGTTGGGAGGAGCTAAGCACATCCTAATATGTCATGAGGTCATCGTGATCAAAGGATTAGTGTGTCCAACCAAAGGTGGCCTGCCCAGATCCGCTCGTAACTACAGAGATCTATGGCAGTGTAGGTTGGAACCATGTGAGGAAAATTATTGAGCAATGCAAACTTGAATATCATCGATTGAATTGAAATATGTATCATGCGACAAACCTAAAAAACCTTGTGTTGAAAGCCCCGCTCTGGAGGAAGCAAGGTACAGTATAGCGAAAGCTATAAATAGTATAATTTATTAACAACAGCGTTGCACAGCAAGAAGGATACTGTTAAGAGCATACTTTATTAACAGCAACGTCGTATGATAGGAAGTTATCTGTGGGTTGCGTTCTTACAAGGCGGACTCATTTTGTAGTTGTTGCTATGGGAGTAACCACATCGGTGGCACGATAAGTGAGAGCACAGAGAACAATGCATATCGTTGTTGTGCATCCTGTCAAAGGTAATCTTCTGCTCGTCCTCTATCCGCACAACCCCGACATCCAACCATCGGCACACAACAACAAGAGGTATAGCACAATGTGTGGATCTATTTAAAATAACATGTCATACGTAAGAGGTATAGCACATTTATCTGAGATACGAAAGCTTGACTAACGTACAATGCAGAAGAAGTCCTGATCACGGTGTATAGGGTACATATCTTGCACACCGGCTACGTGTTACTGTGGAGTATCGAGAATGGTGCCTAGGGTATATTCGACCGCTAAGAGGTAGGAGTGGTGTGACCGATCAAGATCATGGTCTAACAAATATGGTGTCTAGTACGTTATACCTATATTGAAAAAGAAAGTTAGCATGATAATCAAAACTAAAATCATAATGTACATTCCATAGAAATAGCAACATTTTTTTGTTAGAGAAAATTAACAATAGTTACCATTACTATAAGTCCAAAAGCATACAACATTATGATACATAAAGTTCATACAACATAGAAGAAAAGGTTCATAAGAAAATGTTCATGACTCTCTAAACTATAACAACTTAAGTTATTTTTTTTAAAATAATACATAGACTTACATTACACGACTAAACTAGGAGGTGCATAAGAACGCTTAGGCCGGGTTGGCCTTAAAGTAGTGCCCTCTCCCATAGGACATCGTCCATCGGTCTCTACTCCTGATGGAAGATTTTTTGCTTTACTCAGAACCTTCGTATCTTTTTGACACTTCTTGTAAGTATACCCCTTCTTATTGCACTTGCTACAACATTTGAACCTTCCACCTATTTCAGACTTATCAATATTGTTGCGAATCCATTAAGTCTTACGGTGACATGCCTTGTCTCTCATTTTTATTAGGTCCAGAATGTAAAAAACATGAGGTTGTTGGGCTGTGAAAGACCCTATAATACCGAATCGAAATACCTCACCACTCTAAGTATGAAAGATAACTTCATTCCTAAACTAAGGCAATACAAAATGACGGTGGAGTATTTCACACTTAGAGCTTGCAACAATAACATGAGAACATGGCTTATGGTACAGGCTTGGCTTTTGGGGTAAGCATGAGCAGGTTTTGCCATACAATAAGGTATATTTCTCCTATATCTTAATCTCAATCCAATGTAAAAATTTTCTAACCTAGAATATATATCTCCTTCTCACAGTATGATTATCACTTGGGAGTGATTCTAGAGCTTTGAGAGCCTCATCACTTATAGGTGTTGGCTTTTTGGATTCCTCATCTATTTGTTTCATTGTCAACACATCCAAACTTCTTCAAAGCTTATTGAATTTTTTCCATTGCTTTTGGACATATATCCTCTTGAAAAGATTCATAAGGTGTTTATTCTTAAACTGCTTGTAGAAATTAGCTCTCATGTGATGCATGCAGCATCTGCTACAAACATCTGGGCACTCTTGTAAATACCCCTTCTCCACATTACAATCCCTCATATATTTAATAGCCCACAGAAGGTTGGCGTATTGGTCATGTATAAAATATACACCTGGCTTTATACGTACAACTACATCCTTCACTTGCTTCAAAAACTAGTGCCAACTTTTAGTGTTCTTGCCCTTAATGAAAGCAAAAGCCAAGAGTAACGTCTGATTATTCCCATCTACCCCAATTGCTATCAATATCTGCTCTCTATATTTTCTAGTTAGAAATGTCTCATCGATGCAAAGTATGGGACGACAATGTACAAATGTATGAATGCACATGCTTAATGCGAAGAAAATCCCATTGAAGCACACTCTGCTAAAGATGGTCAAGTGATGGGAGTGATTTAAAGTCGTAGTAGTTCTTCGGATTCCTCTAAATAATACAAGATAGAAGACAAGGCAAATTATTTTATGAGGTTTTGAATGTGCCAATTCTTATCTTCACAATATTCTGTTTCTCTCTCCATGCCTTCGCATAGGTAATTGTGTACCTAAATTTATACTCAATGTGCCTAATAATTGATCTTGATTTGTATCTAGGTTGTGTATAACATCAGAGTACATCTCTGTTGTAACAAATTCATATATCATGTTTATGTGGTATCTCTTCTCCACTACATGTAGGGCCATGGCCTAAAACAGGTAAAGCAAAAACCCACCTTAGGGACCGATGGGTGCCTATCAACTATAGCACTATACCTTCCTCTTTGAGTCCGGCAGAGCAGGGCAGCCACACTAAAATTCACATTGCCTTCTATTGCCTCATGGTAATAATATGAGTTAAGTCGAAATTATCTCCGTCAACTATCATAAAGTTCTGATTTACACCCCTTAGCTATAAATCCAGACAAAGTATGCCCCTTTTCTATTCTAACTGAATAATTTACCCCCTCAACCTAAAAAGAGTGGTTCTAGTATTATGTGGCACTCCATGTGGTACTAGGGCCCATCATCTATCATTTCTTCTATTTTTTTCTCACTTTCTATTTTTTTCATCTTTCTACTACTACATGACTACAATATTGGCCTCCTCCTCAACGACGATGATGCGCAATGGAGACACCAGCTGAAGTGGAGTTTGATGAGGCAATGACACTCTAGGACCACACGATGGTGGAGTGGAGCTAGAAGTCGAGGAGGAGACTGTGGTGCTAGTGGGTGGGTGGGACACCGAGGTAGAGGATAAAAAGAGAGATTGTAGGAAAGGAGAAGGAAGAAGATGATAGAAGAGGAGCAGCATGATCACCATCCTATGGCAATTCCCTAGCCACCACTCTGTCGCCTACAACCTTGTTATCACCGAACTTTCCCCGCTGAGAGCTTGCCATGCCACAGGCAACCAACAACACAGGTCGCCACCTGTGCTACAAGAGGAAAGAGATGAGATAGGAGACGCAACTCAGATGGATGGTAGTCTACAACATGGGCTTTGGAGAGGATGACAACCAGGACGGAGGGCCACGGCCTAAGCAATGCATGGGCTTAGATCTAGAGAGGTTGAGACAATGGATGGTGGTGGCTTGAGCATGGGTTTGCTCTATCTAGATGGGAGGGCAAGCCAGCACTAAGGAAGGAGGTGGATGGGGCAAATTTGTTTAGAGGTGGAGCTCGACCTTGCCATGCTGAGAACAATGGCATCGCACAAGATAAGTGCGAGACTCCTCAACTTCGTTGACCCATACACCATCCCTCTTCGAGATGGTGGCTCGTTCTTCCCAAGCAATTACCGCTAGGAATCCAGGAATGCTATATTGTCACGCGTATGCCATATAGGACCAAATCATCATGTACAATGCTAAGGGGGGGGGGGTTAATTTGTCTATTATAAAATGTTTAGGGGTGAATAATGTTCGGTATTAGAATTGAGGGTGTAAATCGGGCATTTTTTTTTATAGTTGAGGGGGTAAATTGGACTCAACCTTAATACTCCATCCTTTTTAAAATATATGGTATATTTTTTAAAAAAAAATTAACTAATAATTACTCTATTAATATATCGCTTATTTGACACAAATGTTATATTATAATAGAGCAATCCTTGGTCAAACTCTTATCGTAACAAACTAAAATAAGTCATATATTTTAAAACAGACAAAATAATATATAAGAAAATTTACATTTTACAATGGACAGACACCAATTATAGAAAATGCACAAACGATTCTGTCCACTAAATGCCATCACTGTTAGCTTGTTGTTAGCAGACTTTTGTTAAGTGTTAGAAAAAGACCATTTTACGTCTGGTTCAGAAATGCTTAGTTATGTGGTTGAACCCAACCATGAATGCACATCACCAGGCTACTACTGTCCTTCCTCCCGTGAAACGAACACACACACAGAGAGAGAGAATTCCTTGGGCAAAATGTGTTCTTGCGTATTGCTAGTTCCGTGATGTAATAGGTGTCCAAGGTGGACTTTGGTGTTGGCCAAAACAGCGATTCCAGATCTAAGATAGTTGTTCTCGTGCGGAGAGATCAGATCAGGCGGAGAGGCATGCCAAGAGGACAAGCAAGCGTGAGCCAATGGAGCTTCGATATGATCGCGAGAACACATGAAGGCCTAAAAGATCTGTTTAGTTCAAGTATAGGTTCTTCGGCTTCGAGGTTCATTGGAGTGCACTCTCGATTGTCCTACTAGACATGCCAAAAGATATATGTTTACGCACGGAGGAGATCAGACCAGGCGGAGAGAGACGCCAAGAGGGCGAGCGAGTGAGCCCATGGAGGTCTGATACAATTACGCCTAAACACGCGAAGGTATGAAAGATCTGCTTAACTCCAGTGCAGGTACTTCAACTCTATGGGGTCTTCTGGTTGCTGGAGTTGTAGGTGTGCTAGTCAATTTAATCTCTAATTGATAAGAAAGATAGATAGAGTTAGATTATCGAGCCAATCCGCCAATAGACCGATACAGACTCCTACTATCTGCTGAATGTACTGATAAGGTTAAGATAGCCATCGGCTATAAGTCCAATGCACTCTTTCTATCAGTTGGTGGCCGATAGGAAGTGTAGTGCTCGCACATCGGCTAGAAAGTTGATGATAGCATAGGCGAATAACGAGAAATAAAATAAAAGACTTATTGGCTATAGAGCCGATGACTCTCTAAAAAGAATATGCGATAAGCGCTATAATGCGAGGTTTGATCTCCCGAAAGGATGAAACCCAGCAACCACCGTGACCGTACCGTTAGAACTAGCCTTGATATATTAGACCAAACCGAGACAGTATGGGGCTAAGGTTAACGGCACGGGAATGGTGAAAACAAGATCGAGCGTATGGACGAAAAGAACGGGTGAGCCTATTGACTGCTATCGGCTATAAGTCTGATGTAGACATATAAATAAACTCATCGACTAGTTGAGTCGATAGAAGAAATAAAATCCGCTAGATCTTGATGCTAGATCTAATTGAACCAGATCAATGGCTAGAGGATTAATCGTTGGGCAAGATATATGTATATCGACTGAGAAGTCGATACACTAGTTATGAAGATTAGAGTGGAGATAACTCATCGCCTGGCTACTCCGATGAAATGTTGCGTAAAGACCTATCGGTTTATGGCTCAATCTACTATTATTAATTTAGTAGGTCGGACCTAACTGATGCAACATGAGACCGATGATGGTAGAAGGAGCTCGATAAGCCAATAAAACTCACGCGAATGTGATATGATATATCCAATCGAACTAAGATATCGAATCTAACCGATGCATGTTTAGGTAGAGCGATACATTAGGATAGTAGCAAAAGTTACCACTTCACTGAAGATAGAACCTAACAGATGCATCTCCGTGTTGAGAGCCAGAACCCACCGGTAAAAACCTAGATAAACTAGGGTGGTGATGCGCCGAGATTGTATTAATCTGTGTGGATAATTTACAAGCTTTCAGGTGGTCTATATTTATACCCTGCAGTTACATGGGTCTAATATAGTTACAAACAATTTCCGAATGCTATTTTCAAAATAAAAAATAAAACTATCTCTAAAAAGTTAACAAAACTATCTAAATTTGCATACCTTATAAGATATATTTTACAAAAATAAAAATACTCTACCGTAACTTTCACGACTTCTACTCAGATCCGGTTCTATCTGCATAATTTTTCATCTTTAACTGAACCGAATCCATCCTTATCTATCTGATCGGTTTTTTTCATGTATCAATCAGTCTCTTTTCATAAGCCACTCGGCTCTTCGATCCTGTCTACAGGGACTAACCAAATTTTGATATTAAGGATAAGCTATCTGTAAGAAGATGATTTTCTCTTTAGGATCGAGCGTATTAGACTGTAATGACAACCTAACAAAGATAAGTAGCAGTATTGCACACCATTTTACTATCTGAAGCATCTAATCTAATGTATGCACATATTAATACAATCTTCCAAAGATGTAAGATGTTTTACTTTTTGTAAATCAAAATTAGTACCAGATCTACTCAGCATAAACAACGGTTAGCAACCAGGCAGCACCACTGTAGTTCAAACTTGGTCCACAATTACAACATCTCTAGGTTTAGGAAATTTTGGTAGCTCGGCCTTGGGTCTAGGCTGGTAGAGAGATGGCCTAGTGAGCTAATGGGGGTATGGGCTTGGTTAGTTACTACTTATATAACATACTATTGGACTGTCAATATAAAAATACAGGATAATCGACACCTGTCTGCTTATGTCCACATCCGAATTAGCTACTTACTATCTAAATTCTCCAAATTTTTATTAACACATACTGTAGTCAAATAGTATCCAATGTAGGGATTGGATAATCTATTGATTACACTTGACTAGTTTGATTATGCATTCTAAGATGGCTAGATGAAGACCGAAGTCCCAAAAATATGTTAAAGAGAATGCTAGGATCAACCTAACTAAACAAATTTACTCCTTGGTTTGACCCCTTAGGCTTAGCCCTAGGCATATTGGCCCATGGGATTAGACCCATGTGATGTTCTCGTACTTGACAAGAATAGAATATTATACCCACCATCATGATGTTGATTTAAATCATGTGGTTCATGTTTTGACGAGCGTTAAGGTCTTACTAATAAATAGTGGTTTGTGAAACCCTAGATAACTCTTTATCTGTCATCATCTCCTCCACCACCGCCACCACCTTTGCCTTTCCCTATCATCCGACCTCCATCTCCCACATTATTTGCTTTATTGCCCCTAGCCTTTTTGTCCACCTTCTCCATTTGTACAACATATGTCGTCTTGCTTGATTTTATTGTTGAAGGGAAGAAGTTTGAAAAGAGAGAGACGAGTGGAGGAGAAGGAAGCAGAGATGTCATGGCCTAGGAGAGGGCAACGACGTATCAACGCTACCATGAACCATTTGTTCGAATATGGCTTTCCCAGGTCTCTAATCCATTAGACCATCGATGACCTCATCACGGTAATCTAACTTTAAGTTTTCCTTTGTCATCTTGTTGCTTTTGGAAGGGATGGTTGCTAAATTGATTTGATTATAGGTATACGGAAGTCTCTTACCATGTTATCATTGAAAAGCTTCTTGAAGAACACCAGGAAAAGCAACAGCAGATTGAGGAGGCCAAGGAGGTTCTTTTCCTTTTCTTATGCCCTTCCATTTTATTGCAATTTGATGTAATCTTGTGCTCATAGATTCCCTATTCAATTTTTAGTTTCTTTCTTTGGGTCAAAGTGATCTAATGTTGTGCAGCTCACTGTAACAGCTTATTTTCATTGGTTTGTGATCACATTATCAATTTAAGTTGTGCAAGCATCATGACTTTAGTGTTTGTTATCTGAAGTGAGTGTGCACAGTGCTACTTGGACATGAAGGATGGCACATGTCAGAAGAGTCATGGCATGTAATCTGGTTGGCCACAATAACCTACAAATTTTTAGTTTGTTTGTACAAATAAGAGATCAAGAATCAAAAAACACCGCAATGACTCACATAGCACCAAAACTCCTATGTCCTTTTTTGTCTCAATTTTGCAAGTGATTGTTTGTGCGAGCAAGTGGTGATGCCAATCGCCAGACATACTAACAATCAATATTAGAGCATGACCCTGGTGAGTAGTACTTTCATCACACCTACAAGGCACAGCATGCACATTTGTTTCCTTCCCCACATTGACCATGGCATCATGATGATGGTGGCCATAGGATTATGGTGCGAAGGGTGGCCAAGGAAGCTAGAGCATAGCAAAAAAGTTGGACCAGCCATCGAACCAGTCAGCCTCCTGGTTCACTGGTTGGCTGGTCTAACTGGTGGCCCACCTGTTAAACCATGGCTCAAAGAAATTAATATATTTAGCATCACTACCAAAGAATAACTGCCTTACAGTCGAGTTAGTTGTTGGAGGAAGTCTTCATCACTCTCACCAGGGATCAAATCTCATCCCACACATTGATTTTTAGTATTTATTCCTTAAAACAGGGCCTATTATACTTCGGCCTTGATGTGGGCCAAGTTCTGCTGATGCTCATGACAAGCCGGCTTGGTCCGTTTGGTTTGTCAGTTTACCATAAAAACTGTCTGATTTAGCTGGTTCACACTGGGTCAATTGCTTGGACGAACTTATGAGAAAACCAAACTAGTAAGAGCATTGGTTCTAGCTTTTTTTGCTTCAACCATTTTTTTGGTCCAGTTATTTGTACTATGGGGCAGAGGCTCTGTTGTTTACCTGACGTTCACATGCATGAATTACTATTATTGAATGTTGTTGATGTAAGTGAACCTACAAACATAAGGCCTATGGGAAAATGTCAGTGTTGGTGATGTCTCGTACGACGACAACTACTTCGTGCTCTACAAGTGGTGCACCCTAGAGATGATCTAAGCCCTTGCTACCAACGACAACACGAAGGACCTATGGGACGTCCTCAAGTCGATAAGGATTGACACTAATCATGTGTGGCAGTTAAAGACTTAACCCTTCAAATCAATAAAGTTCAAGCATCAAGAATTGGTTGAATATTTTGGCCTCCTTGGCAAGGGGATGCTAGAAGAAAAGGTGGTCCACAAACTCCCGTGTGTTATGCCAAAAACACATCTGGACCTCATGACACTTTCCATTTAGTACCTTGTCGGCTAACTGCACACTGCCGAGGACCATGATAACTTTGACTATGAGGACTTCAAGTAAACTCATGCTCATGAGAAGGAATGGTATACACTCATGTAGAAGCATCTTGGTGATTCCTTGGCGGGAAGTGGCGGTGGACAAGTGTCTCAATGTCTCCAAGGACAAGTGTTGCTATTGTGGCAAACTAATCCATTGGGCCAAGAATTGCTAAAGACTAAAGACCAAGCCAACCTAATGTAGGCAAGCTAGGTGCACGATGACATTGAGGAGCCCACATTTTAAATGGCATAGGCAAGCATCCTCACAACAGATGACTAGGATGACAGAGGTTAATATCTAGTTCATTTGATCGAGTAGGGCGCTTGTGTCCCTCAGTGGAAATGGATCTAGTTGATCATGCTTGGTTCTTCGACACTGAAGCATCAAACCTCATGTTGTGCTACCACAACACTTTCTTCAAGCTTGACACCCGCACTTGCAAGACTTTCAAGTTTGGTAACACTTCCTAGGTCTATATTAAAGGTTGTGGCAAAGTGCTCTTCTCCTACTAGTTTGATGATAATTGTGCAATGTTATCAACCACACAACAATATTATTAGCTTTGGAAAACTCGTTGGGTTTGGATGCAAGATCATGATTGAGAATGTTGTTATGTAGCTCTAGGACCATTAGTGCTACTTGCTCTACTAGGTGTGGTGAGGCGCAACATGGTTGTATCTACTCAATGTCATGCTCACACAATGATGGGGCCCTTCCACAACATGGATATAATAGTTGAAGAGGCTTGGTTGTGGACCTTGTGGCACAACAAATCTGTTTGCCTCATCTTCAGTTCACTATGTTAGATTGCACGCAATCAAATGGTGTGGGGTATACTGTAGAATGAATATGTGAACCAACTACGCAATAGGTGACTTGTTGAGAAGCAGAGGTGTTCTCACTTCCTAGCAGAGACGACTTACAGAGTAGAAAGCCACCTTGAACTTGTCCATGGTGATATTGTAGGCCAATTACTCCAGCAATACATAAAGGCAAGAAATATTTTCTACTCCACGTTGATTATCTATAATAGGTGCATGTGATTTTTCTTGTTGGCATGAAATAGCAAAGCATCGGTAACAATCAAGTGCTTGAAGTCTAGTGTTGAGGTGGATACTAGCTGTGAGTTGCATTGTACTTCAAATGAACCATGGAGGGGAACTCACCTCTGTAGAGTTTAGGCTATACTCCATTTAGCAGGGGATTGAGCATCACCTAACAATACCCTACTCTCCTCAATAGAATAGAATCATTGAGCACTGCAATTAGACGGTGCTTGCCATGGCGTGCTACATGATGAAGGCCAAGGACTTGTACCATTGGTGGTGGAGAGTAGTCATGACGGCAATTTACATACTCAACAAGACTTTGTTCGAGGAATGGCAAGGCCAAACATTTTCCATGCACATCTGCACATGTTAGGCTACATAACCCACTTTAAAGTTAGTTAGGCCACACCTAAAGAAGCTCAGTGACTAGAGTAGGGCGATAGCGTTCCTTGGTTATGAACCCTTCTCCAAGTTCTATCACGTCTATGGCCCAGTGGACAAGCATGTTTGTTTCATGAGCGATGCTATGTTCCATGAAGCGAGAAGGACAAGGGTGGGACGAAGATGGCTTCCTTGAGCAATTCCTTCTAGTGCTTCATTAGGTGTTCCACACTTGAGCCTTGCTAGATCTAACCCTTCAACAATGCATGAGCCACCAGACAGGGTGCCAATACACTACCACCAAATATAACGACATCGACCATTGAGTTTGTGTCCCTACACACACAACCCTAATCTTGATAATTATTTTGGGGCATCGACAACCTCTATGCCACCATGCAACTAATGGAGCTCAACCCTTGTGAGCTCTACCTTCTTGCATAGAAGAACCAATCACATTCGCCAAGAAGAAACAAGATAGTAGCTAGCATATGGCAATGCTAGAGGAAAAGTATTTGATCGAGAGTAACCAGACATTAGACCTTCTCAACCTCCTCAAGTACCCCATTAGCCTTAAGTGGTGTTCAAATTGAAAAGGACGAGAAGGGGATGCCATCAAGCTTAAAGTATGCTTGGTAGCAAAAGGCTATATGCAACTACAGGGCACCAATTTTGATGAGGTATTTGCTCATGTTGCTCGTTTGGGACCGATGTGCTTATTTATTGTTTGAAGTCATCATGCAATAAGGCATCATATGGATGTCAAATTGGCCTTCCGCAAAGCTGAGTTGGAGTAGGAGATGTTCATGGTGCAGCCGCTTAGTTTCATTAATGAAGCACACCCAAACAAGATGTTTTGACTGTGTAGAACCTTCTACCAACTTTGCCATGTATACTAAGCATCGAATTGCAAGCTTTATTCTAGCTTTCTACTAAGAGCATGCATGTATACATGGGTGTTAGCGACACGAGCCAATAGCATCATTGGCGTATTTGTCCATGATCTCATCACCACCAGCGTTAATAGATAGGATATAGTCAAGTTAAATGGAGAGATACAATCTCTCTTCTGCATGAGTGATCTTAAGTTACTCAGATATTACCTCAAGATTGAGGTGCACCAAGGTTCCGAGGGTATCATGATCAACTAATTGGGGTATGCACGCATAATACTTGAGAACGATCAAATGTTAGGATGGAATTGAACCTGTGTTCCCATGGAGACAAGGCTATCGAAGCTAAGAAAGCACAATGAGAAGGTGCTGGTGAACATTGCCAGGTACCGCAGTATCTTGATGTTTGATGCACACATGGTTGGATCTCACATTTTCGATCGGCTATGTGAGCTGATTTGGAGACACAACATGATGCCCACAACACAGCCATCAAACATATCCTATGCTACAACCTGGTCCATTGAATTTCAGTTACCACTCTCACTTTCAGTTACGTGGCTTGTACGAAAACTTGGTACGCAAGGACTGGCTCCGAAAAGACATCATCGTTTCACTACCCTCTCCAGTTCAACGGAAGAAACGGAACGAAACATTTAACAAATCCAGATCACCAGCAGTCCACTGCAAGTTAAGCTACTGCATGCATTATTATTATCCATCTGTCATCTTGATGAATGAGCCAGATTATTAGCTACAGCATCGGCAGTACAGTAACCTACAGTAGCTGTTTCAGTGTCGGATGAACCTTCTCCACAGATTCGGATCTAACAGCCAAGTGGACTGTAGACAGGTATAGTGTGCTTCCATCCAACAATGGACAATCACAACTACAATAGCAATATGATTAGAAAAAAAAAAGCTAGCTAATGTGGGAGTTCGCTTGAACTAATTTTCCCTTCAGACGTTCTTTAATCAAAATATGAATGACAATGCAGTTCATTTCAAATGTCGCAAAATAAGTCTGGACAGGCTAGAGGGAACTGATTGTGGATCTGCGGTACGAGTTCAGCAAATCCATATCAGACTCCTTTATGGCACAAACCTTTTGATGATGTGCCAACTAAGCAGAATAACCGACATGCTTGAAAGTTAGATGCATCCAAAAAAACATTCATTGATTTGCAAAATGGTCTTCCAATACTTTCCCTGTTCTTCAGCATGCATGTAGAAATCAGGAGCGCTGAGATCCAGAATCGCAGGATCTCTTCTAAGAATCATTGTTTGATTCATCCTGCACAAATAGCACTGAACTTTAAGCACCATGATCTTTCAAAAATAGTGCTAGTAACATAGTACGAGTTTTGCAATAACACCTTATTTCTTATCGCAATATGCTTGACTGCTGTCACTTTGTCAAAGTAAACTTAATTCATCAGTTAGATGGTTAAAATTTAACATCAATAACAGATTCTTCAGAACAAAGTACACTAGGATAGAAGACAGATTCTCAGGAGCAGAAGTTCAAACCTTCATGACAGAGCTGGCAGATAAGTCATTGGTCTCAATTTTCATGTTGTCAGGATCTTCTGTATCAGACTCATAAGCTCCTCCACTCCATAATCTACTGCGTTGAGGTGGTCTCTTGTCCATGTCCTCCTCTTCCTACAAGAACATATTCTCAAATTTGCACAACAAACAAAGAAAACAAATTTTAAAAAAACTAGAAATTAACAATGCCAAGAGAGTAACCTCCACTGGAGCTTCAGGATCTGATGGTCTGTCATGGAACTGAGTGCTTGGAACATGCTCTATTTGTGAGAGATGTTCCAATATCATGCTCCTGAAGATCAATCAAATGACAAAGAGGTCAACCTCTAAACAAAGGCAACGAACACAAGAAGTGAGAAAATGGACCATAGCCACAAGTGCAAGGAGCAATAAAATTGATTTTCACATGATCTAACATTTGAAAATTACAGAATATGGGAACAAACTAAAAAAATACAAATTTATACAGGGAAAAAGAATGAAAGATTCTTTGAAGGTGTGAAGGTTCAGACACATTCCTCCATTTTATAGCAATGGTGATATGCTGAACAATATAGATAGCGAATATGGACAAAATATTATAAATGACATGCTGAGAAAACTACCACAAATCATCATTTGGAGGCACCCTACACAGAAGCTGATGGATCAACTTACAAAAAAAAAAGACGATCCAGTATATTGATAGAAACAGTCCACTTACTTTATATTCTCCAGGTCTTTAGGTGTATTCAGGTTCTCCACACTTCTAGGTTGAATATGAAGATTATAATCAGGACCAAAGTACTCATAGTAGTCATTATAAGGTAACTTGTTATCAGGTTCAATTCCAACAGCAACTGCAGTCTACATTGCAACAACCAAATTCCATCAGAACTGTTAAGCATGGAGCTAACAACTTCAATCAGTAGTACATGAAATCAGAGATAAAAGTAACACCTCATAGCACCAGCAGCGAGCAACATTTCTGATGGTGTAACCCCCACCTCCTAAAACCATCATAGGAATATTGAAAGACCTAAGGTAACGGAGGCAGTCTGCATGACCTTTCACAGACAGGTTGAAGCAACCTAACCTGTCTCCAGCCAAAGAGTCCGCTCCACACTGGAGAACAACTACATCTGGCTGATAAACCTCCATTACCTTTTTAATGATGCACTGGAACAGATCACGAAAGGTGTCATCATCAATACCATCACTCAGGGGCACATTTAAAGCATAATGTTTTCCTTCGCCTGCTCCAACATCAGTGATATGCCCAGTACCAGGGAAAAAATCGCCATACTTGTGAAAAGAACAAGTCATGACACGATTTGTAGTGAAGAAAGCTTCCTCCACACCATCTCCATGGTGGACATCAATGTCTACATATAGCACACGCTGCAACAAAAGAAGAATGTTAACTATAAGAAAAATTAGGAAATCATAGGACTGTAGAAGGAATATTCGATAGCATCACAGAAGTGCAGTTGTGCTTTTAGAAAACCAAGATCAAATGCTTGATATATTCCAACAATCTACGCACTAAAAGCTTGATGGGACATGGATGGCTATGCTTAATAAGTTTGGAACACGTTCTTCTGAATTTTATTAAGCCTGATGACTAAAAGATCTAAAAGGCATGTTTAGGACTTCTCATCTTGGAAAGTACTACTGTATCTAAAACAGTTTGCTGGCAATGGAAATCAACTATTACTAAATGAATCGCAAGTGAAGGGTACTCAAATAGATTATGATGTTTCACCAGCAACATTCATTGTAAATAGATATGAATAATTACATTAAAGCCAATCATACGAGCAGAAAAATGGATGAAGTATCTGGGGAAGTAATACTGGACTGAGTTACTGAAAAATGCTCAGGAAACACTCAACAGATGGTTCCTTAAGTCCAAATCACAGAGATTATTGCTGCCTTGCATATACAAAGACGTGCCAGCAATACCACATAACCTAAAATATTCCATGCATGTAAATCCACTCAACAAGTACACCAAACGAAGCACACTAAAGATATACACATTAGTTCACACCACAAAAAAATATTGCTAACAAATGGATCATTAGAGATAGATCCCAGTAACACCGGTCATATTAACAATTTCACATCACATCTATGGCCAGTTACAACTAATGCCAATCCCAAATCATCAAATCAGATCAACAACTCACTGTTAGAAAGAGGAACCATACGAATAGCAATATCACACTCAATAAATATACACTTGTTCAAATTAGCTGGAAAATGGCTAGAAATGTGAACACAAAGCTGATAGGAATAAAGAAAGATGGCAACTATTTCTCTGGTCACATAGAAGGGGTTTTTAGCATTGGTAAGGCCTCCGAAATGCAGCCTTGACCACTGATTTTTGTTCCAACATATATTGTACATCCTAACGGAATTATAATATTCTGAAAACATCTCTAGACAACTCAACCGGCTGTATTTTAATGTAACCAATCTAACTATCTAAGCATTCACACATATGATGTTGGACAAAGTTAAAATAGTTTAACCACAACGTAATGCCACTAGTAACATAAGAAAACACTCTGATCATAAAAGCTCAGCAAAATCCCCAAAATGCACCATTTGACTCAAACTTCCTCAAATATCTAGCCCCAAGTGAAAACATAGAAATTAGTCGTATATTTAAATCCAATGAAAACAAACAAATACTAACAAAAAAAGCAAATATGGAATCCCATTGCACAGATTAAATAAGCACACAAGCATTAACGCACGCACACATAGAAAGAGATAGAGCTGTCTAAATTGCAACAATCACTTAATCAGGCATCCAAATAATAATAATTCCTCCTTGCTGCATTGGAAGTCAAACTACCAAATCTCTCAAGTCTTAACACCTTCTTCACACGCACTAAAAACCAACCGAAACAAAAACCCAGTGCACCCAAATATTTGCCATCATCAACAGAACCATTACAATTTGCATCTAGACTACATCCCCCCCCTGGAATCGTAACGCTCCTTCTCCTCCGATCACAGAACAGTTACACAAGACAACCAAGGCAAGCATCCTGACAAACAAAGCGAAAAAGTAAATGCAGGGATAAACGATACACCTACCCTGTGGAATTTCCTCAAATATCTAGCCGCAAGTACAAACATAGAAATCATTCATATATCTAAATGCAATGAAAACAAACAATTAACACAGAAAGCATATGGAATCCTATTGCATGGATTAAATAAGCACACGGACATGAAAGCGTGCGCACACAGAAAGGGATAGAGGACTCTAAATTGCAACAAGCACTTAATCAGGCATTGAAACAATAAATAGTTCCTGTTTGCTGCTTTGGATGTCAAGCCAACAAATCCCTCGAGTCTTAGCACCTTCTTCACCACGCAGTAAAAACCAAACCTAAACACAAATCCAATGCACTCAAACATTCGCATCCATCAACGGAACCATTACAAACCGCATCTAAATCTAGACAACGACAGCCGAATCGCAATGCTCCTTCTCCTCGGATCACAGAACAGTTACACAACACAACCATGGCAAAGCATTCCGACAAACCCGAAGCGTAAAAGTAGATGTAGATGGGGGAATAAACGATAGGCATTACCCTGTGGAACTTGAGGAGCTCGAGGATGGCGAGGACGATGTCGTTGACGTAGCAGAAGCCGGAGGCCTCGCCTTTCTTGGCGTGGTGGAGGCCGCCCGCCCAGTTGACGGTGATGTCGGCGTCGCCGCGGTTGAGCTTGACGGCGGCGCCGATGCTTCCCCCCGCGGAGGCCTGGCAGAAGGGGAAGAGGCCGTCGAAGACCGGGCAGTCCTCGCCGACGTTGAAGCGCTTGACGGCGCGGGCGTCGAGCAGGGCGGGGTTCCCGGTGGCGGAGGCGAGGAAGGCGACGTAGTCGTCGGAGTGGAAGCGGCGGATGTCGGCCTCGGAGGCCGGGTAGGGGCGGGAGAGCTCGAGGAGGCGGTGGAGGCCGTAGTGGACGACCAGCGAGTGCGCCATGCGGATGCGGTGGGGCTTCATCGGGTGCCCCTGCCCGTAGTAGTAGTCGCCGATCGACGGCTCGTAGAAGTAGCTCACCCGCCGACGCCGCGCGTCCTCCCCTCCCGCATGCGACGGCAGCGACGACCCCTCGCCGGATGCCGCCATTTCGGAGGATTTTTTTTCTTTTCCCCCTTGTGTGGGAGTTGCTCTCTCTCTCTCTCTCTCCCTTGTGGTTTGCGGGGGTTTATAGCCAAGGAGGAGACGGGAAACGGGAGGAGCCAAGAACAAACAGAGTTCACGGTTTTTCAGTTTCTCCACCCTACAGTACAGATGTCACAAAATTTCTAGGTTTACTACACTGGTTATTTTTCAGCAATCTGCATAAAAGTTTGATTTCTGCAATGAAATTTTTACATAAATATGTGTATTCTAACTGCTTGTAATATTATATCTTGTATATTGGGTTTTTACAGTAATAAATAGCATCATATTGGTAAATCATTAACTACTAAAAACTATATTTTTATTTTCTCTATAGATAAAGAAATTTTATTGTCCTAGTAGAAACAACTTCTCCTCATAGCTTTCAAGGAGATGGTTTAATGTAATGTTACAGTTAGTATAGGAAGACCGATAAACCCTCAAGTGTGTTTTTCATTGCGGTTTTTTGAAGGCTACATGTATAAATTACATGCTAACTTTGAAAGAATTTTTGTTTAGTGAAATAAGGGACATGAAGAAAGATTTTTTTTGAGAGAATTTGGTAGTTAGTTCTCATTATAGAAAGTAAAACATAATCACTAGGCAATGAAAGAATACGTATCAATAGAGATGTTAGAAAACAGCTGGAAGAAGTTCTCACATACTTTATTTGACATGTTGCTAAAATAAACATAAATGTTCTTTATGGTATACTGTATATGCAAAGAGTTGTCTGGTGAAAAGAAACGTCAAGTTACGAATCACCGAAGAGTTGATACTCCTTCCGCTCTCAAATAGATGAAATCCGTCATTGGTATATGAAAAAATAAAAATTAATATTAAGTGTCTGTAAATGATATTAATATATTTGCTATGAAAAAAAATACTTTTACATAGTTGTATGTTATGCATAAACTTTCTGGTAATTTATACTACTCCTTGCGTTCCATTAAGGTAGTAATTTGTATTGTTGAACTACTTGTATTAAAATTAATGTTTTTTACAACAATAAGTAGTATGTACTAATAGGCATGAATAATCATTGGTTCAACTATTACCTAGAATGTATGGTTCAATCACAAACTAAAGATGACAAAATTTTAATTTTTATAAAAATGTTTGGAAAATTGAAGATATTCAACAATTAATATAGAAATAAAATTTTGTTTATCTTGCAAAGGAAACATAGCTTACAAATCATATGGGCTAAATGGAACTTATATAATATGTGCTGTAACAGTTGGTGAATATACTCCAGAGCCATGTGTTTCCTCTCATGCTAGTGTTTGCCATCCTAGTTTCCTGGAGGCTGTACATATAAACAGTTTTGATGCTAACTAGAAAACGATTGTTGTAGCTTCAGGGATAGTCAAATAAGAGAGACGAAGAGAGAATTTGGTTGATAGTTCCTACTACTTTATAGTAAAATAGATTCACTATACATAAGTGTGGAATGAATAAGCATCAATATAGAAAGTTAAAAATAAGTGGAAGAAATTCTCACATATGTTGTTTGACATATTGGGAAATAAACACAATATGCTCCTTATGGTATATTATTTTTTTTCCTAGGGAAGGAAACATGAAGTGATGAACCATCAAAGAGTTGATAGTGTAATACCACTTCTGTTCTTAAAATGGAGAGCACCTGTCATTAATACATGCAAAACATACTAAGGTTTGATATGTGAAGATGATATCAGCTGATTTGTTACGAAGAATACTTCACATAGCCATATTGTTTTTACAGAAAACTAATGGTAAATTTCACAAAACCACAAGTATTATAGACTAAGTATCACAAAACCACAGGTTTTTGGTATATGATAAATAACAACATGTATTATGATCATAGTGTTTTATAAAACCATACTTTTAACTAATTACGAGTTATAAAATTACATATAAAATTATGTTAGATTTAGAAGTTCTTTCACACATTATATAAAAGTTGTTGTTATATAACATTAATCATTTTATTTTGCTATAGGAGTAAGTTAAATTAGTTAATGGTATGATTTTGTGAAACTCATGGGGCCATAATATTCAGGATTATATGCTATATGCCAAAACCCTTTGCGATTTTGTGCAATTTAGACCATAATATCTATAGTTTTGTAAAATTTACTTTATTTGTAAACTATGTCAATTTCCAAAACATCAAGAAAAAAGAATGGAGGTAGTATATGTGTTTGTGTACTGTCAACACTACCAAATGAATAAATTATGGAATGCTCCTAAGGAGTGGTTTTGTTTGTATTTGAGAGATAAATTTCTTTTTAGTCAGTAAAATACATGCTACAACAAGTTTATTTAACTGGTAAGAGCCTTTTCTACCTTTTTTTTAACTAAGAGTGAAATGATTAAGAATAGTATAGTAGAATATGTAAATCAATTATATGTTCCATTGCTGTCATGATTAATGAATCTAGTGCTAGCCAAACAATAGTGTAAGGGCTCCTTTGGACTGGATGATTTTCAAAGCAGACATAAAGGATTTAAATCCATAAGATTTTTTTTATTTGGGTTGTTTAGTTTGTAAGATTTTGAGTTGCAAAATTCCTTTGCAATGCACTCCTTTGCATCAACTCCATAGGATTTTGAACGTGAGGTCCAACCTCTAGGTATTTGTTTCCTTTGAGAATTCCAATGCAATCTCTCCATTCCTCTGGCTACTTTCACACAATGTAAGTAGTATACAATCTCAAAATTCTTGTTTATTTCCTATGATCCATCGAAACACATGTTTTGTTGTTTTATTTCCAATGCAATTCAACATTACATGCCATTTAATCATGTTTTTTTTCTATTCCTATTTTTTTTTATTCCCATGTTTCAAAGGTTTAGTGTGGTTGTTCGTTTGATTCCAATGAAATTGAATGTGACATGACAGCGTGCTCTGTGGATGATGTTGTCATTAGTTATTCTCATAAATTGAATGTTGTAGACGCCTATAAATATAAATATAGGGAAATATACCAAAAATGTTAAGATATTTAGGATGTAGTGAGGTTTTTGGTGTGGTTTAGTGTCTCTTCAAGTATGTGGGTACATGGGGTATCACTGAATCCTCGTTTTCTTTCGTACACTCTTGCAATCATTATTTAGTAACTCTCCACTTCTTAAATGAGGTTCTTGGGTGGGAGCATGTTCATACAAAACGAGCGTGGGAGCATGTTCATACCAAATGGAGCAGATTTCCTTTCTTTTGGACTGGTTTTTGGCATGGTTCGAGTTACGGTAGAATTATCTTTTGCTTTAGAGTTTTACATCTTTGCTTGACAAGAAATAAAATGGCTAGTGAGAACCAATTTCAATCCCTTTGGAATTCACTGTTATATATAACTTTCGAACTTTGTGTAGTCTTGGAGCATTTTGCTTTCGTTGGGTAATGGGGCAAAGGTTGAGGTGTTTGGAACATAGTTGAGGACTTGGTTGTTGTGGATGGGATTAGTATGATGCACTAGTTTCACTTACATGAAAAATCAATATTTTCATTCGTAACCAAGGCTTCCGTTTTGACCTACAACATTACTCTTGTGCTTTTATTTGTAAGCTGGTAACCCCATCACAACTTCATCAAATCTAATTGGCTTTTTAATAGAAGTTGGGGTTATTCCAAAAAGAGAAAAAAAGACAACATGAGTATATAAACTGTGACTGTTGTTAATCGTGTATGTAACATGAGTATATGGTGCCATCTATACAAGTAGATAGAGAGCCTTGTCATGTTAGATGCCATATAGGAAACTTGGTAATGCAGTGTAGTTCTCTAGTAGGCACATATGTAATTCGACGCTGGTTCAACACTTCCTTTTCATACCTTCTTACATAGCATGTTAGGGTAGCTAGCTGTAGCAGCAGTAGAAGTAACAACAACGAAAGGTGCTGCCATTGCTCATTTCCAGAGCCTCATTGATGATACTACTATCGTCATAAGCACTTTGTGAGGCACCGTGAATTGGAGGTTGTCACAAATTGCACATAACTTTTATGCGGCCTTAACAGCATAAGTCCCATCGATGCAGTTTGCACGAGAGGGCAACCTATATGAAGGATACAATAGAATAAAATGGTTAGCCTATTTTTTATAGATCCATTGCATCATAACACAGTTCATTAGGAATAGTGGTATCGCCATGAACAACAGATTAGCACAAAGCATCTAGAGTCAATTCTAAGACTACTACAGAACATAAAAATTGTTAGGAGAGAAAACTAGAGTAATTTAGGGGATAACGGTGTGGTAGAAACATGATCAACAACTGTGGCACATATGTTAAACAAATAGACTAGGCAAGTGTCACATAAAAACCTGGGACATATATAGATAAAAGAATAAATTATAGATAAAATAAGAATGCCATTACACTTGCATATAATCAATACTCTTGAACTCACGCAAGTACTATAACAACAAATGCATCATTGTTAGGTGATTTAATGTCAATAACATTTTTCAAACTGAAATGGTTGGCACACATATTCCTACGTAGAAAATTATCAAAGTCTCCCTTGCATGAACAAAGATCTTAAGACCATTTGGCAAGAACTTATTGAAGGCAATGGGTAGCTCTGGATACCCATAAAAAACGATCCTCACATGATCAATCACCATGTAAATGCCAATCCTGCATAACCAGAAAATTCAACAATATTATTCACCTTGTTATCCATAAACAAGTCATAATAGTATGAGAATATCTTGCTCTATTCTAGTCAGCCATGTATAGTCATGCTAATTACTGACCTACCTCGGGAGAAACCTTTCATGATACCGCAGAACTGATTAAACTTCTTGAGATGATTTGCAAATTTGCTCTTGATGGTAAGAATGTACATTTATGCACTTACTTTTGTTACCATTTCCAACTTCGCTGATGGAGGCGTGGAAGTTGCTAGCTTAACCTGAAAGATCAACAAAATAAAGTATAATTAGTAATAAAGAATACAAGCAGGTGAAGAGAATAGCAAAATAAAAAAAACTATAGTGTTTTATTAAGAACAGGGTCACCAAGAACCATGCCCGTATATGGGCATGAGCAGAGCCCCGACCGCATAGGCCCCTTCAATCCAATCCAATATGTTCTAATATATTTAATGACAAACTCGTTCCATTTTTTAAAGTTCTTCTTCTCCACCTTTACTGATCTAGCTAGCTAGAACGACCTTGTTTTTCTTGGCTTTCATAAGCGTTTGATGAATAATCATAGCCACCTCAAGTACCCATAGCTCAAACACGCGTTCTAGGCATTGAAAATTCCATTTATATTTCATGAAGAATATATAGAATCATTGAATAAGGATGTAATGATCGTCCTAAGCTTAAACAAAGTGTCACCACCACTGCCGGCTAGTAAGCTTCCTCGGCCATCTATGTGTCTATCTCGTGTTCTCCCGCATAACTCTAATTGTCATTAGTTGCGCAATTGTTCATGCTTATTCTTTTTTGGTTACAGAGGGAGTTTGTTAGATAGATGATACTTCTTATGTGGATAAAGTAATAGTTTTTTTTATGTGGATAGAAGATCATTGGTTCCGCGGTGTACGAGCAAAGCATAGTGCGCAGCAATGGGAAGAGTGAATGTTAGGATTACCAAAATTTTTTTATGGAATAAGAAATTACGTATAATCGATGAAGTCAATTTTACTATAACCAAAATCCTAGACATTTCTAGATGTCATCGGTCCAACCAACAAATACCTACCGGTCTAACCATTGAGTTGCCATCTGTCCAACTACCTTGCTCCATTTGGTCCGATCGCCACCAAAATGCCTATTTAACTGCCTATAACCAAAGAAAAATAATCTCAACAAAAATCTTAAAAGTTAACAAAACTCTTAAAAATATATTAACTTTATTATATGAAGATGCTTCTACAAAGTACTTAGGAAGCACTCATTTATCAACTTTTGACTAAACTCATAACTCAAGTATAAACCCTAACTTTTTCTCTCTTCTAAAAGCGATTCATTGAGACCTAAACCGCCTCTCTATTTATACCCTTAGGTGGCTGAAAAAATCATGAATCCTACCTTAGGAAACTCTTTTATATAGGTATACAACTTATCTTTTTACAAATCCGAACTCTATCTTTCTAAACTTAGACTCCTTCCAAATTTAACTCTAATTTCTATATGCACACAATTTCTCTTATATACTATATAGTATCTTCATATCCACGTGAATTGATCTCTAGCCTTTAGTGTCCCACCTGATCTCTCAATCATCTAAACATTAACTTCTCCCAAGTTGACTCCCGATCCATCACCGATAAGATTCCCGAGACCTCAATACTCATCTACACATAAAAAACAATGAAACCATATTTGAGTACAAATTCTTTCTAACTTGACTTACAATAGCAAACAAACAGTATATCATACGCATATGAAATACATAGAAATCTTATCCATCAAGTATTCACCAAGAAATATAAAAATAACTCAAAACCAACTCCTCGCTAGAGTCTGCCAGTCGGACCGTTGGGTTGTCTGGTCTAACCATACCCATGCCTGCGGTCCGACTAGTCTCCATGGCTCGGTCCGACCGCATTCATATAGAACTATCCTAGACTTGTGCACTCACCCGCAATCTGACCGGCCTCTAGGCTCTGTCTGACTAGACAAAAACACTTCGTTCACAATCAATTTGAGCCAATTATTTATCACAAATTTTTAAATCAAGAAAATAATTTCACAAATGTAAAATATGTGGCATTAAGTGAAAATGGGATATATCCTTGGTCTATTATGTAACTTTAGTCAATATACATAGCCTAAAGTAAAATCTATTCTTTTACTTAGTGAAAATTTTTAATTAGAATGCCTTATTAAAGGTGCCCCTTAGGGTTCAGCCAAATGGCGAGCATCCACTCTTCATAGTCAACAGGCTTGTTGTTTAACCCAGCTATCTAGCCAAGATTCTTATGTTGTGGCCATTTCACCCTCCCCGGGTTGCCTACCACACGCGGCACTCTCGGTGCGCTATTGTAAATCATCTTAGGAATCCTTCCACATAGCGTTATGTATGATCAATTTGAGTGCTCAGATGACTGTCTTGTCATGTGTAGTCCACCTATCTAGTGTAATACATACAATGCCTACTCTTGTTAGGCATCTCCTTCCTCCAATGCAATCAACAATTATTCATTTTTCTTCTTCAAAGCTTTACTCTGGTAAGTGCTCTCCGGTGTTGGGGAGGGAGGATTTAGAACTCTAACTAAGGCTGTAACTAGATTCTACACTAGGCTAGAAATATTAACTCGATAAATCTAGTCCATGACCTAGGTTGATAACTGTTCACGCCAGATCTCACGCATCCCAGCATGAACACGTCGACGCCTGGAAGGTCTGCTTAGCTCCAGTGTAGGCCAGTCGGCTTCAATCCGTGGCTCGAGGTACGCGTGCCGGGGGTCGTGGAGTTTGATCGGCTCCGGCGCAATGGTACGGGTGCGGGTGTGCCAGTCAATTTGACCCAGCAATTAACAAGGAGATGAGACGAACAGGTCCATTAGACAGTGAGCCCATATAAGCGCTCGCTATCAGCTGGCTACCGATAGGATCGGGATGGCCATCGACCGCGCCCGGAAGACCCTTCGCTATCGGCTATTTGCCGATAGGAATCGAGATGTTCTTCAATCGGCTGGGGAGCCGATAAAGGCGTGGACAGGTGTCGATGAAGGATCGGCCACAGAGCCGATGGAGGAACCGAGGTGTACTCAGAGGATAGCAAAGTGCACAGGATCCCTCCGAATAGTCGATAGAAGTCGTAACGGTCGTTTATCGGCTAGAAAACCGATGAAGGCACATGCGGACTGGTAAGAAATCGTATTAAAAGGCACGAGCTGTAAAGCCGATGCCGCTCCAGATATGATAGCACAAGACCCGTCGTCCATCGTGACAGCACCGATAACACCAAACCTCGAAGATCGGACCTAACCGATACAGTACGAGGCCGAGGCCAACAACAATGATACGGAGGACGCCAGATCAGCTATGCTGAAGTAAAGACAGGAACGAACCCATCAGGTAGTTAAGCCGATAAGGGGACACCTCTATGAAGGTAGGCGCGTATCGGCTAGGAGACAGATGCGCTCAGCGTGGCACGTCAAGGGAAACCTCTAAAGGCCTAGCGCGTATCCGCCGAGGAGCCGATACGCTGGGCGTGAAGCTCAGAGCATGGATAACTCATCGGCTAGCACTCCGATGAGACGCCGTGCAAAAAACTATAAGCTTAAAGCTCAATCTAGTGTCGGCAGCCCCGTAGGTCAAATCTAACCGATGCAGCACAAAATTGACGATGGCAGAGGGAGCTTAACAGGCCGATAGGCTCTGCACGGACGAGATGCGATACATCTGACCGGCCTAAGAGGTCAAACCTAACTGATGCAGTCTTAGACGAAGCAAAACATATCGAGATAGTGGTGGGACTTATCCCTTCGCCGGAGATCGGACCTAATCGATGCAGCCCCGCGTCGAGAGCCAGATCCCGCCGGTAGAAACCTAGATGAACTAGGGTGGCGATGCGCCAAAATTGTATTGATCGAGAGATAGATTCTTTACATGTCTCCAGGGGTCTGATATTTATACCCTGGGATTACAGAGTCCGACGTGTTTTCAACCATCGGACGTTATTTCCTAACAAAAATAAAGGAAAATATCTCTAAAGAAGTTAGCTAACTAACTAAACCTTCCTAGTTAGATAAAATTACAATTTACAAAGATAAAATACCCTGCTGTAGATTCTATGGCTCCTCCATAAACTCGATCTTATCTAGATAGTCTTTCAATCTAGAACCGAGTCTTCCTTTGCTACCATCCAATTGGCTTCTTCACTGTAGTGATAGGACACCTCTCTAGCCGATCAGCTTTAGACGGTCCACCATCAGGCTGTCCAGATTTTGGCGTTAACAATAACCTATTTAATAGTAATGTAAAATGTAAAATAGATATACTATTTTATATTACAAGAATATCGCATAACAATATGAGAGAAAAGGACAAATAGCATACTAGCTAGCCCATTATTATAGCCCAATAGCCTTATGCAACCCATAAAGTCTTACAACCTCTATTTATGTGCCCTAAAGTGTGCACCACACTTAGTGTCCTCGTCCTCATCTCTCCCCACATGCGCCACCTCTCCCTCACACTACTTGAGTTCCTCCCATACCATAACTCCATCATGTGCTTGTTCAGCCCCTGCCCTCCAACCCTTCCCACACATAGACACACATATCATGTCCTGCTCAAAATAGATCTACACAAAGGGGAGGGCACAAGGGATAGATCTACCATGCTTGTCAACTTTGAATCTTCAATTTGGACAACAAGTCATTGGGGGGCGGGGCAAGGGAGATGGATCGACCAACAAACTAGGTAGCCTTGCTAAGAACGAGATCTTAAATCATGCCCAAATAATCAAATTTAAAATTTGCAAACCACCAAACTGATAAAATTGTAAACTTCACTCAATTGGAAATTAACAAGAAAAAGGATTAAAACAAGAAGATGATAAGAAGGCAGTAGGTAACTGACATCTACTCTGCCTGATGAGTTCTACCTCTCCGTCTTCCTCACCTTCGGCGGTAGTTCATCGCCACAAGATAGCAACATGACGATGTCCTTCACAGGGCTTTCTTGGTCCAAAGGAGATGGCCAAGTCGATGCTAGGCGAGAGGTTCCCGAAGCTAGGCCTTGGCGAGACGAAGCTATCGGAGATGAGCTAGGTCGAGTCGGTGGCGTGGTTTTCCAGGCTTAGCTCGGTGGAGGGGCTAACCAGTCATGACTCCAAGACAAAACACTATGCCAAGAGCAAGTCGGACTACGTGCAGTCGCCTATTACGAGGGACGCCGTGGCGGCGATCATCCGGTACAAGCCGGCCGACGGGGTACGTAATCCTTGACCCCTACGGTGGCGCCATGGTACGGGTGGGGAGCGCGAACACGCCATTCCCTCACCGCGCCGACAACCTGTACAAAGTCCAATATGGCGTGACCTAGGAGGTCGGCGACAATGGTGGTGAGGCACATAGGGCGTGGCTGCAGGCGCTGTACACGTACATGGCGCTGCATGTGTGAAGGACCAAAAATGGTGACCAGAGGGGGTGAATGGAGCCTTAACTTTTGCACGAGATATTTGGTGGTTGTCCCAAAATCAACTCTAAAAAGCACACGTAGATCTATAGGTTTTCCAAATATCTCAAGAAGATTATCGCCTAAAACTGAATCAAGTCAAAAAAAAGAGAACAAAGAAGAGTGAAAAACCACTAATATTTCTTCTAAAAATCTTATTCGCCTCAATCTATGAACTCGTGAGAAGCTAGATGATTTTTTTATGCGAAGATTCAACTCACTTCCTAGTTCATCTCAAATAAACACATTTGAATCAAAATCTCTGAAACTCAAGATTCAACCTAAAACGTCAGAAGGATAAAACCAAGAACACGAAAAACACCGACGGGGTTTGAATAAACAGTTCAAATAAAATGATCTATGCACCCATGAGAAGTTAGACGATTTTCTTTGGTGCAAAGATTCAACTCACATCCTAGTTCATCCCAAATAAATAGATCTTTAAAAAAAACCCAAAAACTTAGGATGCAACTCAAAACATTGAAAGTGTTAAACCAAGAACACGAAGAACACTAACGGGATTTGAATAAACAGTTCAAATAAACCGATCTGAACCAAAAACCCCCAAAACTCAAGATCCAACTCAAAACATCGGAAGGGGAAAATCAAGAACGCGAAGAACACCGATGGGATTTGAACAAACTGCTCACAAATCAAATCTCAGAGGATACCAGGAGGTTAGGGCCTCCATTCCCGCACACAATCTTTAGTTCTTTTACACAGATGCGGTGGATTATAGCACCGTAGAGAGATCGAGCAAGGAAAATCCTAACGAGAGACTCGACGGACTCGAGAAGAGCAAGAAAGAAAAAGAAAAAGGGACAAAGGAAAATGGAAAACCCTCGCAGCACTCGGACATTCCAAAAAGTGCTGACGTGGCACCCTCACCCTATATATACCAGCGCTTCATGCGAAATTCCAATTCTTTCCTTTCATTATAACAGGCTGAAATAGTATCCGGAGGGCATAATGGTCCAACTCTTTCAGGCAATCAGATGGCCACGCTTCCTGCACAAATTTGCTTCATCTTGGAGCAATCTTTGTGATTTCGCCACGTGTCGCCCCGTTCCTTCTCTTAACTTGGGTTTTGAGGCCAAACCAGCAAAACCGTCACCCGATGGTTTTGAGGCTCAATCCACCAAACCCCTCCGATGTCGATGCATGTCCAACCTCCGCCAAGCTCGACGCCTTCGCCGTCCTTCTTGACTTGATCGATGTTGTCTTCATCACCCATGTACACTTGACTTGTCGATGTCCCCAGGTGTCAGCCATCGCGGCTAGTCCTCCGACGCTCCCGTTCCTCAGTCCAACCCTCACGTCTGTCCTTCACCGCTCCCAGTCCATCGGCACGGCCCATCTCTACTTGACTTCACCTCGCCATTGACCACTGCCTCCGAGCTCCACACCTTCACACCACAAGCCATGAGACATGTTGCAGAAACACACTGAACCCAAATTGTTAGCACGTTGACAATCACTCATCACTACAACGAAGCACAAGTGCACATACCAACCTTGTGTTCGCAATATCCTCCTTGATGATTGCATTTTCAACATTAACACATAACAACTGAACAATAGAAACCAGAGAAAAGAAAGAAGAAAAAACAACTGACCCAAATGACCAAAAACCGCAGAAAGGCCAACATAGAGTAGGCACCAACTCAAGCCCTCAACAAGAGGCAAACATGGGCTCAACACAGCTAGCAAAGCAACTCAAATGCAACCTCACAAATGTATGCACTCTCAACATTCTACCCCTTTGGGTGGGTTGTGTGAACCATTCTTCCTCTTGTTGACACATGCACACATCAAGATAGCCTAAAAACTGTAACTCCTCCTCAAAAGATGCTATGAATGCATATGAATACAGAAGTTTTAGGAGTATAGCAATTAGAGGTAAAAGATGTTCTAACTGGTGCTATTGGGTGAGTAAGCAATACTGTTAAGTGCTATCAAGTGAAACGAAATATGAATAATAAGCACATTTAAGCAGTTTTAAGCAATTCAAGAAATGATTCACCACTCAGGTAGCACATAGCAAGTATAAGGAGGAAATCAACCTGACGCTAACATGTATACACAAGACAAACTACCCCAAGCAGCGGTCACACATCATGTCAGAGACGAACCTAACACTTGTGTTTGAGCAAACTTATTAAGATTTTACAAGTTTCAATAAATCACAAGTATTAGTCAAACACATATGTGCAAGAGGTTGTAAGGACTGTCATACCTAACTTTTCAACCATATAGAACCTATGTCAAAGATAATCAGAAGCTCAAAACAACAGTTTCAGTCATCCACTACAAGGTTCAAGTTCATCCCAAGTGCAATAGGAAGCAGTCTTGATATCCTGATGTGGGATAGTATATACCCATCTCGGTCTTTTCTCATCACTTAAACTAGATTTCAAAATTTTAGCATAAGAATATCAGAGTGGTCCAAGCAAGTGAATGACTCAAAAGCAAGAGACAACAACATAGCATATACATGATATCAACAGGAATTTCAATCATCCTACAAATGCTAGTTGCCAATCCCAGTGGTGAACGTATTTTCAAAGTTCATCAAGAATTAATCATGTTCACAGATTTAAAAATAGGCTTAGCTCACAACATGTATCAAGTATTCAAAGAGAGCCTAAGCTATGAGCACCATCATGCACACGCATAACATACCAAAGAGAGCATAATTTCATCCTGATAGCTAGATTCATGAAGCTCACAATATTCTCTATAATACACGATGCAATGCAATGCAGTTGTGATACAAAAACTGAAAGTAAAACCATATTACAAAAACAACTACCAAAAACTATTATACAAGAACCAAACCTTCCCTTCACTTAAAAGGGAAGCACACCCCTAGTTCTCCTCGCAGCCAGAAAAAAGGCGCTTGATCTAGGGGTTTTGTGAAAATATCGACAAGCAATTTGGAGGTATCTATGTAGCAAAGATCAATATCCCCTTTCTCATAGTAGTCATGAAGGAAATGAAAATGGATATCAATGTGTTTGGTTTTGGATGTAGAACTGGGTTCTTTGCCACTCTTATAGCATTGGTACTACCACAAAGAAGTGGGACTCTCTGGAAGCTCAACCCAAAATCTCTCAAAATGTAAGTCATCCAAACCAGCTGGGAGCAACAACTAGCAGCAACAATATATTCGGCTTCCGTGGTTGACTGGGCTACGCTAGTTTGCTTGCAAGAGGACCAAGAGACAAGAGAAGACCCCAAGAATTAACACATACCAGAAGTAGACTTGCGCTCCAGACAACAACCAACGAAATCTGCATCCGAATAACCACAAAGCATGAGAGTTGAAGAAGAGGAATACCACAAACCAAACTTGGGTGTGAAGCGAAGGTATCTCATTAATCTTTTGACCTCCTGCTTGTGGGAAGTGCGCAGCAAAGATTGGAACCGAGCGCACAAACACACGACAAACTATATGTTTGGCCTCGTCGCTGTTAAGTACAGGAGTGAGTCAATCATGCTCCTGTACTCCTTCTGGTCCACCGGCTCTATGGTGCACATGGGCATCAAAAGAGGCTTAGCCTTGCCCATGTCAAACTTCTTCAAAATGTCCTTCGTGTACTTACTTTGATGCACAAACGTCCCCTCCTGAGTCTACTTGATTTGCAACCCGAGGAAGAAATTAAGCTCACCCATCATGCTCATCTCGAACTCCCTACTCATTGTATCTACAAACTTGGCAAAAAAGGCATGAGATGAACCACCAAAAATGATATCATCCACATATATTTGAACAATGAGAGTGTCAATGCCTTGCTTGAGGAGGAAAAGCGTTTTATCAACCGATCCCATTTTAAAACCCTTTGCAACCAAAAACGTTTTTAAACGCTCATACCAGGCTCTAGAGGCTTGTTTCAAACCATGCAACGCTTTTTGAAGTTTAAAGACATGGTTTGGGAACTTGGGATTTTTGAATCCAGGAGGTTGCTTGACATATACCTCTTCCTCTATGTACCCATTTAAGAAAGCACTTTGGCATTCATTTGAAAAAGGTTTAAACCCTTTGAAGCAACAAATGCTAAAAGGATCCTAATAGCTTCTAAACAGGCAACAGGAATAAAGGTTTCTTCATAATCAATACCCTTCTTCTGGCAAAAACCTTGGGCTACTAACCTAGCCTTATTCCTCACTACCATCCCATCTTCACTCTGTTTGTTTTTGAATATCCACTTGGTTCCTATGGGATGACAATCTAGTGGAGGTGGTACTAAGACCCAAACATGGTTTCGTTCAAAGTTTTCTAACTCCTCATGCATGGTATTAACCCAATCAGGATTAGAATCTCGGGGCTCAAATGATGCAACAAATGCAGAATGGGCAAAGTGTGAGATTTGATAGGACCTGAACCGCGTGACTCACTGGTCAATATTGCCAATTATGGTCTGAGGTGGATGGTGATGCTGAATGTGGCATGGAGCCTCCCTGGAGGATGTCGCCTCCTCCTCAATAGTAGCTGATACTTCCTCAGGTGCAGCCGACATGGGCTGAGAGAGCTGCTCGAACGGTCCCCAAGTAATGGAAGAAGAAGGGTCAAGACCGTTAGCTGAAGTTGTTGAGCAGCTGATGGAGTCGGCTCAAGATCACTCCAATCGTCGTCTTCCTGCTCGTCCTATAAAAAGATGCTTTTACCAATTTCCTGCTCACCTGCACGCTCAAAGACAAAAATTGAACATGACATTGTTTCATTGAAGGTGACCTCGCAGGTCTCCACAACTCAGGTAGTCTCTAGGTTAAGAACATGATATTCATGTGAATGAAGTGCATAACCTAGAAAGATGCCATCTGAAGATCTGGACTCAAACTTGTCCAAAATACCTTGTTTCAGGATAAAACACTTGCATCCAAACACTCTAAAATGACTCACCTTGGGTGGACGTCCAAACCGCAACTCAAAAGAAGTTTTCTTCATGAAAGCCCGAAGGAAAATGTGATTTGAAACATAGCATGTGGTGTTGATCGCTTCGGCCCAATATCGATTAGGAGTCCTATGTTCATCAAGCATCGTCCTAGCCATCTCAACAAGGGTTCGATTCTTGCGCTCAACAACACCGTTTTGCTGGGGAACATAAGGAAAGGAGAACTGATAGTCAAGGCCCAATGAAGCACAAAAGATTTTAAAATGAGTATTCTTAAATTCAGTACCATTGTCACTGCACTCTCATAGCATTCTTAGAAAACTCATTTTTCAACCAAAAAATTAAGTCCCAAACATGAGAAAAGACCTCATCTTTACTTTCCAAGAAAAACACCTAAGAATATTGTGAAAAATTGTCAACGATCACAAGAACGTACCATTTTCCACCTACTGACCGAACCAGAGTTGGACCAACTGTGTCCATGTGAAGTAGCTCGTCGGGTTCCCTGGTCATGACCTGGTTCACAAGGGGGTGAGAAGCAGCAACCATTTTCCCATGACGACATGGATGACAAACCAAATCCTTCTCAGATTTCAACTTGGACAATCCTCGGACTACATCAAGTAAGCTCAACCTAACTAGTAAATCAAAACTCAAATAACCTAGTCTCCTATGCCACTTCCACAATTCAGAGGAGGATCCAGCCACCAAGCAGCGAGATGATGCAAAACAGTGAGAAAAGTCAGCTCGAAAGACACGGCCGAATAGGACAATTTGACAGACAAGATTATCCTGAGAATCAAGCACTCAAGACAAGCTGGTCTTAAAACACACTTCAAAACCGTCCCTAAGGAGTTGCAAAACAGAAAGCAGATTGAAGTGTAAATTTGAAACCAAGGCAACATCCTTGAGAACAAAATTCTCGTTGAGCCAGATGGATCTAAGAGATACCACTTTACCTTTGCTATTGTCCCCAAATGTGATGTACTCCTTGTGTTTCACAGGGTTGAGGCTAGAGAACCATTTTGAATATTCGGTCATGTGGTGCGAACAACCAAAATCAATGAGCCACGTGTTCTCCAGGCCTCCGTCCTACTCAATAGAAAGAAAGAGAATGAGTAAATGGCACAACACTGGGGTTAATAAACTATGAAGGATACCAGTGTTGAGTCATTTGCCCTGGAAAAGGGTTAGAAAAAGCACCAAGCATACCCAATCCCATTTGAGGAAAGCAATCACCATGAGGGAGAATACATGGTCTGCTAGAGTTGTGGGACTGAAAGCCACTGTCACGGGATCCATGGTCATATTGACCACGACCTGAACCCCGTCGGGCATGACCACCACATGATCTTGCACCCTGAGGCTTAGCACATTGAGGCATTGTACCTCTAGGTTTAGCAGTGTTCCTCTGAATAGGCAGTACATGTACACCATGAGGAGGACAATACATGTTCCGGTTGTTCAGCTTGTACTCTCACCGCTCATCTCTCTTCCTCCTAAAGCAGAACTCAGCAAGGTGACCACCCTTTTTGCTATACCCACAGTGATATCTCACCTCTCTCTTGGGTAGTTGGTTCACTCTCTTGCAGGTATGATTTACTCTTATTGTCTGTTTGGCCCTAGGAAGGGAATTCTTAAAGATATTTGGCAAAATGTCAAGTGGATTCCTGAGATAGTTAGGTTTTGGAATCCACACTTGTTTCTGGGGTGGAGCTTTTGGAGGTTCAACAAACACTCCATCCTTAACAGTGGGCTGGGTGGGTTTAGGTGGATTGATTTTGATTAGCTTTGGAGTGGTTGAAGGTTTCTCACATGGTTTCAAACTACTGCACTTACCAACCTTGCCATAGAGATGTTCATTTTTCCCAACTGGAACAAAACCTACACCCAATCCACCAATTCCCCTTTTTAATTGGTTGACCATCATGCCCAACTGCGGCTCTCTGCAAGACACCCAGCTCAAGATGGTTCAAAGGTATGTGTTTTCTTTGTCGAATCTCATCTTGTTGTGCCTTTTGGACTCAAGCTCTAACTCTAACCTCTCATAAAGCTCACACTTAACAACAATTGTGCTATCAGAACTGGCCTTCTCAAGAAAAGAGATTTTGGCATTCTTCTCTACCTACTCAGATTGCAAGCCTGAGCAGGACTTGCATGCACCCAACAAGAGAGAACTAGGTTTCAGCTTTTCATTCTCATCAAGCAAAGCAGCATACTTGGATTGCAAAAAAGCAAAACTAGACATGTAAATAGCACAAGAATTGCATTCACCCTCATCAGACACTACAATAGCATTCTTATTGGCAACCTCAAGCTCCTTAAGTGCCACTTCTTGCTTGTCCTTAAACTCTTTCCACTCATGAGCAGCAAGCTTAAGAAGCTTATCCTGGTTGATCAAAGCATCACTCAAAGTTTCTACTTCAATGGTAAGAGCGTCAACAGAAGATGATACCTTAAGAGTGTCATCATCGCTAAGAGCCTCATCCTTGCCGGTCTCCACCTTTTTACCAATCACCATGGTGTAGAAACCTCCGTGAGTAGAGTCAGCGAGGAAGCAAAGGCCATTCATCTTGTCCTCAAGCTTCCTCTCAGACTCATCCTCTCTCGAAGAGGAAGAAGCGTGACAGTCATCGAAGTCGTTGTCGAGGTCGCTGAGTGAGGTGAGGAAGGCATACTACTGGACCTTCACCTTCTTGACAAACTTCTTGACTACCTTCTTATCGAACCCTTCCTTGGACTTGTACTCACGCTTGTCCTTATGCTTGCCAGAGTCGTACTTGTTGGAGGAGTGCTTGTTCTTCTTGAGGCAATTGGCGATGAAGTAGTCAATCTCCACAGCCAAAACATTCCTCCTTTGGACTACCGCGCCAGTGGCTCATGTGGTTGTTGTGGAAACGCAAGAACCGCCTGATGACAAGTGCTCGCTCTTCATCTCCAAGCACCTCCATCTGCTCTTCTGTGACAGACACCAAAGAAGACAAGGCAAAAGATAGCTGTGAAGGATTAGTCAAGAAACTTGAACTTCTAGTACCTGAAACCAAAGCCATGGTTGGTGCAGAGGGATCCTTGATCTTAGCTTAAGTCTGGTAATCAATCTCGGTGGACTTGAGCTTGCTGAAAAGCTCATCCACTGTGAGGGTCTCGTAGTTGGTTGACTCAATGATAGTAAAGACCTTCACATCCCAAACCCTCCGATCTAGTGCGTGTAGTAACTTGAGAGCCCTCTCATGATTATCATAGGGTAGATGTGGCTTATTTGCCCATATCATGTTCACAATTGACTGGAAGCGAGAAAACATAGAATCGACAGATTCGCCAGCCAACTGAGAAAAGTTCTCATACTCACAACAGTATATCTCAAAGAGCCTGGTCTTGACCTGTGCGGTCCTCTCGTGATAGCTTTGAAGACTCACCTAGATATCTCGAGCCATAGCACAATCAGATACTTGCTCAAATTCTGAAAGCGAAAGAGTAGCAAAAGGAGCATTTATTGCTTGACTATTTGCATTGTGCTGATCCTTCTGCTCCGGAGTGATGCGAACACGAGGTTCAAGCACAACGCAAGTAGCGTCCTAACAAATCTCCCACTCCCACAAACCCAAGCTCTGAAGATATGCAGATATGTGGATCTTCCAGTATGAGTAGTTGGTTCCATCGAAAGATGGTGGTTTGCCGGAGTTGCGCTCCATGTCCCCTTCGCAGATCACAGAACAAGTAAGGTGGAATGATCCTTAACCCGCTCTGATACCAATTGAAGGACCAAAAATGGCGACCAGAGGGGGGTGAATGGGAGCCTTAACTTTTGAGCGAGATATTTGGAGGCTGTCCCAAAATCAACTCTAAAAAGCAGTCACAAGCAGATCTATAAGTTTTATAACTAATAGATGAGCTATCTCAAGGAGATCATTGCCCAAAACTGAATCGAGTCAAAAAGAGAATAAAGAATAGTGAAAAACCACCGGTATTTCTTCCCAAAAGTCTGATTCGCCCCGATCTATAAACTTGTGAGAAGCTAGACGATTTCCTATGGTGCAAAGATTGAACTCACCACCTAGTTCATCCCAAATAAACACATCTGAATCAAAACAACAGAAACTCAAGATTCAACCTAAAACTTTGGAAAGATAAAACCAAGAACGCGAAGAACACCAATGGGGTTTAAATAAACAGTTCAAATAAATCGATCTATGCACTCGTGAGAAATTAGATGATTTCCTTTGGAGCAAAGATTCAACTCACATCCTAGTTCATCCCAAATAAACATATCTAAATAAAAAAACCCCAAAATTCAAGATCCAACTCAAAACGTCAGAAAGGTTAAACCAAGGACACGAATAACACCGACGGGATCTGAATAAATAGTACAAATAAACCGATCTGAACCAAAAACGTCGAAAAGGGAAAATCAAGAACACAAAGAACACCGATAAGATTTGAATAAATTGCTCACAAATCAAATCCCAGAGGACACCAGGAGGTTAGGGCCTCCATTCCCGCACACAATCTTTTTTAGTTCTTTTACACAGATGCAGTGGATTACAGCGCCACGGAGAGATCGAGCAATAAAAATCCTAACCAGAGACACGACGGACTCAAGAAGAGCGAGAAAGAAAAAGAAAAAAGGAAAAAGGAAAATGAAAAACCCTCACAGTGCTTGGACATTCCATAATGCACTGACGTGGCACCCTTACCCTATATATACCAGCGCTTTATGCGAAATTCTAATTCTACCCTTTCAGTATAACAGGCTAAAATAGTATCTGGAGGGCATAATTGTCCAACTTTTTTTAGGCGATCGGATGACCATGTTTCCTGCACAAATTTGCTTCGTCTTGGAGTAACCTTTGTGATTTCACCACGTGTCACCCCATTCCTCCTCGAAACTTGGGTTTTGAGGCCAAACCCACAAAACCATCACCCGGTGGTTTTGAGGCTCAATCCACCAAACCCCTCCAATGTCAACGCGTGTCCGAACTCCGCCAAGCTCGATGCCTACGCCTTCTTTCTTGACTTGATCAACGCTATCTTCATCACCCATATATACTTGTACTTATCAATGTTCCCAGGTGTCAGCTATCGCCGCCGGTCCTCCGGCGCTCCGGTTCCTCAGTCCAAGCCTCATGTCCGTCCTTCACCGCTCCTATTCCATCGGCACGGCCCGTCTCTACTTGTCCTTCATCTCACCATCGACCACATCCTCCGAGCTTCACACCTGCACACCACAAGCCACGAGACATATTGCAGAAACACACTCAACCCGAAGTGTCAACACGTTAATAATTACTCATCACTACAACGAAGCACAAGGGCACATATCAATCTTATGTTTGCAACATGTCCAAGAACACGTGCGCCTATGTATGTCAACTACATTGACCTCGACCTCAGCCCCAACGCTCTCGCCGGGAACATGTCGTCGTCGTCATCACCGGTGCGCCGAGCATAGTCGACATGGGGCAGGGCGTACTTCTTGTCAGCGAACTTCAACCGGCTTGTCCGGGCCAAGACACTCATCAACCCTTCCAATGTCTTCAATAATTCTCAGATCATTCCACCGTTAGAAATATAGAGTAGCAATAATTTTTTTGCCTGTAGGAATACATGGTTGAAGAGTGTCTGCTGCCATGAAAATATCTGAAATTTTCAAATCAAGCATACATTTGATCTGAGAATAATATGATATAAAAATACTGGCAATTAGGAATAGCTAAGAAAAACATTGGTGATATGTCCATGATAATGCCCATAAAATCCTAGCGATATCTTCTTGATCAAGATATGATATATCAATTGTACCACTATAAAATATGTCTATACATATATCGTACCCATACAATCTTGGTCTACCTCCATAATACCATATAAATGTATGCAGACGATACATGTATGATACCGCCAGAAACCTCGGCATTAACTTTGATATCACTATTAAATTATTCTGTAGCGGCACTCATACATTCATAACACGCACCGATATAGAATACAATTTTGCAAACGGTTGATAACCCATTTATAGAGAGCATTTACAGAGCCGTATGTAGTCCAAGGCATGCGGAAATCGGCTATTTACATAGGCAAAAAAACAAACCACCTGTAAAAAAACTTTATATAGCAGACATTTTAAGCAACCGCCTGTGAAATTTCCATTATCACTGTGTTTGCTAAGACAACTGTATGTAAAAACAGTTTTCCTAAGTTGTTTTGTTAAGACAACCACCTACATTGTTATAATATGGCAAAAAAAAGAAAAGAAAAATCTAGCTACTCTACATCACAATATGCACTCATACAAAAATAGCAAGTTTTATCTATTGACTTGCACAGCATTCTAATATGCATCATCCACATTATATATTCACATCCACACATGCTGAGATCCACATCCACATTTTCATTCACTTAAAAAGTTAACATTGACACTTAGTGGGTGTTTGGTTGTATGTCTCAAGTTACAAGCCACCTTATGCGTGCCACACTTTCTTAATCAACTATTTGGTTAATGCTATAGTTGCAGCTCGCTACACTTTTTAACCCATTGACTCCACATATCAATGACATAATTTCCTAGTTAAACTTTTCTAAAGTGTAGCTATCATTGCTAGCCACACTTCTTGTGGTGAGCTACACTTTGCCTAAGTTGAGGTTTGGCAAAGTTAGCCATCAATCATACAAAGCATGCATTAAATTCACATGGAGTTTGAAGTCATACACATTCAATCTCTACAGCATACTTGCATGAGAAATCTACTCTGAATCCTATCTGCGATGTCTATACCGAACATCTGTTCAATATTAATTAATGCATATAAGTATTTTGTTTTGCATCAACATAGCTATCCATTATGCCTCTAGATATTGTGAAATGGTTTTCCTCCGAATAAAAATATATGAAGGACTGAGCATTGCCTTCTTCAACTAGATATGGATTAGGGTAAGTGAATTGATACCATAGCTTATTTATCTCACCTTAAGTAAGATGTATTGTAAAATAGGCTTCGTTAGCACATTCGGAGCATCACCTTAAACACAAACAAACAAAATAATTGTTAGTAATAATATAATTGCAAAGTATATAAGTGCAAAAAGACGAGATTAATATATCACTTCAATCGGATAGGCGTCAGAAACCTTGAGAGGCATATTTACCACATTATTGTTATCTTCCATGGACACCTCCTAGCACTCCTTGTCTTCACTGGTGATGATGTACTAGGGCTTCTACAATGAATCCATAGACAATGGAAATAGAGAGGAGAAAGAGAAAGACACGAGTGTGGTGAGAATAGCCACATTGTCCTCTATTTATTGAAAAATAGGTGGAGAATGGAGGTGAGGAGGTGCGGAGTGGTAGTGGATGATGCAACCGATATCCAGTGGTTTGACTTTTGAGGAGCTCATGTGATCATCGATGGAAGTGGAAGTAATTAAAGTAGTAGTGCAAGAAAGACGAAAGGACAAGACACAATCAAGGAGTTATAAGAGCGTCGTTGGAAGAAAAAAGCATTCATAGGTGGATGTCTTAAGATGACCGTATATGTAAATACATCTATTGGTGGTTCATTAAGACATCCGCTTGTGAGAATCCCATTATCATAGGTGGTCCCATATGAAAATTAACAACATGTGATAATATGTTTACACAAGCAGCCCATTACCCCCTCACCCTAGCAAACTTACGGTAGGTGGTTTCCCTTTTGCACCGCTTGTGGAGTTAAGGGGAGGGGTTTACAAAAATCGTTTTTATAGTAGTGATGTCGAGGTAGCATGATAACTTACTATATGAAATGATATGATGTGCATCGTATCTCAATATTTTTGTAATTCTAACTATTTGTATTTGTATTGTTCTTTTGCACAGACTTTGATTTTTTTTCTTTTGATATTTGTCGGTACACAACCAGAAAAAATTATCAAGTCCACCATAGCATTATATCATATTTATCATCTTACATACCTTGCTAGTGTAGCTACAAAATCAACCTTGCTAGTGTAGCAACAACAGCAGCAACAACAAAATAAGATCATGCTGTTAGCTATTTTTTTAGCCTCATTGATGATGATGCTATCATCAAATTAAAGCCCGATTGTTGTGGTACCGTGGATTGTGAAATTGAGATAAATCACGAACTGCACCTCCTTTTACGGTACCTTAAGCAGCATTGGCCCTATTGTTGAAGTGTTGCACAGGCTAGGGTAGTCTGTTTGCAGCATAAAACACAATAAAATGGTTTTGCTTATGTTCTAATGGATCTATTGCATCCTAAGAGAGTTTATCAAACACAGTGGTATCACACTAGATAATAGATTAGGGCAAAGCAACTTAGAATCAATTGAAATCAATTACAAGAGAAAGCTAGAGTAACTTAGGACACAATAGTATGTTAGAAACATGGTTAACAACTACAACAAATCTATGTTGAACAAACATACTAGACAAGTGCCACATGAAAATATGGGACACTCACACAAGTACTACAAACACAAATGTAACATTATTAAATGATTTATAGTATTTCTTAAAGTGAAATTGTTGACACACATAAACCAACTTAGAAAAAGTAATCAAAGATAAATTTGTAGCTAACAAGTTAGACCCTTGAATGAAAAAAGATCTTTAGACTAGGTCCTTGTGACTAGATCCTTGTCCTTTATCAAATTACACCTTGTAGAAAGAACTTATTGAAGGTAATGAGTATCTCTAGATACCCTTTAAAAAATTGAAGGTAATGAGTAGCTCCAGATACCCTTCAAAAAGGATTCTCACGTAGTCAACGACAGTGTAAATACCAATCCTACATAACTGAAAAATCCATAAGATATTTTTATATAATTATCCATAAGCAAGTCATAACAACACATGATTTCTCACTCTATTCTAATTATTCTAATTAGTCATTATTTTCCACAAAATCAACATGTGCTCATGCTTATAACTGACCTACCCCTAGAGAACTCTTTTAGGATGAAAATTAACTAATAAAACTTATCGGGATGGTTTTGAAATGTGTTCTTGGTATGTAGTCTATTGCATCTTCTAGTGTCACTCGTTGCACCTCTTCTGATGGAGGAATGGAAGTTGGTGGCTTAACTGATCTGTCTAAGATAAGGAGATCGATAAAAGATATTACTACTAAAGAATGCAAACTGATGAAGAAGATAGCATAAAAAAACTAGAGCCTTTTAGTAAGAATCAAGGTCATCAGCAACTTTTTTGAGGATTGGGGTCAATTGATACAACAACCCTATTTATGAATATATGCATTACATAGTGCTATAGGACAAACATTTGAAATACAACACCAAATTCAACGTAAGCTAAATAAAAACAAAGTAAAAACACAAAAAAAACAGGTGTAGTACCTTAAGGTATCTACCTAAAATAGAAAAAGATCAGTTTGCTTTAAATCTAATGAATTGAATCATAGTGAAAAATTAAAGATAGATTCATATCATATATATTTAACAATTAGCGTAATTAGTTTGTACCTAATTGACACTTTTCTTAAGCACCTTATAGTGTGGCCGAGCGGCCAGCATCCATTCTCAACGGTTGATATATAACATCTTATCATTCCTTAGCCCAACGATCTAGAATAGGTTCATGGCTAGATTGCCCTCAACTCTCTGACTTGCCTGACCACATGTAACACATTATATGCGCAATCGCCCCATGATTGTCCTAAGAATCCTTACACATAACCATATGTCCATCAATTTGAGTACTCATATGACTTATTATGTCCTATGTGTAATGTATACAAGGCCCACTACCCCCTATCCACTCACAAGATATGAGAATTGAGAGAAAAGGACAAATAGATTGCTAGCCAACTCACTATTCCAACCCAGTAGCCCATATAGTCAAACAACCACATGTGTTATATGTGCCCTAAAGTGTGTGTCATATCTAGCGTCCTTAGCCCACACTGCCACCTTGCCCTCATTCCCCCTGGGTCTCCAACTCAAAATAGATCTAGCACAAAGAAGGGGACACAAGAGATAGTCACAAAGCAAATGAAGGAGTTTTGCAAGCACTAATAGAACACCACTCTGTCATTTTTACAAGCTGACCAAAAGAAGACGTACCTATAAAAATATACCAAGTGGTCCACTTATACTGTCTAGGCGCGACGGTACAGGTGCGGGCGTGCCAGTCAATTTGACCCTGCAATTGACAAAGAGGTGAGACGAATAGGTCCGTCGGATGGAGGGCCGATACAGGCGCTCGCTGTCGGCTAGCTGCCGATAGAATCGGGATGGCCATCGGCCGCGCCCGGAAGACCCTTCGCTATCGGCTATTTGCCGATAGGAATCGAGAAGCTCTTCAATCGACTCGGGAGCCGATGAAGACGTGGACAGGTGTCAATGAGGGATCGGTCGTAGAGCCGATGGAAGAACCAGGGTGTACTCATAGGATAGCAAAGCGCACTGGATCCCTCCGGATAGTCGACGGAAGCCGTAACGGTCGTTCATCGGCTAGAAAACCGATGAAGACACATGCGGATTGGTAAGGAATCGTATTAAAAGGCACAGGCTGCAAAGCCGATGCCGCTCCGGATATGACAGCACGAGACCCGTCGCTTGCCGTGACAGTGCCAATAACACTGAACCTCGAAGATTGGACCTAACCGAGATAGTGCGAGGCCGAGGCCAACAGCAACGATACAGAGGACGCCAGATCAGCTATGCTGAACTAAAGACAGGAACGAACCCATCGGCTAGCTGAACCGATAAGGGGACGCCTCTATGAAGGCAGGTGCGTATTGGCTAGGAAACCGATGCACTTGGTGTGGTGCGTCAAGGAAAACCTTTAAAGGTCTGGCGCGTATCCGCCGAGGAGCCGATACGCTGGGCGTGAAGCTCAGAGCATGGATAACTCATCGGCTAGCACTCCGATGATACGACGTGCAGAAAACTATAAGCCTGAAGCTCAATCTACCGTCGGTAGCCCCGTAGGTCGAACCTAACCGATGCAGCACGAAATTGACGACGGCAGAGGGAGCTTAACAGGCTGATAGACCCTGCACGAAAGTGACGCGATACATCTGATCGGCCTAAGAGGTCGAACCTAACCGATGCAGCCTTAGACAGAGCAGAACATATCGAGATAGTGGCGGGACTTACCCCTTCGTCGGAGATTGAACTTAACCGATGCAGCCCCGCGTCGAGAGCCAGAACCCACCAGTAGAAACCTAGATGAACTAGGGTGGCGATGCGCTAAAATTGTATTGATCGAGAGATGATTTACATATCTCTAGGGGTCTGATATTTATACCCTGGGTTTATAGAGTCCGACGCATTTTCAACCATCGGACGTTATTTCCTAACAAAAATAAAGAAAAATATCTCTAAAGAAGTTAACTAACTAACTAAACGTTCCTAATTAGATAAGATTACAATTTATAAAGATAAAATACCCTGCCGTGGATTCCACGGCTCCTCCGTAAACTCTATTTTATCTGGATAGTCTTCCAATCTGGAAGGCATTAATAGTCCTCTACTTCACCTATCTCTCCAAAGTATCCCTCCACTCTCCTCTCTCTCTCAAGTCCTCTCTCTCCTAAAGTCCTCGTCGGACATCTCCTACCACCTCCCTCTTCATCCGGCTACTCTAGTGACCACCCTCCATACCCTGCACCACCAGCTGCTTCCACTCTACGCACGAGGAGGCACTCTAGGTGGTAGGCATGGTCCTAGGAGTACCAAGTGGTGGATCAACGGTATGTGTCCTAGGAATTGGGGATCCGGTGGGACGGGGACTATGAGTGGCAAATTCGACGACGTGGGGCCTAGAAGCTATGGATTGATGACAACCGCTAGTCCGAGCACATGGATCAACAATGACGAGCCCATGAAGAGTGGATCTGGTGGCAGTGGGCCCCTAGAGCGGTGGATTATCAGTAGTCGTTGGTTCTGGGCATACGGATCTATGGCAGCAGGTCCAAAAGTGGCTGATCCAACAGCCACTGATCCCCAGTGGTGTTGTTGTTGTAAGTTCAAGTGTCATTAGTTTGGTTTCGGTGATTAATGATAAATCTAATTGTGAGACTAATATAATTATTAAGCATATTTTTGTATAGTCTCTTTGGGATATAAAAATAAAATTGAGGTATATACTAAACTCCTTATGTTCTCATTTGTTCTTTCTTATGGGTCCAAAATATAAAGTAAACTTTTCCATTGTCCTTCATTAAATATGTACATATGCTTTCTACCATATTCATATGCATACACATCTTTAGAGGAGTTCATTCCATATTTTGTGGTTTATTAGTATTACTCATATTTACATAATTTATATTGGCTTGTCATGCATCACAAAAAGGAAAAAGGTTGAGAGATTTATGATTAAACAAATATGAATAATTATTGTTTTGATAGTTTGTGATAAACCGGTTTTGTAGGACTAATCTCTCTTCATGAGTTGGTAGGTAGGTTTCTCCCAAACTTGATATATTCTTTGATAATGAATTTTAATCACAACGATAAAATACAAAGAGATAAATATATATATGTATCATTCTTTCTCTCCATCTATATTGACATATGTGATTTTTATGTTATTGATATATTCTCGTGAGACTAATATTTTATTTTAGCCACATCTTTTTAGTCTCAATTACTTTGATAACATGGAGATCACGAAGATATGTGTATATTGATATCAATGCCACATAATTTCTATATATGTATAGGATAAAATCTCATTGGTTTACCTTTAGTTATGTATGCATTTGCTTCTCATATATATTTTTTTATGCATATGTTTAGGGGGAGCAAATCCTATAAATTTATTATGCATATTCTAGATCAATGTTGTCCACCTTCTCTTTAATATTGGATCTTTAAAATTAAGCATATATGTGAGTACATGATATTTGGTGTTAATGAATACTCAACAAATTAATTCATATACTTCATATGTAACCGGTTGATCATCAAGTGAAGGATGACAACCAATTTGTTAGAACTAATGTTTTTCTTTAAGTTGTGCAAAGGAATAGGTCCTACCATGATGAGGCTAATGGATGACACTATGGTTTGATGGTTATCAAACCAAGAACTCGTCATATTGATAAGGATGAAGTCAAGCTTGTGACAAGAAGTAACTCTATACAAAGGTTGATCAAGACCCACCATAAAGATGGTTCAACTGGATTGTCAGAAAATCTTAGCTCAAACATCTACCCCGATGTGGATTGTGCAAGACAAAGGTATAATGCAACTAAGAATGTTTTTGTTAGTCTTTTACTGGTCTTGATATTTGATGAAAAGACTGGATTGTTAGATGGGCACCGTACTATCAAGAGGGGTATATGAAGTGAGCATGTGGATGATCTTGCACCATTTTAGTTCACTTGCACATAATGAGAGTGTCTAGCCAAGTGTGGTGAGTATTTTTTCAAGTCCCATACGAAGAAAGTGGTGGGCATATCTAATAAGAATGAGTAGTCTCTTATGGCTATATCCACTTGAGTGTCTTTTAGAGTTTGAGTCATTTCTCCTTAAGAAAAGTTATGATTCTTGGATAGATTGTTCATGGGCTGTATAGCCCTTTGAATAAGCTTTCCATAGAGTCTAAGAACGTTGAATTCTGACACCCAAGTCATCAATATCGTTGTTTCTGTGTCGGTCGTCTTGCTAGAAAATTGACACGTGGTCAGACCACCTGATGAACTATGGTAAGACCGCCCTCCGGTCCGACCAAGTCTTCCAAAGACGTTTTGACCTCACCAAGGGGGGTTTCGAAAGGACCAGGAACTCAATATCGATCTGACTGGGATGCGCATTAAATGCGCTGCAATGGCTCTTTTTTTAACCGTTGCACGAGTTAGGCGGTCGGACCAGCTCTCTCATGGCAGTCGCACTGGTAATATCCAAAAGTTGGAGGATCTTGCCTCCAACAACTACTTTGGCTTTGTGGGTGTATAAATACACCCTCCCTAGCAATAAGGGTATGACTTTAGCACTTTATTACATTATTTTGAGACTTTATAAGAACTCTCACACCCTTGAGCACTTAGATCATCTATTGAGGTTTTGGAGAGTGAGTTGAACCAAGCTAAGTGCATTGCTTCATTGTTAGAGCCAGTGTGGCACTTGATTATCCTCAGCAAACACCATAGACTTGTTACTCTTGGAGGTTATCACCTCCTAGACGGCTTGGAGTAGTTTACCTGGTGATCTCTTCAAAGGAGTTTGTGGAGGAGGCCCGATGGTTGGTTGAGTGACTCGGTGTTTATCATCTCTGGAGTGAAGGAAGAACAACCCCTAGTAATCGAGGCTTGTGTAGAACACATCAGGACTAACTCCCATATTGCCCATCTCTTAACGAGGAGATTCAGAGGCTTAGTGGTTTGAGCAGTGAAGTTAGGATCGCCTCAATAGGGATTAGCAAATCAGCAAGTTTTCAAACCTCAAATGAAAAATTGTTTGTCACTTGCCTCATTTACTTTGTTGTATTTACTTTGAGTAGGCTTACATACTAGAGATTATTTGTGATAATATCACCCTAGGCTTGCAAACTTTAATATAGGCTAAGCTTCTTTATGCATATAGTTGAGATTAGTTGATTTAGGCCTTGAATTATGAAAAAAATTGTTTTGTTTCTCTTCCGCATATAAAACTCGATTTTAACCAAAAGTTTTTAAACTGCCTATTCCCTCCTCTCTAATCGGACTCCTTGATCCTATAGTCGATTGTGATGATGACAATGAATGTAACTCGGTGTGGAAAATGACCGCTTCTGCTGCTCTTATGGCAATTTAGGGATTCGGGGAATTTGTGATTAGGGTTTTGGAGAAATTGTAGAGTTTTGAGAATTTGTGAATTTGAAATCTTGCAAGTAAAAAAGTTCTCATTTGAGATTCTACAGGCAAAAAATAAAGTTTAGGGAATTTGTTTCTTTTTTTTTGCGCCAAAAAATATTTTCATAAGCCTACCGGCTATAAAAATAGATTTTTACAGATGGAGTGTCTCAGCTAGTGAAAATCAATAATCCTTTGGTTACAGGTGGTCGTGTAATCTACAATTGATTTTGGACACCTGCACAAAGCAATTTTGTAGTAGTGAAATCTACAATTGATCTGGATGGTGACCATGCATTGCGACTATGACTTTTGATTTGGATGATGAATCAACATATAGGATCATGGTACACACTAGGTGATCTTGTGAAGAACAAAATTTTAAATCAAACTAGAAGAATAAAACCCAAAATTCTATGAACACAAACTTCAGCCAATTTGACAAACAACAAGAAAAAGAGTAAAATCGAAATAAGAGGATGAGAGAGTTAGGAATATATCTTTTGAACAACTCATGTATTGAACCTGACTGGCGCTCGCTCCTTGATAGGGTTGTTCTCTCCAATAGATGGTCCCACTCAATAAATGTGTCCTATTATCCACGGCCACCCTTTGCCACATTTTAATAATCAACTGATGGAAAGGGGTGGAGTCTATACAAAAGATCATTATGAGAAATTTCGTTTTTGCCCTGGAAAGTTGATCAATTCCCTCATTTACCCTTGCAAAGTTGGCTCTCTTTCTAATGCCCCTCGTTTTGTTTCTTTGCCTTTTTTATCAATTCTACGTCTACGATTAGGTGGGTGCCAAGATAATTTTGCCATTAACTTTTTGTGCATGATCAACAGTTTTATGCTAGCTTATAATGCACTGAATGTGAAATATGAAATATGTCAATTGAACATGGATGCTAATTTAGTATTGAAGTGTTATGTAATCCTTTGATTTGCTATACAGCATGGAACATTAAAGTAATTTATGGTAATTGTTGGACACAAGGATGTATCTTAGCCCTTGCCATAAAAATATAGTATATAGTTTATTTACATTTAACCAGCCATGCTTGCTGGCACGCACGGAAATGATTCATGAGAGCAAACTCATCTTTTCACCCATATATACTAACTGTATGTCTACAGAGGACTAATGAAAGGGCAAAATTTTTTTTAAGGTACATGGTAGACGTACATACCACACACTCCACACTTACGCTACACGTACTCGTATATGCACCTACACATACGCTACTAATAGATTGGGAGCTCTTAAGCCTCTAATACGTAAAAAATATACATTTACACTATAAGACGTGCGTGTGTATGTACCCAGTATACCTTGGATTAATCTGAAGGATTAAATCCCGGATATATAAAGGCACGAAAAATCCCAGCTGGTGAGACACCCGGTATTCGATCCAGGATTGAACTTGGGCGGGAGGGCAGCCCACCTGCGTGCCTCTCCAGCCCACCACTCGCAGCCCTCGAAAGGGCAAGTACTTGTATAACTTGAGAATCAAGAGCATTAAGAGTGAGAGCCAATTTTGCAAGAGTAAATAAAAGAATCCCTTTTTATGCTAAATTAGGAACCAAACAAGTCATAATGCTCTTTAGGGGCACTATAATCTTTACACACTTTGTTTAGACGGTCAACCCCTATCAACAATCAGGATTACCAATTGACCAACGGATTCTTGAGACAGCTATGTAATCTATAATTAGGCTAAAACCAATAATCATAACCCGTCCCAAAGGGATATGGATGGTCGATAGCCAAACCCTATCGCTAAACATAGTCGGAACATATAGTTACAACATCCCTCAGGATATGAGGTGGGTGGTGATAATTATTTGACGTTTAGAGATTTTGTGAAAATTTCGAAACTTTAACAATTGATTTTATATTCAAGTATGTTTATAAAATCCTACAAGTTATATGATATTATGACGTATTTTTCTAGGCAAATCTATACATACCATTTTTTATACCCTAAGTATTTAAAAATAATTAGTGGTCAAAGTTTTAAAATTTACTAAATAATAAACATCAACAATTTATGACCAAAGAGGGGTTTTTGCTGCCATTTTCATTATTGGCTTACATACTAATTATAGACCACTAATAATCCATAGAAAGTAGTAAATAAGATACAATCGTGCCAACTATAAATACTGCATTTAGTTTAGTGGTTGTATGTTGGCTATTTGTGCAGGGTAGTGGACGACCTTAATTCTTTATTCTGGTGTGGTAATTATTGCTGGGACCATATATGGATTGTTCGTTGTAACTATGCCCAAATTAGTTTTTCTTTGTTAATAACAATGTACTCACTGGGAATTTGGGACTGCTGATGCTTGCTATGCCACCAATCTACACGCTTATACGTGCGCTCAGAAAAAGAATAAAAAAGCTAAGAATTCTACCTAAGAATATAAATTATACATTGTAGTGCTAAATCATATTCACCATTATGAATTTATGATTATATATTTACCAATGTGAGTTGCACAGGGTATGGTGGGAGGCATGATCTCTGCACCACTCGAAGTAAAAAGATATTACTCCTACCCAGCTTTTCATTATAGTAAAAAATATCAACTACTATGTACTAAACTGGGGAATTTCACGGATACTCAAAAAGTTCATAGTGAGCTCCGCAAATATGAAGATATGTCAGGAAGTAATTTGTCACAACTAAAAGTTTCCACAGTATTTTTTATCTAGGACAAGCCTAGCATGAATATGTACACTATGCCACTGTATACCTAAATCGTACGCTCCAAATTTAAGTCGCATTGAACTAAATTCTCAGAAATCCTTTCTACTTGCCAAATCAAGTAACTAGTCTGAAATGAAATTTAACATCAGAATATGACACAAAGAAATGTAAACACCAACACACTAACATTTAGATATTTATTCTTTCTGCAGACAGAAATTTCTGAAACTCTAGAACTATACTAGTCGAGGAGGCCATGCGCCACATGCTACGCTCTGTGCAATATGAACCATTATACCCAGTGTTGCGTGAAATTTACTCTCTTCCAATATAAAATACCATCACATGTTGTTTCCCTAGTCTACATGTATTCTCCTCTTGCATTAACTTTGCCCGATCATCTCAATGGCCGATCATGTTGCCCATGGCAGCCGCCGACCAGGTGCTGTGGACGGTGCCGGCGTAGGCGTGGTCATGTTTGGGGTAGCTGCAGCCGGCGCCCCACGGCAGCATCCGACCGTACCAGTGAATGCTGCACTCCTTCACGGCGAGGTCGCCCAGCACCCTCCTCGCCCCCGCCGGCGTGACCACCACCTCCTCCTTGTTCTCGAACAGCAGCTGGCAGCCTCCGCCGGGCCCCGTCAGGCACGCCTTCTTCTCCCGCCAGTTCTCCTCGTCCCAGATCATCATGCTGCTCATGTAGTTCCCGGCGTACGACCAGATGCAGGCGACCCTGGGGGTGAGGAGGTTGTAGCCGGGGCGGTTGAAGGCGGTCTCGTAGGTGACGTTCTTGTCGCCGCCGCGCGCCCTGAGCGTGAACTCGTTCGGCCACCCGTCGCAGTCGAAGTCCATGTCCCTCTCCATCCGGTTCACCATCCGCACGTCGTACGTGTCCAGCGCCTGCCCCGGAGGCACGCCCCACCGGGTCGGCCCCATCCCCGCCGCCACCGACTGGACGAGCCCGCCGCCGACCACGGCCACCGTGGCGACGGCGACGGCGACGACGGCGATGCCGTGGAGGGCCTGTTGTGTTCTGCCGCCGCCGGTGGTGGCCATGGTGGTTCTCGTGTGGTGTGTGGGTTGGCTTCTTTGGTTGATCGCTTCCATTTGTATGTACAGACTACAGTGTCAGGAATTCGGGTGTTAAGATCTACAGTAATTAACTAGCTTAATTAGGCAGCTGAACTGATAGCACATAAGATGCAAATTAATGCGTTTTTGCGTTTACGCGCGCTTAATTACTGACGTTAGTGACTCGGTATTTCCTGAAATCCCGGCCGCCCTGGGCCCGATGCCACCTACCTGTCCAAAGTATAGTAGGCTACTGAGCGATCTTCCGTCGCACGACGCGACATGACGTTCCTACCGTGGCTCTGTGACTCCGCTGGCCCGCGGCCGAGATCGCAAGTATGGCGATGGGCCGATCGATCTCATCGGCCAACTACCGTGCGGGTGCTGCATGAGCGCGCAGCACATCAGCCGCATCTTGGTTCATCGACATGCCAGATTGCTGTTCCCCGTAGCTGAACTGAAGACCAACACGGCACTGCTGCCTGCATCCTTCTGGGCTCCCGGCCGCCAGTACCAGACGCAATTAGACATTAGGTTTACTGTCAATCCATCATCTAGCGCAAGATCAGATATTCAAGTGTCCAGTTATCACAGGATTGCAAGGGATCAATTGTCAAATTAAGGGTATAATCGTACAACTATGGTGTTTTACTAATTTAACATGATAATTGGTCAGATTTGTTTGATTAATTCAGTACCACTTTTAGCTTTGTAATTTATGAGTTCAACTGTTAAAAAAAATTCAATTATTAGCCTATTCTTGATATTATTTGCTCAGAAAGTACGCATTAGACAACTTAAAAATTATTAGCCTGTTCTTGATATTTTATGATCAGAAAGTATGCATTAGATAACTTAAAAACGAGTACGTGAGTTGATAGAACTATAGGGAGCAATGAACAATTTTTTAAGAAATAATATAGACACCTGAGAAAATCTAGATAAATATTGATGACAACATCAATGACTCTGGATAAATATTGATGACATCATCAACAACTTCCCAGGTAAAAATTTTCAAAGAAAACTGGTAAGCTAATGAGTATGTATGAAGTTTTCATATTAATATTACTTTTAGATGCGCTTTAAATGTTTACAGCTATATTAATTATTATCTAGATGTTTATATTATATATTAATTGTTATTTAGAAGTTTTTATTGAGTGCCTACGCTTTCATTTTCGTCACAGTGTTCGCGCGCGAGGTAGATCGAACCTAGCGGAAGGGCGCGCTGAGAGGACGAGCGAACCTTAGCCGATTGAGGTCCGATATAATTGCGGTCGAAAACATCTAGAAGATCTGCTTAGCTCTAATGCAGGTCATTTAGCTTATTGAAGTCTTTGGGTTACTAAAGTTGTAGGCGTCTCAATCAATTTAACCTCTAATTAATAAAAAAAGACAAATAGAATTAAATCATTAAGCCAATCGGCCGATAGACCGATACGAATGGCTACAATCGGCTGGATGTGTCGATAGTGTTAAGATAGATATCGGCTATGAGTCCAATATACTCTTGCTATCGGCTGGTTGCCGATAGGGGATGTAGTGCTCATACATCGACTAGAAAGCCAATGATGACATAGGCAAATAGCGAGAAATACAATAAAAGACTCATCGGTTATAAAGTCGATGACACTCCGAATAGAATATACGATAGGCAATAAAGATCGAGATCCAATATCCCAAAAAGACAACCTAGCAACCACCGATGACGGTACCGTTACAGCTAGTCTTGATAGATTGGACTGAACCGAGATAGTATAAGCCTAAGACTAACGATACTAAAATGGTGGGAGCTTGATCGGACATACCGATGGAAGGAACAGATGAACACATCGGCTGCTATCGATTGTAGGTCCGATACAGGCATATAAGTAAACTCATCCGTTAGCTAAGCCAATAGGGGAACGAAATCTGCTAGATCTCGATGCTAGATTTAACCGAACCAGATCAATCGCTAATGGATTAATCACTCAACAAGATATATGTATATCAGCTGAGAAGCCGATATGCTAGGCGTGAAACTCAGTGTATGGATAGCTCATCGATTGGCTACTTCGATAAAACATTGCGTAAAGACATATCGACCTAAGGCTCGATCTACTATCAATAGTCTAAAAGGTTGGACCTAATCGATATAGTACAAGACCGATGATAGTAGAAAGAGTTCAATAAGCCAATAGAATCTACGTGAACATTATGTGATATATCCGATCAGACTAAGAGATCGGATCTAACCGATATAGCCTTAGGTAGAGCGGATACATCAGGAAGGTAGTGGGACTTACCCCTTCACCGAAGATCAGATCTAAACAATGCAGCCCCGTGTTAAGAGCCAGAACTCGTCGATAAAAACCTAGATAAACTACGGTGGCAATGCACCAAGATTGTATTGATCTATGTTGATAATTAGGGTTACACAAGTCCGATATGGTTACAAACAACTTCCGAATGTTATTTCCTAAACAGAAAAGGAAACTCCCTTTAAGAAGTTAGCAAAACTAATTAAATTTATCTATCTTATAAGATATATTTTACAATGATATAACTAACCTGTCGCGGTTTCCACGATTCCTCCTCAGATCAGGTCTCATCTAGATAATTTTCCATATTTGACTAAACTGAATCCATCATCATTCACCCGATCGGCTCTTTTCATATATCAATTGACCTCTTTTCAAAAGCCGATCGGCTCTCCGATCCTATCTATAGGAACTCAAACTTCGAAGTTATCTTCTTCAAGCTCCCATGACTTCAAAGTCTCCTCCCTTGCTTCTTGCAATCGGTTTTCATGAGTCGATATTGTCTGTATAAAATATGCTAAATTTTCAAACTCTAGGCAGAAAAACTTCCTTCTAATGCGCCCTGATAGTCCTTGGAAAGCCAGCTCTCCTAACTGTTCGTCGCTTAAGTCCAAGCTATAGCATCGGCTCCGTATATTATGAAATCTTTGAATATATTCCAAAATGGATTTCTCCACTTTCTGCTTCACCAATATCAAATCTCTGTGCTGTATCTTGTGGATTCCTAAAAAGAAGTGCTTATGAAATTGTTCTTCTAGATCGGCTCATCCTCTGCTTGAACTTGGCAGCAATGATGAAAACCAAGTATAAGCTGATCCAGATAATAACAATGTAAATAACCTAACTCTCAGAACTTCTTCTGTTGATGCTTGTTCGCACTGAACTAGGAATCGACAGACATGTTTAATTGTGGACATATTATCTTGCCCTAAGAACTTAGAGAAGTCCGGTATCTTATATCGGCGTAGTGACGGTACTCTATCAAACCACTCAGGATATGGAGACCAATACACAAAATTTTTCTTCTTTGGTTTCAAGTCGAACTGTTCCTTCATCACTTTGGATATCTTTGTAGTCCACTCATCGTCTTCATCGTGTTGCCTCCCGAGCTAAACATAGCCATCAGACCAATTGAACATCGGCATCTATGTACCAATATTTATCAATGTATGAACTAGTGGCTCTTGAGTAATTAATCCATCTACTATTTTCCTTATTAAGTCTTAAAACATACTTGTCAACCCTTTAGATTGATCGATTAGTACGTGATATATAGCTTTATCAACTATTTCTTAGACGGATTTCTGTGGTTTTGAAAATACAGGTTGAGTTGTTTCACTGATCAAAGTTGATCTTGTGAATGAATTCTTCCGAATCGGTTCTTCTTACGTCATGCTAAAAGATTGTAAGCATAACTTCTTAAAATCTTTCACAGATTGCTCCATCTGTTACCTCTGTGTATTAGTCAAGTCTTCCAATACGATCAGAATAATAATATCTCCATTGACTTCTTCATCGGACGAGCGTGTGTTGACATCAATCTCTTCTTCAGACATATTGATTAAAATTCGTCTCACCAAGCGTACAAAAAATATGTTTGCGTGTGGGATAGAACATGTTTCATTCATATTATAAGATATTTTATCTTTTTTTAAAATTAATGTTTTGTAATTTTGATCAAGTTTATAGTGCAACGTAGTAACAAATTCAACACAAAACAAATATCACAATATAATTAATATTAAATTTATTAAATTTAATAAAACTAATTTAGTGATGTTACTATGCTTATAGGAGGAGACAGTCTCATTTAGTGACTTTTAGTAGCAGCTAACACTCTAACTAGATTGATTTTGTCTTTATAAGAAGAGGGGATAAACGAGCATGTGTGGATTGTAAAGTGATACCTGGAAAATGTATGGTTTCTCAGCATAAGCTGGTGGTGGCTGATTTTCGCTTTTTGGTACATGCTCGTAAGGATAAACAAGTTAAAATTATAAGAACCAAGTGTTAAAAGTTAGAAAGGGAAACACCAAATGTCTTTAAGGAAAGGGTTATCGAAGAGGGCTTTTAAAAGGAAGAAAACGATACAAATAACATGTGGGAGAAGATGGCAACATGCATTCAGAAGATTGCTTTAGAGGAGTTTGGAGTGACCAAAGAGAGTGGATGCGAAACTAAAGACATTTGGTGGTAGAATGAAGACGTGCAAAGAACTATTAAGAAAAAGAAAGAATGTTATAAGTGTTTATACCATAACAGGAGTAAGGACAACATGAAGAAGTATAAGATAACAAAGAAGACCGCAAAATGAGCTGTGAATGAGGCAAAGGGGCGGGCTTTTGAGGATATGTATCAACAGCTGAGTATGAAAGAAGGAGAGAAGTACATCAATAGAATGGCTAGGGCTCGTGATAGGAAGACGAGAGACTTTAACCAAGTTAAGTATAGTAAGCATGAGAGGGGGCAGCTATTGGTGAAGAAGGATGAGATTAGACAATGATGGCAAGAGTATTTTGATAATTTATTTAATAGTGGGAGCGAGGATACCACCGTCCAATTGGACAACTCTTCGGATGACATCAATAGGAGTTTTGTACAGAGGATCTAAGAATCTAAGATTAGAAAATCTTTAAAAAAGATGAAAGGAGATAAGGCGATGGGCCCTGATGGTATTCTAATCAAGGTGTGGAGATGTCTTGGGAATATAACTATAGTATGATTAACCAAGTTATTTAATAATATTTTTCAATCGAACATGATGCCTTAGGAGTGGAGGTGAAGTATATTGATACCAATTTATAAGAATAAGGGAGATATCTAAAGTTATACTAATTACCGAAAAATTAAGTTGATCAACCACACTATGAAGCTATGGGAGAGAGTTGTCGAACACTGTTTGAGAGGAACGATGCACATCTCTATGAACCAATTTGGTTTCATATCTAAAAGATTAAACATAGAAGTAATTTTCTTAATAAGACAAGTTATGGAGCGGTTGAGAAAGCAGAAGAAGGAGCTACATATGGCTTTTATTGACTTAGAAAAGGCTTATGACAAGATACCAAAAAATATTATGTAGTGGGATTTGGACAAACATAAAGTCTCAAAAAAGTATGCCTCTCTCATCAAGAATATATACAATAATGCTATAACTAATGTTTGAATAAATGATAGTAATATAGATTACTTTCCGATTAAAATAGGACTATATCAAGTATCAGACTTGAGCTCATACCTCTTTACTTTGATAATAGATGAGATTATAAGAAACATATAATGAGATATCTCTTGGTGTATGCTCTTTGTAGATGATATAGTATTAGTTGATGAGAGTCGGATAGAAGTAAATATAAAACTTGAGTTATAACGATAGACTCTTGAGTCTAAAGGTTTTAGAGTAAGTAGAACTAAAATTGAACACTTTAGATGTGACTTTGGCAATATCACATACAAGGACAGAGATGTGAGTTTAGGAGGCCAAGTAATATCTAAAAATGACACATTTCGATATCTAGGATTGATACTATAGATGGAGATATTGATGCGAACGTTAACCATAGAATCAAAGTGGGCTGGTTGAAATGGCGTCAAATATCAAACACCCTTTGTAATAAGAGTACCATAGAAGCTAAAAGATAAATTTTATAGAATGATGATTAGACCTGTTATGTTATATGGGATAAAATGTTGATCTAGAAAAAGATATTATATTTAACAGCTGAGTGTTATAGAAATACGTATGCTACACTGGATTTATGGTCATACAAGAATATCGAGTACGAAATAAAAATATACGTGATCGACTAGAGGTAGCACCAATTGAAGAAAAACTTGTCCAACATCGGCTAAAATGATTTGGCCATGTCTAAAAAAGATCTTTAGTATAGAATCCTAAATTAAAATAATAATATAAAAAGAGAAAAAATATCAAAATTAACTTAATAAGATATACTAAAGATCTATACTTAAATAGAAATAATTGAAAATTAATTATTGACATAGTTTAGATTTTAACTTTAGTCTATCCTAAGACTGGAAGGCTATATTGTTATTGTTGTTAAGATGCTACTATGTTTTTCTAAAAACTTAAAAAATTAACTTAAAAAAAATTAAAAATCGAAACAAGAGTAAATGCTACTTTTAACGATAAGTAACACATTAAAAATAACACCTCATTCTAAAGCCTACAAGGTGTAAGCATCTTACAATAGTGTGTTTAAATGAATAAATTAATATACACGTTTTTCAAATTTCACGGTGAGATTTGTGTAAAAAAAATTTATATGATTTTTTAGAAAAATATTTAAATTCTTTTTTCTATATTTTCATTCATTTGTACCTTTGAATAGTTATCGTAACACAAAAGAACACTCTTACGGTAGATTATCTTGCTTCAGAAAATGCACCCCAACAAAATTTCCTTGTACGTAGATTATCTTGCAAATCAATATATCTCAGATTCTCACTACGTCATTTATTTTGCAAACCTTAGAAGACAAGGAAACCACTACCAATCCAACAGAACCAAGGATGACTTGGCACGAGATGTCAGTCCAGCATGGATGCACGCACTCATTCATCGTGGGGTCACCTGCCCGCTGAGTAGTGGTAATTAACTACTACCATCGTTATTGGGCAAAATTTGAGGAAAAAAAACATTCCTTACAAAATTAATCTAGCTCATGGACATCATGATCATGACAAGAACAGCATGAAATATGACCAGGCTATTAGCCATGGTTGTTATCTTGGTGTTTTGGCACACCACCAAACATAGTATCGTTAACATACAATTTCACAATTTAAAAAACGATCATTCACTGATCAACAAACAGAACTAATTTTGCGACAATTCATTCCTTCCATATGGCACTTGTAGATGTCCATAGCATAATAGTTACAGTATAGTAGCTTTTAAGGATTTTCAGGAGAATATGTCGCTATTGAAAGGAAAACGCTTCACTTTGAAAAAAGTTCCCTTGGTCAAACAAACCGTACAAACTCATTGGTGGCAACGCTTCCTTTTTCTTGGTGTCTTGACCAGTTGGTGATATTGCTTATCATCTGTTCCTGAAATGTTTGAACTACTTTCATGAATTTGCAAGTGCCTTTTAGCCCTCTTCCCAATCAATATCATCTTCTTCATCACCAGATTCTTGCGCTTCAACATTCAAATCTGCTAGTTTGTATGTCTCAGCTGTATTGCCTGCATTAGTTAAAACAATTAGACCTACTTATTGATAAAGACATCCTAATGTCTAAAACATATAATCAAAAGCAGACACATTATTAAGGATAAAGAAATAGGTATCATATGAACCTTCCATTCAAATGTTCCAAAAGCACATGCCAAGATGGAAGACAAGTAGGCAACACAAATAGGATGCCCCCAAACTCACTCACCACACCATGCAGGTAGAAAATTGTGTAGACACATCTACAGTTAAGTAGAAAAACCAAAGTGTTTTTCTTTTAACACATGGTCTTTTATATATATGTAATGTACTTTACAGCACATAAACAAGCGATGAATTTTCAAAATAAAATCCAACAAAATAAATAACAATTAGTTCAACATTATCATAAGTAATTATGGCAGTACTAATAGACAAGTATTCATCTGTTAAACTATTTATTAGAAACATTAAGTCAGCTCTAGGTTGCATCTTTGATAAACATAGAAGAGATACAAGCAAAACTTTACCTGTAGGTTGCTCCTCTTCCCATTCTACACCTTCATCATCATCCTCTCGTTTGGATTTCATGCCCACCTGCCGATCAGAATGAGATACAGATGCAAATGTCTCCCCTTCCTGCTGTATTCTCCGCTTTGCATCTTCTTCTTCTTGTCTTTTCCTGAGGGCCTCATAATAAGCCTTTATATATTCATCCTATACAATAAAAGAACACTATAAGCATTTCCTAATAGAAAATAAATCCTGATTCCTGAAAGTAAAGTCAAATTTTATGTCCATTCACAAACTGACCTGTATACTCTTCTCATCTTCTTTTGAGTCCTGTTTTTTCTCATCCTTGACTTCCGATTTTTCATCCAGATTTGATGAGTTGCTAGTCTCTCCTCTTTGTTCTTTTGTAAGATTCATGCCTTGCTTAATCATCCATGGAGGCAAGACTTTCATCGCAGTACCATTTGTACCTGATTCAGCACCTTCATCTTTTACACCGCTGCCTGACAATGCAACTTCAACCTGAAATGACAAACAAGGAAAAAAAGAATGATTAGGTCAAGATATGATTGAAAATGTATCAAGTACCAGCTACACAAGACAGACGAGGTTCATGTGTAAGTGCATGTTAAACACACATGCATTAGTAAGGATTAAGGAATGAACACATCGCATTATTAAATACTACAAATATTTGTCTTAAAGAAAACAAAAATCTATGCTAAAATTCAGGAAGAAACTAGCTTAGACTCAATTCAGAGTTTTTTTTAAAAAAAATGTAGATGACGAATGACATGTTTGAGAAGTTTGGTTTGACATTGAAAAGGAGATTGGAATGCTGCTCTGTTGCCTTCTGCATGCACATCACTTGAATTACAAAATCCAACAATAACAAAAGCTACAAAAAGTCTTACTTTTGTCTCTCCAAGGTAAGGCATCGGTGTACCATTATACTGCGATTGTGAGTTCTTAGATGAGTCAGCTGCACTAGGGTCAGCATTTCCAAAAGCACCAATATTTGCTCTTTCCCATGATTGTAAACTCCCAAACTCAGGAGCAGGCAGATCTTTCACCCTGTTAAGTTGTGCTTGCAATGGCTTCAATTGTTCCTGAACAAAACATTGCAAAATTATAAAAACAAAATATAACACCAAACAACAGTAGATCGAGACTAAGAAACATAAATTTTCACATTAGTAGGAAAAATATAGATGGAATGTACTCATGGTTAGGAAAAACCTATTCACTAAAAAAGATTACAGTATTCTGAATTTCTCATCCAAGAACTGGTTCTTTACTGCATTAAAATATTTGTTGAATAGACTAGAACAGAAAAAGATATTTATATTGAACTTTAAGCAGATTGTAAAGACATCTACAATCATAAAGTTGTACAAGCAAACCAATGAAGCAAAGGTGTTCAGATGATACTGTGGAAATATATTATGGTGTGCTGTTAATGTTGAAACTAATATACATTTAACTTCTATAGCATATAGCAAAGTAGGAGACATTAACAACTGTGAGTTAAAAGACAATGGAAAATGTCCCACAATCGGATGTACATATAAGTGTTACTAACAATGTCATGTATTCATGTCTGATGAACAACTAGCATATTTATTCAGGCAATTTTCAGGGAAGCAACAGCAAGGAAGAAACAAAGAGAAGAATTTCAACAGCATCCAGAAAGGCAACAAGCAGAGAACTAACTCTATTTCCTGTTGTGTACAAAAAAGCATGGAACCAAGGCCTAACCAATGCTTGCAAGTTGCAAACCACAAACATTTTTATATTATTCTTTAATAGTTGCACTGTTCTATACTTATATATAAATTTGTAATAAAAAAATTAAATTGAATGCTTACAAGAAAAGTTCTTAACATTCTAAAAGAAGTAAATACTTACATCGATCCTTTGCTGCATATCCTTCAATTTCTCACGCCGACGTTTTCTTGCATTATCATCACCATCTCCCATTTCCTCAGAAGCAAGCTTATCACTCTCCGCAACTAGCTCACCGTTGCAATTTTCACAATGAAAGTATTCATCAGTGTAGCTCACAAGCTGCAAAGCATCGAAGGCTGAATACCTGCATATTACAAGAGAAAAGGAAAGCTAAGTAACTTAATTTTATGCCTAGCACCAAATGAACTAAAAGTGTACCAAGTACCTTTTCTTACAGTTAGGGCATATATAGTGTTGGATTGTATTTCTGCTGTCCAATTCATCTTTCAACTTTTTCTTCATGCGGTGTATCCGATACCTTACAACATCACAGATCTGTGTTTCAAGAAGATGCATGTTATCAAACACAGTTCAGATTTGATGACAAAACAAGATAAAAGATGAATGAGAACAAATAGGTTTTACAGTTGTAGTCATCTAACAGATAAAAGACTTCACTGGTTCAAACATAAATATAACTCAAATACTCAATGGACATAGAAGTAGACCAAAACTGTAGCATGGCAATCACTTACAAACATCGTGACATTGTAAATGCCATCAGCATACATGTACAAAAAGTGTAGTGAAGTATTTTTTTTTATTAAAGTGGAGAAGTCAATTTGATGTATATGCATGAGAAGGATAACTTGTATGGCATGCTATATTGTTATACACCAGTTCATGGATTACCATTCAACAAAAATGTAGGTGCACAATTGATCTAAACCCATTCAAAACAATAGTCAATAGTTTTTGTTAGCACAATTGATCTATGTTTGGTTTGTATCCCTAGAAACAACTAGAAATGCATATAATCACTGCATGAACAAAGTAGGCCTAGGGTGCCTACAGTTATACTGTTCCTTACAGTATTATGTAAAGTAGGTTCTACATGGTGTGGATTCAGATTGTGGCAACTATACCTAAAAATCGAATAAATGAATCTATGACAGTATAGATTATGATATTTATAGGAGCTCCTACAGCTAGATTACATATGAACAAACTGTACTCCCTCTGTTCTTTTATTTGACGTTGGTTAGTTCAAGTTCAAAATTGAACTAACCAACATCAAATAAAAAAGAATGGAGGGAGTATTTATCAATGAACCCTGATGGTGAAACCCCAACTTTTTTTTAATATTTCTAGTACATGAAAGCACTATGTAAATGTAGAAAAGAACATTAAACAGTCTTCACCCCCCATGAATAAATATGCTAAGCCACACTAGCTTTTGAACACTTTGTATGGTTATCTCCTACAATAATAGTATCCCACTCCCTAGTGTCTACACAAGAATTGTCCTGAGTAAAACATTCTAGAAATGGAAAAAACAAAAATTCTGGCCCTATATCATGGAGGGAATGCCTTCAATCTGCATATCTGGACAATGGTATTTAACTTTCTACCTAGCAAAATATCTAGATACCACAAGTTTAGGATAACTACCTGTGCATAGTCCAAGCAACAGTATGAGTGGGTATGAATCTTTACTTTCTCTTCTCCCTCCTTGGTAACTGGTTGACCATCACCAGCAGCAGCGGCTGCAGCACTGTATATTTTTGCTCCTTTTGCTGACTGCAGCAACAAAACAAAAATAAAAACTAGAAAAGAAAATGAACTACAATAATGATATTTCTCATTGGGTTGCAGGAGACAATTAAAACATGGCCATCCCTGAAAAATAAAAAGTACAACAGAAATATAATGGGACTGCAATAACAGGAGACTAAAAAAACTAACCTCCTTCCGGTGATCTCGTGTCACTAGTTTCTCTTCCTCAAAGAAACGGAGGATACGGCGCAATTGCTTTGAGTGGAGTTTCAATGCTTTAGCCAAATCCTCCTCTCGAACCCATTGGCGTCTAGCAGTGAAATAACAGAATTTTTTGCATAAATTGACAGAGCAACAAACCATTGTATTCCAAGAAAATGATATTTGAATAAAAAGCATCACGTGTTAGTGTCAATACTAATGGCAAATGAAGGCACAAATAGGTGGATGAACAACTTGAAGACTAATCCATCAAACATGCTGTAGTTGAAGTGCTGAGCCCAACAGATTTGTGGATAAAATCTTCTTAAGAAAATAATGTTTTGTAATAAATTAGACATTCCATTCATTGGCTCTAGTCTACATGTATTAACAATACTTGTAGGGCCTAGATGGAGACCTCCATCAATAAAATTAAGGGCGATCACCAGTTTACATTAAACTACAAGTCTACAACAGTCCAATTAGGGGAATTCTGGTTCCATACCAACACCTCCACCAATATCAACCATCGAAGATGCCATTAGCCATCACGCTGTCCCTCAGCAGTGATATTTGTAAGTGCGCTCGTTCAAAATAATCAATTTTCAATTTAACGGGATGGACCCTCAGATGAATTATGTTTTGCTAACTCCACCCATCCCCACGATTCAATCAGCACAAAAATCCCGACCTTGACCCAGACCTAAGAGTACGAATTCCCGCACGGAAATTTCCCCCAGAATCTTCGGGAGCAGATTCATCTACCTGGTAAGCGCGTCGAGGACGACGACGGCCATGCCTCGGTTGTCCCCGCGGGAGGTCTTGGGCTGATTGTCGCCCTTCATCGAGATGTCGTCGTAGAAGGCGCGCGCCGCCAGCCTCACCAGCCTGCATCATCGGGCACGACCACCCGCAAACCCAATCACCAAGATCAGCGACGAAGTACTGCTAGGGTTAGGGCCCCGAGAGACGGCGAAATGGGAACCCATCCCAGACTCACCGGTTGAACGGCTCGATGGAGCCCATCGCTGCGGAGGAGGAGACGAGGGCGGGGGCCTAGGGAGGTCAGCGCATATGGGCGAGTAGGGCCCCACCGGATTGCGATGGGGTTCGCTTCGGTTCGCCCTGGCCGCCGGTCGCCGCCGGCGGTTGGATTGGAGGGGAAAGAAAATGGAAGAGGAGGGGCTCGGCTCGGGTTCAGCCAATTCTTTGAGAGGCCAGTTAAGTTGGCTCGGCACCGTCATCAGGTCAGTTGGGCTTGGGTCGCTTGGCGGGCTGAAGTCTATGGTAGCACACCATTATTTCTTCCCTCCTTTTTCTTGGAAGGAAAAAGTCCCTTGCCTCTGGACGGAGTTTAATTTTTGTCGTCTAACTATATAAAATCTAGTATATCATATTTATCGGCTCTTAAAATTGATTCATTTTATCTCTTCGAGTGGTTTAGAGGCAGTTTCATCCTACGCTATCCTTCAACTTATAGCGATGGAGAGAGAAAGATGACAAAAGGAACTTGGTGGAAGTTGAGTGGTCGTCTTCAATGGGCTTGGTCACACCTCCCTAAACCGACGCTGGAGGAGGTCAAGATCTTGGCAGTATGGATTTAAGCTAGATACATCTTCATGGGCGTAATAGCCACTGGTGATTCAAGCGTGCCCCACTTTATCCACCCTTATCCTCCCTCTTCAAAGCCCTAAATTGTCACCATCCTTCATCATTCATAAAGCAGAGCTCAACGCTACTATTACTAACCTCTGGAGATGAGTTGTACTACCACCTCCAAGGTATAGATTATCATCATCTCTAAAACGGTTTGAGAATAGCCTCCATCAGCTTTATTAGGGTCAAGCTTTCCTATCCTTATCGTCCTCCACTCTCCTGACAATGCTTAAACCTCATCACTCTTCTACCGCTTGGGATGAGTGGATAGGGGATGATGGGATAGAGGAGGTAGTCACTAATGCATGGGTCCTATTTATTTTTGCTAATTAGGATAAAGACCAATGAATATGTTATGTAGGATAAAATCACTTTTCAAATTGTTAGGGGAGACAAAATGAATATATTTCAATATACTTGATTTTTTTATGGTTAAATGAGAAAAATCAGACTCAATGTACTTCATCCTTCTCGCTTTAACCCGGCCGTCCAATATATACCGAACATTGAATGCTGGGCGTATGCAGATCTGATGCCATGTTGCCATACAATCAAAACCCAAGCATCAATTGCCAACCATCCCTGATGCAAGTCTACACGTGCCCTATTCTGTTCAATAGGGTGGGTTCGTTTTTTTGCCAGCTTGAAATGATTTTTTCTTATAAATTGTATTTTAAAATGTTTTCAACAAGATCTTAGATAAGTATATTCTAATTAAAAATATAGGTTTCATCATTAAACACTGATGTTTTATGTGCGACAGCAAAATGTTTTAACAGGTAGCTATGTTTACATATCTTTTAAATATTTTAATGACTAATGTTATGTTTCACAATATATAACTTAATGTTTCACTGATGGATAAACTAAAATAATTTGGTTGCCCCTTTTTTTAAGTAATCAGACGCACCATTCCAAGCCTTGATTTCCTTGTTGGGGGAGGAGGGGTTCCTTGTGTTTGTGTAAATAAATAAGAGAAAATAAAAGGGCACATTTAGGAAGCGCACATTTAAGTTGAATGAGATTAGTAGGCAATAGACAAACGCACATGCACCGCCTCCCCATAGTAGCCAAAAAACTCAATATCTATCATATGACTCATGGAACGGCCCAGAGCATATTCCTTTAATCCAACGCCCCGGATTGCTACCTCGTCCGCTTCCCCCATCGCCTCTCCCCCGCGGCCCACCCCACACACCCCAATCCCCGTCTCTCAGCCCTAACCCCTCTCCTCTCTCAGCCGCCGCCTCCCTCTCGATTTCCACATCCGCCTCTCGAGTGCCGCTGCCACCACTTCTCCATCGAGGCGCCGCCACCGATCCCCATCGGCGAGGTCGTCATCGCGGCTGACCTTCCCTTCGCGTCCTCCCGGCGCTCTAGGTCGCCGCCTCGCTGCGGATGCCTCGGCAATCGGTACGTCGACTCGCCGTCCTCTCCGGCACAACCGCTTCCACCGTTTCTCTGTCGCTCCGACGCCGTCGATCCCCATCGCTGAGGTCGCCGCCGCCGACGCCTCTCGACAACCGGCGTGTCTCGCCGTCCTCTCCAGCGCCACTGCCGCCACCGCTTCTCTATCGCGACACCGCTGGCGATCCCCATCATTGGCCTTCCTCATCACCGACCTAGCCGCTCGGTCCTCCCCATCAGCGATCTAGCCGGGCCTCAATGGACAACTCCCAGGTGCTTAGATTTATTAGGATCTGTACATATGTTTCACTATTTCTAAATGATCCTATCCTCCATTGTTTGATTATTTCTAAATCATGAAAGTTATATGTTATTAGTATTTCCAAATACAGATGGGCTAGTGGAGGATCTGAATTCATGAATGATTCTTTGACAAATTATTGAATGGGGTTCAGAAGCCTCTGGCTGTATAATATGCTGCAGATTATCTTAACCTTTCTATCTATATGCTCATGCTACTCTATAATAATTCTTTTCTCAAGTGATTGCCTCAATTCATCTTGTATTTCATATTGCCGAATCTTTTGATGTTGATGAACCACTGAACACTGATGCATGGGAGACTTGGAGTGACTGTGTAGATTCACAAATTCTACATATAGATGCAAACCTCTTTCACCATCTAGCATATAGATAGATGCATAGTAACCCATGGTCCATCTGCTTTTCTTGGTGCATTGTTTTGTCTTTTTGGCTGCATAAACATGTCAAATTTATATGAACAGATTTAGAGACTATGGTATTTTTTTTGAAGATTTACATGTGTGAATTTCTGTTTTTAAAATATATACTCTTGTATTTCCTACAGTGTATGTAACTTCCTATTCTATCCTTGTTTGCAGCTTTAGCATAATTTTTTGGTGGCACAGGAAGAAGAAAAAAAAACTGTGTAGTACAGGAAAATCCAGACAGGTACTTTCTTAAACTGTGTACCAAAACAATTAATCCATAATATCGGAGATAAATGTCACTACATGCAATTGATGTCTAACATCACCAGTTTGTTTATATAACCCCAAGTTCAATAGACTATAATATGATAAAATAATCTTTCACTGTGCAATAAGTCTTTGAATGGTCTCACCTTTTATGATCGGTGACATGTTCAAAAAAAAAATTCATAAAGGCCACTATTAGACTATATGTTCTTAGAAAAATGTTTCATTAGATTGATGGAAAAATGTTTCATTACACTGCGGCCTCTGCTGCGTAGAAGCAATGTGTCACCAACATTGGCTATATATTGACATACAAAATTGTTTTGATAGATATTCCCTTTTTATGAGCTGCTTGTCAGAATTAATTTCATGCAACAAATGACTCATACTAATTGATCAGATAAATTTCCTAAATTAGGGGTGTGCAGGAAAACTATTTAATGGTGTGCAGATTGCCGATTCATCCCATCATTCACTGTGTCGGAGCCCTTGTATCGCCTCTGTTCATTGCTGATTTACCCCAACGCCGGTGCCACACTCGTCTCGATGCGGACTTCCCTTGCTGCTATTCTCCCCTGCCACAGGTCTTCTCCATTGAGGTCATCAGCGGGCGATAAGGTGGTTTGTTATTTACCGAGGTGTACCACTTTTATGAATGAATGCATTTTTTAAAATAGGGTTAAAAGTGCTTTTAGTTTGATTGTCTAATATGCCCTCAAAGATATACCTAAACATAGCTATGCTGCATTTGTTGCAAACATATCTTGGGTCCAAAAACAGGCTGCAGTTTTTTTTATTTCTAAGTGCTAGAAAATTATGATTTATGACATATATGTCCTAGCAGCAAAAAGTGTAAATCACCATCTATGGTTCTCACTGTTGTTGGGGACATATTCAGAGGGCCATATGAGTGTTTTCTCTATAGGATGTATGTTATCCATTCTTACTGTCACAGGGTCCAAACACTGCTGCATGTCATCCTGGGGAAGAAATAACATTGCCATTGTCTTTTTTTCTGTTAAAGTCGCCTGGTTGCTTACTGGTGTCACATTGGCAAATAACATAAGTGCAGCCTACTCGTGAATACCTTGAAATAAAAAAACATTTAAATATGAAGTAAAGTTGCAGTTCAAATTCAGTGGTCTAACAAATTAGATGGTAGAACTTTATCTGGCTAGTAAAGAATAGTCAATTCTTCATGGTAGTGGGCTATTTGTAAATTAATTAATGTACTGAACCTTACTGTTCATGCCTATCGGATAACTGAAGTATGTGGGTTTTTTTCGCCATAAATTAAAGATTAAATTTATGGAATAGATATTTGACAAAATTGTGCAGGGTTTTAAGTTTATGGATTTGATGTATATTTTGTGGATGTTTTCTATGCCCTTGTAATAAAGAAATAGAGTGCCATTACTACTATTTACTTATTTTTTACTCTTGAAATTCATATTGAGTTATTAATTGTTTAGAATCTGAAGTTTGACTTGGGCGTAACATGATGTAGTTTGTGTAATGGACCGTCTGAGATTAATGGTTACAATTGGCTTTGTTCATTTGACATATATATAATCTGAGAGGATACTTGTGATGTTTTGATAAAGTATGAATGGTATGGTTTGTGAGCATGAGTATATCAATATCATAAAATTAACGGCAATTGTCTGGGAGGAATTGATGTCATGAGATGGTGAAAATAAATTAAAATTATCAATGTAGCTGCATATGCATGCTTGTATCTTGTTTAATATACTGTAAGATCATTTTCTCCCCACAAATGTTGAAAACGTTGCATCACATGCTTATTTCTTAGTCTACAAGCTGCGAGCACTTGAATGTTCTATACATACTGAAACCAACACTGATATTATAACTTGTCAATTAGGTATGGACGCAAAGGATCCACCTATAGGACGTGGACAACACATTGTGTTAGTAGAGATAACAAACAGATTGAATGCACATCAGACAAAACAACCTTGTAATGAGGTGCAACGCAAAACGGAAGAATCTAGCAAAAGAAACTATGAATATCATGGTACAAAGAAGATTGAAACCAATCAACCGAATCATGGTAAATGGACTCGCATGTTTATCTATGTTTTGTTTCGTCTATATATGCATGTCATTGACAATGTTACTACTAATTTCAGATGCTACAGTACGTAACGACCATGTACAAGTAGAAACACACCAATCAAATGCTACAGTACATAACGACAAGGTACAAGAACACACCAAGGTGCTGGACAATCGATGTGCATCACAAATATCACGCGACGAAGATAGATGATACAAATAATATTAACCGTAGTATCAAACATCCCTATGCAAGCAGCGGCTTTTACAATGGGGAAGGTAGAAAAATCCAATAAAGATAAAAAGAGTGAACAAAGAAACTTAAGACAACGTCAATTGTAGGCAAGAAAGAAAACCGAGCCAACCAATCTTGACATGGTGAAATATTTGCCACTCCTATAGGAATGAGTGAGGTCGAAGTGTCTGGAATATAAGATAACGTGAATTGCACGCAAGAAAGAAAGCTGAGCCAACCAATCTTGACATTGGTGAAATATTGGTCACTTCTAATTATTTGGTGTTTGTTTCACCTTTACAACAAACAGAATGGGCTGATGTCAAACAGTCTAAGATTATCAATAAAGGAAAAAAAAGAGAGAACAAAGGAACATTAGACAATGTAAATTACGCGCAAGAAAAAAAGCCAACACAACTAATCTTGACAGTGGTGAGATTTTGGGCATTGTTTGTCATTCACAACAAACAGAAAAGGTTAACGTCAAACATGATGAAATGTCTAATGAAGATAGAAAGAGGAAACAGAGAACAAAAGACAACATGAATGTGCGCAAAAAAGAAAGCTGAGTCAAGCAATTTTGATGAAGAAGAGAACTCAATGCCTCTCACCCCTACTATTGGTTACGCCTCACTTTTATTTATTGCATGCACTTATATCACCATTAGTGAAGTATCACTGTGTAGCTAAGAAGGAATACGTACATCCAGATGATTATTTGGATTGGCTTCTTAGAAATGATAACTATAAAAAGAGAAAAATGGAAAGCATTCAACATCATGAAGAAACACCTTTGCTAGGTGAGCACTTCATATGAAGTTGATATATCGATCTCTGATTGTAATCACTCCTTTGTAATTTTATGGAGTTATGCAAGATAAAATTGTACCTGTGCGAAATGTTGACTAGGAGATTATAGATATTGATTACATCAAGTTTGATAGTCGTTTATTAGAGTTCGCAAATCCACAATTTAACATAGAAGCTGAGTTTTTTTAAATCATATGGTAAAGATTATTGTTAATCTATAAAATTATATGATCTCATGTATAATCCTCCATCATTCTATAGATCGTGTTGATGACGTAGAAGCTATAGGCATTGATTATGATGAAGCCAGTGAATTTGTACAAGATGGTGGGTACTTATATCGTGTGGATGCTAAGAGAGTTAATGGTATTAGTATCAATGATTCACATGACTATGTATAGCATAAGCTTCCAAAGAAACACTATGTTTTAAACAAAGTAGCTTACTACAAGTTGTACGGTGCGATTAAGTTTCAATTCGAGTCTCGTTGATTTTGTTGTAGAGAGGGAAAGATAAACATTTATATTCCAGCGGTTGAGTTAAAGCATTTGTTTTCAAGCCAAGTTTATAATGTTGCTAAGTATTTTAGAAAACGCATATGATATTTCAACTCTCATTTCTCATTCACAAGTCTTGGAGTGACCCTTGATCACAATGTTATCACTACGGCTGGTCCGATATATATACATTTTTGTGCGCATGATACGTTATACCATCATTTGGATCAGATGGTGTCTAGTTCTCAAGGGTCTCGTCATATGCTGTTATACTTTTATGACATAGCAGATGATATGCTGTCACATAGAGTATGGAGGTCCACTAACTTTGATATCAACATTGTTCGGATAATCTTTAGAATTTTAGCATATAATCCATATGTATAGACTTTCAATAGAGTTGATTCTATGCCTAACCTAGATGACCATAAAATTGAACTCAATACTAATGTCACGCCTGACCAGTGAAGATATAATGCCCCTACAGCCTCCCAAGTTACTGCTATCTAGTTAGAAGGGGACGATGCAATGATAACTTTCAATGGACATGTGATTGTACATCCCAAAGGTGATCAGCCACAATATATCAAACCATACCATGATTGTTATGACCCATTGGTTTATTCTTTATTTTGCCCTTTGGAGAAAATTGAATCGGGCATCAAGATAACGTACAAGGATCCCAAAAGACACCGATTGATATGGATTTAGATGGACCAAGTGTACATGATCGTGCCGAAACTCGTGGGGACCAATCGGACCAGGCGGAGTCGACGGAGGTCCGATCCGATGCAAACGTGTGAACATGCCAAGGCCTGGCAGATCTGCTTCGCTCCAGTATAGGTCCTTTGGCTTCATTGGATGGCATACGCTCTCGATTGTCCTTCAGCTTCGTTGATTGGTTCGAGAGCGCACCGAGATCCTTCTGCTTCGTTGTCCCTTCATTGGGATGATGGAGATGTGGGTGTGCCAGTCAATTTGATTGTACAATTGACAAGAAGATAAGCCGATGGATCAGTCGAACGATAGGCCGATGTGAATTCTTGCTATCGGCTAGCTACCAATAGAGTTGAGATAATCATCGGCTGCGTCTGACGCGCTCCTGCTATCGACTGGTTGTCGATAGATATTGAAACACTCTTTCATCGGCTGGAAAGCCAATAAAGGCGTAGGCGAAAGGTGACAAAGAGACAAAAAATACATTGGGTATAGAGCCGATGGCGCTCCGGATATAAAAAAAATCACTGAACATGTATGTAGATTATTCAAAGAATACGATAATGATTCCATCGGCTGCAAAGCCAATGGTGCCTTGGAATAGGGTATTCAATGAATAGTACATAGGATCCTCCTATCAGCTAGTTACCGATGGAGGCTATAGTGCTTATTTATCGGCTAGAAAGCTAATAAAGACATATGTAGATCAGTAAGAAATAATATAAAAGATCCATCACCTACAAAGTCAATGGCGATCCGAATATAATGTGCAATGAATAAGAAGGAGCAAGACCCAATCCTCTAAAAGTACAAGTCCCAATGACCACCGTGACGGTACCATTAGAGTCAGTCTCGATAAATCGGATAAAACCGAGACAGTATGAGACTGAGACTAACAACAATGAGATGGTGGATGCTAGATTGGACGCATGGTCGGAAGGACAGGGCGAACCCATCAGCTAGCTGAGCCGATAAGAGAAGATTTCTGAAGATATATGTATATCGGCTGAGAGGCCGATATACTGGGCGTGAGGCTCAAAGGAAATTACTGAAGATGTATGTGTATCAGCTAAGGAGCCGATACATTAGACGTGATGCTCGATATGTGGATAACTTATCGGTTAGCTACACCGATGAAACACCGAGTAAAGACCCATTGGCTTGTGGCACAATATGGTCACCACCGCCAGCTTCATCTTCTCCGATCGCCATGGGAGCTCCACCGACGAAACCCAAAAATGGGTGAACCCGAGCTGCAGGAAGACCTAACAACAGAAGAACTCCAACCTAAACTAAACTATACTAATGCGGGAAGGAAGCCTGACCCCTCTGGCCCTCACCAGCGGCGAACCACCGGAATCGAGAGGAAGAGGGGTCGAAAGAAGGGGAATTTACTGTAGCTGCTCGGTCGCCCTAAGGGTTTCCAGAGACTTCCTTTTCTCAAGTGTACGTGTTGACAGATGCAGATATGCAATCAACAACCATGCATATTATGTTAAGCAGGCAGAAGCACGGCATGGTGTGCATGGTGGTCATTCCATTCCATGGTGAACGAAGAGGAAGGAGAGATTACATACAGAAAACACTCTGCTAGGATAGTTCGGTGCTTCCGACGCGAGGACCCGAATGGTGAAGAGCTCGCAGGCTGCAAATCGGCCCCGACGGCCAAAGAGACGGTGACGCTTCTCCAAACGACAGCGGCTGCTGGTGCGCATCTTCGCTAGAGCCCGAGGCGAGGAGCGAGGCAGCGCCCTCAACCAAAATTATTATAACTTATTGACCTCACAACCTGGCAACAATCATCGCAAGTACACATAGGACGCTTTCGCCATAGAAGTAGTATAGGAGGTTGTAGCCTCCTAGTCTAACCATTCGACTCATCGATGTCGTTCGTACTTCTTCTTTCACATTATATACTATCCGTTTAATTCTGAGAGGGAAAACCAATGGCCCTCGGAGAACCGACGGTTAGAATCGGATTTTCTATATCAACCTACTAAATAAAATTATACATCATTTCATGAATATAGCAAAAACATTATTAGTTCGAAGAAAATGTTATGATAAGAAACAATTGAACAGACATGTGTGTACAATTCACACCTCATGAGAATAGTTTGGGCATTGAAAGAATCTCCCCCTATAAGTGTTAGGGGCCTGAGATGTCATAAACTAGCATCGATTACCACATATGTAGAATAAATAGTCACACTGAGATAGAATTAGCTAAGCCAAAGGATCTCTTTTCTAGTCGGGATCCTCAGTGAAAACTTGTTTAACAGGCATTGTTCTTTAATGCTATAGGAGATAGAGCAAATGGATGGTGTAGAATTTACAAGAGTATCAGTGGGGGCAAAAAACTTAAGCACCATCATGCATACAAAGGTATTATATAGCGTAGGTTATATAAGCGTGCACGCTGGAGAAAGAGGAAACGACCGCTACCAAGATTTGGCTGGATCTGGCTGCAACTCAGTTGACAGCGGTGACAAAGAAGCCAGAAACCCATCACCACCATTAGCTTCGTCTTCTCCGATCGCCATGGGAGCTCCACCGATGAAACCCAAAAAAGGGTGAACCCGAGCTGCAGAAAGACCTGACAATAGAATGACTCTGACCTAAAGGAAGGAAGCCTGACCCCTCCTTCGGCCCTCACCGGCGGCGAACCACCGGAATCAAGAGGAAGAGGGGTTGAAAGCTGGGGAATTTACTGTAGCTACTCGGTCACCCTCAAGGTTTCCAGAGACTTCCTTTTCTCAAGTGTACGTGTTGACGGATGCAAATATGCAATCGACAACCATGCATATTATGTTAAGTAGGGAGAAGCACGGCATGCTGTGCATGGTGGTCATTCCATTCCATGGTGAACGAAGAGGAAGGAGAGATTACATAAAGGAAACTCTACCAGGATAGGTGCTTCCAACGCGAGGAGCCGAATGGTGAAGAGCTCGTAGGCTACAAATTGGCCTCGACGGCCGAAGAGATGGCGACGCTTCTCCAAACAACAGCGGCTGCTGGTGCGCATCTTCGCTGAAGCCCGAGGCGAGGAGCGAGGCAGTGCCCTCAGCCAAAGAGAATTATATATATATATTATTAAAATATATTTTTTAAAAAAAATTACAAATATACTCTATCGCTTTTTGAGAGTTTTTTTAAAAAATGACTAAAATTCGACGTAGCAAACGTCGTACATATTAACTAAATGGCATAGAGGTAGAAAATTTGCAAGCGACCTCTTTAGCGCAATAGCGTTTTTTTTCTATGGCATGGGATCGTCTATAAAATGTTGTGTAGAACATGCGATGGAGGAGGTGGCCGGTTGTTTTTGTGGGCGACTCCCTTATAATCCTTTGGTTGGATGTTATTTTTATCCTAGATGATCACATGTAAAATTGCGTTGACATACATGGTTATTACGTTGATTTGGTGGTTGATTAGAAAACCTCACATTAATTTAGTTATACATTGCTAGAAAACTTCTCTCAGCTATTTTTTCAATACCCTTAAGAGTTGAGCTGAGCTCTAACAGATCTACATCATATGGACTATACCTAGCATTCACTCGATCGTGACATAACAGAGATATCATTTTATTTGACATATTTGTTCATAAAAAAATAAAGTTGAACTAGCTAAGAAATTAAACATCATATCTAGTACCGTGTATTCGATATTTTAACGCTGATATGTCTTGAAACATTATGAACAAATTTATCTATGGATTTAGGAACGAAATTATCAAACCATAGGTCTAGAAACAAAAATTATTTATGAATCTAGAACAATACTACACATACTATTTTATTTTATTACTAAAAATAAATATTATAAAGTGTATAAATCTTTTACCTCTTTACAAACAAACCCACAAGGTAGCAGGGCTTCGCCACTTCCCTTCATCTCCCCTCAACCCTCTCTTCTCTTTTTTATATTTTTTTTAAAAAATAAACTTTTAGTCAGCTGGGAGGGGTTTTATAAACAACTGCCCAAAAACACCCTAAGAGCATCAAGGGGATGCCTACAAAATTGTCAAGCCCCCTCCCCTCGCATTAATGAGCGTAGCAATTTTATAAGCAACCCCCTAGGAGGGAAAAAACATCCAACCAGAGGGCTGTAAGAGGGTCGTTTGTAAATACGGTAGACCCTCCTATCCCTCGCATGCCCTACGCTGTATTTTATAGGCGGCCCACTGCACGAGAAAAAAATGCCCTTAGCTAGGTTGGTAAGGTGGTCATCTGCGAATTTTCTAACCCCTGCCACATCACCATTAACGTGTGTCAATGGGTGTTTGCAACGTTAGATTTCACGTCTTCTAGTCTGGCCTTTTTTTAGAAAAAAACTCTCAAAAGGGCGTTGAGAATATAGATGTATAAATATTTTAATATATATATATATATTATTTATAAATATTTTAATAAAAAATACATTAATAAAAAAATTTAGCCAAAGGCTAGCTAGGTGGGCCAGCTACACGTGCAAGATGGGCCAGGGCAATCCAGCAGATAAATGAAGGGAGGGAGAAAGGGAGGGATGGACCTAGAAAGTAAGGAATTCCGGCCAACACCATGTGTACGATTATTTGTTTCTGAATTTCTAGAGGAGTTGCGAATTCAGAAAAGTTTGGATAGCCTATACCAACTTGTTTGGACTAAAAATTTTTATTATTGTTTTTGTTGGATCTATGGATTCAAGAAATAGTAGGGTAAAATGGCTAGGATCATTTACAATGCAATCCACTCTTAGAAGTTGTTTTAAGGTGAGAGAGTGTTTCACTTAGGATAGAAACACTTTCAGTCATTCAATCACTTGTATTTATGCTTTGGTTTAAAATTATGCGGCTAGCACCCTCAATAGAAAAAAGAACCTCATCTTCTCCGATTCACCGTTGGTCGGTCATTGCAGCTCCGTCCTATCCTTCATCATTCCTGATTGCTGCCATCGCCTCACTCCTCTATGAGGGGCATCACATGGCCAATTCATAAAGTGATATAAATAAAATTATACATTGCTACTAAGAACAAATTGACTCCTTCTATTATACATGCTTTATAAAGAATAAAAAAAGAATCATGATATCTTTACATATTTCATCATACTACTAGAAAATATAAAATACTTATATTTCATATAAGTTGTGTACTATATGTCATTGAGGAATGTATAGATTGTCATAAGTAGCATCATATTAGATTGGCATCTAGTTATCATATAGTTGTGTATGAGTTGTACATGGCTTAGCCTATAAATAGAGGCAATATCCTCCAATTTTGTAACTCACTTTTACTTACTACTTTATCAATATAACTAGATATTTTTATTTTAGATCTTGGGCTAGATCTCTTCTTTGAGCTTTAGATTAAGTTCCTGTTGTCCATAGACTCATACTGCACTTAGGGCATTATCTACTAACACAATAAGTTACTCATTTAACACTTTTGTGCTACATCTATATTTTAGCGCATTGGAGAGGTTCCTCCAATACATTATGCTACATCAATCTGCCACTCGCCCATTGCTCCATAGCCTAAGGTGGTGGCTTTGGCCACGACACAGCCAGAACGGGAGGAGCTAGCAGAGTGGTGGCTTTAGCGATCGCTGGTCCTCTCCTCCTCCATGTCACACCTTGGCCTACTCCTGTCATCCCATCCATGGTAGCACAACAAAGTTTCCTCGATAGATGCATAGCTTGCCATCAGTGATATTCTTCTGATCGATAACGTATGACGCTCCTCCACGCTCCCCTACAACTACGAAGAATCAGGTGAAATAGGAGAGGGAGGTAAAAAGGAGTGGGAGGTGTCTTCCCTTTTCCTTCTTGCTCCACTCATTCTCTCTATCTCCTCCATGCTCAACTCCGACATGGACCATTGATACCACATGCCACGGTGGAGTATTGTGAGTGCCCTGAGGGAGGCTCTGAATTTAACAAATGTGAGAAGCAGAAAGTATATTAAATCATCCTAAGTACAATTAATAATCCTTTCCATGCAAATTCAGAACATTTAGAACAATTTTTTAATATTATTTTAAACAAAGGTTAAATTACAAAAATTTTAAATTCAAACAAATCGAAATATCAAAACTGAAATTTTGTTATGAATTTCACTCAATATTTAAAGGAATTAATATTTGGTTGAAATTCACTCCAAGAAAATTAAAAATAATTTTTGTTTTCAAATTCTTGTTGAAAATATGTAGTTTTTGGTGAGTTGAGTAATTTCACGTCCCTCCTTCGAAATCTCTTCAAATTGATTGGAAGTGATTAAAAAAACAAAATTTAGTTTCTAGTTTGAGTAAAAAATTACTTTAGAATTGTGATTTTGTAATTTCTTACTTTCAGATTTCCTCAAATTTCATTCTAAATTGTCTGAAATTTTACATTTTTGTTTTCAAATTCAAGGTGAAGTAATTCTGGGAGAATGATGTTCTAAAGAGGCTAGAACTTTTTTTCCAAGCGAGGGGTAATATAGCTCTTTCTACAAAAACTAATGGTAAAGTTTCCTATGTACTTGTAGGATGAATGATAGTCTCAAAGCAATAGTGACCTCCTTTTGTAACTTCTGTACATCTTTTAAGTTTTTAAAGAAATTCTAATTGCTGGACAAAGCCTGGGAATGTTCTCCTCAAGAAAAAAAAACTAACGGTAAAGTCATTGCGGGAGATTGAATTGAAAAGTCAAAAGGCATATAGGGGACAAGGTAAACTCATATAGTATGACGGGGTATGGCGAATACTCAAGAGGCGCAATAATTTATCTCTAAAAAGTTTAAGCGTCTTACATCAAATAAGTAAAGGGAGTATGTGTTAAAATAGCTGCAAACCAATACATGCATAGGTTTAAGAACTCAGATTTCATGAATAAGCTAATTAACATAGGCTTCTGAAGAAAAATATATAAAGCCATAAAGGGGAAGTATTAGTACTAGTGTTAGTACTAGCTCTAGAAGGACCCCTGAATAAAATTTGTCGACTACCTCACACATTTATGAAGCAAATACGAAATGTTGGCCACGGTTGCGCGAGCAGCTGCCATCCGCAGCCAAAAAACATGGCCGTCTTTACTCTTTCTGACCGAGGCCACGTTGGGGATTGAATCACAGCCTCACAGGGGAATAAGGGGTGGACTGGACATTGATTGTTTCCCCCGTTGCTGCCAGTGCTCGCCACCCTCATCCGTCTACGAGGCTTTTGGTGGCACAGCCGCTCTCGTTGCCAGCACTACTCTGGGCTCTAGCTAAACGTGCCCCCCACCCCTGCTGGAAAAACTGCTCGTTTGCCCCCAAAGTTTATGGCTTCATAAAATTGCCCCATAATTCAATGTCCTATGCCCGGCCCTCTGTTTTGCCACACCACCAAGTAAACCGCCAAATTCACCCCATATCACCTTTTCTCCTCCATGCACCACAATCTTGGCCTCTACTCTGGCAGTTGGCATTCCTAAGCTTCAGCTGTTTGGCCCCCACTGATATCACAGCCTCAAGTGGAGGTCACGCGCGACGAGTGTCTGCATGCGGCGGCAATGGCGTGCACAATAGTGAATAGAGAAGCAATTTTCATGGCACGTGTGTTGGCGAAAGGATAAGGATGAGGGTAAATTTGGTGTTTCGCAAAAGAGGAGATATTTGGGGTTTTGCCAAGTGCAATCATGCAAATGACTTTGCTGAGGTAAGATTGTGTTTGAGGACGCTAGACAGTAGAAATGTTTTTGCATGTATATTTTTTAAACGGTTAATTGATATATTTTTATAAAAACATTTATATACAGAAGTTCCTTATTTTATATTTTTAGAGTAGATTTTCAGTAGTTAATTCGATCGTTTATATTAAAAAATTAGATATTCATTTATGTTTATCAACAATCACTTTCAAACTCAATGAACTCTCGTTCTAATTCATTAGTTGAATTTTGCTTTGTCTTGCAATGTGAACGGGCAAAAATATCCTCCACCAACTCGTGCGCCTGCCGGAGCACGCCGCCCAGCCCGTCCATCGCCCTCCTCACCTCCGGCCGCCGCATCGTCTCCGAGCCCTCCGGCAGCAGCCGCAGCAGGTCGCCTACCATCATCACGCACCGCGCCAGGAGGCGGCACTCCCGCCGGTTCCGCCGGGCCGTCCGCACCGCCTGAAGGATCGCCGACACCAGCGCCGCGGCGTCCGCGCTGGCGAGCTGCGCGACAGTGGCCGCCGGCGAGAGGGCGCCCAGCACCGCCGCCACCGCCATCTCTCCCGTCCCGTGGGCAGCTGCTGCTCCCTCATGTCCGGAGCAGATAAATAAATGCTATCAAGCTATCGATTTTGTTTTCCCTCGAAATCGCGAGGTAACTTCATTTCCAGTTCCCTCTGATAAAAGGCAATGGCAAGATCACGGCGACTTCGGAAGTCGTCCATTGGTAGCGTCTAATATGCGCGTCGTGTTCAAAAGTTTATTACCGGAGGGTGACGTGTCCGTGAATAATAATGTGACAATAAATCGCATTTTCTCACGGCCTGTGGTGCTACAATCCTCTCATAATCTGGACTGCTACTTTATCTACGGCGAACTTGCATTTTCCTGACAGGGGTACTCCATGTGTTTCCAGGGTTCACGTTTTCATCAGAAAACCGCTCGAAATTCGGGGTTTTTGGACTTACCATGTTAGCGCGGGAAAAGAAACCATTTGAAAATCCTCTAGGTTTCAGAAATTTTTAAATTTGAAATTGAATATTATGAAAAATTCAAAAAAAATCCTAAGAATAGCTACTAAGTCAACTCAACACAATTTTTCAGTCCTAAGCAAATTAGGATAGGCTAGAGTTAAAACCTAACGAGAATCTCCAAATCACGGTTCAGACACGTCAATAACTGATTTTCAAACAATCTACAGATCTTCAAATATATTTTACTCTTTTAAATATCTTTTTATTATCTCTCTATGTTAATTTTAATCTTTCTTTATCTCTCTTCATACTATTATCTTGACTTAGGGTTCTCCAATGTATTGATGTATCTTGGGATCTTCTTTAGATATGATCAAATCATCTTAACCAATATTGAACAAATTTTTCTTCAATTAGTACTACCCATAGTCGGTCATGTATATCCTCGTTCCAGACTCGATTTATTCTTGTATGGACACAAATCTAACGTAGCATATGTATTTCTACAACACTCAACTGTTGATCATATTTTACAATACATACCAATATTTTTTAATGTTTAACGAGTTAGAAATTGAGAAAATGGAAGGAGATAAAGATTAATACACAAGCCTTCCAAGAAACTTGGCCTCATGACCCTAAGAAGTCATGCCATATCTAATATCATGTGCTATTTTGACCTTTTATCATGATGATGGAATATGACTTCTTAGAGAGCATTTATAAATATAGCAATATGGCAAGTAGCCTAGCACCTATATATTGGAGTAGAGCCTACATCTTAACTAAGAGAGTGGCCTTTTAGAGGACGTGCATGCTCTATCAAAGTCGTAGGAGTTTTGACTTGTAAAGTAGCACACTGAGTCACCATGTCCTGTTGTGCGAGTAGCTATCTCATCGTGGTGGCTTTTTCTAGACCCATTAAAACTATTAAGGAGTGTCTGGGATGATGGATTTTATCTATGTGAGAAGCACCTTTCTCATTACCATACTATCCTTTACACAAATTGATCCACCCACCACCTATTAAAGAGTAAAAGCGTAGATAAGAGGTTTTTTTTCCACCATACCTACATAAGATTTAGGGGTTGTTTGGTTCGTTGCCACACTTTGCCACTCCACACTTTGGGCTTGCCACTCCATAGAATGCAATCATGCAATTCATAGAGCAGCTACGCATGGAAATCTTCTAATCAAGTCCTGAACATGATCCAATGCTAGAAAAGAGGACAATGCAAATTGGATGGAATATAGTGAATTGTAGGAATCATGGTATCCACTTTAGCACACCTGACGGGCAAAAGGATCTTCCATGCTAGGCTCTAGAAGGCATCTTGAATGCGCTAAGCCATGTTGAGATCCCTAAACAAACAACCAAACACAACCCGAGGTTGCATCAACAGGTGTATTTTTTAACGTTTTATGAGGAGAGAGTTTCTTCACCTGAATTGCATTCAATTGAAAGCATTTAGTACATTTCCCTATGATACATGTGGACATAGAGGGAAGGATATGGAGTTACAAGAGAATTAGAGCGTGAGAGAGTACTTTTTCAAATAAAGATTATGTGCCGCTTATCCTAATTGATTCTTTTCGTTCGAAGGGTGACATTGCGTCACCCTTCGAAAAGATGGATCATTTCTTAAGACCACATCTTGGTGGTGGCTCCATAACCTCTAGAAGCACAACACACGAGATAGAAGGTTTCGTAGTGCTTGGTCGAGAGTCCCGGAGGCGACTTCAACTGTGCTGCCTATTGCAGTGAGCTTATATGTTAAGCCACAGTTTGGATTGTGCACCGGAGGCTTGTCACAGATGAGCGCTCTGTTGCTGTTGTTTGCAGAGTTCACATGTCACGGATGTCATAATAGTTTATTTAGATTAGTCGGGTGTCCGTGTGTTACAATGAATCTTAAGTATCTGTCTACATAGGAACACAGCTTTTAGGCGAAGCCATTTGTAGCTGAAACCGTACATAGGAACACAGCTGCAACAGAAAACGATGTGTTATGAAATGTATGTTGAAAATGCAGAGTTTAAATATAATATAATAAATAATGGTGCACAAAAGGAAATGAAAATTCAAACTACCTTGTTGGCGTCGGCGCAACCCGGCGCGGGCCTCGTCATGCAGTACCCCATGGCCACGAGCAGAACCAGCACGCCGCCGCCTAGAACGTCGTCGTCCCCGTCGGCCGGATGCTCGCATCGTTGAACTCGGTGAGGTTGAAGTACGACATGGTCACCTCCACCAATGCCCAGCGTGATGGCCACCTTTTGGCGAAGCTCTGCAGCAGCGACACGTACGTCCCTCGAGAACTTCACGTACTGCACGAACCAGAACGCGGCGAGGGCGGCGAACGCCAGCGACATGCAGATGTAGAACAGCGTTTTAGCGGCGCCAACCGGCCAGGACCCAGGAAGTAGCCGCGGCTGTTCTTCCAGATGGTCTTCCCCTTGGCGCCCACCTGTCCGGTGGGCAAGCAGCGCGTCGAAGTGGACCACGGACAGCCTCGTCGGGAAACGCCGCCACAAGACTTCCGGGGAGGAACAACGCCGCAAGCACCTTGGACCAGCCGGATCCTGCCGGCGCGGCGGTGCCATTGATCGAAGTGCGGTACACGACGTTCCCCACGGTGCACTCGCCGCACCTCGCCATGCCCGACGTGCAGCAGAGCGCGCGGTCGCCGGCCTCGAAGATGACCGCCGTCACCATGACTGTCCCGTTGCCGTCCTCCTCAGCCATGGCCGCGGACTTCGGCGTCCTCCTAAACGCGACCTTGTCGAAGCTGCTCCAAGAACCGATTCAAACGACGGGCAATGCCAACCACAACCATGGAAAACGAATCCACCGTTGCAGACGCGTAAAATCCCTCGCTGCTGCCATGGAAAACGAATCCGTTCCCGACGCCGCCGCCTCCCGTGCTTCCCTGACCTTCAGGGGGTGCTTCATCGATGTCGTGATCAACTAGAATACAGGTGTGGAGATTTAGTTTTCTGTTAGCTATTCGGAAGGAGCCATCAAACAGAAGAAACAAAACAAAGAGCACACTTTGAGGAGGCAATGGCCGGTCACGGCACACGTTGGAGACGTTCGCGCCCTCGCACCGGAGGAGGGAAGGAGGAACACGACGGTAGATGGATGAGATGAGAAAGTTTTTGGACGGAGATGGCGGTGGGCGATGGAAATTCCGGTGCGTCTTATCCGGGCTCGAGAGGAGGAGATCGATGCGAGGCGGGAGTCGATGCTGGAAGCGCGGAGGTGTTGTGTTTGTCACGTGTGGGAGGATCCTGGGAAGGGAGCAGGGGTGGAGGATTAACCGGCCTAGGGGATTTGGGCCGTGCGGTGGTATCCGACGTGGAAGCAGCGGAACGGCGACGCAGTGGGAGGTAAACCAGGAGGAGGCGATAAGGGGTGTGCCCTCGATGGCACGGAGGGGACCGCGGCTGAGGGATAACGATGGAGGCAACGGAAGCTGCGGAGAGCGTGTGGAATCGATGCCATGTGCGAACGACCTCACGGGGGAAGCGGTGGAGCGTCGATTCTGTGGGAGGATCGTGGGTGGAGGCGCGCGGAAGAGGCACGATGCGAGCGCGGGAGGAGGGGGTGGAGGTACGCGCGACCTTAGCCATCACTGCCTCCTTTTTAAACGGTAGAGCCATGTTTCGCCGGTAGTCGGTCACGAACCTTGCGGCGGAGCCTTGCTGCTCCACAGATATGAACCTCCAATTAGATAGCTTGGCTGATTCTACTCTGCGGTGGTTAGCCGCCCAGGCATGAGGTCCGCGAATCTTTAGTTTTCGTGAGCTGACTGTGCTGCTGTCCTGCATCTGCTGGATGGCGACTGTAGCGAGTCTGTCAGTTGTCACCAAGGTTTGGGGCAACGACAGCTGAGAACTTTTTAGCACCCTGTCATGTTTGTTTCCGGCAGTGTGAGGATAGAGCGGAGTATATTCGTATGATAGAATGAAATCTGTCCATCCACCAATCATGCCAAAAGGAGGCGCCTCAGCCGTTCCCTATATTCGTTGTAGGAGATCATTTTACATTGTTTGCATTAAAAAGGTTAAAATCCAGCGCTCCTCAATAAAAAGTTGCTATGTAAAAGGTAATCTTTCCATCTAAAAAAGACTTTATCTTTATCTTTTTTCCCTCACAAAGACCTGACTTAATTTTTAGACTTGACTTAGTTTGAAAAAGCATAAGACAAATTTATTGGAGTTTGAGAAAGTGGGAGACAAATATATTGGAAATTGAAAAAGTGAATGGCATTTTAATATTTTGGTTATATACTAGTATGTGTGAGATGGGGAAAGATAAAGTTTTTTTAAGAATAAAGATAATTTTATTGATATAGGTACTTACATAGGAAATATAAAAAAATATATTTGCTAAATTCCAGAAAAATATTTAAGAGGTACCGACGTTATTTGCGTGATTTTATTTAGATTTATATTTTGTTTCAAGTACTGATGTCATTTGCATGGTTTTGTGTAGGTTTACACGGTGTTTCTAAGAACACAGTAAAACTATTCTTCCTGCAATGGTATAACTGTGAGGTTGATGCTCCAAAAGTGCAGTCCGAAGTTTGACAAAATTATAATATTGGAGTTTTTATAAGAAAGTGTAAAGAGTATACGTCATGAAAATCATTTTAAGATGAAATTTTATACATAGGTTTAATAAGTACATGTATAATTTTTTTCTAGAATTTTTTTGACATTTTTTAGTTAGTGTAAAAAAACTTATATGCACATGATATATTCCCTACTTTAAGGATACTCTCCTTGCGTAGCATAACAAGTCCTAGTCCTGATTCTCATTTCAGTGTGCTATTTCAGGCTTTTTTATATCCATAAGTTATAATTTCCTTTAGTGATTTCAATCAGAAATGCTCCCTCCGTTTTTGAAAATATAAGTCACATTAGCTTTTTATATGGTCTCTAAACTATTAATTTCTTTTACAATATATTAAAAACTCTAAGATATTCTATTAATTTTTTATAATATATTAACAACTATAAAATTAATATAATATAAAAATAGTTTCAAATATAAATCTAATGTTACTATATGTATGGCATAAAACATATATATTATTAACTCAACTAGCAGATTTCCCATAGAGTTTTGCGTGGGTCTACATAAATGATATTTGATATATATTTTTTATATTTTATTTATATAAATACAATTATAATTTGTATATATATAACTGATAATACATCTCTTACTTTATTTTCTATTTTCATATGTACTGTTGTAATTTGTGTGTGTATATATATATATCATATTTTAATATTTTAAAAGTGAAATTAGATTTGATATATATAACTATTAACTTTTTTATAATAGATGCCATTGTATTGTATATACATGATTAATCTACACTGCTATAATTTTAATTCAAGATGAACTCAAATTTAAAATTTTTTCAAGAGTAAACATGGTGGTTTTTTAGCCGGATGAATAAATTATTAGCTAAAATTTTTAAGTGTTGACTTTATGGAAATCTAAGAATGGCTCGTAGTTTAGAACGGAGGGAGCGCACACACTAGCGGAAACCGGTCAGTCATAGACACGTCGAATGCGCCATTAAAATTTTAATGTAGTACCATTCAAGATATATAGGTCCTCCATATCAAAATCTTTTGGGGGTCTGACACTACACATACGGATTAAAATTTAGCGGCTAGTTTAGATCTGGAAACCTTTATTGCAGCTATTCAAAATAATATCTAATTTCCATGTTTCAAAATATAAGCAGTTAGTAGAGATTAAGTACAAAATTCTTTACTGTGACTCAATAAAGTAGGGATGGTTGGGGATGGGACCGTGAAAGAGTGGTTAGGGTTTATGATAGAAAAAAATTTAAATGTAAAATGATTGTTGCAAAAAACAGTAGTGCTATAAATGTTTTAGAAGGGAGTGAGTAGCAAATTACAAATGATTTGTTAATTTAATTAATTATACATGGTTGCACACACTTATGTCATCAGTGCTATATCCTATTATACATATATATCCTAAATAAAAACATAAAGTTTGGTTTGGAGAGAATTCTTTATCTGAAAATTTTTAACGCCAAAATTCTGTAGCACCAACTAATTTGTCGTATAGATGGCCTGAATAAAATATGACGCTGGAGAAGTTTTGTTTGCCTTTGCCTCCGCCGGTTACCTACTTGGCTGCATGTACTGTAGCACATGGTTCACAGGATTCCAGCTGCAGAAATGTCCGGCGTATCTCGGCTGGGAATCACACAAGTCGCAAACCATTTGCCTGTAGCCAAATGGTTCTGCACATGCACGTAGACGTACACTTCAGCTACATTCGAAACCATGTTGAGGAGTCACATGTAAAATACAACGTGGACTAAGGAAGAAGAAGGAAAAAGAACGTCTTGAAATATTTGGAGAAAGAAAAGATTGATTCATGCCTTGGCGCCTTGCTAGTTAGAGTAGGGCCGTAGGGATTTTATCAGAATTTTCATAAAAAAGCACCAAGGTTAATCTGTCTAATTTGTTCGCTCAAAGGAGAAGAAATCCAACACTTTTTTGTATGAGTTCTGCAAAAAAATGTACTCAGAAATTAATCGGATTTCTTTAGAGAAAATACAAATAAATTCAAAACAGGCTGAACCGGATTTGCCACGTCCATATAGGCCATAGGATTGGACCACACACTACAAGCCACGCGGCTCACTTTTGAGAATAAAACCGAATAGCTTGAAAAATCAACACAGGTTAGTTCTAAATAAACACAGAAATGTAATGTACTCCCGTTTCAAAATATAATTATTTATAAAATTTAAATTTTGTATTATTTCTACATTGATTATTATTATTATTATTATTATTATTATTATTATTATCATTTCAATAATTTCCTAGCTAATGAAGTGCTTAGGCAGAAAATCTTTGTCATAAATTTAGTATATATTAAATAATTTAAATTAAAAATGTTTATATTTTAGAACGTAATAAATTAAAAAGAGAAGGCAGGAGGGTAAAGAAGAAAAATACAGTAGGGTTAAAAGCAGGGTTTTGGATCACGCTGTCACGCTCAAGTCTATTCCTCCCTTCCCCCACTGCCGGCGGCTGCGCTGCCCTGGCTGCCACCATGAGGAGCCTCGCCGTCGCGAGCCTCCACCCGGGCGCCGCCTTCGCCTTCGTCGCCGTCCGTCCCCGCCGCCCTCTCCCCTCCGCCGTCGCCTCCGGAAGGTCCGTCCCCTCTCGCCTCTCGCGCACCTCGCGTCTCCTGCGGACGTCCCGTCGGTTTCCTCGCGCCTCCTCCATTGGGCGAATCCCCAGATTTTTTTTCAGGGTGGATTTGTTCGTGTCGAGGACGTTCATCTCCTTGATCTTGGTGTTTCCGTTTTGTCGTTTTTTTTTTTGTTCCTCCTGATGTGTGAATTGTCGTTCTCGTGTTCGTCCCCCCCCCCCCCCCCTGCGTTGAGGCTGTGCTGACTGGTGGTCATTATGCAGGCATGCAAATTCGCAGCGATGGCGATGCGACAAGACTCTGGCATGCTCCTTCGGGAGCTCTCTAAGGTTGGCGTTCTGCATCCTGAACGATTTTCTGTGCATGAATTGAATCCCTTCTGACTGAAATTGTGGTGTTGTGAGTCGTCGTTGGTACTTTTTGTAGTTGCACATTTCACTAAGCTGTAATTGATGCCATTAGCTTGGTGTGGTGCAATCTACAGAATTATTATTTCTAAAGGAAATTTGGGGATATGCATATTTGGTGCATCATGTTTGTTCTATTAAAAGCTGTTGAGCAGTTATACTTTAAGGTAGTGTTTGGATGGAGGGATGAGGGTGAATGGAATGGGATGGTTCTATTTTTGTGGGATGAGGTAGGATGGAACGTTAACGTTCTTATCAAGTTACTGTCTTATTATCTAGTCAATTTTCATTCTATTACTGTTGTCTTCAATAAAATTATTTTTCGACCAACTTAATTTCTCTTTAGTAATTATAATAGGCATTGTCAAGTTTCAGTGAATGAATCAATGCTTCCGTTTTCTAGTTTTGCTTTATTCAGGAACAGCCACCTTCCAGGAAGAGACTATGTGGATGTTTCAAAGAATATGCTCACACCAGTTGCTGGTAATATTATCTGTCATCTTACATGGCCATTGTTTCACTATATTGAATTTGTTCCTTTCTCCCAGTTCATTTGTAGTCTAGCCTAGATTGTGATATCATTCTGTTGCATTAGCTGCATTATGTTTTAATTTTTAGCCTTTTTTGATGGAGAAGCTCCATAGGCTAGATTCCTTTACTCAACTGGAACTGTTCTTTGATTAAAGCTATTGAAGGGTACTTGTTCTCTTTTTTGGGTATTGCATCTCAGGTTTCAGTTTTAATACAATTTAACCCCTATGAATGTTACTTGCTACGTTTTTCTTTTAGCCTGACTTCCCCTAAAGTGGTAAAGGAGTCTCCTCTTTGTGTCATTAGGATAACAAAAATAGGAAGAGATAGTTCTTTCATTGTATTTATAGAAGTGAGGCCATCAATAAGCATCTAAGTTATGCATTTCTTCTCAGCTGTTTCAGTTGAACAAGCTGAAGCTAGTGCTCACCTTCCAAAAGGTGACATGTGGTCTGTGCATAAATTTGGTGGGACCTGCATGGGGACCTCCCAGAGGATTCAGAATGTTGCTGACATAATCCTTCGTGACCCTTCTGAGAGGAAACTGGTAGTTGTGTCTGCAATTTCTAAAGTCACTGACATGATGTACAACCTTGTAAATAAGGCTCAATCAAGGGATGATTCTTATATCACTGCACTTGATGAAGTTTTCGAGAAGCATATGGCAGCCGCAAAGGATCTGCTTGGAGGAGAGGACCTTGCAAGATTCTTGTCTCAGTTGCACGCGGATGTTAGTAACCTAAAAGCAATGCTTCGTGCCATATGCATAGGTACGGTATATTTGATCACCCTGGTTTTCTTATCTTTGTGTCATATGTTTTTCTTTTTCAGTAAATAGGTTTTCTGTTATTTTGGTCCTACTTATGGAGAAGATTTATGTGGGCCGTTAGTACTTCTGTGCTAACTGCTGATGTATTACTATTATGTGGCAATGATGTAGTTTGATTGCAGACATATCTTCTTACCTGAGGTATTATGCATTTCCTTTTGCAGCTGGGCATGCAACAGAATCTTTCTCAGATTATGTTGTTGGACATGGAGAGCTATGGTCAGCTCAACTGTTGTCATTTGCCATAAAGAAGGTAATACTGAAACACACTGAAAGAAATCCGGTGTAGAATTACCCTTGCTGTAGAATTCATGCATATAACCTTCTTACAGTAGCAGGTCACTCAGTAATAGTTTCTCATTGGATCATCCATCCTTCTGTGAAAATCCGGTTAAGCCACAGCTGACTGTAGTTTATATGCATCTTTCCTTTTGGGATAGAAATATTGCTTGATCTCCTTTTCTGAACATTATCATTATCGTTCATGAGAAAAAAAATCTATTGTATAAGTGTATCGGAGCTTATTTGAAATATTTGGGTGTAGCTGTACAGTGTACACTTGTGCCAAATTATTTGGTTCTATTGCAAATTTTGTTATTATCAATAAGACCGATTTATGCATTTGCATTCAGTTAGAGTAATCTCTATGGAAAATTGGAAATACACCTACTATATTCAGAAGGCACTCATATAAAAATCTTACCAAGCTTACACCCTTATAAACATGGACTTACACTAAAATATGTTACACTATGCAGTCTGGAACACCTTGCAGTTGGATGGATACACGGGAAGTTTTAGTTGTAAATCCTACAGGTTCTAACCAAGTAGATCCTGACTATTTGGAATCTGAGAAACGACTTGTGAAATGGTTTGCTCGACGACCAGCTGAGACAATAATTGCTACTGGGTTTATTGCGAGTACACCTGAAAACATTCCTACAACCTTGAAAAGAGATGGAAGTGATTTCTCTGCAGCTATAATTGGTTCACTTGTTAAGGCTGGTCAGGTCACTATCTGGACTGATGTTGATGGGGTCTTTACTGCAGATCCCAGAAAAGGTAATCTTATATCAACAAAATTTACTGGTTTTTTTATGTGTTATGCAATATGAAATGTAGATAAAAAGTATGCCCTCCATTTCAATCTCATCATCTTTTTGTCAAGGCTTATGCCTCCACATAGAATTGACAGTATGTGTTTGTGACTGTCTTCTGTAGTATTCTGAAAGAACATAATATATTTCTGAGACTAATTCTGCATATTCAGGAGCCCATTAGGCTATGTCGATATAACATTACCACATTGACATTTTTCACAGTAAATAGCAAAATTACCATCCATTGGAGCGGGGTCACATAATCCATGTACTGATCAAAAGTATCAAACAACTCCTAAGGTCACCCAATATTCCAATTCTAATATAAAAAAGAGTACTTCAGAGCTAATTTACAATTAAGAGTAAACTAGTGAAAGAAGTATGGATTATATGAATTTTTATGCATCCACATACTTAATGGAGTTATTGGGTTGCAAATGTATCTGTTCTATACATCATTAAACAGATGTGAATTAAATCTGTTGACTTTATTTCTGTATGCACACGCTGCATTTTGAGTAACCTTACCCTTTGTATAACTTGTCCATTTTGAGATATACTACATAATAATAGCATCTGATTTGCAGTTAGCGAGGCTGTCATATTAAGCAAATTATCATACCAGGAAGCGTGGGAAATGGTAATTTCTGTACTATATCTGGACACATTTACATTGGTTTTATGATCAAACTACTATATGTTGGAGCATTCAAGTAACCCTTTGAGCATGACAGAAATTGCCTGATGCAAGATAAACCATTCATCAACTAATGACAACACTTTAGTACTGCAAATCTGTGAGATTGTGATGAAGCTAGGCTATGCTTGCTTGTTGTTTACTTTACTCAGGCCTAGCAATAAGGAGAACCGTTTCCATATGATATTAGGCACTAGAAGCTATTGGATTGTGTGTTTTCAGTATCTTGTAGATAACTTGATTTGTTTTCTGTATGCAGTCATATTTTGGGGCAAATGTGTTGCATCCACGTACCATCATACCTGTAATGAAATACAATATTCCAATTGTTATAAGAAATATGTTCAATACTTCTGCCCCTGGTACCATGATCTGCCAGCAGCCTGCAAATGAAAATGGTGATTTGGAGGCTTGTGTCAAATCATTTGCTACTATAGATAAGTTGGCTCTTGTGAGCGTTGAAGGGTGAGTTTCTTTAGGTTAGCACATTTCTTATTTTGATCCTTCAATATTTGAACCATATATAATCTGAACTCAGTCACCAGGTCACTTTGATGATCTTTAGTAGGTTCCAAAGAATTGTGCCTTATGCTCTCAAAATAAATTTCTAATCCCATTGTGCCTGGAATTTTGATTTTACACATGTTGCTTACCTTGTAAGGTTAACATTAGTATAACAGAAGCATAAATAAGCACATTTAATATGTACTAGTCATTCTATTGCATAACAGCTCATTAATCTTTGGTGCAGAACTGGAATGGCTGGTGTTCCTGGTACTGCAAGTGCCATATTTGGTGCTGTGAAGGATGTTGGAGCTAATGTTATCATGATATCACAGGTAGATAGTGTTTTGCATCTCTAACATGGCATATGATTGATGAAGCTATCCTAACTACAAAGCATGTGCAGGCTAGTAGTGAACACTCTGTATGCTTTGCTGTTCCAGAAAAGGAAGTTGCTGTAGTTTCTGCAACTTTGCATGCCAGGTTCCGTGAAGCATTATCTGCAGGCAGGCTATCTAAGGTATGTTCATGATTATATTTTCACTTTTCATGTTTCTTAAAAGAAAATGTTCTATTATAATAGTTCTCGATGGGTATCTGATTTTCTTATAAATATAAGAAAAATCACTTTGAGAAAGCTCTGTGATTTTGATTGGCATGGATGTGCTGTTATTGATTGGCATGGATGTGCTGTTATTGCCTAAACAAATTCTACATGTGTTACAAATTGAGCACTGTAGTGGGCTGGCAGTTGTGAAGAATACCACTCTGTTCTGCACCGTAAATATGTAATGATGGTATTATGCCCTGAAATTTGGTGGTGAAGATTGTACTTGTGTGAAGCCGAGGATGAATTCCTGGGCAGCATCAACATGGGGCCACCATGTCAGGGTTGAGGCTGTGTATGAGGCATGCTAGAGGAGGAAGAGGAACATCACTTCTGTGTTGCTTTGGAAAAAACGAGCCAATATCCTTTAATTGGATGGCTTTGGCTAACAACTGAGTCTTATAATATTGAGGTAACAAGCCTTCTAATATGTTGAACCAAATGAAAATCCCAATCTAACCAACTATAGTGTGCACTGCTCCAGCTGCTGTCCCATCTGTAGCAGACGCATCTTGCATGGCACTCATGGCTGGCTTGCTGCGGCATTGGTACGGTGGTACTTAAGCCCAACCAGAACAGATGATCTTCATGTAAACTTCCATGATATAAAGCATTAAAGCTTCTTAGAAGCAACATCTTGAGAAAACTTTAGAGCTATAGGCTGGCCTAAGAAGCTTCTAATATGACCATATCGAACCCTGTTGTACTAATAAGTACCCAAGCTGGCTGGAGCTATTGATTGAGGCATGTATAAGTTTTGTCTGTCTCCTTTCATGGCTAGATGCCTAGCTGCATAATCTCCCATGATGTGGATATGATATTGATCTGCCTACTTTCTATACTATTTAGATACACATTTTTATTTTCAGGTTGAAGTCATTCATAACTGTAGCATTCTTGCTGCTGTCGGCCTGAAGATGGCAAGTACTCCTGGAGTCAGTGCAACCCTTTTTGACGCACTAGCAAAGGTAATCCCACATTTTCAGTTTTGTATGCCAACCACACAAGAGGTCTTTTCAAGGGATCAGGTTAATTTACCTTTAAATGATGGATCCAGGCAAATATTAATGTAAGGGCAATAGCCCAAGGTTGCAGTGAGTACAACATCACTGTTGTGTTGAAGCAAGAAGACTGTGTAAGGGCTCTGAGAGCTGCTCATTCAAGGTTCTTCCTCTCCAAAACCACACTTGCTGTCGGAATTATTGGACCTGGGTTGATTGGCCGCACTCTCCTTAACCAGCTGAAGGATCAGGTATATCATGCTTCATATCCCTTTTTCTTATTGTAATGCACGAGTAGTAAACTATATTTCTATTTTGGGACCTCACTAGGACTAAGAACATAAGAATGATGCACTTACACTACCATTATCATGATATCTAGATCACTCTTATGGTCTTACTATAAGACTAATTGCCTAAATTGGACCATTTATATAAGAACTCTAGTGTTATGTTAGCCTGCTCCATATTTTTCATCGCGTTGAGGACTCTGGGAGCAGCTACTCACCAACTCTCAAGTAGAGGTTAGCTGATTAATGATAAATCAGAGCATGAGGCACATCCATCATCTTCCGGCTTGTTAGCCATTGCCCTGCCCATCTCCACCATCCAGCTCATTCACAGACAATTGTTGCCAGTTGCCACATTCAGTTAGTGGCGCCACTCCCACCTGATAAACATTCTAGATATGCAGGACTGTATGCATATATCTGTTATTCATAGGAGGCCTTAGTTTCACTCTCTAGCAAGTTTCTTTGATCAGGGAGTGAATGGCATGTACCCTCCACAGTGTTACACTCACAGGCAATGTACATTCTATTCTAGTTCTAGAGTATTGCTGTCACATCCAGTGTAACTTCTGGTTGTAAGTTATTTTCTGCTGGTTACATGAGCAAAATATAACAAAGGAAATGTTTCCATATTCCATTGTTTTTAGTTGCCTGCTAATATATTAGATTTGCGTGTGATCTCTAAAAAAGGTGTGCATTGGATCAGGTTAATTTATCTTTTACAGAAAAGCAGTATGTAATGTGCCATTCTCTTTGACTGGGTTTTCTATTGCACTTTACGCTTATACTTAATTATTCTGCAGGCTGCAGTTCTTAAGGAAAATATGAACATTGATCTGCGTGTTATGGGAATCACTGGTTTGAGGACAATGGTTTTGAGTGATACGTATGTTAAATGAATCTCCATTTCCCTCTACTGCATTTCAAAATTAAACCTCTGCCGCAGAACACCACAATATATGTCTTGAATAGATTTGTTAGCTCATTAGCTATCCTTGTTTCGTTAAAAATCATGTGCATGAACTTCTCTGTTTGTCAACTTATCATGGCTGATGATAGCATGTGCAACTTCATGTCAAACAATTGCTTTACTTTCTATTGGTTGCCCTTAAAACCTCGACAGAATATTGCTGAAGGGTTGTAGTCAAGATTGTTTGCTGAAGTTGCTGTATGATAAGCATTAGTATTAAAGAAGAAAGATTTGAGAGGCTGAATGTTTACCAAAAACATGATTGGTTTATCATGATTGCTGGCTTATGTTTTCTATTTACTAGTAACATACCCATGCACTGCAATGGGCCCATAAGACAGGATGGGCTGCACAGGCCCATGGGGGAAAGGGGAGCTGTTTTTTTCTGGTTTTTTTGGGAGGAGGACTGACGACTCCGCTTTTAAGTAGTAGAGATATGCTAATCTATAATGTTTTATATGTATATTTTCATAGTTTGTTCTTTCTGTAGAGGAATAGATATGACCGAGTGGAAAGAGCAGCTAAAAACTGAAGCAGAACCGGCCAACCTTGACAAGTTTGTTGCTCATATGTCCGAGAATCAATTATTCCCTAACAGGGTTTTGGTGGATTGCACAGCAGACACATATGTTGCATCCCACTATTATGACTGGTTAAAGAAGGGAATCCATGTCATCACGCCAAATAAGAAAGCGAATTCAGGGCCACTGGACAAGGTTATTTTTTGCCTGACAGCAGGCTTTGTTATCAAATAAATGCATATGCCTTTTTGTTTTTTAAATAGTTGATCTTCAAATTTATATATTTATTACCAATTTATTTATTACAACATTGTTAAACATATTTTAGGAACTAGACACATCTCATCTTTGCATAGATGTGAGAAGTCATCCACAATTATTAGTACACTTGAATTTACAGTGCTAGATATAATTTGTTGCCTTTATTGACTATGAACGTATTTCCCCTGCTGTACAGTATTTGAAACTTAGGACTCTACAACGTGCATCATATACCCATTACTTCTATGAAGCAACTGTTGGTGCTGGCCTCCCGATCATTAGCACTCTGTGTGGGCTCCTGGAAACAGGTGACAAGATATTGCGTATTGAGGGGATCTTCAGGTCAGTATGAGCATAGGATTATGTTGTGTTGCATTTCAATTTTTTATGTGCCATTACTGTAACGTATGGGTGAAGTTAGATACTTTACAGATTCTTTCATTTGGTGAATTTAGTGTGATTCTGCCTGATAACATGCTCTACTGATTGTTCAACTGCAGTGGAACGTTGAGTTATATTTTTAACAATTTTGAAGGAACAAGAACTTTCAGTGATGTTGTCTCTGAAGCAAAAGAGGCTGGATACACTGAACCTGATCCAAGAGATGATCTATCTGGAACTGATGTAGCCAGAAAGGTACTGCTTCTATCATAAAGCTTGTCAAACTACATAACTATATTTCCTATTTATTGCTCAGGTACTCCACCAGGGTTAGTTAACTTTCAATTGTATATCTATTTGAATGGCACTAACGTTACAATATTGAAAATAAAGAAAAGGGAATCACCTATTTTTCATGTAGACTATGCTGCTGCATACACACTGCTGAACTGGAACAAATTTTGTTTCCTCAGGCCTAATTTATGACAACTTATCTAGGAACAAATTGATTGTCTATTTTTTTCAAGATTTATAGGTTCACTTTTGGACCTTGGTCTCATACTTGAGTTTAGCTTTCACCCTAAATGGTGCATATACGGCACTGATATGTCAAAACTGCCGTCTCTGTATCCAATACGTGACTAATATGGCGATATGCGTATCAGAGAAGTATCAGAGCATTTTCCATTTAAAGAAAAGAAAAAAAATGCTGATACGAGATCTATACGGTCCTGATATGACACCAAACCTCCTGTCGTGTCGTCACCCATCATGCTACCATGCTGTCACCTGTGCGCTGCCTATGAAATTCGACCTAGCTAAGTTGCCATCTGGAACACGAGCTCGAGCTGTCATGCCGCTGCCTGGAGCCTGAGCTCGCAGCCACTCTGGCCACCAGTCCCTAGCTCCCTCCTGCTGAGGAGCCACTGTCAGCAGGCACAACACAGCCGCTGCTGGCTGCGCTGCTGCTAGGTCTCAAGAGAGAAGGGAGGCCAGAGAAAGAAAGGTGGTGGCGCTGCTGCTGCTAGGTCAAAGAGGGGGATAAAAGTCTGCTGCTGACCTGCTGTACGCCTTTGCGCATGTGCGGTGGGATTTTGGGCTGAAATGGCACAGCTTGCCTGCATGTGGGTAGATTGGCCCATCTCTTTTCTGCTACACATTTTTCTTTTCTTTTTTTTCTTGTCACTGCATGATGGATCTTCTGTGTCCATTACTATGTGGCTCAACATATATCTTGGCTGCAATATTTTGACATAATATGTATATAATCCCTGTATGGCCGTATCCTTGTTTTTTGGAAAAATGCATATCACCGTAACCGTAGGCTGCTTTTGTTGGTGGTTTTGAGTAACACATGACATCAGAGATGGCAAATAATCTTATGTGGCTTCATACTTTAGCATCCATCATGCTTTTGTCAGGCTTCATGTCTTCTTTGTGCCTCATCTCTCTTTCTGTCCCTTCTCCTTTCTCTTATCTGCCTTAGCCGCTCCTTGCCCTTTCCTTGGCTAGACAAGCAGCCTCACGGTCGACCAGAAACCTGGGTTAGATTTGCTGTCAGGGGTTATTTGATTGGGTACAGACAATTGGAGTATGGAATCTAAACAGTTTTGTACTTTGAGGTTAAAATCATACGCCGAATATTTGATGGATGAAAAATAGACATTTTCCTTATATTAAAGACTTGCATGATTTATAGGTGGACAAATTGAATTCGCTTTTCAACTATACTTTGTCCTCTATCCTTTTCAAAAAATTTTTTGATAATTTTAAAAAATATATGAAAGAACATTAATATTGCATACTTGTTCTGTGACAACATTTATGCTTTGTTCAATTTTTTTTTGTTTATGGTAATTAGTAACTTTTAGAACAGGTCATAATTCTTGCAAGGGAATCTGGATTGAGGCTTGAGCTTTCTGATATTCCTGTAAGGAGTCTTGTGCCAGAGGCATTGAGAGTAAGATTCTATCCTTCTTGATAACCATACCTTGATATTAACACTTTCTAATTAGATTTTTGTTATGCAGTCCTGTTCAACAGCTGATGAATACATGCAAAAGTTACCGCCCTATAATCAGGACTGGGCAAGAGAGCGGAAAGATGCTGAAGCTGCAGGAGAAGTAAGTAAATCTGTCTCCATGTCTCAACTCAACTCTTCATGGAAATTCACGTGCAGAAACTAGGAAGTAATTGTTATTGTTTGTTGACATTTTCATATGACCTCATGACCTCAAATCATACTGTATTTCACATAGGCTTCAGATTAGCTGTTGGTTCAGCTCTTATTGTTGGAAATTTAGAATAGTAACATGCTGAAATTATATGCATTCTATGTTGTCAAAATGAAGGGTTAATATTGATCTATCACTTATAACTACTAATTTTCAGAAAACATCATGTTGATAATGTTGTCATTTGCTCTGGACATACCACTATATGCTTATTTCTACACGAGATTCCAAAATCTAATGGACTGCTGAATGATTTATGCATTTAGGTTTTGCGGTATGTTGGAGTGGTGGATGTGGTGAACAAGGAGGGTCAGGTCAAGCTGCAGAGGTACAAGAAGGACCACCCATTTGCGCAGCTATCTGGCTCGGACAACATCATTGCCTTCACGACATCGAGATACAAGGAGCAACCGCTGATCGTGCGAGGCCCAGGTGCTGGTGCAGAGGTGACTGCAGGAGGTGTCTTCAGTGACATACTACGGCTGGCTTCCTACCTGGGTGCTCCCTCGTAAGCTTTTGTAGCTGGAAGCGTTTCCTGATGGCAGTCAGGTGACTTTTGAGTCTTGTAAGGTTGTCTTCGTTTCTTCTATGGTTTGCGGAAGCGTTCTAAATCACAGCGAGGTGAAATAAGTCTTTGTGTTCTAAATCACATCAAGGGGCAGGAGTTTGTGCAGGTCTTGTTAGAAAACAATTATTGTTCATTGCAATAATGGTGTTGTTGTCAGGTTTGTTTTTGATAGTGACACTAGTGAGACGGCATGGAAGAATCAATAATGCAAAGCTTGGAATCGTGATGATGGAAGAAGATCCAATCGTGCAATGCTGCGTAAGCTGCTTGAAAGGTGGCAATGTCTCTGGGACTCTGAATGACAACGTGAAACAGAGCAGCAAAAAAAAAAAAAAAAAACTGAAACAATTCGTTCGACCTTGGAAGTTCACTTTACATGTCTTACGACCTTTGATCCTGTGGAGTTTAGTTATATTTGGAATTGAATTAAAATCCTTGGCTCCTACATGTCCTGCGCTCCTGCTACATCAACAATTGTTGATCACACATCTCAACTTAATTACTAGCGGAGCAGGAACAATTGTTTATCACACATCTCAACCAAATTACTAGCAGAGCCATCTATATACTTTTACTAATTACTAATTTGGTATTTTATAAGAGCTTTTACGTTAACTGACAAGATCCAAATCCGACCGTTGATTAGATGCGTTGTAATATTGTGACCGTTGATTAATATTAATATAACCGTACACAGACTTTTTAAAGCAAAACCAATTTTGCGTGACATTATATATCGATCCTTCCGCAGGATTCCGCACGCGAGATCCCGATTCCTAGCGCCATGGCGACCGAGGGCCAACGCGGCTTCGCCCGCGAGGATGCCATCGATCCCTGAAGACGAAGCACGCCAACGCCACCGATCCTGGTGTTCAGTCCTGCAGAAAAAAATCACGAACGCCACCGCATGATGTCCCGCAGTGTGCAACAAGATGCACGTATGTACGTGCCGGCAGTTATTTTGACTTACTAAATTAGCGGCGATTCATCATGAGATGACGGCACACGCGATGGACCGTCACTTTCAGCCACCGGCGGCCATCACGATGATCAATCCGCATCATCACAAGGAAGAAGACAGCACGTGTGTGCCCTCCACTGGAACATATGTAATCGATCGACGAAGGTATATATTATCCGACTAATCTATATATATGCACTCTTATTTTGTTAGCATTTGGCATCTTCGAACACATACGTATGTAATATCCGCTTATTATTGATGTTTATGTTGCTAGATTTTTATTTCCTTTATGTTTTTTTTCTGATAAGTAATAGTAGTTTTTATGTCATCCTATTTCACTGATTTGATTTGATGATTTTCCACCTTTTTTTTGACCCACAGATTTGCCACCCTTTAGATTGTGGATTTGATGATTCGCTATAATACTTTCTTATAGCAAATCAAATTTCCATTTTGTACTAAATGCCCAGAATTTTCTAATTGTTAGTTTCAAATTTTCCATCTATATATCTAGGTGTACCAAATTATTGTTACTTACATTAGAAAAGAACCAACCCCATAATTACCCTAATCCAGTAGAGCCAATTTTTTTCTGTTTTAATCTAAAAGCGACTCCAAAGTGAGTTCAACTCATTACTAACTAATTCTCAATTTTAGAACCATTAAATTAACAAAAATACTAAAATCATATTCCAACACGAGAGCTAATAGGCACTGGTTAATTCTGAATTTTGAATTGATATGGAAAAGTTATTTCTTTAGACATCCCGATTCACGGTGCTATTGGCTCGAGCAGCCCCCAATCTGCCCTCTACGGAGCTCATCAACATGATTCTTGCCACAACCACCCACGATGAGCATTGGCGTCGTCGGCTTGAGTAGAGAAGGTGGCGGTAGCGGCTTGAGCAGCAATGCCCCTACCAGATAGCTTGTCCTTGCTTACGTTGCTACTGGGCTCCTCTACACCATGGCGTCGGTGGGAGGCACCATGTTGCCGATAGAAGGAGAGGGCGGCGCACAAGATGGGGAGACCAAGGGATAGGGAAGAGAGGTGTGGAGCCGTGGAGCAAGGATTTTGGGTGGGGCAAGGGAGAGGAAAAAGATAGGGGTAGAGTGATTCTGATGAGTGGATTGGTCGGGTAATTAAGAGTATATTGTAGTTCTTTTTGTTATTAGAGTTTAAAGTGTAAAAATTCTAATTGATTTGATTATTTTAAATATTAGAATTACTAACATATAAATAATTAGGGCAAAGTCTCTATCGTGGGTGGTGTGGTTTTATGTACTTAGCCCACATGGCACATGAGACCACTATACATTAGGCATGGCCTTAACCTCAAGATGTTGTATAAGCAAATGACAAATTTGAGCGATAAGAGGAGAGGCAGATCATATCATGAAGCTACTCCCCTATTGTGACAAAATTAGTCAGATCTGTGGATATAATTTCACTCATCATGGTTAAAATCATGTATTCTTAATTAAAGTAATTATGTGTGTTTGTAATTGGTTCTATGCCAAATGTTGTATACTTCTATTATAACAATAAGTAAATTTCATAAAACTATAATTATTTAGTCAAAATTATAAAAAAAATTGCAATAATAATTAATAACAAGTGCCAAAAAGTCATAAAATTCTACGTGTAGCTAAAATGATGATGAATGGCCATATAAAAAATCTTATACAAATCCAACTTCATTTATGGGATATAAAAACAATTAAAATTCTTCTGTCATGCTTTATTTTGAGGCTAACACAACTGGCTGCCGTATTGTCTGTTCACAATCCTGACAAAAACTGAATTTCTGTTCACAACTGGCTGCCCGGCTTAGAAATATAACCCGCCTGATTTCTGGTCAAGTTTTTTTTAAAAAAAAATAAACTGAATTTTAATTTTTTGATAAATTTTGTCTGGATTTTATCAGGCTTTGTCGGTTTATCTACGGTTTTTGCAAAAATTAGAGATACTACTCGTGAGTGGTTTTTGATTTGGTATTGGAACTGTGAAACCTGCTGAAAGCCCACACGTACTAGGTTAAATCACACTGAAGAAGTCCATACACAAAGGTAAAAATACACATCCAACATGTAGGTTGCAGTAACAAGCCAGATTTATATAGTCCATAATAAACAGATAGATCGAGAACGAACTTTGGTCTCACACTTCTCATCACCAAGCTATTCAATGGTTGTCACCTAAGGCGTATACATATTATAAATTATAAGATATATATAAGAATATAGTTTTTCATAAACAATAAACTAGAATGTATATTCTTAAGTAATATCAAAGTGGTAGTGTTATATTTATACTTCAAATTAATTTCATACGGCTATTTTGCTTTTGGTAGTTCTTAACAATATGCAACTCTAATTAACAGTCAAAAGTCGATTTAGTACAATTCCTCAAATATCAAATTGCATTTTATATAAAAAATAAAAGAAGGAAATATGACAGATCATGTTATAAAATCATAGTAGTCACCCCTTGTCCATACTCTGTTTTGCAAGTTATCACCAGATAGCTGGTTTGTATGATTATACTTTGAGAAGTGTGATCTTTGCGTCTCCGAAAGCCAGATCTATGCACACTATTGTCGTATATTTGTACCTAAAAATTGATTTTAATTGGGTGGATTGCCAACTGGCTTGAAAAAAAAAAGGGGTCAATGTGAACTTCTACGCTCTTTGGGTTGCTTTCCGTTTAAGTTGAGCTGTTCAGATAACATTATACGAAAATGCACTAGAAGATCACATACTTTGATATGAATGATGCATTTACATTTACAAAAGTAGCCCCTATGCTACCCCGGCAATTGTCCAAACTACACATAAACGGGTTATCTCAATTAATTGTTGTTTTTTCTATGTTTTTTACGTCAGAATTTTTTTTCTTGAGTTAACTGATGTTCTTTTGCAAGGCAGTAGTTAGAAAAGCTTCATAGCAAAACCTTTACTCCTTAATTAAGAAAAGCTAGTGGCAGTTATGGTCGTGATATTTTTTTCAATTAAATAGAAAACATACACTACTATTCACACACAAATAGCTGAGTGTGCCCCTTAACATGTTAGAAGAGATGGAAGCTGGTGGCAAATCTTTAATCTCACTAAAATTTTACTGAAAGCATATCCACCCTCCACACAATGTTTAAATAAAGTATACCTAAAGGTGTTTCACAAAGAAAATACTCCTAAAGTTTCTTAATATTTCGTTACAGTCTTTACACACTTATTTTTTCATCTTAAAAAACTCAAACCTAATGTAGAAAGGCCTAACATGACCAAATGGACATGGATATGAGGCATGAGCTTATGTTAGGATTGCTCTTGCAAACATGGGTGCTAAGAATTTGTTTGGCAAACACTATCAGGTGTTTCCCTAGTTTGAAGCAAATATCACTCATTTGTTCATTTTATAGCAAATGTGCAGTTTTATATCTATTAAACGATTTTGCTCTAATATCAGTCAATCTGCTGCTAGATTTGTGCATCAGGCCTTACTTTTTCAGCCTAACCTAGAAAATAGGACTTCATCAAGTTAGGCCCAATACAACTTCGGTTAGCCGAAGTAAGTTGGTGGACCCACAGATAGTTGGACCCTTGGGAAGAAGAAATGCATGTGTGTTGCAGTCAGGGCCCGGCCTACAATGTAAATGCACTCTTCTTACCATGTAAGCGTTAGTGTAATTTTCAATCGACATAATTGTATTTTCTATTAATTTGTATTCCATTTTCCTGAATAAAATTTATTGATTTTTGGTTTTTTCTTAATGAAGTTGCTTATCTTTGGGTCAGTTTGGATTGCTCAAAAATGTGCTTTATCAGCTACTCCGTCCGTCCAACAATACAAGAATATTTAGAGTTGTTTGGAAATACTATGTTGAGAAAAGAAATGATTAAGGTTGGTTAGTAGAGAGGTAGGTGAAAAAATTTATGATTAGTTGAAATGAGTATATATTTAGATATAACCATATATTTCTAGACGTACCACATAAGGTGTAATTGGCAACTTTAATAGTGTTTGGGTGGAGTTTGTATTGGTGCCAAGTTTTGACAAATAATGTGATACCCTACCAAATTTTTGTTAGTACTAAAGCTTGCCCAAATTTTGGCACTACTAATAATTTGGTTGGGTAAAAAAACAACCATTTATTTCCTTTTTGAGTTTGTGCAGAAATTCATCAGCCCAGGTATTATTATTCAGCAGCTTAGCATAGACACGTTCTAAACAGCTGATAGTGGTATGGATAATTCGTGCCACGATTTTAAAATTAGATTTGTCAAAAAAAAACTTTCTAAGTTGGTATTGCTAATTAAGACAACTTTTTCTAAACTATTTAACACCTTTACAATATTTAACTCATCCATATAAACAATTTTCCTCTGTCCATAATGTATCAATCATCCAGTTAGTAACAAATACGGTGTGACTTAATAAGCCTAATGAATGACGCACTGTGGAATGCTAAACAATCTGGCAAACAAAATATGGCACGGGCTATAATGTGTACTTTATACATACATACATACATATATATATATATATATATATATATATATATATACCATGTAATATAAGTAAAACACGCTCAAAAACTTCTACTATAAATTATATTATTTATTCATAGTAAAAATTTTACTAATAAACTCAAGAATTTACTTAAAAATTTTAAACTTGTGTTTTGAAAAATCTAACTGATTTTGATTAATAAAATACATCGTATGTTATGTGGACATAAATTTGGCTTCACTTAGCATGGGCCTAAAACACTAATTTGAGGCTGAAACCCACATTACATTCCTATATGAAGCTATACCACCAAATTATTATCGCACATTGTTTACTCTACGTTTTAAAAAAAAATTTAGAGAACTTTCTTTGCACCGCTTAGATCACATTTTAAGTTTATTTCTCAAAATATTTAATTTAACTTTATAATTAAGCAGAATCTCCAGGTTTTTATGAACTTCATTACCTGAATATTATAATTAAGCTCACCCAGAAGATCAAAAGGAACAGTTCTTCCCATAATGGAAGTCCAACCAGGCCACGTTGTGGTGTTGTTCCTATCACATGAATTTCAGTGTTTTTTCTTTTTGCGGTATATTTGAATGAACTTTTGAGTGAATGATACAACTCATATATATCAAAATGGACACGCTACGAAAGAACAAACCAGTTAACTCAAATGGACGCACTACACCTGATTCTTTATATGTTTTCCTCATTTAATTGTCTCTTTTGGATCTTTGCTTTACCAGTGTAAATTTTCGTGGTACGGAGCAGTTATCAAGGGCATGGGTGGGAAACGGTCCAAACGGATACATCGCCCATTGCGTACAAACGTGGGCTATGATACGATGATTCATGCGGCATTCTCGTCAAATTTCAAGCAGCGTTCGGAAATAACGGTTTTGCTGGATTTTACCGGGCAAAAGTTCAAATCCAAAAATTGAAAAATTGACAGATAACTGAAATAAAATTTAAATTTAGTTTCTTTGGATTGATATTCTGGTTAGTAACTATCCCCTAACCTCTCGATCAATGCCACCCTCTGCATTACTGGTATTTTGGGTTACCTAAAGTTTAAGGGTTAGACGTTTGATTTAAAAGTTTAGGGTGTTTAAAGAACTTCCATTCAAAGTTTGGGGATTCACATGGTATCAATAACAAGATTTTATTAACCTTGACAAATGCGTTCGTATATGGCTAGTGTAAGTACCCAGTCGGGAGCAAATGTGATTCTCTGATTGAAGCTCCGTTTATACTCACTTGTGGAAAATACTTACTACAGCAGTACTGAAATGTGAACCGAAACGACAGACTGACTGCAGGCTGCCTCCTCTGTCGACTTAATCATTTGCAGAGGGGGTTGCGTTGCGTGCCTTTCGGTCGCTGCCAGAGACATGTTAGTCTGACTCATGTCACATTGTATACGTAAAAGCAATCCAACGAGGACAGACAACTTCGCCCATGTGGCCACTTTCTTGGCATAACAGACTGGGAACCTCATTCACCGTACATTCACAAGCTAATCATTTTGATCCTTGATGCAAAAGCATTTTTCATGACTTTCAAATTTGCCGTATCACATAAAGCACAATGTGACAAAGAACTCGATGCTCATGTTTCGGGAATTAGCATACAATGACATCTCTATGACATCGATTCCCATTTTGCCTACGCTACATTTTGTGGAACTCATCCTAACAGCCTATGTGCTAAAATGAAGAATAGACAAGCCTCTTTGATTCAGGTGGGAGATGGAAGGGGAGCTGATCTTTTACTGGGCTCCTGGCACCCATTCTTTGAGCCAATCCAAACACTGGATGACCATGTCTTATGCATAATTTTGCCGTCAAATGTACTCCCAAGTCTCATTTCCTCGATGACACGTGTTGTTAATTCCAGATTTAGGGTTGTTTATTACGCACAAAATCTTCGTCTCTGTGTAAAGAGTCAATGCAGTAAAATGGTGAGATATAATATGCAATAATAAGTCAATCTTTCTTATCAGATGAAACAAAAGGAGTGGTCAATCTTACCCTTAGCTGTGACCTAATCACTTCTTCTATTGACTCTGCAATTTCCAGTTGCTTCATCACGGTAGCTTGCAGCACCTGATAATAAAAGGGTGGAAAAAAATCATATTTACAGGACTCGAGATTTAAATGGTAATTCGTAGAGAGCTATGACAATTTTAACAAGCCCCATAGCTTACAAGACTAAGAAGACTCTGACCTGCCTTGACTTCTATAAATTCAAGATGTCCTACTTGCCTCTTTTGAAACATTTAAAACCATCTTTAGGTGTTGTGTAGTACCTAGTTTAATAATCTAAATTATATGATATTGACAGTAGTATTTAGCCAGTACAAAGAGTGTTATACTTTTCACATTTATAATAGTTTCTGGACTTTGAAATAGAGATAAGGTTAATACAGAAAATAATGTGATCGGCTTACCTTCTTTGTACGTTCAAGATCAGATTCAATACATTTTATCCTATCCCATGATTCCAAAAGGGAGCGTTCTTTCTCCAGGGGAATCTCTGGGGGCTTGTTGCCAAGCTCATCAACCTTACCCTCGAGCCTCTGAAGCCGCTCGATGACAGGACTGATGCTGTCTACACTGAAAGTCTCGACAGCTGGATGATCATCAGAAATTGGTTCAGGCTCAGTTGGAGGCAGTGGGTTATTGACCGGCATGTCCTGCTGACCATATGCTATGATGAAGAAGGCAAAAACTTTTACAATCAGGGCCAGTAGTAATCTGATAAAACGGTAGAAAATTCCTTCATCCGTGATCACTTTAGGTACTAATGTATTGCTTCTGTTGCTTGAGGAGATACTGCTTCTGTTGCTTGAGGAACCTATATGGATAAAAAACAAAAACATTGAACAGATAAACTCAAAGCAAATAAGAATGGTTCTATGGAAGAACTAAGGTCTAAGAATAGTAAGTTCAATAGCTTGTTCTTTCATTAATGCATAGGGATAAGTATGATGTTGTCCTTGCTTAACACATAAGTAACATTCACAATTTCAAATGCTATATACCCTACTACTGTTTAGCTGATAAAGGTCTCTTGCTGATTGCCTATAATCGTCCCATTACACGCAAGTTGAGAATGTACTTTTGTGTACTAATTACTTGCACTGTACGTTCACTTCAATATTCACAAGGGAAAGCTTTTCCATAATTATTAAGAAAGTTAATAGAATTTTCTAAGGAAATAACAAAAATTCCAGATTTGTTGAATTACATGAAGTGGAATATGAAGACCATAAATAAACTTACCTGTTGTATATGATGCTGTGCTAGTTCCATAAGGCCGAGCTTGAGCTCTTACTTCTGGGGCACTAGTTTTATTAGGCATTGCTCCTCCTCTACCATAGTCAACTGTTTTGTCTACCACAACGAAGTGGTCATCACAGCTGTAGTAAGCTGCAGAATCTCGTGCTCTGATCTGCATCTGTGTAAAATATAAGAGATTTCGTAAACACTAAGAAAATAATTTGCATGAGCACATGAATAAACATGTTCATGTGTAACAGAGGGAGGCAAAAAGCTCACTTCTTCACGAACTGGAGCTAATCGACTACATTCCACAGGCCTTCTCATCATAGGAGAACTGAGATCATCAACATCTGATCCTGACTCAACTGTTGATGTGTCACTGCTTCTAACCTGCCATGAGTACATGAATACATAAGGCAAAAAATGTTATTAATTGTAAATTTGAATTTGATTGATGAGAGAGAGCAATGCCTTCATTCATGCTATAGAATACAACAACATGACATATAAGTTGTTCAAACATAACAAGTGGGCTTTACCTTCAAAAGATGTAGCCTAGCAAATGAATCCCTTCGTTGCTCAATCTCAGACAAGCGCCGAGTATGTCTTGTAAATTTTGCCTCCTTGTTATGTGCAAGCTACAAGCAACCACCAAATTACCACAGTTGACGATGCTGCTGTGCACTTCAGTATAACATGTATAAAAAAATATTTTGAAATAATTGTTTGAACTAGATAAGGAGATTTAAATGCTTCTCCAGAGTATTAAGAGAAAAAAATCTTGAATGATTATATGTTTATGTTTGATTTATATTTTAAAATCTTGAATGCTTATATATTTATGTTCAATTTATATTTTAAAATCTTGAATGATTATATATTTATGTTCAATTTATATTTTAAGCATGCCCAGCACAAAGATATTGGGGTTTTTATATAGTAGTATAGTAATCTGTATCAACAAGGCATTATCATGTTATCAAAATTTAAAAGCTCACCAAAAATAATTCAAAGTTTAAACCACTGTTAGTACAACCCATAGAACCTTACTAATGAGAAGCACATATATGTTAAGGAAATAAATCAACAAAAGTTACCTTCATAATGTTAGGATCATTCCATGGGCCTTTGTTAGACTTGAGACATCCTCCCTCAGCGGCACAAGTGCATGTTCCACCCAAAAATTCAGGAAGTTGACTGTAAATAGTGAAACAATGTGCATTCAATGAAATATACGAGGAAAAAAATACTTATGATCAAGAAACCATATAAAATGTTTCTAAATGGAAAGTGTACCTTGCATCTATTACTTCAAGAAGTTTTCCATGAAATTTTGTTCCCAAAACCTACAAATGAAGCTCCATTAAGATATATTGTTTTTTTTTTGGACGAGAGGGTAAAGGAAAATCTCTAGAGAGGTTTCACACTCACATGTATCTTTGAGGCCGTTTTGGGGTCAAGGAAGCCTTTCACTGTATTCCAGAGTAGCTTGAAACCATTACCAGCATTCACAACAAACATCTGATGCAGTGTCTGAGAATACACATAAAGTATTATCTAAACTGATTCCTTGAATTGATCAAGGAAATTAAGAAAAGTAGCATACCTCAGGATAATAGTCACTGTCAATCTTCTGCATTCTACCTAGCATGTCCCTTGCTGTTTTGCTGAAGTTCTTGAAACCCTGCAGCAGAATTGGCAATGAATAGCAGGAATATTAGGCTGCAGTTTGTAATCAAATAATTCGTGAAAAATTTTGATGGAGTTAGTCCCCAAATATAATGTACTTCAAGGGAGAATTTGCAGAATAAACGAATGTGTGATCTCAGATATGAGAAGAATCAGCATACCACACCATCAACATCTAATATGGTCGTAGTTGAATCAATATGCCTTTTCGCTGCAATAGAGCATGCCGAAAACTTTTCGTGAAATGCTCTCTCAAACTCTTGTACATGATACTTCATGTAGCGGTCAACTGTAGTAATGTGCATCAGTTTATTTGGTTCAACTTTCCCTAGTCTCTCTATGTATACTGGTCTTCCCTGCCTGTCAACTCCATGGTAACCCTGAGGATAATAGCAGAGGACCTCGTCTAGCTCTTCAAAATTGAAATCCTGCAAATTTATTCATAGACATCAGTTATCTTTTCAAAATAAATAAAAACAGATTTGAGCTTGGAGATAAAATACGTACTATTACTTATCACTCTGTACCTTAAGGCACACCTAGTTTAAGTGCCAGATGGAATCTCCAATGTTATGTATGATAAGACATTGTGTATATGAACCAACATATTTCAATATCCTTCCGGAAATATTGGCCATAGTTAAATTTTCACTTTTTCATATATTAATACTAAATCAATTAACCATGAGCATTAGCCGTTTAGCCTCACCTCTAGTATTGTGTCTGCACCAAATTCTTTCCTCCACTGGAGCATCTCAGCCCACATTTGAATGGCTTTCTCAGTGTCAAATTTCCTAGCCTTCAAAAACCTAGAGATATTAAAGCATAAAACTTTTAGACGCATTGCAAATACAACTTGAAAGAGCTTCGCTGCAAAAGAAAAAAAAAAGAAAGAAAGAGCTGCATGTTTCAGATGCTCTCGATCTTTCAGCATTGTTCCAGCACTAACCTCAGCAACATGTGGTAATCATTATGGTTGTCAGGCAGCAAGTTTCTGCTAAAAAGCTCTTGCTGGAAGGTAAAGACAGCACGCTCCTCTTCTTCATCTCTGACATCTTCGATTGTGAATGAGGGCCGATTCTCCACCTTTCTCTTCCCCCTCTTCTTGAGTGAGTGTGTTAGCTTGTTTGATGCATTCAGTGCCTTCTTCTTGAGTGACCCAATAGATAGCCTTCTCCGCTCGTCCTCTGAGTTATCAACGTCTGACCTTCGATCTTTCCTCTCGTCAAACGAGAACTCCATGCTCTCTGATCGGCGTCGAACTTCATACAAAGCACAATAGCACCAAAAAGTAAACTATGAGCAACCATTCCATCAGCAATACTGTACAAATATATAAATAAGATAAGAAAAAAAATGATACCTGACATTTTGATGCAAAGAGCAGGAGACCTGATTAAAGGCGGTTCAGTACGCTTTTAAAAGATCAACCACAGAGACTGCCCAAAGATTAAATTCTCTTATCTATTCAGGTGCACCTGGAATGGAGTAGAAATTGAGAAAAGTATCATGAGAACATGCCAGCTAGACTTCAGAGTACAAAACACACTTCCACTCTCTTTGCAAGGGACGACTTAATTTTATTCTTAGACAAGCTGGAGCAATGTTCTTGGTCCCCAGTAAAACTAGGAGGGATAACTTTTAATATACTCCACTACATTTGGTTTGCAGTTACCAACACATGACAGGAAAGTAAATCTCTCCAATAAAGAGGAATTAACAAAACGCTCACACGTTATGACCAGGTGATTATAGCTAGTAATAAATTACTAGCACAGAGTAACCACAGATTAAAGAACCATCAAAATACGTGCACTGGTAAAGCCCAGACAAGCCCTGCACGGGTATCGGCCTTGGCACAGCAAAAAGCCGGTCAAAAAAGTAATTTTGACGAAATGTAAGCAGCAAGCGTTAGTATTTAGCACCCCAAAATCAAGGAAATCATCCAAAAACATCCTAGTTTTTTTAATAATAAGAAAAGGTATTTTTTACTTCCTGTCTCACCACAATATGCAACCGACCAAATACCAAAACCATGCTACTACTAGGTATTTTAGTGGAGCTTAATTTCTAAGAAAAAAACAAACCAGACGTTAAGCCTAAACAAGGTCTAGTTCTTGCACTACTCAGAAGAAACCGTGTAACATGCACCACTACTTGGCCAGTCAAGTTGCAGAAAAGAAGGGTGTGGTCAGGCAGGCAGCCTTTGACCAGAGTTAATCACCCCCAATGTAGTATATGTATATCAGATTAATAAAATTATTAATTAAACCATCTTAATTCACCATACTAATTGGTGAGGAGCAATACACGCCTAGTACTATATTAATTTAAACTCAAGCTGAAAAATCGAAAAAGAAAAGCAGGCTAGATTTCAGCGGAGACTTCCAACGGAGCTGCCGCTGGGTGGAATGAAGGAGAAGAGAACTACTTCTTAATTATTATCATTTTTTTTTCTGACCACGAAGACTTTGGGTGAATATAATCAGCGACTATCTTAGAAAATTAAATAAAATGCGATACTTCCAATGTAGAAATTATTTCTAACTGAAAATGGCTACTGCTGACTGCTGACACAAAAAAGATTAACAATAAAATTTGCAGAGAAAACCAAGAAGCAAAGAAAGAGATTCAGAGATCCACTAATCAGCAGCAGTAAATTTCTTTACACAAATTCTCTGAAGATTGAACTGATTGAACAATGACAAACAAACAAAACAAGAATTCAAGCCAGAAAGTCCCTTTGCGTCAAATTGAGGATGGATTGAAACCATCCAAACGCCCCCAAATTCAGAGGACAAACGAAGATATGGAAGTTAACGCCATGCCCGCACCTTGGTGGAGAATTGGAGAAAGAACAAGCGGACACGGGCATTACTGAACAAAACCAAATCAAGAAACAGAGCAGAGTAGCTGGTGGTTCTCCCGGCCCTAGCAAAATCACCACCAACCGAACAGATTATCACACATCCAGGCGAAAGCACCAGATAAAAATTTGAGGATTGTACACTCGCTAAAGCAACAAACAACCGGAACAATTACGCTCCAGTTCTTGAAAATTAACCCAAAAGGCAAAATGAAAGAACACCGCCAACAACGCGAGAAACAAGTCCGCCTAAAAACCGCAAGAAGCAAGAAAGATCACCTCTTGGACCGGATTCCGCGCCGGGAAATCCCGATTCTTGGACGGCCACAATTAAATCAAGAAAACCCAATCATGGAAGTCAATCCCGTCTCCTCCGGCCCAAAACCCAGCCAGAGCAAACGACAAGGGGTAAGCTTCTTCTAGGATTGGAGAAGAAGAGGAAGAGGAGAAGAGCCGGAGAGGAGGAAGAGGAACAGGTTGTCCAATTGTCTATTGTTGGGTCACTGGTTGTTGCTGGGCTGCTCTCCTGTGGCACCTAATAATATACTCCCAATGCAAGCTGGTAGATTAGAGAGAGAGAGAGAGAGAGAGGAGCAGGAGAAGCTTCTCCTCCATGTCCATGGCATTTTTGGGGGGTTTTACCCACATGTGAATGTGATATTGTAATTATGTAAGGGGTTATTGTGAAGAAAGTGTGGCATTTGGTTGGTGCCTCTTCCTATTCTGGCATGATGACCTGTTAGCCTAGCTGCTGACAATGTGGGGCCTTCTGAATAAAGACCATGCTGGTGCCCACTTTGGATCGCTTTGGTTGCTTTCCTCCATTTGGGGGCACTTTGTCCAGATGGGGTAAAAATCAACAGAACTTAGCTGGATGTGTGGGTTTTTGAGGGATTATTGCAGCTCACAATTGGGTCATGCCACTGCTCTAGCCAGTCATGACCCAACTTGTTGAAAATATATGTTTGGAATGTGGGAATTTTCATATTTCTTCCTAGAGTTGTGCCATTGTTAGGACTATATGAATTTTGCAGGAATTTCACATGCAACAAACTATTTACCATGGGAATTATAACAAATTCTCAAGTTCTAAATAAGGCCAGAATTATTTTATAAAAAAAATCCTATGGCCTGTTTGAATAGAATATTGAGTAGATTATTACCGTGGAATATCGATGATTATAGAGATAAATTTAATATTTTAAAAAATAAATTTAACAGATAAATTAAAACAAGTGGTATAAGTAATATAAGTAGAAAATTTAGTAAAACATATTTTTTTAAAATTTTAGAGCAAATAATCTGTTTGAATAATCAATAAATAAGATAAAAAGAACAGGCCTATCAAGAAATTCCTATAGAATATGTCCATTCCAAATAGGACTCTAGATGACTACTACCTTCATTCTAATACATTTATATTGCTAAAATTGGTTATATTTTAGAGCGGTAGTAGGTTACTAAAAGTTGCTTACAAGATGCAGTAGTTGAGTTTTTTTTTGTGGCCGTGTGTCACGTCTATAAATTTATTAGTAATTTTTCAACAAATTTGTATATTTAATTCTCATTTATAAATCAGCCGAGGTATACAAACCGACATTTTGAATATAAAATTTCAAAATAACTAAAGTGATAAATACTCATAAAAGTGCCAAAAGTGACACTTGGTCCTCACCACGAAGAAAACTATAATGAAAAAGAAAAACTAGCTAGCCTTTAGCTCCACATGTACAAGCAACAACAGGTATAAGCCAAGAATTTTTTCTTGAAAATCCTTCTTCAACTAATATTAATGTTTATTACAAAGTGAATATATAGAATACTTAGCAAGTCACACAATAAATATGTATACATATGAGGTATTAAAAAGAAAGACATAATAGGTCTACTTTATAAAAGCAGAATTTAATAAACATTTGAGATTAGTAAAATAATAGAGTAATTACTTAATATTAAATCAACACTAAGTAGCACACCAACTCTAATAGTTGCATGGATTCAATATCTCCATATAATGAGATAACTAGTTATTATTAATTATCAAATTATTATCATTATTAAGTAGTATGGGACTAATCATGAAAAATCTCATCCATCACCGTGGGTATGGCTATTCAAATAGTTTTACTCTAGCTAGATGTATACAAATTTACCTATAAGACATAACCTTAACATCATATTGACCATTTGTCACAATACCCAAAAGTACCCAAAGAGAGATTGTGGCAGGACCCTTCGCATAACATACCCTACAGAATAGTCACCAACCAAGTCTTAGGAGAGGTGACATAACCTCTAGGCTAGAGAAACTCTTGCTTCCCTACTGTGGAGTTAATAGTACTATCTAGGACTTATACTTATCACTGTAAATTTATTGGCACTACCACATATAAACTAACACTATGGTGTCTTTTGTTGAAACATGCTACACTACAAATCCAACCATTACCTACGTTAGTTAGTGGTTAGTATACTAAATACTTCATAACGGTAACTCATGAACCGGTTCTTAATTGTCATGAACACGACCATCACAACCCACTATTAGTCAATTTTTAGTTGGAATATTATTAATTAATTAAACACGACCAACTGTTGTGAGCTATCATTAATTAACTATCATTAATCATGAGTGAAGCATTAGTTATCCAACATGTCGCTGACGTGTGGGACTTGCATACCATTGAGATGATGGGGATCAGTCTACCATGGACTCGGTTCACTGAGAAAGCCCACTCTGGACCACAAAGGATGGATGTCTAGGATCGGTTGACTATCGTTGACCTATATCGGACGACCAAGATTTGATCTAGCTAGATTGACTCTATGGGCTTGACGCGCAAGTGCCACAACAGTGGCCATGTGGGTGAGGAAAAGGAGGTGACAGCTGACGAGATGACAACATGGCAGCCACATTGGATCACACGTTGATGGCTCAGGAAACAACATTCGCTAGAGAACGAAGGCAAGGCAAGAAAAACAGAGGGCACAGGAGGGTAGAGGGCAATGAGATGGCCCTTACCACCAATATCATGGCAACAGATAATGACAGGAGATGATTGATGGCAAGCTCTAAAAGGTGGTGACTTTGAGTTCCCGACTAAGGTGGTGTTTTGGTGGCGTCCAAGTGAAACGGGGCTGTGGTTGAGCTTCCTCACGATCTTGCGATGCTGATGGAGGAGATAGCATGGTCTAACGATGATGGGAATGGCAGCAAGCGATGACCGACAGCAGGAGAGAAAAGGAGTGTGTGGGGAGGTGGCTAGGGCATAGGACAAGCTCAGGCTAAGGTTGAAAACAAGATAGGAGCTCTGAGGCAAACTATTTATAGGCAACGGAGGGAGAGATCGGGTCAGGCATGATGGGATAAGGATGGTGCAGGGCTAGAGTTATTCCAAGCTTTGCAAGATCGGGTGACGGCGATTCTTTGGGAATTTCCACAGATTGATTAGGGAAAGAGGGAGGAGATCAGGAGGATTTCGTTTTCATGTTTTATTTAGAGAAATATGCAATAGGGAGGCCAGATTTGGTGAAAATGGCGATGTTGGCATCGGGTTGCTACAAGACATCGACTGGAGGAGGAAGATGACATTGTAGCACATGGGTCCCATGCGTCAGTGGGTGGAGGTGGCGCATGGCCAGGCTGGGAATAGGGCTAGCGGGCACTACTGGGACATGGCATTGCTGGTTGGGCCAATTGGCCTTCGCGGGCGAGGTGTGAAAGGTCGACATGCGACTGGGAAAGTGGCAAGCACAGGGAGATGGCCCACGGAAAAAGAGGAAAAAAGGGCTTAGACTAATTTTAATAGGATTTTTAATTTAAATAATTGCTAAAATAATGTTTCATTTATTAAAAACACTTATCATACTCAAATAATTCTAGGAAAAACCCTAGAGCACTCATACTATTTAATAATTTTTTTCTAGGCCAATTCAATGATCAATTTTTCATATATTTTTGTTTAATCACTTCCTTTAATTATTAAAAAAATTCTAGAAATTATTTTTAGTAATTTACAATTAAGCGATTTTAGGGTGCGACACCATGCCCCTTTCCCTACAAGATCCCTATGAAGAATTTTGCTATAATCTTACTACAAAATTTAATGAATCTCAAAATCAAAAACCAATTTAATGAATTTGCTGATAGGATTGCTTTTGTTAATTTTTATGTAGGCGTTGTTTTATCAAAAAAATTCTTATATATATATATATATATATGGTGGCAGTGAGTTTGCCACCCCACTATTACTTTATAGTTTTTACAAACTAGTCATTGATATTTTTCTTATATTATGGAATAGTCTAATTAATATTATGTTCAAACAAGTGAATACCGTATATTTTAAATAAACAAACAAGTGATACTAACATAATTGATAAAAAATATTTTATATATACCATATTATAATATATTCTCATTTATAAATTGCAGGTGTATTTTGCTAGTATTTTAAATAACTTTCAAGAATAAACTTATAGAAAAGACAAAGAAAATGGATATAATAGAGTGTTTTCGTGTTATAAAATATTCCCTCTGTCCATGCAATTGAGAGATGAGAGAAGATGATGATGCCCATATTAAGATAATGGATAAACCTAAAATCTTTTTTATATTTATGGATAAAGAAATTACTCACTCCGTCTTCAATTTTGTTATTTCTGTTTTTCTTATAAAGATTTTACTTTTATAAAACCAAGCCGCCGACGATAGATTAATTAAAAAAAACCTGTGAGGAGGCAACAGTGCCAATCAGAAAAAAAAAGAGAGGCAACAGTGCCTTCGATCTTCCAGGTACAAACAAGGTCGACACTAAAGAGGTGTGGAAATAGTAAATGCCAGCAGAAGGGACGCGCTAACGAAGCTAGCAGTGCCAAAGTACTCCTGCTAAGCTACCCGTTAAAAATAAATTAGACACACTAACAAAAAGGAGAAGGAGGCATTCTCCCTATGCTCCTTGCTCAGCATGCAGCGAGTGGAGAGCTACTCGTAGCTGCTAGGGAGAAGCGCGCGCGGCTTTTGAGGCGGTGGTCGTGTCGGTATCCCAAGGAGCAGTCGCCGGCGGGCGGCGGACCACACCGGCCGTAGCCACCCGATGCTGACTGGACACCTGCCTATTCACCACACCCGTAACACCCGTAAAAAAATCATTTTCACGAGCGGATAAAAACCATTTTTACGTCGATGGACCGCCTCTAATAAAATGATGGTAGCAATACCGTCATTTCTATAAATAGGTGTAAGCCATTTATGAAAAACAACATTTTCACATAGGATCCGCTTAATCAAATCAGCTGTGGAAATCATTTCAGTTTGCATGTAAAAATATTTTGACGGTGGATGATCAAGGATCCTTATAGCGTGCTGCATAGACGGTTGTACTGATGGGCTACCTGTGTAGTCAAAGGGGCATCGCCGAAAATCAAATTTTAAGCGGTGACACTTAACACCTCCGTTGTGTACAGGTCCATCTCAGCTTCCACGTAGGACCGTCCTAATCAAAGGTAGCTCCGTATCTTGTCTTTGACAGTTGACGTGTAAACCTCCATCCGTCAAACTCAGTGGTTCTACTAATCTATTCTAGATGATTGGAACAGGAGGACGATGTTTTGATGAAATCTATGGATGAATTAATAGTTTATGATTGTAAATTCTATTTTAGGGTAAATTAAACCTATATATGTTTGGACTTGTGGCCACACTCTTCATTATCCTACTTAAGCGAGCTTAAGGGTATGGTTAGCATTAGCATCCACAGGATGCCACCACAATTTTTACGTGTGATACAACTTGCTATTACCTTTGGTTGGTTACTATAAATGACTGGGTGTGACTCCTAGCAAATTGTCGGACAGTGTTTTCACCACATATAAAATAATATTTTAGATGATTCATTGTTCAATAAAAAATATTTTAATAAAAATGATTTTAGATGTTTCATTTCTCAATAAAAATGTTTTATCACTTAGAAAAAATGTTTTAACTAGATGTAATACTTTTTAAAAAAGTTGATTGCAAGATCAAAACCCTACTATACGCAACATCGAATAAAACATACAATGCACATTATGTGCAACATAGAAAAAGAGTGAAACACTCCAATATGCAATAAACCTATCGTCTATCTTCTTATTATGGTGCTATCTTACCTTACTACTTTATTCCAGTGACCAGATCCACCAAAAGGTGTGGCAACTCGACGGAGGATGAGTCAAGGAGCTACTCGTGGCTAGAGGGGTGGAGCAGAGGAGGCTTCATAGATCTAATGGTCGTGCAAAGATAGGGCCTAGGTGACGACACAACCTCCGTCATGCCATGTTGTAGGAGGTGTTGACCTCTGCCAAGCAACAATGAGCCGATGAACAACATTCCCAAAGAAGACGCCTTGCAGCGACAAAAGAGAAGAGAGAAGGAATGGATCTAGAAGCTCATAGCGAAGGAGAGGGAACGAATGAATAGTAGTTGGCTTTGATTAGGTGGAGTAGAGGTGGGCAACTAACACAGTATCATATATTTTCAGTTGTGTCGAACACCTACTCCTAATTGTTTTCGATATAACATACTACACTTTACTTCACTCAAACCCACATACCATACATACGTATATTTGCTAAACTTTTCTATACTTATAGTTAACATGGTATACCCTATCTTATTACTTGTCGACTAATCAAATAGCTCCTAACAGATTTACAATTGTTGGGTCGAGACGGATATGTTGTGATAATGAAAGTAGAGGACTTTGTAATGAAAGTGCGACTATCGATGTAGTGCGACGCCCCGCTGTTCACGGACACCTACCACTGATCATTTCTCAGTCTTGAAAATTATTTGGACCAGTTGTCTTCAAAATTAAACTCTGACAATCAATTCCCCATAAATTATTTTTGGCTTTAGCAGCTATAAAACCAATATATCAGGTGAAAGCACAATGGTGCATGGTAATCCCTCTGTTTCATAAGTTTTGATTTTTTTTATAAGTTCGATGTTTTCAACTTTAATCAAGTTTATAAGAAATTATAGTGTCATTTCTAACATAAAATAAATATACTATATATTTGATGTTGGATTTGAAACGAATTAATTTGACGTTGTGGATATTGCTTTATTTTACTGTAAACTTAAGAAGTTTAACTAAAAAATCAAAACGTTTTATAATATAAACAGATGGAGTACAATTTTCTATACTTAAAAATACTTATAGCTCACTAGTTGGTCACAATATATGCACAAAATTTGCTATCCGAAAGATCCAAAGCAGTCTTAAAAAAGTAAAGAGACTGATGAGTACATTTGGAATCAGTGGTGTACCATGAGGAACGGTAGTAAATTATAAGTAGACAAGATTAGATGATAAGTAGTACGCTCGCGCGTGTGGTTGGATTGCTCGCACGTATTCACATGCATGAGGGCTTATTCGATGATCCAACAGGACTGGAGCGGGAGCGCGAGCGCGAGCGCCGCGCCGACACCTCGGCGGTTTAAGGCAAGCCATTGTCCTACGACCGTAGTCCGTATACGCGTCTGTGCTGCGTCCTCCGTTTTAATCACTCGAGTTCTTCCGATGCTACTCTCTCCATTCTACTCCCTCTATATATTATAAAACTATAAGGTATAAAGATGTTCTCGTTTATATAAGATGTGAAATGCTTTTATTTTTTTTAAAGTCAATGTTTATAACATTAAACTAAATATTAAACTAATTATTAAACCGCTCTTTCATCCCCACTCTATTTTAGGTGTAAAACAGTTTATTCTAATCTTTGCCCAAACATTGGTTGATAAGCAAGACTTTTCACCCATCTCCTTCTCTTAGCCCCAATTACTTTTACATTTAACCAAACATTTGTTTATGTTGCTAGACTCTTCACCCATCCATTCTCCTCATGATGTGAAACAATTACTCTCATCTTTAGGCTCTCCGCCTATCTCCTCCCCTCATGTCCCCCTCTCCCAACCCACTTCTCTCTTATTGTAAAACAATTACTCCCACATTTACTCGAATATTGGTTTAGACTCTCTCCTCACCTCTCGCCCCTTCTCCACTCATACTCCTCTCTTGATGTAAAACAACTACTCCATACTATTCTCTTCATGTGTAAAACAATTAATCATATCTTTACTTGAATGCTAGTTTTGCCACTAGTCTCTCCACCCATACCCTTCTCTTCCTTCACTCCTCACTCCCGTAAAAACCACCAGGAGAAATCAAGGAAGAGGGAGTGGCAAGGGGAGTTATAAGATAATTTTTTTATATGGAAGGGATGAGAATAATTCTTTTTACGTTAGAGAGGGACTATGGTAGAAAAGGGAAGAAGAGTGGACGGTAGAGTGTCTAGCGACAGAATCAATATTCAAGGTGGGAGTAATTTTTTTACAGTGGAACGGAAATGGTAGAGAGAAAGGAGACAAGAGGGGAGCAGGATGGAGATCTATGAGCCGCCCTACTCACATGGCAGGTTGTTTAGTACAATTGTTAATATTATGCTGTTTAGTGCTACCGCTAATATTGCATTGTTTAGTGCCACTGCTAGTATTATATATTTATAGTGTCATGCATATGTTATTATTTTATTTATATTTTAAAATATTTTCATATAAATAATGTTAATTTCATAGTTATTGATTAAATTATGAAGACCGTGTCAATAATATGCATGGCTCGTATTTGTATGAGTACTAAATATATAGTGTATTAGTTTTTATGATCTTTAATATTATATTTTGCTATTATTTTTTTTATAATATATTATTGACAACTATGAAATTAACATTAACATTAGTATGAAATTAATGATACCACATTCACAGCATTAAATGCATATATTATTTTTAGTTTAATTATTTGCTAAAGTTTCTAAACATTGTTTTTTTCTAAAAACAATGATGCCTTATCATCCCTTTATCCTAAAAATATAATATAAGTAGCTTCTAGTATTTAAAATTTATCTTAGAATTTAGCTATTTCTATGTCTACTTTCTCGTCTTAATCAATTATAACTATTTTCTATTTAGTTATAAATTTTATAGGAGTTTAACCGAAAATAGTTTAATTTCTCCAAAATTTCTTTGAAATTTCTCCAAATCAAATAAGCCCTTAATTCCCACTTACTTTCTTAGGTCTATTTTGGAAGCTTCTACTAGCTACATCTTCTCTTAGAATCTTTAGATGTAAAAGCTCCTTAAACAATCTAGATTATCATTCAAATTATGAGAATCTACAATTATAGAATACAGAAAATAAACTAGATGCTAGAAGCTGGAAAACCTAATTTTTTTATATTCTCACCAGCTGTTTCTCAGAGTCTTAAACTCCTCCAAACAATATCTTAATATCCATGCAAAACTTCAGAACTCTTTATATTTAATTTAGGACGGAGGTAGCGAGTACTAATATTATTGAGGGCTTGTGGTGATCAGCTTATTTAAAACGTGATGATCGAGTTCATAACTTCATGTACAGTTGTGTTGCTCGTCCTACATCTCACAAACTGGAGTAACGCAACGTACATAATATCGGGGCATGTGGTTTCATGTACATGATGGAAATTAAATAATGTGTGTGTGTGGGGGGGGGGGGGGGCGGAGTGGGGCGTGCCGGGGGGACTGAAGCATCTACATTCTACATCTAACGCTAGGTTGTCCTCTTTTATCCAAAGAAAAAAAGAACTCGAGCCCCCACTTAATTGAACACATAAGTTCTCGATGGTCTTGAGTTGCACAAATATAATTAATTAATTAACCAGTTCACTAAGGCAAATATTGATGAAAAAGGATGTACAATTTTAGTTAAGTATATATATATATAATCAACAACACCGCTAAGGATTGAGTTGAATAGACGACATGAAGTGTTTCACTTTATTCTTCTTAGGATTTTGAAGTTTTTTATATTTATAGATAAATGAAATGATTGAAATTCTTTATATCTGTGTGGACAGAGGTGGTAGTACATGGTTCGATGAAATTCTCTTTTTGGCGGGTGGGGATCGTAGTAGCCGAGAGAAGCGGCCGACAAGAGAAAAGGCACCCCACCTCCAAGCTGAACCAGGGTGAGGAGGCCCACATCGACCCGGGCCCACCCGGCAGTCCTAGGCCTCTTCTCCTCGTACGCCGAGCCGCCTTGCTGTGTTTTGTTTTCTCTTCATCTCTTTTGATTTCCCCTCTGATGTCTTCTCGCTTTGCAGCTGCCTAATTCTGCTGCTTTCTCTGGGATCGATTCGATGGCTTTGGCCGCGCGCGTGATGATCGAGCTATCATTCCGCGTGCTATCTCTCTCTCTCCACCCACGACTACTTAACTGAACGTACGTAGTACGTACTCCTACTCGGCCTGCATTTGCATTGCATTGCATTCATGCTTTTGTCAGTAGTAAGGGCCACCCCTACTTGATTTACGAATAGTATGTATGCATTGTTTGTCGCTTGAATATTGGTGTGTGCTTCTTCGTGAAATCCTGCCCTACTTGCGTGGACTGTTTTTTTTTTAATAACTGGCTTTACGCTTTAGTATATTTTAGGAATACTTTGATCTGATCGGATGGAAAAGGAAAGAGGCCGGAGACATTCAGTTGGTAACAAAATCAGTTGCCTGACTTAGGTAAGGGTGTTCTGCACTTTTCTTTTCTATCTTTTACTCTTTACTCTGTCATTTTCTATAAGCGCATTTCCCATATATATTATTTTAAAAAATATAAGAAAATTGTTTAAAAATCATATTAATCTATATTTTAAGTTTTTTCTAATAATTAATTAATAATATGCTAATTAAAAGAGAGGAAGAGTGCATAAAGTATTTCATCTATCCTAAGATATAAGAAAGCACGTAGTATTAGGTTTTGTCTAATTCATAGTACCGGTTAGTGTTTAATTCAATACTATTTTTTATATGTTTTAGCACGGAGAGAGTAAAATACTTAGCAAGTTTAATAAAACAAGTGGATCCTAACTTTAATTTTATTTATATCAAACACTCATTACTTAATATATTTATAATACATGAATGAAGTCACTGCTCCATCCAGCACGGGTGACTTAGAATGGGTCCAACTGAAATTTTCTTTATCAGCCCTTCTATTTATTTTAATTTCAGACCATCAAATTTTATCATTTTATAGAATTTACAGCAAATCCCCTTGACAGAAAATAAATTAGAATTAATCCATGGTCAACCACCTAGACATTCACCTTTTGTTCCTCAATGTTCTTCTTCTCAATCTATTGTCATGGAACTCAATGACTCTACCGCCAACCCAAATGACTTAGAGAGTACCACATCGCTGGCCATCACCCTATCTCTTGGCCACTCCTTCCTCATCCCTGTCATGACAAGATTCCTCTCATCCCCATCCCCATTCCATTGACAAGGTGGTGATGGCGATGGTCCGCTTGGTTCATCTCTCTAAGCTACCATATCTAGCAGATGGAGCCGGTCATCACTCGAGGCCCATCTCTCCTTTAATCCCTCAGTCAAGTTGTTGATGATGGAGCCGACCTAAGCCCGAGGTCGGTTATGCCATGAGCTCCTCACCCTAGGGCTATCACCAATGGCTAGATCTATAGGAGCGACAAAGTTTTCTAGTCAGCAGCGGCATTCTCCAATCAACATCAATGATGTTTCCTAGCTGATGGAGGCATTTTCTTTTCATATTATATGTGGAGTTAGCTTCCCTCTCTCCTATCCCCACGTGTTGTACCACCTTTTCTCTTGTCGGGACTCTCGTAGATTATAGAAGACACTTTAACACTGGTGAGGCCACTCCTAGACCTCTAGCGTGGTATCGAGCCTAGCTAGAGCTTGAGGCTGTTAGCTAGGGATCAACATTGTAAATGCCCTTAGAAAATAGCATATAAAGTCCCAATACTCCAAAATAATTTTATTTTATTCATTTATTCTCAATATATTCTTTCTCTTTCTTTTCCTTTTTCTTGGAGCTTTGTCGAGGCTACATTTTATAATGGGGGTGACTTATCATTTCTATCATTTTTTCTCTCCCCTACCTTATCACCCAAACTTACATGTCACTCTTAAGGCTAGCACCCCATCTCTTATTTTACTCTCTCATGCTAGTGTGCACCAGGGCAACATTGGTGTCAAGGCGCATGCAGCTGATTTGAAGCTAAATAGGGCGCTACTCGCATATGTTCAAGGTAGAGTTAGAAGTGAGGCAATGGCTAACTATACCTCCTACCTCGAGTAGAGGGGCTTGCCAAGGCGTTAAATATGTAATTAATTGTGATATCATTCCCTATATATTTAATTTCGTAATTAATTTGATTCTAAACCTATGGTTGTACAATAATATAGCTTAAGATATATAGTTTCTCACATTATCTATAGTTTTGCAAAATTCACTCAGCTAAGTAATATTGATTAGTTAGTGTAAATTTGCTTTTAAACAATATAGCAAATTTCATCTTGAGATCAAAAACTTTGGAAAGAGGAACTAATGAGTGCTTCAGAATTTGTTTGGTTGGTTGAAAATCATGTGGGCTTAGATGAGAGGGAACATATGGGTAATTCATAAATATCATGAAACTCGACAACAATATTGCAATGATCATTTAGCCATTGGTAATATAGCCAATTCCATTCAACCCATAGTTTTGAGGATATAGAGTTAATTATGCCATATTTGGAGAGTTGGAGATTCTAAGGAGTTTGTCGTATTTGGAGAGTTAGAGATTCTAATAAATATGTGGTAATTATGTAACTAGTGAGAATATAGAAAAGCTAGTTAATCCTAGTTTCCAGCTACTAGTCCATTTCTGAATTCTATATCTACTTAGTCATAGAATCTTAGTAAGAATCTACATTATTTAGAGATCTAAAGATTCGAGGAGTAGTTATAGCTAACAGAACCTCTTTTAAGCAGAGCCATAGGACATGTTTAGACGAGCTTGGGTTTTCTAGCTTCTAGATTTTAATTCTTTTTTAGATTTTACAACTATAAATTCTCATAATCTGGTAACAATATAAATTGCTTCAGACTTTAGGGGAGTTGAAGATTCTATAAAAAAAACTACAGCTGCCAGAAGTTTTTCCAAATAAGGCCATAACAACATCTGACTATTTAGAGGATCAAATTCAACGACAATTAGGGATTGTATCACGAAAATAAGTAACAAGAGCTCTGCTAAATAGGGCCTTAGCTGATCCCTTTGATTCGAACAAAAATCATTTTATATTTGGTCACTTTGTAGTAAATAATTTACCGTAGTGTTTCAATGTACTTCTCTAACATTTTTCCTCTTCCATTATATTAATTCGGAGTAACAGAGTTGTCTTCTCACACCAAATAGGGTCGCATCTCCATAAGTTACAAAATGGTTTAGTTTTTAAATGGTTTGAAATGAAAAAAAGTGTGAATATTTATATCTTTTCCGTTATTTTCCACCTAGATACAGCTGAAATTTTGCCATCATTCCTCCGAGTATTCCGATGACTCATACTCTGCTCTGAAAGCAACGTTAACCTTTTAGGATCACTCTGATGTTGGAGAAAAATTACTCACAAACCGATCGCTGTCAACTGATCAATTGAGTACTTTGTAATTTAGTTAGAACTGAAGGTATGAATATTTCAGGATCCGATGATTCCAGCCGCTCCCCATTCCTGTACTTGCTGAGAGTTAAAAAAAAAAAAGAAGAAAGCAGACGAATTGAGAAAGGAGTATGCAACTGCAAAGTATTTCTTAACATAGTCAATATATTGGTTGGAACCCATATCTGCCAATGCATGAATTTCCTAAGAAAATCTTGTGAAATCGTCAACTTAGTACTCAATTCAAAGGCTGCATGTTCTTCATAAGAAATGCCATTTTTTTATCAATAATTGAGTAATATATCTTAATTGTACTTTTAGTTCAGAAAGTACATATATTAAGTTACCTGTTTTGGGGGTCTGTATGTGGTCTCCTCAAACTTTATTTTGCAATTATCCAAAATTATATCCAAAAAAACGTGTCATGATGTGCAATAGCAATGAACAATCATATGATTCGTTAGCACTAATATGTTACTCCAGCAATTGATTACTGATGATTTATACCAAATTAGAAAACTGAATAATATAGATTCTTATCCTTTGACTGAATCAATCTATAGTTGATTCAATATGTGTAGTTTAATTCATTTTTCTTTGTTTCTGAATGATTTCTCCCCTTGCATATTAGATCATGAGAAGTAATATACTGCATGATCAGGGGCCAAATCTCCCAAGAATATTATACACAAGAACCATGAACTTGGTTGATTCATCTCACTTGTATGTGAACTCACAAAGGACAAGGTAGCTACTCCCTGCCTGAAAGAACAGCTTAATTAATTCCTGATTTTCTATTAGCCAGGGCTCAACATTACTTAATAATTATTCAGAGTAGCTTTGTTTCAGCATGTCCATATCTTCTTCGATCTGAAAGAAAGAAACCTCCCAATAAAAAGAGTAAATTCTGCAGGGGGTAAAATCATCACCGAATAAAGAAACACAAATCTCAGAGATCTTGCCATGTGCTTCCTGCAAAGTTTATTCCATGTTGACCAAGAAGCAACTTACAGCTATGATTAAGGAGACACTGCTACATATTCCCTTAACAGGAACATCTCACCTATAGCAGGCTTTAATGTCTCATTATAAATAGTTTTATCACTAATTGGTCGTAGAAAGGCCTGTTATATATTAGGCCAAGCAGATTAATTTGTTATATGTGAGTTCTTACCTATGATGGACCATCCTCTAAATCCAACAGATATAAGCATAACATCTGATGGTCACCTGTAACAGGTTATATTTTAAAACCCATCACATGTAAAGTTTGGTACCTATGGTCGGTTTAGTACCCGTGACAGGTGACCAAGCACCTTTGATGTGTGGATGCGTTTATAATCTATCAAAGATGACTTGACACACTTTTGACAAATGGGTTCATACTAGCTGATAGAGGTGTAGTGAGATAAAAACTCGTCATGTTGAAAAGGCTAAAGTCAAGTTTGTGATAAGAAATAACTTTGAACAAAGATTGATCAAAACCTACCATAGAGATGGTTCAATCAGATTGTCACAAATATTGATCTTAGCTCAAGCATCGACCCTGGTGTGAATAGTGTAAAACAAAGATATAATAAAATTAAAAATGTTTTTTAAGTCTTTTGCTGGTCTTGATGTTTAGTAAAAAGATTGGATTGCTAGATGAACACCATACTATCAAGAGAGGTCTATGAAGTGAGCATATGGATGATCTTGTGCCATGTTAGTTCACTTGCACATAGTGAGAATGCCTAGCCAAGTGTGGTGAGTCTTTTCTCAAGTCCCATATAAAAAGAGAGGTGGACATATCTAATAGAAATGAGCAGTTTCTTATGGCTATGTCCACTCGAGTGTCTTTTAGATTTTGAGTCATTTCTCCTTGAGAAAAATTATGATTCTTGGATGGATTGTTTATGGGTTATATATCGCTTTGAATAAGCTTTCCATAGAGTTCAAAAACGTTGAATTCCAACACCCGAGCCATGAGATATCGTCATTTTTTGTTGGTCAGTTGTGCTGAAAAACAACCTATGGTCGGACCGCCTGTTGAATTACGGTTAGACCACCCCTATCCGATCGGGATCTTCCAGAGATGTTTTGACCTCACAAAAGATGGTGCTGGTCAAACTAGAACTAAAGGTTGGTTGAATCGGGAGTTTACAAAAATGTTTTCGAAAGTGTCAGTTGGACTAGGACTAAAGGCCGGTCGGACTAGAATGTTACAGAAAGGTGTTTAAAGGTGCCTATCGGACCAGGATCTCAACGTTGGTCAGACCAGGATGCATAGTAAATACGCTACAATGGCTCTTTTCTTGACCGTTGCATGGGTTAGGCGGTCGGACCGGCTCTCTTATGGTAGTTGGACTGGCAATATCAAGAATTTGGAGGATCTCACCTCCAAGGATAGGCACATTACATTATTTGAGCCCTTATAAAAACTCACACCCTTGAGCACTTAGATCATCTAGTGAGGTGTTGAAGAGTGAGTTGAGCTAAGCCAAGTGCATTGCTTTATTTGTTGAGTTAGTGTGGCACTTGATTATTCATAGCATGCATCCTAGACTTGTTACTTTTGGAGGTGTTCACCTCCTAGACGGCTTGGAGGAGTTTACCGGATAACCTCTCCAAACGAGTTTGTGGAAGAGGCTCGATGGTTTATTGTGAGTGGCTCGGTGTTCGTCATCTCCGAAGTGGGGGAAGAACAACCCGTAGTGATCGGGATCCAGCTTCTATCTTGCCCATCTTTTGATGAGGAGATTCGGAGACTTGGTGGCTTGAGTGGTGAAGTTGGGCTCGCCTCAACGGGGATTAGGAAACTTGCAAGTTTCCAAACAACGGGTGAATAATCATTTGTCTTTTGTCTCATTTACTTTGTTATGTTTACTTTGAGCAAGTTTACATACTAGATATTATTTGTGCTAATATCACCCTAGACTTACAAATCTCAACATAAGCTAAGCTTGTTTTGCACAAGTTGAGACTAGTTGACTTAGGCCTTAAATTGTGTAAAAATTGTTTTGATTCTCTTCCGCATATAAAACCCAGTTTTCGCTAAAAGTTATTTAAACTGCCTATTCATCACCCTCTAGTCGGCCTCCTTGATCCTACAACCTCTACCAATCATTGCATTACTAATGCACCATATGCACTATATACAATTTAGGTGAGAGGACAAGGAGCGATGAATCTTTATTCTAAATTTGAGTTAAGGTTAAAAAATGAGCTAAAATCTGTTATAGTATTTATAATTTATTGTATCACAACTAATTTTATTACATGATTTTCTATTTCTGCAGATGGAACGTAATTGGATGTACAAAACTAATTGCCTGAGCCAGAAGTATAGAAATGGAGTTATTGAATTCTTAAATGCTAGAGAGAATGATAAGAAAAGGAGGAGCAATAAATATATGGATTGTCTATATATAGACTGTAGAAATAAGAAGATGTTTATAGATAGAGTGTAGTTATAGTCTCATCTGATATGGAGAAGTTTTATCAAGGATTATAGTTACTAGAGTAAGCACGGTGAGCAAAAGCCACCGAATTTTCCACTTGATGAATTGGACGATGAACAGAACGATGTACAAGAAGATGGAGATAACAAGTTTGCCCCTTCTTCGTTGAGCGATGATATCATTGATGTCAATTCTAATTTTTCTAAGATGATTCATGATGTTGGGAAGCTAGTCTACAATGAGAGGGATTATGAGAAGTTCTCCACTTTGGTGTTTGACTCAGAGATGCCTATGTAACCTGGATGCAAGCAGAAGTACACAAAACTATATATTGTCCTCGATCTGATGAAGTTTAAGACAAGTAATGGTTGGTCACATAAAAATTTTATGAATATGCTTGATGATCACAAGGACTTGCTGCCTGAGGGGGAACAAAAATGTCAAAAACAAGATATGAAGTAAGACGAGTGCTATGTCCATTGAGATTGGAGGTTAGAAAAATTCACGCTTGATGAAACAACTGCATCTTATATTATAAAGAATATGACAACTTGGACGCGTACCCTACATGCAAAGCTTCTCAATATAGAAGAGTAGTCTTGAGAGGAGAAAGTGCACAAAGGGTGGTCTCTCAAAGGTTGTGTGGTATCTTCCTATTACTGACCGCATCAAGCGAATGTTTGCTAATCCCAAGAAAGCTAAGTTATTTGTTGACATACAATAGATAGAAAGGAGCACGGTATGCTAAAACACCCATCTAATTCAGTGCAGTGGAGGAATATTGATAGTTATTAACCCAAATTTGTGGAAGATCCGAGGAATATCAGGTTCGGTCTGAGTGCTGACAGTATGAATCTTTTTGATAATCTCAGCAGTCGTCATAGTACTTGGCTAGTTGTTTTTATGAATTTCAACCCACTGCCTTAGTGGTACTTTAAAAAGAAATACATTATACTATGATGTTAGTGCAAGAGCTAAGACAATCTGACAATATTATGATATTAATGTATACTTAGACATGGAATACTTACATATGGAAAAACTTTAAAATTCAAACTCTATTATTCTACATCATTAATGACTATCTTAAGTCTGTAAAAAGAAAAAAATGATGTTTGAACTGTATGAAAAATGCTTTTATTTCCACAAAATATTATTGTTTATTTCATTGAGGTTTGTAACATATAATTAATATTGGATATTGTGTTATAAATTAATAATTATGTTTATATCTATCTATGTGTTGTGGATGGATGTATTAAGGTGAAATCATCATGTTAGCTTAGTTTATACTAAGCGTATTTTTAAGAATTGGTTATTAAATTATTATAGAATGGCGGGTGAGCAGAGTCCTAAGCTAGTTTGGTTAGATTAGTGCATATACTAACCAACTTGAGAAGCCGTTCACGTGAAATTCTATCATCTTTTATAATATTCTAGCAAAGAGTAGTAAAAATATGTTTCGTGACTTAGAAATTCTAAAAAAAACATGTTTTGTGACTTAGAAATTCTAAATTATGCCGTACACTCTAATTCTCTTTCTAATTTAATTTTGCAGGAGTTCATGCACACATGCATAGGCGGCAATTATACAATTTTTGGTAAGTTTATAGTTCTAAATATCAAAAGGATGACAACTCTATGTAAATGGATTTTAAATACATGTAAGAAATGTATGTTTGTATGTATGAGCTTATTGATACATATGTGACACAATATATAACTTTGTGGTTAATTTATGGATTCTACTATCTATTTGTAGCTAGAGAGAACTGACATCTATGAATATATATATATACACACACTCTATCTGTATTTTAGGGGTAAAGCTAGCAATTTCTAGAACAAGAAAAAATAAATTTAATTTCTTTTCATATTCACCGCACCAATATTAGTGATGGACTATAAGCATGACCCGCCATAGAACATTACATGTGATGGCCTATGACAGATATCATTACCTCTTACAGCCATTCAATCCTCATAGATAATGTGAAGTCATCAACGACCGATTATCTAATCGAATCCATCATTGGTGAGGATTTAGACTCATCATATGTGACATACCCTAACACACATGACATTCCTACCTTACTTGGTGAAAATACTAAGAGTTTTGCAGTTCTTTTATTGGCACTAACTGCCACAATTAGTTTTTTTAATCTGAATTTTATAATGCCTGTGCCGACCATTCTTCCGAATTATGGCTGGGATAGTATCATTCCTTTATTTCCATTTGGTACAAGCTTGTTCTCAATTTATGTTTAGCAGAATTAATTTAGAAATCACCATAAGAAAAATATGAAGATGCGTGTTTGAATCTAATCATAGAATTTGATGAGTTCATAGTACGAAATGAGTAGTACAACAGACATCAAAAGTCAGTTATATCCTCATCTTTTGTACCAAAGATTCCCCAGCACATCATTTTTAGATAATGCCTCAGCACATCATGGCGTGAAGAAAACATTGCTCTAATTAGTTAACAACAAACATACTGCTTACGTAAAGTAAAATCCTAATCATTACTATGTGAATAACTACAATATATACAAACATATGTTGCTAACGTTCTTTCTGTGATATGAATAATAGTCTAGTGAACACATTTCAAAATGTGAACCACTTTCTTTATAACCTGCTTCAACTCACATCTGCCATCAGAAGGAGAATGTCAAATGAAAAATGTACTCATTGAGAAGTGCATTTGTGACCTTCAAGAAAGGAAAGCTACGAATCATTTAAAATCTGCAAATGCATTAAGATTCATGTCGTTTTGAACTAACGCAGAAAACACACACGGCACGCACTGGTCAGCTGCAATAATGTCCCCTAATTCGAGCTCATAAATTATGAACTGTGACCTGAACCACACCTCATTAATCCCAATCAGTGCCAGTGGTGCCTACAATCTAGGTGTTTGGGGGCCATCTTAGGACAAGTTTTGCTTTAACTAGAAGCAAATGGAACCCTAGCTTAGGACGCATCAGGAAAAGAATGGTCCAAGGAAACACAATTACCACCTACTTTGTAGTGCACATGGGATGCACACAATCACAATAACAATCTTTTGGGTAGTTTATTCTTGGAGTGGTTTCAAGATTACCTAATCTTGTTCTTTTCACAAGTAGAGTTACTGGTAGAAGAATTTATAGAGATGCAATTTGGTTGATAGGATGCATACATAGTAGGTGCATTTTATAAAGATGGCGAAACAAAAAGGAATGCCTCTAGATGATTGCAGCACTGCAAGTTTGTGCTTAATTGAGCATGATTGTTGGGCGGCTAACAATGTGATTGTGCATTGCCCTAATTACAGGTACACATCTTATATTCAGGTAATTATGTTCTCAGAATAGTTAATTAGGCACCACAATATTTTTTTTGTATAATTCTGTGAACACAATATTTTAACTGATACGACTTGAGAAGCTGAGATATAGTTGAGGGTTTGGTCATTAGGTAGGCTAAAAAATGCATAAGCCATCAACCTCTTCCGTAAAATATGTTAATCGATATCTAATATGTTCTGCTCCTACCATTACGTTGATAATTGGCATTTAGTACTACACATGCAACAGGGGCAAACTCCTTGCGTGTCACCAAACATACAGTGAAATTATAGTGCCGTAAAATAAATTTATCGAACAAGAATCGTCAAATCAATTGTGCTCAGAAGCCTCGCCCATCTGCTGATCTGCACTCTAAGCAGCTAATCTTTCATTTTGTATAATTCCTGCACTTCACCCACAACTTTGTTTGGCATGTGGTAATCAAAGAAAAATAAAGAATCCAATTTGCTGCAATCAGCACGAGAACCGATATAAGACCATACTATTTGGAGAATTTCAACATCCTCTGGTTGCAGATAACTGGGACGAGATCAAGATCTACTCTTTTCATTTCCCAGTAACGATCAGGATCTGCTGAAAAAGCTGGATGAAGAAAGGCAATCAAGCAGCACATGAAGTAATAATTGAACACTAACATATCAGATCAGTCGTGTTCTCTGGTGATTCAGATCTGCTTGGTTTATGGTCAGTTGGTCACATCCTTACAGGTGCAAACATAGCTGCAACAGTCTTAACATACTACTGGGAGAGAACATAACGCTTCCAGTGTGTCCATATTTTGCAATGATACAAATATTGATGACAAAATGGAATTAAATACATATTGTGCCAAGTCATGCTAGATGGTAGACTAGCTCTAAAAATGAAGTTCTCCTGCATACGCGTAGGATGAATAATCCCTTAAAGCAATTAGTTTTTGATTGGTTACAAATTTTGTAATTTGCCTAGGGCTCCACTATGTTACTGTTGTAATTTCTTTTCTGGTTATAAAACTAACTACTGGGCAAGGCCTGGTAGTACTTTCTTTCCAAAAAAAAGGAATATGCAAATACCATATCCACGTGATATAAAGGAAATTGTATGCATTTGCTAATACTATAGCAAAAAAGGTGTTCTAAATTCACTCTGCAGATCAAGAAATCCATGAACAAACTGAATTAAAATTGGATCCTTCAGCTTTGTAGCAGTCAGCATGTAACCTTGTATCCCTTATTTGTTTAGATGAAATATATTTCGTTAGATTCGAATTATTACAATACTCTGGAAAAATTTTACTTGTAAACTTCTAACTGATTGATTCATGGCATTTGTAGAAAAATACAATCATATTGTTGGAGCCAACCCGTGGAAAAAAAATAGTACAGTTCAAAAGAAACTAACAGATCTAACTTCAGAAGAATAGAAACCTTAGCATATCTCAATGATCACATTTGATTCATGTCAGCTTGCAAACTATGCAGCATGAGCCGTAGCTTCAAATCCAAGACCCTCATCAGGCCTGATGAGCACAAAACTTTGGTTACAAGTTGATTATACAGGGAGAAAAAGCAATGAAGAACTGGGGATGAGTCAAGTTAAACTGAAGTCATGAGGAAAATAGAAAGAATCATAGAGTTGTGTTTCCCATTTTTCCATAAAAAAATAATGCCACAAAGAAAAGAGATTATTTTTTATGAGCCATCAGTTTGCGTAGTGCATCAACTGGTAAGGATAAAAGGTCAATATGCACAATGGCAAAAGATTAACCTGACAAAATCACCATCCACCCTACCAACCCCAACACAGCAGCTAACAAGATCCACTAGTAGCTAGAGATGTGACAAAATACATTGTACCTCTCAACTCTTTCGCCAACTTCCATTCTGACAAAATTGCCAATTGTAACTTTTGAGCCAATTTCCTTTGACAGATCATTCAGCACGCTCTGAAAATAATGATATCAAGAAGCAAAACTATAATGAAATGTGAATTCACAATTCAGAGTAGTACATCATAAAAAAAGTAAAAGGTTTTATCAGCTCACCTTGATGTTTGTGCTGTCGTTAGCAATATATTTTTGCTCCAAAAGCACAACTTCTTCAAAGTACTTTCTCAGTCGGCCTTCCACCATTTTTTCCATGGCCATTTGGGATTTCCCTGAGCTTTCAGCCTAACAGGTTTCAGGAAAGTGTCATTTAAATCTCACATAGCTTAACATACAGTTTGTTGTCATATTACAGATCGATGTAGTCCATATATCCCCACAAGATGATAAAAAATGGTTATTTAATTCATGGAAAAATAAGCATAAACTCTATCAAAAACCTCTAAAACTGTACAGACCAACTACAAAATATTATCCAGATATTACTCCTACATCCAGAAATCACCATATATTAGGATCATATTGCCATCCATCCTGTAAGCAAATAATCCTTGTGTCAGCTAGATTAACTAGTAAGTTATGTCCTGCTTAGTCAAGGACAGGTAGTAGTAGTAGTCAATTTGGAGTTTGTATTTCTTGTATGTCTACCATGAAGCTTGCAGTAGCTTCATGTAGCTGTTGCTTTACCAGTTTTTACTAGTCTATTGTAGTAGTTACTACAATGCTTACCAAAAGACAGCTAGGAGATTAGTTCAATGTGAGCTGTAAAAGTTTGGTACTCTAGCAGGTCAGTTAGTGCAGCAACCGACTTAAGAATAAAAGGAGATGATACCCTTGTAAAGCTTATAGATTGTGCAATATATGAGAAACTTTCAAGCAGTTTCAGTGACTCGTGAGGTGGTTGATCCCCCACACATTGCATCTCATTTTAGAATTCTAAAAACCCAACTCCCTATTGCTTACATAAACAAAATACGACTGGAATTGTACTTCTATTGTGAGTCAACAGTTTTTCCATTTTTTTCCTTTTAATCCTAACAAGTTAGGGCTTGTGACAATGCATGCATTTTTCTCTTTCATTCTAGGTCATTATTAACTGTTTCAGTTGTTCTGTCCAGACAATATCAGAACACTTCACATGATATGAACTTATGATATCTCACATTTAATATGTAAAGCACACATCCATTTCTTCCATCATAACAGCTAATTATATAGAATTTCCACATACTGATGCTAAATCTTGCTGGTGCAAACAAAAGTAAAATTTATTACCTGAGTCCGGAGTATGTCCCGCTCATTTTCAACAGCTGCAGCAGAGACCAGTTCTTTTGATACAAACAATGGCTTTGCTGCAACAATGTGCATTGCAATAGATGACCCAACTCTCTTAAGAGCATCAAGGGGAGCATTGCTATCTTCTGCCTCTAGTGTTATCAATCCAACAAGACGACCCAAACCTTAAAGTGGAAAAAGAAAAAGAATGCTCATTTAGTGAACAAGAAAGTGCATCAATGAACTTCATACTTCAGGAGAAGAAAAAAATATGGAGTACTGACAAGAAACAATCAAATTAATTGTGAGTTTAGCCAGCTCAGTGTAAAAGGCAAGTAGCATTGCAGTCATATTCCTACAAATGGTTTTACAAGAGTGAACTAAGAGATTGCATCCTACTAATAAAAAATGCTAAACTATGAGAGTTGATTAATTACAGTTTATAATTAAGGAAGATGATGTCCAGTTGTCCAGTAAATTTAGATTGGTGATAACTGATAAAAAAAAGCAATATCAAGTACCCAGAAACCTTTTGTTTGGTTATGTGCACTCAAACTCAACCAAGAAGAACGGAAAACATGCATGCTATATTCTTGATAAAAAACCTAAAGAGAAGAGATCTTATCACATGCACCTGGCTGGGGACAATTGTGCAGATAAGAGGAAACAACACCATGTGCAGTTGTGGACAACATGAAACCTCTTCTGAATTTGACATTCTCCCCAACCATGGCAGCAACTTCCGTAACAGCACTTTGGACTGTTGTCTCCCCACTGAGTTTAGGATGATCTAGATTGACACTAAGATTCTGCAAGATTGGGAGAAATCTAAAGTATCCACTTACACATGGAAAAACCAGGAAAATAAGACAAACGTATCATAAGAAGCTGTAGTACATTTGTCTAAACAAATCATCAATTTCTGATACCCTCCTCATACCAACTTTTTCTGAACTAAATACCACAGCCCCATCCCACCCGCAGTCCTGAACCCACACCCCCATCCCCCAGGGCAATGACCAACAACCCTCCCATATTCAAACTAAAGCCACTACAGGCCTCAGCCCACCTTGGCCAGCGTCAAACCAACACTTTCCACCATTATCCTGTTGGTTCCCACCCCGCACGAATAGATGACAGTGCATTCTATAACTACAGTCACACAGCTATTATTGCACAATTAACATAGGAGCTCATGCGTGCATATGCACTACTGCTCAATGTAGCATGGAGTAGCAGACATGAAGGCATGTCCTTTGCTGCACATTAGGCCCATTGTTACTGCATTTATCCTGTGATGTTATTATGACTTATGACAGAACAATAGTGAGTATAAAATATTGTTACTGCATCTCTCCTGTGAGGCTTAAAACATGACTTCATGCATATGATGGCAGCGCAAAGTGGGAGAGGCAGGGGTGTGTGAGATGGGGTAGAGACCATTGGAGTCTGTAGTGCACGGATGCACATGGAAGGTAGTCCGTAGGCATAGTGGCATGCAGAGAAAGAAGAGGCTGTACACTAAGTATTCTAAGGAGCTGACATAGAATAGGTCTATCCCAACTAAATATCTGACAATCAGTTAAAAAAATCTTCGTGTAGTCAAACAAAGCAAGATACATATTTCTAGAGGCTACAAAAACTTAAACGTGGCTGTTAATGCTGGCATTGCAAACATTTTCATTATACTAATATCATGATCAAAATTTCCATATGGCATCCTCTGTAGCAATATTAGAGCCAAGCCAAATTTATCATGGCATTTCCAGTCACATAACTAACAGGTTGAACCATTCTAACATGTTTACTTTTATATCAAACAAGAAAATACGATCAAAATGATCTTAATATCTCTATTAGTACATCAAACTGACTCCATACTATATGAAAAGATGGCGTGTGTACGCTTAGATAAAGAAATGCCATTACAGAAAAAATAACATGAAATTGATCGCAGGACCTGTTAAAATGGAATTTAATAAAATGGAACTTCACATAAATGTAGATCCATTCATTTCAAATTTGTAAAATGATGAGTCCAAATCAGTTACTGGTAAATTGGTGGAGCTTCTACAAATTACATAATAAATGCTGTACAACCCAAATTAATATATGGATAACTGCATACCTCCAAATACTCGGGACCAAAAGGAAAGACCAATGCACCAGGATCCCTTGCTGATAAAGCCAACTTTGCTAATGAAGAAGCCTGCATGTTTGATGAAATTGATATATAAAATTTAACCACCTTGAAACTGTGCACGACCATGGATGAACAATCAAGGCAGTGATAGTAAGTATACTCTGGTGATGTCTAAGAGAACAAAAAAAACCCTACAAGATACATAGCCAACAAAAAAACTTGAAGAAAAACAACTACAGGAGAGCATAATCTTGAAATATACTCAAACAAAACCTACAAAAGTAACCAAAAGTTAAAGCATAGGTAAAATGGTCCTATTGACCTATTCTATTCATGTTCTGATATACCACAACCGACAATGTATACAGTATACCTACATGCTCAAAAATGTGATATATATTCAAACAAAGGCACAAGGAATGGCATTCAGATGCTGAGAGCAAAACTAACCAGACACTGAAAAACATCATTTCTTGCCACAAAATCAGTCTCACAGTTAAGCTCAACCACAACAGCCCTTTTCTCATCTTGTGCAATAGCTAGCAGACCTTCAGCTGCAGTCCGTGAAGACTTTTTGGCAGCAAGAACCACACCCCTCTTTCTTAGGTCCTTCTGCGCAGCATCTGAAAGAAATCAACAAGCCGACATAGGACTAATGGATACAAAAAAGTATGACAATCAAATTATGTTAATGCAATCAGAAAGAAGCACTAACCAATATCCCAGTTGCAACTAACTAAGGAAGCCTTGACATCTTTGATTGGAGCGCACGTCCTCTCCCGTAGCTTTTTAATGAGATTCATTTGCTCCGACACGGGCACTTCAGAGCTGAATCTCCTAAGAAGCATGCCACTTTGTTCAACATGGCTGCTCAACAGATGAGTCTGGAACGCAGAATAGGAGTAGCCCCGAGAAGCATGTTGTTGAGCGCGGAACAGAAGCCCAATTATGGGCTTTCTAGAACTATGACTCCAGGCCATTCTCAAAATGTTCTGTACATGTAGAAGCAGTACCGTTAGTAAACTACACCATCAATAAACAGAAGAAGTTTATTGCGATTAGGTCTCAACTACTACCTCCATCCCAGAATGTAAGAAGTTTTGGAGCTGTACACGGGTATTAGAAAAGTTGGTGGAATTAAATGGGAGAAGGTTATGATTGGTTGAGAAGAAAAAGTAGGTGGTGGAAGTTTGTGATTGGTTAAAAAGAGAATGTAGGCATATAAGTTATATTTTGGAACACATTTTGAATGTTTATATTTTGGGACGGATGTAGTAAAAAAGAGAGATATATTTCATTTCTGCAACTAGGGCATTCCAAAAGAGAAGTGAGCAACGCTAGAGTATTCCAATAGAACAATGGACAATTTCCGCTGACGTTTCGGCCCGTTCATTGCTCGTAACAAAAAGGGTCAGAAGGAGGCAAACCAGATCGAAGTGATTGGAATCAAACAGTCCAAGCAAGTTAGGACCTACGTTGAAAACAAAATCGACACGGTCAGATCTCCAACTCCACGCCCATCCATCACAGGGGAGGAGGAGGAGACGAGGACGCGGCAGGGCGGGCGCCGCTGGTGCGCCGCCGGGGGGAGAAGAGGGCGCAGACTCGCAATCGAGGGCTTGGGGAAATCCAAGTAGCGGAGCTAGGGGATCGAGCAGGAGCAGCGAGTAGACGGACGGACGGGGCAAGGCGGAGAAGGGATCAGGGGGGCATACCTCGACGGACGGAGACGGCGGCGCAGCGGCGGACGACGACGAACGGGGAGCGCCGCCGCAAGGCAGGCAAGCAGGCAGTGACACGAGGGTTTTGGGGTTTTCCTCTTCAGTTTTGGAGGCTTCGTCAGTCGATGGGCCGGGCTTTGGTGGTCCTGCCTCGCCTTGAGGATGAAGCCCATTCGGTAAAACTTCGATCCATATATATAAAAAAAGATTCGAGATATATCGGAGATTAGTCGTAGAATATTTTTCCTACTATTTACTCCCTCTGCCATAAAATATAAGGGGTGTTCATTTTTTTACAGAGTTTTCAATGTTACGTTTTGATTATTAATTACTTTTAAATATATTATCGATAACTACCAAATCAACAACGTATTTTTTTTAAGTATGCACTCATCGTATAGGTGTTATAACACATATTTAAAGATATTGAAGACCTAGCCTCATATAGCGTGTGGGTAGGCACTTTGTCATTGAATATATCCATGTGTGCACTTAACCTAGGTGAACATATTCCATCATTAGCAAACTAAAGATGCCTATACTCAACTTGCTAAATATGTTACCTTTTTTAAGAAAAATATGTTACTTCAATCATTTGTCAAAAGTTATAAATATTGATTTTTTTTAAATTGTGGACACCTTATAATTTGGGAGTGAGTACATATTTTTTTAATAACCTTACAAATATATGATTGGAAAAATATTAACCATCAAATAAAACCGAACTTTCACTCACTTCCCCTGACAAAAACAGGTTGAGAGGAATTGAAATTGAAATTTATGTGTCAGCCGACCAGAGATTTGCTCTGAAACTTTAGTCTAAACCATATGGGTTCTTACAAACAGTCAAACAGAGTACAACAATTGTCAGCATCCTCACAGTGGTATTAAAAACCAATAACTGTGCTAATCCGATGGCATGTCAGTTTCTTACGCTTATCTTGAAAAGCTTACTTTGATCTCTACTTTTCGTATTATCTTATTTTTTACAATCGCACAGGAGAATACAAGTGTCCAGAATCCCGACATTATCTTCAGTGAAAACTTTCCAGCCAGTATTTGTGGCCGTGCTATATGAAGAATTGCAGATCGCTTATGTTGGATTCATCAGAATAGCCAGTCTGAGCACAGATCAAATCGTGAAGGTGTTTAGCCTTATCAAAAGAGAAGAAACAGTACAGTACAGTACCTATATTATCGGATTCTTACCTGGCTCATGTTTTTTTTCCTTGAAAGCAAAAGCTAATTCTGAAATTTGAGTATTAAGTAACATAAGATGTTTGTTTGTCTTAGCAATAATGAAAAGTTAACTTGACAATGAAAGTAGCAAACAAACCCCTAATATTAATTCTAAAATCAAATTCAAAAATTCATAATCAATAGCAGAGCTGATGCTCTCACAAAGTCCCAAGCATACTGAAAGACAGCATTAAAGTAGAAGCAATTGGAAGATGCAAATCATTCGTAGCTCAACCAAGCACACATGAAAGACAGCAGTAAGCATGCCGCGCGTGGTGCACGAACAAGATCATATTACAAGTGTTAAACACCACACTTTTATGTAAAAAAAAAGAGAAGCACATAATTCATTTACAGTTGCCAAATAGTTTCACACTTTGATCATTAGGATCCAAACATCAAGCCACAAGGAATAACGTAAAAGTATACAACAACAATCTTTTAGTTAAAAAAAAGCTAGTTAAAAATCTGCTTTTAAAATACTATAGATCTTTAAATATATCTTAATCCTTTTTATTATCTCGTTATATAGTCAAATTATCTCAATCGATATTTGATAATTTTTTTAATTGATGCTACCCCTAGCTAACTATATATATCACCACTCGATCCATTCTTATATAAATAGGTCTAATTATTATTCTATAGAACTTATTTATTTTTTAGTTTCTATGATATTCTATTATCATTGAGGATGATTAATATTGACTAATGTCTATATCAATATCTCTATTTATCTATAACATATTAAAATATGTACTTCTTAAACACATCTTCTAAATTTATTTTTGTCTTCTCGTATATAATAATACTAAAGTCATTTGATTTTAGTTTTTCTTACTGTAAAACCGAATTTGAGATTTTTTTAGCTCATATCAACTAAATCATTGTAAAAGATACATCAAAAAATATCTTTTCTAATCTCTAGAGAGAGTAAAAATCAGAAAACGGGCCTAGGGGTGACTGATTTGGTTGCAGGCTTACAGCAGTTCTTCAACAATTCGTCCACTATGTTGACAGGACAGCGGAGTAAGTCCGTGCGGAGGAAAAACCTGGAAGCAACGAGGCTGCAAACACCGTGCTGTCACACGGTACTAGCGCCCTGGTTGGTCTGGTTGCAATAGCGGAACTCCAGTCTCGGCATGACATTTGCACCAGCGTAAATTCCATTACAGCCATTTGAGTTTGAAAACATACAAAGTACAACATATTTTGTTCCTACTGATACCTAGGGGGCTAGGATGCTATTAACAACGTGTGTTCGGATCTTGTCCTTAAAATAATATCAGAGCAGAAGCATGAATTAGGTAAAGGACAAATCTTTTCCCCAGGCATATTATAATAAATAAACATTTAGATGTAGTGCTGTTATAAATCCAAAATCATTATCTCTTCCAATGGCCCATTCATAGGAAATGAAGAGAATGTAGTAGTTATTAGATCAACAAGCAGTAATTCGCTAGCAATACCTGAGTCCGGAGTACCACTCATTTTCAATATCTGCAATAGAGACCAGTTCTTTCGATACAAACAATGACTTTGCTGCAACGATATGCATTGCAATATATGACCCAATTCTCTTATGAGCATCAAGGGGCGCATTGCTATTTTGTGCCTCTAGTAGTGTGATCAATCCAGCAAGACGACCCAAACCTTAAGGTGGAAAAAAAGAATGCTCATTTAATGAACGGAAAAGTACCTTGTTTACCATATATCAAAAAGAAATTCATACTTCAGGAGAAGATAAAATATGGAGTGCTGACAGGAATCAATCAAATTAATTGCAAATTTAGCCAGCTCAGTGTAAGAGAAGGCAAGTACCATTGCAGTCATATTTCTGCCAATGGTTTTACAAAAGTAAACTAAGATCTTGCATCCTACTAATAAAAAAAATGAAAAACCAAGAAAGCTACTCGGTATTCACCAGAAACCTTTTGCTTGGTTATGTGCACTCACAAACTTAGCCAAGAACGGAAAACATGAATGCTACATTCTTGATAAAACCCAAAGAGCACAGATTCTGTTCATACACCTGACTTGGGACATGTGCGCAAATAAGAGGAAACAACACTATGTGGAGCTGTGGACAACATGAACCCTCTTCTGAATTTGACATTCTCCCCAACCATAGCAGCAACTTCCGTAACAGCACTTTGAACTGTTGTCTCCCAATGAATTCAGGATAATGAGATGATCTATATTGACACTAAGGTTCTGCAAGATTGGGAGTACTTACATATGGCAGAAAACCAGGAAAGGAAGACAAACATATCATATGAAGTTTATTACATTTCTCTAAACAAATCATGAATTTCTGATACTCTCCTCATCAACTTTTTCTGAATGAAATACAACTAAAGCCACCACTGTCCTGCTGCTTCCCACCCTGCATGGCGCAGTACATTTCATAATCTACTGCCACACGGCTATCATTGCACATTATCATAATAATTCATGTGGACAAATGCAGTACTGCTCGATGTAGAATGGACGAGGGCATGTCCATTGCTGCACATTAGGCCGATTGCTACTGCATTTATCCTGTGATGTTATTATGACTTAATACCTCCGATCAAAGTTTTTCTTTTAGTCTTAATTTTTGAATTTTGATTTGCTTAGATTATCTTTTTAAATACCTGATTGGCTAAGGATTATTAAAATAATGAGAATCATAGGAATCAGCGTAGGAATGCTTATATTTTAAAACGGAGGAAATATAACATAACAACAGTGAGAATAAAATATTGTTAATACATCTCTCCTGTGAGGCTGTGAGTACAAATCAGACATCTGCATGGGAACCAAGGATCCATTGTACTAGATCTGATAATGGCTGTACAGTGTCCATACTCCATACAACCAAACATCGAATCATTTTTCAATGTAATCGTTTCAAGCTTGGCCTAGAAAGTTCAAATCTTGAACTTCAGTAGGTACCTATTTCCCCATCGCTTGTTCTTTTCCTCACAGGAACAACAGCAGGTGTTGTTGTCCTCTTGGTAGGCATTATGGTGCAGGATGTGAAGCCGTCTACATGAAGGAGACAGGAGACAGTGCTGCCTGCCTGCCTCCCCAGTGCGTGAGGGGAGAGGACCCAGAGCTGTACAGTAGTTATTCTAACTTTCTTTCTAAGGGACTGGTGTGGAATAGGTCTACCTGAACTAAATATCTGACAAGTAATCTAAAAAAATCTTCATGCAGTTGAACAAAGGACACATATTCTAGAGGCTACAGCAACTTTAATGTGGCTGTTAATGCTGGTGTTGCAAACATTTTCATTTATAACATGACCAATCTCCACATATTCTCTGTAGCAATATTAGACCAAGTCAAATTTATCATGGCATTTCCAGTGAACTGCAATGAGGTTCTTATGTCACATATAACTAACTGGTTGAACCATTCTAATTTGTTTCATTTATAGACAACATAAAATTATGATCAAAAGTATCTTAATAATCTCTATCAGTATATCATATCAAACTGAATCCATAATGTATGAAATATGGTTATGTCGTCTAGGCTTAGATAAAGATATGCCGTTATAGAAAAATAACATGGAAATTGATCGCAGGAATGTAACTTCATCTGAACATAGATCCATTTGTTTGAAATTTGTAAAATGATGAGTCCAATTCAATTACAGGTAAAATTGGTTGAGCTTCTAAAAATCGCACAATAAATGCTTGATAACCCAAATTAACATATGGATAACTGCAGACCTCCAAATGCTCAGGACCAAAAGGAAAGACCAATGTACGAGGATCCCTTGCTGATAAAGCCAACTTTGCTATAGAAGAATTTGAAAAAAAAATCAGATTTAACCAGCTTGAAAGTGTGCAAAGCCACAGATAACCAATGAAGGAAGTTACAATAATTATACCATTGTGATGTATACCAAAATGAAAAAAAAAACATCTTACAAGATACACAGCTAACAACAAACTTTAAGAATAGACTGCAACAGAGTATAATATTGAAATATACTCAAACAAACCTACAAAAGTAACTAAACGTTTAAACATAGGAAAAACGATAATATTTATGTTTTGATTCCATATCTTGTCCTTGACAAATGCAATCTTTATTTAAGGCATACTACTATTGAGAAGATCCCGGACATACACTAAGCAGTACATGTCTACAAATTTTGCAGCATATAACCTCTTTAATCATGAAAAGCTTAAGAAGTTACTTTGATATTACTCGGATAAAAACTAACAATTGAAACTTGGATAAACCAGTACCTATAAATAAAAGTAGCAGCATCCATCAAATTATTCCACACGTTCCTTTTTTGAAAAGATGCTTCAATTCTTGTTGTGTCATATATTACTAAAATTATTGTGGTACAAAAGTGTAACATGAGTGGATATACGTGGAAATTTACGGACCTTCAGGTATATTCAAACATTCCTCTCAATTGGGTGGACACACAAAATAAATGATGCCAGTGTAAAGTTTTGCTGCATGTCATAACCTGTCAAGCACAGACAAATTAAGGAGCAGACAATGATGAAAGAGGACCTGAAGAACCATTGCTGCTGTCTGCTGGGCACCCAAAAGATGAATCTCTCTGTCAGGGACACAGGCACACAGTTGGAATACTTCAGGTATAAACGATAATTATGTGAGGAAAAAAATTAAACTAGTCAAAAAATTGGACTGATAACCGAATGAAGATAAGCTAATAAAAAAATGTCCTCCCAAGAATTTCACTTCATAAATGAATGGTGTTAGATTAAAATAATTATAGATGTACCACACCTTGCAGATCCTTCTAATGTTTGGTCCATGCTATCCCCACCAATGGAAACCGCTTTAGATTTAATGGCTATATTTGCCAGTTGGTCTGTCTAATATTCTCAAAGAACAAGTCTACACATACTAGCACACATACTAGCAAGTGTGATGTTATGTGCAAAACCACAGGTGAGTCAAAGGTGTAAAGAGCATGTAAGCTGTTACTCTTAGATGAGTCAAATAACATTTTCCATTTAGTTTCTCGCTCAAAGCTGTGGTCGGTAAAAGACACTCTGGCAAATGAAATCAGTGTAGAAGCCTGAACTAGTAGATTAACCAGTCTCATGCAGTAAAGTATGGTTAGAAGTATCAGGGACATAACAAAAACTTTTAATTAGACTCATCAGCTTATCCAATACTGAATATATCAGTTCTGCCTCTGGGTGTTCTCTCCCTCTTGCAATGAACGTGTGAACTTCCTTCGTCACTTCAATCTAACTATATCCTGTTTCCTTCACTGTACCAGAATTATCCATCTGCTGTCTTAAGTTGTGTACATCAGGCCACAGTCCTTTAGAGGCATAAATATTTGACAGTAAAACATAAGGACCACTGTCTGTTGGATCTGCCAAGAGTGCCATTTCAGTGGCATACCTCCCAATTTCAACATTACTAAAAAGATGGCAGGCGCTCAGCAAACTTCTCCAAACAGCGGCAACTGGTTTGATTGGCATCATTTCAATAAACTCCATGGCAGCATGCAGTTTCCCAGAACGACCAAAAAGATTGACTATAGAAGCATAGTGCTCAATGCCTGGTTCAATATCATAATTTGATTTCATAGAGTTAAAATGGAGTAATCCTTCATCCACAAGACCTGCATGCGCACATGCTGATAGCACACCAACAAAGGTCACATAATTTGGTTCTACCTCAGCTTCTCCCATCAGCCGAAAAATCTGAAAAGCTTCTTCACCATGACCGTGCTGTGCATAAGTCGAAATCATTGAGTTCCAACAAATTTCATCCTTCCCACATGTCGATTCAAACAAAATCCACCCCTCCTTAATGAAGCCACACTTTGCATACATGTCAATAAGAGCATTTGAAACATCCGGATCATTGTCAATGCCTGCTTTGATGATCTGGGCATGAAACTGCTGGCCATTGAACATGCTTGCTAGTGCACTTGCCACAGTTACTAATGCCACATATGTGAACTCATTAGGTGTCATACCCGATATAATAAGCTGATTGAAGAGCTTTACGGCCTCTTCCCCCTGCTCATTCTGTGCATGGCCAAAAATCATAGAATTCCATATGACTATGTCCCTGTACTGCAACATATTGAATACAGCCTTGGAATTATTCACAAGGGAACACTTTGAGTACACATCAATTAGAGCACTCGCAGCATAAAGGTCCAACGAAGTTCCCGATTTGATGACGAGACCATGAATCTGCTTGCTCAATTCAATGGCTAACTGAGATGATGATACCCCAAGGAGTGAAACAAAGGTCAACAGATTTGGCCTTAGTGAGCAATATCTCATTCTACGGAATTGCTCACCGCCGAAAATCCTACGACCCGGGAAAGACGACGGCTTAATCACACGAAGGCTTGAAAAGTCTGCTTAACTCCAGTGCAGGTCCTTAAGTCTTGAGGTTTGTAAACGTGTCAGTCAATTTGACTCTACAATTGACAAGAAAAGGAGATGATATACGTAAGCCGGTCGGTCGAAAGGCCTACCCTGCTCTCTCTATCGGCTGGATGCCGATAGAGATGAGAATGCTAACGCATCGGCTGAAAAGCCGATGAAAGTGTGAGAGATAGACATGTGTAACGCACTACAGGGCCTATCAGCCAAAGAGCCGATGGCGCTACTTGCAACCGATGCACAGAGCAGGAGCCGATCCCCTATGAGGCCATGTAGGCGAGCGACCACAGTAACGGCGCCGATAAGACTAGCCTTGATAGATCGGACCTAACCGAGACAGTATGAGACCGAAGGCTAACGACAGCGAGACGACGGGGGCTCGTATCGAACATGACGACGAGGTAGGAGAGGTAAGATGCCATCGGCTACCTACAGGCCGAACGCCTGACGCGGTCCTACATCTAAACCCATCGGCCGCAAGACGATGGGAACCTACGTTTAGGATAACTCATCGGCTACTCACTCCGATGAAACGCCATAGAGAGACCTATAGACCTAAAACTCAATCCTCCATCGGTAAATCCATAGGTCGGACCTAACCGATGCAGCACGAGACTAACAACGGCGAAGGGAGTTTGATAGGCCGATATATCTTGCACGGACGTGATGCGGTACACTTGATCTGACTAAAAGTTCGAACCTAAATGATATAGCCTTGGACAGAACAAAATATACCAGGATAGTGGTGGGACTTACTCCTTCGCCGGAGATCGAAGTTAACCGATGCAGCACCGCATCGAGAGCTAGAACTCGCCGGTAAATACCTAGATGAACTAGGGTAGCGATGCGCCAAAGTTGTATTGTGTTGATGATTTATTATTCCATATTTTCAGGGGGGATTTACAGAGTCCAATGCGTTTACAACCACCATCGGACGTTATCTCTTAACTAAAATAACAAAAAATATCACTAAAGCAGTTAACTAAACTAAGACTTTCTAACCATATAGGATACAATTTAACTAAAGATAATACTCTGCCGTGAATTCCACGGCTTCTCTACAAACTCGGTCTTATTTGAATAATCTTCTATTCTTAGACCGAATCTTTTCTTGCTCCACCCGATCGGCTTCCTTCCAGTAGCAATCGGACCTCCTTTCACTCAAGCCGATCCTTTTCCAACCTCTCCTTGGAATTATTGTAAAACTCCTTCTTGAACCTGACCCCATCCAGATAATTCTCTGTCCTCAAACCGATCCAATCTTCCACTAATTTGATCGGCTTCTCTATAGTACCGATCGGTTTTGTCTCACTAGCCGATCAGTATTTCCATCGGCCGATCCTGTTTACAGGCTGAATCAAATTCCAGCGTTAACACATGCCCCTCAATTTCGGAGTTTGCCAACAGACTACGAAATTTCGAGCCGTTGGAAATCTCCACAAACCAGGATGACCCGTTAAAACCTGCAAATGATAATTAATCGGCCCAGCTTCCTGCCCAGGTCACTCTGCCTCTATAAAATATTCCATCGCCTTATTCTTCTTCCACACACTTCTTTCCCATCAGAACCCCCAACCTCGACGAGCTCCGACGACTGAAGGCGAACTTCCGTAGATCACTTCAACGGCCGCTAAACTTCTCTCCTTCTTCCTCCGCGCGATGGCTTCGACACACACAGTCCCTGAGGTAACTATCATCTGCTCTTCCATCCTATATTTCAAATAAATCTTTCCCATCCTGTCTTCTTATCGGTAGTCGGGTTCTCATTTACTGTAGGATCTCAAGAGTCAGATTGCTATCCCAGTTTCCGATCGCACTGGTTATTTTACCTTGGCCCTATGGATAACGAAGATCCAACTGATTTCATAAATTTCGAAGCAGAAAGGATCCCATATAAACACTCGTTTATGGCCATCACCGATTGGACCAACAGCTTCAGATCTTGGCTTGGTAAACTCCCGGGATGGAGAAATTGGTATCTCAGGGTTTTCACCTCCAAAAAGTCTTTCTGGGAAGACTTGGAAATAGACCACTGCATCAACCTCTCTTTAGCTGATATGGAAAAAAATGAATCTTTACTCGCATCGGCTTCTTATTTCTGGTCGGATATTCTGAATGCCTTCATGTTTTGGTATGGATCAATGACCCCCACCCTAATGGATGTCACCATGTTGACCTGCCTTAACACCACCCACTACGTAAATCCGTTCACCCTCATATTCAAACTCACTCATCGGCTGAACACAAAAAACGTCGGAGGTTGGACTAAATACATCTCCTTGCACAAAAAGACCTCCGGCCAAGTCGATGAGCGTGAACATGTAGCATTCTTGAATTTTTAGTTGGAACAGTTTGTCTTCGGTGGTTAAACTCTTGGTCCAACCATCAACATGCAGTGTCTGGCGGAGCTCCTGGCCAATCAACATCACATTCCATTGGGGCAATATTTTCTTGGAGCCACCTATCAACTGCTTCATCAGGTGGCAAACAAGCTATCGGCAGGCCAACCAATCGGTCATATTGGTGGTCTCTGGTGGTTTATACAACTCTGGTTGAACGTCTACACCTCTAGAGTTATCACCAAGACCCTTTTTCCTTCTCTGACATATCCGACTGATTACCTGGAAGAAGATGAGACCAGCCAGTGCTGATGTACTTTTCTAGGTGAAGCCACATCGACTCTTCCTGGAAGCAAAATGACCCCCCCGGACTCAGTCAGTGGTTCAAATGCTTTTACTATGGCTTTACTAAAAAAAATCACCATCTAGTTTGCGTACGAGAACGATTCGTCTTTTGAAATGCCTTTCAGGTTTCACCCAATGAATGCATTAGCCGATGAAAAATCGAAGACAATCTTCTTATCATCCATAACTCCCATTCTTCTGCCGACTGGATTTTCATCAGGCTGATCCCAACACCCATCATACGAGTTCTACCATCCTTCAGTCGATGCTCGTCAGTTGGGCTTCAGCCAACTCCTCATCGGCTTATTCTTCATCGACAAACTCCAAGCCCAAGGAGAATTAAACATCGGCTTGGAGTATGATCGGCTTAGGATGATAGCAACATCCTTATCCTTAGGGACTATCTTCACCTTTGAGCCTGCATATCCAACACCAAACTTTTTGCTCGATGGTGGTCGGAATAGGGAAGGCACCTATTCAGTCTATCGGCTGAACATTATTGCTTGCGCCTCAACCTCGACTACGTGGAATCTGATGAAGAGATAATCTTTCCTCTTGTACTACCTTTTCTACATCGTATTGGATTTCAACTACGTCTTAATTCCCATGATTCCACAGGCTGGTGATAAAGATGCACCTACAACCAGCGCAAGTGGTCGGCCAATTATTTATCAACCTCAATTGGTCAGATCCATCCTTGGACAAGGTGCTCTGCCTCCATCGACTCTTCTCCGAGTGTCGCGAACATCAGGGCTGAAGCGCAAGAAACCAGCTACTCAAACGGTTTCTAAGAAGCAAAAATTCGGCGCCGATGTCACCATCCTCACATCAGCTTCGTGAAGCCCTTCTCCTGCGACGATCTTGACTTCTTCAGCTTCATTGGTATGTGTCAGCATCAATTCTTCTCCATTGCCTTCGCCTTTATCTTGACACCTTTACTTTGTAGCTCGAACCATCGTCTCCTAAAATCCAACCACTGGACACTGTTACTAGGACTAAGCTGATGGTCTCTTCAGAAGTCATAGCATCCGAACCTTAAATCGCCTCACATCAAGCTGATACCCGTATAATCATTCAAGTTGCTCCTGCTGTATCCCAGGTACATCCATCCTACATGTTATTTTTTCCTGGCCCATGATCCTCATATTTACCGATGTTAACGTGCAGTCATTAGCTGACCTGTTTTCCTTCGACATCGGCAAATACTTAGATACAGAGGAAGATTCAGCTACTAGTGTAGCAATTAAACCATCTTTACTAACCGATGCACATGAGCAATTGTCAGATATTATGCATCAGCTGGAAATTCCGATTGACTCGCTGGTAGAAGATTGCGGACCGATCCGGGGAAGACCTGTTGAAATTGAACATCTCCTACCTGAGGAGCTGATCGACGTACTCACGCCTGCTGCCTACTTAGAATTCCAAAGGATCCGGCTGATCGCATCAAGACAATGCATAGCCGATCGTGTTGAGCAAAGCAATCTAGCTCACAACAATCGACTATCTGCCCAAAACGAAAAGAAGCTTGATGAAATGACAGCTACGCTTCAATGCACTAGCACCAAGCTTAGCCTTCTGAAGAAATGAGAAGCCGATTTGATAGCGGAACTCAACAAAGTGCGTGACGACATCAACTCCACCGAGTCCTATCTCATCAGCCTACCAAAATCAATCCAAGATCAAGAAGCCAAGGTAGCAGACAAAGTACGCCTTACAGTTCGTCGGCATAGAAATTTGAAGACCATCCCCGGATCAGATGAGGATGACATCTGCGCCATCAACGAAATAGACCAAATCCGCCTGCGCGCGATCGAGGCCATTAAGAAATTCCTGTAAAATTTAAGTCTCGGAAAAAACCCAAGATGTCATCCTGAACATTAACTATTTGCAATAGATTTCAACTAGCTTGATCAACAAAATTTGAATATATATATTTTCTAAAGGCGATATCTCAACGATATCGGCTATCTATAACCAATATAATCATATCGGCTTTCGTATGTTAGAAATCAGCTATGCCTCAGCCGATTTACGCAAACAATACCATTTGTTGATACCACTTTTAAGAGCTCGTCCGTCTTGAAAAGAAATTTAAAAATCGGCTATGCTCAGCCGATTTAGGCGCCTACCCAAACGCTAGGATAATACCTCTTCAAATATTTTCCATTAAGCACTTTGGCAAATTTCTCCCCGTCAAGACTCTCTAACATATAAGCATTGCCAGACACACACCAATTGATCCGATAAGGTCCTTACTAATTGGGTGACCATTTTTCAAACTTATTATCACTAGATCTAATTGGTAAAATCAACTTCTAAACAAGATCTCCTTCAGAAAAAGATTTAACCATCACCTTCTTATTATAATGCCTAGCAACCTTAGGCTTGTTTTTCTTGATCCTTTCAAACGCCTCTAATCGACTCTAAGTTAAATCATTGAGTTCATCAGTCATCAAGGTGTAATAATCATCGGCTGTCAATTGATCCTATAGAGACACCCTCCTAGAGCCGATGTTAACTTCCTATGGAAGAACTGTTTTATGACCGTACACCAATTGATATGGCGGTACTCGAGTGGATCCATGGCATGTCATCTGATAGGCCTATAATGAATCGTTTAATGTAACGTGCCATTTCCGTGGTTGCTCATCAATCTTACGCTTGATCAACTTTATTAAACTCTTGTTGGAAGCTTCGGCCTGTCCGTTAGCTTGAATATAATATGGTGATGAATTCAACAACTTAATCCCCATACTGACATCAAACTTTTGAAACTCCTCAGACACGAAAATAGAACCTTGATCGGTAGTAATCGTCTGCGGAATACCAAACCGATATATAATATGTTCCTTGATGAACTCAATCGCGTCCTTAGAAGTAACTTTCTTTAAAGGAATAGCTTCTACCCATTTTGTGAAATAGTCCATTACCGCCAATATGAACTTATGCCCTTTACTTGATGAAGGATAAATCTGGTTGATCATGTCAATTTCCCAACCTCTGAACGGCCATGGCTTGATTATCGGATTCATAACTGACGCTAGAGCTCGCTACACATTCCCGAACCTCTGACAATCTTGGCAGCCTTTGTAATATTTGAAACAATCCTCCAACATCCTTGGCCAAAAGTATCCAGCTCTCCTCATCAGCCATCTCATGTTATGAGCCGATTGATAGGCTCCACAAATGTCTTTGTGTACTTCGCTCATTACCAATGCAGCTTCTTTGGCACCCAAGCATCTTAACAGCACCTCATCAATGAACCGATAATATAATTCCTCATCAAGTAATATGTACTTAGTAGACTTATACCGAAGCTTCTTGGAAACCGATTTTGACAGATTTTGCAAATACTGAATAATTTCCCATCTCCAATCATCGGCTTTCATATGGCTCTCAATATCGGCTATCTCAACTTCCACTTTACTGTTCAGTCGATACCCCGAAGTAGTCTGAGCAAGATTATTGGCCTCCACGTTCTGCTCCCTAAGAATATGATCCAACGACACCAACTTGAAATCCTTTAATAACTGTTGACATTCTTTATAATATGATCTCAAAACTTCATCTTTGCATTCATATTCCCCAGATAGTTGTCTGATCACCAACAAGAAATCTCTAATGACCTCCACCGTATCGGCTCCGATTTTCCTCAGCAGCTGAAGACCCTTGAGCACCGCTTCATACTCTACTTGGTTATTTGTACCATAAGGCTTGATTGTAAAAGCGAACTCAAAGCTTGACCCCCGAGGTGATATGATCACCAAGCCGATACCAGATCCATGCCTGCAAGCCGATCCATCAAAGAATAATGTCTACGGGATTGACTCCACAAAATTCTCTTGGACTCCTCTATATTGTACAATAAAATTGGCCACCACTTGTCCCTTGACCGCCTTAGCTGATTCTTACCTCAGATCGAACTACATCAGAGCGAATATCCATTTACCAATCCACCCCCTCAGGACTAGATCCGATAGCATATATTTAATCACATTGGCTTTACAAAGAACTATGCACTCAGCCGACAAAAGATAATGCCTTAACTTTGTACAATAGAAATACAGACATAGGCATAACTTTTCCACCGCAGGATACTTGGTCTCAGCATCCAGAAGTCGTCGGCTCAAATAGAATACCACTCGCTCTTTTGATTCAAATTTCTGTATAAGCACTGATCCGATTGACTTCTCATCGGCTGACAAATATAACTTGAATGGTACCCTTTTCTACGACGTAATCAATACTAGTGGAGAATTCAGGTATTCCTGGATAAGATCAAAGGCTTTCTGCTGCTCAATGCCCTACACAAACTCTTGATCGGCTCGTAACTTCAATAAAGGAGTGAATGACTCAATTCTTCCTGATAAATTTGAGATAAACCTCCTTAGAAAGTTGAGCTTGCCGATCAACGACTGCAACTATAGTTTGTTGTTTGGTGGCTCAGTGGTCTGGATAGTTCTAATGCTTCGTTGACTAACTTTGATCCCTTTCTCATGCACCATGAAACCCAAAAATTGTCCAGCCGATATGCTAAAAGCACATTTGTGAGGATTCATCTTAAGTCCATATTTCTTCGTCCTCTCTAGTACTTTTTGTAGATCGGCTATATGGTCTTCAATACCTTTGGATTTCACCACCACGTCATTAATATATATCTCCACCAGTTGATCAATAAGATCATGAAATATATAATTCATGGCTCTCTGATAGGTTGCACCAGCATTCTTCAAACCGATAGTCATGACTATCCACTCGTACAAGCCGATAGCTCCAGGACATCTATATGCAGTCTTGTGGATATCTTCTTTCGCTATAAAAATCTGATTGTAGCTTGTATTTTTGTCCATAAAGCTAATGATCTTGTGACCCGATGCAGCATCAATTAATAAATCCGCCATCGGCATCGGATACTCATCTTTAGGGGTCGCCCTGTTCAAATCCCGGAAGTCGATGCATATCCTCAGCTTTCCGTTTTTCTTCTTCACCGGTACGATATTGGACACCCATTCAACATATCGGCATGGTCTGATGAAATTTGCATCGTACAATCTCGTAATCTCTGCCTTGATTTCATCATGCAACTCTGCTCTGAACCTTCTCTGTGGTTGTTTAAATGGCCAATATCCTAGTCTAATAGGAAGCCGATGCTCAACAATCGATCGGCTCAATCCTGACATCTTATGGTAATCCTAAGCAAAACTTTCCCAAAATTCCTTTAATAATTTTATCAACTTTTATCGGGATTCAGTACATAGATTTTTACTAATATACGTCGGCCTTAGCTTATCTCCTAAACCTATATCTATTTCTTCTAATTCATTGGCCGACATAAATCCTTGCCCTAACTTTCCTTCGAAGTCTTCTATGGTTTCCATGGGAACAATGGATCCGAGCTGACTTTTTGAATTGGCTTTATCCCCTTGTTGGTCACTCAAGGAAATCGCCATCCCATGCTTTCCTAGGCAGGCAAGCAAACCCATCAGTTTCCCAGATTGGCATATCGGTTGTTGCAATACTGGTCGACTGATCGGCTGTGATCACCTCAACTTTGTCCCCTTGCCACTATATGAGGCTTTGATGCATTTTGAAAGAAACACAACAGTTGGCGTGAATCCAATCCCTACCGAGAAGTAGACTATACGAACCCTTACTATCGATAACAAAGAATGTGGTGGGCAACATCTTGCTTCCGACTGTCAGCACCACGTTCAGCACCCCCTTTGTTTCTGATAGATTTCCTCCTAAGTCTTTCAATACCATATTTGTTTTGACTAGGTCTTCAACCGTCTTGTCCAGCTTGCGGTACGTAGCATACGACATCAAATTGATGGCTGCACCTCCATCAACTAACATCTTCGTCATCGGCTCCCCATTAATATACCCTTTGATATACAGTGGTTTTAGGTGCTGATGCTTGGAGTCTTCTGGCTTGTCAAATATGGCTTGACTTGGTTCTAGCATCAATTAGGCAAAATCTTCTTCTTGATCCTCTTCATCGGATGCATATGCTTTGTACTCCAAAGGCAAGAAGAATACCATATTGGTCAGAGCCGATGTGCCAGCATCATCCTCTTTTTGCTTTACTCGCCATACTTTTTTAACTTTCTGGCTTCGATCGGCTTCCTCATGGTCCTGACGTTGCCTTTTGTGCTGCTCTCTATGCCGCAGCCTTTGTGCCTTCCTCTTCTGATTTTTTGTGAAGATCTCGTACGAACACCACTAATCCTTTGTGTGGTATGATCCTTTATGTAACTCTTTGTTCTCAGTTGACCTTTGACCATAGTCTTCGTTGATCGGCCTTAATCGGCTATGCACCGATGCTCGCTTGATAGGAGGCTGATCATACGACATCTTGCTTTGGTCGATGTACTGAGATCCTGGTTTGTTACATTCAGGACAATCTTCTATTGACAGCAACCTCATATCTTGATCCCAGCAATACTGAAAAAAGGGACAACCCCAATGTGGATTGTACCTTTCTATTGCGCTGCGGCTCGTCGCTCTTCGTCTTGTATTCTAGAATATTTTTTGATTAAGTTCGATGAGGTAACCTTTGACCTCCTCTAGCGCCTTCTTTCATTGGACTGATTTCTTGAGGACCCTACAAACACCATGTTGATAGAAAAAGGATGCCCGTCAACCTTTATCGGCTTTTTGTCCTCGAACTTGATTCTCCCCTGTTCGATAGCCGATTGTAACTGTTGCCGAAAAACTTTGCACTCATTGGTGTGGTGAGATATTGAATTATGCCACTTGTAATACTTCTTCTTTTTGAGTTCTTCGGTAGATGGGATTACATGGTTTGGCGGTAGTTGAATCTGCTTTTTTTGGAGGAGAAGATCGAATATCTTATCAGCTTTGTTGATATCAAAATCGTATCTTTCCCTCTTATTGGTATTCTTAATCCACGGGCACGATACAGGCTTCTTACTCCTGGTCCATTCCGCCAAACCCACTTCTGCATCGAATTCCTCATCATCTGAGTCTGATGCGTAAACCTATAGCTGAGTGGCCTTCCGATGAAACCTCTCTTTCTTGGTTTCAGCAAATCGGCTTTCATAAGCTGATACCGTCTGGAGGAGGTGTGACAAGCTCTCGAACTCTTGTGAAGAGAAGCGTTCCCTGATCAGAGCCAGTAACCCCTGGAAGACCAAGTCAGCTAGTTGTCCATCACTTAGAATGAGGCTATAACATCGGCATCTGACATCCCGGAAACGTTGGATGAATTTTGGAACTGACTCATCGGGCTTCTACCTAACCGATGTCAAGTCTAACAACCTCATCTCCTGAATCCCAGCAAAGAATTATTTATGAAATTGCTTTTCCAGATTGGCCCATCCCTTGATTGAGATAGAGGCAACAAAGAAAACCAGGAGAAGGCCGATCCAGATAAGGATAATGGAAATAAACGAACCCTCAGAGCTTTGTCAGCCGATGCTTTCCCACATTGGGCCAAGAATCGGCTAATATGTTCCATCACAGATACGCTGTCTTGCCCCGAGAATCTAGAGAAATCCGGAATCTTGTATCGGTGCCGGCAGCAGAACTCTGTCGAACCACTTCGGGTAAGGGTGCCAATACATAAAGGTTTGTTCCTTAGGCCTAATGCCGAATTGCTCCCTGACGACCTCCGCAATTCTGGCAAACCAATCCTCCTTCCTTGGATTCTCTCTCTAGTACTGTGGAAGCGAAGTTGGTACTTGACATGGCCTGTAATAATCTCTTTGATAATTATTACCAGGATAATCTTACCTATATCCCCCATAATAAGCTGTCCGATGATATCCTAGCATCATGTCATCGTGTTGCCCCCCAATCTAATCTTGTATTGGCGGAAACATATTTACCGATATGTCCATTCTGGATCTATAAGTAACTTGTGGTTGCCCTGTTCTCATTGGCAAATATACTGGCCCTCGATCAGGTTCCTTAACGATAGACTCATCCACCGTTTTCTTAATCAGATTGTGCAAAGTATTCACCAGCACACCCGATTGGTTGATGAGTGCATGGTGAACAACTTTGTCAACCATCTCTTGCAACGGCTTTCGAGGGCTAACGGGCGATGACCGGCTCGATTCTCCTTCCAAAACTGGCTTTGGCAGCTGGGATTTTTGAATCGGCCCTTGTCGGGTCATACTGAAGGACTCCAGACAGAGCTTCTGGAAATTAACTGTGTTTTGCTCTACCTGGTACCTTTCTTCTTCGATCAAATCCTTCATCGTCACTGGGATCACGTTATCTGTGTTGATCTCTTTACCTGCCATTGGATCACAGCTGACGAAAGATCTTCAACAGATGAAAAGGTCTTCTGGTCCTACCGGATCTTCAGCAGATGAAAGTTCTTCTAAAGTCCCACTAGGCGTGCCAAAAAGCACCATCAAAAATCCCGCGATCGGGGAAAGACGACGGCTTGGTCACGCGAAGGCCTAGGAGGTCTGCTTAACTCTAGTGCAGGTCCTTAAGCCTCGAGGTTCGCGAGAGTGCCAATCAATTTAACCCTACAATTGACAAGGAGAGAGGATGAGATACGTAAGCCGGTCGGCCGGAAGGCCTGCCCGACTCTCTCTATCGGCTGGATGCCGATAGAGATGAGAATGCTAGCGCATCGGCTGAAAAGCCGATGGAAGTGCGAGAGATAGACACGTGTAACGCACTAGAGGGCCTATCAACCAAAGAGCCGACGGCGCTACCCGCAGCCAATGCGTGGAGTGGGAGCGGATCCCCCACGAGGCCACACGGGCGAGCGATCGTAGTAATGGCGCCGTCAGAATCAGCCTCGATAAATCGGATCTAACCAAGATAGCATGAGGCCGGAGGCTAACGACACCGAGACGACAGGGGCTCGGACCGAACATGATAACGAGGTAGGAGAGATAAGATGCCATCGACTACCTATAGGCCGAGCGCCCGACGCGGTGCTACATCTAAACTCATTGACCGCAAGACGATGGGGACCTACGTTTAGGATAACTCATCGGCTACTCACTCCGATGAAACGCCGTAGAGAGAGACTTATAGACCTAAAACACAATCCTCCATCGGCAAACCCATAAGTCGGACCTAACCGATGTAGCATGAGACTAACGACGACAGAGGGAGTTTGATAGGCCGATAGATCTTGTACGGACGTGAGGTGGTACACCTGATCTGACTAAGAGTTCAAACCTAAACGATACAGCCTTGAACAGAACAAAATATAACAGGATAATGGCAAAACTTACCCCTTCGCCGAAGATCGAAGTTAACCGATACAGCCCCGCGTCAAGAGTTAGAATCCGCTGATAAATAACTAGATGAACTAGAATGGCGATACATCGAAGTTGTATTGTGTTGATGATTTATGATTTCATATTTCCAAAGGATCTATATTTATATCTTGGATTTACAGAGTCTGACGCGCTTACAATCACCATCGGATGTTATCTCTTAAAAAAATAACAGAAAATATCTCTAAAGCAGTTAACTAAACTAACTAAGACTTCTTAATCATATAGGATACAATTTAACTAAAGATAATACTCTGCCGTGAATTTCATGGCTCCTCCACAAACTCAGTCTTATTTAGATAATCTTCGACCGAATCTTTCCTTGCTCCACCCGATCGTCTTCCTTCCTGTAGCAATCGGATATCCTTTCACTTAAGCCGATCATTTTCCAACCTCTCTTTAGGCTTATCATAAAACTCCTTCTCGGACCTAACCCCATCCGGATAATTCTCTGTTCTAAAACCGATCCAATCTTTCACTAATTTGATCGGCTTCTCTATAGTATCGATCGGTTTTGTCTCACTAGCTGATCAATATTTCTATCGGCCTATAAACAGGCTGAATCAAATTCCAGCGTTACAGAAATATGTTCATTGCTTCTGCAAGATCACCATGCTTTGCGTATCCTTCAATCATAGCGTTGTATGAAATTGCAGCATCTTCAGCCAAGGAATCAAATACTGCTCTTGCTTCAGTTAGATGCGCACATTTAGCACACATGTCAATGAGTGCATTCTTGACATACTCATCAGACTCCAGATCAGCCTTTATGGAATGCGCATGTATCTGTTTTCCTTGCCATATTGCTGCCAAAGAGCCACACGAGTTCAAGATACTCGTACAGGCAAAACCATCTGGCTGCCAGTCAGCCTGACTCATATTCCAGGACATGGTTATGGCTTCAGCATCGAATAGATTCTGCAGATAAAGCAATCATGGTTGTCCAGGACACAAGATTACGGTACTCCATGCAATTAAACAGTTTGCGAGCTAATGATAGTCTGGAGCACTTGCAATACAGATCAATCAACACATTGGTCACTGATGTATCCATCTCTGCGGCAATTCGATATGCATAACCATGTATTTGCCTGCCACCCTCTAGAAAGCCAAGTGCAGAGCAAGCACTGACAGCACTTGCTAGTACAAACCTATCAGGATGGGCACCCTCAATCCCCATCCTGTCAAACAACTCCAGGGCTACTCCACCACACCCAAGCTGAACGTATCCTGTGATTACTGTGTTCCAAGTAACTGGGCTTTTTGCAGGTAGTGCATGAAACACCAACATTGCATCATCCATGCAGCCAAGCTTTGTATACAAGTTGATAAGCGCAGTCCCAACATAGACATAGCATCCAGGTTCAACCTGACAGCAACGGCATGCACTTGCTCGCCAAATGAAATAGCCTTAGATTGTGTACACGCACGTAGGACACTAGCAAGCAAGAAATCATTGGGCACCACGCAAGAGGCCTTCCGGAAGGCTGCGAAGAGGGAAATTGCACAATCTTCGCGCCCGTGCTGTGTGTACATGGAGATGGCTGAGCCCCATGAGACAAGATTCCGGTGGAGAATTCGATCGAACAGGTGGCGGGCGTCACGGAGGTGGCCAAGCTTGGAATAGCCACGTAGGAGCAGGTTGGTAAGGAAGAGGTCGTTGAGACCTCCTGCAACAATGGCACGGGCATGGATGGCCGGGTATACACGACAGAGGCGGTCGCCGCCGGCGAGGCATGAGAGTAGGACTTGAACTAAGCTGTGGATGTGGGTGTAGAGGGAGGAAGGCGCGCGGCATAGAGGCTTCAGGAATGACATGCTCCACCATCTCCTATTACACTGGGAAAAAAGTTAAGGCAAATTAAGAGAAAATTAAGCTTCCCAGATCTGGAAGAGATTATAAGGTTAAGGCAAATTCGAGAAAAGGTGTGCGTGCTCTGTGCATAGAGACTTAAAGGGTGATGATGAGGAAGTGGATGTGCCGTGCGTAGGCACGGATGCTCACCGGCGGCGGAAGCAGCAGGACGCTGGGGACCTCTGCTCGCGCGTGATGGAGGTGGGCGCAGGCGGCGGAAGCAGCAGGACGCCGGCACCGCTTCTCCCGCGGGATGGATGGAGATCGGCGCAGGCGGCGGGCGGTCGAACTCGCGAGGAGACCCCGGTAGTCAGGCCGAGGGGACGGGGAGATATCGACTGACTACCCGAGTTCAAAGGCCCAAGTAGAATGCTGGCGGTGTGGGCTTGCAGCCTTTCAGCTTCTGTAGCCCCGGTCTGGACTCTGGACCGGTTACACCTGCTGGAAAAAAAACCCCGAATAACGACAGTGTTAGGGACTATTGCTCAAAATGGTATAATCAATTCAAACCGAGATACTGGAGGCATGATTGTGCACACCATGTATCTGCAATTCTACAGTCACATGCTACACACTCCAATAACAAAACTGCGCACTACCCCTCTCTCTTTATATATATATATATATATATATATGTTACTAAGTATATGCTATACTCTCAAAATTCTTGTGAATCATGTGCTTCCCGCATAATTTACTACTATTATTAAATTTTCATAAATTTTAATATCAATTCATTCTTTTGCCATAACGTAGTTATTTCCTTTTCCCACGTTCTTCTTTTCTTGCTCTTCTCCATATTTGAATATTTGATAACGATAGTACTAACTTTAATCACTTGCGTTTGCACCCAAACCCAAGCTCTGGCAGCTAGCTAGCTTGTGTACTCAAGCTTTCTAGGTCAATAACTACAAATGCATTAATTATGATTTATTTCACAAGATTTTATCTATGTTGTATTGTTGTTAGTTATTAGTAATTACTATACATGATGCATCCATGTTGCTTGAGTAGCTTTTTAGAAATTAACATATATGTTTATTAAATATTATTTCATAATATAAAGGAAAAAGTGCAAATTACACCCATAAACGTTTAAAGTAGTCTGATTTATCCTCTTAACTTTAATATCATATATTCTACATCCTTAACTCTTCAAACCAGATAAATTACCACCATAATTTAATACATAGTGGTTTTGATACTACATGGTACACATGGCAGTCCAATTAGTAAAAACAAATATCAATCGATGGGACCCACCTGTCAATACTGCCTCTTCTTCTTTCCTATTTTCTGCCACACGTCACCGTCGCCAACAAGACTGCTCGTTGTAGCCAGGCGTCGACTTCAACAAGAGAGCTCACCACCATCATCTCTAGCTCTGTCTCACCGATATCGGCCTTAATCACTATCTTATTTGTAAATCGCTTCCTCCTTGAGCTCCACTATCATCTCACCAAGCTTTGCCTCTACCACCTCCTCCTCCAGATCTCTACCACATCATTGATGAAGGATGGTGGCTTGATGCCTTCTATGAGTTGACAGAGCAAGATGGTGGCTCCTGCTCGCCCTCCCTCTGCTTCACTCTCTATTGTCGTTGCTACCTCTTTGAGCCCTAGATTTGCTCCACTGCATCCTACATAAACTCGTGGAGGCGAGCTTGAGCTCAAGCATCTCGTCTGCCTCCCTCTACGAAATCCTCCACGAGGTCGAGGAGGAGATGTGGCGGTAGACCTTAGTGAGGAGTGCTTGATGACGACTAGACTTGGGGAGGATTGAGGAGTATGTGGTGGTGACAGGCCAACAACATGTGAGCTCCATGGAGCCTAGTTAAATGTGGGAAGAACAAGAGAGAGAAGGGGGTGGGAGAGAAAGAGAAGGAGGTCTTTGTTGGGCAAGCTTGAGGCAGAGGCAACAAATAATAGTGGTGAACTTACTACCTCACCTGGTGGAGCTAAGTGGCGATGGAGTGGGAGAGAGAACAGAGGAAGGGGAAGGAGGAGTGGGTAGCATTGACACATGGAACCACAAATTTCTTTGTTTTTTATGTGTTAATTGGATTGTTATGTTGCCAAACCATTGCCATGTGTGTGCCACATAGGATCAATAGGTAATTTGTTTGGTTCGAAGAGTTTAGGGTGTAGAATGTTTGATATTAGAGTTGAGGGGAGTAAATCAGATTACTACAAAAGTTCAGGGGGAGATTTAGACCTTTTCCTAATATAAATAGTCAAACCAATATCTATTGCTTTTATAGAAAAATTAGAGAATGACATTTGTTATTAATCTGAAGGTCACAATGCACTAGTCCAATAGTTTTCACTAACTTCAAATGTTTATATCTTATGTTAGATCATTTAAACTGGATATAGGGGTATTATTAATTGTTTAATATTTTAAATAAATAAATATCCACAAAGTAAAAGATAAAAATGCAGTAAACTATTTTTTCTATATATAATATAAATAATAAGAAGGAATATCTTGTTATTGTAGCACTAGGAGGTGAGGATGCTACTTAGTAGTAATCTTGTTAGTTAGTGTTTTATAACTCATGTGCAACTTACCTATATAGAGTTTATAATCTGCATGTTTAAGTTATACTAATAGTTAGTTGCTTATACGTTTCTAAAAACTAATTATATAGCACAAAATGCATACTAATGTTAAATTAATAACGATACTAAGCATATGTTATATGATATCGCTGTAAAGAAAAAGTACACATCAAACTCCGGTATCTTAGAATAGTATAGTCTCATTAGAATCTCTCACTAATTAGAATATTTTGATGAATGATTACTACTGATAATTTAATATTATAGTGGGTAGCAAATTTCGTATCTTAAAAAAGATAGTTACATGAGAATCTCTAGTTATATAGAATGTTTCGGCCTTATTATCATTATACCAAAAACAAATGATTACTATCAGTAATTTAACTAGTTATTTCACATTTAGTGTGCAACAAATTCTAGTGAATAGCAATACACAGTAGCATAACGCATACCAGCAAAGAGAGGGTAATCACATGCCAACAGCCTAGCGGTACAATAATAATAGCAGGGTCAAAACGAAAATAGCTAAGACGCCGAACTAAAATTACAACCAATTTATCATATGTAAAACCAGCCATCACCATATCAAGTGGAGCGGAGATTTCCACTATACAAGTGTCGTTAATTAATGCAAAAATTAGCATGTATGTAGAGTGTGCGAAAGGAATAAAAATGAAATAGATTAAAAAGATGAAACAAGACATGCAATATACTAAAAAGAAAAAAATATGCACAGATTATGATGTAAATTATAACATATTAAGTGTAAATAAAATAAAAAAGAAATATATCTAGAGGGACAAATAAGTAAAAAAGAAAATAATTAAAGTATATAGTTAAAATGAAAATGATATAAAGAGGGAAAGAGGAAAAAATGACAATAGGAATAGGAATGGAAATTATATTTATGTTTTTTTATTTTTAATCATATATATTAGTGTTGTGGTTAAAAGAAAAAGACCGTGTCAGAACTAAATTAATTATAAAATAGTAAATATGAATTATTAATAAATTAATAGAATGTACTATAATTGTTACATCACAAAAGTTGGTGTGAAGATAGAGGTAGAGTTTGTTTATCTTCAAACCACAATCATCACAACCAAACTGAGACAAATTTGCCAACATGAATCGAATTGTAGTCTTTAGTACGAATGAGATAAATATAAATCTTGACATAATACATGGTACTTCTACTAGATAGCGCCCAGCTCATGTAGCTAAAAAAGCTTGGGAGTAGATCCAAAGACCCAATGAAGAACTCACCAGATCCTCCATCTAATAAACAATGACAATCACTAAATGATGAGATTGGATTTGACTAGTACTGCACATAAGAGGAGAAGAATATGAACCTTAGGCATTCCCCATCATAAAGCGAGAGGGATCCGATGTGGGTGTCCTACAATGTGAGGAGTGAGTGACACATGGATAGAAACCATAGGTAGTCATAGAGGTATAGAGGTATAGTGTTTTCACTCTCGCATCTCTATCTATCTCTGTCAGATAAGGCTGGGCTCAGAGCTGCTATGGGCTTGCTCATTTTTGGGCAAATCTAGATGTTCAATTTGTATGCTACTAGTCAATCTCCTAGGCTATATGCAGGTAGCAGAACTATGGCTAGGCAAAGACATATGCGCAAGGCTTTGTGGAAGGAAGCAAAAGGGAAAGTACCCTAAGGATGTTGATAATAGATAGTTCATATTCCTTTTGTTTTTGTTTATTTAGAACTTTTGACTAGTGCAAGCATATTAAGGAGAAATTCCTATAGGAAAGAAGTGACCGAAATGCCCTCCAACCATATCTCAAGGCACGCAAAGCAAGGTAAAAAGTTTTGTGATATATATATTTATATATATTATTTATATGGGTATTTTATATCACATAAAATGGTTTTAAAATACAAATCTAGTTGTATCAGTTTTTACACTAAATATATGCACAATTTGAATTATAATTGGTCAAAATCTACAAAGTTTGAATATTTCAAAAACATGCACGTGTTTTAGTTTGGGGCTAAGGGAGTAATCACATTGCTGGTAATCAATGTTGTTTTTTTATATATAAAAGGCAATAAAATAGGTGTTGCTTGCCAATGTGTATGCTTTTTTCAAACATGATAAATGGGAGCAAGATGAGAGACGAGTCATCTTCCTTCTTGTTGCATGCAAGGACACTAGAGATGGAAGCTAAGACCTTTTAGACAATATTGTGCACGTGTAATGCACCTTTCGCATATTATATGTCACAGTAAACATACAAACACAATAAAAATTATTATCAAAGTCATAATAGTCAGATGCCCAAAATTTGACTCCAAATAATCTTGGATTGGGGCCATTCAAACAAAAAAAACTTTAGACCCAAAAATCACCTCTTCCAACAGTGCCCCTACGTTTAGTTCATAAAAACTCCAAAATATGGTGCGACCTGCTGGATTGGGGCTACCAATGCCTGCCCCAAAGGATAGCCATGGATGGATGGAGAGTGCGGATAAATTCAGAGTGAATTTAGGCATCGGTTGGAGAGATGGTGATTTTAGGCTTAATTCCTGAATTTATCTTTAGGAAATCTGTTTTAGTTAATGTTTGCACCAAAATTTAGTAAGCTAGGATTGGAGAGCTGATTGCCTTAGAAAAGGAAGCCGATTGATACAGTGAGAAATCTAATCGGACGGTTTAAGAATGGATTCGGTCTAATTAAATATAGAAGGTTATTCAGATGGTACTGAGTCTAAGGAGAAGCTATGAAAACCACACCAGTTTACTTTATCAGTATAGAATATAGCTTGTAAGATAGACAAGCTCAATTAGTTTTGTTAACTTATTACAGATAATTTACTTTTATGTTTAGGAAATAACATCCGAAGATTACTTGTAACTGCGTCGAACTTTTGTAATTACAGGATATAAATATAGACATCTAAAACCTTGTAAATCATCAATATCTAGGTCAATATAACTTCGGTACATCGCCACCTTAATTTAACTAGGTTTTTACCAGTGGGTCCTAGCTCTCGATATGAGAATGCATCGGTTAAGTCCGACCTTCGACGAAAGGATAAGTCCCGCTACTATCTTGATGTATCCATTCTACCTAAGAGTGTATTGGTTAGGTCCAATATCTTAGTCCGATAGAGTGCATCACATCACGTTCATGTGGTTCTATTGGTTTATCGAGCTTTCTCTACTGCCATCGGTCTTATGTTGCATCGGTTATATCCAATGGGTTTGTCCGTTACTTCTATCCGCGCATCCGATCTAGCATCCTCCATCTTGTTACCGTTAGTTTCCACCTTATACTGTCTCAGTTTAATCCGATCTATCAAGGGTGACTCTAACGGTACAGTTACGGTGGTCGCTTGGTCTCATATCTCTAGAAAATGGGGTCCCGCTCCTTGTTTTTGTCACTTACCCTATTTAAAGTGCTATTAGCTTTGTAGCCAGTGGGTCATTTATCTTATTCCTTATTATCTTTTTATGCCTTTATCGTCTTTCTAGCAAATGAACGAGCGCTATAGCCTCTATTAGCAACCAGCCCATAGGAAGATTTCTTATACATGCGTATTGACTATTCTATTCCAGAATGTCGTCAGCTCTATAACCGATGTGCCTTTTATTCCCTTCATCGTCATCTGCCTACGCCTTCATCGGCTTCCAGCCAATGGACGAGTGCTTAAGTTCCTATCGGCAACCAGCTGATAGCAGGAGTACATCGGACATAGCCGATGACTATCTCAACCTATCGACGACTAGCCGAAAGCAAGAGTTTGTATCGGCCCATCAGTCGACTGACTCATTAGCTTATCTCCTTATCAATTCATTGACTGCCACGTCCTTAATTGCAGCAACCCGACGAATGGAGCTCGATGCCAAAGGACCTACACTAGAGCAAAGCAGACCTCTCAAGCCTCGGCGTATTCGCACGTCATCGTATTGAACCTCCATTGGCTCACACTCACTCGCCCTTTTGGTGCACACCTCCACCCGATCCAATTTGTCTTGCGCGTGCATCAACATATATTCTTTTGGCACGTCTAGTGGTATAATCGGGAGTGCACTTCAATGAGCCGAAGTATCTGCACTGAAGCCAAGCAAATCTTCTAGACATTCGTGTATTCATACGATCACATCGAACCTTCATCGGCTCATGCTCGCTTATTCTCTCAACACATCTCTCCATCCAATTTGATCACCCCTCGCGTCAATAGGTACTAGGAGTTGCTCTCCGAGTAAAGGATGTTGGCTCTCCTTGTGCTGCTAGGATATGAAGCTGATGGCGATCATTTTATGGTGGCTATGTGGGTACCAACTCTCTTTTAATTTGGTTGGAAATATTAGTGGGTCACAGGGGTATGCAACTTGGTGGTATGTCTGGTTGAGTGAAGTTTTTGATAAGCTAAATGCTTCCATGGGTGACAAACGCTGGTTCACTAGATCAAAAACCCCTTTTTTCAGGTGGTCCAACTTATCTTTAAAGACGCATAGAAAAGCTAAATGATTAAACACCTGGGATAATGGTCTTTTTTTCTAGGCGGCTCCTAGCCTTCTTGCAAAATATATTTTTATAGGCGGTGAAAAGGGTTAGCACTTCGGGCGCATAGGTTTAGCTAAAAAAATAATTTTTGCAGGCGACACAGAGGGTTAGCCACATAAAAAAATTTATTTATCAAATAAAATTTATATCTAAAATTTATCCTAAATTTTATATAAAATTCATGTATCCATCGAAATAACGGACCGGATTATATATATATATTATATCGTACACAAATATATATATATATATATATATGCATTATGAACACTTAAGCTATTAATAACTTTTTATAACAATAAAATTATAATTTATGAAAACAATGGAACATCCTACTCTATAAAGCTTTGTAGCACTCCTATTATGCAAGGTGCCCTTCCTTGTCAAGTCTCCACGACATCTTACAATAAATAAAATAATAGAGGTCTCATATTATGTTCTCAATTTCTTTATCATCAGTATCTTTATCTATGTCATTGATTCTAACTATCTATACACACATGTGCAGATATAGAGTCTTTAAATACGTACAATGAACTCAGCGAAATCGTGTGTACGAAGAGCGTATGGCCTCTGAGACATAGTCAGCATTGTCTACGGTCTTCTTTCCACGCTGCGGGCTAGGATATGAATCGCTGGAGAGTGATACAACCCTTCACTTTGAGAACTATCATTGGATGATGTGGACTAGGTATATAATGTCTCCTCCTATCACGACACTTTCACGGTCTATTCAAGTCTATCACCGATGACCATCATGTCTAAGTTAATTGTTAGAATACATAAATTTTCAATTAGATCCCACCATTTGTACATAACATTTAACAATAATACATCTATTAAATATAATATTTAACTATATGATCCCTACTATGTGACCAAGGTAAAGCGTCTACCGATGCCACATGAGGGGCGGTAGCGGTGAAGTGACCGAGGCTGGCCTGTAGGGCAGTGGCAAAGGCCGGGGGTATGAATTTTGGCAGCTTGGTGACACGACACTAGAATTTAGTGCACGGGACTTAGAAAATTTTTTTGTTCTCGTGCAGGAAAATTTTTGCAAGTAGGGGATGCCTGCACACGTGCCGCCTATGAAAATGCTCACTATAATTTTTAATTTTTTTCCTTTTAATTGTACTCTATACAATAAATAATTTCAATATAGTTGTTATATATTTTTACATACATCTTATATAAATTTTACACATTCGCACAGATTATCAAATTACATATTTTTACTGTCTGTATAAATTATCATATTATATATTGTCACATTATGTAAAATTTGAGCTTTTTTTAGATGGTTATCTCTACAAGCTTTATATTGTTAAAAAATTTGTAAGTAGTGGTATTTGATCATAGTACTTGGCATCTTTCACATTTTTAACTCCTACGTTTGTTTTCTAGAGATTGCAACGTCCTTCTTCTTATCCACAGAGTTAGTTACATAAAAAACATGTGTGAAGCTATCAGTAAGTACCTAGGGGTCATCTTTATGATACACATTGTCGACGTTAACAATTATTAGACCAAAGTTGTTGACGAACACGCAGCAATCCCCTTTGCCTCCCTAGCCGGGGATCCCCCAGGACAAGGGGGGCGACGGTCAACCATCAACTCTCGATATGCATATTGATCAATCGATCTCCGCATCCTGCTAGTTCGCTAAGTAGACTTACTCTACTGAGGGGCAACTAAGGTTGGTTCCTACCAATTCCCCCTATGGGTGTTTCACCAATTGGCATCGAAACAATAAGCTCTGCATACTTAGTCCATAGTTCAGCTCCTAAATTTCTTCTATGAACCCATAATAAATGTTCTTCTATCAATTTGCATCGGTTGCCTCTATCTGAACGTCACTATTTTATGTTACGCTCTTCTTATCCTTTGCTTTGGTATAAAATGTGTAACCATTAATATTGTAAGCTTGCTAGGAGTTGACCATAGTTGATGAGTACAAAGGACCAAGTGTAAATATTTGAGGAATAATATAAACCATGAAGTTCACCATAATGTCAAAAATGAAGGGAGGTAAACACATCTCAAGTTGGTATAATGTTTTTGCAATGAATAGTTTAAGAGGACCCAATTCTTTAGGGTCAATAACCTTTTGTGAAATGGCATTAAAGAAGTAACATATTCTGGTGATTACCATCTTTAAATGTAACAGCTTGATTGCCTTGATTGCAATGGGAAGGAATACGGTTAGCATCACGTGGTAGCTATGGGAATTATAGCCTAACAATGCAAAATCTTTCATAAGACTAGTTTATTAATATTTGATGATAAACCAATGGATACTCTAATCCCGTGAAGGCACTTGGATAATGATTGTTTCTCCTCTGTTGTCAAGGTAAAGCTGGCCGAAGGAATGTATACTTTTCCAATCAGTCTATCCATACGGTGAAACTCTTTGCTTATCCTTATTTCTAATAGGTCGTAATGTGACTTCAGTCCATCCTTTGTCTTACTTCATATCTCTAGTAAGAGACCGATGTTACTATCAAACACATTTTTCTCAAAGTGCATAACATCAATGGTATGAAAAACATCTAAGTCTTGCTAGTATGGTTAAGTATTTAAAGAAGACTGAATGCTTCTTAAATAGTACTTTTGGCTCTTCTTTTTCCTTCGTGTTATCCGTATATTTAGTTGTCTTCTTCTTAGCCTTTGCAAATACTACCTTCATGTTCTTCGTCAATTTAAACACAATTTTTTCTATCTCGATTTTTGTTTGTATACCCTCTCTCTTCATCGTATTGTCAAAATGACTTGTCATAGAGCAGCATATATGATCTCTAGTTAAGAACTGTCAGTGACACATCTACATTAACTTTTTATATAATATGAGTTACTTGCACATAGTTCATTGATGCAGGCCGAACATCCGATCTTCCCTTTTATCTGTCCTGATAGAGTGAACATCATATGAAGATAGTTGATAGTAATAAAAATAATGGCTCTTAGTGTGAAGTACTCATACATGTATTCATCCCATGTTCATAAACCGTTGTTTCATAGATCCGTCATGTCTTCTGTCGAAGATATAAGAAAGACATCTATGCCATTACCTAGTTGTCTCAAATCTTGTATAAGTATGGACAATAACATGCACTTATGCTTCTGATAGAGATATGTACGTAGGTTGTATATGGTCATAAGTACTAGCCAAATACTATGTGTGCTACTCAAGTCACCCAAGAGGTTCATTCCATCGGTACTCAATGCGAACCTAACATTTCCAAGGTCTTGAGCAAACTCTTTGTACTTCTCATCAAAATCTTTCCACTAGTGTGCATCCGTGGGGTGCCTAAGCTTTTCGTCCTTCTTGCATTTTTCTTTATGCCATTGGATCAGTTCGGCATCCTTATGATTCGAGAACAAATGTTTAGCCAATCTTTTATTAGAAGGTGTCATATCATCAAGGTAGGTATTTTTCTCTTCGAATTGGATAAACCGTCTTGCTTATTCAAAGACTCGGTACCCATCTTGTACCGACTTGCGCCGTAAGAAGGGCAACTGTCTAAATTCTTGTTCTCTTTACGGTACAGGATACAGTGATTGATACAGGCGTGAATCTTCTGCACACCTAATGACAAAGAATAGATGAGTTTCTTTACTTGGTATGTATTTGTTAACAATGAGTTTGGATTCGGCAGCATTTTTTAAGAGAAATAACAAATCGTCAAAGCTGCTATTGGACAGACCATTACTAGGCTTCAAACTAAGAAGTTCCAACACATAATGATGTATGGAGAAGTTATTGTCACAACTCTTTGACTCATCCTATAACAATTGTTTTGCTTCTTTCTGCAATGCCTCAAAATTATTTAGTCCTTTTGCCGACCCCATTATGACTTCTAGTTCAGCGTATAACAATATCTCCTCTAGTTCAATACCAGTATCATTCATTATTATATAGTCATCATTATCCATCACAATAGTATAGTCATCATAAATAAAATCATGAATACTACCCTCTAGATAGATATTAGGTTCTTCCATGAAGCTACTTTTGCTTTTGACTGCCTCACCATATTTAGACCAAATTGTGTAGCCCATATCAAACCTGTGCCAAACCAAGTGAGACTTTATAACTTCTATTTTTTCCATGTTTTCTTATTTTTACAATTCAAGTATGAACAATATATTTCTTTTATTGTCTTGATATAGCATGTTTCTTCGTAGTTTCAATAAATTTGGACAACTCAGAAATAACTATTAAAATCTTAGCATCTCATATATCTATTTATACCTATCTATCTATAAATACAAACCACAATATAATATACAATTTGCAAATAATTTAAATAATAGTTTTACTTATTTTAATTATGAATTACTTTTTTAAATTTGTTAATATAACATTTTTTAAATAATAAACTTTTTATTTAAGATTCTAAAAGAAAGAAATTCCAAACTAATCTAGAGGAAAAAATAAGTGTAATATTATTTGAAAAAAATAGAAAGACTAAATTATGTTTTCTCCTTCAAACTATAGATCCACCTACCTTGATATACATTAATTGTAATAAAATTTATAATTATTGGGTGGGAAAACACCAGATTTTAAAAAAATGCTCTAAGTTGACATAGAATTACAATCTAAATTCAAGAAACTATTAAAAACAACATTTTTTATTCTTTTTTAAACAAGTGCTTCAATTTGAAAAAGGAACTCATCAAAGATAATACAAAGATGATTCACCAATCTTATAGGTTAAAGTCTATAAAAATATTCGAGATCAAAATTTTCCTCCTATTTTTTTCTTTTTTTTAAGAAAAAGTAAGGGTTAAAGAAGGAACCAGAGCAAATAGATTTGGCCATTTTTTTCACGCAGCCGATGGCACAGGCCGCCTATAAATATCTATTTTTGGTACTTTTGTAGTCTCTTTGGTTGTTTGCCATGAGTTCTAACTAAGGATTTGGTGGCACTTTTGTTTCTGTCACAAAAATTCTGACACAGTTTTAACTGGATCAGGCAAAGTTGTCATCTATTTCTCATCTTCCTGTTGAAGGTGTTGACTTTGAAGTATGTCTCTATGGTGAAAATCCAGCACTAACTATTTAGGTTGGATTGGAAAATATTAGTGGACACCCCTCATTTCCTTATTGGAAATGGATAGCATCTTCAATTGTTAAGGATTTCATGTAATTGTTTTGGTTGTTAGAAAGTGATTAGTTGTAATATGGATGCCTAGTCAGCATTTTTCTTTATGTGTTATTTTGTTTTTCTTCTTTATTTTCTTTTTTAAATAAATTTTACAAACCATATGTTTTAGGGGCAATACAACTAAAGCCTAGCTTTTTACAATTTGTTTTAAGGACCTTAAGTTTTAGGGCAAAATATTTCACAAAATCTCATATTTATGCAAAGCAATTATATTTCACTATAATACACAGTATTATCAAGCATGTACTCACATTACAGGCTGAAAATACACATTCATATATTGTCTACTCTATTTCATTCTTAACTCCTCTAATTCATAATGGAAAATATTAAAATGTAAATTTCGGTAGCAGCATCTTGTGAACGAATTACATACACACAAACTTATTGAAATTGGTAGATGTTTGTAGAGAAAGTGTCCAATGCATATATTTATTTAGAATATATAGCATAGTATTTTTTGTACATGTATAATAGCCACATGAATATTTAGGCACGCATATGGGGTTTTATGAAACATTTTAGCCTAAAACCTAGGTTTATATGAAATATGTTGTAAAACCTAGGATTTTGGTTCTATGGAATTCCCTCTTTTTTTTGGCCGATGCTGGCAGTACTATGGCTGTGTGCGACCTTTTTGTTGCAAAGTTCAGGTGTTTCACTTCCATAATAAAAAAGATATAATAAAAAGCGTGCAATATATTGCTCTACTACATAGTAACATTATAACAAACTTATGAAGAATTCTCAAGGAAACAATTTCAAGCCAAAAACATGGTTAGATAAAATGTATTATGTATCGTTCAAGTTAACAGAAAAGCTAATGAAGAAATAGTGAAATAGCGTACCTACCAATCACCTCACTAACCATAATACAATCGATGGCATTCCGAACTCGTGCCTTATTCTGAACGCAGGCTGAGCAGCAGTGGTAGCGCTTGATCACACAAAAGTTTGAAATTAAGCTTCCTCGAGGGACTGCTCACCAAATGACTGCAAATGTCACACATCGATCTTTTGTTATAAGGTGGTAGCGAACCAGATGATGCCAAGCACTTTCAAAGCTCTAGCTGACAGGAGAGCCGATGGTTAATGTTAGGTTAAGGAGGATCTGGTATGCGATACACATGCATGGAGATCACAGGCGTTCTTGAACAATGCCGAAGGAGAACATTGATAATCTTGATGTGTGAGGGAGAAGTTAGATGTGTGCAATCAATACCATAAGTTGCTATTTTTTAATCGGCTTCGTAAATTTTGTTTTTGTTTATACTTGAATGATGTACGATCCATTTTTGTAATTGAAGGACCTTGTGTCAATAGTGCTGTTGTGCAATGGAAAATTGGCAATGTGTCTCACCAGAAGCGTGTGGGATGAATATATTGTGAAATTATGAACAATTGATATAATGTGTTTTATTGAGATTAAACTAAAAAGTTTATATTTGAATTAAATTTGAAAAATCAGTAAATAGTGTAGATCATGTCAGACCAGTGAACAGTTCTTAGTCTGACGTAGGCACGAGGGTGATCAGATCAGGAAACCTAACGGTCGGACTAGCGGAATCTTGAAAGAGTCAATTTCGAATTGAATTCTTGGTTTACAATGTCTACTTTATATTTATGACTTTTAGATAATTTTTATATATGAGATATTCTGTTATGTACAGTAGTTAGGTGAGAATTTACGTGCTTCTTTGGTTATTCATATGTAAGTATTGTTTGAGGCCTCGGGAGTATTATCAGTGATAGATCGGGACTAGCATTGGGAAAAGTTGAGGTACAGATGGTTAAGAAGATTACGTGGGATACTAAAGTTAGAGAATAATATATGTAGAAGTGAAAGTTTTCATATGGTAATTGTGTACGTATAAAAAGCGGAGTCAAATTTAGAAAGAGTCTAGATTTAAAAAAATTGGAGTTTGTTTTTGGTATAAATGAGTTAGATATTTGTACGAAAAAGTTTATGGGATTAGGAGTGCTAGTCCTAATTGAATTTATTGTTTTTATGTAGCCATTTATTGATATAAATAAATGGTATTTTGAGGGTCAAAGTAACATAACTTTTAGAGAGAAAAAGTTAGGGATTGATTTGAGATTTCGATTATAGTTTGTGAGTTAAGTATTTATATGTACTTTATAGATATATTTTGATGAAATAAAGTTGATATATTTTTAAAAGTTTTATCGACTTTGATATTTTCATTAATATTGTTTTTCTTTATTAGCATGTGGTCGGACCGGTTAGATAGAGACGGTTAGAGTAAGATGGTCAGATAGACAGCAAAGCCACGGTCGAACCAAATGGTTTACTGCGGTTAGCAGTAACAGGAAGCTAGTCTATCTGATAATATCCAAAGAAGTCTACTAAGATTGTCTTTAGTTTGGTATTCAATTATATATATATATATCGTCTTCATGGAAAATACGTGACTTTTAGGATAACCAATGATAATTTCTTAAATATTTAGTGTTATAAAATGGCATAGATTTGTCTCAAAAATATTATGATGATATATAAACTTATTTTAATATAAAATTAATAATTATAAACGTCAAATATCAATGATCACAAAGAGCGTATAGTATCACTAATACAACGCCGGCCCGCTGGTGTCCGGCCCCGGCGTAAAGCAGTATGCGCTCCAGGAAGAACCACCTAGCGGCTAGCGCAATCGAAGTCAGGAAGCAGCACCTGATGCTGGTGGTCAAATATCTGAATCTACATTCTACACACACAACACAAAGGATGATACTCCGTAGGACCTAGTAACAATTTTTTTTAGTAATTTACTAGCTTTAAATAAATCTAACTTTTTTCTATGCCCCTTCAAAAAGAAGTGAATGGCAGTGGTAAATGTCTTATAAAAGTGGTCTTCATGTAATAAATACAGCCACCTAAAACGACTATATACATGACAGAAGTGGTCTTTGTAGTATTGATTGCTAAAATAATCCACAACCATGTGGACTATCCTTAAGAAAATAAAATACATTACTTTTGAGTTCACTGTTTATAAATGAAAATAAAACCTCAAAACCTTCTTACGGAAAGGTTGATGAGAAGACTTTTTTTTACCCAGGAACCGTCTGATTTGCTACACCGCCCACAAACATAATAATGTTTGCCACAACTAATATTAATTAGCTGTTATCGATCACATCTATATGTACTGCTTTTAATCATTTTACATTGTCCTTGTCCTAAGGAGTAAACGGGGCCAGAGGCCTACCTGATATCGTGCAGTGTCGCCGCATTGCCGGCCAAGACCGCTCATCGTTGCCATCATGAAAACCACATGTACTCATCATTCAAAGCGGCTGCCAGAACACTTTCAAAACAAACTGAATTTTCGAACCGGCAAGACCGTGCTAGAGGCTCAGATTACTTTGTGTAGTGCATTTTGTACACAAATGTTGCATGCATAGCATAAATGTTCTTAAACCCCTTTCTCTTTTCCACTCTTTCACCGATAAACCATGAATTTTTTTTTCTAAAATTTAATCATAACTGTAGGGTTAAATTAACCAAGTTCTAACATATTTAATTAAAATCTAAGGTTTTATGATTGTAGCAATATAATCATATTTCAATTTGAATTTGTAAGTTTACACTAACATAAACAAAAAATTCTGGATTTTAGTATTCTAGTATAGTGATGAAGTAAGATAATTAAGTCCTTTTGATTTTCCTTTGGGATGATTTTGGCTGATTAACCACGTATAAAACGAGAAACGGTATATAATTAATTAAGTATTAAGTATTAATTATTAAAAATTTTAAAAAAAGTTTATTTAATTTTTTAAAGTAACTTCTATATAAAAATTTTTATATAAAATTAAAAAAGTGTGAAAAAAAGAGACATGAAAGAGAAAAAAAGAATAATAAAACAAGTAAACCATTATCATATAATTAACTGAGCATTCAATTATTTTAAATTAAAAATAAATTAAAATGATTTTTAAAGCAATTTTCATATTTTTTTTATAAAAATTTTAAAAGCGTAGACACGAGAGATTTTTTTTCCTTTTTCATCGGCTCGAACGGAACCTTAAAACATACCCTTCGTCACATAAAGCATCGGCTCGAACGCAACCTTAAAACATATACTTAGGTCACGTAAGGTTGTTCGGATGGATGAGACAATATGCCCCGCCCTATTGTTAGTAACAGCGTAACGTTTTGCTTTCACAGTTTAGCCTGTCAAAGAAAGTTAGGCATGGTTCGTCACATATTTTTGAGCCATATTTGCGGCGAGGAATTCGTTCGCCACACTATTGGCGAATCCCATGGAGAGAACAAAACATTGTGTTGTGCTCACCGTCCGCTCGGTATAAACGCGTATGCATATACGTACTTTGGAGAGAAGGTGATTGTCGTTCACGTACCGACGTACATTCATGCACGCATGTCTCCTTCAACCCAGCAGGCAGCACGAACTTATGGGAGCCTTAAGCCTGCGTAGCTGACTTGCGTTTAATTCTTGTCATTTGAGTAGCACGTACAACTATTCAAACTATCAAAATTAATATTCTTTCTTACCATACGATTAAAATTGAAAATGCTAATAACACATATGGCCAGCATATATGTGAGGGTAATTGTATCAAATTAATTTATATTCAGCAACTTTTTATATTTTGTGGTTATTTACTATCTTTTACTAATATAATTGTTAATAAATAATAATATATGTAATTATGAAAGGTAAGCTTACCTCACCATACAATAAGGTGATTGTATCCCACTTTGACTATAAACCAAACAATTGCCACATATTTTTACTAAAGTTGTGATAGAACCGTGGGGGTAAGAATCCAAACAACTGCCTTATTTGTTTTGTCGCAGCTAAAACAATCAACCAAATAATTATCTTTTATCGTAATATTAAACATACCACAATGCCGAAAGACGCCTAAAAATTGAAACAACCAACCAAACAGGCCACATTCTTTCAGCAACCAATTACCACGTGACGTGTGACGTATTCTTTCGTCACAGGCAACAAACCAAAGCACCGAATTCCCATCTGGTCGACATGGCCGCATCTTCGCCGTCGTCCGGCAACCGGGCGCCCATCCGGGAGACGGCGAAGACGCAGCGGCTCACTATCGCGCCGTACTCCTCGTACTCCGGCCTCAGATTCGGCAAGCCCGTCACGTCCGGTTTGTTCAGCCTGGGCGGCCACCGCTGGGACATCCTCTTCTACCCCGGCGGTTACTACAGCGACAGCCCCTACGCCGCCGTCTTCCTCCGCCTCGTCTCCAACCTCCCCACAGAGCAAGTCCGCGTGCTCGTCGACTTCACCCTCGTCGACCGCAGCGGCGGCTGGGACGACGGGTACACGCGCTGCGCGCACCAGGTGTTCGGCCCTGGTTTGGCCGCCGCGGGCCGCTGCTGCGGCTTCGCCAAGTTCGTCCTGAGGCCCGACCTCGCCGCGTCCGGGTTTCTCTCCGGAGACCGCCTCGTATTCGAGTGCGCCGTGCGCCTCTCCGAGGACAGCGAGGAGGTGCTGCGGCGGGAACCGGCGGCGCGGCCACTCGCGGACGAGCTGCGGCGCGGCCTCCGCCGTATGCTGATGGACGGCACGGGCGCAGACGTCACGTTCGTCGTCCGCGGCGAGAGCTTCCGTGCGCACCGCTGCGTGCTCGCCGCTCTGTCGCCCGTGTTCCTGGCGGAGCTCTACGGGCCGGCGGCGCGTGCCATGGGGCAGCGGCGGAGAGACAACGACGACGACGACGACACGACCACCATCACCACCATCACCATCGACGACATGGAACCCGAGGCGTTCGCCGCCATGCTGCGCTTCGCCTACGACGACACCCTGCCGGAGCCGGCGGCGCACGGAGACAGGGACGCCGGCGTGCACATGGCGCAGCACCTGCTCGCCGCGGCCGACGTGTATGCGATGGACGCGCTGAGCCAGGCGTGCCAGGACAGGCTAGGCTGGTGCGTCACGCCGGGCACGGCGGCCGACACGTATGCGCTGGCCGACAAGCTCAACCTCCCGCCGCTCAAGGCAGCCGTCGTCCGGGCCGTCGCCGCCAGCGGTCACCCGCACGGGATAGAGGCTGTCAAGGACAGCGAGGGGTTCCGGCTGCTCGTGGCAGCCGACGCGGCGACCGCGGAGGAATTGGTGAGGAAGGTCGCGGCCGCGTCTGGGCGCCTCAAGAGGCTGGAGGTGTGCATGGTGAGCTCCATGGAGATCGTGTTGGCGTCAATGGGTGTGGTCGTGTTCGCGGGGCTTGCTTTGGCTGCAATTCATTTTGGGCCCTTCAAACCAGTGAAATGAAGGACGATCTCAGAGAGATGGAATGATCTAGGTGGCATTCGTTTGTTTTTCTGGAAGAGACGGAGAAATCTGAGTTGGAAATTTGGAGTGTGAATTTAGGAACACGATTTGAGAAATGATTGATCTGATATTACAATTACAGATAAAGACTTATCTTTTTCATTGCTGTTTATGTCTTCATCTTCCCTCAAACATTGCTATAGTTTAGTTTGTGTCCCTCAATTACACTGCCAGACAAATTATGTCATTATCTTTGTTTCGAAACTCTGTACTTCCCATCCCTACGACCCTACCTCGATTCGTGCGGCCTTGAGTGCTCTCTCAGCCCCCTCCTGCAATTTTAGTAGAAAATGCCTTGCAATACGGTTTTCTCTGTCTCTCGTGTGGTGAAGCCACGGCGGGGTCACAGACTCCCTGACGTCCCCATCCTCGTCGGCCGTGCCATGCGCCCACCTCGCTCTCTGGGTGGCGCGACGGGGCCGACCTTCACCTTGCCATCGTCGTCGTGATCAACACGGTCAGTCTTTTGGGGCAGCGGATCGGACCTCGCGTTGCCGCTGTGCTCATTTGCTCCAGTATTAATTACGAGCATTAAGATGCTCTGGCACCATGCGGTGACATCGTCTCATTAGGGAAACCTGCGGTGATCCTGTATTAATTTCACAAGCAGATCGAAGCCCAATGAAAATTGCGGCAACATGTCTCTGACAGGAGTTGACAGGAGTAACCAAGCACAACCAGTTTGTGTTTTAGGTGAGTGAAAAGGAAGTTAAATGATAAATTTACTGTAAATAATTAATTAGGTATTAACTATTATAAATTTAAAAAATAGATTAATATAATTTTTTAAATCAACTAAGTATATAAAGAAATTATACAAAATATTTCGAGAAATGTGTCGAAATCATCAAAGAACAGAGCCGAATATTTGCTTACAACCAAGAAAACGATAAATCCACACGGGAACTAGACAGTTGCGGCACAGATTATAAATTCAGTCACCACCTCATCCACAAATTGTTAGGACGGTGATATTAGCATTTCTTGGTTGTACGCTAATCATTGCGTCCTACCCATTGTTTTTCCTTTTCTTTCCACATGCATAGCCCGTTCGGTGCTGTTTTAACTGGATTTGCATACGGGATAGTTAATAGTGGCACTACGAACATGGTGGACCGTGTACATTAATTTTATCCCAGACAATTACCAGAGCGGTATACGCTGGAGTTTTCTCCGTTACTAATATAACCTTCCGGTTGATAATTGGACCTGCAACAGTATTTTGATGTTACATACAATTCCTTTTTTTTTTTTTTGCTGTCATGTGTAGAGTTTGGGTGATTATTTCCCCATGAATCGCCATTGAGATCCAACTCTTTGTAACAAAAAGCGAGCATCATTAGTCCCAAACTCCCGGTGATCATACATATCATCATTAAATAAAACTAACTTGAGCCTAGATGGTTACCAATAAAAATCCATGGTTCTAGCAATGATTACCAAATGAGAATAAAAGGTTAATATGGTCCAGTAACTAGCACATACAGCCATATACAACACATATACTAAATGCAGTATCCATAGAGATGGCACGATTATCTCTTACTCACAACTTGATATGGATTAGACGTCTATGATAAACATGTAACCAAAGGATTTAAAAGGCTGAATAAATTATCATGATGATTGTTTTCACCCAGCTCATATCATTTGAAATTTGAGGCATGATGCTAAATATTCCAGCTATGTCGGAAGTACTTCACAACTATGACTCCGATCTCTTATCTGTCCATACCCCTTTGGACATAATGCAATTATGTAGATTATGGGGTATAGACAATTTATAGATTATGTAGTTGTCTAAATAATATATCAGTTAAAAATTTGGTTTGACAATCCCAGTTGTTTTATGGCCATTTGTCTAAACTGAGTGTGTAAAGACTAGAATAACCTTGAAGAGCTTTATTTTCCTATGCCACCACTCACATCCTACCACTTGAAGTAGCATTTAATGTGTAAACTAAAAAATGTGTGACATACTCTTCCCCTTCCCCAATCTTAACAAATAAAAGGTGGTCGTGGCTAGTTGGAGGTGTTCAAGTATTACCATCATTGGAGAGAAGAACCATACCTAAGTGCAATCACGACCATGGGATTCAAACGGTGAGTAGCTGAACTAATCTATTCCCTTGTTATCCTCTTCTTATTTTGCTCTTTGGCTATGTTAATCAGCATATTAAGTGAAGATTTGTTTATTAGTCTTTGGTAATTTCTTAGGTTTCATTTTTTTGAGCATGATCTAAAATCATCTTCTTAGCATGGTCATGTTGTTCTTCAATCAATGTCATGATCACCATGGTTACCTTCCAGATGCTATAGTCATGTCTCCTTATTTGCTCTACGACTATCTCTTGTCCCCCTCTTTTGTGGTAGATTCAATTTGAGTTAGAGGGGGGAGAAAGCATAGGATGGTGGAGCTAAGGTTGGGGAGGAATGCAAGCGGCGTGATGGAGAGGATGGAGGAGATGAGGTTGCGGGAGGAAATGGAGGTGGTGTGAAGGGATGGCGGCGCGGTGTGGGAGGGTGGAGTGCACTGGCCATGACACACGTATTAGGGCAAAGGAATAGGCGGCTATTGGACTTCATGGGCTACATGAAGGCTTCTGGGCTAGAATAGTGGGCTAACTAGTATCTTTGCACTCATTTTCTCATGCTATATACTTATTATATAAAATTGCATATAAAATTTATATTAGTAATTGCTATTAATTGGGTATCAACCTAGGTCATCAACTAGATTTATTGAGGTTCACGTCCCTAGTCTAGTAGCAAATCTAGTTGTTGGGCCTAGTTATGGCTCCAACTCCGCCTATAGTCACCCCCGCTCCCTCTCAAATCAAAGAGAACTGATCTAACTAAAGCTTTGAGGAAAAAAGAATAATCTTTGGTACGAATGAAGTGAAAAAAATCCTAACTAAATTAATATGGTGTTGCGTTTGTACTATACCCTTTAATTTCTTTTAAATGTTCCTTATGTAGCATTATAATTTGTACTACATATATGACCAACAGGTTCTGCATCCACTGACCTCATTCTCCTACTTTGGTGGTGACATTTGTTCTTAGCAAAAGGAGCTAGATTTTTTTTCTTTTTTTCTTCATCGATTTGCGTTCTTGAGTACTAATGGTACTTTGTTTGATTGTTCTTCTTATCATGAAAGGTTTGTCAAGCCACCAACTTCCATGCCTATGTCAGCAAAGGTGCATAAGTTGACAACAGAAGATGCAATGAAGTACCTTCGTACCATCAAGAATAGATTTCTAGATCGTCCTAATAAGTATCATGGGTTTGTCCACACCATGAGGGACTTCTCTAAGGGCAGGTCAGTAATAAGTATGAACATAGGGTGATCATTTGCAAAATCATGGTTTATGATATTGGAGTGAGAAATTCGCATGTGTTACTAGTTGTATATGGATAAAATCTTATTGAATTTTTTGTTATGCAGGATTAGCGCTCACACTGTTGTTGGCCATGTGAGAGTCCTTTTTGATGGGTATCCCGACTTACTCCTTGGATTCAATAGGTTCTTGCCAAGAAGACTTAAAGCAATTTGATGAAGGATGAGAATTGCATCTAAAGATATTTCCTCATTAAGGGTCAAGATTGCTAGCTACAAATTAATCTTTGATAACTCTGAATTGGTTTATGTGAGTCATCCATTTTAATTGAATCATTTATCAATGCTACATTTGTGCTTATCATACTTGTCTAAGTACCTAAGTGTTAACTATATTTGAAGTGATGTAATTCTTATTTTATCTATAATTTAGCCCCTGTTTGGGGAGCTGGAGATTCTAAGAAGTAGCCAGTGAGTATTCCCTATGATGAAAAAAATATGGAGAAGCTAAACTACCCAACTTCTAATTACTAGCTTATTTTTTGGATTATGTAACTACTAAGTCTCGTAATATAACGATAATCTAGATTATTTGGGGAGCTAGAGATTTTGGGAGAAGCAATGGTCACCAGAAGCTCTCCCAAACAATGTCCCATGTTTGGATTTGATGCTTGTGTAGTTTGTCCATACAAGTTAGCATCGTTGATCATGTTTCTACCACACCAGTTTACTTACTTTCTCGAGTTTCCTTTACTAATTGTTTTTTCTGTCTTTTAATGGTCTTCAATTGATTCTAGCTGCTTTGCCCTACTGTGTTGTCCATTGCAATACAACTGTTTTCGATGAGCTGTGTTGCTGACAATGGAAAATAAGCAAATCATGATATTTTGATGTATGTTGCTGACAAGTTTTCTCTTGACAAATGTTGCATCGATAGGGTAGATGCTATGGTTATGTAAAAAAGAATAAGAGCAGTTTTTCAGAGCATCATTTCACAATACAACTCTGACTAGGGCTTCTTACAATAGAGGTATGGTCAATGCGGGTGTGCAAATGTGATGGTGGGAGCTTTTTTTTTGCCACAACAGCATGATATCTAATAAGGCAAATTGTAATATATTGATAATTTACAACTAAAAAAAGAAGTGCCAAACCTATTAAGATTGTCACCAACACTCATTGGGCCGCTTTAAACCAATGTCAAACACCTAATATGCTAAGCGAAAAACAACACCGCATGTCTAAACTATATGGAATATGGCACAACATGGTTAACCTATTTGGTGCTTGTTTTGATTGATTTGCATCTATGAGATAGTCTCCATGGTAGACACACCATTACCCGCTCCCCATGGTATTCAAATGTCTTACAAAACATCTCCACCTTTGCTCCATTATTCAGTTGAAGCATAATGTTTCAAGACCACAAAAGATTCAAATATATATACACACACGAACACATGCACATATATATCACTTAGTTCAAATTGGGTAGAAATTATTTCCTTGTTAGATCGAAAGCCTATGTTAAAACTACAAAGTAAAAAAAGATTATATCATAACTCAAACTGCACCCCAAAAGAAACCATAAACAAAGGAAGTATCCCCGGTTTAAAGAAACCATAAATAAAGTAAGTCTCCCTGGTTTGTAGGAATACGTTTTCACTCAAGAACATCGTTTATTTAAGTAGTACATAGTTTTCAAACTAAGATGCCAATAGAGCATAAGAAGTATATGGGTTCCTATAACGCACCAACTGTCATATATGCATAGAGAGTTACAAAACCACATTGAAAACCACATTTTTTCACATTTTTCCACATTTTTCACATTCATGGACATTTTTCCCTACATTCATGGACATCCATAACATGTATGGTAATAACTAATCACAATGTCATCCACACACATGATACATATTCAATTTCAATGAAATCAAACAAGCAGCCATGCCTAGATTAAAATTGTTGCAATTATATTGTACAATAGTTGCAGCAAGAAACAAAAGAAATATATTTCTTTGGTTTGAAATAAAACACATGTACTCATGAAATAGTATTTTCCATCTAAGAAAAACTTGAAAACATCTTTAGCATTTACTAGTAAAAACGAGTAAGTGGGGCCATCGGTTACAAATAGTAACATAAATAATAAACATATGTGCACTCTATGACTAAGTATGGCACTTGAATTATCTAACCAGCATGGTAATCAATAGATATAAAACATCAACACATAACAAGAATGATAGCATGAGAAGTGAAACAACAAGAAATAACATAAAAGATCAAACTTTCCTCATTACAAACAAAGAAGTTCAGCATCACAACTACAATACTAAAGTTTGGAGACACTAAGAGGAGGGTCCAAATGCCCCCACAAACATGAAACCAACCAGTAGTTTCATCCATAGGATGATCCAAAATTAGTACTTGGATTAATTATATATACCAACTACACTATAGGCCTACAACTAAAAATTTATTAACTCTGCCATAAGATTTGCTTGAGCATAGAGTTTACTTACCTAAATATGCATTATAATTAACAAATATATTAGGGTAAAGGGCTGCTATTGTACGGTTTCCTATTCAGACAGGATGATACTAGGTAGGTATCAAATGGTACCTATGTGGTATCAGATGGCATCGGTTGATACCCATTGAGTGGTACAACGGAGGCAGAGATGTGGACTTCGCGGGAGGATGATAACTATGGAGGTGAGAGCTTCAAGCAGCCCTCCTCTCTTCCCTCTCCTCTCTCTCTTTCTTGGGACGGTGGCGGAGAGGCAGGCACTCGGCAGTAGGGCCAATGACTAGCCTAACTTAATGAGCTTGGGCTCCATACTTGTCCCTAGGATGGGGATGACTCCTTCCTCATCAAGTCATGTGACTTTGTGGCCTTCTCAAGCTTCACTATTGCCATCCTCATCAAGTCCCATGCTGCTACAGACTCCTCTTCTCTCCAAGCTTAGCTAAATTGACACCATTGGTGGAGAGAGGTTGGGCTCTAGCTCTAGCTCTGTCATATTCACCGTAACGAGGAGAAGTGTGGTCAGGTAGGAGGGGCATCGACAACTTGACTCTACCAATAGATCAATACTGTTGGTGGAGAGGTCTGGCTCTAGGTCCATCGCATCCACTAGGCTTGGTCAATGAGGTGGCAGTAGAGCACAAGCTCGATCTTGGAGGAGACGATGGAGCTTGTGCCACGCCTACTTGCTTACCTCTCCACACCCACTTAGTCCCAAGCACCATTGACTAAGGGGATACTGTGCGGGGGATGGAAGATAGGATCCCGTCCCCTAGCATTCCCATAGATAAAACCAATTTGTACCTTCTTCATGCAACTTCCAACATAGATAAACTTCCTATCCAAGTTATAGATCTAGAAGAGATATACATTTTCTAGTTGACAACTTTTAAAATTAAAGTCATCTAGAGGCTTAAATATGTGTTAGAAGTTTTAGGAAGGGATAGCCGAAAGACATGTATAGTTAACACTGCTAAAAAGTGAGATGCTATGAGTAGAGAGAGATCACAGATACAAAGATACAAAACTCATATACCACACTTGTGCTTATTCTATGCGAAAAATCACCGGAAAAGTTTCAAGTGCAACTCCTCTTTTAGTGAAAACATGGAACCCTTATTTTATACCATCAGATCTAAAATGTACATACAAGATTGTCAGTTATTCATATAGTATATATAGTTTATATTTTACTCTCTGCTTTCCAAGATATATTTTGAAAATAAAACCCCTTATAATATAAAATTTTCACTCTTGATCCTATCCCTCCCTTCCCCGTGAAGACTAGCCCAAAATCCTCCAATCCTCATTCCACACTCACCACCCCCATTCCCCATTCTTCCCAAACTGCTGCTGCTTGACAAGGGTCGCGAGGGCTGGAGGAGATCCAATGTGGCCTTGTATTCTTGTGAAGACGACGGACAAGTGCTAGCTACAGCTTCTCACCGGCCAGCTTGGCCTGTCGAACTTACGCCCGAACCGTCGCTGCTACGGGCTGCATCTGCGGCTAGGCAAAGTAGATGCGGTGGGAAGCTTTAACCAGCGACGCGCTCTACTACAACGTCCCAAAAGTGTTGACCGTCACCATGGCCAATCTTTTTCCACTATTATATTCTAGCATGATGCTTTCACCTTCCCATCTTCAGAGTACTTGCAGCAAGGAAGAAGAAACTTGACTTTGTTTTTGTTTTGTATTTCTTCTATCGATTATAACATCTTGGTAACTACTTTGGGTTTATTTTTTTTAATCGGCTATCAGCACCTTGTACTATACTAAGCTGTGTTCTCAAGACCTAATTACAATTTGCAGTTCCCCAACTTGCTGCGAATGGTACAGAATAAGGGTTCTATGTTTCCACTGAGAGAGGTTTCGACCTGATACTTACCCAACTTGCGAATGCCTGCATACATTGTAATATACCAAATATTTTTCGCTTTTTTTTTCTGCCTAAAAGATTCAAATTCTGGACCACACGATCGATGATAGTGCATGTCACTGCTGAAATGCTGGTTTTTTAGCAGAGGTACTAGTGTCAAATGGCTATTGCCAATTCAAAACCGACTATTAACTTTTCACTGTCTCTCGGTGGCTAAAGAAATTCAAATTTCAAACCACACTATCACTGCTGGTTCATGGACCAGCAGCAATAGTGGGTATCACTGCTTTTTTTTTCCAGCAGCTATACTCGTAGGAACAGCTAAGTAGCCAAGTAGCACTAACATCTAAACTTAGAGTTAGTAAGAATCTCAACCAAAGTTTTGGCCAGTTTGAAAGAAGAAAAAAATTATTGGGTAAGAGTGAATACAAATGTTACTGATACTTCAACCAAAAGGTGCTTATGAAAATAGGTAGGAGTACCATGTAGCACTGTAGGTCCATGCAAACGGTGACATGAAAAGGTTTCTAAAATCACGATCGTTCAACATTATAGAAGTACAGAGCTAAATTTCCCATGAAAGAAAAGATCAAGCAGGAACTGCAATTACTCAATATGCATAGGGGTTCATTGCCACTAATAGAAAAATATTTTTTTAGTACAACGAAGAAAACCAGTTGGTAGAAGACTCGGTACTAAAGATCATTTTTTAGTACTAGTTCTAAAGATTTATTACTACTATAGTATCGGTAAAGATTTATTGTTACTGTAGTATCATTATTACCAATTGATAAACAATCGATACTAATGTTATTATTTAATATTGGTTGTAATAGTAAGACGTTCTTGATAGTCGTGATCTTTAGTATCAGTCGATCACACCAATTAGTATTAAAGATCAATGCATTAGTAACAACATTAGTTGATAACTATCAACTAGTACTAATTTTACGAAACATATTAGTATCGTCTAGAGACACCAATCGATACTTTATTAGTACGGGTTAGTATTATCAGCTGGTACTAAAGATCTTTCTTTTTAAAAACCTTCTTTCTCCTTCAATCTAATAAATTTATAAATGTTTGAAAGAAACTACAAACGAGGTGCTACTAAAATTTTTCGTAGAATTTTTTTTTTTTGTGATTTCACTAGGCTTTAAAAGGCTAACTACTTAATCCTATGGTTAAGATATTGTTCTTCTAACTATGTGTGTGTATATATATGTCTATATCTCATCTTCTCAAAAATAAATGAAAATGTATGAGAAAGAATATTTTTTTAGAAAATAAGAGTATCGTAAATAGAGGTAATTATTTCAAAATAGAAAAATACAAGAAAAACAAGACAAAGGTTAAAAAAGAGCAAAGATTATAGGAAAATAGAGGGGAAAATAGAAAATTAGATAAAATAGAAAAATTAGTGTATGTGTTAATATGAAAAATACAGGACATATAAAATAATAATAAGAGTATAGAAAATATGATAAGTATGGAAAAAGGGGGAAATAAGAAAAAAAATGTAGAAAAAATTGTGGAAAAAGTACAAAGGGATCAGGAAAAATTGGAAAAATGTTAATATTAAAAATATAGAAAATCTAACGGTCATAACAGCACGTCATATTTGATATTTTTACATAAACCTATATCAGTTCCTGACACTGTCGGCAAGGGGAGGTGTAGCCAAATTTGTCTACATGTTTTTTAGATTTTACCGATCAAAGTGCTTTACATACATGTTAGCAATACTCTTCATCCGCTCACCTTTTGAGGTTGGGACGTTCAAAATTACTAATTTTCTTAAATAATTCTTTACTTGTAATATAGATGAACTAGCAATAGATGTACAATGCGGACTGACGATCGAAGGAGTTTATCGATGGCATGTATTATTTTCTTAGGGTAGCCGATGCTCATAAGCCTAAGGGTTTCATATGTTAGTAAAAACTACAAGAACCAAAAGAAGTACTTTTCCTTAAGAATTCTTCATAGCCACTTGTTACACTCATAATTCATGCCTAACTATAATTGTTGGACCAAGCACGAAGAGAGAGGGGGAACTCTGAATTCTACACCAAAATTATATCCTAAAGGCCCAAACTCTAAATTTCAATGCATACCCGAAGCTAAAGGACCACTGGGATGCATTTGTTGAATACAAGTCATCGAAGTGGAAAGAAAGTGGCGTACAACAAAGTCAATGCCACCTAGAAAAAATAGTTTCATAAGCTAGGGTCGGGCAGTTATAAGAAGGGGATTCCTAAATGGCTGAAGATGGAAAATGCTCCAGAGGCAAGAGGTATCGTTCTAGCCACAGACGACTGGCCTGAATGATTGAAGAACTGGTACTATGCTCATGATGACATGCTCAATGCAGAGGATAGCTCTCTCATCTTTAGTCTAGAAATACAAGATACAGCATACTGTCTCGTGGATGCCTAAGAGTCCTCTTCACAGGGTACATTCAAAAGTGGCAGAGAGAAGGACGAGTTTACAATGGCCCTACAGAATTCCGAGCACCTAGGATGAACGCACGAAAAAGGCATGGTCCCATGGAAGTATAGGTTCTACGAGGATATCAACTCGTACATGAGTCGCAACAGAAGCAAGTCCGAGTAGGATGCCAAGGTTCGGATGTTGGAGCCACAGATCCTAAAGACCAATCAAAGAATAATCAAAGAGGTAAAAAGGCGGATCACGCTAGCACTTAGCGAGACCAAGCTACAAACTAGGACTAATTCTAACATCCTACTTAGTCCCTCAAGCCATCGAAGCAACTATACTTCTATAAAGCAAATAGCCGATCAGACCAACAAAGCTACAGTGTCGCCACTAGTTGATGAACCACGCTACCCAATGGATGAAATCACGTAGCGAACACCATATGAGCTGCATATTCCCTTCAAAAACCTATCTTTCAAGGTATGTTTCTAGTTTAAACATCTCATTTTGTAGTTTGTTATATTTCATGAATATGTACCAATTAACTTCATTTCTCGTGAAGGTGGCATATGGCATGGCCATACATGTGGAGCAAAGCTAGACAATCCACTACATATCGATTCCAGCTAGCTACTTGAAGGTGGAGGTGGAGCAAGTCTGTGAGGACTTTGAGGATCTTGAGCTCAACTTCACCAGAGATGATGGGAAGAGGACACTAGGGGAGGCCTCCCACTATATCATCTTATGGCACAACCACTACATCGTGCATCCCGGATGGGTGGCGGTGCTAATTCCTACCAAAGGTCCCCCGTCGTCTCCTTCCCAACATTGGTATCCATCGTCTTCTCTCCAACATTCGTCTCCACTGCCTCCTCCACAACCTCTGTCTCCATCGTCGCAGTTTGTTGGTATGGACTAGAAACCGACCACGTCTCCACCACATCAAAAAAGGTCACGCTCACGTCCTCCCACGCCGTCAAGGTATCAACAAAAGAAGAAATAGTCATCAAACAAGCAAAAAAAATATATACTAAAGAAAATACTGTACAATATGACTGACGAGAAGACTAGAGCAGAAGTAGAAAGGCAGGTGAAGGAGCACTTCAAGCGATGAAGTCAAAAGAAAAAGGGTCCAATAGGCCTAGCAACTAGGGCATTTTTTTAAAAGATGAGCGAACCAATGAAGAAGAAGATCTTATCAAATTGTGAACACTCGCTCGTCAAGTCATGTCACAAAAAGAAAAGAGGGCAGTCCAATGTTGTTTCCCAGCTTAGACAGCAAACAAGACAAGTGGTTGACCTAATGACATCTGATTGGAAAATCAATCTGTAACAGTTTATGAAAGATACAAGTCTCACCAAAGATCAACTGGTAGGGGTGGCATCTGTCAAGAAAGTATCACAAGATTCTATCAAGCATCGATTTAAGCTCGGTAAACCACTTGTCAAGCCAAAGCTCGTCAGGACCCTACCAACACAGATGTACCGATTTCATAGTGGTACATGGAACAGTCAAGAAAAGATAGGGTCATGTTCGCTGCTTAGATTAAAGATAGTGATTACTTCTGTGGGAGTCTAAGATACGAGTGAACTTTAAGGACATCTACAGTATACCATTAAGATACCCTTGACCTCTCTCTTGTCAGTTGTTGGCCTATATAAGTATCATTTTATTCCATACTTAATCTATTTGTATGTATCATCACTCTATATACCGTGTCCGGACTATCTCACTTCTTTTTTCATGTGCTATAGAATGGAGATTCAAAGATGACGTAAGGAGGGGTACATTAAGGTGGGTTTTATAGATCCACATAGTTATTAATGAGAAGATTGTATGGGAATTTCTACTAGAAACAGTGATAAACATTCACAAATTCATAGTGCAACAACATTACAACCTTACAACTTTAAGTGAGTTTTTATCAACTTTTGTACTTTTTTTCTTCTTATAAATACATAATGTTATGTCTATTAATAAATACAATGTGTAAATTTCACTAGCTCCTTCTTATTATAGATATTGCTGAAAGCATGATCTATGTCCTAGACTCTTTGCAGAAACCAATAAAGTATTTTAAGAAAATTATAGAATTACTTAATAAGTAATGTCATACATTACAATGTAGTTATGCAATCACAATTATGTGTATCAAACAATATTATCGTTTTTAATTAGAGGGCATGGGCACGATTCCGTAAAGACATGTGCGGTCTATTCAAGAAAACACTCGATGTGAAGATAAACTTTTTGGCACGTATATGGAACAAAAATATACATCTCATTTATTCTATAATACAAATATTTCATAGCTTTGTTTCTTCTTTAGTGTTTGAGATAATAAAAGGGGAATAACTTATGTGGCTACTAAGTTTGTGAATTTATTCACCATCTTGCACAAGTCATTAACACTAATAGAGATATCTAAGTACATAAACACTATTCATACATAATTTATATTTTTGTCATTGTGTTGAATTATTGACTTAATATATTTATATTTTTTAGAAAATGGCAGAGTTTATGTATGAAGTAACAACTCTTTCCGGTGGATAAGAATAACTAATGGGATTTATTATGAACAAGATCGTTAATTCATCTAGAGAATTCCACAATAATGGACACATTATTCGATAACAAAAAAGAGTTATCTTAGCTTTATATATTTATAATATATATTTAATTCCAAATATATACCCACAATTATATATATGTAATACTATAAACATATATATATTATATAAATACATGTATATATATATGTATATAATATATATAAATATAAAGTAGTACAGCAATAAAAAAAACAGCACAGTAGCAAAATAAATAGCAAAAAATTGTTAGTTGCACGTATCCGTTACACAACTAAAACTATAAAAGGCTATGACCGGTACTAAAAGATTATTTTTGTGTATTGGTGGTGGTAATAGTTATGGCAGAGACTTGATTAAGACTAATGTTAGAAAGGCATGAAGTAGTAGCTACTGAACTCATGTACGCAATTTAGGACAGCCATGCATGCAATGCAAATGCACAGAGCAAAACTTGCTAGCTGGGTTAGTTACGTTGGGGCGTCAGCTGGACCAAACTTAGTAACTGGGTTTCGTTGATTGCAGTTATATATGCACCAATCAACTTAAAAATAGAATCCGATAATGAGAAATAGTTCTGATGATGTCGAGTTGTCGACACACCATAGACAGCAAAACAACAGTAATTGTAGTTGGTGGAGACCCAACTATATAGGTTTCTAGCATAATGGCTATGTGCAACTATATATATTACTTAACAGTAACCAAAAGGTACTAACATGTTCTGATCTCCTAAAAGAATTCCTTTGGTTTTCCTACCTTGATGTTCAGCTCCTGCAACTTGTAATTTCATTCTTTTGCTAGCCTTTAAAGCTCCTAAAATAGAAACAAATTTTGGTTAGAACACCCAAAACAAAAAAAATAGTTCTCTATCACTAATTCAGGTTAGATTAAATATCAATAGGTAATACTTGTCTTATGATTAATTGATCTCTTTGAAGTAGTATCCATTATTTATAATGACTATATTTTTATAATTTGTATGCATGAAAACCTAATACATGCTTCGCACGGGTGAGTAAAAATACCCAACATGGTGAGGAATTGGAGTTAGGATGGAGATGGATATGGTAGCAGCATAGGATGGCAGTCAAGAATTCTGAGAAACGAAGAACCAAACTGCCATAGACAAAAGCGGTAAAGAAGACAATTTACACAAGACAGGGAACAGGTGTCGTACCTCCAGGGCAATGCTAGAGTGTATGCTTTTATATTCTAGAGGGATTATGTCAGTCACCTTCAAGGCACCTAGGGTCGGTGATGTGCAAGAAGTTCTAGGGTTTGGAAAATTGTAGGAGCAAGAAAGCCAAAGGAAATTGCAGTTGCAAATCAAAGCATGCAGACTCCAAATGGATTCCAAAGCCATTTTTAAATGACCACTTGCAAATTTTGAGGAAACCTTGTGGTTTCTCTGCCTAGATCGTCTACAGAAAAATAGCTACAAAATAGTTAGTTCGGGTCACTAACTCTCTTCAAATTTCAAATGGTGAAAATAGTTGCTCAACTACATGATCCTCGGCCACCGACAACTTGCTACTCAGGTGCATCCCCAAATTAATAGAAGTGGTCAACCAATTTTATCTCCAGCAGCAGTTGACACTTAGGACAAATCATTCTGACTTGGATAAACTTTAGAGGCAGCCGTCGGTATACATAAATATGGGTTGATACACTGATTCAAATGTGCTATACTAATTGTATAGTGCCTAGAGCATAAAAGGAAAAGGTGGCTGAATAAGGCATGGCTACAAGACCAAGTCAGGACGACGATCAAAATTATCTCTACGAGTCCCTAAAGAATATGAGGACATAGAGGGTAATCTAGTCTACCGATGATGCGTCTGGCCCCATCGGATCGATTGCTCCAATAGAGTATGAGCCTCGACAAACGAAGATCGGTCAGGTTCGCATTCTGCAGACAGTCAAGAAAAAAAGGCTAGGAAATACTAAGGCCCTTGAGGGGACAAGATATCAAAAAAAAAATCATCAGCAACCTAGCACAGGCCATCAACAACCTCAAAGCCATATGTTATCTAGTCGATCCCTCTTTAGTTTCCTCATCAAGAATCTCACTGAGTCTGTTGACAAGATCTAGATTAGATCATGATTACTCCTTGTATTCCATATACAGATAATACATCTCAATAGGACTAAGGGCTATTACCCTAAGATGGGTTTGAGCCGGTATAGATCTTTTTGGCGATACAAGACCTCGTATCTTCGTTCTTTGTACAAGAGACCCCAAAATATACACAAAACAATGGTCAGGCTACTAATCACCGATAACATTTTACTAGTATGTTAGTCTATTACAGAAGAAGAATTTGGGGAGCCAGATAATGCTAGGCTACGTAGTACAAACTTCATATAGGACCTAAGATGTTGGTGAAGAATAAGTGAATTGCTCATCTTTGCTTCCTTACTAGTTTAAGTTTTAGGGTTGGATTGATTGGTGTATATTAATCAATATGGTATCAGATTTAAGATCTCAAGTTTAAATCCTGACTAGCACATAAATTAAAAATTGCAGCTTGATTTGCCAACCATCTTACTTAATAGATGCAAAGCTTTATTTAGATTTAAATAAAACATTATAGCTCACTTCTATTCTACATTTAAGGCTCAATTTGCCCGCCATCTAACTCAATAGATGCACAAAGCCATGTAACTCAATAGACGCATAAAGCTTTAAATTGGCTCAATATGCACAATTTACAGTGGCATAACAAAAATAGTAACGATTAACTTGGCCAGACTATTTCAAGATTAACATGCCGAAAGTTTTCAAGAGTCCAGCCAGCTAGCCAGAGAGCAATTGCGGCCATAAAAGACAGCACTCTACGTACTATGCAGACTGTAAAGCTTGCTCTAGTAGAGTCGATGTCTCCTTTGGTGTTTTCCGTACAAGCGGTAAAGCTACGGCAACATATCTGCACTCTCCACACGAGGATGTGACCATGTGAGGTCTGAGAGCGACGCGTTTGGTTGTAACTCTACTGTACTTTTCGGTAAAGAAAAAAATCAGGAATTTTTACTTTTTTTTAGAACAAAGGAACTTGCTGTACAACTACTGTTTTAACCCCACGATGGACCAGAGTCAATTACAGAGTCGTCTCGTGATCTTCTCTCCAGAACTCGTGGCTCCAAGCCTCCATGCTCAAGTCCTCCAAGTAGAGGTTACGCAAGTTCATTCTTCTCATCAGTAGTATTTCCTCCCATGTTATATATACGGAGTAAAGTGATTATCGTTGTGAAGTTTCTCATAGGTAGATTTGGAACTCTATTCATCTTTATTTATTTTGCCCATGGAATTAAAGATGGCGATCATATAAACGATAGAGCAGTGGACACTAAACTGTGTTATATATGACGCAGCCAGGGGCACCCACGGCGAGTCGTGGCGCTCAACCTCACCGGCCATTGCAGCCTCGGTTGCAAACCTCACTTCCCTTCGTGCGCTTAACCTCTCCAACGACCACTACTCTTCGCAGCTGCCACCTCTCGGCAATCTCCAGCGCATGCGACTCCTTAACCTCGGTAACAATTCGTTGACGGGAGTTATTCCAGGTACGCTTACAAACTGTTTCTGAATTAAGAAGATTGGACCTCTCCGGAAACTTTCTCGTGGCTCGAGTTCCTCTCCAACTTGGTCTCCTCTACAACATGGTTGCTTTAGTGCTTTATGGCAATAGTCTCACTGGAACCATCCCATTAGCACTTACAAACAACAGTCAACTGAAATCACTTGATTTTGGGAGCAATCATATCCAAGGAAGCATTCCTGACGAGCTCGGGCAATTGTCAAATCTGACAGGGTTGTTCCTGGGTGGAAATAACCTGTCTGGTGAGTTCCCAACATCCCTTTTAGATCTGACTTCTCTTCTAGTAACGGACTTGGATCCAAATATGCTAGAGAAGGCGTTGCCACCTAGCATGGGTAATGCACTCCCTAATCTCCAACAACTTTTATTTGGTGTCAACATGCTTGAAGGTCAGATCCCAGATAGCCTATGCAACGCGTCAAATCTACAACTGATATTTTTAAACGATACTAATTTCACTGGTGAAGTTCCTAGTTTTTTAGGTAAGCTTCCAAATTTGTCTAGTTTAAACCTTGAGCATAACAAGCTTGAAGCATGGGATAGAGAAGGCTGGGATTTCTTGTACGCCTTGGAGAATTGTAGCTCTCTGGATGTTCTCTCACTAGTAGGTAATCAGTTGCAAGGAGTTATACCACATTCAGTGGGTAACCTGTCCACCAGCCTTCGGTATCTACTGCTCGGTAGAAATGACCTTTCAGGGACAGTTCCTCCAAGCATAGGGAAGCTCAATGGCTTGGTAAAACTGGGACTAAACAACAACAATTTCAGTGGTTCAATTGAAGAATGGATCGGAAACTTAAAAAACCTGCAAGGACTGCTTCTCCATACTTGGCCAATCCCATCCTCTATCGGCAATCTTTCTCAATTGGTGTCACTATATGTACAACGAAATGGATTTAGAGGTCCCATACCACCAACCATTGGAAACCTCACTCATCTATTGGAGTTGCATAGTAGTCACAACAATCTCCATGGTAACATTCCTAGAGAGATCGTCGGTGCCACTACATTGCTGGAACGTGTGCTATCATACAATAATTTAGAAGGTCCAATACCTGTAGAGTTTGGTAATCTTCAACAACTAACGGAAGTAAAGTTTTCGTCAAACAAGCTTAGTGGGGTGATTCCTGCCAGATGGACCAAAATTTTCTTGCAGGAAACATTCCAATAATGGTTGGCAACCTAAAGAGCTTGAGTATGCTCAACCTTTCCCATAGCAATTTCTCAGGCACTATCCCCACGGCTTTAGGTAATCTACAGTTTCTCACTGAGATAGATTTATCATACAACGGTCTCAATGGAGAAATACCAATAAATGGAGTATTTCGAAACACGAGAGCAGTCTCCCTCATTGGAAATTGGGGGCTCTGTGGTGGACCGTTGAATCTAAAGATGCCCCCTTGCCCTATTGTTTCCCCAAGAAAAAAAATGCAGTACTATTTAGTCAGAATATTCATCCCAATATTTTGCTTCATGACAATTATATTGTTATTCCACTTTATATCCCATGAAAAGAAGATGCCAAGTAGAACGTACAAATTGTTGCTTTCCTTTGGAAAGCAGTTCCCTCAAGTCTCGTACAGGGAGCTTGTTCAAGCTACAGCGAACTTCTCTGAATCAAACCTGATTGGGAAAGGAATCTATGGTGCAGTTTATAAAGGACAGTTAGTACAAACTAAAGTGCAAGTGGCTATTAAGGTTTTTAACCTGAAGACGGGATGTGCAAACAAAAGTTTTGTATCAGAATGTGAAGTTTTAAGAAACATTCGACATAAAAACCTTCTTCCTATCCTAACAGAGTGTTCAACAATAGATAATGTTGGTAATGCTTTCAAGGCTCTAATTTTTGAGTTCATGCCAAATGGGAATTTGGACACATGGCTACATCACAACTATGCTAGTGAAGCTCCAAAAGGTTTGAGCTTAGCTCAAAGAATTTGCATAGCTGCTGATATAGCTGATGCATTGGCTTATTTACACCATGATAGTGGAAATTCAATTGTTCATTGTGATTTCAAGCCAAGAAATATCCTGTTAGATGCTGATATGAATACTTATTTGGGTGACTTCGGCATTGCAAATCTCGTTTTTAATTCTGGTTCCACATCAGTTGGGCATGCAGCTTCGGACTACTCGGATAGCCCAATTGGATTGAATGGAACTATAGGTTATATCGCTCAGGTATTGTTGCCATGCCTTGAATTTGTGCAAGGCAGGCTGCTATTGAAAGGGTCATCTAGACTTTACGTTGTTATGATTACAGCACTGAATCACTGGGTTGTATATATAAAGACTCGACCCCTCTGTATAGAGTTAGAGTCTTAGTCTTACTGTACATATTCTTACATAGTATCAGAGCAGGTCTAGACATCTCTGGCACGCTAACATCCTCCTGTCGGCGAGCCGACGCTCCCTATCCGTCGTCGACTTCCTTCCCGGTATTCTCTCTTTGCTCTCTCGTCTCAGTTCCTTCTTCTTCCCATCTACACCGTAGACGGCTTTCTCCTTCTCCACCACCCTCTCCCATCCCTTGTTCCTCCATGTGACGAGGCGACGGTCTCCATCCACCTCCTTGTCTCAGCTCACACCCGTCTTCGCCCATTTTCTTGCCTTGGTGCACCTTTTCTCCCCCGACGTCGATGCACCTCTACGCTCGTCGTCTCCATCGGCTAGACCCGTCCGTCCTTCATCGCCTGGACTCGTCCGTCCTCTATCGACTGAAACCCTCTCTCGGTTCTCGCTTTTCCGACACGCTCACCTATTCCTGGACGCAAACCTTCTCCATTCACGTCCGAGCCACTCCAACGTATCCACGTATCCCCGGACACGAATCACTGTCTCCTAGACGTGAACCTCCTCTCTTCGCGTCCGCCCCCCTCTCCGAGTTTTCGCGTCCGCTCCACTCCTTTGCCTCCACGAGTCCAAGGACGTGAAACTTCTCTTCACGAACGCGAATCTTCTCACATCCGTGACCCACCCACTCTCTGACCCACCTACTCTGCCACCCACCTTTCTCTCAACTACTCCGCTGCCTACTTCTCATCGGCCAACCACTCCCCATCGGCCGATTGGCCCACCTTTCCTTCTCATCAGCTCACTCCCCATTAATTAATCACTCCCCTGATCGGCCGATCTCTTTTCTCATGGGCTTCTTCCCATTGGCCACCTACCCTCATCAGCTTCTTGTGCATGTTACCCTCTTGTCATGGCCACCGAGTCAGCCCTTAGCTCCGGCACCCTTTCAGTCGCTGAATCTATCCCGGCCCTCGGCGCCTCTGACCACATCTCGGGCACTACCTCGCCGATCTTCTCCCCACCCTACGTCGCTGTCAACGTGAAATCTCACGTTCCCCTCTCTCTCGACCTCAATGCCAACTACTCCAAGTGAGTATTCTTCTTCAAATCCCTATGTGAAAAGTTCAACCTTCAGTCACACATCGATGGCTCCGCTCTACTTTGACCCGATGATCCCTAGTGGGACATCGCCAAGTGCTGCGTGCGCAGCTGGTTGCTTGGCTCGGTTGATGACTCTATCCTCAACCTTGCCATAGAGGACACCGATCACACCGCCCGAGATCTCTGGGTAGCTATCGAGCGGCTCTTCCTTGCCAATAAGCAACCGTACGCCATCTTCTTACTCTACAAGTTTCACTCTATGGTACAAGGAGACTCATCTGCCTCCTTATACTACCAACGCCTCAAGGTAAAGCCTGTTGCCCTTCATGATGTCGGTCACCCTGTGGCCAACTCACAACTCGTCCTCGCCCTCCTGCGAGGCCTTAACCCACGCTTCTCCAACACCACCAACGACATCGCCAACTCCACACCCCTTCCGTCGTTTGCCCAGGCCCATGATATGCTACTTCTCAAAGAACTTCGCCTGGCCAACAACGAGAAGACCGTGGCCTACACCGCCCTCCTCGCCGTAGCCGATCATGGCTGCCGATCCTCATGTGCTGTCATCACTTCTCGCGGCTCTGGTGGCCATGGCCCTACCTATGGCAACACAGCCCGCACCAGTGGCACCAACAAAGGCAAGGGCAAGGACAAGGGCAAGAACTGGTATGGTCCGATGCAATCGTGACTTGCCCCAGTCCCTGTCCCGTCTGCCAGTCCCACGGGTCCATGGCTATGCTACAACCCCTAGGCACCCTAACCCCAGCCACGCAGTCCTATCGGCTGGCAACCAGGGGTTATCGGCGCCCATCCTCAGGCCCACCTGGCATTGGCTCCCATCCTACCGTCTCAACCGATGCTCCCACCACCACCCACCCAGTCGGTTCCCTCTTGGAACCAGGCTGGCCTCGTCACCGCTCTCAACCAGATGATGCTCCAACCTTAGCACCCTTGGGTGCTAGACTCTGGTGCATCCTCTCACATGGCGTCATCGGCTGGTATACTACGCTCTTGCCGTCCCTCCTCCTCCCCCTTTGTCACCATCGGCAATGGCCACTCTCTTCCTGTCCAATACCGTGATGACTCCTTTCTGTCTACACCCACAACTAACCTTCCACTTCGCAATGATCTCACTGTTCCCTCCTTCATTCACAATCTAGTATCTATTCGCTAATTCACACGAGATAACAATTGCTCAATTGAATTTGACGCTTCTGGTTTCTCTATGAAGGATATCCCAACCCAGCGTCAAATCCTTTGCTGTAATAGTGACGGCGACCTCTACACCATCCCCACCGCGCTATCCACTCCACATGCCAGCGTCGCCCTCTCTACCAACCTCTGGCATCTTCGTCTTGGCCATCCCGGCCCCGACACTGTCGTCAACCTCCGTCACAGCGCCTCCATCTAGTGTACCCACAGCAGCTCCACTGTTTGCCACTCGTGCCAACTTGGCAAACACGTGCGACTGCCCTTTTCCAATTCTATGTCTTATACCTCGTGACCTTTTGAGCTAATACATTGTGATGTATAGACTTCTTCGGTTAAGAGTGTCTCTAGTAATCAGTATTATCTTGCAATATTTAATGATTACACACACTTTTGCTAGACTTTTCCACTCACCAGCAAGTCCAAGGCCGCCTCCCACCTAACTAACTTTACAAACTACATCTCTAACTAGTTCAATCTCTCCATCAAAACTCTATAGGGTGATAACGGTACGGAGTTTGTTAACCGTACTGTTCAAACCAACATCGTGTCCTCCCGATCTCTACCACCAATCTCACCCCTGGCCCCCTCATCGGCCGCTCCTGAGGTTACTGTTCAGCTATTCCACTACTCTTCGGTCCGATGCTACTCACATCGGACCCTCATTGGCTCTACCACACTCATCGGCTCTGGCTGATCCCGTCTCCTTTCCATCGGACAGCTCCACCTCATCGGCTCCTCAACCCTCATCGGTTCATAACCACCCATCGGACCTTCCACCTTCATCGGCTCCTCAGCCTCCATCGGCTCCCTCCTCTCTATCAGCTGCTCCACCTCCATCGGACCGACCAAACCGATCGGCCTATACACCCCCATCGGCTCAGACCGATCTAGTTTAGCCCTTTCCTCTCACATGCAGTCACCAATTCCAAGCCAATGCCACCCCTCCCCACCCAGTCGCCACCCCCACCTACCATGCTCCCATCAGCTCCTGTCCCCTCCACATCTCACATGGTTACCCAATCACAAACCGGATCCCTCCGCCCCACCAAGCGCTACGGCCTCTCCGCAATCTATTGTACTATCTCGCCTATCCCAACGACTTCTCCTTCAGCTCCGGCCGATCCTCAGTGGCGCGCGGCCATAGCTAACGAGTACAAGGCTCTCATGGATAACGAGACTTGGCGCCTCATCCCTTGTCCTCTCGGTGCCAATGTTGTGACCGGTAAGTGGATCATTCAACACAAGTTCCACGCCGATGGCTCACTTACCCGTCACAAGGCACGCTGGGTAGTTCGGGGTTTCTTCCAACGCCCCGGTGTCGATTACGACGAGACCTTCAGTCCCATCGTTAAACCCACCACCATCCGGGTCGTCCTCACCCTGGCTGCCTCACACTCTTGGTCGATCCACCAGCTCGACGTGAAGAACGTCTTTCTTTACGGTCATATAACGGAAACGGTCTACTGCCAGCAGCCTCCAGGCTTCGTCGATCCCTCTCGTCCCGACGATGTCTGCCTCCTTCAGCGCTCCCTCTACGGCCTCAAACAAGCTCCTCGGGCCTAGTACCAACACTTTGCTACCTACCTTCGACACATCGGCTTTGTGGCCTCCATGTCCGATAGCTCTCTCTTCACTCTTCACGACGGCAATGCTACTGCCTATCTCCTCCTCTACGTCGATGACATTGTTCTTACAGCGTCCTCATCGTCCTTCCTACACCAGATCATGGCTCGATTCCACTCCGAGTTCGTCATGACTAATCTCGGTCCTCTCCATCACTTCCTTGGTATCTCTATCACTCGCTCTTTTCACGGGCTCTTCCTTTCCCAGCGCCAGTACGCCATCGATCTCCTCCAGCGTGCGGGCATGGCCGAATGTCACCCCACGGCCACTCTAGTCGACACTCGCACTAAACTCTCCACTACCGATGGCTCACTCATCGCCGATCCCTCTCAGTATCAAAGTCTTGTCGGTGCTCTCCAATATCTCACTCTAACACGACCCGACCTTACCTACGTCATCCAGCAAGTGTGCCTCTTCATGCATGCTCCGCACGAAACTCACCTCGCGCTACTTAAGTGTATCCTTCGCTACGTAAAGGGCACACTCTCCAGCGGGCTGCACCTCAGCTCCAGCCCCATTGACTTTCTCACCGCGTACTTCGACACGGACTGGGCAGGCTGCCCCGACTCTCAACGCTCCACGTCCGACTACTGTGTCTTCCTCGATGACACTCTAGTCTCCTGGTACTCAAAACACCAGACTACAATGTATCGGTCCAGCGCCGAAGCCGAGTACCGCGTCGTTGCCCACACTGTCACCGAGTGTTGCTGGTTTCGCCAGCTTCTCCAGGAGCTCCATGCATCTATCTCCTCTGCGACCGTCGTCTACTGCGACAACGTCAGTGCTGTCTATATGACCGCCAACTCGGTTCATCATCGACGTACAAAACACATAGAGATAAACATTCATTTCGTTCGTGACAAGATCGCACTAGGACAGGTTCGGGTGCTTCATGTACCATCGGCACACCAGTTCGCCGATATTATGACCAAAGGCCTCTCCACGCCTTTGATCACCAGTTTTCGGTCCACTCTCTGTGTCCGTTCCCCTCCCACTGCGACTGCAGGGGATGTTAAACCACTGGGTTGTATATATATAGACTCAACCCTCCTTATATAGAGTTAGAGTCTTAGTCTACATATTCTTATATTTTGTTTATTATCTCTTTCCAGAGTATGCTCAATGTGGCAATGCATCAACCTTTGGGGATGTTTGCAGTTTTGGAATAGTGCTTATGGAGATGCTAATAGGCAAACGACCAACAGACAATATGTTTGAGTATGAACTCAACATTGTCAGTTTTGTGAAGAGGAAATTCCCAGATCAGGTATTGCATATTATTGATCCTCACATCCAAGAGGAATGCAAGGGATTCAGTCACCCAATGATGGAAACAGAAAACGGGATCCATTGATGCTTGCTGTCACTAATGGAAGTAGCTCTTTCTTGCACTCGTCTATGCCCAAAAGAACGAAACAACAAGAGAGATAGTTACTAAATTGCACGCAATCAGAACGTCATATGCTGCAGCGACTAAGAGAGCAATCATGAAACGCTAAAACTATTGTGCCATGTTGCTTCAGTAAGTAGTTCAGTTATTCTTTGGATACAATAGGCATAAAGCAATCTATTGTCAATTTTAGTATTAACCGGGTCTCTTTTTTTCTATTACTAGATGATACCCTGGGCTTTACAGTGGGATTTTGTATTTTGAAACTGTTTAGATATCCATATATATGATAAATATTTGTTTATTTTATTACAGCAAATAGTAGGCAGCTAGCAATAATTTAAGGAGTATTAAATCTACTGTTTTTCACATATTGAACAAAGTAGCTATCATATTTGCAAATATATGAATGCATGCATGAGTTATACTTGGTTTTGGAAATGTTATTGCAAGGATAAGGAGAAACATGCAGGCAACAGGAACAAGATAGGATGAGCTCAACAGAACACATACCAACTAAGGTTATGCAGTTATATGAGAAATGTTAGACAGACTATTGGCCTGGGTTGTATATATATAGCCCGACCCCCCTTGTATACTCTTGGGGTGTTAGTCACTATACACATTTCTACATGGTATCAGAGCGAGTCTAGATATCTTCGGCGCGCTAGCTTCTCCCTTTGGCGAGCCGACCCTTTCCTTCTCGTCATCGACGTCTTCCTCCCATCGCCGACCCTCTTCCCGGTACTCTCCTCCTGGCACTCTTCCCGTCTCTCCCGCAGTCATCCTCTTTTCTCCGTCCCACCTCTGCGTGACTAGGCGACAGTCTCGATCCACCTCCTCGCCTCGCCTCACATCCGTCTCCGTTCCTCTTCTTGCTTTGTGCATATCTCCTTCTCTGACGCCGACACACCTCCGCGCTCGTCGTCTCTATCGGCTGAACTCGTCCGCCATCCCATCGGCTGGACTTGTCCAACCCTCCATCGGTTGGAACCTTCCCTCGGTTCTCGCCTTTTTCGACACGCTCAACGGCTCTCGAACGTGAACTTTCTTCCCTCACGCCAGTCAAACGTGTCCACGTGTCCGCGCACACGAGTCCCTGCCTCCCAGACGCGAACATATTCTCTTCGCGTCTAGCCACTCCCCGCCTTTTTCGCGTCCGCCCCACTCCTTGGCCTCCACGAGTCCACGGACGTGAATCTTCGCACGTCCGTGACCCAACTGCTCTTTGACCCACTTTGCCACCACCTTTTTCTCACCTACTCCGCTGCCTACTCCCCATCGGCCAACCACTCCTCATCGGCTGGCCGGCCCACTCCCCATCGGCTTCTCACATCCTTGATCGGTCGATCCGTCCTCTCATCGGCTTCTCCCTCCCATCGGTTTCTTTCTCCGATCAGCTATTTGCTCCCATTCTCCCATCATGGCCACGAAGTCCGCCCTCAGCTCCAGCACTCTCCCAGTCGCCGAGTCTGCTCTGGCCCTTGGTGCCTCAGACCACAACTCGGGCACCACCTCGCCGATCTTCTCCCCTCCTTACGTTGTTGTGAACCTGAAATCTCACGTTCCTATCTCCCTTGACCTTAACGCCAATTATTTCAAGTGGGTTTTCTTCTTCAAATCACTCTGTGGAAAATTCGGCCTCCGATCCCATATTGATGGCTCCGCTCCACCTCGCCCCGATGATCCTCAGTGGGACATCGCCGAGTGCTACGTGCGCAACTGGCTGCTCGGCTCGGTCAACGACTCTCTCCTCGACATCGCCATGGACGATACTGACCCCACCGCCCGGGATCTCTAGGTGGCCATCGAGCGGATCTTCCTGGCCAACAAGCAGCCTCGCGCCATCTTCCTCCTCAACGAGTTCCACTCCATGGTACAAGGAGACTCCTGTGTCTCCTCGTACTGTCAACGCCTCAAGGTCAAGGCTGCTGCTCTCCGGGACGTCGGCCACCCTGTGGCCGACTCTCAACTCGTCCTCGTCCTTTTGCGAAGCCTCAATCCCCGCTTCTCAAACACCGCCGATGACATCGCCAACGCGACACCTCTTCAATCGTTCGCCCGGGCCCATGACATGCTAGTTCTTAAAGAAGTCCATCTAGCCAACGATGAGAAGACAGTGGCCCACACCGCTCTTCTTACCGCAGCCAATAATGGCTGCCGAGCTTCCTGCGCTGCCCCTTCCCCCGTGGCTCTGGTGGCCATGGCTCCAGCCATGGCAACACCGCCCGCAACGGGAAAGGCAAGGGCAAAGGCAAAAGCAGGATCTGGCAGGGTCCAATGCAATCATGACCTGCCTCGATCCCTGCCCAACCTGCCGGTCCCATGGGTCCGTGGCTCTGCTACAACCCCTGAGCACCCCAGCCCTAGCCATGCAGCCCCATCGGCTGGCAACCCGGGGTTCTCGGCGCCTATCCCCAGGCTCACCTGGCATCGGCTCCCGTTCTGCCGCCTCAACCGATGCTACCGACCCCACCCACCCAGTTGGTTTCCTCCTAAAACCAGGCTGGCCTCGTCGCTGCACTCAATCAGATGACGCTCTAACCACAACACCCTTGGGTGCTGGACTCTGGGGCGTCTTCACACAAGGCGTCATCGGCCGGTATACTTCGCTCCTGTCACCCCTCTTCCTCCCCCTTTGTCACCATCGGAAATGGTCACTCTCTTCCTGTCCAATGCTGAGGTGACTCCTCTCTGTCTACATCCACCGCTAACCTCCCCCTACGCAATGTTCCTATCGTACCTTCTCTTATTCACAATCTTATATCTGTTCGCCAATTCACAAGAGACAACAACTGCTCCATCGAATTTGACGCGTCTGGTTTCTCTGTGAAGGATATCCCAACCCGGCGACAAATCCTTCGCTGCAATAGTGGCGGAGACCTCTACACCATTCCCGTTGCGCCATCCACTCCACACGCCAGCGTCGCCCTCTCCACCAACCTTTGGCACATTCGCCTCGGCCACCCCGACCCCGACGCTGTCGCCACCCTCCGTCGCAGTGCCTCTATCCGATGTACCCACAATAGCTCCATAGTTTGCCACTCGTGTCAACTTTGTAAACATGTGCGTCTGCCCTTTTCTAGTTCTCTCTCCTGTACCTCACGTCCATTTGAACTTATACATTGTGATATATGGACATCTTCAGTTAAAAGTGTCTCCGATAATCAGTATTACCTCACTATACTTGACGATTACACACACTATTTGCTAGACCTTTCCGCTCATCAACAAATCCAAGGTCGCCTCTCACCTCACTCACTTCATCACATACGTGTCCACTCAGTTCAACCTCCCCATCAAGGCCCTACAAGCCGATAACGGTACGGAATTTGTTAACCGTACCGTTATAACCTTCCTCACCTCATAGGGCATCCATCTCCGGCTCTCCTGCCCCTACACCTTTCCTCATAATGGCAAAGCCGAGCGCCTCCTTCGCACCCTCAACAACATCAGTCGCACCATGCTACTTCACGCCCACTTACCTACCACTTATTGGGTAGAAGCTCTGGCTACTGCGACGTATCTTCTCAATCAGCGCCCATGCTCCTCCGTTCAAAACAACGTTCCCTATACCCTTCTCTACCACATGGCGCCCGACTACTCCCACCTTCGCGTTTTTAAGTGCCTCTGCTACCCAAACCTCACCACCACAGCTTCCCACAAACTCGCTCCCCGCTGCACCGCCTTTATTCTCCTCGACTATCCTACCTCTCACAAGGGATACCGATGTCTCGACCTTTCCACCCGACGGGTCACCATCTCTTGTCACATCATTTTTGACGAGACATGTTTTCCCTTCGGTCTACTTCATCCGAGATCCTCCTCTAGTGATCTCGACTTTCTCCTCACCAACACCATGCTGATCAGGTCTTCTCCACTGTCCCCTCCATCGGCCCCCTCATCGACCGTTGCTGAGGCCTTACCCTTCACATATCCCACCACTATTCGGTCTGATGTCCCAACCATCGAACCCCCATCGCCCCACCTTCATCAGCCGATAGTGATCCCATTTATCCTTCAGCCGATATCATCCCCTTTTCATCGGACACCCCACTTCCATCGGCTCCCCCCACCCCATCGACTGATCCATCTCTATCAGACCGATCGGACCACTCGGCCTACCCGACCCCATCGGCTCAGGCCGATCTAGTTCTCTCCTTTCCTCTCGTCTACAGTCATCGACCCGGAGTCGATGACGCCCCCACCCGACTAGTTCTTCCCATTACTCCCGTAACCCCATCGGCTCCAGTTCCCTCCACCTTTCATATAGTCACCCGCTCCTAAACCGGGTCTCTCCGCCCCACTCAGCGCTACGGGCTCTCCGCCGTCCACAACTCTATCTTGCCCATCCCGACGACATCTCGCTCTGCCCTGGCCGACCCTCAGTGGCGCGCAGCCATGGCCGACGAGTACAAGGCCCTAATGGACAACGAGACCTGGCGCCTCGTCCCCCGACCTCCCGGCGCCAACATTGTGACTGGTAAGTGGATTTTTAAACACAAATTCCACGCTGATGGCACCCTTGCCCGTCACAAGGCTTGCTGGGTAGTCCGGGGTTTCTCCCAATGACCCGGTGTCGATTACGACGAGACCTTCAGTCCCATCATCAAAACCGCCACCATCCGGGTCGTCCTCACTTTGGCTACCTCTCGCTCCTGGCCGATCCATCAGCTAGATGTGAAGAACGCTTTTCTTCATAGCCACCTGACGGAAACGGTCTACTGCCAGCAGCCCTCAAGCTTCGTCGACTCTTCTCGTCCCAACGATGTCTGTCTTTTTCAATGTTCTCTCTACGGCCTCAAACAAGCCCCTCATGCCTGGTACCAGCGCTTTGCTGCCTATCTTTGGCACATCGGCTTTGTGGCCTCTGCGTCCGATAGTTCCCTGTTCACCTTCCATATCGGCTCCGCCACTGCCTATCTACTTCTATATGTCGATGACATTGTCCTTACAGCGTCTTCGACATCTCTCCTCGACTAGATCATGGCCCGATTCCACTTTGAGTTCGCCATGACTGATCTTGGTCCTCTTCACCATTTCCTTGGCATCTCCGTAACCCGTTCCTCCCACGGGCTCTTTCTTTCCCAACGCTAGTACGCCATCGACCTCCTCCAGCGTGCGGGCATGGCAGATTGTCACCCCACGGCCACCCCGGTCGATACTCGAGCCAAACTCTCCGCTGCCAATGGCGCACTCGTTATCGATCCCTCTCACTATTGAAGTCTTGCTGGGGCTCTCCAATACCTCACCCTCACCCGGCCCGACCTCACGTACGCTGTCTAGCAAGTGTGTCTCTTCATGCACACTCCGCGCGAACCTCACCTCGCGCTGCTCAAGCGAATCTTACGCTACGTGAAGGGCATCCTCTCCAGCAGGCTACATCTCAGCTCCAGCCCCATCGACTCCCTCACCGCGTACTTCGACGCGGACTGGGCAGGCTGCCCTGACTCTCAACGCTCTACGTCCGGCTACTGCGTCTCCCTCGGTGACACTCTCGTATACTGGTCTTCAAAATGCCAGACTGCAGTGTCTCGGTCTAGCGCCGAAGCCGAGTACTGCGCCATCGCTCACACCGTCGCCGAATGCTGCTGGCTTCGTCAGCTTCTCTAGGAGCTCCGTGCACCCCTCTCCACCGCGACCGTCGTCTACTGCGATAATGTCAGTGCCATCTACATGACCGCCAACCCAGTCCATTATCGATGCATCAAGCACATCGAGATTGATATCCATTTTGTCCGTGACAAGGTCGTATTATGACAGGTTCGGGTGCTCCATGTACCATCGGTACATCAGTTTGCCGATATAATGATCAAAGGCCTGCCCACACCTTTATTCACCAATTTTCGGTCCAGTCTCTGCGTCCGTTCTCCTTCCGCTGCGACTGCGAGGGGTGTTAGATAGACCACTGACATGGGTTGTATATATATAGACCCGATCTCCCTTATATACTCTTAGGGTGTTACTCACTGTATATATTTCTACAAGAAACTTCTGCTTTCTCCCAAATTAATGCAAAAACTTCTTCTATATAATTAGTATATAAATCTTCCTTATGATACTAAAATAGTACTCAGTGTATAGGTAAAGGGTTACAAGTAGTCGTTCTTACTTCTTTCTCTAGGTTAATTGACACGCAATCAAATCGGCAAACACATCCATCTTGTTCCTGCATGGGTAAAATCATAGAGTATATCCCAAATACAAGTAAATCTGAGAGATGACATTATAGGATCGCTGCAATAGAATTGTCAAACATTTTTTGTCCACAGCTTAGTTGCACGTAGCATGCTGACCACTTCCCTTGGATACTTGAGTATAATGTGGTCGATGCAATTGGACCATACCGCTAACGGATTGGTACACCTGCCGATGTGTAGGAGAGTATTGATATGTTTGCAAGAGGCGTGTGATTACGCAGGTGGACTGAGGAGAACGTCGTGTGGGACTGTGCGAGGCCCATCTAGCCCTAGTAATAGGGCCTAATTTTTTTTCCTAGATGGATGAGTTGGGCTGAATTTTGCATATCTCTTTGAGATAAAAGAAAACAGCTTTGTGATTCATCGATTGCTTAAAAATGTAGAATCCAACCTATCTAACCTAACTAGGGCTTTGGCTTCAACCTTATACTAGGCTAGAGGCTAGGGAAGGGAGGAAAGATGGAGAAGAAAGCAGAGGAAGGGAGATGGTGGACTAACCGGCGATAGCAATGCCGACCTCGACAACGATGGCAACCTCTAAACTTTAGCAGACAACCTACATATTAGGTTTTGGGGGTTGAAGGCGATAAGAGGGGGTACGAGCAGTGAGGACTTTAAAGGGATGGTTGAGGATGGTTGAGGTGGTGAAAGATCAGCAGTGGGTAATGGAGATGGGCGTGCGATGAGGCACTAGAACTATAAGGATGAAGGAGGATAGTGACCCGACGTTGAAGACAGGAATAAATCTTGTAGTGGTTAGGAGGCGGGGGCATATTGGTAGCACGAGCTGCTGGAGAAGGGTACATCGCCGCTTCGATTGGGGAGGAGAGTAGAGGGAGGAAACTAGTCAGAAAGAGGGGCTCATCAATGTTGTTGGTGGATTTCAGCACAACGAGTAAGGCCAACATACATGGATAGGCAGGACAAAGTGTGGCAGAGACAGTGGAGGTGAGCTCGATCTGGCCGAGCATCGCTCGTGCGAGAAGAAAATGATGGGAATGGGGTTATTATTTGTAAACAAATCTCGATGCAATCTTGATCATCCAAAAAAAATTTATCTATGGATTAGAGTTTTTAAGGTAATTGATGAATAAGCAGTAAAAAACGATGAGTTGGATTGTGAAAGGCCCATGGGTCATGGCCTAGTAACACCTCTCGTCTATCTGAGTTGAACTTTCCAATATCATAATAGATTCTACGTTATTTTAGAGAAATTAAAAATAGAAAAAAAACTATAATACCTCCATTAAAATAGAATAGAGAGTATAGAATTGTTAGGGGTAAAATAGGGAGTGGAGGGTTGTTAGGGGTAAAATAGAAATAAATTTAAATATGAGTTTATTAATGGGACAAGCATAGAGCCCATTATATTATTTGATAAAATTTAAAAAAATTTATATCTTGGCTTTTAAAAAACTTATTCTTAAAAAGACTTCAGTCAGCACCAATAATAAACAACACAGTATTAGTGTCATTCCATGTAAGCAGTAACATGGTAGGGGGTTAGCGTCAGTCTCACTAACGTCATGGGTCGATGCCAACGACCCTCCACCAGCCCCGCATCGATAATTATATTGATTTTTACTATATCTATATTATAATTATAATAAAGTTACTACATAACACCTAAATTTTAATATAACATAGCTATGCCTATAACAATAAAAATTTAATATAATAACTTCTTAAACTTACTACACCTATAATATAATTACATTTAAAGTTATAATTATTTTGTTATTGCATGTTCTATTTTTTTACAGTTAAGTTTTACTATACCATGTGTATAAATATATTCATAATTCAAACTTTTTAAATTTACTATGCCCATACAATAATCAAATTTCCATATAAACTATAACATGGCCATAACGAATTTAATAAGGGTGGGTCAGGGTCTCTATGCTAATCCCCTGCTACGTTAACGTGGCAAAATTATCGGCGGTGCCAAAAAAAAAGGGCGCCTAGTGCCGTACTGTTGATGCCCGTTTTTGGTTTTTTTTTAAGATCTAATAAATTTTAAAAAGGGACTAAAATGTAAAAAATCGTGATCGCTTGCATACGAGGACTTAGGTAGTAGTAGATTTCACATGTTTCGAGAGACGCACGCGGGAGATTGAGACACTCCGCAAGAGCCACAGCGGTAGGACCAGCGGCATCAGACGAGATGAATTCTTTTTGGACGGATGAGGCGCAGGCCACAAGAACGATGCATACATACAGATACAGGCCGCTAACACTACTTATGGTCGCACGCCCCTATTCTGCATGCCTCCAATTCACGGACTACCAGCTAAGTTTATAGGACGTGGATGAACCATAGAACAATAAAATAGAACGAATTGTATGTAGTCTCTGAATACTGAAGACCAACTATGGGTTAGCATGATAACGGCTTATGTGCATCATGTAATACAAAGGCTGGACTAATTTATCCCATCGTCTAAAAGAACAGTAATGACCTAAACCCCAGGGCTAATCAAGATAAAATGTCCACACAATTCAATCGACGATGATAGCAAAAATGACTTCCCATGATGGCCGAACATACGCATGTGACTGCAGAGGTCAAAACTCAACAGTATTGAGGCGCAGGCATTAAAACTCAGGAGTTCAGGACTCAAAATATTAATTATATTATTTCAGGACCGTGGAAGCCAGGTCTTTCGCAAACACATTTGGATATCATGGTACTAATTACCAAATAATAACACCAAAAGAGAACTGCCCTGGTGTTATGACTTATTAAAAGAAATCATTTGGTTTTCCTACCCTGATGTTCAGCTCCTGCAAGTAACTTGTAATTGCATTCTTTTGCCAGCCTTTAAAGCTCCTGAAATATAAACAAATTTTGGTTAGAACAACCAAAACAAACTGTTCTCTATCACTAATTCAGGTTACTGCAAAACAGTCACATAAATAGGTTTAGCCAAGTAAAATGGCCAACTATATGGATTAGTGAACCACTTACAAGGTTTCTTGATCTCGTGGTGTTAGAAAACTGTGTATGTAGATTAAATATCCGTAAGTAAGACTTGTCTTATGATTAATTTATCTTTTTGCAGCGGTATCCATTATCTATATGTAAGCTTTCTACATGTAACTTATAGTATGGTACAAAGCACAGTTTTCATATATGTATTCTATCCAAAATTCAAAATTAATGCATCATTTTGCAATTATAAGATGCAACCGTACATTGCACAATTTAGTTGAACCTACTACGATAATAAGGAAATACATTTTAATGACGAACACTGTGCATGTGTACTCTGCAGCCAAACAAGATACTAGTGATTAACAGAAATGGTAAATAAGAGTTAGGTAATGAAGTACACAACCAAAAATCAGCAGATTTATATTTAGCATCATGCAAAACAAAAATTAAATGAAAAAATTCTGCCAAGTTTGTCAAAAGATTGCATATTATTGGCAGACACAATGATTAGAATTCAAATCTTTTAATCAGAGAAGCATACAGATGAAACATGACAGAACAGTCAGACACCTGAAGAAAAGTCCATTCCCTTAGAAGGAAGTCCTTTTTTACTGAAATACCAATTTATAAAATTCCAGTGATACGAGTGCTAGAAACTACATGCATTCAAAGCCAGATTTTTCTAGATTGCTGGATACAATTATTTATGTGCACTGTCAAGGCAAAATTTGAAATGGGTCGTTTTGTAATCTTAACTAATGAATCAGGATAACCAATTTTTGAACAGTGTACCCAAAATATGCAAACAATATAATGTTCATTAAAAGATTATGTATCATAGTGGAACGCAGTTAGCTATATATATTTAAGCCATCTTACTTTTGATCAATATGAGCAATAATCTCCCCGCCTGGGAAAGCCGCTTTTGTTGCTTCATATGAAACTTTGATGGAATGCTTCCACATACCACCAACGTCAGCTACATTTTTGCCATTCATCTGCTTTGGATCCTCCATTGGCAAAGAATACCCAGAGAGCAAGTGGCCCACCCATACACCATCTTTCCTGAAACATTTGCAAGACATAACATTGACGAAATAATACTTTGGCTTTCCAAAAATGGAGTAAGAAATATATGTCCTTAAGTGAATATGTTCCAAGATCATGTTAAGAAAGTTGTCATAACCAATAGAAGAAAAAGATGCTTACGTTACTATATCCATATGCCGAGGAGCATAATGACCACCTCCTATGCCTAGAAGAACTTTTTTGCCATTCCTGCATTAAATGAAAATATAGCAGAGTTAATAGAATAAACAGTTCACTTAAAAAGCATAATTATTTGAGATAAACAGTTCACTCATACTGGGAGCATGCTTGGGTAGAGATTGTGTGTACATTTGCCAACAGACTGTTTTGGATTCCAACAGAAACAATCTCAGAAAATGACATAGTTCGGTACATGATTCATACTATCATGAAATTACCAAAAATTAACTCCATTAGCATTAAGTGAGAAAATTATCAATTGTAGTGGTACAAAGATGCTCCTTATTGGGAAAAATAGTAACAAAAATTCTCAGTTAGAGGTACTAAACTTATGTTTGGTTTCCATTTGTCTAATATGGAAATGGATGCCAGATGAGACCTGAGATCAATGGCATGAAAAGAATGAAAGATCAATTTTTTGTCTTCCATAGCAATTAAGAGCTAAGTGCTCAGGGGAGTTTATTTGCCACTCAGGACAACAGTTTCTAAAAATGCTTGAAGTATGGGGAGTTCTACTGGGTGGTTGCCTATTCCAGCTCATGGTTGTCATAGTAAATCACAGGAACATAGAGAGGGAGGGTGAGAGAGGGGGATGCAAATATACCCTTGCCAATTTCCAACAGATTCTTCTTCTCCGAGACCAAGTCCTTTCCATAGGAGCTGCAAGTATTGTAAAGACTGAGATTCATCTTATTTTTCACCACAAATACAATGTGTTGATGAACTCAAAATCACAAAGGACACCAAGAATCAGAACAGACAAATCCTTTCCTTAACATCACAAAGATGCAAAATGAACTATAATATCACCATAAAGTTTCAATGTAATGGGACCAAGTTCAGATATCTGAGGAAAAACAAAAAACATGAAAATAACAGTAGACCACAGGAACATCTACATAGTCCATGCCCAGATGCTGAAATAGAACACAAAAGGGAAAACTAACCAGAGCAACTGCGTTAGCGGCATCCTGTCTACCCCAGTATTCTTCAGTGCTTCCTACAACACATAAATTAATGAAATAAATTTATTAAACATATTTGGTGATCAAATATCACGTGGGCGCATACAGAAAATATAATGTTTAACAATAGAAATGGTGATAGCTCAATGGCTCATGCTTCAATAGTGAGTTAAGTATCTATCTAATGGTTGATGTTTATGTACTATTGCTATATATGCAATCATCACCTAAAATTTATTGTCATCTGAATTGTATTTTTACATTTCTTTTGCAAGTTGCCCAGATATATCCTTTTTAGTGACCTATCGTTCACATTGTTCATTGACCGGACAACATTACTTCTTTTTGAGAGAGAGGACAAGATTACTTGTACTTCAAATTATCCGTGTACCTGAAGAATCAATTTCAAGATTATTTTTTCTTTGTGTTATTATAAAAGCATACTTATTTATAATATTTTTTCTTCAGGGAAGTACTGAGCAGCATTTCATCATATATTTAGTTGATTCAAGAAGAGAACCGTTGGACTAGTTCATACTTCCGGGTGTCTGAACAAAGGGGGCTTTTGGCCGTCAGTATAAATTCTGAGGTGTCATGCTATGATTTTATTATTCAGCGTATATCTACAAAGATCATCAATGGAACTATGGAAGTATCAGGATTCAGGGTGCAGGCATTAATTCCTGACCTTGACAACCTAAGGAAGCTGCTTCTTTGTAAGTAACTTAGAGATAAAGTCGCCTGTCATCACTCCACAAATGAATGAGGGAGACTCCAGAAATAAAGAATAAACTTAATGAAGTACAGTCGATTAACTAAGATCAAGTAACAAACATTCTCCAGTAATCAGTATTCAGTAATGATTAATCTAAATTTCTAAATTGTGAGATACGTCTGGCCATCAAGCAATAATGAACCATTAACAGGATCAAACCCCCAGAAGAAAAGGCAAGGAGAAGTTTTGTACCAATCTCCACAAACAGCGTCGGCGTGTTGGTCACTGGTCCATGGTGAGTACCCTCCAGAGTAATCTGCAGAAACGAAAAGCAACCAATCATGCAAACGTCCGTGATCCCCAAATTCAGAAAGGAAACTAAGGGAAAAGCAACTAATCACCTCAAACTCCGGCACGAGGCCGCAGTCGTCGGCGATCCCGCGGAGCAGGCGGAGCCAGGGCCCGATCCGAGGGTTGGGCAGCGCGGCCCACCCGGGTCGCCCACCCTGCGGAGGCACGTCCACCCCTTCCCTGAGGTGCGGGACGCCGATGGGGTGGACGGTGAGCGCGGGGCGGTTGGAGACGGCGGTGTGGCGGCTGAGGAGGACCACCTCGGTGACGCGCTCCCCCGTGGCCGCCTCCCACCGCAGGTCGAGGTCGTCCTCCTCCACGATCCCGCGCGCGTGCCGCAGCAGCCGCACCCGCCCCCCGTTCGCGAAGCTCTCGACGCCGTCCTGCACGCACCGCAACGAGGGCGCTTTAACTTCAAGGCATGGCGAGGCACGAGGGGAGGGGGAGCGAGGCTTGCTTGCTGTACCGGGATGGTGGGGCCGGGGGTCCAACCGGGCATGGCGAGGAATGCGGCGGCCGGGGTAGCCGACGCGGCGTCGGACGTCGTGGCGACCACCAGCACCACCATCGCCGCTTCTCTCGCTCCTTCCACTGCGCCCGCGGCTAGCCTCCTTTCGCTCGTGTTGGTCTATGCGCGTGACGGAAGCATACCATGGTAGGGACGGGTGCTTGTTTATTTATTGGAGAGGTGGGGCCCACAGGTCAGCGGCCGTCAAATTGTGTTCGTCTTTGCGTTTGGTCGGCGGAGGCAAAGCTGGGTGTCCGCCCCTGGGAAAGTCGGTGGTCACGAACAATGGGCGTGCGTACGGGACAGTTCTGGCCTTCTTCTGTGGGCTGCAGCCGGTGCAGGCCTGCGTGCAGCCCTGCGGCTGAGGTAGGGAAGAAGGCGAGACCGAACAAGAAGCCTGTCTGCATCGCGCGGGGCCCTGCGTTGCCACCTTCCTTACTATTTATATTTAAACCTTAAATATTCTTTTTTTATATTTTTTTTAAATACTTAAAAGAAATCTGGTCTGGATATACATAATTAAAAGGTTATATGAGAGCTTCAAACTTTTGCTCTTCATTTCAACCTTGTGCCTTTGTTATGCGACAACAACAGGTATACCACTTATTTACTTAAAACTTTTTATGTCAAAATTGTTTAGATAGATACCGATCTTCTGCTACGTAATGAACATGGCTCTTGTAGAGCAATAATAAGATATGCAAAGAAATGGCAGAAAAGGACAAACGTGAGAGGATTTTATATTTCTGCAAAGCAACTATTCCCAGCTAACTTGCCTTTGAATATTTGACGGATAATAGGATAACATACTTATTATAGTTGCGACCATTTGTTAGCTGATGTGCAACATAACATATGTTTTCTTCATCAAAATATTCCAATGTGTCTAATTTCTTCTCACTGTCCTACAATCTTATAGCAACCTACAACCTTACATAATATGGTCATGTTACTTTGTAGAAATTGTCGCAAACTAACATTAGAGATAAGTTATTTCTTCTCACTATCCTACAATATAGCATGCTTGCAACCTTATATAATATTATATGACTTTATAGAAATTCTCACAAATGTAGTGGTATGTTTATATCGATGACTCAAGCCATGTTCTTTTCCTCTATAGATTATGGATTTTTAGTGAACATGCTTGCCAAGTATCTAAACGGTGCGTTTAGTGTAAATATATATATATATATATAATTTCTTTATCAGATCTTTTTAGAGTAAATTTTTAACTTTACAGTAATTAATTCATTCATTTATACCCTCAAATAGTTATTACAAAAATCAGATAATTCAAAAACCCAAAATCTTATGAGGTTTCAAACGGGGCCTCAGTTTGTTTTACAAATTATCACTATCAGACCAAGGCTATGATACAAAACTGCTAGAAAATACATTTTACCATTAGAAAACATATTTCCGTGAGTACACCAACATAAATAGCCAATAGAAAATTTTAATTATTATGTAGATTTCCCGACAGAAATATAATTCCTGATGTTTATTTCTGTGGGTGCCTTAAAAAAACTGCTCATGTCAGGTTTGTGAAATGTAATTTTTGATGTGCACCTGAAAAAAAAACCATCAATTGTTTTGTTTTTATATTGTGGCACCAACAGAAATTTGTACTTTTGAGCTAAAAAAATAAAAATCAGAATACGTGCACTTAGCAATTTAGATTAATAAATGAATATAAATCACACAAAATAGATACGAACACTTTAATATACCAAAAATTAAGCTTACAATTGCATCTCCAAACCAGATTAGTAATATACATGTACAAACACATCAATGTCCGTTACAATCGCATTCTTCCAAATTAGAAGTAGCAATGTACAAACTTCTTAGGAAAGTTCTATAGGTTCCTATCCAATTCTTTAGTTTTCCACCAACAACTTTTTAGCTTGCACAGTAAAGGAAATTAAAATGAGGTCCAATTGGTAAAGTTTTCTTCATTTATGAAGAACTAAATGATGACTAGACATGAGTTTGTTTTCTTCATTTGCTAGACCTAAGCTGTAGCTAATAAGGATCTTACAAGTTAAATCATACACTAGTTTGACATGATGTGAAAAACATGCATTAGTATTGTATCCCTCCAAGAATAAATAACTAAGTACAAGTAGTTGGTCAGAATTTACATTTGAATTGTATATATAGAGGATCTAAAATGAATACAAAATAATTTTACTTAGAGAGTATATGGTCAAAATTTACACTTAAAATATATAAAATATATAGAGAGAAGATCTAAAATAGGTGTAAAATCATTTCACTTAGAGCTACGACGACAATTCTCAGTTTTCACGTGTGCTATGTGTTTTAAAGTGTTGTAATAAAAGATAGTCTGCTTTGTTTTTAAAGTGTTGTAACAAAAGAGTGGAAACAAATTCCATCAGTATGTCAACAGACTAAGTTTGACAACTTAGAAAAAAATAAAATTAGTAAACTGAAGTACATATCCATGTTTATTAAATGAAGAATGTATATATTAGATGTAACTGCAATGTAGTATCTTGGATTCAGCAAAGGTTTTCATTCATTCAATCAGATCGATAGCTTCAACTCAACTATATCGGTAGCATCGAAGCTTCGACTACATCTGCAAATCAATTATCCAACAGAAAAAAAAGTAACAACATCTGAACAAAATTAATAGTGCACATAATCTGTAGCATAGTAACATATAACAAGCAACAAGCCAGTCCTTTGTAATATCTAACATTAGATTAAAAATCAATACCAAGACACTTCATATATATATATAACATAATATGTGGTTTTTAATTATTAGAACCCCGTATCTACTACTTAGCAATTACGCACTAAAAATCAATACCAAATAACTTCAGATCTGCTTAGTAGACGTTGGCTCAAATTAGAGCACCTTGAGTTGCTCGTGGTAGACATCATTACACAGATGTGGTACCAACCTCACATGTGCTTGAGCAGCGATACATGGAGGCTTACCGGTGGTGGAGAGGGTGGTAACAGCTCAGCACGAATGACTGTGCCGCTACTATTGCTCAACACACCAATGCCTAGTTGTGTTTGGTTGCGCGTTGGAGAGGACAGAGGAGCAACGATGACAACATGGTCGACATCAGTCACTTGGCGAGGGTGCTGGCTCCACACCTGATGGTTGGCCTAGTTGCATCAACTCGCACTCACGAGTGGAGACTAGAGAGATGGTGACGACGGTGGCTAACGGCATGGCCGCCCATGGTCGCTTGGTAAGGGCATCGGTTCTGTTCCCAATGAGTAGCCTAGTTGCATTAGCTGCTCATGGGTGGAGACTGGAGAGGAGAGATGGTGGCGACTAGGAGTCGAGGAGATTGGAGGAGGGAGCAAGGGATGGGGAATGTGATTTATGGTTTCAATATCTTAATTATATATCATGATTTATATGGCTTAGTTCAGAGTTATTTTTATGCATGCTATTTCCAAACCCACAGGTTTAAGTTTAACTGTCGAAATTTTTTTATTCCTATGCATGGGCTATGGGACCATAGAAAATGTACTGCCCATAGTATTGGTCTCAAGTATTGTAGTGTATATCTAACAAGGACTCAAATTAAATATACTTACATGCACGACAAGGACTCAAATTAAATATGCTTACATACATGACAACTAATAATTGAGATCACATGGTTGGTTGCAATATCTAATATCAATCCCAAAACACACAACAACACACAAAGATTGCCCCAAAAATTTTTAATGATCCCTGGAATATTTGGCACACGTTAACACACAGTTATTGCCCTCAAAATCCCTGCACAAGGCATTGTTACATTTACAAACAAATCGGCTTGCTAACACTAATTTTTCCACTAGTTTTGATGCCTCCAATATTTTGAAGGGATCATTAAAAGGAGAAAGGGCCCGAAGTGCATTGTGCCACAAAATTTCCGTGTGTTCTTCCATTTTCTTTGATCTCCCGCATGAGTATTCTTGTGTCCACGAAGAAACATGTGTATTTATCTTAGAGGCTGGACCAATAGGGCTCTAGTGCAAACAAATGGCAATAAAAATAGAATATGAACAATGTAGCATTCTCCGTGTATTCAACAACAAAAACACCTGGCAAGGCTGAAATACAATCTAGAAAACAAAGGAAATTTCGAACAATCTAGATGTTGGAATGGACAAAGGTCCTCAGACTAGATTATTTCGCCTGACCACTTGGCAAGAACTTGTTGATGCCAACTATTAAACTTGTTGTACCCATCAAACAAGAAACTTATACGAAAAACCATGCTGTAGATATCGATCCTGAAAAATAAAAAAAATGAACAAAACTTATTTTACTTATATTAGTGATCCATAAAAATCTATCAATATTATAGATATTTCACTAATCAAACATGTGGCTGCAAGCAATTTACGTGCATGCGTGGCTATAAACTAACCAACCTCTCGGTCTTGTAATCGCGCATAACTTCAATAAAATCATAGTGCTTTTTGGGCTCTTTTGAGAATGTGTCCTTTACGGTCTGAATGTACCGGAGTTCTTTGCGATATGATGGCTTGACCAACCTTAATAACAAAGTGGTCAAACGGAACACCATTAGAAAAAAATCTGTTGTAGAAAATTGGAGGAACATTTAGCCTTGTTCTAAGAACAAAATTTCAGATAATGCCAAAATAAATGAATCTGAAGCATATATATGTGCTTCACTCAATTACAGAATGAGCACCATAAAACAAAACAAAAGGATCAAATACTCACAAATTGGATCTTCTCGCCATAAGCCTCACTCCTTGTACGTATAGAACCAACTCTAATCCATCACCATCACTTCCTACTGTCTAGAATAAACAAGCTATAAATTGCGGGGGAATTAGCAAATTTCTTATCATTTAATCTTACTGTTGTAGCCTATTTAGTAACTTCCACAAATAAAAAAAGATAAATAGATTGGCATTTTGTTTCTACCTTTTTTGTTTTTCGGTTACAAATTCGTGATAATCCACCACAACACAAGATAAGAGTTATGCTTATTTGGAAGGCAATTTTGCCCATGTGTCTGGGTATTTTTAATTTTTTTCTCATGGGCATGTTCGCTTGCAACCCGAAGATCTAGTGGCTAGTCTATTTCTCATACCCCATTCCTAGTTGGCCTATTTAAATTCTTAAATTTGTGATGAAATTATGCTAGCTTGGTGATAATTTATGTTTCTTTTTTAAACAATTAAAAATAAATTTATAATTTATTGATTATATTGCTCTTTATTAAATTATTTGTTTATTAAAATATTATTAATATATGACCCATTGGATATCCATCGGGCATACTGTGCCAGAAGTATGCCCGACGAACAAGAGTATATGGACATTGAGTTCTATCTACCAACCCTTATCAGGTTAAATAGGTGAAAGTAGACATCCGGTCAGACACAGATGTACTGACACGATCTATTCCCATCCTGTCCTACATGTATAATGAAATATGATAGGTGGAATTGGGATAGAGAAATAAATAGAGAGTTAGGATGAAATAAAATGGGAAAAATAAATGGCTAGGAGTTAAAAGTTACCTCTTGAGGGGTGTGGAATCATTTCCCATTCTCATTTTCCAAACGGACTGTATATAGACAAGTCCATCCCTCAACTACTCCCCCCGTCTATTTTTAATCGACGCATAACTTCTGGGCAGCGAGACCGAGCTAGCACGCCCTTGCCTGCGAAAGGAAATTAATTCTGCATGTAAACTGAACAGCCTTCTCTTCCCACCCGAGAAGAGCCAGATTGTCCCACGGCTTCTGCGCTGATCAAATGTGAATGTTTTTTTTTCTGCTTATGCGTCGATCAAACGCGAACGGAGGGAGTATGGAACATGACATTCTACACTGCTTAGCTATCAAAACCTCTAGAGCCAATATAACCTTGTTTTAATGGTTGTAAGGGAGGGCAAAACGAAGAAAAGACAAGTAGGAGGAGCGGAGATTGATAGAAGTTTCTCCAAGACTTGTTTTTGATAATTGCCTCGAACGGATCTAACATTTGGGATTTGCTGATGGATACATCGGGCGGTCCATGTTTTACCACCGACATCGACATGCGTGTGGTCTTTTTGCTTGAAAGCCCGAACCTTTCGCTAATTTAGATTTAATTAAAAATACGCAACCGCACAAGGAAAGCGTACTCAGGGAGTATTCCGCCAACTGAGCCTCCTTTCACTTTGATATGCACAGAAAATACGTAACCCCACAGGGAAAACGGACTCACACGATACGCCGTCAAGCGAACCGGAGCCTCCTTCCCCTTCCCCTCGACTCTCCCAGCTTCATCCCCCGCTTCTTCCCTCCATCGCTCCGTTTCAAACCCTAGGGTACATCCTCCACCCGAAACCCTAACCCTAGCACCCCAATCCGCCCGTTTCGGGCCCCCCACCGCCCCGGAATCCCCCCTCCACGGGCTGCGCCTCCTCCTCCGCTTCCGTCCGCACCTTGCGCCAACCGCGGCCGTGCCCTCGACCACCCTCCTCGCCACGGGGGCGTCGTAGGGGGGTCGTTCCGCGCGGGCGCTCTCCCGGTAGGGTCCGCGCCCTCTGCGGGAAGAGCATACTCGCCATTTCGGTCCCTCTGATGTAGTGGCGGCCATGAGCAGGCTCTCGTTCAGGCCGCGCCCGCTTGACATTCACAAGAAGCTCCCCATCGTCAAGTCTGCGCGGGAGCTTGAGGACGATGAGCCCACATTAGCACTTCGGGTTGCCCCGCCTGTGCTGCGGCACTCTCAGCCAGAGCCTGCAGCTGATGGCGAGGTAATGCACAGAGCGTTATCGTTCTTTGTTGTTTCGGTGTAGTGGCGCACAGCCACCTCCCGCAATTGAGTTGCTTGCTGACTCATTTTTATGCGGATAAATGGAGAAATTGGGGGTAGCAGGAAATAAATTTGATCATCCTGCTAATCATGGACGTAAGCAAAGTTCAAACCTTTATTTGTTTTGTATTAAGCCATCTTTTCTTATAAACGATGCTCTATTGGGGGTTTTAGTTAGTAAATTTGATCTGCTTGCTAATCATGGACGATTTGAAAGTTTTTTTTGGTTAAAACCAGTTGATAAAGCTATGCAAAGTGCAAACCTTTTCTGTTTTGGATACATGCAAAGTGCAAACATTATAATCGTTGAATTCCAGAAGTAATTGTTTGTTTGAGCCTATATTAAATTGTGTCATTAGTTGTTTTAAGATTCTGGACATGTTTAGCATTCATAAGCTGCAAGCCAACCATTAGGTTTATATCTTGACCTTCTGTGAGCTGAGTCGCTATTTCTGCCATGATATCTTTTTTGGGTGAACCTATATATTAAATTTCTAACAGAGTTTATTAATTATAATGATAAATTCTGTAATAGAGTCTGAACTAAAAAAAGGCCAAAATAAACTAGTAGTTGGCCATAGTTTAGTTTGTTTGATGACAGGCATGATCATAATATCATATCCTTACTTTGTAGTTTGGCAGATATGAACATTTCTTTTAATTGCAGGCACATCCAACATCTAGCAAGAAGAATGTGCAAGAAATACCTACACCACAATACAATGATGTTGATACATATGAAAGGGACTATACTCGCACCTTTGCACAACCAACATCTTATATACGTGCTAGAGGAGGTTTATTTCTTGTTACCAGAGTAGTTGAATTTGTAATAAAACTGAATATTATCTTTAGTGGTTGCATTTCTTAGAGAAATTACTGTTTGCAGCCAGGGCTGAGATCGGTGAGTTTGTCGAGTATGATATGGACAACGAAGATGAAGATTGGCTTGAAGACTATAACAATGAGCGAAAAAATCTGAATCCTGAAAAGTAAGGAATAAATTGCTGATCCAAATAAGTTATGAGAGTGGTAATGTTACACGTATATATAATTTATGCACTGTACATCATCTTTTTCCGCCATCCACAGATGGGAGTGGCGAGGAACAGAGAATAAGGGGTGGAAAGAAAATGTTGAGTGGCAATAAGTTTAAAAAATTTCTGTAACCAAAAGTTGCATGTCGTTTTTTATACTATGCCACATATGCCAATCCTTCTCTCTAGTTTATAATAAAACAATTTTGATATGAAAACAATTCCTTTCTATCATCTGTAGTAACTAAATAGAAGGTATTATTTACTACGTTACTAATGAAAATACACATTACAGGCTGGAGGTCCTCCTATTCAAACTGGAAATATTGGACCATAAAGCTCGAGAAAGAGCAGGCATCATAATGCCCACCTTTATAGGACCAATACCAGTTATTCTGCAGCTTGATTCTGCTATGGAGGTAATACTTAATAGAGAAATTTCATGTTCGGTTCTACTTTGCAATTCTTAGTTGAGTTGGTGAGTCTCTTGCTTATTAGTTTGAATTGAGTCACATGACTTCCAAAAACATTTGAACTCTTCACAAACTAATAGCAAGGCACAAAAAGGATTAAAATACAATACTTGCTGTGCCATTGAAAAGTAAAAAATGAATGGTGCAACACAAAAGAGTGAGTGGCATATAAATTACAATAGATTGGGTAAATCTGGAAACAATGTAAAAGGGTAGTTTAGTCAATGGACGAAATATTTTCTTGTTATCAATCTGCTAACCTTTTCACTTTTCATTAAATTACACTATTTTCATTTCTGAATGTTTTGTGATTTTATATTTTCTTTTCGAAATAAATAAATCATTTTCTTCTTCTTTTAATGCCATGCCAGCTTTATTCTTATTTACCCATGCGACTCCAGCTGTATTTGTCTTTGTAGAGTGGCCAGCAGTATGCATTAAGAATTTAGAAAAGAAGAGGACTTGACAATAAAAATATCTCTAAATATAGATACAGAAGGTCTGTAGCATGATGCTTTTATTAGAATCGATGATTTCTCATTCCTTTTGGAGTTTACATCTTTAATACCTTCTATGTTAGCAGATCTCCTAACATGGAAGTACTGGAGATGTAGTCTCTGAACACCTGAATAGAGCTTCTTATCAAACAAGCAGATCTCCTAATGTAGGAAGTACTAGAGATTTAACAAACTGACAATTAACTAACCATATAGAAAAGGTGGAACTTATCCTATGCCTATCAGGTCAGGTCTGGTGACCTTTCGAATGGGAATAAACCTTGCCCTAGAAGGATTTTTGCATATCACTACTGAAACATCAAGCAGGTGAGGATGTGATCCTTAAGGCATTTCTAATTCTTTTATGCACCCCACCTGTTTGGAGAACTAGGTTGGTTAACCAGAGTTGCATGTGTTTCAACTTTTAGGCATAATTTGCTAGTGGCATTTATCATCACTTCCATAATAACGATTCCGCTATGCAAATTACTGTGCTGCCAAAATTTACTAGTAAGATTTTTACAAATAATTGAAGAATTATCACTGCTCTTAATGTAATTAATTAAATATGATAAATCATGTTACCTAGCAGGTATAGCTTTGGGTATTCAAGATTCACAAAACTTAAATTACTGTGTGTTCGCGCCGGATCTCACGCGCCCGGCGCGAACACGCCGATGCCTGGCAGGCCGGTCGGCTTCTCTCCGTGGCTCGAGGTACGCGCACCGGGGCCCGTGAGGTCTGCTCGGCTCCGGCGCGACGGTGCGGGTGTGGACGTGTCAATCAATTTGACCCTGCAATTGACAAGGAGGTGAGGCGAACGGGTCAGTTGGACGATCGGATCGATACGAGTGCTCGTTATCGGTTGGCTGCCGATAGGATCGAGGTGGTTATCGGTCGCGTCCGGATGGCTCCTTCTATCGGCTGGTTGCCGATAGGGATCGGGAGTCTCTTCTATCGGCTAGGGAGCTGATGAAGGCGTAGATAGACGTCAACGAAGGATATGATGGCTTCGGGTGTGGTGAAAGCGAGATCCTGATCCATCGGCCGTAGAGCCGATGTAGGCACTGAAGGATATTAAAAGCAAAGCGCGTAAGATCTCTCCTGGTAGTCGACGAAAGTTGTAGCGGTTTTTCATCGGCTGGAAAGCCGATGAAGGCTAATGTGAAGTAACAAGGAATCGTATAAAAGACACCGGCTATAAAGTTGATGTCGCTCCAGATATGGCAAGGGCGAAGCAAACCCATCGGTTAGCTGAGCCGATGAGAGGACGTCTCTCTGAAGATAGGCGCACATCAGCTGGAAGGCTGATGCGCTTGGCGTGGCGCTCGAAAGAAGTCTCTGAAGATTGGTGCGTATCGGCTAAGGAGCCAATACGCTGGGCGTGGCGCTTGGGGTATAGATGACTTATTGGCTAACACTTCGATGAAACGTCATACAGAGACCTATAGGCCTAAAGCTAAATCTACCGTCGGCAGCCTCATAGGTCGAACCTAACCGATGCGACACAAGACTGACGACGGCGGAGAAAGCTTGACAGGCTGATAGACTTTGCACGGATGTGATGCGATACATTTGATCGGTCTAAGAGGTCGAACCTAAACGATACAGTCTTAGACAGAGCAAGACATATCGGGATAGTGGCGGGACTTACCCCTTCGCCGGAGATCGAACTTAACCGAAGTCCCGCGTCGAGACCTAGAACCCGCCGATAAAAACCTAGATAAAGTAGGGTGGCGATGCGCCGAAGTTGTATTGATCGAAGGATATGTTCATTCATTACAAGTATCTAGGGGCCTATATTTATATCTTAGCATTACAAAGTCCGACGCGGTTACAACAACCATCGGACGTTATCTCCTAAAAATATAAAAGAAAAATATCGCTAAGAAAGTTAACTAAACTAACTAAACCTTCCTATATATAGATACGATTTGCATAGATAAAATACCCTGCCGTGGGTACCACGGTTTCTCCTCAAACTCGATCTCATTTAGACCGAATCTCTCCTTACTTCATCCAATCAACTTCCTTCTTGTAGCAACCAGACTCTTCTTTTACTTCAGCCGATCTTTTTTCAATCTTTTTCTGGGTTTTCCAAATTTTGACGTTAACACTGTGCTGGCGTTATCTTTTACTTGAAACTGGAATGGAATTATCTACAATTTGCTCTTTACAAGGTGTTTCTTTATCCAGGCTTTGCTGTACTTGTCTATTCGTTATTCTGTGTTCCAGGCTGTATATGACTACTGGAAATCAAAGGTACATTCCATCTTTAGAACATGGTATGTGGTGTTGGTTCTTATCATGGCATATGCATCATTTTCATATCTTGTAACGTATTGTTTGCATCTTTCTTTCTAGAGAACATTGTCGATTGTATCTTTCTGAACATGTTCTATTTTTTCAAAACCAAATTTGTGGTTATTCTATTGCCCTTAACAACAGTATTTTTTTTGATATATGGGAGTATTATTCATTGTACCTACTGATTCTTTTTTCTTTGTCAGAGAGAGCGGTGGCAAAAACCTATTTTGCGGCGTTTGCAGGTTAGCATAGGTCCTTATGTTGTCCTTTCTATCTTGATGCTTCGCACATTTCTTATTGATGTACTGATTTAGATCTGAGCTTATCCTTGTGCACAAGATTTGGTCCATGTTTGTTATTGTAGTTACTTTTTAAATATAATACCAAACCTTTCTATTAACTATGTTTGCAGATATTAACTAAGCTTTTTTAGAGTAATAAGCTCAAAATATGATTATATTTACTGAACTTGGCAAAGATTTTGTTACTACATGTTTTGGAAAGATTGAACTGGTTCTATAGAGTACAATCCCTTTTTCTGTTGTTCATTGGTTTCTTAGAGGTTTGAACAGCAACCTACCAGCCCAACCCAGACCAAACCATAATAACTGGGTTGCTAACAAGGTCGGACCATGTTAGTGCTGCGCATGGTCAAAACAGCAGGCTGGGCGAGTTGCAGGGTTGACCTAAGTAAACCATCAGGCTTGTTCAAGTTTCAGATTGCATCTCCCATCTTGCTAACCAAATCTCTTCCAAACAAGGATAAATCAGGGGCATCACTTCACTACCAAGGAAGTCCTGTAGTGGATGATTCCAATGGGGATAGTTTCTTTTGTGCTAAACGGAAAGCTCTCTAGCTAGAAGCTTTGCTGGCAGCTGGCGGTTTTGTTGAGAGCAATTATATTCAACTTGGGAGCCTTCCCCTTCTCCATCTTAATATGAGAGCTTCTTCTTTGGATAACAGCTCCTTTCCAACAGATTCCTCATGGCTCTCACCAAGCTTGGAGGATTCAAGGTCTTCTGGGGTGGCTTGGTTCCATTTCTGTTTTTCTCCCCACCAAGAGAAGAGAGGAAACTTTTGGGACAAGGGACTCTACCTTTTATGTTTTTTTCCTTTAGTTTAGTGAAAAATATGATGAACTGGACCCAAAAGAAAAAAGAAAATAGGGCCCGCAAAGTGCTCCTAGCATCATTCCTTATAGCTGTCATCAAATGATTGGACACTCAGGGATATAGGTCTATAACAACGAAAGTAACTGGATAGTGTGTGGTGTTTGCTTACTCTTACTGTAGTGCTCTGCCCATTGACAGGTCTTAGTTTCAAGAATTTCGTTAGTTATGGAAAGTTCAAAAACAAGTTAAATTTGTTCTTTCTGAGTTGGTTCAAATCCTTGGTGTTATTATTATGTTTCATCTCTTCATTTACTGTGATCAAGTAGAAAAGAACTTATCACAAAACTACAGCTGTTTCTATATTTGCTTTCTTGATCACACAACTATTTTGAAATTTGAATAACCAGTTATTGCTTTTTTCTGTAGCCACCTCCGCCAGTTAATGACACAAATCCATACAATGTGTTTAGACCGAGAGAGAAGGCTTATCGTCTGCACACAAGGAGGGTGAGTGACAGGAAATCAGAAATAATCTGAGAATACCTACTCTTGGGACAATTTTGAGTCATCAAGAAAATGCAGAAACATCATTATCTTCCTGTGCCTTATATGTGCTTATGTTTTTTTTTTCAGATGCAAAGACGAGAAAATAGTGTCCAATCATTTGACAAACTCCGCCTGGTAAGTGTAACAGCAGTCATTAGGTTTTAAATCAGCAGTTTCTATATTTATGGAAATATGCAAATGTTTTATTTTTGGAGTTGCATATGTATAGGCATTTCATATCTTCATCCAGGGTTTTATGGCATGTTATTATCCTTTTCTTATTGTAGTCTCTACCTGTGTACCTTTCTGATAGAGTAAATTTTACAAAACTACAGCTATTTTGATAATTTTCAGAAAACTATGGATTTGAATCACAATGTTTCAGAAATACATATTAGAATTAGATTTATCACAAAACTATAGGTTGAAGCCATAATATCACAAAACTATAGATTTAGTGCTAATTTTATTGCAAAACTATTATTTTAAATGTTCCACCAGTACAGTAGTGCCAGAAATGTAACCTCTTGATTGTTAAATCAGCAGTTATGTTATAGTATTGTTTAAATATGTAGTTTTGTGATATCTTGGCTTAAATCTGTAGTTTTATCAAAAAATCTTTTAGTTTTTCGATATTTACTCTTTAGATATTTATCTTTCTGGAGATAAATACACACAGGCTTGAAACTGTCAGTCTAATTATTATGCAAATGTTTTAACATTGTCTTAGCTGTATTTATCGTTTTCTATTTTTCACTGTATTTATCTTAAAATCTCATTTCTTTATATTTCAATTGTATACTAGAGAAGCTCCATCTTTGGTTGACTATCACTAGTTTAGGTTGCAAATAATTTTCAAGCTTATGCTTAAATGTCAAACGTTCTGCTGTCCTCTTGAATAATAAACTTCTTGAATGGCAAGGAAGCACAGAAGGACCAAATATTGATAGCTCGTAATGTCTTGATATGAATAATGCAGTATGTTTGCCTCTTTTTTTGGCTTGCTATGTTGCCTTTGTGTTCTTGTGTAGTTAATGTTCATAACCATCATGTTTTATGTTCTGTAGTGCTTGCAACATAGTATGTATATGAAATATGCATTTGTCCTTTTCTATGTACACTGATTTGTGAAATTTGCTTATTTGTATGTTTTAAAACCCCAATACAGGTCCGGCACAATCTAGAGCAGGCTAAGGCACTAATGGGTGCATTGATTAAGGTACACAAATGCATTAAATAATGTTGAGTCTGGCATGAGAAATAATAAACCATTGCCACTAATCCTCTTCTCAGAGGGAAGAAAGAAGACGTGAGACTATGGAGTGTGAGGTTCACCTTCGACGTATCCAGATGAGATACAAGGTATAAACTACATGACATGCCTTCTGCATTGGTCCTGTCCTTTTATCCTTTCTATTGTTTAAGTCTTAGCAATCAATTGGAATCTTACATGTTGAAGAATAACAAACAAAATGGAGGTTTCTGTAGGTGTGTTATAGGATGCTGCTAGTAATTATTGATTGATTTTGGAAAAAAGGAGCTAATTTACAACTTCTGTTTTCATCACATGATCTCATGCATTGCTGAGAGATAACTCCCTGCTTAGTCTAAAAAGAGTGATACACGGCTTCTGCATCTAAGTGTAGATACAAGGAGGTGTAATTCTGCAAGTGTTTAATGTTCATTATTCTTTATGTGTAGGTTTTTCCCATTTTTTGTCAAGTAGATTAGCGTACATATTTAAGAAAAGAATAAAATGAAGATGACTGATTGTCAGTATGATAGTGTGTAATGCCCTTATGTGTTCAAGTAATAGGTTTTGTGCACAAGTTGATTTTGTTCTTGATTATCAATGCACATGCAAATCTCCAGATTCTGTCATGTTGAAAAGCACAAAGGAGGAATTTGCTACTTTCTCACTAACATGTGGAACCAAAATTCACATCACTGAGACAGAGTGACATACTCCAATTACAATGTAGTGGCAAATTCTGAAAGCTCCCATCACCATCAGATTATTTCTGTTCTAGCCAAATAAGTTTATCCTTTGAAGTGAGTTGTATGACCTGGATTTGTTGTAAGCACATCTTAAGTTTATTACTTCTAGGGAGTATTTGTATCTTTTTTGGTATGGCCTATATATGCTTGGAAATTTTTTTTCTATGAGACTAGGTCTCTGTTGACTCTCCTCAAAGCATGACACATGTGACATGTCATAAGTACCATCTAAAAGCATATAATTTTATAACTGAGTCTCATAGGATTTTTGTCCCATATGCTTTACTTCTATTATTTAACGAATTAAATTTAAGAGGCAATTATCTCCTATGATTACAATAATTTTATTCCTTGTTCAGCATGAGGCGCAGCTTATTGATGATGGGATAGCTCTATCAGGCCTCCAGCAAGTTGGATCAAGTGAAGATGATTATGCAGATTCAGATGATACTGCCAACGAGCAACCATATATACGATCGGTTGTTTTTCATCCTCGATTCCCTGATAATAAGCTATCTGCTGTTCCACCAGAGCGTTTGAAGCGTGAACGTGAGCTAAAAAGAAGACCCCAACAGAATGGCTTGTTGTTTAAAAGGGTATGCTATTTTTGGTAACTCTTTTCTAACATAAAATTCTCTGAAGTAGACTGCGCTGCCCTCCCATAAATTAATGAGCTACTTACCAATTTAGGTTTAAACAATGGGCAAAAATCATTAATACTAACATTCTTTGTTCTTGCACAACTCCAATATGGTATTTGCACTTAGAGGAAGTAGAATTTACCACTGTTTTGCAGTATGGGCGCAAACGGTTGGTTCCCCCCACCCTACCAAAAAATGTCATTTCCAAATATTTAGCAGCTTTGGCTTGGTTTTGTCACCAGCACTTCTGCTGATGAGTTTTTGGTCACCCTTTTTGGAGCTATTGAAGGCACAAAAATCACCAATCGTTATATTCCTAGCTAAACCTTGCCAATTTTGGTGAAAATGGTAGTGAAAATTCCTGACCCGACCAACAACTATTTCCTTATTCTACCAACTGAATTGATCTTAATTGAAAATCGTTGGAATTCCAGGAACAGTAAGACTATTTGGAATTGGTGGTGGAAATGATTTTGCTATTTACTGACCGTTTTCTTGATTTGCCAAATTCATCTGGAAGAAATTGCCAATAATTACACTGGCCTAACAGTGAAAGCCCATACCCAGGGACTGGGTCATGTCCTGTTAAACCCAGCAACCTAGGCATGGCCTTCTTGGAATTTGCACAGCTTTGTTTGGTAAATTCCAAAAAGATATAAATATTGGACTATGGTTTGAATCCACAATGTACTGCCAGCCCATGCATGGGACAAACCAACAGGCTAGCTGCTTGTGTTATAGTCATGAACATTTTGTTTTAGGCGTATTATATGTCTACTGCCTTTATTAATTTTTATTTGTTTAGTATTGTGAACACATTACTCTGATGGTGCGGTTTGGTTACAGGAAAGCAAAATTAATGGGAATCTTAACCCCCCCCCCTCGTTATCCTAAATGTGAGGGTTTGATACCAGGAATGTAACATTCCTAGCATGCACATGTGAGAAAAAAACGACAAGATTCTGCTATGGTAGGGGGAGTAATCCAAGATAGCTACCTGTTTCTAAAGGGATCCTAATACCACATATTACCAGAATCTTAGTTGTACTAGAGTCAACTAAACATGGGAATCAACTAAACTAACCTTCATTACATAACAATTAACACTACACATAGCTCCATATTTCAATGGTGCCTTCCATATTAAAATGTTACCTGCGGTTGTATGAATTTACGCCGTATTACCTGTGGTTGTGAGTTCTATAGTGTATATATGAACCTATCTTATTCGTTACTAGGTCAAGTGCATGAAATATCATGTTATGGTTTGGTGTTTTTGATCCAGATTATTGGTTCCAAGTTGATACCAGCGTGTTTATGCTCCGATGATTCTGCCTCTGATATTCTGGCAGTTCAAATATCATATTGGTTTCTGACAGTACCATTTTCAATTCTGATCGAAAAATATGGTTTAGGAAACATCTTGAGCATTTTCCAATCTATTTCGAATTTTTTTCACCCCTAAATGCCAAAATTGTCTGAAAGAACTGCCAAAAAATGATGGGCTTGCTAGGTACAAACCTAGAAGGCTTCTATTGCTTTGGATAATTGTTGGATTGTGCAACTTAATTTTAGGTTCACATGGCAACTCATCTAAAAAAATATTTGTCATGTTTATGTTGAACCATGGACAGGTTCCTGAAATCCGGGATCCTGAGGAGCCGGTAATGCTATTTACAAGACCAGTTGACCCTGATAAGTTGAAGATGGCTGGTATCAGGCCACCACTAGATCCACCTATTGGTAGTGGTATGATTGCTCCACCATTCCGGTTCCAAGGTAGGATTGGACGGGGAGGTCGCATCATCTTTGACCGCTGGAATTTCCTTCAAGTCCCGGTCATCCAAGAGGCCAATCATAGATCCTCATTGCCAGAAGGATGAAGCAAACGCTTTTGCTGTCACATATATCTCTGTTCAGCTGGTGAGAGATTAACAAGTCGAACAGCCGTTTCTCCATGAGCCAGCTGGTCCTTGGGGCTCCAAGCTCTCCTTTTGATGTGGCAGGAAATTCTAAGACAATCATGCTCTCCTGGGTTTGCTGCTGCTTCGGGCAATACAATTGAAAGATGGGAATGGAGTCATGGATTTACTTTCCTGGTGCTAACATATTTCATCAAACTTTATGGGGTTTCATCTCTTTGCAGCTGTTGTACAATTGTGGTTCTGTACATGGGAAAAAAGGGTAAGAAATCTGTTTACCCGGTTTTTGTCTGACCTCTTCTTGTAGAGGCAGTATCAAATGCAATGATTTTGACAACTATTTGTTGGGAAGTGAAAAATCCTTCTCATTGTTATATCTATCTGTTGCAAGCCCCCATGGTGATTGTTCATCATCACCCTAGTGCAGTTCTGCATATACTCATACTTGTAACTGCATGCTTTGTTGTTGCACATTGGTAGAAGATACACAAGGTAATGAAAAATGTTGTCAATGTTTGTTCCTCTAACTTAAAATTATCTCGTTTGCTCTTTTTGTGGACTGTGGACTCACATAGTTCATAACTAGTGAGCTCGTTGGGTTGTCTATGAAAAGATGGGGTTGTCTATAGAAAGAGTACATCTGATGTGTAGGCCTAAGCTATGGAGTTGGTTTTCGATCAAACGGTACCTTCAGAAAACAACATAAACTGAAAGGGGTAAAATATTGTGACAATATGTAGAAGTTTTCAGGAAATTTTGAAGGATCTGGAATATATCACAAATTTTCCAAAGAGTAAATTTCCAAGGTGTGTCGTCCATACACGACAAGTTGCAACCCCCACCATAAAATACGATTTGAAAGAGGAAAACGAAAGAACAGAGTTACAGATGGTAGGATGTGAGGTGGGAAAATTTGACCTTTTCGGCAGCAATTAGCATGCAATTTGCTCGTTGTTACTCGCACATGCATAAGATGATCAAGGTGTGATGGTCTTATCATGACTGAAATATTATTACAGATGAGATCATCACTATACATGATTTAAAAAATCCTATTGTCAAAAGAATAGTTATTACGACAATCATGCTTTTGCAAGAATCGTTATTTGCAATCTAGGATCGCATCATTAATATTCGATAGGAAAAAGAAGCCATCATCAAAATAAAACTTATATAAAAAGAGAAATGATATAGAACGGGGTATCGTTCCCCATATATATATGTACGGTATTCCCTTTCTATCCTCCTAGACGTGACACGTGACCGCGTCTCTTCACGGGAGAGCTAGTGCAGCCCTACCTATAATGCACATCTCCTCTTGCATGTATGCAGCTCCAAGCAGCTATACGTGCACGTCTATCTAAGTATTCGAGCCAAATCGGTTCTTCGTATTTATTAATAAAGATCCGATACAATTACACTCGAATACGTCGAAGTCTAAAAGATCTGTTTAGCTTCAGCTTAGGTCCTTCGCTTGTTAGAGTGTACTCTCGATTGTCTATTCGGACGTGCCAAAAAATATGTTCGTATGTGTATAGGAAAAATTGAACCGGACAGAGGTGCGCGCCAAGAGGAAGCGCGAGCGTTAGTTGATGGAGGTATGATATGGGTGCGCAAGGACACGCCAAGGCCTAAGAGATCTGCTTCGCTCTAGTGCAGATATTTCAGTTTCAAGGGATTTTTGTTGGGTTGCTGTAGTTGCGGCCATGTCAGTTAATTTAACCATTAATTGATAAGAAAGACAGATATAGTTAGATCATAGAGTCAATCGGTCGATACAGACTAATGTTATCGGTTAGTTACCGATAGGGTTAGGATAGCTATCAGCTAAGTTCGATGCATTCCTACTATCAGCTAATTCCTGATAGTACCTGTAGCCCTTATACATTGATAAGAAAGCCAATGACAGCATAGGCGAATATTGAGGAATAAAATAAAAGACTCATCGGTTGTAGAACTAATGATGCTTTAAACAAAATACACGATAAGTGCTAGAGAGCAAGGTTCGATTTCTTGAAGAGACAAGACCTAGTGAGCACTAATGACGATAGTGTTAGAGCCAGTCTTGATAAATTGAACTGAACCGAAATAGTATAAACTTGAGGCTAATGGCATTGCAACGACAAGAGCTAAATCGAACGTAATGATAGAGTGACGGAGTGAACCCATTAGCTGCTATTGGCTATGGGTCCGATATAGACATATAAGTAAACTTATTGTCTAGCTGAGCTGATGGGGGAAACGAAATATGCTAGTTCTCAATACTAGATCTAATATAACCAGATTGATCGCTAACGGATAATCGCTGGGTAAGATATATGTATATCGGCTAAGAAGCCAATATATTCGGCGTGAGACTCAGTGTATGGATAACTCATTGGTTAGCTGCTCTGATGAAACGTCGCATAAAGACCTATCGGTCTAAGACTCAATCCGCTATCAGCAGACTAATAGGTCAGATCTAACTAATGCAGCATTAGACCGATGACAATAGAAGAGCATGATAAACCGATAGAACCCACGTGAACGTGATATGATGTACCCGATCGGACCTAAACGATGCAACCTTAGACATGACAGATATATTAGGATAGTGGTGAGACTTATCTCTTTTTTGAAGATCAGACTTAACCAATGCAGTCCCATGTCGAGAGCATAACTTGCCGGTAAAAACCTAGATAAGTTAGGGTGGCGATGTGTTGAAATTGAATTAATCTATGTGAATATTTTATAAGGTTCGGGGGTCTATATTTGATAAGAACATCAACACTATCGATACATCCACTTATGGTCCAATTACCCGCGCTCGTGCACGTCAACTTAACTATCAGGTGAGTTCATTCTTGACTTTATGTTTCTCTTCTTTATATCCTGGAGACACGTGCACTCTTGTTTTACTCAGGAACGATGGAGAGGATCCAACAGAAAGAGGATTAGCGCGGGGTGGATTTGGACTACAGGACAATGCCAAATTCTGACGGCCGCCACGACTTCATGCGAACTCCGATTTGGACTTGCAATTACTTAATGGAAAGGTTATCAAGTCTACTTTCAAATGGATCTGGCCCCATGTCAATATCTAGTTTGGAGTGACCGCAATTATCATTTTTCTATCGAGTATTTTTTTGTCCACGGTGCTGCGTCATCTCTTTTGGGCCCCATGGGTCGTGTATTAAGTTGGGCTCATTAGGGGCGCGTTCTAGGGTTGAGCACGACCCCAGCACCCCTTTGGTCGTCCTCCCCTCTTCTTAAACCTTCAGCTGCCGCCAAGAAGAGGGGGGTTTTGTTGATTAGAGTTAGCGTCTTGCTACTTGTATACAGCGCGTGTCGGTTAGACCATCCGTCTATTTGTCTCCGGAACCCCGCCATATTGTGAATTCAGAGTGAATCTTTCATCTCAATATCTAGCAATTTCAGTGCTTATTTTTCGATTACTTGCAGGATGAGTGCCCTAGTGGCTGGGTTGTCGTGCACCGCAAGTTTGCGTCGACCATCGGAGACAGTGTATCGGTTGCTAAGGCGCATCATCCTTGGACGGTTGTAGTCGGGCCGTGAACGTCGCCTCCATCCCCCAATCGAGTTATCCTCTACTTCTCATCGAAAGATCGGGACTAAACCCTAGAGGGTTCTCATCAATATTTATACTATGAGTCCGATATAGTTACAAACAACCTCCGGACGTTTTTTCCTAATTAAAAAAGAAAACTTTATCTAACAGGTTAATAAAACTAACTAAATTTACTTATCTTGTAGGGTATATTCCATAAAGATACAATTTAACCCGTTGTGGCTTTCACGCCTCTTCCTCAGATTTAGTTTTATCTTAATAATTTTTTATTTTTGACTGAACCGAATCCATTTTCATCCATCTTATCGGCTATTTTCTTGTATCAATTGATATCTTTCTGTAAATTGATTGGCTCTTCCTATAGGGCTTACTAAATTTCAATGTTAACACTAATCCAACTTCACATCTAACTTAGCCATATGAACTAGTAGCAAAGCAGCATCACATGTGTGCCGCATGAAATTGGCATTTAATTGGCAGATTTAACTCACATAGTTTTTCCTAGTTACTTTCCCTCATCTTTAATTACTCTCCACTCTAATGCATTTGGAATAGGATGGCCGAATATATATTTGTATCATTTTGCACCAGAGCCCTTGACTTTGTAATATTTACAAAGTCAAGATCGGTACTGTTAGGTATCAGTTAGTGATATACCAGACATGATATAACTGATACTAGTATCATCATAATATAATACTATACAATAGCAACCCCCATATAAAAAGCCTAAGAGAAGAAAGCAAGAGTATCACAAAATCGTAGTTATTAAGTCCTAGGCATTAAAACCCTCGATTCATGCCTTATTGGTCCAACCGGTTAGACCATGACACTAAAATGGTTTAAGAAACAAAATATTTCGTAACTATCATGACACCATCACATAGAAATAGTAAGAAGTCATCTTCCCATCTATGCACAAAATACACATCATTCATTCACCCATCTTAAACATAATAGACTAACCACTCTGTGGTCCAATCTACTCTTCCACCTTAAAAGTCTAGTTGGTTGATGACAGTTCTACCATAACTTTTTAAAGATACGGCAAGTCATATATGGCCAATGCCACAAGTGTAGAAAGTTTAGCTCAAAATGAAAGACTTTGTCAGAATTGAAGCAAAGTGTTCGTTAACCAATTAACTAAATGCTTACCTCTAACAAATTGTGGCATGGCTAACCTTTGGCGCAATAACTTATCGCTGTGAACCAAATAGATAATAATAAGAGTGTGTAGTATCATGTGTTTATATTTATATCCAAGTGTTTATATTTATATCCAAATGGTACTAGGTATAATAAATCGAATGGAGTATCTTATTATAGCATGTATATTCTGCCAGTATTTTTGAAATGTGTTGACCAACTTTTTTTCTATAGGGAATATTTACTTTAATTAGATTTTATATGTGATAATCTATTTAGATTTGATTGTTTTTTATATTAAGATATTCAATAAAATTTTAATAAAATTTATAATATAAGTAGGCGAGGTAAGAGATTCATTGCTTATTTTCTTTTAAAAATATGTTTTTAGCATATGAAAATGGCATAGCTAAATTTGTTACAACAAAATATTTTAGAGTATTGCACATCTTTACTTATGCAACCATTCCAAAATATAAACATTTCTATTATTTAAATTTGATAATAACATAAAAATTGTATTTTAGAATATAGCATATGAAAAATAATGACTATTCCTTCCTCATCTAAAATATAAAAAATTAATGATGAATTAAACACGATTACAAATCTAGACACACGGATATAAAAACCCCGTCTTCGCTTCGTGGCTTGTTGCACGACAAACATAGATCAATGAACCGGAAACGGAATGGACACAGATACCCTCCCCTTCATGGGACACAATCGAGTATCTCTACCGAGGGTAGAAGGGTCTTTTCTCACATATATCGTCCCCTCCTCTTCAGCTTTCCCCAAAACCCTTCCAGACCCTTCGCCGCCGCCCCGAGTTTTCTTCCCCTTCTCTTCTTCTTCGCCTCCTCGCGGCGGCGGTCCGACGACCGAATAAGGAGAGCAGAGATGGCGGCGGCGCGTCTCTTCGCGCGTATCTCGAGGCAGGGCGTGGCCTCCGTTGCTGCGGCCTCGGCGGCGAGGCGGCGCCCGGATGCCGCGGCAGCGGCGCTCCTCGGCGGCAGCGGCGCGTCGGCGGGGCACTTCTCCGCGCCGTGCTCTTGGATCAAGGTGGGATTTCGATTCCCTCCTGTGAGTGCGGGTCGTGTGCCAATATATGCTCTTGGATGGAGCGATTTGGGTTTCGAGGGTTCGCCGTCGTGGGTTGGGGTTTAGTGTGTGGGGTCGTAATCTTGGTGGGAGATTCAGTTTCTAGAGTCGCCTTCTTTGATTAAGGTGGTTACTTTTTGGGTTGTGTGCAGAAAACTTGGGAACATTTGGGTTTAGTTTTTTTAGATTAGTTTAAACTCAGTTTGCTATTGATATCTTTTTTTATATAATTGAAGTTGGATAATATGCACGAACTTTGTGCTACTGTGTCTTAGTGTTGTCTGTGTTTTGTAGCTGAGTAATAAGCTGAGATCAATGCAGGATCTGTGCTAAACTTTGTTGGGAATATTGAGTGTTTTAAATGGCGATAGTTAACAGCATAAAATTGGATAAGTATCAATCAAAGCTCAATTTTTCTTAGTGAAGTGGTGCTGTTGACAGAACAATTTCTGATAGTCTTTGGCGCAAACTGTTAAAATCTAAAGCTGGAAGCGGCCTGTTATGTTAATTCATCGGCTTATTAGATATTTCAGGCAATAAAAGCTGACATCATCCATTGTATTTATAGCATTGGTCAGGCTACCTCGGATATTTTTGGTTTGGTCTTGTTTTCTTGTCTTCCGTATTGTTGAGTAAATTTACCTTTTTTTCTACAATCAGGTGTTGCCTCTGTTGAATAAGCCAAGGCTATACTCAACTTCAACCTTTCGAAGGTTTGGGTTTTCATCTTCTGCTCCCCAGCAAGATGATAAGGAGGCAAATAAACCCACAGAAGATGGAGTTAATAAAAGCACTCAATCAGAAACTGAAGCTTCAAATGGACCTAATTATTCATCTGGAACTGAGAATGCATCGCAAGCAGGTTCACAAGACTCCATGCGCCAATCTGGCAGGAGAAGGAGAGGTACTAAACGAACTGCATTTTCTGATTCAGATACAGAAGACCTTGACCTGTCAAAGGAGGACCTGACAAAGCTAGTTCTGGAGAAAGAAGAATTGTTGAAATCTAAGGATGAAGAAATTAAAGACATGAAGGATAAAGTTTTACGCAGCTATGCAGAGATGGAGAATGTCATTGCGAGAACAAAGCGTGAATCAGAGAATGCAAAGAAGTATGCAGTACAGGTTTGTATTTCATATCCAGTGTCATGATTTTTTTAGAATCTTGTTTTACCTTGGCAATGAGCTCACTTAATAATTCATCCATGTAGGGCTTCTCCAAGAGCTTGTTAGATGTCGCAGACAATTTATCTAGGGCATCATCTGTTGTCAAAGAGAGCTTCTCAAAGATAGATACATCAAATGATTCTGCTGAAGCTGTGAAGCTACTAAAGACCCTACTAGAAGGTGTTGAGATGACTGAGAAGCAACTTGGGGAGGTATTTCAACAACTTCCTGTGCATTGATCATAACAACTGTGAATTCATAATGTGCTGCCATTGCTTTAAACATCATGTCTTTTTTTTTGGCGGTAACATGCATTCAAACTAATTTTCTCTGCTGAATCTATTTTCCCATCTTGTTGCTTGCAAAAAGACAATAACATGTAATGTGCACAGGCCTTCAAGAAATTTGGAGTGGAAAAGTTTGATCCACTGAATGAGAAATTTGATCCTAATAGGCACTATGCTCTTTTCCAAATTCCTGATCCTTCAAAACCATCAGGAACTGTTGCTTCTATTGTAAAGGTATGATATTCTGATTGGTTTGGTATATGATTTTTGCCCCCATTTTCTTCTGAATAAGTGCTTGTTCAAGCCCAATACTTGACCTTCCTCTGTTTGTTGATTCAAGAACCTATTACTATATCATGCTGTATTATAGTTATGTCAATTAATTCAGAGAAGTTTGTTTAGGCTGCAGAATGAGATTAAGTACATAGACAGTAAACTAGTAATCAATAGCTTCAGATGCATATCATTAGTTAACATAACAACGAGGAAAGTACGCTGCAGCCTAAGAATAGCTTAAAGAGCCCCATGTATTTCAATACTTAGCAAAGTTACTTCCTATATTGCGCCATCAGAATAGCTTGAAGTGGATAGTCTACTTATAATTGCATATGTAGGTAGGGAGTTATGCTTAATAAGGTAGATGAGGATTTTCTATGGCTAGTGGCATTCTGTTATTCCATTGTTTAACATGGCTCACATATGTAGCTCATTGATTCATTTTCTGTTGGGGTATGTTTTGTCTACTGTTACGCTTCTTTCTGCTGAAAGAGCATATGTGGATTATGCACCATCTGTTAGGGAACTGCCTCTTATCCCTGTGTTGACTAGGATTGCGCACATACATGGTTCACAGATCCTAATATGGTCAATATAGTATTTGGACAAGTTTGGAGGGAACCATCGAGTTTTGCAATTATACATTTTTATCTTGTCCTATGCCCCCACGATACCATGTGGCACTTTGAACTAAGGCCATCAAATCTCCTTATGTGGCAGTCTTAACCAGAATTATCCAAAGGGATTTCCTGGACAGCCAACCCAGAATGTCATACGTTTTGATATCTACTCATGCACCAAAATCTTCGGTGCTCCAATGTTGCCACCTGATAACAATTTATTTTCTTTTTCAGGTTGGTTACATGCTACATGATCGTGTTCTCCGTCCTGCTGAGGTTGGTGTCACTGAAGGTGGTCCAACAGAAGAGGAGCCAGAGGATAAATCTGGCAAGTCGTATTAAATAGAAATCACCTTGTCCTTAAGAGATTTTTCTAGGCAGCCATATTCAGGTCGACACGGTGCTTTGGATTGGCATGCAACGTTGCAGTTCTTTTAACTTAAAATGGCATGGCAGGCACAGTTTTGCACTAATGTATCAACCGATCAACAATTTTCCCGTTTTAGTTGGATGAGTGGATCCATAGGTTACCATGTTTCAAGGATATTTGTAATACGAAATGCCATTTTGCTGTGATGAGCGTCTTCTGCCCTTTTCGTTTGATACAAGTTAATAGAGTCTGTTCCCTTTTATTGATCTGGCCATCACTGTAATAAAAAAAAACAACATAGTAGTTCATGAATATGCCAGAAATTTTACATGTTTGGGCAAACTGTAGTCAGAACTCGTCTCTTGCACGCACAAACAATCGCATGTCCATGTTTTTTTTATGCCAGGCTTCGAATATAATCTGCAGGCTGCAGAAGGTAAAAATAAATGAATTCCAGAGGCAAAGGAATTCTAGAAAGAACAGATGAAAAAAGTAATTTAATATCCAGTGAAATTTGTCTATTACGCATCGACTAACTGGATTGTTGCAGGACGCTTCCCAGACCGACGTGAAAAGCATTAGATAACTTCCGCAAGGCTGTCTTCCAAGTTTATTTTCGAGAGATCAGAGTTTTGTATGTGGAGAAATTTATGCCAAAATTCAAGGATTTTGTCAAAAAAGCTAGCCACGTGGCCAGAAAAAGTAGCAAAGTGATGCACATGAGAGGTGAGAATGTTAATCCAGGAGGGCATTTGGGAATAAGACCGTTTGGGAAGATGGCAAATAATAGTAAATTTTCCCGACAGTGGAACGCGCAAAAGTACGAAATATACCAGTCAAGTCGGGACTGGAGATGAACAGAAAACTACTTTTCGGATGCTCAACAGACCAAGAAAATTTTAAATTAGTAGTGTTTAATTCAGACATTTTACAATAAATGGTCCTGTAAGCTATCGTGTTGAATTTTCTCTAAATATGACAATATGTCAAGAAAGTTGCACAATACGCCCAAAGGCAAATAGTAAAGAATCCAAGGAATAAATGAAGCAGCCGGATTACATTCTCATCTCAAGGTCAGGAGCTGATTTCCTCTTCAGCATATTTTCTGTCTTTGTGTTCTTTTCAGCGTCTAGTTCCTCAGTATCAACATCGTTGTCACCGTCAGGGTCCTTCAAACCCAAGTTTAAATTTAGGTCAGTTCCACCGCCATTTTTGCCAGAATCTCGGGCCTCATCTGACGCCTGAAATAGGACATGTAGGAAAGATCAATGACAAAGAAACGTGAAAATGTGTTTGTACAACGATTGACAAGAAAAAAGTCAAGCAGAAAAAAAAAGAGGAACAGGAGTCAAAAGGGAAAGAAAACATATAGCTCACTGAACTGGAGAAAAGATTCATAGTCAGCAAACTTCTAGTCATGATCTACATGGCTTGGAAAAATATCTAGTATTCACCCAAAAATGAGGGCAGATAATCAAATCGGATCTACTCCTACCTTAGGCTGAAAACAGGTTTAAAAACATTGGGACAAATGATTAATTTCCCCATAGAATACATTGACTAGAGGGAAGAAGTTTCAATAAGCTACCAAGCAATATTATGCATGAGATTATAACAATAATTTGTACAAACAACATCGCTTGTAAGGATAATTGTATTGACAATTTATATTTTATAGAGGTAACATAGCTATGTTTCAAACAATCTGATGCTTGGCCATGAAAACAATAACAACAACAGCAGACTAAAAACCAAATAACAAAGGTTGTCACAAACTGTAGAACAGCACTAGTTTGTATTAAAAAAAGTCTATTAACAATACGAATGCTAAGTAACATCTTACCTGAGATCCATCCATTGGTGTATCATTAATATTAGTTTTTCCATTAGATGGCTCAGTTTCAGTGGATGATGGTTCTCCATCATTTGCCTTATTTTCATCATCAGATTTGTCAGATTCTTGCCTTTCCTCTTCAACTACAGAAACCTGCCGGCCAGAATCAACAAATACACATAAGCAAGTGTTGAAGCAGATAGTGAACATTCTCAACGACAGTGAACTTATCAGGAAATTTCTGCACATGAACAAGTGAGCCCATAGAGTACTAGTGCTTTCAATGACAAACACTCGAATATAGTGAACTTAGTACTATTGGCGGCACTTAGGTACTACAATGATTTTAAGCATACAAAACAATGAAAAAGAGGTAAAAGCAAAAGACTGTTGTATGTTGTTAGCAGTAAGCCTGCAACTATACAAGTGAACACATCCAAGACTGAACCTGATGTAACATCTGTTCAGGAATTATGACTCATAAGCCCTTGGATTACTTGCTACTAAGTGAACAAACTACACCAATATGTACATGACAGCCAGACAGTTTCTAAAGATAAACTACTGTTCCAAGATATAAAACCGTTGCAGGCTGTTTAAGTAGAAAGAGACAGCAAACAGTTCCGCTGCTTTTCACTCAGTACAATTCACTAATTATAGAAGCTTTGCTATATTCGTGTTGGCAAAAATATAGCTTGATTGCCATCAGTTTTTTTGTCCCTAGGATTTCCTTTAGAATTTAGATTCATGCTGATGTGCTGTGCGTTTGCGCTAAAGTTGTTTCAATTGCCGAGTCTGCAACTTTTTTCTTGAGCTGCATGCCTCGGCCTGCTGGCTGCTGCCCGCATGGTAATTTACCTATGGAAGGTGCATGACCATATCATCTATCCATGGGGAATCTAGACCGTGATGGGAGAAGAGGGAGAGTGCATGATCAGGCTTATTCACCAATTATGCTATGAGCCTATGTACTCCACTAGTTTTTCCAGTGAGATAGACGAAATTTTAACTTGGTCATTACAAGGAAGGGATGAAAATTGAATGGACAAGATCATCGAAATAATTGCTCACTGCAGTTCTTCTAGACTTATATTATTTTCACTTGGTTCCATTACATGTATTTCTAAAGTTACATCGTATATATGATATTTTACACTGTAATTTATAGCATAATCTTCTAATCAAATGATTGTAAATTATTGTTTTGTAGTTGCACGGTCCTTTCCATGTGATCTGTAAGTCTATTGTAGTTTTCTTGATACTGTGATAGTTTGCTGCTGTGTTTCCGTTCAAGACTATCTGCTGCAGCAATTAAGTCTCACGCTCTTCGATGCATTGCATGCCCTTCATCGTACTGTAGTATAAAACAAAAAGCAACCGAAAAGGAATGATGTCGACAATAGTATAAATAGTCCCAAATATACTTGTGTCCTTGATGATGCAGCACATATCTGTTCAAATTGACTAAGAACAGTAGCTATCCTGTTTGGTAGCAGCCCACCAGAATGTTTAGTACACAATACACCAATCACCAACTAGTTCAAAATTACTATGCATAATCAGAAAATTCAAAGTACCAACTACTCGTAGTTTTGTAACCAGGAAAACCACAACTTATACGGTTAACAGACTCCTAATAAACAATTGTTTTCTTTGAGTAGCCAACGAATAGTTGGGGGCCAGATGTTCATAATCGTTTCAAACATACGAACCCTAATTATTTTTATACCCACAGTTACTTCCTTCAATTCCAAAGATCAACTAATATTTCAAGATCCAGAATTATCCGATCTGTAAGCGGTCAGGACCTACCGAAGCAAGTAAAGATCCAAACCGAACCCTTGATGGTCCAAGGAATATAACAGCAACCAAACCGTAGAATCAAATCAAGAATCCTCACCGGCACGTACCGCCGCCGTTTCGTGGCCTTCTCCTCCTCCGCTCCCGCCGCCGCGGACGACTGCTCTCCGTCTTCTCCGCCCCCGTTGGCGCCGTTCATTGGGGCCCACTTGAAGAGCACAAGATTATTCCCTCGGGATCCGGCGCCGGAGCCCGTCCCCGCGGAGGAAGAGGCCACCGCGGCGGCGGAGGCAGCGACGGGCACCCACTCCTTGCGCCACTTCCTGACGGGCCCCGTGAACGCCGTCGCGGGCCCGTAACGGGCCGAGGTGCGCCCGAGGCGCGCCCCCACGCCCTCCATGGCAAACTCGGAATTTCCTTGTGACGGCGGTGGGCGGCGGCGAGGCGGGTAAGGAGATCTGGCTCGGAAAGGGAACGTGGTTTGGATGCTTATTATGCTAAAGCGTCGCTGACGAGTGGGCCCGGTTTGCAGACACCGGGGTAATAAATCCGTGTACGTGTCCAGGACGGGGACTTGGGCAATTAGTGGGGGATTTCACCCGTTCGATTGATTATGGACGGTGCATATTTACAGCATCTTTGTCCGAGTGGCACAAGCCGACTAACCAGTTTGATCGGGTCCTAGTACATACCGATGCTAACGCTACAGCAATATTTATTAATATAAAACAAATAACCAAAAAATAAATATATTTGTTGACAATAAAGCATATAATAAGATAGATTCAAGATTCACACACAAAAGATGATGATGGCCCCAATGGTGAATTTTGCCACTAGAATTAATTATCCATGGGTATAATACTAAATTGTTGCGGTTATAATTGCGGAAATGAGTTAGTTTCCACCACCACAATAACATTGTGTGCTAATATAGTGGAGAAAACTTTATGACCGTAATGTGTAAAATAGTTAGTAATATTGAAGTAGACTCTATGACTAAAATCTTGTCTAAGTTTTAAGTAAATTAAGCACAATCTATAGTTTGAATAAGTAAATTAATCTCACATAAATTAATGATATATAAATAATTTACTCACTTTTTATTTCACTATTGAAATAGTGTCCGCAATAGGCAATCTGTTCCACTGACGCCAATTCATAACGATCCTATAATATGCTATTTAGAATCTTATCCATAGGAAATCATATGGAGAAAAACCCTTCATCATCAAGTCTGAAGGGGATGGGGTGGATCGTCCCCACCCTCTTAAAAACCCGCTTCAGTAGACCAAAGTCAAACCAGACCATAAAAATAAAGCCCAATAATTAGAGTACGTAAGTGAGATACGATAACCCAACAACTCTAGCAACCACACCTCAATCGTCCCCAGTCCCCACTCGATCAAGACCATAGCCAGTCCACGCAGCCACCATTCCTCCACTCGCCATCGTCCCCTTCCCCATTGCTACGAGTATAGATCGGCCTTCGGCGGCCATGAGCCACGAGCCGCCCACCTGCCGTCGGCCGCGAGCCACATGCCATCCGCATGGCTTCTACCCTTTCATCGCTAAGCTTCGATTGACGGGGACGGGGATGACGAATTTTAAGCCCCACGGGGACGCGGATGTAACCACCGACGAGAAATTCCCAGACAACGAAACAAACGTCCACCCTGCAAATTCATTATTCTAGAGCCCAACCAGAAGCTAGCAATGCAATGTTCTGAAGATGTTAGTTTTCTATCATATTTTACACGAGAAAACCGGTTTCACAACCATGTTTATGTCCTCCCACATTCTCAGGTGACGAACTTAAAACACCGGACTAATTTCACATGGTTGTTTCGTCTATGCTACTCTTCAAATTATGTTTATACACTCTGCACATTCAGAAAGTTCAGCGAAAGAATGTCAACTTTTGTTTCTTTCTGGAGCCTCCTTCACTATACAATTCATTCCGTTGCTTCAATTCACTGATTATTGCTCCCTCAGCAGCAAAACTTACCGCCACCTGCATTGCAAAGTCCTGCACGATATTAAAAAGTTTAATGCTAAGATACGGTTACAGCTTTCAGTTTTGTATATCAAGATTATGGTAAAAACACTGGGTTCTTCGAAGTCAACCAATCCCAACCCCCCTCAGTACTTAATTTCTTCCTCCCAGTGGTCTTTAAAAATAAAGCTAAATAGACCTCCATATGCCTGGATTCAATTGTTCCCTAGAGATGCACATGAACAGCATTAGAAAAAAAAAAGCAGAAAACATATTGGAGATGTAAACTTGCATTCATGCATAACCTAACCATACATTCTTTTTCTACTTATATCAAACTCAGCTCATGCCCAGGAACAATTAAAACTGGGCACAGTAATAAGTTATTACCAGGGACAACCAAAATTCAGAAATCACATCAACCAGTAAACATAACTAAATAAACCGCATGCACCACATTTTCCATCAGTAAAAGCAACAACAGAAATTGCAAATGCTGCATTTCCATCAGTAAATATATGACATATATAGTTTCCATTTTGCATAAACAGAAATGCAGATTTGCATATTTGGTAAGATGAAACAAGGGTGCAAATATTGTTATTAATAAGACAAGGGTGCAACCTCAAGTTGCACAAAGGCATAGTGCAACATGTTTATTTAAGCTGAAAATTGGTCCATTCAGGATTCATTCTGTCTGCATATTCAGTAATATGAATAAACTTCTGTCATACTAATATCAAGTAGCCACAAATTTTATTGTATTGGACCAGTAAATATGAATTGTATTAATGCAAGCCTTCTATCCTATCCGAGTAAGAATTCCTTTACTCTGCAGAAAAGTGCACTTGCACTGTAACAGTACTCATTCTTCAATTTATGCACCAAGTTAAATGAAATCTTTGTTATTTTGGTCATAATTGGGCATGGATACTCCATGCCAAACTTCTAAATCCGAATTCCTAGTCACCAAGAGTTATTTGTCAGTTTCATTCATTTTATCTGAATTGCAATTAAACAGCTGTTTGAAAACAGAACATGATACAGTGGTGTAATTTTGCCTGAATGGTACAACTGCTCTGGTAAGAAACTAACCTGGTTAGAAGGTATAAAGTTGTGACAAGTTGAGTCACAATCATATGCACAATTGATTTCTTTGTTAGGCCCTCTTTCAAAGTACCAAGCACCAACCAGCTCTGCAATTGTCTGAAACACCAATAACATGTAACCAAATGTCATCTATGTCTGCCTACAATATATTGCATCTGCACAGTTTTCCTGTAAATCATCATTACCTTATTATGTAACTTGGGGAAATTTGGTGCAAACCATAAGTCCTAAAGCTCACTCTGGCAATGTGCAAAACAAGAATTTATGAACATCCCTACCATCTGGTCGCCTTCGAATGGTTTCAGAGCTGCGAACATTGCACTCCTGAGTCCTGCAGACAGATTCAGGACTCTTAAGAATGTCATGAAGACATCAACCTAAATCCAGAATCTATCATATGTTTGCTCAATCAGATCCAAATCTTAATAATTTTAAAGTTTTAAATCTGATGCTGATTAATCTGGAGGATAATAACTTAGTGTGAATATTTCCTATATACAACAGACTTGCATCTGTTCTTTATATGTAAATTGCACAGATTAGTACTACCAAGAAAAAAAAACTATAACATAATCTGTTGACACTTGACACCAAAACAATCTAAAAGTAAAGTTACCATGGCATTTTCTTCTGGAAAGCAGCGTCATATGATTGTAGCAAAGCCTGAAAATAGAAATAACCAGCATTAAATGCTCCATTTGACCCAGCTGAACCAGAGAGAGCAAGAATTATTGTTACAATGGTATTAGCACAATGAAGTAAAGGCCACAATGAGTGATAAGAGTCATGCAAACTTGTGATGATACTACCATCAGATCAGTCCTTTGCTGCACTAATAATTATTAATGCCATATTAACTAACTTACAAGCTAGGATTGTCAAAAAAATCACTTGCAATTAGAAAGACAGCTAAAATTGATAACTAAATAATATATATACCAAATGATAATATTGAAATTATGAGAACTGATAAGGAAGTGCACATGGGATCATACCAAAGGACAGCTAAGATTCTATACTTCAGCAGAACTCAGTAAAATTCCATTGGCAATAAAAAGAACAGAATGCATCTTCCCTTTGTTTCCAAAAAGCAAAGATTTTCTAGTCAAGTCATTCAGTGAAAACAAATAACAGAATAAATTATCTAGAGTACAACAAAATTGAGACCAGGAATGAAGACTAATATTCAAAATTAACAGTTAAAATTAAAAATATGAATTAGTATTAATACAACACTTATGTACTGAACAAAGAACAAAAATATAAAAAATAATCATAAAAAAACTGTTACTATATTTCATACCAAAAACTAAGAGAGAACACAAATAAAGGAATAATATCCTTATGATAAGTTCAATATGAATTTTAACAGACCTTTTCATTGCAATGAACAGTGCTGAAAAACCATGCATCACTGTGTAAAGTTAAGGCAAAATATCATTCATCCTCAACGCTCATCATAGATAATTCCTTCTTCAACTTCTCTGCCATCTCATAATCCTCAGCCTTCTCATAGGCACAGACAAAGGCATGGTATACCTTGAAGCCAGCCTTGAATCCCTTACCAGCCATCTCTGCCTGGAGTCTCATTGCCACCTCCACCTCCCCTTGGTCACAAAATTCTCTTATCAGTATCTCGTAGCATCCCTGACTTGGTACAAACTCTTCCCTCCTCATCTCTTCCTTCAAAACACCTACTGCCTCCTTCACCCTCTTCTTCTGACACAGTACAATCATCACCTCCTCTACAACCTCTACCGCCATCTGGAACCCCCTCCTCCTCATGTCTGCACAAACAAGCATTGCTGCATCAATATCTCCCACCCTACAATGCCCTTTAATCAACCATTCAAATGTTGTACCGCTCGGGTCGATCACACCCATCTCCATATCCTTAAACATCTCCTCTGCCTTCCCTACCTCTCCAGCACCACAGTACCCGCTGATCATCGTGTTGTATGTGGCAACATCTGGTTGGATTCCTCCCTGAACCATCTCATCCCATAGTCCCCGCGCCTTCTGCATCTCCCTGCAATCACAATAGGCGGCCATACGAATGTTGTAGGTGCACACATTGTGCCTGCAGGAATATCTGTCCATTTCCTGGAGCACAATCTTGAAATCATTGCACTTCCCTTCACGGTAGAAAGCGAGGAGAAGGGAGTTGAAGGTATGAACAGTCGGCAGTAGCTGGCTGTTGATCCTTGAACTTGGGAGCGTGTATATTTCGTGGTACATGTCGAGGGCCGCAGCAGCGGAGGGGAGGGAGCGGAGGAGTGCAGCAGAGGTGGAGGGTAGGGGGCGGGCGCCAGCTGCAAGGATGCGACGGGCAATGGAGACTGTGGCGAGGGTGTTGTGGCAGGAGCGGAGGTAGGCAAGGAGGAGAAGGTCAAAGACGAAGGGCACAGAGGCAAAGCGGCGGTAGGTGGTGGCCAAGGCACTGAAGATTTGAGAATTGGGGTAGTGGCGGGCAGCGGATGAGAGGACGGAGAGGGCGGAGTGGCGGAGGCGGGAGATGGCCACAACATGGGCGGTGGAGACAAAGAGGAGGAGCGGGGGAGGGAAGCCAGAGGGGAGGAGGCGGCGGGTGGCAAAGAGGTGGAAGCTAAGGGCCACGTGGGGGCGGTGACGGAGCAGGAGGAGGACCGCTGCAACGGCGGAGACTGGGAGGGGATCAGGCATGGGGAGGGAGGAGAGGTGGGACCACTTGGACCTAGAGCGGTGGGAGGTGAGCGTGGTGGCAGCGGCAGTGGCGTAAGAGTGGTTGGTGTCAATGAAGAACGGGGAGGAGGGGTCGACAGTGGGATCTCCACCCGAGGCGGCAGCGACGGCACGGACGGGAGCGTGCATCGGGAAGGAAGAGCTCCCGAAATTCTTTACTCCCTCCATAAGAAATTCTATTATTTGAATCTTTTCCCACACTAAGAATTTCTAGCACTATTTACAGTACTACTTGTCCCATCTATCACTTCTCATTCTAATTTCTTTCCATCTTATCCTCACCTATCCTCCAACACTTATTCATTCCTTATTTATTGAGAACAATAAAATCTTTTCTTCTTAACCTCAATCTTTGGTAACAACCTAGAAATGCTCATATCATGGGATCAGATCGAGCCATACCAAATTTTAATTCAGATGGCAGAGTGCTCAGCTGCCAAGGTGAGCAATATTATTATTATTCCCTCACAATAATATCTCCAGATGCTTCTGAAACTTGAAAAAAGATACTCCTGCCAAGAAATGGAAATGCCTTGGAGAGCTTCTGCCAAGAAAAAAAATGTTAAAACTGTGCAACAGTAACTTAAAAAACAAGAGCTTTATTTGATGAAAGGCAGATACATCCAGCACCAACAGTCTATCAAGGCCAAGATATGTAGCACCATTTACTAATTACATCTACACAATTTGTGGTTCCATGTTGTTTCCAATAAAAAGTATTCAGATTGTGCTTAAATATATATGCCTATTGAGCTACAATTAGCAACAAAATTCAAAATTATTGCTGTAGTTATGCGCAAGGTAATTAACATGAAGTAGGACGTTCTGAGGAAAACTAACAAAGTACATTGCAGGCAGAAGTATATTAGAGGAGATACTTAACTTTGGTTCTGGGTATTTCATAAACAATGTTAACTCGATTACGTGGTATATGAAGGAAAAAAATACAATGCTAATTCATTCGGATCAACCATGTTTGAATAATCAGCCAATTGAGCCGGTTGTATCAGCAACAGTCAATAGAAAATTTGAGAAAAATAGTAAACAGCCTGTCGTTTTATATAAAATGTGATGGAAACATGAAAAAAAATCACTTAACTAAATTTAGATTGCAGAAACCAAGGCAGCATACATGACACAAGCTTCATGCATATGGGATTTTTTTGGGTCGCATCTTATATCCCCGAGAGCAAAAGAGCCATCCCATGAAAAAATTGAGCGCAAGAAATCTCTTACCTGCACCTCGATTTGGATGGCGTGCTCCTCTATGTATGACTTGAACGCATCAATCAGGCCAGACGAGTCGAGCCTTCAGCAGATGAGGTGGAGCGGAGCGCATTGGACATGAGGCCACCTCGATTGCCGCAGGATCTGAAGCGGGGTTGGGGGGGGGGGGGGGGCGGGGGAGCAGCGGCCAACGGCTTCCTGGCCGGCGCGGAGGCCTCAGCTTCCTCTCCTCGCAGCCACCGCGTCGGCCTCGCCTCGACTCACCTCGTCGCCGGCCCGGATCGAGGCGCCGCCGGGGAGACAGAGGAGAACAGAAAGGCGGGGACACCGGGGAGAGAGAGGGGAGAGGAGAGAGACGGCGCCGAAAGGTGACCGGTGGGCGGAGTGAGAGAGGGGCGCCGCCGGTGAGGGAGGATGACGGGTCCAGATAGGGAGAAGGTGGGGTTGAGAAGGAAGGCAGAGAGAGCATGGAGGGGAAAGGCGGAGGGAGCGAGAGCAGACTTAGGAGGAGCGTAAGGATGTGTGTGAGAGGCAAATAGAAGTCAGGTTGAAGATTGGGAAGCTGTTGCTAATTTCAGTGCTAATTGTTGGACTGATCCAACTAACAACATGGGACGTTAGATCGCCATCCAACAGACATAAAACATTTGTATACACTTTCCTAGGTGGATTTAGAAAATAACCATTTGGTATTTTTTATATTAGTATAGATTTGGGTTTGGCTCTTTTCTAGCTAAAATTTGCACAAGTGTAAAAACTCAAAATGTGTCTCTTTATAGTACACCACACTAGTGATGGGTAGGACTAGTATAGATGAAATCTGACCATTTATCTATATGGGTATTTTTAGAAATTAATTGCGTGATATCCACACGTTGCGGTTGAAATTCTGTTCGCGTCGGATCCCGGCACAAGCACATCAATGCCTAAGATGTCTGCTTAGCTTTAGTGCAGGCCGATCGGCTTCTCTCTGTGGCTTGAGGTACGCGCGTCAGGAGTTGTGGGTTTGGTCGGGTCCGGTGCGACGATACGGATGCAGGTGTGCCAGTCAATTTAACCTTACAATTGATAAGTAGGTAGGGTAAACGGGTCAGTCGGACGATGAGCCGATACAAATGCTCGCTGTCGGCTAACTGCCGATAGGATCGAGTTAGTCATCGGCCACGTCCGGATAGCTCTTGCTATCAGCTGATAGCCGATAGAAATCAGGGCGCCCTTTCATCGGCTAGGGTAGCTGATGAGGGCGTGGGCAAGTGTTGACGAGAGATATGACGACTTCGGACGTAGCGAAAGCGAGGCCCTGATCTATCGACCGCAGAGCCGATGGAGGCACAGGATGGGGATAGTAGCACGAGGCCTGTCGCCCGCTGTGACGACGCCACTGGCACCGAATCTCGAAGATTGGACTTAACCGAGACAGTACAAGAACGGGACTAAAGGTGACAAGATGGTAGACGCTGGATTGGACGTGCTGAAGGAAGGGCGAAGCAAACTCATCGGCTAGCTGAACCGATGAGAGGACGTCTCTCTGAAGACAGGCGTGTATTGGCTGGAAAGCCGACGCGCTTGGCGTGGCGCTCAAGGAAAAGTCTCTGAAGACCTAACGCGTATTGGTCGAAGAGCCGATATGCCGAGCATGACGCTCCACGTATAGATAACTCATCGGCTAGCACTCCGATGAAACATCGTACATAGACCTATAGGCCTAAAACTCATCCCACCATCGGCTGTTTCGTAGGTCGAACCTAACCGATGTAGCACGAGACCAATGACGACGGAGAGAGCTTGATAGACCGATAGATATTATACGGACGTGATGCGATACATCCTATCGCCCTAAGAGATCGAATCTAACCAATGCAGCCTTAGACAGAACGAGATATTGGTGAGACTTACCTCTTCGCCGGAGATTAACCTAACTGATGCAGCCCCGTGTCGAGAGCTAGACCCTGTCGATAGAAACCTAGATAAACTAGAGGTGCCGATGCGCCGAGGTTGTATTAATCGAAATATCTCTTTTACATGTCTCTAGGGGTTTATATTTATATTTGGGTTTACAGAGTCTGACGTATTTTCAATAACCATTGGACGTTACTTAGAAGTTAACTAACTCTTTCTATTCATGTAAAATAAAATTTATAAAAAATAAAATTCTCTATCGTGGGTTTCACGGCTCCTTCGCAAATTCGGTCATAGTTTTCTATTTTGAGACCAAGTCTTTTATTGCTTTAATCCGATCGGCTTCTTTCCTATAGCGATTGAACACCTCTTCAGTCGATCGGTTTTTTCCAATCCATCATCGGATTGTCTAAATTTTGGTGTTAACAAATTCTTAAAGTGACTACAATGATGTTCTGTTGCATAAATTTTTTAATGTTATGGATGATGCAATGATACATATATAGTGCATACTTTTCCTGGGTAGACAAAGGGAATTAATATAGCAAAATTGTATAAGAAGACAATTGTCCAAGCACAGCATTGCACACCGTATTAGTATTTAGTAGTACTGTAGGAACACATCTGAAGAAGGTATATAAAAAAAAAGAACACAGCAGAGCAGTACAAACATTTCCAGAGGATGTCAATGAATAGTTGGAGTATTGGAGAAAGTAAGAAGAGACTATATGCACTTCTATGTTTCGTTATACCACATTTAGAGCAAATATTACTGTAATAAAATATACAGTGCACTAAATTGTATGAATAAGACTGATCAGACCAAATCAAATTGTTCGTTTGTTGGCTAACTCATGTATAATCATGCCTGCAAGTGCCAAGAATATTGATAGATTTACAAACATCTGTAGGAAAAAACTGGAACCATTAGTAGGAGTACATCACTACCTTTTGCCTTCCAGTATATAGTTGAAAACAGAAATCTCTCGAAGAAGTAGATTATAAATCAGTTCAGAAAATAAGGACGATAGCTTACATGAGATACCATAATGCCGAGCATGAGGCTGGGAACCTTTTGTTCACTGCTTTAGCCAATCCACGAAAACTAAAGATAACCATTCTTAGAGATTGGACACAGAAACAGAAGTCTATTACTCTCCTGAAAATTTAAGATAAACACTCACCTTGATCATGCTTGTGTCGACATGAAAACCATTCTTCACTTTTGAGAGCTACGTGACCTGCATAGAGGGAATACAAACTACCGAAACAGTTCGTTTATTTTTACTCAATATGGCTGAAAACAAATATATGAACGTAAAGAATGTAAGAGAATAAAACTGAATAAATAGTTAAATTTGTTAAATGGGAATAATTATTAAGACTAGTAATAAATTCATGAATCTGACTATCTGAGTACGGTGACTTGGATGAAAAAACCAGGAACCCAGCAGGAAAGGCAGAACTACAAATCAGCAAGTGAAACAAAAGTAGGAACCACGACGAAGCACCTAGTAGAAGGGCGCTGGCATGCTTGCCCACAGCAGTAGGCACACGTGACGTTCATCCAAGAGGAGCAGAGCATGGATGCGTCTTCATCCTGAGCAGTGATAGCAATGGAGGAGGGGAACGATATCCCACTGCTGAGATAGGGAGCTAGCTGTGACCTCTGAGCTGCAGTTCTTAGTGAAAGAGGAGAGGGTATAGGAAATGGATCAATTAGAAAGGATGAGAAGATGGGCTGCGGTTTCAGGCTGGGGGAGTCGAGGAGCCAGGAGGGAGCGAGGTCTTGCCGTCTTGGAACGTTTAGGTTTCAGGTTGGAACGCGAGGAGCTACTTGGAGACAGGACGACTGATCGGTTACTGGAGCATGGATGACTTGGTGGGCTGGGCTAGGATGGGCTGCACTGGCCTTAAGATCAAACGATCGCGCTAAGGATTTTTGCAAGCAAATCTACGACGCTAGCGATCGATCCAACGGGTACAGTTCTTTGGATGACGTCGCTCATTCCTAGAGCTGCTTTTATAGCCATAATTGAAGAAATTACCCACCATGACTCTAAGGGCCATTTGGAAGTGGCGATTTTTTCTGACACACAAGCTGTATAATTAATTAAATATTAGCTATTAAAAATTTAAAATTAGATTTATTTGACACTTTAAAATAACTTCTATGTAAATTTTTTTACATATAAAATACACAGTTTAACGATTTAAACGTAGAAGTATCCAGCCAGACACACACAAGAACGGTGCTTAAGGTAGTAAAGTCTATGTTCAATTGGTATTTTCTTATCGTGTCATTCTTTGTTGCTGCGAGGGGCAACCGCCGGCCGTCCGCCCAGCACGAGAAAGCGCAGCCACCTTCAGTCACGCGCGTGGAGGAGCTAGTCCCACAGCCGCCCTTTCCACCGCGAGATCGTCGACAGTCTGCTGCCCATGCCGTCGCACCCTTCCCATCCCATCTGCGTGGAGCCCGGTGTTGTCATTCATGTCGCTAGGGTCCCGTGGGAAGAGAGGGTGAAGGACGGTCCTCAGTCAGGCCAGACCGATGGTCCCACCTCGGTTAGGATGGTCCTGACAGTGTGGCATAAGATTTTCTAAAGAGAAAAGATAAGAAATGTCATCTACGCGCAAACAACATATTTCATTCGTATTTATGTCGAGCAGATTTCGTTCGTATTTTGCTATTGACATAAGTTTTAGAAAATGTTACACACCAACTAGTTTAAAAAATACTATCGACTTAGTGTTGCATCAATTACATTCCATCAACCCAACCCAAAATTTTCTAAATGCTAAAATGCCCTCGCTTAAAAAGAGCTCTTCCTCTTCATATATGGCTGCATCGACTATGCAAGAGAGAAGACAAGCTAATGTCGGAGAAGCTTGAGATCACCACTTCATTCAACAATGTCGGGCCCGAATCTACCCGTCACCACCATGCCCGAGGTGGCCGTGCCAAGATCCTCCCATAGCTACCGCACTCAACGATGCCTTGCCTCGAATCAGGTTTACAAATTCCAAACGAAATATCTTAAATTTCGAGTCTATCACTGGTACCAATAGATAGCGGCCACCGATCGAAAATTTCAGCCAAATAAATAAAAATAATTGATGATAGCCACAGAAAAATCTTATCATTTTCTTCTCCAATCGCTATCCATTCCCACACATTTGCCTTGTCCTGCTCTCAACACCACCGCCGCTATACACATCCTCCCCACTAGCCATAAAGACCATCGCATCCTAGCTCCCCTAACATTGTTGCCTCTAGTCATCACCGTGGCAATGTACCTCCTCTCTACAAGTCACGAAGGCTGCTATATCTTGGCTCTCTCAACATGGCTGTCTCTAGATGCCACACACCTCCTTCCTATCGACTACAAAGGCCTTCAAGATTCCAAATCCATCAGATAAGGTCTTCTCTCCATTTGTTTTCATCAATTTCACCTCTACTTTTAATGTATTGAATTTTATTCTCTCTTTCTCTCTTCCAGCCTACAAAATAGGCGCTTAGGCCATAGAAGAAGAAGATGAAACTCCTGCCTATGTTGGAAGGGAGAGGGTACAGAGGGGTCATGACATCAACGATACTATAGAGATACTAGCAATTGTGGAGGTCCAATACAACAATAGCATTGATAGAGGGTGTGAAAGGAGAAAAGGGGTAGAAGAAGAGTAGATGCTAGGCATCGGGCCAGGGATGGCAAAAGGATAGGGGAATTGAGATAAAAAAAAATTTATGGCTTAATCCTTAATCCTAATTCCAAATGCTATTAGCATTGGTTTAGGCTGCTAATGGATTGTCAAATCTTCTTTTTGTCATCTAACATTCTATCGGAGAAATTGATCGTGTTTCAAGAATTTCAGCTGCAATTTTCAAATTTAAATTTAAATTTTGTTTGGAAATTTTGAAATAATTCTGAAATTTATGAAAACTTGAGATTTCGATACCCTCAAAAGAAAATGGCAAAACTGGTACATTGAACAAAAGAAAATGGCAAAACTGGTACATTGAACCCTGCCCCGGATATGTCAGAGGACCGCGACATCGAGATAGCTGCTACGCCGTGGACATAGAGAAATTGGATCAAGTACAGGATTTGGGGATCTTGACTAGGTTGACTGAGTGGTAAAATGGTCTTTTGTCAATGCTTAAGGGAGGGCTGATAACGGGTAATTGACGGAAATGTTATTTCTTATACAAATTAATTTGTAAGGTGGTATGTCCTAAAATGTGCATTGATGGTAAAACGTAGATTCTACTGTATTTCTTAGAATTTATCTTTTCAAAAATCGGAAGACACGTTAAACTTACGTGGTTTGTATTGTATCTTTGCCATGCAAAATCGTTCTGACCGAGGACTTTCCAGAGCATGATCTCAATTTGTTCACAGATAAAATAGCAGCATATGTACATGCTACGTATATGTTACTGGCACTATAGTAAATGTTCTGATGTGCTGATTAATAAACTAATTTGTTGTCAAAATGCTGCATTGGGAGGGAGTTGAACTCCTGACCTCAGGCATAACACCCCGTGCCAACCAATTGCACAAGTGCCTTGGTGTTACTAGGCGCAAATAATTTTACTTATGATTTTTTGCCAACCAAACTGTCTTCACCGCTATGAATATTAGTATTACACTGTCAACTACTAATTTTTTTAACTATGATAATCATGGTATGTTGCTGGTTTCTTGCTGTGCAAAACCAATAATAGTTTATTACTGCCATAACTATACACACTTATGCTCCTTTTGGCATGCTTACTTTTCTTATTTTTCATCATAATATAGACTTAAAAGAATATCATACAGAAATCGGAATTTGTCTATGATTTAGTATGTAATTAAACTATAACCCAATAAAATCTTCCCTAACCAGGCATAACATCTCTATGCAAATGTTCGTGCAAATTTTCTTCTACATTGAAGAGCTATATGTATTAACTGCTTTGATATCTACCTAGGTGTGAAAATTGCCAGTACTTGACAAAATTACTAATGAGAAAAACCATTGGTCCTCAAAGATGGAAAAAGGAGTCTGTCGAATCTGAAGAAACAATATCGGAAGTTTATCACTGAACTTTAATTGCAGTTTCGATTGAAGATCAACATGACATGTGTAAGTACAATGTTCATTAAATATGTGCACATCACCAAAATTAAGTCAAACACCAAAAGGTGAAAATACTAATCCCCTTATGCAATTGATGTGATATTAAGCATTCCAGCATCGGAGACATGTCACCTTTCCAAATCACAAGTCTGACATCCTTCCATTGTATAATCTGCATATTGAAGCACAAGGAAACAATTCAACTATATGCCATAATACACCGTATAACTGTTCACGCCGAAACCTGGCGCGAGCACGCTAACACCGTGCTCGCGCCTAGGAGGTCTACTTAGCTCTAGTGTAGCCCGGTCGGCTTCTCTCTATGGTTTGAAGTACGTGCACCGGGGCTGTTGGTTTCACGTTGGCTCCGGTGCGACGGTGCGGGTGTGGGCGCGCCAGTCAATTTGACTCTGCAATTGACAAGGAGGTGAGACGAACGGGTCAGTCGGACGACAGCCCGATACGAGCCCTCGCTATCGGCTGGCTGCCGTTAGGATCGAGTCATCAGCCACGTTCGGATGGCTCCTGCTATCGGTTGGTCACCGATAGGAATCATGGAGCCCTTCTATCGGCTGGGGATCCGATGTAGGCATATGTGGATGAAGGATCCGATGGCTCCGAATACAGCGAACGTGAGGTCCTGATCCATCAGCTCTAACCGATGGAGACACCGGAGTGTACTCAGAGAATAGCAAGGTGTGCGGGATCTCTCGACGAAAGCTGTGACGGTCGTTCATCGGCTAGAAAGCCGATGAAGGCATACGCAACCTGGCAAGGATTCACATAAATAGGACTGGCTGCAAAGCCGATACTGCTCCGGAGATGGCAGCATGAAACTCATCACCCGCCGTGACGACGCCACTAGCACCGAATCTTAAAGATCGGACCTAACCGAGACAGTAAGAACGAGGCCAACGGTAATATAACAGTGGACGCCGGATCGGTTGTGCTGAAGTAAGGACAAAGTGAACCCATCGGCTAGCTGAGCCGATGAGTGGATATCTCTCTGAAGATAGGCGCACATTGGCTGGAAAGCCGATGCGCTTGGTGTGAAGCTCAAAGAAAAGTCTCTGAAGACTTGGTGCGTATCGACCGAAGAGCCGATGCGTTGGGCATAACGCTCAATGTATAGATAACTCATCGGCTAACACTCTGATGAAACACCGTACAGAGACCTATAGGCCTAAAGTTCATTCTACCATCAGCAGCCTCGTAGGTCGAACCTAACCGATGCAGCACGAGACCGACGATGGCGGAGAGAGCTTGATAGACCGATAGACCCTGCACGAACGTGATGCGATACATCCTATCGGCCTAAGAGGTCAAACCTAACCGATACAGCCTTAGACAGAACGAGATATATCGAGATAGTGGCGGGACTTACCCCTTCGTCGGAGATCGGACTTAATTGATGCGGCCCCACGTCGAGAGCTAGACCCCGCCAATAAAAACCTAGATAAACTAGATAGCGATGCGCTGAGGTTATATTGATCGAAGGATCGAAGATGATTACATATATTTTTAGGGGGTCTATATTTATACCCTGGGTTTACAGAGTCCGACGCATTTACAACAACCATCGGACGTTATTTCCTAACAAAGATAAAGAAAAATATCTCTAATAAAGTTAACTAACTAACTAAATCTTTCTATCCATAAGATAGGATATAATACCCTACCGTAAACCACAGCTCCTGCTCAAACTCGGTCAAGATAATCTTCTATTCTGGGACCGAGTCTTTGCTTGCCTCAATCCGATCGGCTTTTTCCCTGTAGCAATCGAACACCTCTACGTCTCAGTCGATAGTCTTTCCAATCTATTGCTGGGCTTTCCAAATTTTGAATAACTGAAGAAAAATACTCTTACAGGAATATATCGCTAGCCATTAAGGACAAAACAGGGTAGACATCAGCATTTCTTTTCCAACATCCAGAACATCAAAGTTCTCTTTATAGTTAAAAGTGTGGTATAGGATGTTCTATAAGTATCCAATTCAAATTGATGTACATGTGCATATGTATTTTGTGAAGTAAATTGAACGAAGACAAGCCCTCTACAACTTTTACCAAAAGTGCATGTCCTGGAGAGCTAGATATCTGCTTACTTTTTTTTAGAAAGGATAGAACTATGCTCACTTTTAACCACATATTCATTAGATTGTATAAATGTGGGAAGCTCATGCCTCCTGACAATTTTCTCATACTCTTTACAACAATTGTCTAAGCATAGACAAAATTCCTTTATATTTTCTCCAACATTTAGTCCAATGGTACAAAATAAAACCTAAGAAACTCTAACTTTTTCATACCCCTAGTAACATACGTGTGTATTGTAATGGTCCCACAAATTTTTTAAAGATCACCGAAAACGCCTTTGAAGCCATCTAGGCATGTCGAGATGCCAAGAGTAACAAAAGATGCTTAACACTTGAAGCACTAAGTAAAGTCTCTTGGTGGATGTATACTTGACTACTAGAGATTCAAAAAGCACTAAGCTTGAGAAATGATGAAGGAATTTAGCACAAATGGGCTCTTAGACTTGCACAAGGTTGCACCAGCTAAAATGGGTTCTAAAAGACACCATGGGGTCCAAGAGATTAGGTATTTATAAGTAGAACTAAGTGAACTAGCCATTTATGACTGTTATTAAAAAAACAATTGAAATTGTATAGAGTCGGTTAGTCTGGTACCACGTCGGACTCTTTGGCTCTTTACACTTTTGCAATAGTCACTGACCAAATAGTTGTTATGCCATAAAGAATGGGACAATTTGATTCAAATCGTATTGTCTATTGCACATTGTTTGACACCTCTACTGAACAAACTAACCATCACACTTTGTCTGACCATTACTAGACAAGGCATAAGCTGAATTGTCTGATACTGCTCTAGACTATCTAGCTTAAATTGATCATAATAGGATCAAACTATGTAGGTGAAGTGGGAACTAGGGGCCCATCTTGGTGGCCATGGAGCAAACAGGTGGTGCTTAAGGCATAGTGCACTTTAGGGTATAGAGGTGAAAATAATCATAATACGGCATCAGTTGCCTCGAGCTGGTGCCCCGGGCTAGCCGGCGCAAGCTAGTTGCTTGAACTAGATGGCTTGAGTTGGCTAGCCTCGAGCTGACAGACCGATGGTGGCTGGCTTAGGCTAGCTAGCTCAGGACAACCGATTTAAGTCAGCTGTCCTAGGAGGATGTCCCTAGGATGGCAATCTTGAGCTTGTACGCCCCCCTTGTTGGATGAATGCGAGAGGGCTTAGGACTAGGATGCTCCTAACTACCCCAATCATCATATTCAATACAATAGGATGGGACACCTCGCTAGGACTGGCGCTTGTGCGCTTGCTCTAGTTAGAATGATAAGATGAATATTTACTCTAGTGATAGGTGACATGGGACAAGATGCATTATGTCCCTGTCGCGCCTGAAAGTGTGCACTATTTCCACACGCTTAGTGTATGAATCCCTATCCCAGGAAGGTAGGACACACAATACAAAGTTGCTATTACAAACCATACTAGTGGGAACGTAAATAAATAACTTTATTATATGAGCAGTAATAGGCCCTTACATTCAAACATAAACAAAAAGATAGTGGAAGACTATAGAAGAAGCGATAACATGTACTTGACGGTGGCATGAGCTAGCAGAGCATCTATCTTCTAAATTTTTATGTGAGCAAGGGTGAGTAGAAATGCATAATAATGCATAGGGGAAACAAATAAATGGTGTAATAGGGTTTATTTTGTGTAAAGCTATAGTTGCAATACTTTAAAGCACATTTTTAAACATATTCTAGAATCTAAGTCAATATTTTAATGTTACTAGGTTGTTCCACAAGATTATACCAATAGGATCCATCCCCCAAATTTTAGAAAGCGGAGACCAGCTTGAAGTGACATCGCTCAGCTTGGTCACGGATACTTTACTCTGATCAGAGGTGTACACTTTATCCATAAGGCATGATCTTAACAACATGTTAGCTATGCATCACAATATCCGAGAGAGTCCCAAAACAAGTTCTAATTTTCACAATGAAAACATCATTTCTCTCATCCAATATCCATTCATGTTTTAGTTGTTACCAATTTATCCAATAGCAAAAAACCACTATGTTGATTCTAAGAAAAGCTAAGCATGAGCTTAAAGGAATGAGTTATTTCATCATATAGAGTATATAACTAGTTGTTTTGTTTGCCTATGGTTCACAAGGATGATATGGGTAGCAATATCAAAATCATGGCTATAACACAAAGCATTGGATAATAACTAGTAAATGAATTACAAGGAACAATACAATATAATTTATAAAAGCAATGCAATAGTAGTAAAATAATATAATATTTGCAATAATAGAATTCAACATGCCTTGCTTGCTCACAACGACTTTTGGATTAGTGGCGACGATCAACAAATCTTCCATAACGATGACGTCTACACAACAAAAGAGAACAAACATGGGCTATAAAGAAAATCACACAAACATGGGCTACAAACCACATAAATGGGTTCTTTACATTTTTATAAAAAAATAAAGACTTGAGCGGGTTAATTCGAAGTTCAAAGGACTATGACCGTTTGAAATGTATACGTTGTTAAAATGTAAATTTACATTTTATGGAATTATTTTTATTTATGAAAGTCATATATTGCATCAATAGAGAAAGGAGGTGTTGACAAGTGGGTCCAATTATTAGTCACATAGGAGGCCTTTAGGTGGGCCCTAGAGGTGCCATGCGGGCTGTGCACATGAGCGGCCACATTGGCATGACTGGCATGGGCAACGCATGGGCCTCGATGGTCACTGCTGGCAACCATCGACGTGGCAGCAATGTCTCAGGAGCGGCTATGAGAGGAGACGAGACCACAGAGGTCCTCACCACGGTGGCATGGTGACGAGGAGGTGGTGAAGGATAACGGCGGTGAAGTTGACGATAGTAAGAGTGAGAGGAGGCCAAGGCAAGCTAGCGGGAAGGTCGACGATAGAAAGAGAAGAGGTAGGCTAGGCCGTCGAGGGAGGAAGGAGGATAGGGTGGGCCAAAAACGCCCAAGAGGAGGGCGGATATTTTCTTTTAGTTTTTATTTTATAAAAAACTCTGATAATTATTTTTGTTGCTTTAAAATTATTTATAGGGCTTTGAAAATTCAAGTAAAAATTATTTAAGCATTTTGAGGCATGGGAAATTTATTAAAAATATCCACAAGCCAATTTGAGTTTAATATTGGTGACTTTTAATGGTAGAAGGCTCTTTTTTGACTTTTAAAATTTCTATAAAATGCATTAAACAACAGATTATAAATCTAGGTAATTTTAGGGCATTACAAACCTACCCCTTATAGAAAATTTTATCCTCGAGATTCGAAAGCACTAGCAAAGAGATCGGGTTAGGTAGACTTTAGCTCATCTTCACGTTCTTAGGTTGCTTCCTCTTCAGAGTGGTTGCCCCACTGGAGTTTGCAGAAGCAGCTTACTTGACTTCATGGACTTCGTGTATGCCTCTTAGAGATATCTAGAATTTTGATGGGCTTCTCTACATAAATCAGATCTTATTGAATCTCAATCTGCTTTGGTCTGCTTGCTCAGTTGGAACTTGAAGACACTTCTTGAGTTGAGATGTGAAACACATGATGCACTCCACCAACGATGTGGGCAGTTCCAATTGATAGACAACTTCTTCTCTTATGCACAAAATTTTGTATGGTACCACATAGCGTGGTGCCAATTTTCTCTTGATATTAAAAGGTCTGACTCCTCTAAGCGGTGTGACCCTTAGGTATACACAATCTCCTTCAAAAGTCATGTCCCTACGATGGGTGTCTGCATAGCTTTTCTGACGTAATTGAGAAACTTTCAAATTCTCATAAATGATCTTGACTTTCTTCTCTGCTTCTTTTAGAATATCAGTTCTATAGATTTGTCATTCCCTAGTCTGATCCCAAAGGAGTGGGGTTCTACATTTACAACCATAAATGGCTTAAATGGGTGCCATTTAGAAACTTGCTTGGTAGCTATTATTGTAAGAAAACTCTGCATAAAGAAGAACCTTGTCCCAACTTTTGCCTAAGTCTAGGGCACATGCTCTAAGCATACCTTCAAGGATCTGGCTGACTTGTTTTGGTTGACCATCTATCTACGGGTGACTAGCAATACTAAAGTTCAAACATTCTCCCATTTCTTCTTGTAGTTTTTGCCAAAACTTGGAAGTAAACTAGCTTCCTTTGTCAAACACAATCTTCTTTGGTATGCCTTGCATGCAAATGATTCTAGTAAAGTACAACTCTACTGCTTGCTACTAGTATAGGTGGTCTTGATTGCGACAAAGTAAGCCACTTTGATTAAGTGGTCAACTACAACCCAGATAGAGTTGTAACCACCTTGAGTTCTTAGCAGACCTATGATGAAATCCATACCAAATTCTTCCCATTTCTATTCTAGAATCTTCAGGGGTTGTAACAATCCTGCCTGTCTTTGATGTTCTGCTTTGACACGCTGGCATACATCACAGATTGCCACTAATTCAGCTATATTTCTTTTCATACCAAACCATTAGTATTTTTCTTTCATGTCTTGGTACATCGTTGTACTGCTGGGATAGATCGAGTATCAGCTTTCATGAGCTTCTTGCATAATGAGTTTCTTGAGCTTTGGATTATTGGGACATAGATACACTCACCTTGCCAAATAGTTCCTTGCTCATCTTTGAAAAATCTAACTGCTTTATCTCTTCTCATGTTTTTCTTGATTTCTTTGATATCATCATCATCTTTTTGAGCTTCTGTCACTTGATCTAGGAGTAAAGGCCTTGCTTCAAGAGTTGTGAAATAGCCATAGCTGACTATACCCAAATTAACTCTTCCAATTGCTTGCATAAGTCAAGAGGGCAGTATTCATGGGCAACAGAATTGCAATAACTCTTTCTACTCAAAGCATCGGCCACTACGTTAGCTTTGTTGAGGTGGTAGTGAATTCCCACATCTTTAATTAGTTCCAACCATCTTCTCTATTGGAGGTTCAAATCTGGATGGGTAAAGATGTATTTCAAACTTTTATGGTTGGTGCATACCTTACAATGGTTACCGATGAGATAATGCCGCCATATCTTCAAAGCATGAACCACTGCAACTAGTTCCAAGTCATATGTGGGGTAGTTATTCTCATGTGGCCAAAGTTGACAGGAAGCATAAGACACGACTTGCCCTTCTTGCATAAGAACACATCCCAACCTTTGACGAGATGTGTCACAATACACATGGAAAACATTGTGGATATCTAGAGCTGATACTAATTTCTTTTTGAGCAGTTGAAATGCCTTTGCACACTGTAGGGTCCATATGAACTTCTCATCCTTCTTTAAAGGTTGAGTCATAGGTGTCACTATTTTGGAGAAATTTTCAATGAATCTATGGCAGTAGCCTACAAGTCTAAGGAAATTATGAACTTGAGTCACCGACTTGGGTGGGCTCCACTTCGTAACTACTTCAACATTGGTTGGGTCTACTAAAACTCCTTGTGTCGAAATGATGTGGGTAAGAAACTTCACTTCTAAAAGCCAAAAGTCACATGTACTAAACTTGGCATAGAGTTGATGTTCTCGGAGCTTTTCTAGAACCAAATGAAGATGTTATTCATGCTCTTCCTCTGTCTTGGAGTAGATAAGAGTAGCGTCGATGAATACTACACATAATGTATCCATGTATTCCATGAACACCTTGTTCATGAAATTTATAAAGAAAGCCAGAGCATTGAATTACATGACTATGAATTCACACAACCCATATCTTGTCATAAAAGTTGTCTTAGGATCAACGCTTCTAAGCTTGCTTTGGTCAAAATGATAGCATGGATATCTACCCTAACAATAGATGACATGGGACAAGACGCATACTACCCCCATCATCACTAGGCGTCTGGGCTATAGTTGTACTATCTTGTAGCCTAGCTTTTCACCTAACTCCATAAAGGAGCTAGCTGATGGGCCCGTTGTAGCTGGTAGTAGTAGGAGGAAGGCGTTGCTTAGGCAATATGTGTTGAAACTTTGATGGTAATTATACTAGCAAAACCTAACCCCTATTTATTGAGGCCCATAGGTCCCCACATTGTACGCCCCCTTATTTTATCGGTCTATGAGGTGCATGACTGAGACACGGAGAGGGAAAGTTGGAAAGTAACCACTATAGCACTTCTCAACATGTAGACACAGAATTAACTCATAAAAATGATTGTTGGAGGCTTTGCAGATTCAGGACGTGAAGAAGATACTTACAAGGTAAGTTTGACATAGTTTATTACTCATATGCAACAACACTAGATTTTATATAGCTTAAATCCCTTTTAGCTATGCCTTTTTCCAAACATTTTCACATTTTTGTTTATGGCAAGCACAATGTCCTTTTGATTTGGCTTCATTTGATGAAATAAAATCTGATGCTCAACACAAGAAGATTGTTCTATTATTGTATTACAGTGGTCTCTTGCCAATTATAAATAATGTGGATATAGCATTCACGTCCCCTAAGATAAGTCAAATGAGAATATCTGGAAATAAATCTAATAGGTAATTATTTGCAACCATTAGACACGTAAGGCCATGAGATATGCTGCGAAGTTATTTCCAACTACAATATCAATAGGGAAATCTTGGGACATAGTATGAACATATTGGTTATATTCAAATAATATTATATGTGGCAGAGCAATAACTGTGTGTCTGGTCCTTCGTACCCTGATTTTTGAGTTTGTGCAGCTAAATTTACTCTACTATACTAGGAGTCATAGGATGGGCATTATGGCATAAAGGATGATTCTGAAAGTTGTAGCAACATAATGAGCACTTCTTGGAACATTTTAGGATAAGATTCATAATTTTCATATTGCTATTATAATCAATAAAATTACACTAGAGACATTTTTATATAGGCAATTTTCAAATAATCTAAATACCTTAAAAAGAATTTTATAGCTGTTTCCTCTTTACAAATTGCGATAAATGTCTGTAATCTTGAGACTTTTTAGAAGCCATTTTGTTGCAACTTTAGGTACACGTGCAACTTATTTTGTGGAAATAATATCTGAGAACACATACATGGTGCTTGCAATTTACTAATTTAGTTACTTGTTAAACAAACCCTCAATTATCCATGATTTGGGTAAGCTCCAAAGGTATGGGAGTAGAGTGTTGAGTACATGAATGATTCATTTACTGGGGTTTATATCCTAGTTTCCACAATTATCTACATACATGTTTTAAATTTATTTAATAGGATTTTAGTGAGTCTAATCTTTTGCCTCTTTGAGAGTATGTCAAGGGGATCTAGTCACTACTGTGTCCTTGAGGTGTGATGTACATAAGTAGTGGTATTTATATATGCCTTTCATATATAATAAAAAGGACTGCCCATTATTTAGCATTCATATAATTGAAGAAATGTACATGATTTAGCCATTGGTGATTCGATCCCAAGCAGGGCTGCAGGATATGATTCAGACCATTTGAAACATCTCAAGATTTTTGGACTTTTGAATTATTTGGTTTTTTAATAGCTATTTGAGAGTACAATGAATTAACTATTACAAAGTTAAAATTTTACTTAAAAATCATATAAAAAACTTTTATATAATTTTTTTTATAAAAAAAACTATTTAGAGGCTCAAAAAACCTACCAGTGAAAATTTCAAAATTTTTATAGAGGAAAAGAACCAGACTTCAGTACCAGTGTGTTGAGGTAGCAGACAGCATAAGTCAGCTGATGCTGGCGCCGCGGCACGTAGTCCACTAAAGCCGGGATGGACAATCTTTCTCATCTTGATGTGGGAGATCGATGGAGGAAGAGATGCTAACGCTCTCCTAGATCTGTTTTTGTTTGCTTTCTTGACCTCCTTAGATTTTGCCATAAAGAGATGGGTCGTGTTGAAAAACAGAAAAGCCAAAATTTTAAAACACCAATCTCAATTTTTTAAAACAGTAAAGTACCTTGTATATATATAATATCAGTTATTGAAAGAAATCAGCTGATAAATCTAAAATACCCTAAGATCAATTCACAATAGAATAGTATCTATAGAATTAAATAAATTGTTTAAAATGATAAAATATAATGTGATAAGTAAGTAAATGAAGATATGATTTTTACACAACATCTAAAATAAAATAGGAGATAAATAGCATTAAATTTAAATATAAATTAATAGTGTTTAGATTGAAATAGAAATGTCTGGTCCTAAATTTTTTTTTATGATATGTAAGATATAAAAATGATAGCTAAAGTATTGGAAGCTACCTAAACAAATGGAGGAGTAATTTGCCCACCAATTCAATGCATTCAATTTCAGAAGGTCAAAACGCGCACACGCTCAGCAAGGCAAAAACAAATTTCGACTATGGAGATGACCGCCTCCTGCTCCTTGCGTAGCGCCACCGTCCCCTTCCTGCTCTTGCAGCTCCTCTTCGTCGCCGCCGCTCCGGGCGAGGCCACCGGCAACATCCTGCTGCCGTCGTGCAAGACCGTCGGCGGCGGGAGCACCTACTTCGACATCCAGTTCTGCCTTGACGCACTGGGCTCCGTCGGCGCGGGCGTCGACGCCAAGAACTACCAGGACCTCGCCGTCGTCGCCGTCGGCCTCCTCACGGCCAACGCCACCAGCACGTCGACCAAGATCGAAGGCCTCCTCTGTGACGGCGGCGGAGGCGGAGGCGGCGGCGGCGGGAGGAAGGTGGACGCCGCCACGGCGCGGTGCCTGCGATCGTGCCGGACGCTGTACACGGGCATCGCGCGGAGGCAGCCCGCCTGCGCCGCCGAGGTGAGGGGCCGCAGGTTCGGCGAGGCGAAGTCGTCGCTAGAGGAGTCCGCGGCCGCGGCGAGGGGATGCGAGGACGGGTTCCGCAGGGGCAACGCGACGTCGCCGGTGACGACGGAGGACGACGACGCTTTCAAGCTTGCCAAGCTTAGCGTGGCGCTGCTCGGTTTTTCTTGACAAAAAAAAATGTTCGTTTCTTTTTGGTCCTTTTTCCCTTTTCGTGAGTCACAGGAGATAATCCTATCACTGTTACACTACTAGGCAACAGTGTTTTAAATGAAACTAAATAACAAATCAAAAGATTAGTAGCCCAAAAATAAAGCCCCAATCAGCGTTAATAACAATATCAGTCATTAGCGGTATAGAATGATGACGATGATGTGCTGTAGCTGACCGAAAAGAAAAACGAGCCGTAGTAAATAACTAGCGGGCATTCACATGGAATGATTTTTAAAAATCTTATTCACTCTTTTCTAATGTAGGACTTTACGAAAATGAGGTTTTGAAGATGTGCTCTCTCAATTCACCAATGTACGCCGACAAGTGGGATGGAGTAGGTAACGTGCGAAGCAACACAGAGAAAATAGCAAAACCTTATATTGTTTTTATCCTTTTCTATATTTTTGAGTTGAGAGGGTGGCTTGATACTTTTAGAGATATTAGGATGCATGATTAAAATGTTTGCACGATCTCTATAACGTGTAACCGAATCGGATAAGTCACGTGTAATCTATCTAGATTCTATGGCACTCTAATAAAAAAAATAGATTAACCGTTGGATGCAACTAAATAGAAACAATTTTGGTAGACAAGGCTGGCTAAGCAAGATGAGCGAGCGAGGGTGTGTGTTCCCCTAATTATTTCCACCATATATGACTTAAGTATCTAAAAGAACACACCAATGTCTTTCTTTTCTAAAAGTAAAATGGTACAAAAGATTTATATGCTCTTTCTTTGAGATTTTTTTTATTGTTTTAGCCCATTTATAAATTCCAATATTTTTTAGATGAAGGAAATATTAGAATAAGAATCCAAACACCTCATGTAAATATAAGGTCAGGTTACCAGAGGAAACACCAATCTATTGTCATTAGTTGAGTAAAATATATTGCCTACTATTTTGTAATATCAAAACCCTAACTGCTGATTTAGCTCATGATTATAGCTTCAAATTTCCGGTATGCTTTCACATCTAAAGCTCTTGAAACTATTTTTATGGCGTTCTAGTTCTTTCATGTGAGAATTTCAACAAAAGGGCTTCTTTTTCTTAAAATTGCAATTCGAATAGATGCTACAACATTCTAAGTGACGATGAACTCATTTTGCATGCACTCTTTTTTCTAGGATAGAGTTATATTCTAAGGGCTAGTTTGGTTCAAATCGAGGCGTAGCACCATGTAAAGCAAACGCGACCGCTGTGGCGGCTGCATCTAGGCAAGCTGTGCTGGTACTAGTATCGAATATCAATCACGAGGGCTGATTGCAGAATAAGAAGCTTAAAAACAATAGTGAGGTTAAAAATCCCCCTGATATAAAAAAAAAACTCAATAGACCTAGAGCCAATAGTGAGGGCTCGAGACACCCCAACTCCATGATCTGCCACATTCGGCGCAAATGGTTTTTAATATTTGGTACCAAACTATTTTAATTTTACAGTAGCTGTATTTATATGGGTGGAGGCTTATGAAAATACATATGTTATGTGAAATTGTTAAATTATAGCCATACAAGAATTAATCAACTTCAAAACGATAATATACGTGTGTTAATGTCAAAATTTGGAAAGGCTAACGATACATTGGAATGAAGCAAGAAAAGACTCGGTCCTAAAATAGAAGATTATCTGAATGAGACCGAGTTTAAGGAGAAGCTATGGTTCACGGCAGGTAGTTTATCATATCTTATATGGATAGGAAGATTTAGTTAGTTAACTTTCTTAGAGATATTTTTCTTTTATCTTTGTTAGGAAATAACTTTTGATGGTTGTTGTAAACGCGTTAGACTCTGTAAACTCAGGGTATAAATATAGACCCCTGAAAATATGTGATCATCAATCCTAAGATCAATACAACCTTAGCGCATCGCCAGCCTAGTTCATCTAGGTTTTTACCGGCGGAGTCTGGCTCTCGACACGGGGCTGCATTGCTTAGGTCCGATCTTCGTTGAAGGGGTAAGTTTTGTCACTATCTCGATATGTCTCGTTCTGTCTAAGACTGCATCAGTTAGGTTCGACCTCTTAGACCGATAAGATGTATCGCATCACGTCCGTGTAGGATCTACCATTCTATCAATCTCTCTCTACCATCGTCGATTTTGTGCTGCACTGGTTAGGTTTGGTAAAATGATCTTTAGGTCTATAGGTCTCTGTACAGCGTTTCATTGAAGTGTTAGCCGATGAGTTATCTATATGTTGAGCATCATGCCCAGCGTATCAGCTCCTCGGCTGATACGCAACAGCTCTTCAAAGACTTTCCTTTGAGCACCACGCCAAGCGTGTCGGCCTTCTAGCCGATACGCGCCTGTCTTCAGAGAGACGTCCTCTCATCGGCTTAGCTAGACAATGGGTTCGCTTCGCCCTTGCTTCAGCATATCCGATCCGGCGTCTACCGTCCCATCGTCTTTGGCCTCGTTCTCGTACTATCTCGGTTAGGTCCGATCTTCAAGATTCAGTACCAGCAGCGTCGTCACGGCGAGCGACGGGTCTCATGCTACCATCTCCATCCTGTGCCTTCATCGACTCTGCAGCCAATGGATCATGGCCTCGCGTTCGCTTCACTTTGAAGCGTTGTATCCTTCGTCGACATTCGTCTATGCCTGCATCGGCTCTCTAGCCGATGGAAGCGCGCCTCAATTCCTATCGGTGACCAGCCGATAGCAGGAGCCATCTGGACGTGGTCGATGGCTGACTTGATCCTATCGGCAACCAACTAATAGCGAGGGCTCGTATCGGCCCGTCGTCCGATTGACACGTTTGCCTCGTCAATTGCAAAGTTAAATTAACTGGCACGCCCGCACCCACACCGTCGCGTTGCAGCCGACGTGAACCCACGGCCCTTGGCGCGCATACCTTGAGCCACGAAGAGAAGCCGACCGGTTTGCACTAGAGCTAAGCAGATCTCTCAAGCATCGGCGTGCTCGCGTCGGGTTTCGACGCGAACATATTTTTTGGCACGCCCGGTGGGACCGAAGGTTTCATTCATCGGCCGATAAGAACCATACTTCGTTCATCAGTCGGTGGTATAGAAATCTTCATTCATCAGTCGATTGGATGAAATTTCATTCATCGGCTAGAGAAACCTGAAGATCGTTCATCGGTTGAAGATACTTTATCGACTGGTGTGATATAATTCCATTTATCAACCAGCGGGACTATACAATTGCTTGATTAGAAGTCATAATTTTTTACTCAACAATCTAGAGGGCATCTTGTTGTCAATATATCTAAAGAAAAGGTTGATTCCAAGGTATATTCATCCGAAGAAGAAGCCGATGAGGATATTATAGTTCCAGTTATCATGGAGGATCTGAATGAAGACCAGAGGCAACATGTAGAGCAGAACATACACAACTTTTAGAAGCTCTGTTTGGAATACTTCAGTATGACTAAACAAGGGCCGATTCAAAAAGCACAGTTACCGAAATATGTTTTGATGAAGGATTCAGGCCATTTATCACCTGTGAATTCTTGCAAGCCATTACAAGAGATGTTCAACGAAACATTTTATCAAGCATTCAGTAATTCATCGAGAGTATGGATGGATACACTATAAGATCTGATCAAGAAGACGATACAAGAATCATCAGCTCAAGAGCATGATTAAGATCATGTATGTTTGCTGATAGAGACAAAGTTATTTAAGAAAACTTAGAAAAACAAGAGGGACCTATCGATAAACATGTATCCACCAATACAAGATCGATTCGGAGGGCAACGACAAGAGATACCTCAAAGTTCTTTCAGGGTAATTATTATGGAGAGTATCGCAAGCAGAATCGGGTACCCAATCCACCTCCACATGATTAGAGAGATATTCTAAGAGAGAAGGATTGGTTAACCAGGATTGTGGACACGGTGAAAAAGCAATTTGGTATCAAGCCCAAAAATCAAATAGTTATGTATCGACACCCGTATCTAGAATGGTTTGATAGAGTTCCATTGTCTCGCCGATATATGATACCAGATTTCTCCAAATTCTCAGCGCAAGACAATATATCTACAATGGAGCATATCAACTGATTCTTAGCACAGTGTGGAGAAGTATAGGCTAAGGAAGCTCTCAGAGTCCGTTTCTTTCCATTATCCCTCTCTGGATCGGCCTTTGCATGGTTTTCTTCGTTACCACTGAACTCGATTAAAGAATGGGCCGATCTAAAGCAACAATTCCATAAATATTTCTTTGCTGAGATTTAAAAAATAAGACTGTCAGATTTGACATCGATTAAATAGAAACCTAATGAGTCAGTTTTAAAATACATCCAACGTTTCTAGGACATAAGAGGCCGATGTTATAGTCTTGTTCTGAGTGAGAAACAGTTAGCTAATTTGGCCTTTCGAGGGTTGTTGAGTCGCATCAGGTGGAAATTTTCTTCCTAAGAATTTAATAGTTTAGCACATATGATGCATGTGGTATCGACTTACGAGAGCCGATTATCAGGAAAGGAATAGACTTTCGAAGCATGAACCTTTATACTTTAAAATTAAGGGGCATATGTTAACGCCAAAATTTAGAAAGCCCAGTGATAGATTTGCAAAGCCCGCACCCGCACCGCTGCGTCGGAGCCGACGTGAACCTACAGCCCCGGCGCGCGTATCTCGAGCTACGGAGAAAAGCCGACCGGCCTGTACTGGAGCTAAGTAGACCTCCCAGGCGTCGATGTGCTCGCACCGGGCTCCGACACAAACAATGTGATTGACTAAGTATAACACTAATTGGAAAAAATATGTCTAATATTAGTTGAGATAGTTTGTCCAAATCCAAAATAGATACTAGAGATAGAATCTTAACTCAACATGAAAAAGATAAGAGAAAATTAAAATTAATATAAAGAGACAATAAAAATGGTTATGATATTGAATAGAGATGTTTAAAAATCAATTTTTAACATGTTTTAACCGTGATTTGAGATTTTAATGCTAACCTATCTTAAAGTTAAAGCTAAAATAGTTGTTGTTTATTTATCTGGCAGCCCAAGTATAGTCCCATTCTTGGCAAGCAGCCCAGATGGGCCGGCCGACAGCCCAAGTCCATCCCATCCGTAGAGAAGAAAAAGAAAATAAAAACCTAGCGCCCTGGCTTAAGAAGAGGCAAAGCCGCGACCTGCGCTTGCCGATCCTTCCCTGCTCTCTCCGTGTCGACGGCCACCGACTTGGGGGCGAAACCGCCACCACCGCCGCGCCAGCCAGCTAGCCAGCCACCGGCGACCCCTACCCACCGCGCGGGCTGCTCCCTGCTCTTCCCGGCTCTCGCGGGGGGAGCTGCGTTTCTCCACCACGCGTCTGCCTGCGGCGCGGGGGGCGACGGCGATGGGGCCCATGACGATCGGCGCCAAGTACAAGACCACGCTCAAGGACCCCGGCACCACCGGCGTCCTCCGCATGGTGCGCGCGCGCGATCACCACCCCCGCCTTCTCTGCCCTCTCCCTCTCTCCCATGTGGCATCTGGTGATGCCTCTCCAGCTCCGATTGGTCGGTTTAGCCTGCGCTCGCAGTGCCCTACTGGCTGCTGCTCCGCGGGAAGGTGCGGTGGTGGGTGCGCTGATCCTGTGGCTAGTTTCCATCGGGATGTCCCTCGCCGGGAGGGTTTTGATTGGATGTTTGGGTGCGCGAGTATTTGATTGGATACTACGGCTCCGATGATTTCCCAGGGGTCTGTGGTTGAGAGGAATTGTGCCGATCTGAGGCCAGCATAATGTTCGGATGCAACAGAATAAGCTGGGTGCCTGCTTGTTTGTGGCCTTGTGCTGGAAGCTTTGCTTTAGCTTTCTACTTGAGTTATTTATGTTGTGCTCATCAAGTGAATGCTAAGAGCTTGTTTTCTGTGGATAAGCAGTGAGGCTTATCTGTTTGGTTTAGTGAGGAGTTTTTCATTGTTGGCTTGTAAATTTTGCTTATATGCTTGTAGTACCGGCTTAATTTCACGCACAGCTTGTTTGGTCTAAATGGGATCTATTGTTTGATACGCAGAATGATGATAAGTTCACTTTCACTCCAAATGATCCACTGTCAGCAATGAAGCTCAATGTTGATTTCCGGAGCATCAAAGGTACTTCAGTTTGGCCCATTTCTAGTTTGGTACAAGCGGAATACTATCACTGTCCCAGTGGTTTAGCAAACAACAAACAGACCAAATCTTGATGGCCATTTATCAGATTGGACATGACATTTCTTATATCTGATTTATTTTGTGGCTAATTTGAAACATTTTTTCTGCAAAAGCATTAATTGAAGGGAAATCAAGATAATATCTATCTATGCTACAGAGTAGTCCATGTAAAATAGACGAATCAATTTGATGCATGTAACCAACTTGTTTGATGGTAGCTTTGTACGTTCACCGTGCTTTTGCTGCAGGTCACAAGTTCAACAAAGTAGATGGTAACAAACCAGCTCCACCATTACTGAATCTTTCGAAAGACTCTGACAAGGTATGGGCAATTTTACCTTGAACCATATCTTGCTGAGTTTCTATTCATGTTCTACATTTGTTTCCATTATTTTTAAAAAAATGGTTTGTATATGTTTTTTTTTCAGGGTGGAGGCTACATGTTTGAGTTTGACAATGTTACTAACCGCGATCTATGTCGTGACTTTGTAGGTAAAGTTCATGAGGCCTAAAATAGCATTTGTTTTTTTCATTTTAATGCCAAATGTATGTTATGAACATTAGAAACAACAATATCTTGTTATTTTGTTTATTCTGTAGGCATCAAGTAGAAATGGATTACTTAAATGTAACTAATCCACCAGCTGTGTTCTTTTACTGACTCACATGAAGAATTTGATGTTGAGTCCAACAGTACATTTACACCCTGACACCGCATATAAATAACTGATCACTTCCTCCTTTCAGCTAGAGTTTTAGGTAAACAACAAGGTACATTACCACCCCCTGAAAACTCAGTTACTTCAACTGATCCAGAACAGCTTAGTGCTGCAGAAATGCAATGGCGGATGAAATTGCTGCATGAAGATAGGTAATGTTATTATTTGAAACATCGTTAATTGTGTTTTTTTGGGTTACAGCTACATGGGTAGCTGTGATAATTCAATGAAAGGGAACTGGTTACATGTTTTCTGTGTTCCTTTATGTTTTTCTAAGATGCTACTGTTTATTTATTAGCTCTAAGATCATCCAGTTGTAAACATGCATTTGATTTATTTATATTTTGTTAGGTCAAGACAGCATTAGATTTTCATGTCTTACTTTTCTTTTTCATGAGCTTTGCTGCAATGAAACGTTACTACATCAGAAAGCTGGTAGATACCTGCCAGATTGGTAGGTACATGATGCAAAGTTAGCATAACTGTTGTACCCACAAACAATCACACGCACTTATGTTGTGTTACAGTCTTGAACTCTGTTTGCCTTCACAGTGAATTGCAGAAGTTACATAGGAAGCTTGTTATTGGTAATATCCTCCAAGAATCTGAATTTTGGGCAACAAGAAAGGTAAAATTCACTCATTCTGTTTGTTTCTCGATTTGTTTATTTAATTTATTCTCATGAAACCATCATGTCTTTATGACCTTTTGCAGAATTTACTTGATGATGAAGCAAATAAAGGATCAAAACAAATGCCAGGTTTCAAAAGTGCGATGCTAGCTGATGTTAGACCATCGGCTGATGGTCGGGTATGCCATTGATTTTCTGTAAATGCCATCCCATGATTTGGTACCAAGATATGGTTTGTCATGTTATTAGTCTATGTTGTACCTTATGCTGCCAGACATTGACTTTGGTCATAGCTGATGATATTGATGCTCTTATTTCTTTTTCCTGCTCCTTTCACAGACAAATAAGGTTACATTCAGTCTCACTACTGAGATAATTCATCAGGTATATCCTTTCTACTTTGATGATTGTTCAGGATGGGTCATCTTCTAGATGCAGGTCTCCATGGCAGCTTGTTTTGCTGTTTACTAACTGTCCGAGGCACAGTGCTATGCTAAGAAAGACGTTATTATCTACTGTGGGCTAGAATTTCTAAACTACTAGAATATGCCGCATTGCAACAGATTTTCTATGCCTATCTGGCAGAGCTCCGACTCCTGTATTCTTTCAGACATAGGTTTTTAGGCTAAACTAAAGTGTTTTGAGCCTTAGCCTAAACAATCCTTATCCATCCGAAGGCTAGCTCCAAGTTTTTCCGGAGCTAGAGATATCCAGCCTCAAGAATTCTTGGAACTGGAGCTCTACCAAACAGTCTTGCAACTTGCTGTATTTTTACTGCCTCATACATGATGGTGTAATCCCTACTTAAGCCATTTTTCCTTTATGGAACTGTAAAATTTTGTTGTCTGGTGTAAATGCCAGCACTTCAGCTAGATTTGGTCAAAGGGCATAACCACTTGAAAGCATTCTTGCATCCAGGCCTAGACGTTACATATCTGTAATGGACCTAAGTCAGGCTTTTTCTGGGTCATTTGGCTGGGCTACAACTACTCAGTATAATACTTTTTTATATTTGGCATGCATTATACTCCCTCCATTATAATACTTAATGGTCTTGAACAATTTATTGTTCTGAACATGTACCTTAATGTTCTGCAGATATTTGCAGAAAAGCCAGCTGTCCATCGAGCGTTTTTAGATTTTGTTCCAAAAAAAGTAAGATATTATTCATTCATAATATACTCTCATTCTTTATCTTGCATATACTTTGGAAATTTTGGTACAATGGTGTTGATTGTATTATGGTAAATGGATTTTGATTCATTCCTTTTCCCCTATCCTCTATGCAACTATCTCCCCCAAACAGATGTCAGAAAAGGATTTTTGGACAAAATATTTTAGAGCTGAATATCTTCTTAGGACGAAAAATACTGTGGCAGCAACTGCTGAGGCTGCTGAAGATGAAGAATTGGCTATCTTCCTGAAGAATGATGATATACTAGCAAAGGAGGCAAGGTTGAAGGTACAATTCTAGATATTTTCTCTTGACATACTGCTTATATTATTGCAATGCATTGGTGCTATTGCTAGGGAATTGGAATTCCTCATTCTTCTTGTGATGTTCTGTTCTTCCTTGCAGATAAAACGAGTTGATCCAACATTAGACATGGAGGCAGACGCAGGGGATGACTACATCCATCTTCCGGTGTGTCTGTATTTTCTCTACTTTGGTTGCATTTACAACTTAATGAAGATGAAAGTGATGTATATTTATAATTAAGCAAGTATATATGTTCTTTTGATCAATATCATGAGCTGCTTATCCTACTTAGAACATCTTCATATTAATATTTTGTTGGGCATGTAGGACCATGGGATTATCCGTGATGGAAGCAAAGAGACAATTGATAATGATGGTGAATTGGCCAGGAGAACACTTTCACAGGATCTGAATCGACATGCTGCTGTTGTGCTTGAAGGAATCTTCAGGTAAAGGTTTTGGACCCATCAGAAATATTCATGTTTGCTTTGGATCATGTGCATTTGATATATTAATTGATTGTATAAGCATGTTTTATCTGCTAAAAGATAAAACTGTCCCCAGGCATTGAGGGTGCTATTTATTTGTCTGCAACAAAATAGACTATTGTTTTCTTACTCTATTCTTTAGCACCGAGTCCTAAGGGATTAATTGCCTGATAATTACCCTAAGCTGTTGGCTACTTGCAGAATATATTATTCTAGTAAATTTGTTATGTTGTTCCTATACTTTCTCCACAGTGAAGTTCATACATTAATGTTATGCTGCATTTTCTTGCTCTGCATTTGCCTACTGGCTTTTGCGCTTTTAACATGTATGCTCAGTCCATTATGTCTCATATTGGAGGGATGTGTGTGTGTGTTTTTTTGCAGACGTGGAATTAATTGATACAAAGACTGTTGCTGAAGCACTTGCAAGGTCCAAGAAAGGTTATAAATTATATGTCAATGTCAATGTGTAATATCTTTTTTCACTACTAGTAATACTTCTGTATTTACGCTGTAGAAATATTAACTGCAGAACCACCTTCTAGTTCTATTTCTGATGATACTAGTTATGAGAGATTGGTAAAGGTGGCCCGCATGACTGAGATAGAGGATCTGCAAGCTCCACGAAGTCTCCCGTATGCACCACTTTGTATAAAGGTGAAAATTATTTCATGGCTTCATCATAGATCTATGAATCACAATAATATATTACAACTTGTAGATTATCATGTCTTGTTTGTCTTATTAGGATCCTCGAGAATATTTTGATTCCCAACAAGCAAATGCTCTCAGATCTTTAGGTGGCAACAATGGTGGAAGACATGCTCGTAATTGCAGACTGAGTGCAGACAATGCATTCGATCATTTATTGGGCCAAATATCTTCTATAAAAGTTAATGGATTGAACTATCCAGTTGTTCAGTCTGATGTGGCTCTTAAGGTAAATGATTCTACATGATAAACTGATACAAATATTTAATTATGTGTGGTCATCTTTGTGCAGTAGACCAGTAGAACTCCATGAAGCTGATTCAGTATTGCTAATAGTTTGTTACTAGCTCCACTAAAAAAAAGTGATGTTTCAGGACATTTGTGATCCAGCATTCCAGCATCATAAACATTGCAGGTTGGGCATATTATAATTTTACTAAATTGTACAATACAATTCAATGGCCAAAGTCATGTTTTTGGAGACGACCAATGTCCCAAAAAGCAGTTCTGCGACTTAAGAAAATAATTGTTAAACACAATTGTTGGATACTAATCAGATGAAGGGACATGTAGAAGAACAAAGGTTTAGAAAAGTAGTTTTGAATAGCACAAAGGTGAAAACTGTTCTTTTAGTTTCTTACATGTGCTTTGGTCAAAGCTGCATTTTGAGGACCATGTTGGTATCAAATTATTTCTTTTGTGACTTGAGGTAGTAATTCTTTACAGGGAGAACTTGTTTGAATTTTGGGGGATGTAGCATTTCAAATTTTACAAACACTTTACTAAATATAATCTGTGTCCATCTGAGTTTTAGTTAACTGTGTGTTGTGCTAACTATGACAAAGCCTCTGTTGACTATTTGGTATAACTATTTTGTTATTACTTACACTGTGTATGGTCTGCTACTCTGCATCACCAGTTCACAAAACACTAGCTAGTTTTATTGAACTAGCTTTCTCAGTTTTTTCTTCATGTTTTTTATGTGCAGGATTCATTCCTCTTCTTTTGTAAACTTTGTTGAATTGTGAATGCAGCATTTGTATATTTTAGTTTTTTTTCCCATGCACACACATTTCTGCATGATGTTGTATTACTGTTACTGTGGCTTCTCTATTCTTAAGCTATTAAATTGCATGAGCAGGAAAACCTAACTACCTGCATGGTATGGGCTTAGGTTCTGAATGAATTGAATGACGGGATTTCACATTTAAGAAGACTTAATCTTAAGAATCCTCAAGATAGTCTGCTTGGTCAAATTCCTCGACATACACGAGATGAACTTATGGATGTGAGATGCTGCACTTATTTATCTTTTATGTAGATGTACTGTAACTTTAACATTTTCTGCTATAACATTTTTTTCTGGTTAGATTTGAAAATTACCTTCTTTATTTAGTAATATTTTGTGGGACCATATTAAGATCTTCATTCACTGTACTGAATATTTTTCTGCATCTATTTGTTTTAACTGTTGTATTAATTGAACTTATTTTACACTCTATTTTCTTAGCACTGGACAGCTATCCAGGAATTATTGCGACATTTTTGGTCATCATATCCAATAACTTCAGTTCTTTATAATAAGGTATGGTATCAGTACCCTGTCCCTGACTTCCAGCTTTATCTGCAAGGTAATCAGTGTCCGGAGGTTACTGGCTCACTTAAATGTGGTTCCTATAATATTTTATCACTGTAGTTCCATTACAACCTATAATTAATTAATTTTCGTTGCCCATTATAAACTATAATAGGTTAACTAATATTAGGTGTGGCACTTGGAAGAAAGCTAGTATCAGTAGCTTAGTGGCTAAAAAAAATCTGGTTCCCAAAATGAACAATTTGAATTGTGGATCGAGGTAGGTTAGCAGCATGGTTGTCTGTTCGATATTAATTTATTTGTAAAACTGAATGCAATATTGTGAGACATTCATCATAGCCCGGTCTTTATGTTTGCTTTAGCTGTCAATGTTTCGACATCATCACACAGTTTCTTTGGGGCTTTTCTGCATATTGCATTGAATTTAGTATGACAAATATTACTAAAAGCTGACTGAATAGTTTTATGCTCCATTCATTTGAAACATATAAGGCTTATTTTGAGTTGATACATGAATCAACGAGGGAAAAGGTATGAAACTAAGAGGAAGAGAACATAAAATGACATCTCTCCTGCTACTTAAATTAAACACCATGTAAAACAGGATAGAGAATTGTTAATGAGATGTTCGTATAAATGCTGGAGAAATATGTAAAGGCAAATATGGAAAAGCATCACTTCACATGGATACCTTACTTCTTTCCAACAAATTTCGAAAAATTGCATGCCTTATAATAAAGAAGCAAGGGGAATACGGTGTGGTATTGCTATTCGTAGCATTACTGTAAGTGTTGATATCAAGCCATAACAAGTGTAATGGTTTTATTTTCACTGTAGTTACTTTTGTCCTTTAATTTGGACCGCATTCTACTAGCGTGAAACTTTCATATGCAATAAACTGTCGTTAGAAGCTGAGATATCCAGAAAATAGCTTGTGTGAATTGTGAAGGCCACGCTCTGCCTGCTTCCCCCTCTGCGTCTGATGCATGTGACTGGAATTGCTATACCAAGACTTCTTGAATCCTAAAATTTTCAGGACTCTTTCTTAGTGTCTGTTATTCAGTGTTTATGTTTTTGTACTTGTTTGTCAGGTTCAAAGAATTAAGGATGCAATGACACAGATATATCAAAAGTTACAGGTAAGAACAATCGCCCGTCTTCCTCAAGGTCATCCTGTGGAGCAACTGAGTTATTGATTTGATTAGACGATAACTGGAATTACTCTTCCATTAACTATAGTGCCCCTCGAAAATGTTACAGAAATGAGTTTCTATTGATTTTTACTTCGAATCATATTCATATGGATTGTTATGATCTTATTATGCAACTGTACCTTGTGGTGATGAAATTCTCTGTTCCTATTCATGTGCACAACTTCTAACTGCAGGATATAAAGGAATCAGCGCAACCTGATGTGAGGCATGAAATATCTCAACTAGTAAAGCCCATGACCCAGGTTGTTATCAATCTTTTTTTTTTTAAAAAAATCCAGTTTTCCATATGTGAAATAGATTTATTTGAGCTTCATTATGATGACTCAATCATGTTATTGGGTAACTTCTTCATGAGCTTCCAAATGTTTTTTCCTGGTTACCTTTTGAGGCATTTGTTGTGCTCATTCCATTGCAGCTATCTGGATTAGCGTTAATTGAAAGCTGATACCTTTAACCATTACCTATGAACAGTTTGGCGTTGCTCGCTTGTTGTCTTTGTACATATATCACCATGATTTCTTTCGTTTGCATATTAATGAAGTTTTCTCCTGCTGAAATGCCATCTGTCTGATAGTATTTATTTTCCAGGCATTGGATGCCGCCTTCAACCATGACCTGGAGCAGCAGCAAAAATCATCCAAGTCTGGGAATAAGCCCAATGGGTTTAACTTTTAAGCCAAGAAAAATAGCTTCGCCAACCGGAATAGGAATCAATTTTCAGTGCCTGATTCGTTCCAGGCATACTCTGGGATAGCTTCTGCTCGTCACAGCGTCCAGGTAGAACCAAAATTTTGGGTACACTCTGAAAAGAAGAAAAAAAAACATTTTGAGCATGCGATGATGATGCGAACCGTGTCATTAGTCTATCCTAGTGCGTTGTTCGTGCAGATTGTAGACGACCATTTTGATTTGGTCGAATGGCATCCATTTTTCACACTTTGCAGCCTTGCAGCAGCACCATACTTTCTTTAACAGTGCATCAGCATACGTGGCAGACAACGAAACTGCAGAGTTGCTAGTTTGCGGGTACCCTTCTTCGACGTCCGATAGAGTCAGACAACTTGCACCGTCCGATCGGAGCTATATTGTTCCGAAGTATGGCAATGAAAAATGAAAAAAAAACACGCCCAGTGGGACTCGAACCCACGGTCGCCTGATTAGAAGTCATTCGCCTTATCCATTAGGCCATGGGCACATATGGAGCCCGGCTTCAGATATAATTAAAAACTGAATTTCATTAATCAACTACATTACATATCGTTTTGGTTGTGGATTGAACGTAAAACAAAATATTTCTATTACATTATTAAGATAACTAATAACTAAAAAAAGGAACCATTATGTTCACATTTTAGAGGCATAAAATTTGTCAAATTAATCGAAGAAAAAATATTTTAATCATTAAATCATGATAGCTCAAACTTTTTATATAATGATATAGAGAGTTTATATAATGATATAAATTGATCGATATAGATTTATAAAAAAAAATTGAAACTATGAAAATAAAAGTTAAGAGTGATATGTCAAATCTAATTGTAATTTTAGAGTTGTACAGAGTATAACTATATTAATGAAAATAAAAGGTACAAGTTATATATTGAGTCCAACTGTAAAATTATGCAAAAAATTCCACTAGTTGGAGCTCACACCTAGTTCTAGTCTAAGGCTGCTTTCTAGCCGGCGAGCACAGACATATGTATATTTTTCACATGTATATTTTTTGAATGGCTAAACAATGTATTTGTTTTAAAAAATGTTTTCTATAGAAAAGTTAATTTAAAAAATCATATTAATCTATTTTTAAATTTAAAATAATTAATATTTAATTAATCATATGTTAATGGCCTTATTATATATATTTTTTCTTTTTTTCTCCTCTACTCAAACACATCCTAAGTCTTCCTCTCTATTAGGCCTGTTCTTTTGTGCTCTTTTACTGAATTATTTACTCCAAGCTTCTTAAAAATATATGATTTCCAAAAAAAATTCTTATACTACAATTTCATATTATATATAATATTTAATTACTCTATATAATTAAGTAGAAATAGTTCACTATTTTTCCTCTGGGAATAATCTAAAAAGAATGCTACCTAAAGTGAGAGGTGGATTTTTATGTCGCCAGAATGAACTGATGGTTGAATCTTGGGGAAAAAATGACCTTTACATAGAAAATAAAAATGAAAAAATAGCGGATATAAAGTAGTGGAAAGATTATTAGCTGTCGGATGGAGCAGCGGAGCAAAATCTATAGAAGCAATCCTAGTCAACAAAGCATCAATTAGTCAAAGATAGGGAAAAAAAACTAGCGTATCTTCATGAGGCTTCCAGAAGCAGCCTCGTGATTCACCCTGAGGCCGCGACATGCCCGGTCTCAATCCGAGATAACAGGGCAAAAATAAGCCTTATTTCGTCCACACAGCAGCTCTTCCCTTCACTTCAAGGTCATCGCCGCGACGCCGCCGTGCAACCCTGCCACCGCCCTGCTCTCCCAATCCCCTTCCCACCGCCGCTGCTCGTGTGGAGGATGGAGAGCTCAAGAAAGACGTACCGGCAGCAAAGAGAGAGAAGAGCAGCGGTAGCGGAGAAGCTGCTGGATGCAATTTTACAATTTTACCCTTCTGTAAAATTCATTTCAAAAAGTAATCCCTCAGTTTAAGCTAAGTCACTATTTCAAAATGGTAACGGTGTCCGTTTGATTTAGATTTTTGAATAAATTATCTACTTAATTATATTAATAAAATAAATTTTGGTAAAATGAACCTACTAAACAGCTTAAAATCCAAAGTCTAAAATGTAAGAGAATAAAATTTTCTTTTTAGAAAACATATTTTTTAAATTTTGGAGTAAATAATCCGTTATAATAATACAGAGAATAAGTTGAAAAACAAGGGTCTAATGGCTTATTCACTTTGTGGGTGAAACATGAGAATTAGTGCTTTTAAAATTTACTTGGTCTAAACTTACATAAAGATAAATAATACATTGAAAACAATTCCTAAAAGTACACTATAATAAAGAGAAAAATGTCGACAATTTCCAATAAGATTCAACAAGAAAAAAAAAGTGAATGACAACGATATTAGTGTATGCAATGGCCCATATGTACGTGGGTTTTATACGGGCTCATAAAGTTGCGCAAAGCGTGACTACGTGACTATATATATATAAAGCGCCGTAAGTTGAAGTTAAAGGACTCGTAGTGTGTGCCACCCCGAGGTCAACACACACTTTGGAATAAAGTGAGCTTTTCACCTTTAATAAAGTTTGTGCATAGCTCTGAGCTTAACTACAGTCTTTAAACCAAGGAGAGTGCGTAATAGCTATGGCTGTTATGCACGCGTTGCACATGGACGTATTCAATCATTAGTTCCAATTGGAGTTTTTCTGATGCACCCATTTGATTAACCCCCCCCAAAAAAAAGGGGGGGCGGGGGGGGGGGGGGGGTGGGGTTAAACAAGGCTAGGTTTGCAAATGCCGAGACACACATGGAGGACAGCTAATAGCTGGGCGCTGTGCCAATTGTATGGTCAACTTATTAATTGGTTTTCTAAACAAATAAATTATACAGCAAGCCGTGGAGCACGTGCAAAAACCTTGGATGAAAGTTGGAACATGGTATGAAATGCTAAAATGTTCAGTAGATCATAAGCTATCTATTTATCCGAGCAATAAAAAAACCATATGGCTAATCTCTCTACAAAGATGCATTCCGGAAGACTTGTATTGTTATCAATCGACAATAAAACCTGCACTTATTTGATCCTGGATATTCCAGATTGTAATGATTATATTTTGCGCCAATATTTAGATATTCAGGTTGGAAAGGAAAGAAACACTACAAATCTATAATGTTGTTGAAATATCCTCACTATAGTATGTTTATTCTGCTGTTACATTAGTGTTTATAGTATGTTTTATTTAACATCAGCTTAATTTTTTATAGGTTCCTTCCAACAGATCAGTTCATGAAGTGGAGAATCTTGATGATACACTAGCTAGGATTTCTCAAGGAATGTTTAGAGGCGATGTCAATGCATGGTGTTGGCAACTATTATATTCCCGATGATGATCTGGGCCCTTTTTAGTGGCAAACATGTTAGAAGTACTTTTCTGTGACTAATTTAAGTCATGTTAGCTAGTGAATGGACCTTGGTTTATGGTTGGATAGCTTTTGCTGTATTTTGATGGCAGTGGTGTATGAAACTCACTTCATGGTTGGATAACTTTTGTGGCATTTTGTTGTAAGTCCCAAACTCTAGGAACATATAAAGTGTAACTATGTCATGGATGCATGGTTTGATTACTTAAAGCTCCTTTCAATGAGAAAGATAGGCCATCTTAGTTAGTATATATTTCAGTTCGTCGTGGTATTTTGATTGCAAGTAATATGGTTAAATGTTGTGGAATAGTATATTTGTGTATAAATATAGAAAAAACAATTTAAATCGAGGTTTAAAAATTTAATATAAACTTAATCATGCCATGTATGTGGAATTTATAAGAGTTGTGTTAGATTTTTTTCCTAGGAAAGCAAAAGGTATAAAAACCTAGGTATACCTACCTTACATTACAGGTAAGATAGCCATGCTATCTGAACAAATTTTCCTACCATCCAAAATTCTAGGAAATTTAAAAATCGTAGGACACGTTGTGGAATTGTTTCCAAGGAATCCCTCTTGGGGAATATGTTCCTGTATAATTCTTTCTAAGAAATTGAACCTAGAGAGTCCTTGTTAGAAAAAATGGACTTTGATATACGATCCAGCTGTACTAAAAATCATTATAGCATTATTAATATTGGTTGGTGCTAAAAATAACCATAGCATCAATCAGTATGTTTTTCTTTACTACCAGTTCTATTGGTGGTTGTGCATGATTTTTACTATTGGTTGAAAACATCAACCGCTAATAAAGATTCATACATTAGCAACATTTGAAGAAAATAACCGATACTATTGTATAATTAGTACTATCGGTTGTTGTTTTTAACCAGCACTAAATATCGTTAGGAGAAGGAACTAAACTTTTTTGTGCAAGTTTTATTTGGTCATTTTCCTCATCCAAGGGTTTAAAATGTTAGCTATATATATATATGTATATCTCATACTCTAAAAAATATATAAAAATAGATGTAAAATAATAATTTTTTTAGAAAATAGGAGCATGTCTTAATTGTAAAAATAGAGCAATCAATAATAAGAGTATTTTATAATAGAAAAAATACAAGAAAATAAGTTTAAAAAAGAGGAAAAAAAGAAAATTATATAAAAATAGAGAAAAAATAATAGAAAATTAGATCAAGAAGGTTTTTAACCTTAAAGTTTTTAAAATTAATTATCGTAGTTTTATTTTTTTAAAAAATAATTATCTTGTAGTTTTTCTAGTTTTTAAAATTATTTTTAACACTTTTCCTATTTTCTAAATTTTGGCCTAGTGGAAAAACTCTCTAGCACTAATTATTAAGACTAACTGATAATAAAGAATGCATCTTTAATTCTAGTTATTAATACTAATTGAGACTAAAAATATTTTGGTAGAGCGAGAAAAATGTTTAGTTATAGTTGTTAATACCAATCGTTAATTAAAAAATTCATCTTTAGTTCTGGTTGTTAATACCAATCGAAACTACCGAGCAAAATAACTCCTTAGTACATCGGTATTAAATAAGGGATTGTGTATATATTCTAAATTGTGGTCTTGTTGTCTCTTCATACCACCATTCTCCACCATGCCAATACTGTCCCCATCTCTACTCTTCAACACCGCCGCAGCTCGCCCATCGATGATGCTGCCATCACTGTGGTCTTCAAGAACTTTTCAACTAATTACATAAAGACTATAAAAAATAACTCATTAAATTTATTATATATAAACAATATCATTAATCATATATGTATATATATAAATATATAAATACATATATATAAAAGTATGTGTATAATATATATATAACAATTAAAAAACAACAAACAAAGCACTAAAACAAATTAAATAGCAAAAATTAGTGCAGAAAAAATAATTTATTACCAGTTGATACACTAACCTAAAGATAGTTTTTACCAATTAAACTGAAACTAAAAATAATTATATTTAATGTTGAATTATTCGTACCGATTATATAACCGTGATTAAAAAGATTGAAAACGGATACTAAAGACCTAACCTAAGTGTTATCTCTTAATCAAAATATCACGGCCAGAATTAACCCTAGGTGAATAGTTGGACCCTCAGGTCAGTAATATCTCAAGTAGTGCCGCGACCGTCGATGCTACACGGCATCAAAAATTACCGAGAGGTAGGAGTAGCATGCATGGCATGCATGCTCTAATATTATTTCTTTTTTGGCCCTCTTTTAAACAAATGATTTGGGAAGGAATTAAATTTTCTATTTGGCCTTTTCAAATAAAGGATGGTAGCTTTTCAAATTATATGAAATTTCTATTGAATGGTCTAATACATATAGAAAAAAGTTAACGAGAGATATATCTTTTTTAAAAAATTTCTTGTTTCTATTGAAATCTTACGTTTTCCTTATTCCTCCGTTTTTTAAATCCTACGTTTTTAAACGAGCCATTCATTACACTTTTTTCTCTAATAATTCTAAAGATTGCAGCCTGATGCCATATGTTTGGTTAAAGAAAAAGTATATTTGGCTAAGTGGCCAACTACTCTACCAGTCTACCGTCCAAGAATGCAACTTTATATCAGTATATGTAGACCGTCAAGCAACCGCGTGTTACGTGTATAGCTAGCTACTTCATATGATTTCATCTGTCACACGATTTCGTCTTAAGTACAAAGAAACTAACAATACCCACTTAAATTAATTCTAATCCACTGTTTCTCATGCAGGCCAGGTCAAAAAAATGTTCCAGACAAATCATTTTTGAATCTTTTAATCACGTTGGTGAAGTACCAAAGCTAAATTAGAAAGTTCCGTACGTGGCATGGGGCCCAGATTAACAGTGGAGTTTTGAATTTTTAGTTTTGAACTTGACCGAAGTGGAGTCTTTGTAATTCATTAAGCATCACCGAAATTGCAGTGTGATTGCAGCTTTACCCCCATAAATGCAGTTAATTAAGATCCCAAATTAGCACTAATCACTCTGCTGAGCTGAACTGACATTAGCACTGATCACTGAGCTGAGCTGAGCTCACCATTCCAATGGAAAAGGACCGGAAGGGGAAGGTCGCACCATGGGTGACCGCCGTCGAGCACCAGCTGAAGCAGGACGGCGTCGCTGACCCGGCGGCGGAGGCGGCGCAGGGGCGGAAGCACTGCGTGTACCGCGTGCCGGCGCACATCAAGAAGGACGGGAAGGGGAAACAGCAGGCGGCGGCGTCGCCGTACGAACCGCAGCTGGTGTCGCTGGGCCCCTTCCACCACGGCCGCGCCGACCTCCTGCCGATGGAGGAGCACAAGCGGCGGGCTCTGCTGCACCTCCTCCGGCGAACCGGGAGGCGCGTCGGGGACCTCGCCGCGGAGGTGGAGGCAGTGGCGGAGACGCTGGAGGACGCGTACATGGACCTCGAGGACGGCAGGTGGCGCGGCGACGGCGAGGGCGGCGGCAGGGACAGGTTCTTGGAGGTGATGGTGACGGACGGGTGCTTCCTGCTTGAGGTGATTCGCACGGCTGAGCTGGACGGCGAGGTCGACGACTACGCGGCGAACGACCCCGTGTTCAGCCGCCACGGCGAGCTGTACGTGTTCCCGTACGTCCGCCGCGACATGCTCATGATGGAGAACCAGCTGCCGCTCCTCGTGCTCCAGCGCCTTGTCGCCGTCTTTTGCGGCGCTCACAAAGCGGTAGGTACAACCAGATCTTCGAATCGATTAATCAAGAAACACAAGTCCAAGAACTGATTTGATTTGACCCGTGTGTGATGGACAGAGTGACGACGCGATCAACGACATGGTGCTCCGATTCGTGTCGATGACGCCTGACCCGCCGCCGATCAGCGGCGGCGGCCTGGCGCTGCACCCCATCGACGTCTGCCACCGGAGCCTCCTCCACGGCACGCCGCCGCCGAGCAGCCAGGCGACCAGCTGCAAGGGACAGCGGGAGGACGACTTCGTCCCATCGGCGACGGAGCTGGAGCAGGCGGGCGTCCACTTCAGCCGGAGCGCGACGCGGAGCCTCCGTGATATCAGCTTCCGCCGCTGCACGCTCTACATCCCGGAGCTCGCCGTGGACGACACGACGGAGCACAAGCTGTTCAGCCTGATGGCGTACGAGCGCCTCCACCCGGGCGCCGCCGCCAACGAGGTGACGGCGTACGTGTTCTTCATGGACAGCGTCATCAAGAGCGCCGACGACGCCCGGCTGCTGAGCGCGAGGGGGGTCGTCTCCAACGGGCTCGGCAGCGACAAGGCGGTGGCGAGGATGTTCAACCGGCTGGCGAACAACGCCGTGCTGGACCGCCGGAGCCCGCTGCGCGCCGTGCAGGGGCAAGTGAACAACCACCGGGAAAACGCGTGGAACGAGTGGCGCGCCAGCCTCATCCGCAACCACGCCGGCAACCCCTGGGCGATCATCTCCCTCGTCGCCGCCGTTTTCCTCCTCGTCCTCACCGTCGTGCAGACCGTCTACACCGTGCTGCCCTACTACCACCAGCGGCCTCTGCCGCCGCCGCCGCAAATGGGGTGGGGCAGTACATTAGGATTGCGCGACGAACTGTGAAAAGATTCAACGCCATTAATTGCATTATGCTTGCTGATTTCAGCCGAAATTGCATGTTCTACCATGCATGTATACCATTGTTCTTTGGATCGAGACCACCATGTTGTAGTTTCCGCTTGTTGATTCTGTTCTGCAGCCCTGTACCACTATTCAAGATGAACTTGTGGGTTTAAAAATCGGATTCGAGAGCTTTCAAAAAAGTCTGTCTACATTCTAATTCAAAAAATTATCATCATGACTTGAAAACTTGAATTGGTAAGACTTGACCATGAAACTTGTAACTCAAATTGAAAATTCAATTGGAAAAACGAGGATCGGAAACTTTCAACCTGGTTGGGACTTGGGATTAACACAACGTGAATTAAGAAAAAAAAACTGTATATATAGACCCGATCATTCCTATATACATATTCTTACATGATATTAAAGTAAGTCTAGATATCTCGGCGCGCTAGCTTTCTCCCACCGACGAGCCGACCTTTTTCTCCTCGTCATCGACCTTCTTTTCGGTACTCTCTCCTCGCTCTCTCGTCTCAGTTGCTTTCTTTTTCCTGTCCTCTCCGCAAACACTTTTCTTTTCTCCTTTCCACCTCCACGCGATAAGACGACGGTTTCCATCTGCCTCCTCGTCTCGTCTCGCACCCGTCTTCGCCCTTCTTCTTGCTCCATACATCCTTTCTCCTCCGACGCCGACGCTCTGCGCTTGTCGTCTCCATCGGCTGAACTCATCCGCCCTCCTGTCGGCTGAACCTGTCCACCCTCCATCGGCTGGAACCCTCCCTCGGTTCCCGCTTTTTCGACACGCTCAACGACTTTCGGACGCGAACCTTCTCCCCTCACGTCCGAGCCAATCTGACCTATCCACATGTCCACGGACACGAATCCCTGCCTCCCGGACGTGAACCTCCTCTCTTCGTGTCCGGCCCCTCTCCACCTTTTTCGCGTCTGCTCCACTTCTTGGTCTCCACGAGTCCACGGATGTGAATCTTCTCTTCACAGACGTGAATCTTCGCACGTTCATGACCCAACCACTCTCTGACCTACCTACTCTGCCACCACCTTTTTCCTCACCTACTCCGCTGCCTACTCCACATCGGCCAACCACTCCCCATCGGCTAGCTGGCCCACTCTCTATCGGCTTCTCATTTCTCTGATCGGTCAATCTTTACTCCCATCGGCTTCTTGTCCCTATTCTCCTCTCGTCATGGCCATCGAGTCCGCCCTCAGCTCCAACACTCTCCCAGTCGCCGAATCTGCTCCAGCTCTCGGTGCCCCAAACCACACCTCGGGCACCACCTCGCCGATCTTCTCACCCCCTACGCTGCTGTGAACGTGAAATCTCACGTTTCTATCTCTCTTGACCTTAACGCTAACTACTCCAAGTGAGTTTTCTTCTTTAAATCCCTCTGTGGTAAGTTCGGCCTACGGTCACATATCGATGGCTCCGCTCCACCTCGACCTGATGACCCCCAGTGGGACATTGCTGAGTGCTGCGTGCGCAGCTAGCTACTTGGCTCGGTCGATGACTCTGTTCTCGACCTCGCCATGAAAGATACTGACCCCACCGCTCGGGATCTCTGGGTGGCTATTGAGGGGATCTTTCTCACAAACAAGCAGCCCCGCACCATCTTCCTTCTCAACGAGTTCTATTCCATGGTACAAGGAGACTCATCTATCTCTCGTACTGCCAGCACCTTAAGGTCAAGGCTGCTGTTCTCCGGGATGTCGGCCACCCTGTGGCCGACTCTCAACTTGTTCTCGCCCTTCTACGAGGCCTCAACCCCCGCTTCTCAAACACCGCCGACGACATCACCAATGCCACACCACTTCCGTCGTTTGCCCGGGCCCATGACATGCTAGTTCTTAAAAAACTCTGTCTGGCCAACGACAAGAAGACTGTGACCCACACCGCTCTCCTCGCCACAGCCGATAATGGCCGCCGAGCATCCTATGCTGCTGCTCCCTCCCACTGCTCTGGCGGCCATGGCTCTAACCATGGCAACCTAGCCCGCACCGGCAAAGGCAAGGGCAAGAACTGGCACGGTCCGATGCAATCGCGACCTGCTTCAGTCCCTGCCCAGCCTGCCGGTCCCATGGGTCCGTGGCTCTACTACAACCCTTGGGCATCCTAGTCCCAGTCACACAGCCCCATCGAATGGCAACCAGGGGTTGTCGGCGCTTATCCTCAGGCCTACCTGGCATCGGCTCCCATCCTACTGCCTCAGCCGATGCTACTGACACCACCCACCCGTCGGTTCCCTCCTGGAACCAGGCTGGCCTCGTCGCCGCCCTCAACCAGATGACGCTCCAACTACAGCACCCTTGGGTGCTGAACTCTAGGCGTTCTCCCACATGGTGTCATCAGCTGGTATACTCCGTTCTTGTCATCCCTCTTCCTCCCCCTTTGTCAACATCGGCAATAGCCACTCTCTTCCTGTCTAATGCCATGGTGACTCCTCTCTGTTTACACCCACCACTAACCTTCTCCTTCGCAATGTCCTTATTGTACCCTCCCTTATTCACAATCTTGTATTTGTTCGCCAATTCACACGAGATAACAATTACTCAATCGAATTTGACGCTTCTGGTTTCTCTGTGAAGGATATCCCAACCCGGCGACGGATCCTTCGCTATAATAGTGGCGGCGACCTCTACACCATTCCCATTGCGCCATCCACTCCACACGTCAGCGTCGCCCTCTCCACCAACCTCTGGCATCTTTGCCTCGGCCACCCCGGCCCCGACGCTGTCGCCAACCTCCGTCGCAGCGTCTGCATCCAATGTACCCACAACTGCTCCACAGTTCGCCACTCATGTTAACTTGGCAAACATGTGTGTCTGCCATTTTCTAGCTCTCTCTCTTGTACCTCGCAACCGTTTGAGCTTATACATTGTGATATATGGACTTCTCTGGTTAAAAGTATCTCTGGTAATCAATATTACCTTACCATACTTGACGATTACACACACTATTGCTGGACGTTTCCGCTCATCAGCAAATCTGAGGTCGCCTCTCACCTCACTAACTTTACCACCTACGTTTCTACCTAGTTCCACCTCCCCATCAAAGTTCTATGAGCCGATAACGGTACGGAGTTCGTTAACCATATTGTTACAACCTTCCTCACCTCACAGGACATCCATCTATGCCTCTCCTGCCCTACACCTCTCCCCAGAATGGTAAGGGCGAATGCCTCCTTCGCACCCTCAACAACATAAGTCGCACTATGCTGCTTCATGCCTACTAACCTGCAACTTACTAGGCAGAAGCACTAACCTCTACGACTTACCTTCTCAATCGGTGCCCGTGTTCCTCCGTTCGCCACAATGTTTCATACACTCTTCTTTACCGCATAGCGCCCGACTACTCCCACCTTTGCGTCTTCGGGTGCCTCTGCTACCCAAACCTCACCGCCATTGCTCCCTACAAACTCGCTCCCCGCTCCACCGCCTGTATTCTCCTCGGCTATTCCTCATCTCACAAGGGATACCGATGTCTTGACCTTTCCACCTGACGGGTCATCGTCTCTCGTCATGTCATCTTTGATGAGACATGCTTTCTCTTCGGCCTGCTTAATCCGAGATCCTTATCTAGCGATCTTGACTTTCTCCTCACCAACACCGTGTCATCCCGGTCTCCTCCACCGTTCTCCCCATCGGCCCCCTCATCGGCCGCTGATGAGGACTTACCCTTTAGCTATCCCACTACTATTCCGTTCGATGTCCCTCCCATCGGACCCCCATCGGCCCCATCACTCTCATCGGCTTCAGCCGATCCTATCCCCTTTCCATCGGACACCTTACCCCCATCGGCTCCTCAGTCCTCATCGGCTCCCCCTCTCTATCGACTACTTCATCTACATCGGACCGATCGAACCGATTGGCCCATCCAACTCCATTGGCTCAGGCTGATCTATTTCCTCCCTTTCCTCTCACATACAGCTGCTGATCCAGAGCCAATGATGCCCCTACCCAATCAGTTCTCTCCACCTCTACCACACTCCCATCGGCTCTCGTCCCCTCCACCTCTCATATGGTCACTCGCTCACAGACTGGATCTCTCCGCCCCACCAAGCACTACAGGCTCTCCGCCATCCACAGCTCTATCTCACCCATCTCGGCAACTTCTTGTTCCGCCCTGGCCGACCCTCAGTGGCGCGCGGCCATGGCGACAAGTACAAGGCCCTCATGGACAACGAGACTTGGCGCCTTGTCCCCCGTCCTCCTGATGCCAACATTGTGACCGACAAGTGGAATTTTAAGCACAAGTTCCACGCTGATGGCTCCCTTGCCTGTCACAAGGCACGCTGGGTAATTCGGGGTTTCTCCCAATGCCCCGGTGTTGATTACGATGAGACTTTCAGTCCTGTCGTCAAACCCTCCACCATCCGGGTCGTTCTCACCTTGGCTACCTCGCACTCCTGGCCGATCCATCAGCTTGACGGGAAGAACGTCTTACTTCACGGTCATTTGACGAAAATAGTCTACTGCCAGCAGCCTCCTGGCTTTGTCGACCCCTCTCGTCCCGACGATGTCTGCCTCCTTTAACGCTCTCTCTACGACCTCAAACAAGCCTCTCGCGCCTGGTACCAGCGCTTTGCTGCCTACCTTCGGCACATCGGCTTTGTGGCCTCTGCGTCCGATAGCTCCCTATTCACTCTTCACATCGGCAACGCTACCGCCTATCTCCTTCTATATGTCCACGACATTGTATTTACAGCGTCTTCAACATCCCTCCTACACCAGATCATGGCCCGACTCCACTCCGAGTTCTCTATGACTGATCTTGGTCCCCTCCACCACTTCCTTGGCATCTCCGTCACCCGTTCTTCTCACGGGCTCTTTCTTTCCTAGCGTCAGTATGCCATCGATCTTCTCCAGCCTGTGGGTATGGCCAATTGTCACCCTACGGCCACCCTGGTCGACATTTGAGCCAAACTCTCCGCTGCCGATGGCACACTCATTGCCGATCCCTCTCAATATTGGAGTCTTGCCGGTGCTCTCCAATACCTCACCCTCACACGGCCCGACATCACCTACGCCGTCCAGCAAGTGTGCCTCTTCATGCATGCTTCGCGCGAACCTCACCTCGCGCTGCTTAAGCACATCCTGCGCTACATGAAGGGCACGCTCTCCAGTGGGCTGCATCTCAGCTCTAGCCCTATCGACTCCCTCACCGTGTACTCCGACACGGACTAGGCAGGCTGCGTCGATTCTCGACGCTCTACGTCCGGCTATTGTGTCTTTCTTGGTGACACTCTAGTCTCCTGGTTCTCAAAACACCAGACTACAGTGTCATAGTCCAGTGCCGAAACCGAGTACCGCACCATCACCCACGCCGTCACCGAGTGTTACTGGCTTCGTCAACTTCTCTAGGAGCTCCGTGCACCCCTCTCCTCTGTGACCGTTATCTACTGCAACAACGTTAGTGCTGTCTACATGACCGCCAACCCCATTCATCATCTACGCACAAAGCACATAGAGATCGATATCCATTTTATCCGTGATAAGGTCGCTTAGGACAGGTTCGGGTGCTCCATGTACCATTGGCGCACCAGTTTGCTGATATAATAACCAAGGGCCTGCCCATACCTTTGTTCATCAGATTTTGGTCCAGTCTCTGCGTTCGTTCCTCTCCTGCTGCGACTGTGGGGGTGTTAGACCACTCGACCACTGGGCTACCCGACCTCCTTATACAGTTAGGTTCTTAGTCACACACACACCATTGGAAAAAACCAAATGGTACACTCCGCAATAACACACTACGACGACATAATAAGCAACGGTTGCTTTTACTATGTCTTTGTGAGCTTGCTTTCAGCGTTAAGAGCAAGTTTCATAGCTTAGATGATAGTTACATCTAATTGTTCCATAGAATCGACTCTGAGGAGGATAAATGATTGCGAATCTCAACATTCGTTACTAAAATAGATAAATTTACAAATAAATCAACTAAAATCATTGGAGTGGGACTTTGGATATTAATGAAACAAAATTATTGAACTAAAATTAATTAATAATACAACATCTAAAAATAATCAATTGATAAAATTTTTTAAAACTAGCTAAATTTTAGATAAAAAATTAATTTAAAACACAGAGAAAATAAATTAATATATCAAGTGCCATACATAAAAAAGAGGGAGATTAATTATCGTACTAATCTTTCTTAAACTTTATCTTTATTAATAAAATTACGTTTACAAAATTCACATAAAAGCTCTTTTAATTTTCTATATATAAATTCCTGACATCTTACCCTCTATTTATATCAAAAAATTTCAAAATAAAAACCTAAATAACGTTAAGATTTCGTAATCACTGCTCTTGCCATTGGATTTAAAACGAACACTTTATATTGTGCCACATAACCCTTTACACCGAGAACCATAGAGTTTGACACATTTTCACGTAGAATCCAGCCCAGTCACTATTCCTATGCCTCTGTACCAATCCAATTATGCTATGTTTTCTCCAGATTTTCTACATGTGTGCGCGCCACATTGCCCTTCTCGATCCCTCCTGCTAGTAGCAACGCCTTTCCACGCCTACGCTCACACCTACATCCATGCTTGCTGATAGGTCTAGCCCACCTATTAGCCTCTTTCTCACCACACGCACATGCCCGTCAGCCCTTTTTGCTGGTCTGCTAACTTCTTAGCTTGCCTGCTAAGTAAACCTACTTCTTCAGACTAGTCGTATTCGACACCCACGCTAGCCTATTCATACACCGCCTTCAACTCATTTTCTGCTGGATCTAGTTTGTACTTTTCATTCAGCCAGCCCGTTAATAAAGTAAATTTTGAAAATTAATTTCTCAATTTTGATCTAAAATTTCTCCAATTTTTTAGCGATTTTTATCTATTTTCTGAATTTAATTCTTACACATAAATAAATAAAAAACATTCTCCAGTAGATATTTTTACAATCTGACCTATATCAACACATATGCTCACCACATTTGTTATAAATAATTTTAATATAAACTAATTTTACCAATTTTATCTAAACTAATTTTTCATCGTTATTATTTAACGTGTTAGTATCATTTGCTTACCTCTAATTTTGTTCATACCATTTACTCTTTAATTAGAAAGTAATTACAACACATTACCTCTAACACACCTCTCTAAATACACCATAATAATTTTACTTTATTTGTTTTATCTTAATCCATATCGGTCTCTTCCATTCATCTTTCTTAAAACTTATGTAGAACTTGCTTCTTGTTAGAGATCCTTCTGTACCTTCTTCCTTCTCTCCTCTACCTCATAATATGAACTTTTAATCTTCGGACAAGCATTTAGATGCTTATGTTACTTGCTCTAATTTATTCCCCTTTGGTGGTTTGTGACACCAAATCTTCCACTGCCCCATAACCACTTTGTCTCCCCCTGTCACCCCAACCCGTACTGAACCGTGATTCTAGTAACCCAAAGTACTAACTCGACTGGAGAAGAAGATGACAAATGATGAAGAATGAATTAAAACAAATTCAAATTTTATATATTTGCATGATTGTTGGATTTTTTCATTAGAGAGATGATTATCATTCACATATGTGATTATCTTACGGACTAATGCTCATAAAACTTATTAGCTTAACGATCAGATTCATGTTATTAAAGTCAAATTGGAGAAAAATATAATGTCAACTCTGGAATAAAAGGTGCCAACGCTCTCCTTTTGCTTTCGTTGGTAATGAAAAAGGCTAGAGCAACATAGAGAGGAAATAAAGGGAAGGTGCTTTCACATCTCAAGGGCACAATCATCTCTTCTTCTTAAAATACATATGAATAGTTATGAAAAAAATAGATGGCATTGGTGCTATACATGTTGTATATCATCTTAAAAAATTTAATTTCTAATTTGACCATAAGTTAAGAAATAACAAATCTAAACTCTAAATAATATAAGGATCATTTACCACTATATTTATCTTTTTTTCCGTGCATTGTAGCTAGGTACTTGATATTTGTGGAGTGGTAGATACCAATATATACTGTGAATTGTCAAATTCATTTAAACTTTTCATTATAACCTGGACTGTATTAAAGAATTAAAGCTGCCCCCTCAAGAAAAAGGGATAAAAAATTCACCCAGGGAAAAGAAGCTATAGCTCCCACTCATCCACTACTACACAGTACACACGACACAAGAATATAGCACCGTGTGGTTTCTTCAATTTGTCTAACAGTCGAATAGCTCTTTGCTAGGATTAAAAAACTTAGTCATTTGATTTGACTATAAGAAACACAGGAATTTAAGATAGAGATAGACTAAAATAATAAATTTTTTTATGAGGTTAAATTTCATGTTAAAATTATGTGAAATGAGACGTTCCATAAAAATTTTATAGGATACAATCCTTTCTTTTAAATGATTATATAGGAAAAATTCCTAGAGAACTAGAATCCTACAAAATTTCTATATTTTCCTGTCAAATCAAAATGGCCTAAGGGTCACATGGCCACTTTCAAACAAGGATTCCATCTAAAATTACTACTTATTAATTATCCGTCTTGGTACGATCACAGCGATGCAAAGTTGTACTTCATGATTCATCACTGTCAGTTGCCTCGGAAAATTCTTAAACACAATGACCGCATATATTAAGAAAGCCATTAAGCCCATTTTATATTTTTGACTTTATCGATCATTGCCCAAAGTTTATGAAATTTTCTGTTCGAGTGCCAAAGTAAATCACGTTATGGCAGTAGCAATGGTGGACGGTGCCTAAAAATATTGGTGCCTCTCGAATCTCGATTAGAGTAGGTAGTATTACTCACAGTACCATTTCCTACCCAACCTTTGACGCGACGAAGCAACATCAAGAAACCTCCGATGGAGGACGAGCACAAGAGGGTGGAGACGAAGAGCCAATGGGTGGACCACGTCGAGCACCTGCTCGACGACGGCGCCGGCGGCAACCCCTCGGAGGAGGCGAAGCAGTGGCGAAGGCAGTCGGTGTATCGCGTGCCGGCGTCCGTCAAGAACTGCTCCTCCTACGGGCCGCAGATGGTGTCGTTGGGCCCTTTCCACCATGGCGTACCCGAGCTCCGGCCGGCCGAGGAGCACAAGGAGAGGGCTCTTCTGCACCTGCTCCGGCGTGGAGATGGGCGGCGGCGGCTGGGTAGCCTCGTCGCGTCGATGGAGAAGGTGGTGATGGAGCTGCAGGAGGCGTACCAGGGGCTTGACGACGCATGGAGGGATGATAAGGACGGGTTCCTGAAGATGATGGTCCTGGACGGCTGCTTCCTACTCGAGGTGATGCTCGCGGCTGTGGAGGGGGAGCAGGGGTACGGCGGTGAGACCGGCGGCGGCTACGCGGCGAACGACCCCGTGTTCAGCAGGCACGGCGAGCTGTACGTGTTCCCGTACGTCCGCCGCGACATGCTCATGATCGAGAACCAGCTGCCGCTCCTCGTGCTCCAGCGGATCGTCGCCTTCTTCCAAGGCGGCGGCGCCGCCCCTGAAGCGGTGCGTCGTGGTGCTTTCCGATCAACTCGATTGTTCGATTCCTATTAATTCGGCGTTTTGTTGCAGACCGACGACGCGATCAACAACATGGTGCTGACCTTCGTGTCGATGATCCCTGACCCGCCGGCGATGAGCGGCGGCGGACTGGCGCTCCACCCGCTCGACGTTTGCCACCGGAGTCTGCTCCACGGTCCGCGGAGGCCGCCCTCCACAGGGAGGCGAGAGGAGTTCGTACCGTCGGCGACAGAGCTCGACCAGGCGGGCGTCCGGTTCCGGCCGAGCAAAACGCGCAGCCTCCACGACATCAGCTTCCACCGCGGCGTGCTCCACATCCCTCGGCTCGCCGTGGATGACACGACGGAGCACAAGCTGTTCAGCCTGATGGCGTTCGAGCAGCTGCACGCCGCCGGCGGCGCCAACGATGTGACGGCGTACGTGTTCTTCATGGACAACGTGATCAAGCGCGGCGACGACGCGCGGCTGGTGGGCGCGAGCGGGGTCGTGGACAACGGGCTCGGCAGCGACAAGGCGGTGGCGGAGATGTTCAACCGGCTGGCGAACGAGGCGGTGCTGGACAGGCGGAGCGCGCTGCACGGCGTGCACCGGGAGGTGAACGCATACAGGGAGAAGCGGTGGAACGTGTGGCGCGCCAGCCTCGTGCAGAACCACGCCGGCAATCCATGGGCCATCATATCCCTCGTCGTCGCCTTCGTCCTCCTTGTGCTCACTGTCGTGCAGACCGTCTACACCGTGCTGCCCTACTACCAGGAGAAGGCGGCGGAGGCCTGCGGCATGGCCGGCGAGCTGCTCCGAGAACTCTAGCGTGTACTGAACTAATGGGATATGGACCAATGTCGCATTGCCAATATGTCCATTTTAGCAGTTCATATTGGCAATGTGTTTTAAGCTTAGCCCTGCTATTCCTTTGGCTTTGATTTTGTTGAATATATTATAAGCAAAGTCTACGCTACAAACGCACTTCAGATATTATATGGCACTTAGAGAAAATCTAAAAAAATTAAAAAAAACATCTAGTCATCGATTACCCATTATTTTTAACAATTAGATTATATCTATGTTAACGTCAAAATTTAGAAAGCCCCGACTGAACCGTAGAAGTGTCCGATTGCTACAAGAAAGAAATCGATTGGATTAAAGTAAGAAAAGACTTCTTCCAGAATAGAGATTATTTAGATGAGACCGAGTTTAAGGAGGAACCGTGGTTCACGGCAGGATAGTCTATCATATTTTGTATGGATATGAAGATTTAGTTAGTTAGTTAACTTTCTTAGAGATATTTTACTTTATCTTTGTTAGGAAATAACATCCGATGGTTGTTGTAAGCGCGTCGGACTCTGTAAACCCAGGGTATAAATATAGACTACTGGAAATATGTAATCATCAATCTTGAGGTCAATACAACTTCAGCGCATCGCCACCCTAGTTCATCTAGGTTTCTACCGATGGGGTCTGGCTCTCGACGTGGGGCTGCATCGGTTAGGTCCGATCTCCGGCGAAGGAGTAAGTCCCGCCACTATCTCGATATGTCTCGTTCTGTCTAAGGCTGCATCGATTAGGTTCGACCTCTTAGGCCGATAGGATGTATCGCATCATGTCCGTGCAGGGTCTATCAGTCTATCAAACTCTCTCCGCCGTCATCGGTCTCGTGCTGCATCGGTTAGGTTCGACCTATGAGGCTGCCGATGGTAGAATGAGCTTTAGGCCTATAGGTCTCAGTACATCGTTTCATCGGAGTGTTAGCCGATAAGTTATCTATACGTTGAGCGTCATGCCTAGCGTATCGGCTCCTCGGCCGATACGTACCAGGTCTTCAGAGACTCTCCTTTGAGCTCCACACCAAGCGCGTCGGCCTTCCAGCCGATGCACGCCTGTCTTTAGAGAGATGTCCACTCATCGACTTAGCTAGCCGATGGGTTCGATTTGCCCTTACTTCAGCACGTTCGATCTGGCGTCCACCGTCTCGTTGTCATTGGCCTCGTTCTCGTACTATTTTGGTTAGGTCCGATCTTCGAGATTCGGTGCCAGTGGCATCGTCACGGTGGGCGACGGGCTTCATGTTGCCATCTCCATCTTATGTCTCCATCGGCTCTACAGCCAATAGATCAGGGCCTCGCGTCTGCTACACCCGGAGGCATCATATCCTTCGTCGTCATCCGCCTATGCCTACATCGGCTCCCCAGCCGATGGAAGGGCACCCTGATTCCTATCAGCGATCAGCCGATAGCAGGAGCCATCCGGACGCGGCAGATGACTAATTTGATCCTATCGGCAGCTAGCCGATAGTGAGGGCTCGTATCAGCCCGTCGTTCAACTGATCCGTTCGTCTCACCTCCTTATCAATTGCAGGGTTAAATTAACTGGTACGCCCGCACCTGCACCGTCGCATCGGAGCCGACCAAACCCTACGAGCCCCGCCGCGCATACCTCGGGCCACGGAGAGAAGCCGACCAGCCTACACTAGAGCTAAGCAGACCTCCCAGGCTTCGGCGTGCTCGCACAGGGTTCTGGCCCGAACAATCTAGTAAAGTAATCTCTTACACCTAAAAACTGGCTAATCCCTCCCTATGTATGTACGTTTGCAATCCCTTCTATGTACGTACGCAAGAGGTGTCAAAAAGAAAAAAAAATAAGGGTGCGGACATACGAATGTTATGACTAGTGTTTAAACAAATTATGGTAATATAGATTACTTTCTGATTGAAATGGAACTACACCAAGGATCCTAAGCTCGTACCTCTTTACCTTAATAATGAATGAGATTATAAGAAACATATAAGGAAATATTTCTTGATGTATGCTCTTTGTAGATAATATAGCATTAGTTGATGAGAGCTGAGCGGGAGTAAATAGGTTTTAGAGTAAGCAGAATTAACACTGAATACTTGAGATGTGAATTTGACACCATTACATACAAGGAGAGAGATGTGAGTTTAGGAGATCAAGTAGTACCTAAAAAGGACATCTTTCAATATCTGAGATCGATGCTATAAATAGATAGGGATATTGATACAAACATTACCCATAGAAAAGCGGACTAGATGAAATGACGCTAAGTATGTGTTATCTTCTATGACAAAAGGATACTGTAGAAATTGAAAGATAAGTTTTATAGAACGACGATTAGACCTGTTATGTTGTATCGAGTAGAATGTTGAACTACAAAAAGACGATATGTTTAACAGATGAATATTACAGAAATACATATGTTACGCTAGATTTATGGTCAGACAAGAATAGATCGAGTTCGAAACAATGATATACGTGATCAACTAGGGATAGTACCTATTAAAAAAAAGCTTATCCAATATCGGTTGAGATAGTTTGGTTATGTCCTCCTCCACACCGCCGCATCCATGAGGCACCGCCAAAACCCACCACCGCCTGAGCCTTCTAGCACCAACCACAATCGCCGTGCCTTCTAGCCTTATCGTTGCGCCCACCTCCTGGTGACCGACGCGCATTCCCAAGCCTCTTGATGTCGTTGCCTACCTTTGCCCCATTGCTAGGTGTCGACTCTCCCATTACCAGTATTGCCACCATTGCCGCTCACCGCTAAAACCCATCGTCATCGTCATCGTCGCCCTATGCCAGGTTGCCGCTCTGCTCCTAGCCTCCCCTGTGCAACAAAGAAAGGAGGCGAAATGAAGAAATAAGAGGCAGAAAGAGAGAAAGAAAAGAAAAGGAAAGGAAGAAAAGAAAGAAAAAAAGAGATGAGACCCAAGTGGAAGTGTCCTTTCTAGCCGATCGCAGGTTAGCTGAGGAATATTTTTAGGAATATTCTTTTCAGAATTCCTTTTTAGTAAAAAATCGTTTAAACTTTAAAAATTTAAATATTTTTATCCATAATTCCATTTAATCTCATTTTAGTCCCAAAATTTTTCTAAAGTCCTCCTCTATTTAATGTACTACTGTTTTCTATATTTTGTTACTTTTGTTAGTACCACATGTAACATTTATGTTTGAGGTCGCAATCGAAGGAGTATTCGCACCGGATTTTGTCACACTAAGAACTTTTGCGCACCAAGACAAGCCATCCTTTGAACACTTTGATTCTTTATCTTGTGAATTAATTTGTTTATAAAATTGCATTGCTTAGATTACATTGTAATTTTTTTGGTTGGCATAAAACTAACATACATACCTAGTAGTAGTTGTATTTATATTATGTAGGATATTGATGCCCCTATCATCATCACTTGAATACAATTATCGAGCTAGATACTTAGCCCACTTCTGATTGTAATGTTGTATGAGAACTTGAACTTATAAATGTTTTATGGGATGCCCATTATATGAAAATCTTGTATATCAATAATCGTGGAATACTGGGATGAGAAGATATATCGTTATTTCCCGAGACATGTGTTATTCTAGCCTATTTTCTTAGATGATTGGTTAGGTGTAAGAAACATCCTTGATGTGTCCTAACTATATGAGAGCATGAGATTTACTTGATGCTCAGTTTTAAGAGATTCAGCCTAACAATGTGACACGGGCTATTTATGGGCTAGTTTTAGAAAAGTTTTGTAGTAAGCCCTCCTTTGCCAACAGTGTTTGATGGGCACATATTGTGTAAAAAGAGAAGTGTATGACATCTATAGAGTTTAGCTAAACTGTTTAAACAGTTATACCCACGGTTATGGATGAATATGAGGTGCTTCTAATAGCGTAGTTTTGTTTTTTTATCAAAGGTTTGTGAACATGATTGTTGGGTTGAGAACCGTTTTCAGAGTCCGCCTGTCTAGCAGATAGTCAACCTTCATGATTAGGAATAGGTTTGTATGACCTAGGGTTGTCTTGTGGTAACATTGTGTCATAATGCCAAGAGGGCGAGCGTGTGCTGTGAAAACCTCTTCACCTATTAACTATGATAAATAGTTAAGATATGTTGTTTGGATGATTGTTATGTGTTGAGAAGGTGAAAAGAAGCTAATCAAGAAGTAGATGAGGAAATATTGAGAATTTTGCTATCGCTTATAGACACTGTAACAAATTGTTGTAATGTAACTTGTGAAATAGATCGATATGTGAGCCTCTTTCTGACAATTAATGTTTTGGCTCACTAGTGTTTTACAAAAAAACACTTTTAAAGAAAATGCTGCTTTCACAAATGAAAATATTAGCCTCCCCTATTAAGCCAAAACATATCATCTTTCTCTCTGACTTGCTAAGTATATAAAGTACTCATCTTTGCTTATATATATGTATAGTGTTTAGAGAAGATGACATCGACTCATCCACTGAAGAGTTCCTCCAAGAGCAAGCGGAGTATGAAGACTTTTAATATTTTGAGCCTAGTTACCAAACCGTACCTATTGAATAAACTAGTTGACTATGTGCCGTACCTAGTGCTTGGCCGTTTAAGTTGTTTTTCGCTGTTAGCTTCTATTTAATTGTCATTGTTGCTTTTACTTTTTGTATTGTATTGCCCATTTGAGGTTTGTCTATGATAACAACTTACGTAAGGATTACTTCTAGTAATATAATAAAAACTAGTTATTTGTGATTTCACTATTATTATTTTATATGTACCAGTTTATATATCCTAGGACTAATATATTGTTCACATGTAATTTGACCTCTGATTTATGTGAACCCTTAGTTCATATCTAATAGTTTGAGGCGCCGCATACTTGATGGTTATAATTTAAAAGTTTGAACGACTTTAAATACTTTGGACATGATAGATTAATAGTAATCCCTCCTCGTCACTACTACATAAATTATTTTCATATATGGCCAAAACTGGTTTTTGCAAGTGGTTGGGCAGCCCACCTCCTCTCATGTGTATGTGGAAATGGAGATTTCAGTAGGTGGGCTGCCCAGCCACATAGGAAAATATATTATTGTGGGCGACCTGCTAAAGCCGGCTACCTAGGTTAAAGTTTTCTTGCTAGATTTTTTCCCTATATCCTGCTATCAATAATTTTAAAATGTTTCTCCAATTAGAATTTTCTATTATTCGAGTGGAGGTATTCTATAAAGTTGGCATATTGTAAATAAAGCTAGCATATATACAATAAAACAAATATATTGAATATGTACAAATGAAGACATACAAACATATTTTGTAAAATCTGATTACACACGGTCGATCTTGGTTCAAAAAATAGTAAAGTTTTATTTCACATGTTCTTTTTTCCACTCTTGAAGGGGTTTGTCTTCTACTGTGAAAGTGCTCTCATCATCAAAAAAGGGATCAAGTCTGTTTCAACCGTCATCGTTTTACTAAGAATGTCTAGTAAGGTGCCATGGTGCAATTAAACATATTCTTCCCGAGGTGTATGACATCGATGCCATGGTGAATCTCTAACTTCTTCTTGTATGGCAGGTACTTGAAGAAGATTGAGTACTTCTTAAATGGAATGGTCTTTTCTTCCATTGTTTTCTTTTGATTTGCCCCCTTCTTTCATTTCTCAAAAATGACGTTAATATTCTCCATTTTTTCAAACACTAGTTTTCCACTTCAGGTTTTGAGGTCAATACCGTGTGCTCTTCTATTGAGTCAAAATATTTTGCCATCAAATAGTACCTATGTTTTATGCCCAAGAACTAGCTATGCTGCATGTACACTAACTTGTCTGATGATGTAAGATACAGACATAAGGTATTATCCAAACAAATAAAATATCTAGTCTTTCCATTTATGTGTCCTGAGAGAAAAAGTTCATGGGATAGTCATTGATGATAAAGAATACAATCACATAGAGAGTGAAGTATTCCTGATAGTACTCATCCCACATCATTTAATCTATCCTCCCATAGATTTGCCATATCCTCCATTAGAGGTTCAAGTAAAACATCTATATCGATGCCAGGTTGTTATGGGCATTGTATAAGAATAACCAATAAAATGTACTTTTAGTTCTGATAAATCCATATAAAAAGATTGTACATGTAGCACTAGCCAAGTGCTATGTGAGCAGTCTAAGTCACTAAAAGTGTTCATTCCATCCATGCTCAATACAAACCTTACTTTCTCAGGTACTTAGCAAATTTTAGATATAATGTATCAAAGTTTTTCCATTGGCTAGTACCGATAGGGTGTCAAAGCATCCCATTGGTCTTACACTTCTCATGATGCCACCTTATTAGTTCAATGTTCCTAGGTTTCAAGAACAGATTATGTGGTCTTTTATGCCCCAATGAATCAGAGTCTTCAACCTAACCATCTGGGGACTCGGTGCCCATTTTATACCATCAAGCCCCATAGGTTGGTCAACTATCCAAGTCTGCATACTCCTTGTAGCATAGCATACAATGGTTCACACATATATGTCTTTTTTGAACACCTAGTGATAATGAACATATAAGTCATTGAAGCTACTATCGGACCATCCGTTGCTAGCCCTCAATTTAAGTAGTTCAAGCACCAAATACAATACCACGAAATACTTGTCACATCCCTTTAATTTGTCGTATAGAAGATCCTTCACTGCCTTCTCTAACACCTTAAAATTGTCTAATTCACTTGTTGTATCTATTAACACTTTTGATTCATCGTGATACAATATATCATCCAAATCAAAATCAGTATTCAAACTTCAATTTCATCTATCAAAACATGACCATCTTACTCTATCATATAATGGCCAGCGTTTTCAATCATAAAACTTTTAGCCATATCTAATAAAAAACAAGTGCTTTCATCTCTGATACCATGATTACCATCTCCTAAGAAGTGACAATTTCACCGTGATAAAACCAAACCTTGTAATATTTTATAAATCCATGATTCACTAAATGTTATGTGATTACATCAAGATTTAACCATAATTTTTGATCCCTGCAATCAGGACAACATATTTCTTTCCTATTCTCTCGTCTTGGCCTCTTAATAAATTTGTTCACTTTTGAAATGTACAACATATGAATTCTTAGCCTGAGGTACATCCACACCTTTTCATCTATGGAATAATGCAAATAAAATATATATCGCTGTCAACATTGTAGTAATTAATTAAAATTAACTAGTTTTATACGACTTGACTGAAATAAATTTTATGAAATATAGATGTATATTTCTAAGCACTACAAAAAATAACACAAGACAAAGTTAAGTACATTAAAAATTAATTTGCCACAAATCTATCTATTCACTTGTTTGCACCAAAATTAGTAAGCCCTAAAGACAGGCTTGGAGAGCCGATCAGTTTATGGAAAAGTCGAATTAATATAGTGAGAAAGCTGATTGGACGGATTGAGGATAAATTTGGTTTAGTCAAAGACGGAAAGTTATCCAGATGAGACTGAGTCTAAGGATGATCCATAAAAACCACGACATGGTTTTTTACTTTTATAGAATATATTTTATAAGATAGACAAGTTTGATTAGTTTTGTTAACTCTTAGAGATATTTTTCTTTTATTTTTAGGAAATAACGTTCGTAACCGTGTTAAACTCTTGTAACTGTAGGGTATAAATATAGACCCCTGGAGCCTTGTAAATCATCCAACACAGATCAAATACAATCTCGACGCATCACCATCTTAGTTTATCTAGCTTTTTACCGACGGGTTTTGGTTCTCGACGTAGGGCTGTATCAGATAAGTCTAATCTGCGATGGAGGGGTAGGTCTCACCACTATCTTAGTGTATCTATTCTGTCTAAGACTGCATTAATTAGTTTCAATCTCTTAGTCTGATTAGTTGCATCACATCACGTTCGCGTGGTTCTATCAGCTTATCGAGCTCTCTCTACTGCCATCGGTCTCGTGCTGCATCGGTTAGATCCAACCTACTACATCGCTAATAGTAGATTGAGCTGTAAGTCAATAGGTCTTTACATAAACGTTTCATTAGAGCAACCAGCTGATGAGTTATGCACACATTGTGTCTCACGCCTAGTATATCGGCTTCTCAGCCGATATACATATATCTTCAAATAATTTCTCTTATTGGCTCAGCTAGCTGATGGGTTTACTTGTTCCTTTCATCCGCACGTCTGATCTAGTCTCTTATATCTTCAAAAGATCGAGTCCCACTCCTTACTATTCATCACATATTCTATTTAGAGCATCATCGCACATTCTATTCGGAGTACCATTGGCTTTGTAGCCGATGAGTCCTTTATCTTATTCCTTACTATCTACATATGCATTCATTGGATTTCCAGCCGATGAACTAACGCTTCAGCCTCTATCAGTAACCAGTTGATAGGAGGATTACGCATGCTGCTCATTGACCACTCTATTCTATAGCGTCATTGGCTCTGCAGCTAATATATCCTTTATCCTATTCCTTGCTATCTACCTCTTCCTTCATCGGCTTTTCAATCGACGAGTGAGTGTTACACCCTCTATCGGCAAACAATCGATAGTAGGAGTCCATATCCATGTTTATTGATTACTCTATTTCAGAACACCATTGACCCTATAGCCGATGCGTATTTTATTTTCTTTTGTTGTCATCTATTTATGCCTTCTTCGGTTTTCCAGCCGATGGACGAGTGCTTCAATCCCTATCAGCAACCAATTGATAGCAGGAGTGCATCAGATGTAGTCAATGACTATCTCAAACCTATCGGTGACCAGTTGATACCAGAAGTTTGTATCAGCCCATTGACCGACTGACTCATCGGCTTATTTTCTTGTCAATTATAGGATCATATTAATTGGCACGCTCATAACTCCAGCAACCTCGATGTAGAGACCTCGAAACTAAAGGACCTGTACTAGAGCTAAGTAGACCTCCTAGGCTTTCGGCATCTTCACGTGCCATTGCATCAGACCTTTATCGACTCATGCTCGCTTGCCCTCTTGGCACACCTCTCCACCTAGTCCGATATGCTCTGCACATGCATCAACATATTCTTTGGCACGTCCAGTGGGACCATCAGGAATACACTTCAACGAGCTGAAGGACCTGCGCTGGAGATAAGCAGACCTCATAGACCTCTGTGTGTTCGCGCACCATCATATCGGACTTCTATCGGCTCACGCTCGTACTCCCTCTTGGCATGCACCTCCGCCCGATCTGATCTTCTCCGCGCGTGCGCAAACACCACTCTACATATGTTAACTAGATCTAGAATGTATTATCTGTCAACTACTTCTATATATACCATTAATTTAATGTCTAAAAAAAAGAACAACCATTGCAAAAAATATACCAACTAAATTTTGCTCACATAACTACTTTACCACGGTTAAATATTACAAAACGACTCATACACACTCACTTTTAACACATCTAAATTCTCCACATCAAAAGGATCAAATTCAATAAAATTGATGAAAATAAACGAGAAATACATATACATATATATAACCTTATATACTAACTTCCACCAACGATTTTGAGTTGAAAAATCCCCCCATGTGTTGCTATGTTTTGGAGAGAGAAACTTTAGGCAAAAATGAGTTGAGCTCCAGCTAGAAGAAGATAAATATGAGGAGAAAATCATCACAGGTGGACCCCTGCGGAAATAAGTTATTGCAAGTAGGCCTCTTGATGGCTTGCCTGTGTAATTATGTATTTTCGTAGGTGAGTCGTGTCCCCTCGAGGACTGAGCATGTCCCAAGCGAGCTCTCTCTGTGCAAAAATTATTTTTAAGTAGTGTGTACTTAAACCTACATCTAAATCTAAGTTTTACAAATGGCATGGGCTAGCAAGGGGCAAGGTCCTTTTTTTGGCTATTCTAGGGCGATGGTGAATGTATAATACAATTTAAACAGAATTACATATGTAAATGAACTCAACCAAAGAGTTATATATAAAGGGTGATTTTGGTTGATTTTAGTTATGGGGAGTATTCAAAAAGGAAATAAGAGTTGGGAGGGATGCTTGCTTGGGGTACATGGGACATTTTTCTGGATGTGGAGAGAAAATTAATGGAGGAACTTCTTGCAATTTAGTATCTATCACTTGCCATATGTCTTTGAAGAATATTCTTCCCTTAAAGGATAACATACTATTATTACTAATACCAAGTAGTATTTAACGTGTTTTTAATATAAAAACAATGTTTGTTGGAATATGTACCAATTTATCTTAACTATCGAGCTTTCTAGAACTGTAATGCGTTTAGCATTGCGAACAATCGCCTTCTTCACCAGTCATTGGCTCTGATGGGTAGAACCATATTATACTGTGTGCCATGTACTTGACACCAAATCTTCCTGGTGTGTGTGTGGCCCAAACGTCATTCCTAGCATCCTGTCCAAGATCCACGTACAAGAAAAAGGTTTATCACGGTGACGGAGCCAACAACATCATCAAGCCTGCGCTACCAAGAGCGTTTTCTTGCGACACAACAATGTTTTACACGTGTTGATGAAATTAGATTAGAAACACCGATGGTGGAGCTCGGGCGGCCATCCGACCAGCCCGGGAGATGGCTTTGCCGCTGATTTATCAATTCTGTGTGATCATCCAAAACAACATAAAAAATATGTTCATCTATAACGTGATAGGTTATCTCATTTTCCATTGAATTGCACGGAAAGAGGATCGATCAACTGAATATTCATAGGACCGATCAACTGCATATTCATCTCCCATAGAAGTCCTCATGGCCTGGTCGAAGCATTTTATACATGCATGACTACACAATATCCAATTGGTTGATTTAGTGCCAATTAATTTCCCTGTACAATTGTGCGTGTAAACCTACAAAAGGACAGAGAGCTCATGCAATCAACTATCTTAATAAAATAATAGAAAAAGTAGCCACCACATTCTTGTCTCAGACCCAAAACTTTCATATTAATTGGAGAAAAGAAAAAAAAAGAAGAGTCAATATAGATAATATAATTAAAAAAATCTAAAATTCTAAAAAAAATTAACTAATATTAAAAGAAAAGTCTAAATAAAAATATTATATATATATATCAAATTCGGATAAAACTGGGAGCAATTGTGTTTTTAACCCAATTTTGACTCTTTTTTCAACTTTATGACCCTACTTTTCAAAAATAAAGTTACCATTTGACCTATTCCATAAAGCCGAGTTAACGGTGTTAAACTCAGGACCAAAATGTCACTTATGTCCTTGCTTATGAAAATTTTGAAAGACCTGTGACATATTTGATCACACCTCCGTTAAAATTTTAATCACACATTTTATATACCATAAGTACATAAACTAGGCAATAACAAGAGTCAAATAGGCAACTTTTTCCCTATATTTAACACCGTTAACTTGCTTCATGGAACAAGGTTAGAGGGTAGCTTTATTTTTTAAAAGCAGGGTCAATGAGCTATGTTGAGAGAAAAAACAAGGTCAAATTAAGGTTATCCCTAAAACTAAATAATACCGAAACAAGAGTCCATGTATAAATACAACAAAAAAAAAAGAATGGTCCATATAGGAATACAAATAAAAAGTCAAAAATTGTGATTAGAAAGAAATATATTAAATTCGAGCTAAAAATACATAATATTGAAAGAAGAGTTCAACTACAATGCAATTTAGAAATATCGGAGAATCAGAGTAAAAATAAATAAATTTGAAAGAAGTGTCTATGTGCAAATGCAATTTAGAAATTTCTAAAATATGTAATTTAGAAATATCAGACAGTCATAAAAAAATAAACAATTTTTAAAGAAGAGTCCATGTGCAGATGCAATTTAGAAATATCTCAAATATAAAATTTAGAGATATAGAATATTCTGCATAAAATAATTTTTTTGAAAGAAAAGTCCATGTACAAATGCAATTTAGTAATAATAGTAATAAATAAATAATATTGAAAGAAGACTGTATGTAACATACCCGGACAATGTAATCTAAAAATCATGTAATAAAATGAGCAAGTGAATAAAATTTCATCCTTTTGTATGCATACTTTTTTTCAATGTTTTTGATCTTTAAATGCATTTGCATAATAGGCTCATATGCATTAAAGTGGACGAAAGAAAATTCTAAAAACAATCGGTTCAAATAAAATCATGGAAAAAATCCCATAAATACTAAACATCACTCAGAGACCACTTGAGTTTTTGCGTAAATTTATTACTTACTCTCGTACCTCAATAAAATCACCCAAGTCAGCAAAAATCAGGAAAATAAATTTACCAGATTGCCTCCTTCGCAATTTACTTCCAAATTAACCAAAACCCATCTAACATTGCACTTTTACTAGTGAACTAAACACACATTAGGCTAACTCCAGTAATTTTTCTCTGATTTTTACCCATCTCTAACCCTAGTAAATCCTGCATGCAAAACACCGTCATGAACACAGCCCTGGCACTTCCAGGCTTGTCTCCCTTGCTCTATCACAGCCAGTGGGCCCTAGGGCACTGTGGGACACACCTGTCAGCCCCTGTGCACGCACCAGCTCAAGGACCTCACAGAACTCTGCTGCCACGCGTGCACCCGTGCCCTTTCTTCTCTCCCAACGCCGCCAGTGCACGTCACGCCGTCAACCGCCGTGGCAACCTCGATGTCTAAAACTCTCCTCTCGCCACCTGCTCCGCAACACCTGCCTCTGCCTGTTCGGCTCACAAAAAGATGGAATCCACCTTTGGTTCACCGTGAACAGGGGCGTCCTTTCCAGTGCCGGAGGTATTCGATCGCTGCCATTGGTGTTCGGATGATCTTCGCCGCAGCTTCTCCCTTGGAACATGATCTCCATCCTTCTACTAACTAATTTTTGCTCATGTTTACCCAGATCATGCAAGTCGAGTTCATCGTGTCGCCGTCGTCGACGTCCACGGTGTCAAGCCGCGCCGCCGCAAGGGTTTCGCCGTTCCTGTCGTTCCAGTGCACCCCAAGCCGAGCCACTTCACCAGCCTTGTTGTCCTGGAGCTAGAAGCCGGACCCTTCAAGAACCCCTGTCGATTGTGCGTGGAATAGTGAGATCAAGCTCGTCGTCCTCCTTGCCGGTGAACCGCTGCCTTCGATCCTCCTCATTGGTGAGCCTCTGTTCGATTCTTTGCACATGCGACCTCCCAGCAACCCCACTAACTCCGTCGACGCCTTGGCCCATCAGCCAGTGGACTGGAGCAAGTCACTCTTAGATAAGCCTAGCGTGATTTCTTTTTCTTCTTCTTCTTTTTATTTCTCGCTGAGCGCACAAAGACATGGCCGACGACCGTGGTGCGCAGGGATGGATGCGGATATTGGTGCGCCATGGTTGGCGTCTATAGGTATAGACGCGAACACCTCATGTCGTGGGTGGCGTCCGCGGTGCACCAACATGGTCGCAAACACCTCGCGTCGGCGCACGAGCACGCCCCGCATCGTGCGCACTGACGCGATCCTCGCTGCCACACCCGCTGTACTCTATAAAAGGGGAAATAGAGAAAACAAAGAGCTATGCCTTGAGCAGCATCAATTTCCTGCGTTCTTGCCACTCCCTCACAATCCCCACTCCTTGTGTTTATCATTGCTGGTGTTCATCGCCGATCCTTTTCTCTCAAGTGGTATCAGAGCACATGGTGTCTCCAGCAAGACCTCGCAGTCGATCGTCGACTGGGAGGAAGGAGGACTCCAGGAATGATGCTTCCAGCGACTCAGGCGCCAAGACATCCAAGCGCACACCTTCGCCGGATCCTCGTCTGACACGCCGACCACGTACGTGCGACGCATGCCATTCGCGTACTAGCGACGCACGTCGTCCACGAGAGGTCATCGTCGAGTGCGTCATCCGAGAGGCGAGCTCCGGAAATTGGCCGCAGTTGATGAAGACAAACTACCACGAGTGGTCGTTGTTGATGAAGGTGAAGCTACAGGCGTGTCACCTATGGGACGCTGGCGAGGACGACGACGCGGAATACGACGAGGACCGCAACGCCCTTGATACAATTTGCAGCAGCGTTCCGGTGGAAATGGTCCCTGTTTTGGTGGCAAAATCCTCCGCCAAAGAGGCATGGGAAGCCATCAAGATACTCCGCATCGGTGATGAACAGGTGCCAAAGGTGACCGCCTAGAATCTCCGGGCAGAATATAAATCCATTGCTCTTCGTAATGGAGAACCCATCGAGGACTTTGCTATGCACCTGACAAATCTTGTGCAGCGACTGGCAACCTTGGGTGATCTAGAGCCCGACGAAAAGTTGGTGGCCAAGTATCTGCGCGTCATTAGATCACGCTACAAGCAGTTGGTAATCTCGATTGAAACTTTTCTCGACATTTCCAAGCTCTTTGATTGAAGAAGTCACTCGGAGATTGAAGGTGGCCGACGACGTCGACCCACCTCCACCGCAAACTGCAAACGGTAAACTGCTCCTCACTGAAGAGCAGTGGACCAAACGGTACAAGCAAAAGGACCAAGAGTCTGGCCGGAGTAGCTTCAACTCTGGCGAGCATGGGAAAATGCGCGGTCACGGCAAGCTGCGCGGCCGCGGCGGCAGCAGCGGCGGTGGCAGCGGAAACAGGGGTGACAAGTGCACCCCGTCTGGACCGCGACGTGCTGGGCCGGAAGACGAGTGCAGGCGATGCAGGAAAAAGGGACATTGGGCCCAGCATTGCTGTGGGAAACTGAAGGCTGAGGAACAGGCCCATGTGGCCCATGAAGATGAGCCCACTCTGATGTTTGCTCATACAACCGAGGAAAGGGAATTGACAGCAACCCTAACCCTTCTTCGTAGATCGGCTCAGCTATCCCCCGATCCCTTTCTCGCCGCCGATGCAGCCTCACCGCCTCTGGTCAAGCCCTCATCGCTCCCTAACCCCCCCACGATCTTTCACCACACACATATCAGCTGGTTCGGCTATCGCGACGCATCAGGTTGCGCCCGCGTCACTGAAAAACTCTGGGGTCGCCACTAACCCTGATGGCGCCGAGCAACCGCACCATCTGGATCTGCCGGAATCGAAGGTATTCACTGCCTTCGATAAGGCAGAAACCCGGGATCCATGTCTATGGATTCTGGACACTGGAGCTACGAACCATATTATGACGGGTGCTCGGGATGCCTTCTCCGACCTCGACATCGGCATCATCGGGACGGTTCGTTTCGACGATGGCTCCGTCGTCAAGATCGAGGGCCGAGGTACCATCCTCTTTGTCTGTAAGAATGGGGAACACCGTATGCTCACAAACGCGTACTACATTCCTCGTCTTAGCACCAATATTATTAGCATCGGCCAACTCGATGAAGGGGTATAAGATACTGGTGGAAGAGGGGATGATGTGGATCCGTGACGAGGAGCGTCGCCTGCTCGCGAAGATCCGCCGGAGCCTGAACAGATTATATGTGCTTGAAGCCAAAATGGCACGACCGGTATGTTTGGCAACACATGCGCTCGAAGATGCTTGGCTCTGGCATGCCCGATTTGGGCATATCAACTTCGGCGCCCTCAGGAAGATGGGGCGCGAAGAGCTTGTGCGCGGGATGCCCCACCTAGAACATGTCAACCAGGTGTGTGATGCGTGTCTCGCTGGCAAGCACCGACGGACAACATTCCCTCAACACACTCTCAAACATTCAATGGAGGTACTGCAGTTGCTCCATGGAGACATCTGTGGCCCAATCACGCCCGTAACTCCAAGCGGGAATAGGTACTTTCTCTTGCTTGTCGATGATTATTCGAGGTATATGTGGATCGCCCTGCTGCTGCTGCCATCAAGAACATCCAAGCTGCGGCCGAGCGCAAAACCAGGAAAAAGGTGCTCGCCCTGCGTACCGATCGCGGGGGTGAGTTCGCGTCGATAGATTTCATCGACTACTGCGCTCATCTGGGAGTCTGGCGTGAACTTACAGCGCCATACACTCCTTGACAGAATGGCATCGTGGAGCGATGCAACCAGATCGTCGTGGGCACGACGCGTAGCATGATGAAGGCCAAGTCGCTTCCCGACATATTCTGGGGCGAAGCCATGGTGGCTGCGGTATACCTCCTGAACCGGTCATCAAGCAAGGCCATCGGGGAGGTGATGCCATACAAGCTATGGATAGGGAGCGCGCTAGCTGTCCACCATCTTCACACATTCGGCTGCATCGTTCACGTCAAGGCAACCACACCATACCTGCAAAAACTGGATGATCGTAGCAGGCATATGATCTTTATCGGCTATGAACCCGGCTCAAGGGCGTATCGTGCCTTTGATCCGATAACTCGGCGCGTTCACATCAGCCGTGGTACCGTCTTCAATGAAGTAGCACAATGGTCATGGTCCGGTGATCACAACGCTGCTGACGACCCCGACGGGTTCGTCATCGAGGACTCAGTGCTCCTAGAGCCTACCGCAATCATCACCACCACTAGCACATGTGACGGACGATCCCCACCTTCAACCTTAACTCCGGTAACCCCTTGACCTTTTCCTTCGGGACCCCCACCGCCCTCGGTTCTAGATGTACCTATAGCTTCTCCGGTGGCAAGCAGCCCAACGTCAAGCTCAACACCATCCTAGAACTTTGAGTTTGCGATGTTGCCTGGGGCAAGTGCCGTTGATCTGTTGGATGCCGATCACGACGATGACGCCCCTCTTTGGTTCAGGCGCATCGACAACGTGATCGGACCGGCCTCACCACCGGGGCTAGCCGATCGAGAGTTGGAGGAGTGTTTGCTGCTTGCAGATAACGCCGAGCCGACTTCGCTAAAGGAGGCACTGCGCCATGAACACTGGTGCCAAGCAATGCTGGACGAGATGACATCCATCGAGGCAAGCGGCACGTGGGAATTGGTTGAGTCACCCCCGTGTATTCGGCCAATAGGCCTCAAATGGGTCTACAAGGCCAAGAAGGATGCATCTGGAATCGTCACCAAGCATAAGGCTTGGCTAGTCGCAAAGGGCTACGTGCAACGTCAGGGGATTAACTTCGACGAAGTCTTTGCTCCTGTGGCACGACTTGAGTCTGTGCAACTGCTACTGGCGCACGCCGCCTGTGAAGGATGGACTGTCCATCACATGGACATCAAGTCCGCATTTCTCAATGGAGAGCTGCAAGAGGAAGTTTACATCGAGCAGCCCCCCGGTTTCATTCTCTGGGGTCATGAGCACAAGGTGCTCCATCTCATCAAGGCTCTCTATAGGCTCCGCCAAGCTCCCCGAGCTTGGTATGCCAAACTCAATGAGTCTTTAATAAGACTCGGCTTCCAAAGGAGCACCTCAGAGCACTCCATATACCTACGAGGTACGGGAGATCGTCGTCTCATGGTGTGAGTATATGTCGACGATCTCATTATCGCCGGTGGAAATCAAGTTGACATCGATGTCTTCAAGACAGAGATGCACTCCACCTTCAAGATGAGCGACCTTGGCTGTCTCCACTACTACCTCAGATTGGAGGTGTCCCAATTAGAGGCAGGCATTACCTTGTGCCAGAAAACCAATGCTGCCAAGATTCTGGAGATGGCAGGGATGACTAGATGCAAACCCCCTATACTCCCATGGAACCTCGCCTCAAACTCAATAAATTGAGCGCTGCCCTAGCTGTCGAACCTACTATGTATAGAAGTATTGTAGGGTCACTACGCTATTTGGTGAACACTAGGCCAGATTTAGTGTACTCGGTAGGCTATGTTAGTCGATTCATAGAAAACCCGACCACCGAACACTTTGGGGCAATCAAGAGGATTCTCAGATACGTCTCTGGGACCCTCAGCTATGGCTGCCAGTATCGGAGAAAGAAGAAGGAGGAGGCTTGGCTTCTTGGCTATAGCGATAGCGATCAAGCAGGGGATATTGATACGCAGAAGAGCACTACTAGCGTTCTCTTCTTCCTAGACAATCACCCCGTTACCTAGCAATCCCAAAAGCAAAAGGTAGTGGCCCTCTTGTTATGTGAAGCAGAATACATAGCCGCAACTATAGGTGCATGCCAAGGGATTTGGTTGGCACGATTGATCTTAGAACTCAGAGGAAGAGAGGTCAGCAGTACTAGGCTAAGGGTTGACAACGAGTCCGTCATCGCACTCAGCAAGAACCCCGTCTTCCATGACAGGAGCAAACACATTGATGTTAAGTACCACTTCATCTGAGAATGTGTTGAAGACGGCAGGATAAAGATCGAGTTGATTAGAACTGAAGAGCAACTGGCGGACATTCTGACCAAGGCCTTGGCTTGAGAATGATTCTACGAGCTACGCTCACTCATAGGCGTCCGAGATGTATAGCATCCACGCAAGACTTAGGAGGAGTAATGTTAGATAAGTCTAGCGTGATTTCTTTTTCTTCTTCTTCTTTTCATTTCTCGCTGAGCGCACCGCGTTGTGGCTGACGAACGCGGTGTGCAAGGATGGATGTGGACATCGGTGCGCCGTGGCTGGCGTCTGCAGGTATGGACGCGAACATCTCACATCGTGGGTGGCGTCCACGGTGCACTAGCATGGTCATAAACATCTCACATCGTGCGCACTGACGCGCGCCTCGCTGTCACACCCGCTGTACTCTATAAAAGGGAAAATAGAGAAAACGAAGAGTTGTGCCTTGAGCAGAATCAATCTCCTGCGTCCTTACCACTCCCTCACAATCCCCACTCCTTGTGTTTTTCATCGCTGGTGTTCATCGCCAATCCTTTTCTCTCAGTCAGTGTTATCAGACCGCCGCTTCCACTCGTCGCCGGACCATCTCTAGCGATACCGCCCGCCGCCGTTCCAATCTTGCTGGATCCCGCGTGACTCTCGGTGAGCGTCCTGGAACCCCTAGGTACCACACGCATGCACTAGATTGCTAGGAAGCCAGCTCCGCCTCTAGCATCAACGCTGCCGATGACTCCGACCACCACAGCACAAGCCATCACCACCGATAGCTTCGCCATGAACCCTGCTATATTTCTTAGTTGGGCCGCGTCGTGTGAAACCGCCCTGATCGCCGCCAGCGCAGCCGTGAAGCTCGCTGACCGCTCATGGGCAGCCTTCTCTTCTTCTCTGCCGCTGTCTCACTGTCATGTGGGACCCATCGCAGTTTAAATATGGAAAAGAAAATGATTTAGATGCTTTTCTGTTAAACTGAAAAATAATTATACTTATTAAATTCATAAGAAATTCATTTTCAGTCCAAATGAAGTGAGACAAAATTTTTCAGAACCAAAAAATTATGTTAAAAAATTATGTTATTTATTCATGTAAACTAAAACTCGGCACAAGCGAGAACTCCTCTAAAATTTGTGTATTATTTAAATACTTAGTATAGAAAATGTATAGGAACTTCTAAAATTCATGCTAGCTTCAAATGAGGTGAAACAATTTTTTTTTGGATTCATACAACTTTGTTCTGTTAAAGTTAGATTTCACAGAGCTACTTCCTAAATTGCATGTATATTTAGAGTACATGTATAAATACCATATTTAGCATATAGAACTTCTAAAATACATATCTCCATAATGTAAATTGATAAAATATAAATTCCTTCACCATAAATCATCAAAAATCAATGCCCAACCAACTGTAATAGAATCATGCAAATTAGAGCCCGTTGGATATTTCACATTATTTGGTATTTATTCAAATATGCGTTAAATTGTGAAGAGAACGAGATCATGGGTGTAGAGGAGAGTGAATTTGTAGCTGAGCAGGTTAAAGAAGAGCAAGCCAAGTGCTCCTCACTGACAATACTGAATCCTATAATTTGGGGAATGAAATGGGTTGTTTGCAAATTGCATACATATTTTAATATATCGGTATTTGAAATATAGTTAGAATGGTAGCTATAAGCTAATTGCTGCGTAAACCACATTAAAACTTATTTAACCTACTGTTTTTAACCTTAGAATGGATTGGAGTCATGTCCAAGTACTTAAATGGGTATTAAAATGCTCAGTATGCTTCCATATACTTAACCATATTTAGAAATATGCTATTAAACGTTATGGACACTTTATACATGTTAAAATAGGTATTTTAATACTTCTGGACACATGTGTTTCCTTTGCATATTTGTGAACTAAAACGAAGGAAAATTATTTTATGACTTGGCCGGCAATTAGTATACATATGATGTTACTTACTACAAGATGTGATATGATTTAGTTTTATCAAGAGCAGTGTTTAGAACCGCTAGCTATTCATGTGCAGTTGTGTCACCTAAATCCTTTTGGAATTGTACACATTTAGGTAATTGGATAGTTGGTAACCAAAACACGTACAAGTGGATCAACAAGTTTAGGCACCAAACTGCATTTTTGTAAACATAAAGATGATCTTTGCGGTCCCCTGTATATAATATCTCTTTTTTATTGTGCCAGCAGAGGAATTTAATTTTACGATGATATTTGCCATTTACTCATGTTACCTTGGCTGTCATTGCTAGTACGAATCTTGTAATTAATCATCTTCCTTTAGTCACAAATAAAACATGGCAGCATGTAAATATTGCAAACAAAATTGTATATAATCTTGGTCGAAGTGACTTTCGGAGAATTCTTCCCTGACCCTTTCAACTTACAGAGTTATAGTACATGCTCTAGTTCACTTCCTCGTGGTTCTATTCCCTTTTAGGCCTTGTTTGGATAGAGCAAAATCCCTTCTAATCCATACGTATTGGGAGGGATTGACAGTGAAATTAGTTCATTTTCTACACCAATCCACATGTATTTCCAAGGGTATGGAATTATCCGAACAAACCCTTTAATGTTTTGATATGGAAAGTAGTCCGCAGCTTAAATTTAGAGAAATAATTGAAGCAGTACTTGTCCTAACGTTCTCTAAAAATCCACATCTCCATTCTAGTTGGAGTTTTCTTTAATTGTATTACGGTTTTGCTATATTACTTTCGACAGATTTTTCCCACCCATTCTAGTTGGAGTTTTCTTTAATTGTATTATGCCTTTTTACATAAATAATAACCTTTGCTAACTTTTACTATGGGATGCCATAGTCTATTCTCCTGTATATATTTTTTCTAAATTCGTGTCGATTTGGTTGCATAATCCCTGATGAGGACATCATCTATGATCACAGAACCAGAGACTCAGAAATGGGCAATCAGGAAGCTAATGTGCTTGAAATCGCTGATGAGGACCTGATGAAAGTTATCATCAAGGTTTGTAATATTAATGTGCTTGATGATTGATTTCGAATGATGCTAGCTTCTAATCCTGACCCCTTATGAGGTGTGACTCCCTTGTAGGATCGTCACCACACCTGCAAATCATGGATTAATTATTGTGAAAATTATCTCCAGTGAAATGAAGTCAAGCTGAAGGCTTTTGATTTTGAGCAAAAAACAAGTCCCAGACTGCAAGTTGAAGAACTTAGAATATAAAAGCTCCATGCTCCAGTTTTCTATACTTCTTTGACGTGTTTGAATTTGTGTGTGCTCCGGCATAAGCGAAAGACAGCTAGCACTTTCATTCAATGTGCTATTCTACATGATCGCAGATGTAGGATCTCACTCGAACATAAGCAATTAGAGTGAATTTAATGATTGCAGAAAATAAAAATAAAATTTAACAATTTTCCTTAATCATAAAATCTGAAAAAATGTTTACAATTTTCAAATATAGCAAAATACTATTTCATTGTAAAAATTTTACAGAATAAATTACAAAATATTTGTAAATAAAATTAACAGAAGGTTAATTAGACTATATTAACGAAACAAAATTACAACATGGTTGATCAAAATTAATTAAACCTCAATTAATTAATAACATAATATCTAAAAATAATTAACCGACCAAACCTTTAAAAAACTAGAAAAACATCAAAGAAATCATGCTAAGAGAAAATAAATTAACACACAAATCTTTGACATATTTTCCTTTATTCATAAAATTGCACTTACAAAATTTATATAAAAAACTCTCTCAATTTTCTTTATCCAAATCACTAACATCTTATCCTCTATAGAAAAAAATTCCAAATAAAAAACATAAATACGTTTGAGATTTTGTAACCACTAAGATGATTATTTTTAACCGTCGGATCTAAAATGGATGTTCCAAATTGCACCAAGTCTTTGTTCACCGAGAGCTATAGAGTCCGACAAGTATCCGTAGAGAATCCGGCTTGGTTACTATTTTCACACCTCCACACCAATTCGACTGCACCACATTGTCTCTGCATCTCCTACACCATACACGCATGAGCGTTTGTGTTCGTCTTGTATAGTCCCACCAGTCGCAGTATCAACCTGCTCTCATTGATAGGCCTGGCCCGCCTATCAGCCACAACGTCTCTCAACGAGCACCCCCGCGTTGCAGGGTCATTTCCTCCATCAACCCACTCCACCAACCGATCTTCCATAAGGTTGTTCATTCGTCCTGGCGGGAAATATAACTCGTTACTATAGCTAATTTAGAAAATTATTTTCTTAATGTCCATTTGAAATTACTCCAAATTTCTTAATGTATTTTCTGAATTTAATTTATACACACAAATAAACAAAAACACATTTTTCAGCATAGATTTTTTTAACCTAACCAATATCAACACACACATGCACACCATATATTTTTTATAAATAATTTTAAATATAAACCAATTAAATAATGTCAATTTTAATATAAATTATTTTAATAATTTTACTTAACCCAATTTTTCATCATTATTATTTAACAATTTTTCCCTTGATGAAAACATTCAACACATTATCTTCAAAAATCATTGGCATTTAACTTCCTAAAAAGAATTTTGCATTAAACTCTCTTATCTTTTTAACAATGGATTCATCAAGGAAACATAAATGAAAAAAAACAAAGTTTTTCAATTTTGTTCCAGTTTTATTTTTTTATTTTTTATATTTCGATGAGCGTTATAAATCATCATATAAACAAGCTGGCACATACATTTGCACTCGCATAACTATGATATTCTTTACCCACTATTTTGAAACTTACAAGTATTAACTTATGCATTTTATTTTATGTTTTTTTAATAAATTGAGATTCATTTTTTTAATAAATTGAAAACTTAATTGATCTCAATCATATCACATAGATTATAAGAAATTATATGTATTATCAACCTTACTTTTAACCCACTCAAGGCTATGTCTTTTGACAATTAAAAGCTTAAGAATCATTTTTTGTCATACACAACTTCTTTCAAGTTTATATCAAATTATAATAGTAAGCAATATCGCTAAAAGAATATGACAATACATATTGCTTGGATATTTTTTCATATTTTTCATAGCACATATTTCTGATACTTCTCATAAGAAAGTTTAATTATATCAAAATTTAATTTAATTTATCATTTTATTTAGGTAGTCATAGAAAGATCAACAACACATATAGAAACATAAAAGCACTTATACCTTATGACATAAATATGACTATGAGTAATACACGTGAATCATATATAGTGCTTATTTATTTAATAAAATTTTCTTTTCAAATAAAGAACATACAAAAAAATGTTATAAAGCTTGATGCTCCACTCAAAACAATCACAAAGTATCACATAGAATAAATAACCCCTAAGTGCTCCCTAAAGATGAGCTATAAGAGAAGAATCAAAGGCTTTGTGAAGATATTTGTCAATTGATGTTTAGTATCCATGTGATGAAGTAGTACATTACCTTTTTCAACCTAATTTCTAAGTATTGAACTAGGTTTTTAGCAATACAAATGATATTTATGCTATCATAGAAAAATGAAACATTTTCTAAAGTAACACCATAATATTTAAGTGTAGCTATTATGTAAAGAATTTAAGAATAACAACTAGCAGTAGTCATATATTCAGATTCAACATTTAATTGTGCTACAGAGGATTGTTTTGTAGAAGACCAAACAATAAGTGAATTACTCATGAAGAAACAAGCACCAAAAGTATTTTTTCTATCAAGTCTATATTTTTTAAAATCAACATCAAAAAAAGCTACTAAACTAATTCATAAAGATGCAGGTAGTCATATACCAAAATATTTAGTACTGTGAACATACTAGAGAATCCGCTTAATTGTTTGAAGATACGAGGCATTTGGGAAACTTGAAATCTTGCATATAAACATTCCATAAATTTTATATGTAATTGAGTATATTTTGTTGTTTGCGAAGTTATACTGAAACCAATTCAATTGATTGTACGGGGGAAACCAAAACTTCATCTTCATCAACAAAAATGTTCTCCTAAATATATGGATATACCTATAATCACAATTATAGAAATAAGAGAATTTCTAAAAGTTATTTTTTTAACATGCGATGCTGTTGTGAGATAAGAGAACCAATTCTTATCATCGGACGTATGGTGTAAACATCTAGAATTTAGTAGCCAAAAGTTCTCATTTCTCACGTAAAGTACCTACATAGAAAAAGACATTGTCGAAGTCTTTGTACCGAAGTTAGTAATATAACATTTAGGAATTCAGTACTGCGACACACGACACATACCAGAAGACATAACAAAAGTATTTGTATGCAAAGATTTTAATCCATTATTATTTATGTTAGTAGAACCAAAATGACATGCTTTTCTCAAATTAGACATTGCCTTAGCCTTTTCTCTCATTTGTTGTTTAGCAAGTCTAAAACAAAATTCTATATTATATCCATGTAAATACAAATGTGCTTAACTTTATATTAACTTTTAATGTAAAAACAACAATTATAATTATTGTGCCAATAGATGATATGACACCACCAGATCTAAAGAATATCTTTTTAGATTTATTAGCAATCTTAATTATACCACTACCATGAGATTTAACCATAGTTGAAGTATGATACTTTGAATAATCATAAGAATTATAACTCAAACATATTTTAAATTTTTGACATCTGGTGTTTTAATTTAAAATTTGATTCAAGCTTCTTATTCCCATCTTTCCTTGCAATTAATCAATATGATTCAAAAGAGTGACATAATTTTTATAAAAAATATACTAAATTTTATCCTTTTTTACCACAATTAGAGTATAAAAATAAAAGAATCTAAGATCATCATTTAGTTGAGGTAATTTTAATATCAATATCATTTAACTTTTAACTTAAGATAATTACAATTATCACAATAATTAGATTTTACAACTACACAAATATGCTTATTATTATTTTTCTTCTTTCTTCAAAATAGAAGCATACATATCTCTTAGAGAAATAAATTTAGCATAGACTAAATCACATGATTTACAATAATTATCTATAGATGTCAAAGTTTTAAGTTTTGCAATTTAAACATTTAATTATTCAACTAAAACATGTTGGTTTCTTAATCATTTTATGTTTCTTTTCTAATAAAGTACAACACAAACTAAATTATCGTAAGAAGTTTCTAGCTTATTATCGCTATTATTGTCGATGTCACTATTGGTGACATGTTTACTACTTTTCATCATACGTAGCCTCATCAAGTTTTTTTGTCTTTGGGAGTAGTGTCATCACCACTCTCAGGATCCACATTGCTTAAATTCACATGTTCAAGAACATTGTGTACTACCTTTTTGTTTAAATACCCATTTTTCTTGATACTCTTGAATGTTCCTTTCTTGTCGCTCTCTTCTTCATCTTCCTCCTCATCTTCATTCTTAGAAAGTCTTGCTAGAAATTTTAGACATTTAAGGCAAAGATAATTTAGCGAACAATATTCAAAACATCTTCGAACTTCTCCACCATTTGTTCTCTTTCTGAATCAAACACTCTACAAAACTCTATTTAAGCGTGTGGAGAGGAGGGCCAAATCATTTTCAGGTAGTTGTTCTAGTTATTCATCAATTAGTGAAGACAAAGCAAATAAAATAAAGCTACCCAAAGAATTAACACTAATAGAATTACTATTTTGTGTAGTTAAAGTTAATGATTTATTAGCCACATTTTTTCTAGCAATAACATCTAGCTCATGAGTTTTTAATTTAGAATAAAGCACATCTAAATTAAGTGTACTTATGATAGTATATCCTCTAATTGATGTCACATTCATCTCCCAAGCTCCTAATATGTGATGAGAATTTTCTATCTCAGAATATATAATATTAATAGAACGTAAATTGATAAGAATCTTATTAAAGCGAGCAAAGAAATTATCAAGAGATTTATCAGGTTTCATCTAAACACATATATTTCTTTTTATACATATCCTAACGTACCTATTTTACCATGTCTGATCTTTCCTGATAATCATAAAGTATTTTTCATATCTCATATACTAACTTGAGATACACTACACGGTCAAAGTCACTTTTTCCTAGCCCTTGTATAATCAAATTCCTTGTCTTGATGTTATCTCTATATGTGTCAGGTTCATCACTCTCGCTGCAACATTTTTGGGAACTTGATATGGTTTATAGATCATCTCTTATATATTAAAACTTGTGCTTGAATCAACACCATAAAAAACATATGGTTTTGTGCAATACATATTCGTCGATATATTTTCTAATCATCAATTAAGATCGATTAGAAAAAATAAAATAATCATACTCTGATACCACTTATATGATCAACTCAATATAAGATAAGCAATTAAAGGGATTGAATGATTGCGGAAGACAAAATTAAAATTTAACAATTTTTCTTAATCACAAAACATGAAATCTGTGTTTTTCAAATCTAGACATAACATGGTTTCATTATTAAATACATTATAGCGGTAGATCTGTAACTCTGATTGACCTATGAATTTTACACAATAAAATAGATGAAATTTACAAATAAAACGTACTAAAATCATCTCAATCGGACATATGTATCTTGAGATATTAATGAAACAAAATTAATGAACAGACCAAAATTAATTAATAATACAAGATATAAAAGTAATTAACCAATCAAAAAACTAGAAAATACTCTAGCTATCAAAGAAATCAAACCAAAATGTACATAAAATAAATTAATCTAAAATCAAACGCTAAGTGTGTAAAAGAGAGATTAATTATCATACAAATCTTCAACAAACTTTACCTTTATTTTCAAAATTGAGCTTACAAAATTTATAAACAAATTCTCTCAATTTTCTGTGTCCAAATACCTAACATCTTACACTATTTATAGCAAAAAAATTCCAAAGGAAAAGACCTAAATACCCCTCGAGATTTTGTAACCATTACGCTGTCTATTCTTAGCCGTTGAATCTAAAATGGATGCTCTAGAATAGGCCATGTCATCTGTTGTACCAAGGGCTATAGAGTCCGACTCGTATCCGTAGAGAATCCAGCCCAGTCACTATTCTAATGCCTTTGTGCCAATCCAATTTTACCATGTCGCCTCCGAATCTCCTGTGGCCGCACACGCGCACACGTCCACGTGTGACATGTCTTCTGCTCGGTCCCACCTATCAGTCATACTATCTTCCTGCCTCACTATAGGCATGGCCTAGCTATCATCCACAGCCTCCATGTGCACATGTCCATACTGCTAGGTCATTTCAGTCATTAGCGAACTCTACGAGTCCATCTCCTAAGCTGAATGTTTACTGTTTATTCAATATGGCGGCAGATCCAGCCCATTACTGAGCTCACCATATATTTTTTATAAATAATTTTAAATATAAGCCAATTAAATAATATCAATTTTAATATAAACTAATATTTTTAATTTCAATATAAATTATTTTAATAATTTCACTTAACCTAATTTTTTTTATTATTATTTAACATAGAGTCAAATACTTCTGTTGTTGTTCGACAGGCTGTTTGAGCTGCTGCCTGATATACACTGAAAGTGCTGAACTACATTCCATGTAGGTATCTAATACTGAATGGTGTGTATGGTGATGCTGCAAGTCTTTGGATAGCCCAATCTTGTGCAGAGGTCTCATTGTTAAGCCCTGTTTCTTCAAAGTAATGTCTTGCAGCAATATTTCTTCTGGTAATGCTGAAATGGCATTGAAAAGAATGGTGGTTGCAATGAACCACACGAAATTAGCTCTGAGAACAATTTACATGTAAGAAACAACAGAAAAGTGGTGACAAAGTTATTATGTAACCAACTTAACTGCAATACAGAATTCAAAGTTACCAAATCAGTGATGCTGCAATGAAACTGTAAACACTGGCGTTGTGTCATGAGCCATAAGAAATTGATCCTAAGAACATTTTACATGTAAGAAACAACAGGGAAATGACGACAAAGTTGTTCTGGATTAAAGTTCTAATCACATGTCATTTTAGTTCTATGATCAATTTTTGACTAACAAATGTTCAAATTAAGATCAATTTTAGTTCTATGATTAATTCTTTACTAACACATTAAAATTTCACAATAAAAGTTGGCCAACTAACAAATGATCAAACTTTTAATTTCATTATGTTTCAGTTCTGAACTAAATACACCAATATAGCAAGTTTTAAAATTTTCACCATTGATTTCGTTCTCAAAATATGTCATCAACAACTATGAAACTAACATCATATGCAAATATTTCTAAATTCTTTTCTGAAAACATAGAACGGAGAAAGTGCTTAGCATGTAGTGATTGCTAGATGCCCAAAGAAATGAGAAACGGCAAAAAAAAACGTGTACTTTTTTTATGCTAAAGAGACAGCTTTTTATTAATGACGGAAACAGGGATTACATTCTAGGTCTAACAAGTCCAGAATTCTTGTGGGAGCACACAACCTCCACTCCGCACAAGACCTAGAACTCATAGCCAGTTGAGCTAGAACATGAGCCACCCTATTCGCTTCTCTCTTTATTTTTTGCACTTGAACACTCTCAAGGCACTGCATCACAGCCTTCACTTCTGCAATTGTCGCTGCCTAGGAAGTTCTTGACTGATGATTCTGAAGCAAAGTTTGGACAACCTCCATATTGTCAGTTTCTAATATTATTGGCATATGAATAGAATCAGTAGCTACCCGGAGTCCTAAACAAGCTAGTGCCTCAGCTTGAACTGCGGCACCACAGGGGTGCAGGGTTTTGTGTGCGGCCAACAGCACAAGCCCCTTGCAATCCCTAACAATGATTCCTGCACTTGCTTCTCCAGTATCCTCTCTGAATCCAGCATCAACATTTACATTCGCATGTCCCTCTGAAGAGGCATGCCATTTTTCTTCCCTGTATAGCAGTCTGCATTTGCATTGCCTTTTCCTTCGGTTCCTCATACATTAGCCCCTTACCCTTAATATCATCGACTTGCTGTCGGACTGGCAACAACGTGTGCTCATAGTTTACAAGAAACCTGACCGAAGCAGCTATTGTAGTCACTCCTTTGCCATGAATCATATCGTTTCTGAGATGCCACACTCTCCATAACAAATACTGTCGCATGGAATTCATTTTCCTTCTTCAATCCACATATAGGCATGTGCCCCCACAGCTTCTATCTTCCGTATTCTTTTGTTCTCCCACGTGGCTAATATATCGTGTGCAAGCTTCCACGCAAAAAAATTTCACTTTGGTTGTACATCTGCCTTCACACATTCTTCCACAATTTTCTTTCTCCATCAGTAGCCCTACCTGATGAAGATTGGACTTGGGTCTTCCCAGATAGACTCCAAGCCATTTTATAAGCACTTCTAACCGAGAACACTCCAGCTTTTTCAAAGTGCCGTGAAGGAAAATCACCTATCTCCTGTGCTGGTAATTGAATCTTTAAGATTTCATCCGCTTCTTCCTCCTTGGCCACATGTCTGATTTATGTCTCATTCCAAGTTTTGGTTCCTGGATTCATTAGCTCTTGCACATTTGTAAGTCTATTCCAAGCCTTCTTTTGCATTACCTCCAGTTTATCACCATGCCGTACCCATCGGCTCCACCATATCTTGGTCTGGCAACCATCTCCTATACTGCAAATCAAATCTCTATTTAGTAAATAAAGATCATGCTCGGTTCCTTTCCATATCGGTGAAGTAACTGATGGAAAGCCAGTTACATTCTCAATAAGTTATAACTCAACTTCATATGAATCCACTTTCATCTATATATACAAACTGAATATTTAATTATTTTCTTACTATCCTTTCTCTCATAAAATGATAATCAATCTCTATATATTCTGGCTTGGTATAAAAAAATTATATTAGCTGATAAATATATAGCATCTAAATTATCACACCATAATTAGACTGCTTGTGATCCTTGTATATGAAGTTCTTTTAATAAGAACTCAACTCATGTCATCTCAATAGTTGCATTAACTAATACTTTATGTTCTGACTCAGTACGTGAAATTGTTGCCTGTTTCTTCACACTCTATGATAATAAATTGGATCCCAAGAATACAACAAATCCACCAGTGAACCTTCTATCACTAAAACACCCTACTCAATCAGCATCAAAAAATACACTAACTTTAATTGATTGGAATTTTTTTATCCTCAATCCTAGACTGGTTGTTGAACGAATGTATCTTAAAATTCTCTTAAATGTAGTTTAATAATCAGTTGTTGGTAAATAAAAAACTGGCATATCTTATTAATAAATAATGCAATCTCAAGTTTGGTAAGTGTGTGATATTGTAAAGCTCATACTATACTCTTATATTGTGTTGAGTTCTCATATCCAAGTAAACTGTCTCTATAAGTTAACCACTTTTTTGAAGCAGATAATAAAGTGCTAACAGGTTTATAATTTATTATTTCATTCTTCTTGAGTAAATCTGTTGCATATTTTGCTTGAGTAAGAAAGATACCATCTTTTAATTTATTTACTTCTATGCCAAGAAAGTAATATAGTTCTCCAAGATCCTTAAAAAAGCAAACTCCTGATTAAGATCCTTGAGTAGAGTTATAATAGCCTCCTGTGTAGAGCTAGCAACAATAATATCATCCACATAAATGAGAATAAAGATAACAGTGTTACCTTTACTATAAAAGAATATTGATGTATCTGCTTTTGAGCCCTTAAAACCAAGATTACATAGCTTTATACTTAGACGAGAATATCATGCTCGCTTACCTTTATCTTCATACTTAGGAGATTGTTTTATGTAAACCTTTTCATCTAGAACACCATAAAGAAACACATTCTATACATCCAGCTATCTAAGACTCTATCCCTTGGAAATAGCAAGCGACAGATAATCCTAATGGTAGCAGACTTTACCACAAGACTAAATGTGTCCTCATAGTCATGATGTATATCTGCTTGAACACCTTTGCCACTCCGCGAGCTTTGTATCGGTCTAAATTTACATCAGATTTTCTTTTAACCTTATATACCCATTTGCAATCTATGGCATTCCTTCTTAGGTGGAACAACATACCAGGTGTTATTATTCATTACACAATATATTCTAAATCCATAGTGTTTTTCCAATCTTCGTGTATAAAAGTTTCTTGTAGATTTTAAGATTCACCAGTAATTGTTAAATGAGATTGCTTATTATACCTTATGGTACTATCGGTGTACACTTTGTTTTCACGAATTCCAATTTGAAGCCATGTGTGTGGCCAAGGCAATATTTCCGATGGCGTAGCCGATTGTGCTGCCACAGCTGATGGTGCAGCCGATTCAAACGCAGTTGATCTCTGTGGTCATGTGTGTGGCACAACCAATTTAGACGCAATCGATCTCTGTAGCCGTATGTGTGGCATAACCGATAGTTATGCAGCAACCGATGGCACAGCCAATTGTTCTGTCGTAGTCAATGACACAGCCGATTGTTCAGCCGATAGTTCTATCGTAGCTGATGGTGCAGCCAATTGTTCTGTCGTAGCCGATGACGCAGCCGATTGTCTAGCCGATGGTTCCACCGCAGCCGATGACGTAGCTAGTTGTTCTATCATAGCCAATGGTACAGTCGATGACGTTGTGAATACCCTGATAATTGCTCGTAAACATCATTAGTTTTATTAGGATTAGGAACATTAGCCACTGAAATAACCAACTTTGCACCCCTAGATATAGATATGGTAGAATCAAGAGGATGGTGCGATAATAAAACAATCTCTAACCGCAAACGAGCACTGGCATTAGGATGCAATTTAGTGAGAGGAAAAATTATTTCATCAAAGACAACATCACGAGATATATAAACACGACTAGTAGAAATATCAAGACATTTAAAATCTCTGTGAATATTGCTATAGCCAATAAAAGCACATTGCTTGAAGCAAAATTAGAGTTTTCTAGTGTTGTAAGGTCTAAGGTTAGGCCAACAAGCATAACCAAAAGTTCGCAAAGAAGTATATGCCGGTTTTAGATGGAACAAGTGCTCTAGGGGTGTAGAATACTTAATGACTTTGCTTGAGATGCGATTGATGTAATAAGTAGTTGTAAGGAATGTCTCATCCCAAAATTTTAGAGGCATGGAAGCATGGGCAAGGAGAGATAGGCCCACTTCTACAATTTGTCTGCGTTTTCATTCGGTAGCACTATTTTGTTGGTGGGCATGAGGACAGGAAACTCGATGAGTGATGTCTATCTGTGAAAAGAAGGAATGTAATTTTTCATATTTACCATCCCAATCAGATTGCAAGGCAACAATTTTTGGATTGAATAACCATTCAACAAGATTCTGAAATTCACAAAATATCTGAAGCACTTCAAATTTAAATTTAAGGAGATAGATCTAAGTAAACTTGCTAAAATCATCAATAAAACTAACATAGTATTTTTTTTCCCAACAGAATAAGGTGTTGGGCCCTAAACATCAAAATAAACAAGTTCTAAAAGAAATTTTGACATACTAGAAGATGAAGAATAAGGTAACTAATGATTTTTTTGGCTTTTTGATAAGCATCGCAAACTTTGCGACTTGTGGATTCTACCAAACATAGCTATTTATTATCGCTAATAATTTTTTTAAACTATAACTAAAGATGGATGGCCTAGCAGACTATGCCATCTCGCAAGAGATGGTTTGATGACTCCAAATGCTTATTTTGGTGTAGGTTCCAAAGGATAGAGGTCGTATTGGCACCATCCTCTAAGCAGAATGTTCTTCATTTGCTGATTCTTAATAAACAAAAAATTGAGATAAACTTTAAGATAGGCATAATTATCATATATGAAACGATAAACAGAAATAAGATTTTTTATAGCTTTTGGAGCATATAAGATGTTGTTTAGATGTAAATCACAGCTAGGGGTGTAAATAGTGATGTGACCGATGTAGCTAATGTCCATACCTAAACCATTACCTGTCTGGATCTGATCTTTTCCAATATAATTCTTGCGCGTAGTTAGCTTATCCAACTTGCATGTGATGTGATTAGTTGCTCCAGTGTCTAAGTACCAGTTTGTGTCAAGACCATATGAGTTAGTCGTAACAGCGATACTCTTTTCTGTAGCATAGTCTTCATCGAAGCTATACCAACAATCGACAACAGCATGTTCAATCTTACCACAGAGTTGGCATATAGGTCGTCTATCTCCATTATTGGTGGTGCCACGACCGGCTCCAAAGTTGATGCCGTTGTTACGACCACAACTACGGCCATGACCGCGACCTCCTTCGCCGCAGATTGGTGCTCCACGTCTGCCACGATGCATCAAGTTGGCTTGGTAGCAGGCTTGGTGCAGATTATAGTAATTATTAAAGCTAAGTAGTTGTGAATATAACTTTACTATCGTTATCGGCTCAACCCTACTGGCAACAACCAATACCACAGGCTCGTAGCTTTCATCAAGACCAGGGAGGATATAGCTCACCATGTCTTCATCGTCCATCGGCTTCCCTGCTGCTGCCATCTCATCACCAAGTGATTTTATCTTTATGACATGCTCTGTAACACTCATACTTCCTTTGAAAGTAGTTGCAAGTGCAATGCGCGTGTTCATAAATCATGCACGCATTTGTGTGGAGAACATCTCATTGATTGCTCTCTAGGCTATGCTGCGGTGTTCTTGTTCATCACCTGCATGAGTACTTCCTTAGAAACCGTCAATAGCAAGAAGCCGAGAAACTACTGATCGGCAATAACACATTCGTCATGCTTTGGGTTGGATTTTGTCATGGTCTTGTCTCCATCTTTGATGTTGATCACCACCGCTGGCGTAGCAATTATGTCGGTGAAATATCCTTTCATGAGGGTATCTCGTACAACCAGAAGGATCTACGCCTTCTATAATAGAACATTGGCATTTATCAACTTCTCGATGTTGACTTGGCCAAAGAATAGATTAACGATGGCTCTAGTGGAGAAACTCGCCACGACTCCACTTGATGGGATCTAGATATTTATAGAGGAGAGCATATAATACTATGTAAAGCTGGTAAAAGTGTTCTACTGTGTTAGGAGTCACTGTTACGTATTTATATAGGCTGAGAAAATCTCTCAATATGGTTTAAAATCAGGAGATTATTATTATCAAGAAATTATAATATTTAAGATAAAGTAGGAGATTAGAGATAAGAAAATAAATCTAATCATATCTTTATTATATATATGGTATTATATTTCACCATATAGTGAGAGTTACATTTAGATAGTACTTTTAATACCCAAGAACATAAGCTTGTTGGTTCTGTGATCAACCTCCATGCTTGACGAGCAAGTAAAGCTTGGTTGAAACATCTAATGTCCCGAAAACGTAGCCCTCCGAAAAGTTTCGGGCTAATTAGTTTCTCCCAAGAAAACCAATGTACCTTTAGCTCTCTTGTATCATGCCCCCACCAAAAGTTACGAACCATCCTTTCGTAGTGGTCACAAAATTTCTTCGGCACCTTAAACATTCGCATTGTGTAGGTGGGTAAGACTTGAGCATTACTCTTAATCAAGGTTTCCTTCCCTGCAGCAGACAGGACTCTCACACCAATCTGTTAGTCTCTTAGCAAATCTCTCCTTAATTGTTTGGAATTGCGAAGACTTCGTTCTTCCTTCTGGGGTTGGAAGTCCCAAGTATTTATCTTCAAAGGTTGCTTTCTCTACCTGCAACTTAGCTTTGATCACCTCCTGTCTTTCCTGCAGGCAGAATTCACTAAATAGTAGTGAACATTTGGCTAGGTTAATTAGTTGACCCGTGCTACATTCATATAAATTGAGTGCCTCCTTAATTCTTCTTGCCTGCTCAACTTCAGCTTTAAAGAACAGCAAACTATCATCAGCAAAAAGTAAGTGTGAGACTCCTGGAGCTCCATGGCACCCTTTGATCGGCTGGATTAACCCCTCCTTCTTCCTCTCCAAAATATTTGATAGACAATCCGCTATAAATAAGAACAAATACGTGCTAAGTGGGTCACCATGTCTTAGACCTCTAGTTGGAGTAAACAATTCAAGCGTGTTACCGTTTAAACGGGCACTATACCGGACTAATGTCACACAGGACATTATCCAGCTTCTCCATGTAACTCCAAACCCAGTCTTTGCAGTACTCCATTCAAAAAATCCCAATCAAACCGATCGTAGGCCTTTGATCGGTCTAGTTTCAAAGCACAAAAATTATGGTTCTCTCTCTTGCATTTTTGTATAGCCTGGAAGCACCCAAAAACGATAATCGCATTGTCCAGAATCATGCGTCCCGGCACAAACACACTCTAGGCCTCCGATATAATATCCTGCAACAATGGACGAAGGCGGTTGACTAAGCACTTCACAACCACCTCGTAGACAACGTTGCACAAGCTGATGGGTCTAAAATATTTCATCTCCTCTGGCAAATTTCTTTGGAATCGTGGCAATAACAGTATCATTCACTCCCTCCTGCATTTCCCCATCCACAAAAAACACTTTCTAACTGCTTTGAGCACATCAACCTTCAGAACTGACCAGTTTCTTTGAAAGAAACGTGAAGGAAACCCATCTGGTCCCGGCCCCTTGAGAGGCTCTATTTGGAATAAGGCATCCCCTATCACCACATCTGTGAAAGGCTTCGTCAAATTCTCGTTCATGTACACGGTTATCTTTGTATCAAACATGCTTAGAAGATCAGTCGAATTTAAGCTGCCATCTTTTGTATATAAATCCTAGAGAAAACTGCGTGCAATTTCCTCCATCTCCTCGTCGTTGCAGACCAGCGTACCATCATCAGTCCTATGCAGTTTCTTGAATTTGTTCTTTCGGGCTCTCCATGATGCTTTCAAGTGAAAATATCGTGTGTTCCGGGATCGCTGTTTCCACCCTATCTCCTCTCGATGAAGCATCTCCCAGGGCTTTTCTTTAGTACTTAGAACCTCTAGTTCTGAATCGAGCCTCCTAGCAGCTCTTAGATCACCAAGCTTCCTTCTCTGACATTCAATACTATTCTTTATGTTCCCAATCTTTGTTTTTCTCCACCGCACAAGTTTGTCCATTGTGCGTGCCATCTTTGTATTAATATCCCCAAGAATATGTACAGCTTCCCCCTCCTCCCATGCTTCCTGAACAGCCAAAGTAAACGATTCTTCTCTCTCCCAGATAGCTTCATACCGTTTTATCTTTACACCCCTTCCAACTATTCCTTTTGCTTCGTTCTCCAACAGCAGTGGTACATGACCACAACTAGGGGTAACAACATGTGTGATACTAGCTTGATTGAACCTAGAAGCCCATGACAGTGAAGCAACTGTCCATTCAAGTCGTACTTTGATATTACTCCCTTCTGCTTGGTTATTATCATACATCCACAGTACTCCCTTGTACTTAGGGATAGAACTCGCTAGGATTTATTCCTGAGCTTCGATGAGAGTTGAGGATAACTTCGATTTGAGGTGGATTTAACGTTGGCTGTTTAACTATAACACCATAAGGGTTGCGTCTTAGCAACAGTTACACCGTCTTTGATTGAAAGGTTCTTGTCATGCCAAAAACACCTCTAAACCTGCTAGCAGCCGAGAACAAGAAGAACAAGATGAACAAGCAATTAACTTATGGATGAAAGATTCAAAGGCGAATCTGATTCACGAGTTAAGGTCTTGAATCAAGCAAACGGATAGTTTAATTGACACACACGCTCACAAGGAAGTAGCAGTATTTAAACTTACAACAAAACAAAACCGCCTTTATCCTAGTGGTTGCTGCAAGTATTTGTACTTAGAAGAGAGCTAGGAGGCATGAAGGGGTGTAAACCCTAACTTAGAAAGAGCCCCTAGTGAGCTGAATGAGTTATAAGGACTTCAGTCTACGACTGAAGGTCCGAACATCTTTCTGTAGTTTCTGGTCAGCTCTGATAGAATCTAGAAAGGCATTTTCAACAAGTGATCATAGGCCTTAAACAACCTTCGGAGTGAAGAGTTATGGTCGATTGAAGTTATTGCTGTCTAGATGTTCAAATTTGATGTCTAAACATTAGTCCGATCTTTTGGTCTAGTCATCATTTTAATCATGATAGCTTTCAATTGATACTTATCATGACTGTTTCTAGACTAGTCTAGTTCATCTCTTAAGTTTCTAAGTAGAAGAATATCTTTATAAGAATTTAGTAGTACCCTATTTGTTAAGAGTAAAAAAGAATTTCACATAATAGCTAAGTTGGTGTGCTCTAGTTTAAGTTATTGGGCTCCGTTGTGTAGCAGGTGTGGTTGTATCATGGAAGAGATGTCCTCATCACTCATCATGCAGATCACAATCAGCAGAACTTCTCTGAAATTGTTCATTTGTCTCTCTAAATGCCTTACACGAGACCTGTGTTCTGACTGCCACATATCCTCGCTAAAATCACCAATCATCAACCAGGGCTTGACTGCATTGGATTTGATCCATCGAGGCAAGGCCCACATTTCATGTCGATCTTGAGTTCTTGGCTCCCCATAGACAAGACAAAGGTTCCCCTCCATCTATCGTAGTCTTCTGTGATCAACACATCAATAGATTTGAGTTCAACTTTAATACTTTCATCCCAAAACAACACTATCTCCATTCACCACAAAACATGTCATAGTTCTGTTAAATAAGAAAAAAATAGTTTAATCAAAATTAATAAAATAATTTATATTGAAATTAGTAAAATTAGTTTATATTAAAATTGTTATTATTTAATTGGTTTATATTTAAAATTATTTATAAAAAATATAGTGAGTGTGTGTATGCGTCGACATAGTTAAGTTTGAAAATATCTATACTAGAGCATATTTTTTGTTTATTTGTATGAAAAAAATTAAATTTGGAAAATATATTTAAAAAATTAGTAAAAAATTTTGTAGGAATTTCAAACGAAAATTAAAAAATTAATTTTCTGATTTAGCTACAGTAATGGACTAAATTTGCTGCCATACTGAATGAACAATTTAGATTTAGTCTAGCAGGAGATAGGCTGAAAGTGGCACGTGAATGTACTAGTGTAAGCTGAAGCAGGCAGAATGCGATTAGGCTGGTAGAGTAAGCTTAGCTTACATATTAAGAAGTTAGTAAACTAGTGGAGTGGGTTGATAGCAAAAATCAGCCCATCAGCGCGAGCGAGAGTGTGGCTGATAGGTGGACCAGTCTTATCAGCGAACGTGAACGTGAGCGTGAAAAGGCGCTGTAACTCATAGACGGGCTAGGTCTATGAGCAAGCTCAGGCATAGAAAGGCATTGCAGTTTACAAGTAAGACCAGAACATATGACTCAACAAACACCTATAATATCTGGTTTAGATTTTAAATTGAATAAAATTAGAATAGTTAAATTGCAAAGATCATTGGAATGGGAACAGCCATACAACAACGGATAGCTTGCAATAGCGACACCAATTATTGCTGGACTGGCGCTATAATTTTCGCATCTCCCACACCCTTACCCCTAGTCAAAGTAACGTCACCAAGTGTCCAAGAGGCACCCTCACAATCCTCACCACATCAAGAGGAACCCTCACAGTCCACACCACAATACGATTTTAGTAATTTCCCCCGTCTCCTTCCCCCTAAAATGATTGAAATTACTTTACCACGAAATTTGTTGGTGCTTATGGTTTGCTAGACAGCTAGCTTGGTTTTGTACATCGCTCCCCCCTCCTCCCACATTGCCATCTAACTAGCCTGTAGCAAACACTGTGCTCTCAGTAAAAGAACTAGGCCGTACCAACAGTTCAACCAGAAAAAGCTCAAACCAGCAGCCTCGTCAGGTCGGTTTGCTTCAAAGATCAGTCATGCAATTGGATTGATAAGAAACATGTGAACTGGACGATCTTTGAGAAAAAAACCCCAACGATCCAAGCTATTCTGAAATGTGGTTTTTAAGATAAGGCCACCTGATGGGCCATGACTACAAATGCCCACTTATTGTTAAGGCGTAGCTATGTTTTACTATCATAAGTGAAAAAAAAAAGAAAATCGGGAAGAAGATCGAGTCAGGACAGTGGGTTGGATCAAAGCTAGCCAGCCTTGCTATTCTACCAACTGAAGCAACTATACTCCTTTAAGAGTAGTGGTAATACTCCTTTAAGATTAGTGGTAATACTGAACGATGAATCTACACCATAAATTCCTCCAAATTGTGATATGAAGGGTTACTGTATATTCTCTCTCTAAACCAAACTTTGCAATAAAAAAATTTTCAACCAACTCTAAAATTTAAAATAAATTTTCTCTTTGCAATACACTGATTTGATTTTTTTAAAAATTCCATAATACTAATGCATGAGTATTTTGCCACTATACGTTACAAAATAAGGCTCTGTTTTGGCGATCAGACCGCTCGAAGAACCGCTGAGCCGGTGAATCCAGAGCTGGAGTGATTCGACCGCCGGTCCGACTGTGCCTGAACGAGATCGTTCTGCCATTACTGATCCCTGGCGCCCCCCCCCCCCCCCCCCATGCTGCCACACGCCATTCTCTCAAAGGTAGTATTAATTGGACATACCGAATTTGTGACTTCCTTTTTTCTATTTTACAGAGCTCTGATGACGGGCATGGTGCTCAGACGCATGCTGAGGGCAAGAACGTTATTACTTGAGCCTGCATATGAAATTTCTATAGGTATTCCGATTCTATATCTGTATCTGCGTATCTAGGCATAATGGCATATTAAAAATGTAGGAATGATTGATTTTATTTCCTATCAATTTATCGGTATATATAGACGATCGAAATGGCTTATAAGACAACCACACAACTATACCATGATTATTCTATCATAATTACACTTTCTATAATTACAATAGACTAACACTCCTCACAGTCTAATCGAGAGTATCGTTAACATTTAGGCTGGATCAAAACTCCTGAAATAGTAAGGTAGGAACATTTAGGATTCGAATGTGACCCAGAGCGACCTTTTCTCGAATAAAATAGAAATCAATCTCAACATGCTTCATCCGTTGATGCTGCACCGGGTTGCTAGAGAGATATATAGCACTGATATTGTCACAATAGACCAAGGTGGCACGTCGAGGGGGGTAACAAAGCTCAAGAAGCAGCTGTCATAGCTAGGAAGCTTCAGCAATACTATTTGCTGCAGCACGATATTCAACTTCAGCACTTGATCTGGAGACCGTGTGCTGATGCTTGGAAGAACAGGACACTAAGTTATCTCCAAGAAATACGGCATAGCCAGAGGTCGATCGGCGAGTGTCAGGACAGCTAGCCCAGTCGGCATCTGTGTAAACAACAAGATCTACAGACGAAGATCGGCGCATGGTCAGCCCAAGAGATAGGGTGTCCTACAAGTAGTGCAGGATTTGCTTGAGAGCAGCGAGGTGCGGCTTTTGAGGATCATGCATATAGAGACAAATCTGCTGAACTGCAAAAGTAATATCGGGTTGGGTGAAGGTCAGATACTGTAGGGCGCCAGTTAAACTGCGGTACTGTGTAGCGTCAGCGACAAGTGGTCCATCAGCAGATAATTTGGAGTGGAGATCAACAAGCGTGCTGCATGGCTTGCACGTACTCACCTCGGCACGCTCTAAAATATCCTAACTGTACTGCCACTGGGAAAGGAATAGACTATCAGCGGAGCGTGTCATAGAAATATCCACAAAATGAAACAGTTGACCCATATCCATCATAGCAAACTCATGCCGGAGAACCTTAATGATATGCTTGAGTAATCTCGTAGAGGAGGTAGTGAGGACAATGTCATCCACATATAGTAGTAATAGGTCATATCTGAACCACGGTGATATATGAGGAGCGAAGTATCTAACTTTGTTTCAACAAATCCAAGTGACACGAGGTGGGAGGCGAACCTATAATGCCAAGCACGAGGAGCCTACTTCAAACCATATAGGGACTTGTTGAGCCGACAGACAAAATCTGAGCGAGAAGAATCCACAAATCCAGAGGGCTGCACACAGTTCACTGTCTCAGTGAGAGTGCCATAGAGAAATACATTCTTCACATCCAGTTAATGAATATGCCAGTTCTGAGATAATGCCAGAGAGAGAACAATGTGAACTGTCGCAGGCTTGACAACTGGACTAAAAGTATCATCATAATCAACACCAGGCCGTTGTGTGAAACATCGTATGACCCAATGAGCCTTGTAACGATCAAAAGACCCATCGACGAGCAATTTGTGATGATAAATCCACTTACCAGTCACAACATTAATGCTAGTAGGGCGAGGCATAAGACTCCAGGTGTCGTTAGCAATCAAAGCGTCATACTCAGCCTGCATAGCAGATCACCAATTGGGGTCTGATAGGGCATCACAAATAGAGCAAGAAAGAGGCGACATAGGCACAGCATGGAGGTTGAGGCGATCCACGGGTTGCGCAATGCCAGCTTTACCACGCGTGCGCATAGAGTGCGCATTGGTCACCGGAGGGATGACAATCGGCCGAGTGGCAGCTGTGTGGCCGGTACCACTAGCAACAACCTGTGCGCGAGCAACAGGGGCAGCAGGACCGGCAACACTCATAGTCGGTGTGGCCCCGCTGGCAGCGACCTATGTGGGGTGCACAGGGGCAGCGGCACCGGATGACTTGGACTCAGGCGACCACGACCCTACACCAGGGCTTGATGGCGCAAGTAGGGCCATGGGCATGGGGTGTGCTGCTAAGAATGCTGTTGTACCTGCACGCAAAAAAGAAGCTCTAGGAACTAAAGCAGTGAGATCATGATCATCGATAAGAAAATCCAAAGTAGAAGGTGCCATGGGTGTGGTAGACATGTCGGAGAAAGGGAAAAAAGATTCATTGAAAACAACATGTCGAGAAATGATGATACGGTTCGACTGAAGCTTAAGGCAGCGGTAGCCTTTGTGCTCCGAAGAGTAGCCGAGGAACACGCATAGAGAAGAGCGAGGGGCAAGTTTGTGGGGCGCTATAGATGACAGATTTGGATAACAGGCACAACCAAAAACTTTGAGATGATCATAGATGGGCGGGACAAAGAAGAGCACGGAGTATGGTGTGGAGGAGGCGAGTGTTGTGGTGTAGAGGCGATTCACAAGATAGGTGGCGGTGTGAAGGGCCTCAACCCAGTAAGCCGGAGGAAGACACGCCTGAAACAAAAGGGAACATAGAGTGTTATTGATGGTACGAATGGAATGCTCTGCTTTACCATTTTGTTAAAAAGTGTATGGGCACGACATGCAGAGAGCAACACCGTGGGAGAGAAAAAACGTGTGGGCCTGGGAATTATCAAATTCACGGTCATTATCGTATTGGATGTTCTTGATGATGGTGCCAAACTATGTGCGAACATACGCAAAAAAAGTGAAAATAGTAGAAAATGTCTCGGATTTGAGACGAAGGAGAAAAGTCTAAATATAGTGAGAGCAGTCATCAAGAATAACAAGATAATATTTATATTCTGACACACACTAACAATTGGAGAGGTCCATAGATCACAATGAATTAAATCAAAACTGTGAGTAGCATGAGTAGTAGATGAACCGAAAGGGAGACGTACATGGTGACCGAGCTGACACACATGACATAAATGGATCGATATCATCTTTATTGCAGGAAATGACATTGGACCTAATAAGTTTGGATAGGACATCGCGCCCAAGATGACCGAGACGGCGATGCCAAAGGGAGGTAGGGGCGGCGAGGAACGCGGATGTGCTAGTATAGTAGATGGTGCAAAAAATGGGTAGAGGTCACTAGAACTATTGCACCTGGCGATCACATTCCTGGTTTGCAGATCCTTCATAGAAAGACCAAAATGATCAAACTCAATGGAACAATTATTGTCGATGGTAAACCGACGAATGAAAATTAAAGTCTTAATAATGTTGGGTGATACCAGAACATTATTAAGAGTAAGATCACGATGCGGTAATGAAAAACGATGTGTTCCAGTGGCTATGACCGGAAGTAAAGCGCCATTGCCCACAATGATATATGAAGGAATAGATAAAGAGTGTGGGAAAATGGTAGAGATTATACCAGTATCCGAGGCCATGTGGGAGCCGGCACCCGTATCAGCATACCACTAAGAGGCCGGTTGGTTGAGTGTCATAGTGTTGAAGGATTGCGCCAAGGAGTCTTGGCGCCAAGCCCCTTTGGGAGTGGGCGGACAAGGCGCCACCTGGTACACTGGTAAGGGCGTCGAGAAACCCGACGTCCTAGCTCCCCCGTAGTACGGGGACGATGGGGCACCGTATGCGCCTCCATAGGTGTTAGGAAGATCACCGAAATCGCCACAGTGCGGGACGGCGTGGAAGGCAGGCTAGGGCGGCGGAGGCCGGTCGGACAGGTCGTACGGCCACATGCGCACAATTCCAGCCCAAGGATGGATGAACGACAGGTACACGGCCGTACCGAGAGGGACGCCGCCCTGTCCACCTAGGGACGCTCCAGCAGAAGGCGCCAGAGAGCCAGTACCAGCAGAGCCGAGCAGCGGTGGCACCCAGAGCCGCTGGACGCGGCGTCGTAGCGACAAGAGCGGTCGGTGGGGACGGAGGACGACCGTCGATCTCCATCTCTTCCAATAGGAGGTGAGTGCGTGCTTCAGTGAATGTTGGAAATGGACGGTGCATCTTGAGAATGGACACCATGTGGCGGAACTTGCCATTGAGACCACGGAGAAGCATGAGCACCATCTACCTATCGCTCATAGGGTCACCGAATTCGGCGAGGGAGGCAGCCATGGATTCAAGGCAGCGGCAGTAGTCGGTGATGCTCAGGGACTCCTGATGGAAGGTGTGGAACTATGTCTCGAGGAGAAGGGCACGGGATTTCTTCTGGCCGAGGAATTCCTCCTCGAGATAGCACCATGCGTTACGGGCATTGCCCTACCGCATCATTAGCGACTGCTACAGGTCACTGGAGACGGTGCTGTACACCCAAGTAAGGACACAACAATTCGCCTAAAGCCACGCCGGTCGTGTGGGAAACGGTTCATCCTTAAGAACGTGGTGTGTGAGGGCATATATGCCGAGGACGGTGAGAAACATGCCTCGCCACTTAGTGTAGGAGTCCGTGGCCTTGTCGAGGACGATGGGGATAAGCACCTTGACATTGATGACGGCGGTGGCTTAAGCCCAGAGAGCCGCGTCAGCACTCTCGTATGCTTCCAGGGCGTCGTTGCGAAGGCGAGCCTCCTCAGCCCGAGACGCTTCGTCAGCACGAGCAGCATCGGCTGCGAGACAGCGGTCGTCGAAAGCAGCGACGCCGTTGCCTTCTTCGACCATGATAGGATCGACAACCGATGGAAAGCAGATTAGGAGCCGATCAGATCTGATAGGCAACCGATCTAAAGGATCGGCGGCCGATCCGATCGGAGGGATCGGTAGATCGGAGTCTGAGCTGATCGGATCGGAGGGCCAATAGGCAGCCGATCAGATCGGAGGGTCGGAGGGCGATCAGATCGACAATAGGCAGCCGATCGGATCGGAAGGATCGGATCGGCAGGAGAGCCGATCGGATCGGAAGGATCGGATCGGCAGGAGAGCCGATCGGATCGCCAATTGGATCGGAGGGCCAATAGGCAACCAATCAGATCGGAGGGTCAGAGGGCGATCAGATCGGCAATAGGTAGCCGATCTGATCAGAGGGATCGGATCGGCAGTAGAGCTGATCGGATCGCCGATCGAGGGATCGAATCGGTAGTAGAGCCGATCGGATTGGATCGGCAGTAGAGCCGATCGGATCGGAGGGCGATCAGATCGACAACAGGCAGGATCCGATCGGACCGATCAGTAGGGCGCTCGGAAAACATCAGTTGAGCCGATCGTATCAGAGGACGATCGGATCAACAGTAGATCCGATCAGATAAGGGATCTGATTGGATCGATCGGCGGGCGATGAGAATGGCGACAAGTCGATTAGATCGGGAATCAGATCGGACAGATCCAACCTCGGATCGGCAGCGCGGGCGATGAGACCAACGACACTCCTGATGACATGCAGTCAGCACCGGTGGTGGCGATCGGATCGGCGACGAGCGCTGGTGCGGAAGCGGCGGCAAGATCGGATTCAACGGCCACACCCGGTGACGAGGATAGCTACGGGGTGGGCGGTCAGATCAGTTGCGCGGGCGATGAGACCGGTGACACTCCTGGTGATGTGCAACCGTCACTGGTGGTGGCGATCAGATCGGCGATACGTGCTGTTCGAGAACGGCGACGTTAAGGACGTCGGACCTCGACAATCTCTCGCAGCACAGTAGTGGCGGAGGAAGAGGTTGGTGACGATAGCAACAGCAGCGTCTTTGGTTGTGGAAAAATAGTGGATTGGAACCGCTCTGATACCATGAAAATGTAGGAATAATTGATTTTATTTTTGGCTTGTAAACCACACAACACAGCTATACCATAATTATTCTATCATAATTACACTTCCTATAATTACAATAAACTAATACATAATACATATGCCAATGGGATTTACTTACGTCCGTTTTAAAATAATTTTATTTTTCTCTACAAACCTAGATAAGGGTATATCAGGTTTAAACCGAGTACTGCTCTTGCTCAACAATCAATATTCGAAGAATCTTGCCTCCACTCATGATCTCTTACGCTCAAATATAGAATCTTCGATGGCGTGTAGTTTTATGAACTGAATAATAGCAAATTTAATAGTACACCTTATCTTAAAAATAGTGCTAGAGTTAGCATATACCATATATAAGCTATAATATTAGCTATATTTTTATCATATTCTTTATTTCTCTCACTTATCTATTACATCTCTTTTAAAAGTATATATAGAGATTAGATCTAACACTTATTTTCCCTTTCCTCCATATATATACAAGAAGTGGTTTTAGTTAGCTTACAAACTTTTATTATACTTGCTCTGACCATCAACAACAGAAAACGTGATTAAACAACTACTTCCTCCATCTTAAATTAAATTTACCTTAAAATACAACTTACTTACTTTTCCACGTACCTTTTCATCTTAATTCATTATAGTCATTTCTTATTTAATTTTTTAACCAATTATAACCAGTTCTCACCGTAATACTAACCTCTCAATATATATAAAGTTTGATGCAGATTTTATGGTGGTTAATACATTTCAGATTCGTCGCAGAGGGGTTAAAGAACGAGCCCATGTAAAGCATATAGCGTAACCACATATATAATCAAAATGCAGTGTGTGCCCATTATAATCAAATCAAAACGGGTGATGGTACGTCAAAAATGTAATCAAACAAAAATCAAAATGCAAATATCTCACTTGCAACAAAATTAAAAGTGGCGTATCCCAAACATTAGTAGGAACTGTAAGGCTAATTTCGTGTCCACAGTAACAAAATGCAAATTCCCCACGTCATCCAACCCTAGAAATCAAAAGAATGATTAATTCTATTGCATCATCAGTACATATAACAAGTCGGGATGTCTCATAAGATAATCATACAGTCATACCACTAATTAAAATTAACCTACTATAATTACACTTGCTATAATTATAATAGACTAACACTCCCCCGTAGTTTAATCGGGAGCATCGCTAATATTTAGGCTGGACCGAAACTTCTGAAATAGTGTGGTAGGAAAGCCCTTGGTAAAGACGTCAGTATACTGCGATGTCATAGGAACATATAGTACCAAACGTGACCGAAGACGACCTTCTCTCGAATAAAATGGAGATCAATCTCAACATGCTTCATCCGCTGATACTGTACTGGGTTACCGGAGAGATATACAACACTGATATTATTGCAATAGACCAAGGTAGTACGGCAAGAGGGTGGCGAAGCTCAAGAAGCAGCTGACACAACTAGGTAGCTTCATCAACACCATTCGCCACAGCATGATATTCAGCTTCGGCACTTGATCTGGAAATCGTATATTGACGCTTGGAAGACTAGGACACTAAGTTGTCCTCGAGAAATACTATGTAGTCAGAGGTCGACCGACGAGTATCAGGACAGCCAGCTCAGTCGGCATCCGTGTAAACAACAAGATCTATAGATGAAGATCGATGCATGGTCAGCCCAAGTGATAGTGTGCCCTGCAAGTAGCGAAGGATCCACTACCAGTGGCACCATGCCAACCACGAGTGCTACCGGTCCTGCTTCCCCTGCTACTTGCGTACAGGTTGTTGCCAGCGATACTGGTCGCATAGCTGCCACCCGATCGATTGTCATCCCTCCAGTCACCAATGCGCACTCGATGCGCACGCGTGGCAAGGCTGGCATTGCACAGCCCGTGGATCGCCTCAATCTCCACGCTGTGTCCATGTCGCCTCTTTCTCGCTCTGTTCGTGATGCATTGTCAGACCCAAATTGGTGATCCGCTATGCAAGATAAGTATGACATTCTAATTGCCAATGATACCTGGCGTCTTGTGCCTCGTTCTCCTGGCGTCAATGTTGTAACTGGCAAGTGGATTTATTAACACAAATTGCTCGCTGATGGGTCCCTTGATTGCTACATTGCTCGCTGGGTACTACGGGGTTTCACACAACGGTCCAGTGTTGATTATGATGAAACCTTTAGTCCCATTATCAAGCCTGCGATAGTTCAAGTTGTTCTCTCCCTGGCATTATCTCAGAACTGGCCCATTCATCAACTAGATGTGAAGAATGCATTTCTCCATGGTATTCTCACTGAGACAGTATACTACGTGCAGCCCTTCGGATTTGTGGATTCTTCTCGCTCAGATTTTGTCTATCGGCTCAAAAAGTCCTTATATGGTTTAAAGCAGGCTTCTCGTGCTTGACATAGGTTCGCCTCTCACCTCATGTCACTTGGATTTGTTGACACAAAGTTCGATACTTCGCTCTTTATATATTGCTCCTATATATCGATGACATTGTCCTCACCGTCTCCTCTGCCAGATTTTTCAAGCACATCATTGAGGCTCTCCAGCGTGAGTTTGCTATGATGGATATGGGTTAGCTGCATCACTTTCTGGGCATTTCTGTGACACGCTCTGCAGATGGTCTTTTCCTTTCTCAGCGACAGTACAGTCAGGATATTTTGGAGCGTGTCAGGATGAGTGCGTGCAAGTCATGAATCACACCTGTTAATGTACACTCTAAATTATCTACTGATGGACTGCCTGTTGCTGACACTATATAGTACCGCAGCCTAGCTGGCACTCTGTAGTATCTAACTTTCACCCGACTAGACATTGCCTTTGCAGTTTAGCAAATATGCCTCTATATGCATGATCCTCGAGAGCCGCACCTCACTGCTCTCAAGCGGATCCTGAGCATCGATAGCCTTTGTGCTCTGAGGAGTAGCCAAGGAAAATACATAGAGAAGAACAGGGGGCAAGTTTGTGGGGCACTATAGAGGACATATTGGGGTAATAGGAACAACCAAAAACTTTGAGATGATCATATGAGGGCTGGGCAGATAAGAGAGCGGTGTATGGTGTGGAGGAGGCGAGAGTTTTAGTAGGGAGACGGTTCACAAGATATGTGGCGGTGTGAAGGGCCTCAACCCAGTAAGCTAGAGGGAGACTCGCCTGAAACAAAAGGAAATACAAAGTGTTATTGATGGTACGAATGGAACGTTCTGCTTTAACATTTTGTTGGGAGATGTATGGACACAACATGTGGAGGGCAACACTGTAGGAGAGGAAAAACGTGCGGGCCTAGGAATTGTCAAATTCTCGGCCATTGTCGCACCGAATGCTCTTGATGGTGGTGCCAAACTGTGTGCGAACCTAAGAAAAAAAATTAGAAAGAGTAGAAAATGTCTCGGATTTGAGACGAAGTGGAAAAGTCCAAATGTAGTGAGAGCAGTCATCAAGAATAATAAGATAATATTTATATCCTAACACACTAACAAGTGGAGAGATCCATAAATCATAATGGATTAAATCAAAATTATAAGTAGCTCGAGAGCTAGATGAACCGAAGGGTAGACATACATAACGACCAAGTTGGCACGCATAACAGATATGATCGATATTACATTTATTATAGAAAATGACATTGGACCTAATGAGTTTAGACAAAACTTCACGCCCAAAGTGACCAAGACGACGATGCCAAAGGGAGGTGGGTGCTGCGATGAACGCAGAGGTGCTGGTGGAGGGTGCAAAAAATAGGTAGAGGTCACCAAAACTATTGCACCTGGCAATCATGTTCCTGGTTTGTAAATCCTTCACAGAAAGACCAAATAGATTAAACTTAATGGAACAATTATTATCGATCGATGGTAAAACAACAAATGGAAATTAAATTCTTAATAATATTGAGTGACACCAGAACGTTATTAAGAGCAAGATCACGATGCGGTAAGAAAAAAATATGGGATCCAGTGGCTGTGACAGGAAGTAAAGCACCATTTCCCACAACGATAGATGAAGGAGTAGATGAAGAGGGTGGGGAAATGGTGGAGAGTATACCAGCATCCGAGGTCATGTGTGAACCGGCACCTGAATCAGCATACCACTCAGAAGTCGACGGGTTTAACGTCATGGTGTTGAAGGAGTGCGCCAGGGAGTCCTGGTGCCAAGACCCTCCGTGAGTGGGCATCTAGGGCACCGTCTGGTACGCTGGTGAGGGTGCTTGGAAGCCTAGCGGTGCAGCTCTCCCGTAGTACGTGCCGTATGAGGGCGGTAGGGCACCGTATGCATCTCCATAGGCGCTAGGAAGAGCACCAAAACTGCCATAGTGCGGGGCTGTGTGGAACGCAGACTGTGGCGGTGGAGGTCATCCCGACTGGTCATATGGCCACATGCGCACGGTGCCAGCTCAACGGTGCCCAGTCCACCTGGGGCCGTACCAGCATAGGGCGCTAGAGGGCTGCCACCAGCAGGTCCGCCGCGTCCACCGTGGCCACGACGGTGGCCGTTGCGTTGGCCCCCGGTTGGTGTAGCGGGGCGCGGAGGAGGAGGGGCTCTTGAATGTGGAGCAGCAAGCGTACCAGGAGCCACTGGACGTGGCATCGCAGTGATAAGGATAGTCGGTGGGGACAGAGGACGAGCGTCGATCTCCATCTCCTCCAATAAGAGGTGTGTACGGGCTTCAGTGAACGTTGGAAACGGCATGTGCATCTTGAGGATGGATATCATGTGGCAAAACTTGCCAATAAGACCACGAAGGAGTGTGAGTACCATTTGTCGGTCACCAATGGAGTCGTCGAATTCAGCGAGGGAGGCAGCCATGGACTTAAGGTGGCGGCAGTAGTCGGTCACGCTTAGAGGTTGCTGGCAGAAGGTACGGATCCGTGTCTCCAGGAGAAGGGCACAGGACTCCTTCTGGCCGAGGAATTCGTCCTCGAGGTACCACCACGCGTTACGGGCGTGACCTTGCTGCATCATTAGTGACTGCTACAGGTCGCTGGAGACGGTGCCGTATACCCATGTGAGGATGCAATAGTCTGCCTAGATCCACGCCGAGCGAGCGGGGAATGTCTCATCCTAGAGGACGTGGCGGGTGAGGGCATATTTGTCAAGGACGGTAAGGAACATGCCGCGCCACTTGGTGTAGGTGTTCGTGGCCTTATCGAGGACGATGGGGATGAGTGCCTTGATGTTGACGATGGTGGTGGCTTGCGCCCAGAGAGCCTTGTGAGCGCTCTTGTACACATCCAGGGCAGCGTTGCGAAGGTAGGCCTTCTCAGCCTGACGCGCTTCTTTAGCGTGAGCAGCTTCAGCCGCGAGACAGTGGTCTTCGGCTTCTTTGGCCGCCTTGGCTGCTGTTGTGGCAGCGGCATCATTGTCTTCACCTGCCATGAGGGGCAGGACCGGTGGCCGCACTCGGTGATGTGGCAGGCCGAGTGATCAGGATCGGATCAGTAGTAGCAACGCAGCAGGATCGGATTGGTGGGCGATCGGATCAGCAGTAGGCAAGATTGGATCGGTAGCCACACCCGATGACGAGGGTAGCTACGGGACGGGTGATCGGATCAATAGCGCGGGCAATGAGACCGGTGACACACCCGACGACATGTAGTCAGCAATGGTGGTGGCGATCGGATCGGCGGCGTGCACTGGATCGGCAGCGAAGGCAGGATCAGATTGGCGGCCACACCCGGTGACGAGGGCAGCTACGAGGCGGGCGATCGGATCGACAGCGCGGGCGATGAGACCAGTGACACACCTAGCGACATGTAGTCAGCAACGGTGGTGGCAATTGGATAGGTGGCGGGCACTGGTTCGGGAGCGAAGGTGACAACGATGGTGATGGCGGGCATTGGTTTTGGTTACGGAAGGGTAGCGGATTGAAACCGCTCTGATACCATGAAAGTATGGGAATGATTGATTATATTTCTTATCAATGCATCAGTATATATAGCAGCCTGGAATGGCTCATAAGACAACCACACAGTTATACCACTAGTTAAGATTAATCTACTATAATTACACTCACACTAACACAAAACTTCTCCCAACTTAAAACCTACTTGCTTGACCAACAAAAGCAAGCATTTCTCCCATGTAGATTAATTTCCTTTTTATATACTTCTCAAATATAACACACATAATTTTTAACTTTTTTTCATACAAATTAGTAATGCACAATATAGTGGTATCTATAACTAGAAAAAAGTTAACTCCAAAACTCGAAATAGCCAATGAGAAAAAAAAAGGACAGATTTTGCTATGAATAGTGCAGCATTGTTCAAGTTGTCGGTCCGAACCCACTTGTAAGTGAATGCTACCGTACAAGTGAATGATCCACGTACCAGATGAGATATAGTCATCCGGCTAGACAATCTAGTTTTTTTTTATAATTGTTCTTCGTCTCATATTAGATAAAATAATTTTGTGTTTCTTTTTTTCAGGAATTTTAATGATTTCTGCCTTGTCTGCCGCTGGAAATACGATCCAAATCACTGGATAGTGGTGTGTGAGCCCCATTACTCTTATATTGGCCTGAATTCTGAATCATGGCTCATCATCTGTTCGTGCTGTGGTCCTACATAGACACAGAATCAAATACAGCAAACACTTGCCTTTACCAACCGTCAGTAGATAGAGCACGTACGAACGGAAAGTTCTAAGTTCGGTACTTACCCGTATTAAAATAAGTGATTATTTTAGAGAGATATGATAAATTATAAGAAGAGAAAAATAATTAAGAAGTGTTTATAAGTAGAAAAATAGTTAGGTAGGATAAAAATGAATTTAAACAGATATGGTAGGTGAAAGAAGTAGTATTATAATGTGGTCGTTTATTTTGGGACAATTTATTTTGCCAAATTGATCGCTTATTTTATTTTGAGATGGAAGAAGTAACAATCATGTGAGATAACATCTATATATTGGCTTCTGCAGAGATAAAACATAAGGTCGTAGTAGTCCCTAGTTATCAATTTAAACTTTATTTCTTTTTAGTTTGGCCACTTCTATTTTATAAATAAAATTATAGCTTAAAAATATATCATATTGCTTAAATATACTGCACTGTAAATATAAAAAAATAAAGACAGTTCATTATAATCAAGTGATTTAAAAGATATTACTAGTTAAACTAGACTAAATGTTGGTTAAAATGGTCAAATACTATGAAATGGATGGAGAAATAGTAACAAAGTGGCCGTCCACCGCTGAAATCACCAGCTTAATTGCTAACAGATCCAATACGTAGTGCTCCCTCCATTTCTATATAATTATCACCGTTGACCGGTACTGTTATAACTTGATTACTGATAATTGTTAAGTGATTAAGTTATGATAAACGAAAGTCTAATACTTATATTTAGTACTGATGCACTTTATAATAAGATGGCATATATTTAAGTATTTAAAATATTTATGTAAAAAAGATTTAAATATAAATGCTGCTTAGTAACAGCTATAAGAGCTTACCGAGTGAGTACTTAGTCCGAAGTAACAACCATGTACTTATGATCAGCAAGGAAGAGGGATTCCATTCAATCCCCCCAGCTCCAACTAATTTGATGATCAGCTGGTCACGCCTGCTTGTCGCACGCGCACGTGCTCGTCGGTGAATCGGTCGTGCCACCTCACCTCACCTCTCACGCCCAGGCAGCAAACCACTCTCTGCCCTTTCAGTGGCTTTGGCCTCAAAACAAGGTCAACAGGAGAACGGGTCCACGTGGCATCCACCGACAACAATGTTTGGTTTTAAGGCCATTGACAACTCTGGCGTGTGGTCTCGCCGTATCGACGGTGAGCTACCATGAAAATAGATGAGGAAAAAAAAAGGAAGTGACTTTGGAGCATGATAGAATATCTTGTAGAGGCGAGGATGGCTTGAGGAAAGAAAACAATGGCCCAAGGAGTAATCACTGGACACAGTTGTTATCGTGCTGCCAAGTCCTTGGCGCTAGGCTGCTGCTTTATCGTCGAGGACTCAAGACACAGATATAGGCACTCTCTCACCGCTACAAGGTGAGAGAAAGGATGGCACTGGACCAAGTGCATACGTTGTTAGTTTTGTTTTTTCTCCAGGGTTTCTACTGTGCAAGCTTTTTTAGAAAAATAATATTTGAAGAATTTGGAGGGCTGCAAAAGAAGAAGCATAGGGCTAAAATGTAAAATATCTTGTGAGTCCATTGACTACTAGGCATTGTGTAAGTACTATCTTATACAATGGTTTCAATCTACATGGAATATTCCAGACCACTTTATATTGTAAGGGACACGCACCAATAGCAACCAAAGATAATCACATCATCTATGGTAACAGACGATGCGATGTATATTATGGAAATTTGATATCATGGTGACTAGGATGCAATGGTTCACCAAAGCCTTAGAAATTAGGCCACGGAGAAAATTGTTTAATCGTATTGTTTAAGGTTCTTTAAAATGCATGTTTGAGAAAATATAAGAGTATGACAATATATTATTTTAATAGAAATGTAAGTGTAAAACAGAGAATTGGAAACAATCGTTTGAATGGATCGAAAAAAAATATAGATATTAGAGAAGAGAGAGAGACTCAAAGGAAAGTTTGTATGAGATTAAGCGTTATACTAACTTTCCTTATAATTGTCTTGAGATATAGGAAATTTTACAGGAGTATTAAAGCCACAATCATTTATTTCAAAGGATCAAGTAGATAATTTTTCTATAGGATTTAAATCCTATGAAATTTTCTATGAGTCAAGGGGCCCTAAGTGTCTTCTCGCTAGAAAAGAGCACAACAGTTAGAGTCCAACTATTACTGGGCAAAAAACAAAGGGTCATTTTTCAACCTTAACTTTTTCTCAAACCAAACAAAGAGTACCTAAAATCTATCCAATTGCTGTTTTAATTTTCTCTTACAACACGGCCTTATATCAGTTAAAGTTTCGTTCACGTGAACTAGGTGGTATCCATGCCAGTAGAACATGCATGAGTAATACGAGTCAGCACGGTTAAATTAACAAACGACATGTCAAAAAAATAAAGTAGAAAAGGGTCCCAGTTTCTACCCTAATTTTGAAAGTTACGTGCAATAATTAACAACTCCTTTAAGTTAAGGCGAAAATAGATTTCGAGAACAGTTCATGATAAATGGGTTTTACCTTTTCTTTTATATTGTTATAAATTTTATAGTAGTGCTTTTTTTAAACTGAATTTGGTAGTAGTGCTATGGTAGCATGTATGCCTTATTTTTATATTTTCAGTTAATTGTGCACATGTGTGCCCACTAATTGCTCGTAGTATGAATTAAGTCAATGTGTTCATCACTCTCAAAGCCAAGTCAAACGGTTTCTCCATCATAATTACTGATTCAAAGCATTTTGGTCTAAACTTTAACACCAGTTCATATTCTGTTTTGGAAGCTAATTTAAATCAATCTTTGAATCAAAGCATTATAAAGATGTCACTAATCCTCTCAACTAGAAATGCCCACATATGACGGGCCTTAATGTCTTGTTACAAATAGTCTCTCACATCTAACTTGCCATGGAAGAGCCTATTTTAGATGAGATCGAGTAGGTCAACCTGTTACAGGTGAGGTGAGCCCTGGGCTACCCTCTGAACCTAATAGAGTGTAGCTTACCTCTAATGAGCCCATAAGCTAGCACGCCACAAATGCACAGTCACTTGTAATGAGTTATGGTTTAAAACCTATAGTAGATAAAGTTTGGCATATGAATACCTTCGCAACCTGTGAGAGGTGATTTAGCACACCTCTCACAAGTGGGTTTATGCTAACCAATACAGGTGTAGCACTTTCTATATATACTTCTAATGGTGTATTACATTGTCATCTCACCCTATACACTGTACATAATTCAAGTAAAGGGCAAGGGGTGAATCTTTGTTATGGTTAAAAAATGAGCTAAATCTATTATAGTATTAATAATTTATTTTATCATAGCTAATTTTGTTACATAATTTTTTATTGCTGTGATATACCATAGTTGGATGTACAAAACTAACTACCTAAGTTAGGTTTTTGAAAAGAAGAAGAAATGAATATATGGCAATGGACTAGCGGATTTACCAAGAAGACATGTGCATGCCCTAGTGAGAGATATCTATCATAATTTTGAAAAGAAGAAGAAAGCTGCCAACTCAAAGTTAAAGAGTATGTGGAAGAAAATGTCAATATTTTAGTGACTACCATATTATGAACATCTGAAGATCCATCGTTATATTGATTTAATACATGTAGAGAAGAATATTTGTAAGAGTCTTATCGGGTTACTACTAAATATACTATGAAAGATGAAGGACAGGATAAATGTACAATGAGATTTGCAACATATAAAAAACTATAAGGAACAACAACTAACAACCTCTGAGTCAAGAAGGTTATACATACCTCTAGTTTGCCACACTCTATCAAAGGAGAAAAAAATGATATATTAGCATGTCTGGAGAGTATTGAGGTTTCATCCGGGTACTCATAAAAGCCATGTAAGTGGGTTTCGATGGATAACCTTAAAATAGTTAGGATGAAATCCCATAACTGTTATGTCCTAATTACATAGCTTCTACTAGTTTCCATTAGAAAAATTCTATCACTAAAAGTGTGCCACGTGGTAATCCATTTATGTTACTTCTTCAACACAATAAGACAGAAGATCATTGACTCAAATGGACTAGATGATCTATAGGTAGATGTCGTGAAAACCCTATATCATCTCGAAATATACTTTCCACCTGCGTTCTTCGATATCATGGTACATTTCATTGTTCACCTGGTTAAGCATACAAAAGTGGTATTGCGTTTATGAGGCAAATATACTCATTCGAAAAGTGCATAGAAATTTTGAAGGGTTACATACAAAACTAGTCCCATCCCGAGGAAAATATTATTGAAGGGTACAACACTAGGAAAGTTATCAAATTATATGTAGACTATATGACCAAGACTAGTGTAATTGGAGTTTCACGGTCGAGACATGAGGACAAGTTGGAAGGGGTAGAGACCATCAGATGGAAAACTAAAATGCTAGATCACGTCTAATATGATAAAGCTCATTTCACTGTGCTACAGCATATGACCGAGGTCGTACCGTACTTAGAGGAATACAAAGAAAATATCTAAGAAGACAATATTAACCGATTAGCTACTTGTGTCTGAAGAAAACATATTGCAAGTTTCAATGAATGGTTCAAGATTCATATTTCAAAGTCATCCAATATCACAAGTAAACCCTTAAAATGGTTAGCATGAGGCTCTAGATATGGTGTTCTAACTTAACAAAGATATGATATCAATGGATATACCTTCTACACGAGCAAGCAGGACAACAAAAGTACGGTACAAAATAGTGGTATATATATAGAGGTAGTTAATGACCAACTTAGCAGTCGTGATCAATACTACGGCTGAATAGAGAAAATATAGGAGATGAGTTATGTAAAATTTAAAGTGACGTTGTTCTGGTATAGGTGGATCAATCTAAAGGAAGTTAAGGTTGATAAGGAGGAATTATCGCTTATAAATTTGCAGTCTGACAGAAGGATAAATTGTTTGTACTCACCAAATAAGTTGTCTAAGTTTTCTATATAACCGATCTAACAAATAAGAAGTTTTATATAGTTCATAAAGGTAAAAGAAGAATTATTAGAGTTAACAATATTGGAGATGAGGAAGATTACAATAAGTGCGTCTATAGTATTGGCTAGGAGTCTCCTCTAAAACACATGCAATGAGAAGATGAGCCTTGTCCGCACATGTGGACCATTAAATAAGAATTCTTATGTAACATAAGCATATGAAATAAATGAAGATACCTATGACGATATGCATTTAAGCATGATGTGATAAATGCATAACCTTTAAAAATATTATTAATTATGTCCATTTGTATATATGTGCTTGTGGATGAATGTATTCTTGTCTAGTTAAGAAATGACTTCAGATTATAATTTAAATGCTTGTTAAAAATCTGCTAAAAAATCTCAAATACATGTGAATGTTGCTATCATAGATAACTTACCTATGATAGATCTTTAGCTATGGCCTATCATAGGTGTGGTTAATCAGCTTGTAGTATGGCAAATTAGGGCTTAAACGCTAAGTCACTATACATCCACATCCCCATAATCCATATTCACCGCTACCATAACCCTGAGCTCCACCGCCACCACCGGCGCCGCACTTTCCCGAGCTCCACCGCCACCAACCCTTCGTCTCCCCGAGCTCCACCACCACCACCAGTGCCACACCTCTATAAGATCCACCACCAACATCGGTGTTGCGCTTCCCTGAGATCCTACTACCGTCTTCCCGAGCTCTACTTAGATTAGTTTCATCCTTAGAAAATTTACAATATTATGTGTTAGTATTTAAAAATGTTATAATTACCATGGGTTAATAATTAGGAATTTTATAATTAACCAATTTTAGTACTTAGAAATTTTATAATTGCTATGTTTTAGTATTTAAGAATTTTATAATTGTCATTTTTACAATATTATTAGTAAAAATATGCATCATGACTTAGCAATTCTAGATTATGTTGTACACTCTGATACTCAAATCTTCTTTCTAATTTAATAAAATGGCATGTCGTTTGTTTAGAAGTTCGCATGCACACGCATAGATAGCAAGTATATCATATTTAGTAAATTTGTGGCTCTAAATATCAAATTACATGACTATGTAAGTGAATTTTTAACACATATATATATATATGTAATGTATGTTTGTATATATGAACTTGTTAATACATATGTGATTGTGAATATGTGACTTCATGGTTAATTATAGATTCTGCTATTTGTTTATGGGGAATGTACATATATTTGCTATATATATTTCAAAGGTATGGTTAACAATTTTTAAAGCTAATTAAAAAATAAATTTATTTTTTTTATATTCACTATATTAGTATTGGATTTTAATAGAAAGCCATCATAAATGAGCTCTATCGGTGATATGTTGTAATGGGTAATAGGATACCCATGACTAGATTATTTATTACACGTCTATATAATTAGAGATAACATCTAACAAGTGATAATAGGACTATAATACTGGACCTACCTCTGATGGTTCTTATTACGGCATCCATTAGAAATAACGTGAGCATTATTTATGTATAACAAGAGTTAAACTAGTTAGGTCTAGACTCGTCATAGGTGGCCTTTCATGCCGTGTAGTTTCCCAAAGATAATGCGTACGAAACTGCATGCGCAAAGTTGAAACAAACGTGTCACGGACTAATCAATCACGCAGCAATGGGCTCCCCTGATTAAAAAAATTATAAATAATCAAAACCCTTAACTTGGACGGGCTTCAAAGAAGTTTCGTACGATCTGTATATGTTCTTTACGCAAAACCCAACCCAACAATATATTGCATGCTGATAATTTAGAGATCTTCCCACAAATCGATCGAGGGAGTTGGTGTGGTTAAATAGTGAAAAAAAAAACTCCTTTGACATGCAGGTTGACCCTAGCATTCGGCCAAAATAACTTGCGACGAAGTAGATTTACATGTGCACTAGCTGTTTTAGAAAAATCGCGTTTCACGCCATTTTTGTTGCTTGTGATCGTAAACCCTACACTATTTATTTCGCAAAAAAAAAAGCCTACACTCTTTTAGACTCTTTGTGATTCAAAATAGCAAACCATTTTGGCATGCGTTAGCCATAACTAGTAATGCTATTGTTGATGCCTTCAACGCTTCATTCATCGCTTCTCACAGAGTCTCCGAGTCTGCGACCAAGCCAAATGACGAATCCCTAAAGGAATCTTGGCACTTCCATTTTCAAATCCTAGCTTCGCCCTTGCCCATAGCCTCTCCTTTTTCCTATCACTCCAAGGCATTACAAGGTAAGCAAACTCTTAACCTAGTTATTAACACTGTTCAGCAAAACTCTATCACAAACGACCTCACACAGTGATACATATGTTGGCTCACTCCCAAATTTGTAAATCATTTATACCCATATGTGTAAAGAAAAACAGTAGCATCCACCAATTTCATTTACTCTGTATATATCATAAGACGTTTTGATTTTTTTTAAAAAATCAAACTTCTATCAAATTAACCAAATTTCTAAAAAAAACATAGCAAGATTTTCAACATAAAATAAATATTCTATCAAAATATATTTAATATTTTATTTAATAAAATTAACTTAGTGTTATTATCATATTTTATAAACTTAATTAAACTTAATTTAAAATGAAGAGAGTAACATCCATAACTCTTATACTGTTGTTTAGATCCCATTAGCACCTTAACTAGAATTACTCGACAGCTCAAATTTCGAGGATATTTTTTAACTACTTTCTAGATGGAATCTTTATCAACTATTGGGTCCACCCAAAGACGTGTCAATGTATAGTTTAATAATTGAAACTGCTCTAACATGTTATTTACAGATAAGTGATGAGCTCAATCCTTTTGCTTTCCTTTGACCAAGCCCAAACTGGCCATGCCAATATAATCACCAATGACTTGATCATCTCCAATGGAAAATAATGAAACCAGTGACGCAAGCGGTGCACTGATCCGGACCAGGACCCTAGCTGGGCAGATGGATGATGGTGATCCATAATGGAGGACCATGAACTTTTGAGACAAAAGGAGGACAATGAACTAGCCTGGATCTTTGTTAATACAGATTTTTGCAGAGTTTCTATTAAATCTCCAAAATCTGCAGAACATGCTGTCCTCGATATGGTTTTACACAATTATTGTTCATAAATACTGCAAGCGAATATTCTACTGCCTACAATTGCAACAGCACAAGTCTTCTTACATATTGGTGTGTGGTCTCCGATGTACTATTTTAACGCAAACTTCAGTTTGAGATATTTAGCCACTGTAAAACTGTTTATAATAACCATAGTGTGTAATTAACGCCAAAATGTTTGACCTTCGTGGTTCTAATTCTAAAGCTCTCTCATTTGCAGTTGTATAAGAAAAAAAATAATATAGAAATTGTGCAGTTTGGGAAATCCGCAGGTTTTCTACCTGATACACATATTTACACATAAGTGCACGTTATTTACACATACCGAGGGTGTTTGAAATAGACAATTAGATTATAGATACTTGCTCATAGGGATAAATTAGATATTTATTGAGCTAACAAATATCTTAGAATGCAATCCTGATTTAGAAAGTTTTTCTTTTGAACTATGTCACAAATAATCCACACGCATGCTTTTACCATTAGCCAAAATTTTAAATCAAGAAACTTGGTTTTGGAGTTTAATTTTGGGTTCTTTGGTCAAATTCAATTTTCTAATATTGAATTTTAATCGTCTAATAATACAAATGTAAAAGTTCTACTTATGAATTACTTTTGGTTGCTTTGTTTATTTTTCGACAGCTTATCAGCTATTGTGCCCATAATCTAAAACGAATGGGTCTAAGAATTTTGTTGTGATGTTTACAAATGTAATCGTGGCTTTATTCTATTTATCATTCACTAGAAGGGACATATAATAGATAGTAGTGGAATATCCACTAACGTTTAAATCTAGTCTATTACATACAAATATTACGTATATATGACTGTGCTATCGATAGGAAATTAGTGAGCATGTTCTTTGTGTTAGAAAGCACATTCCTATTGATAAAAAAAATTGCTCCAAAATTGCTAGCATACATTCCGATTGAACACATATGTATGTATGTGTAATTCTAAATAAGTGAAGCGGGTGTTGCATATACGTTTGACTTGTATCCTAATAAGCTAAATACACACCTAAGCACAAGTTAATTCGGTGTATGTCGGTAAACCTCGATAGATAGTAATGGTACAAGTTTTGAGGTTAGTTGGATCCATGACATTGTAAATATGCAGTATTAAAAAATATCATTACTGTTTATAAAACATGCTGTATGTCAGTGAAATTTTTAAAAAATTGAATTGTGCCACTCCTTCCTGCCCTCCTTCCATGACACCTTTCTTCTCCGGTATCGTTCTCGACATAACCCAATGATGATCCTCGCACATTTCATTATGGTCCTCTCCTCGCTCAACTAGTTTCTCCACCCCTCCCCTCACTACTCACCTTCTAGCTTAGCAATCACCGTCATTCCTTGTCCTATTTTTAGCCCGCCTCATCTCAATGGCGGCGCCCTCCTACCACCTTCTTGCCATCTCGTTCCCAGTCGTCCTCCGCCTCCACGCCCTCTCACCTCTCGTGTTCGACATGCTATTTGACCGTCTTTTCACCTCCCTCGTTTCCTACCTTTTCCGCTTCACCCTCACACCGCTCATCCTGCACCGGCAACCTCACCCATGCCTACTATTCCCCACGCTGACGACCTTCCTTGTGATGCTTCACGATAACCTGTGACACCACTGCCAGCCACGAGGCACAGGTCTAAAGAGACGCAACCATGACAGCGGAAACGACAACACAATGGAAGGTGGAAGGTAGTTAGCAAAGAAAAGAGGTTTGAGGGACATTGGGTGGTGGTAAACGGTCGATAGGAAGGAAAAGGAGGAATTGTGAGCTTAGGCTCCCCTCATCTAAAGAAGAGAAGAAGAGAAGGTGGTGATGATCGATGCCATCTCTTCTCTCTCCTAAATCATTAATGTCTCTTCTCCTATGATCAAAATTATGAGGGAGTAGTAGGTTTAAATTTTTTAAAATTTCAATGGCACATAGTACATTTCACAAACAGTAATAGTATTTTTTTTCAATATAGCGTATTTTCAATGGTATACATCCTCCTAGAGTTTTTTTATAGCTAATGGTACTCGACATAGCTTGTGTGTACATGCAGAATAGCAAAAAATAATCTCGGTGGACTAATCCAGTACATCCATAGAGTTCATCATTTCAAAACGCAAAAATATTATCGAAATAGGACAGAGCCATATTCTTGCATCTCTACCAACCAACAAGTGGTCCTCATGACATCTACATTTGTACAAGCTAGTACGCAAGATCGATCAGATATCAAATTTGTTTCATCGACTTTTGTGCGGCTTTTATCTTCAGTTCAAAATCTAAAACTTCGTACAAGTTTGTGAAGCACATACTCAAGATGCGGTTTTCCTCACACGTAGCCATCGCACCGCCTTGCTTGACAACTAAATCTCTCAAAAAAAATAATTTCTTTCCTCACCAAACGCAAAATGAAATATGAACGTGCCCCCATCTAAAAATTTAAAAGTAAAATAAAATGCGAACTTCTATGTCCCGCGATGTCCATCGCCAATCCTCTTCCTTCACTTGAATCATAAGCCTCCGTCACAATCCATCTTTCAACTTTTTCTAACCTCCTACCTTTCAGTACTTAGTCAAATCTCTTTTGCACATTTGCACTTATGCCTGCCCCCACATGCCAATTTGTACACTGGTCCTTCTTGTATACTAAATTGCCACAACATAGTCACAAAACACATACAAGTATGTTTTTTTTCGAAATATATAAGTATGTATTAAAAATAAAGATTGTATTTGAACAGTATTTTTTTCTCTTATCCAGAACATATAAATTGAAAATTTCTGTGATTAATAAAATAAATATATGGTAATATCTATTGAATGAAAGTGCATTTATGTGTCAAAATAGGTACAATCTCACATTGGTTGCTTGAAAGCTTATTGGCCGCAACCAAAATTTGAATTTTGAAACCTATTTTTAAATTAATTAGGATCTTTTTTATTGTTTTCTAATTTCAGCTTTCACTTTTAAACTGATAAAATTAGAAGTATAAAATCCTAGCCTAAAAAGCATCTTTGGGTTGTTCATATGTTGTAAGATATCAAGTAAACATATTTAAATTCAGAATTCTTGGAGGGGAAGCCTGTAAAAATGAAATCGACCATGTATTCATACTTTAATACGATCACATCACTAGAGAAACTTTATTTTAAAAAAAAGAAGTAGGATATTTATGACAAGCAGACATGGTCACAAGAAGAAGAAGCTTCTCGCCAAATCCCAAGCTTCCTCTTCTCGAAAGCCGTAGGAGAAGCTGCCATTTGCAACAAGCTCATCCAGAGATTGGATATATCTAATCCAGTAGGGGAGAAAAAAATTTCCTCAGAGAGAGGCTCAGCATTTCATCATCTTGCTGATTGGAATGGTGGAGCTCCCAATCTTGCTTTGATCAGAGCCATTGGACCTCCCAAAATAGGGTCAAAAGAGGAGAGAGAGGAGGGAGGAGGAGGAGCAGAAGAAGACAGGGCCTGCCATTTTTAGCCGTTGCTCGTGCTCCCGATCTGAGGCTGCCGGTGCTTGCTTGCTTCCGCCTCTCGGGTTCTTGCAGCTTCTGGGACCGAAATCCACAGAGGCAGCAGCACCGGCCAAATCCGGTCGTCTTCTTGATTCTTGGTGCGAGGAATCAACTCACCGGAGAAAAAGATCCGTGCGGGTTCTTGCAATCCAAGGTGAGTTGGTCTTTTTTTCTTCTCGCAGTTGCGTCCAATCCCCGGAGTTCTTGCACCTAATTTGATTGCTTGTTTGTTTGATGCCAAGTGCAATAAATTTGTTCTTCTTGAAATGGTCCCAGGGGTCAAGGATTAGAGAGTAAATAAGTCGTTACAATATCCTTGGAGTAATCCATCATAAGCTTTCTCCAAGAAAGTTTCGCCAAAAAAAAAAGTTTTTCCAAGAAAGCTTATAAGGATAGAAGTAAAATAACTTCAAGAAACAAAGCAGGAGAGATTTGGGAATATATCGATTTTGTGAATATATTTGTTGGCAAGTGGATTTGTGGATAAAAATATGTTTGGTACCCAAGTGAGGGATGTGGCAGATGATTTCAACCCTAGGAGGAGGATGACATTGTGGAACACCCCCGCTGCATCCATGCCCACCACCACCCACACCATCAAGTACAGCACACCTAGGAAGGGCCATGCCAGTGCTCACCAGCTGTTGGTCAAATTCGAGGACCTGTATGGATTCATGGTGGAGGGCAATGTGGACGATGTCAATGTGCTGAATGATGTGAGGGAGAGGCTGAGGGAGCAAGGGAGGGTGTGGTGGGCGCTCGAGGCGAGCAAGGGCGCAAACTGGTACCTCCAACCAAGGATCTCCTCCAATGGTGGTGGTGAGGGGGTAATCAGTGTCACGTCGCTCAAGCTGTCAGTGCTCACCAACACCATTACACTAAGGAGGCTGATCAGAAAGGGGGTGCCACCAGTGCTGAGGCCGAAGGTGTGGTTGTCAGTGTCGGGGGCAGCCAAGAAGCGCTCAACAGTGCCTGAGACGTACTATGATGAGTTGATCCGGGCCACTGAGGGGAAGACCACGCCAGCCACGCTGCAAATCAACCATGTGAGTATTGTGAATCTGTTATTGATTTATCCAGTACAAGTCAATGTATTATCTAGAGTGACATTATATAGTCATTTTGGAATTTCAAGTTTAATTTAATGTATAAGACTGAATATTCTTGATTTATGGTTGATTAAAAAACCAACAAATAAAATGTACAATTATGTCATTCAAGTGTATGTGCATGATAAAGTCAGTAATGAGCATCATTTTACGTTCTTCAGTTGACTTCATCCAAATTAATACTCTTATCATCTGCATTAGTATAAATTTTATCTAAGTGAAAACAAATGTATGATTCTACTATAGTTGCTTACTAGGGAGTGGAATATATACTAGGGAGTGGAATATAGAGAATAATATTACTGGTAATGGGTATTTTACAGGATCTTCCTCGCACATTTCCTTGTCATCCTTGGTTGAACAGCGAGGAAGGTCAGGCATCTCTTCGGCGTGTGCTTGTTGGGTACTCGTTCCGTGACTCAGAAGTTGGATATTGCCAGGTAGGCATAAAGCAATATTTTTCAAATGTAACTGTTTTACAGTGAATCTCCATTACTAATACCATGCAATGCAGGGTTTAAATTATGTAGCTGCATTGTTGTTGCTTGTTATGAAGACAGAGGAAGATGCATTCTGGATGCTTGCTGTACTACTGGAAAATGTACTTGTCAATGATTGCTATACTGATAATCTTTCTGGGTGCCATGTTGAGCAGAGAGTTTTCAAAGATCTCCTAGCTAAAAAATGCCCCAGGTATTTCCCCCTGTTATGCATATGCTATGATTTTTCATCAGTCACTGGCAGCAATAATCAGTAACATTATAAGATTGTTAACTATTGGGTTGCCCAAATGCTACAGGATTGCTGCTCATCTTGAAGCAATGGGGTTTGATGTTTCTCTTGTTGCCACAGAATGGTTCTTATGCCTCTTCTCCAAGACCTTGCCTTCAGAGGTTAGAAGAAAGATCAGTTAGCATAAATATTTGAAACGTCCATGTATGATTTACTCAAACTTATCTTAAATAATTTTCATTATGTGTGCAGACAACCCTCCGGGTATGGGATGTTTTATTCAATGAAGGAGCAAAAGTATTGTTCCATGTCGCTCTGGCAATTTTCAAGGTGTGTATCATGAAATCTATCAATGCATGCATTATGAGGGTGTTTGAGTTCCTTGCCTCTATGATCACGATTCACGAGGGTGCTTGCTGTTTCTTTCCCTTACTCTGTTTTTGTATTTTTGCAGATGAGAGAAGATGATCTACTATGTATTCAACATATTGGTGATGTAATTGATATTTTGCAGACAACTTCTCATCATCTATACGACCCTGATGAACTCCTCACGGTAAATCTTTTTCCTCTTTCTGGGTTTATCATATTGTATATTATTTTTATTCCTGTACTAATAATTTTATGAGGTAGTCAGCGGCATTATATTCTGTAGTCTCAATAGTTTTACAGAAGAAAAGTTAGGCCAATGAGATATTTCGGTCTAATTAGGATAAAAAATGTAAAAAAAATGCATGTATCATTTACCCGGTAGATGTTTCATGTGTTGAAGCACTCTGCCAAATATTGGTTGCTGATTGATCCTTTTTCCCTTTATTTTTTTATAGATCGCTTTTGATAAGATTGGTTCAATGACGACAAACACAATCACAAAGGAAAGGAAAAAGCAGGAGACAGTTGTCATGGCTGAGCTTGACCAAAGAATCAGACGGTTAAGTTCACTCAAGATGGATGGATAATGTACAAGGAAATGATATGTAGTGTTGTAGTCTTGTAGGTTTTGAAGCAGTGAAATGGGTAGTCGGTACATGGCACCAATTCAGACTGCGGATCAATGAGCGAAATCGTGGAAGAACCGAGAATGTGGGGCAAGATGCAAAAACTGCAATTTGGGTTTCTTATGACAATCATGTTGTGTGTTTTTATGCGTGCATCATATCTTCATATTTGAAAGACATGCCATGATGCCATATGAGCAGATTCTGCCAATGGTGGAAACTTGTATAGGTTTGGTGTTTGTTGAAATTCTTTTGGCAATGGACCCAACAAGGGTACTTTTCAAGAATGCTTATGGCATATTTGAATCAAGATATGAAGTCAGATATGGCTTGATAACAACTAGGTAAGTCATTTAGTTATGAGTATCACACCGTTCATCATAAGGCTTGCAAAAAAAGAGAGTAGAAAGTTGCTTTATATTCCTCTTAAAATGTCAACGGAAGACTAGAGCGACTGCAATTAGCAGTCACTTCACTCAGCACAGATAGGCGAAGGAGAAACGATTAGTTATCATCTATCCCCAAAACACTAAAAAAATTACTAACTAAAAATACCGCGCGCATACAAACTCAGGTGATTAGCTCCTATTTAATGATTTCTTCTAGCTCAAAACCATAACACAATTTTCATTAAGGATCTTAGTATACCTAATTAGTGAAATGTCAAGATATCCTTCCATTCTTTGTTCTTCTGTTTCGATGTATTAGGAATGGTAGTGCTAAATTGTGTTGGGCATGCTAGCGGCCTTATGGCCAATGGCCAGGTGATGTCCATCAATTTTTGGAGTACAAATGCGTCGTCAAATCTCGGATGCCGGTGCTCTTGGGGGCGTTTGATATCTCTGATAATATTTCAAGTGCGCGAGCGTAAGGTGTAAGGTGTGTGGATTGTGTGCATCAAAAATCTCACACATTTGTGATGAGAACATGCAATGGCAGTTCATTGTTAAATAATTGAATCAGGGAAAGAATCAAATTGCACTGCCGATCGAAGTTGACTTGAAGCATTTCCCGTCGATTAGCTAGTGTTATCCATCACTACTGAAATACTACAAAAGTTCTATACCATACTGTCAGGGCTCCATTAAAATTTGGAAAGTTGAAAAATATAAGAATAAAAAACGTATGCCTAAGATATCATTTAAATCCTAAGGAAACAAAATCATACAGATTGCACAAAAAGGTGTTTGGATGTCACATTAAAAAACACAGGAAATTTAAGATTGTATAAAGATTTATTAGAGAAGGGAGAGAGTGTATTTGAATTCTCAAACATTTGTAAGAATTCCTCCAAAATATGGAGAAATTCCTCTAAACTTTGGAGAAATTCCTCTAAACCAAATTTTACCATCCAAATGGTTGTCATAGGATCTTTTCCTCTAGATTAACTTCCTTTATCCTATAAATTTCCTTTCATCCAAAATAGCCCCTTGATCTTGCTTTTAATAGTGTTAAGAAATTATCTTTTACCAGTTGCATGATGTTTCTATAATCTATTACATTTAAATGGTTTAGATCAATTTTTTTATACCCATGTTCTCCTGGCTTCTCTTAAACCTATTCTTCTTCCTCTTTCATATAAGACCTTACAACTTGTGGCTCATTATCTACAGATCACCTCCTCCTTAGCAGCCATGCTACTACCCTAGACCTCCTCACCCCGCCACCCTCCTCTAGTCCAATCCCTTAGACTAGACCAACATCCGTTGTTTCCTTCTTGATACTAAAACCCAGACCTTCCACATGCCTTCTCTACCAACCTCACCCCCTTTTACCTCCTACCCAACTTTCAGCCTCTCCTATCCCGCCATTGCCACGGCTGTATTTGTGCCGAAGCTTAATTGTTTGCTGCAGGCCTGCAGTCCGTTCTCACCAGTGGCTAGAGGTTGACAAACCATTGGATTGAGATCCAAGGGCCACTGTCAATCAACAGGTAGCAAACCCCCAAACCTAGACTTAACACTGACTTTGGAAATTAACATATCTCATTCCATTATCTAAAGCATATCTCAGTTGAAATAACCACGTACAGAAACCAGTCGAGCATACGAACATGTGCATATGCAGAGTTTTTCCAAACTATATAGGCAACAATTAGTTCATTAAATTGGCGCATCTACATTATAACTACTTCAAACACTGTCCATACAATTATCACGAAAAAATTCTATTTCAAGGAAAAGGTAAGTTTTTTGTACATTAAGCGCAAACAAAATTGGTATTGCTGAAGCTCACAGAACGACAAATGGTGTAACCTACCTAATCATTCCTACACATGGTTAGACTTTTGAAATTTAAGTATCCTCTGGATCATCTCTTATTATCTTGTTATATTACATTCTGCCAGAGGAATGCCGAACCATAATTCTACGTGAAGATCAAAAGTTCAGTTTCTAGTCATGCCAGTCACCAGAGGAACCTGGATGTGGGTAAGGATACTGCTTGTGGGAAACAAAATTCAGTGTATCAGGATACTGCCGATCCCTCCGAAAGTCAGAAGCACTATATGGGCCTCTTTGGCCAGTCCTATAGTTTGTTTCGTCGATGGAAGAACTATAATTATCTATCAGCTTAGATAAATTTGAAACTGAAGATTTATTTAGGGCTAAAAGGGAAAAGAAAGACCATACCAGTTTAGATCCATGCGGCAATTCCTTTTGACTGACAGTCATCCAGTCCCTCTTTTCAAACCTGAAAGAATTCTGCAGAGTACCATAATCATTATATCAGGTCCCAAAGTACAATAAGCTCAACTGTTCAGAGTGAAAATGCCAATGAACCATGTTGTGCTACAAAGAGAAAAGTGACTAGAAATAAGACTCTAGCTAGGGCATCCCTCACAGGTGATGCCATCATATCAAGAGTTGAACATTTTATCAACCAGTGCATATGCAGGTGATAACAACTCTAGTGAAATGAACTGGATAATTTTTGTGGATCAATTTATCCTTTGGACTTAAATTTAAATATATTTATCAACACCCTGATAACTACAGGAATGAACCTCTTAAGATTTTCTTTAATAACAAGGAAAGTTTAAATAGATATAGATGTCAAAATTTGGGTGCTAGACAAGGTATTATGTGCAAACAAAAATGAAGCCAACATATAGTCTCAAATATAACTTCACAGCCCAGCCCAGAACCAATAGTTTAAAGAATAATTAAATAAAAATTAAGAAAAAAATTAACTTATTGCAGCACTAACACACAGCACTGTACCATACTGGGTCCAACAAAATGCACCTATTTCTGACATTACAAGAAAATCATACCGCTAGAATCAGACATAGCATAACAAGAAAAACATACTTTGTAGTAAGCAGCAGACATAGCATAATGAGTATTCTGACGAAGACCTTCTATGCATGAAAAACACTACAAGGGGAGCAAGACTTTGTCTAATGATACAATTAAAAAGAAATTCTTAAAATTTCAAATGTTTCCATGCATCAAAATGGATGAAGGCCTTGAAAGTTCACAATTATACCTTTGGTTGAATAACATCATAATTTTTGAAGTTGCATTTTTGCCAACTTTATCATTTGTACCACAGGAGAAATCCACAATCTGCTTGAACAGAAACTGAGGCAATGGACAATCAGTAATAATACAATTGAAATTTTATCTTTATCTTATACTACATAAAAAGGAAGGACGAAATTGCCCCATTTTCTCGTTTGCCACTCCCACTTCCTCTCATTCTCAGCAACATACAAAATAGAGTAACTATTCAATTCAATATTACAAATGTCTATAAATATTTTCAATGCCTGGAAGGAGAGTGCACTTGATTGGATTGGGCGACGGCCACACAAGAAATGAGAAGTTTGAGATAGCGTGGTAGAGAAGCTTTAAGATTTTTCTTAGATTTCAAATCAAGCAACTTAAGAAATGAAATCTCAACAGGCCAATCAAAAAGTTAATTCTAAATTGTTAGGCATCTCTACTTTGATAAGAAAGGTAACCCATTTATCAAAAGCTTTACCATTTATTGATCGGACTACCTTCTTTACCTTTGTGAATCTAGACCAACTTCATGATTTGCTTTTTAACCTAGATTGTTATATGTTGCGATGAAATACTTGGTTAGTCAATAATTAAGCATAAGTCATGAAGACTTTCTTAGTAAATCTATGTGCTTGGAGATCTTTTCTAAGTGGGTCTTGGCACAATATTTTAGATTCATTCAAGCTAAAATTTTAGATCTTATTCTTGCTTGTGATGAAAATGATTTTCTATGTTGAATCTCAATAATCCCCGTCATTGCGTATCCTTTATTCTCTACTTTGATGCCTAAATGCTAAAATGAAAACAAATGTCTAAGTGAAGAGGTAGCTTGAATCAAGGGGCTGTGATGGGTTGTTGCAAAGCAACTCATAGAATAGATTGAGATGTGAGACTCTTTCTGACATTTTAAATAGCACACTTAGAATTATCTAAAATGATTTTAAAAACAAAATCTTTTGTGAAATAAACAAAACCATTTCTATAACTTTTAAATTTTAATTTTAAAGTTAATTTTATTTTTTATGGTAGTTTATTTTACCACATTTACTTTTAAATTGGAGACGTATAGAAAAATTTTATTTACAAATTATTTTTTAATTGCTTATAAGTCATTTTGCTTATTGTGAAACAATGGGAGCCTTAATGCCTATGGTAGCAGTTGCATGATTAAGAAAATAATAAAAAGAAAAATTTATAAACAATAATTAAGTATATTTTTTAGGGGTAGCACCAATTAAAGAAAAACTTATTCAACATCGGTTGAGATGGTTTGCCTGTCTAAATAAGACCCATAGAGACGCAAGATTATAATATGAAGAGAGTTAGAGAAAAACAAAATTAACATGAAGAGGTGGGAAATATATATATATATATATATGAAGATCTATACTTGAATGAGAATGCTTAAAAATTAACTGTTGATGTAGCTAAATCATAACTTATAGATTTTTATTGGGTTTTAACTCTAAACTATTCCAACTTACTTGGGATTGAAAGACTATTTTAAGTTGCGTTGAATTAAATATATTTTTTTAAAATAAAATTGTAGAGGCTCACCTTAACACCACCCTTGGTGCTATATTCCATGTACAGGACATTTATGTAATTTGGCATTCTTCAATTTGCACATGGCAACGCATGTAATCTGGAAATCACGAAATTGAAGTCTCTCCTAACATCCTGAAGGGCATAATACTTTATAAACTAGAAATATGGAGCATATTACACACCATGTATATTTTGTGAGAGCTAGATTGAGGTCAGTGCTGAAGGGTACAGGTTATCAACCAAATCTCAAGATGCCATAGCAAATAGATTCATTGGATTATGCATAAAATTAAACCAACAAAGCTTGTAGTTTTGTAAGTAGTGAAAGTATTGAACATACCAAACAATAAGCACTCATACTTTGATCCTTCAACTATAGCCTCCATCTTCATCGGTCAAAGTTGAAAGGGGATTACTAAATGGAATCGTGCCAATTTGAGAACCTAAAATTTCTTGGGAACATTTGAACTCTGACAATGGGATATTCATAAGTAAAAGTTGGTACAGGCTGTCACATACCAGGTAAAAAGAGCAACACAAGTCAACACAAACAAGCTACATGGCCAGATTCATTTTAATATGTTATATTGGTACAATATAAATCCTACGGGAAGAAAACTAATGTTTATGAATCAATTTAACGATGGGTGGACATCCTTTCCTGAGTAATTTGAAACAAAGTAATGTTTGTCAATCCAATTTAACCATAGGCGATATCCATTCCTTGAACATGCCAGGAAGAAGAAAATACCAACAGGTGGATCTCATGAGGTCTCCTCAAATATAATCCATGAAGTATTGAAATTCACTATGATTTTTTTGCTGCAAGTATACAACAACAAACTATATTGTGCAAGGGAAATTGGCTAATCAAAATTCATAGAACATTAATAAACTTAAAAGTGAGGTTTATTGCATATTAGACAATCAGGTGGGCAAGCTTCAAATGCTATAGCACTACAATGTACAAAGCAACAAGCATCAAGAGGTAGTAGTAAGTAGCATAATTAAGAACTTGAGAAGCACTTACTGATGTTCCCTTGTAATCCTTAATATGTGTAATCTAGAGGAAGTAAAGCACTAACATCAGTAGGAGCAACAAGCAGCCTAGGGCAAGCACAAAACTGGGAGAAGAACTGAGGTGTAACTAGAGTCGCGCGGCAACAAGCAGCATAAGCAAGCAACCTAGCAGCAGCAGAAGCAAGCAAAGAAGGAAAGAAGAGGGGTAACAAGTAATCGAGCAGTGGAAAAGGATTGAAGAGTTCATGATACATAGCTGTGACAGTTCTGATGTAGGTGATGAGAGGATCTAGACTGCCACACTCCAGTCCATTTGCTTGCACTTTTCCAACATGGCCCCACGTCCTCGTCTAGTCAATTGACCTCCACTATGATTCACTTCTCATGCCACCACCGTCTTCTTTGACAAGCCATAATGCCTACATATTCTTTCTCCCTTCTTGAGGCCATTTGACCCGTAGGAAAGAGGGAGGTGACTACGGTGCATGGAGAGACCGAAGAAGGAGGCATAGGCCTCAGAGACCAAAGCTGGTGAACTACTTGTTGATGGCTCTAGGCGGCCTACTTGTCATAGAAGGCCCAAGTGGCGGTGATGGCCAAAGACCAGCCACCAAAGTACCCCCCTCATCAGGGACTCTAGGAGGAGGTAGTATCGGTACAAGTGGGAGAGAGGGATTGGTGAGCTCTAATGGGACTACGTGTGATATACCAATTGGTGGCATGGGTAGCTGGAGAAGGGTTGCGACATAGGCATAGGTCAGGGGAGCAACAATGGAGGAATCAAAGGCTGAGTCAAGATCCTCTCTATGGGAGGTGGGTGGCATGGTAGAGAGACCACGATGGTTGTAGGGAAGCTGGCTGCGCTGAAAGTGCATGCCTCTCGGCTCATCAATGGGCAAAAGATAGGAGTACTTTTAAAAAAAAACAAAAATAGGAGTACTGCTACTTACATATTTGTATGGAATCTTGGTTATCCAAAACAAATTTTTGCGGGCTCTGAAATTCTCAATCATCCAAAATGAAACAAACTTCATCATAATCAGAATCGAAGCCACGAGATGAGTTTATGGACCGCACAACCTCCTTAGGTTGGGCCACTTTCCAATTGGGTTCAAACTGATTGAAATAATATTTCGTAAGATTTACTGAGAATTCGTAATAATAAAAATCCCTAAAATTTTTGAGTTTTTTAAAGATGTTATTATATTCGATTTTTAATAGATGAAGCCGTTAATTTTTTTCACCATTCCACTTATTTAAAAATTTAGTACAAATATGTAAAAATATAAGTTAGGCTTAAAAACCACATTTAATGATAAATGAAGTTACAATAAAATAAATAATAATTATATAAGTTTTTTTAATAAGACAAATGATGAAACATATGTTAAAAGGTAATAGCATCATCTATTACAAATCTAAATAAGTAAAAAATAAAATTTTAAACTGAGAAATAATAATAACCACAAAACTCAGACCTAGAATTGATGTTGGAAAATATAATGTTGCATTCAATCTACTCCATAGTTCGTGCCTGCTCCTAGGCCGAGAAGGTCGGCGGCCCTCACGCGCTGCTCTATCTCTTCCCATCTCTCTCACCTTGGCCAATCTCTTCCACACGCCGTAGCATCCCTATTTTTCCGCCGAGCGACGTCGCATCCCCGAAAACACGCTGCAAGCCACCGTCGTTGCTGCCCCGCTTTTCCGCCTGGAATCCTGCAGCATGGCCATCGCCGTTCGGGAATCGCGTGCGCAGCAGCCGCTCTCCGCCATCCCATCGCTTATGCTACCCCGTCCAACCACCGTCTCCGTAACCCCGATGCAGGCGAGAGCCGCCGAGTTGTCGCCCCTATTCAACCTTCTAGGAGCCACCGTAGCACCTCACCGGCGTCCCGTCACAATTGAAAATCCACGTCGGCCTCAGTCGTTGCCCGAGATCTAGCCTTATGTCAGAACGCCAGCCCATCTAACCCGTTTGCGGCTAATGTGGTGGTAGCGTGAAATAACATAGAGAAAGAGATAACAGCTTGTCTTCCATTCCACTCTTCGAGCATAGAACGCTGACATCGATAGTAAAGTCCAGTGGTAGCCAAGGCTAGAAAGAACAGATATAGATACACATGAGGCGACATCATTGATGATGTAGGTATTGAGGCGCGCTAGTGTACTGCGTATGCTGGGCAATAGACTAGCCAAGTGTTAATGACAGTGCGGGGTGAGTTAGGCCGCGTTCGATGGGGACGGAGGATTGAGGGGTTTTTTTCTTTATTTTATTTATAAACTTTGTAAATGGTTAAATGGTATATATTTTTTTAAAAAATACGTTTATCATCTTATATTTATATATTAGATTTTTAATTATAATTTTATACTATTAAACATCATAAAATCAAATAATCTTTTAACTTTTAGCACTTTAAAAAATAAAATATAGCCTAAAGTTTATTTATTCATTCTTAGTAGCTCCTTTCTCTTTCTCTGTGGTGATGATATTTTATTTTTATTTTTTAAAAAAGCAATATTTTAAATGTTAACTTACTAACATACACGTGCATGACTACGATAAACCATTAGGATACATCTATAAAATTAAAAAAATGCTATAAAGATTAAATAACACACCGGAGTTTGGAAGTTAAATTAGAGAAAGTTGGGAGTTAGAGGTGGTTATGTATACGTGAAGGAGGAATGAATGAGCTATGTATGGTATGCATGATGGGAGGAGAGGATAGGTGATGGTGCTATAAGATAGGATTGTTATTTTCCTTCTTATTTTTCTAATAACATCCCTAAGTGAATAAAAGTTTTTTTTTCTAAGTTTTCCTTGCCTTTGGCTTATAAACCATGGCTATGTAATATTGAAAAAAATAGAAGTGGCCGTGGGGGCAAGCATAGATAGATTTTTTCTCTTCCATTTCATTTGTTTAGCGAACCCTTAAAACATGCATGCTTATATCATTAAGCCAATCGACGTGGTTACCATGAGTTTGTTCCAAGGAGCTTGCCGTCGTTGTATCGCATGCGTTAATTGTTTTTATAATACACCATTACCTAAAATACCTTTCAAAACATATATGAGGTTGGCAATTGATTGACCAATAGAAAGTTTTGAAAAATATGAATTTTTTGTGAAGCCTCCACAATATAGAAATTTATTCATATGTTTCAAGATTTTTAATTTGTATTTATTTTCTTTTGTAAATATAATTTATCTTTTACATGCTAGTAATAATACTTTTGTGTTGATGTTCTTTTACTGAAATCATGTTTTATATGCTACATAAAATTATTTTCTATATGCTACACAAAAATATTTTATGATGTGATTAACTTTTGTGTCAATGATTCCTCTCTTATATCCTACATAGTTTTTTCATAAAATAAAAACATGGACAAAATCTTGAAACATAATACAAAATTTAATAGTACGTAAGGAGGCTAAAAGAATTCATAATTTTTCAAAAAGTATATTTTAGGTGTTTTTGGAATAAAAGAGTAGATAGAGAAGTTGTAATATTTTAATATAATTTTTGAACAATAGAAATTATGTCCAGGAACAATATTGGCTTAGACAACCCACTTTAGGGCTGCAAAGTCTCATTATGTTCAAATGATGGTGGCTGCAAGAGCAGCAGAGCCAGGGTCCTCTCCCTTCAATTTAATCAATAAGATTGAGTGCCCAGTGCCAAGGCTTTTGATCTCTCACTAAGAGTGCTTAGCGCTTTTCAGGATCTACAATGCTACTTTTCTGTTTGCTCTTTATTTATCAACAATCAAAAATATTTTTTTCACAATACAAGATGCGATTAGCACAGCTGATGTGCCCTGAAGAGAGATGAACACAGGTGAGATCTTGACATAAGTTTCAGGTGAGTGAAAGGGTACATGAGTGGTATTTGCGGCTGATTTTCTCAGTTGAAAGTTGAAACCAGTAGCGCGGCATTCCACGTAAGTAATTTATCTTCATCAGCAAGCTACATGTGCAAAATCATTTGAAGGAATCATCTAGATGGTTTTGGATAGTGTAGACCTGTAGGGGCTGATATAGATGGTTTAATGACTTAAAAAAATATTGGTACAAAAGAATCACCATTAATTAGTATAACTTGGAAATAGTTTCATTCATGTTTTCATAATACATAGGGAATAAGAAACGACTTAAAAAATTGGGATATATGCACTTAAACATGTTTAATACTCTAAGTTAGATTTCAACCCTATCCTAAAAAGTTATATTAGTTGTCGTTGTTTTCATGCATGGATAGAATGGACTAGACAAATGGCAACAGTTATCAGTAGGTAAAATGTTAATATCTGAAACACTGGCTAAATCGATCAAAATGTTTCATAAGTACATATTGATGTTATCTGCACTATTGTTCACATATGCCCATGTGAGTATGTGGCTGCATATTTCTTGCATGACAAAGTGAACATACCGTATCTCCAGGTTGCACATAGCAATGAAGCTTCTCGACAATGTGAAGCAAGAAATACATAGGTCAATGGCATACTATAACACTCAAGAATGAGGAAGGCAAGCAGGTTATACTTCTAAAAATAATAAATCATGAAGAAACAAATATTTCGCATATTGTCAATTAATCCTTTTGTTAGCAAGCAATCTGTTAGGGAAAATTTGCACCTTTCTGTTTGTCTACTACTCCGTTAAGGTGTTATATTGCTGTTCTATCCTAACAAATACTGTTAACCACTATTAGCATCTACCCCTCCAATTATACATTTTTGACATTTAGGGCAAGATTGGATCAAAATTTAAAATTTAACAATAATTTCTTAAATGCTCAGTTTGGAAACAAAAGAAAGAGCATAAGTACATACTCGAAAAGCATTATGATAATAACATAAACTTATTACTCCTTCCATCCCACAACTTCTAGCGTTCAAAATTTATGTCAGACTATAGTAACTTCTCCATCTATTTTCTCATCTTAACCAATGACGATTAGAATTTTTTAACTTAGATTGAATCTTATTCAGATATTTATCACTAGAGGAAGTTTCTCTCAAAAAATACAAACTGCCATAATTTAAAATAATAGTGACATGCATGGAGGACCAGATTTGATCTAGGTTAGCATGGTGGTAGTTAGGGGCAGTGCCAATGAAAATGAGCTTATGCCGAAACTATACGAAGACTCAATCAACCAGGGTTAGAGAAGAAAGGGAAGTTGGGAAGTATAAATCTTTCACCCACTTAAAGCCCAGTTTAGCATGGCTCCTACTCTCCTATAGAGCTAGAGCTATACCATATACTTTTTAGATACGGGAATGGAGCTGTCAGGTCACTCCTACACTGTGAGTGTGGGGCAGCATTTCCACCACTGGTGGATCCGGAGCCCTACCAAACAGGGCTAAATAGTATCAGAGCTATTTGACCGATAACAACACATTTTTGTGAACTCCAGGAGTACGAAAGTTAATCATGCAACCTAAAATAAGCTTTGGATATGAATATACCTCAATGAGCTTCTCGTTCTTCATAAAATGGCATCCAAAAGACGTGTAGCGCATGCCATGAATGAAAGGTGCAAGGTAAACTCTGAGCTTAGTCTGTTGAGAAAATGATAAAACATTGGAATATTTGATCAGTGCAATAGGCAGCTAGTGAAAGGTGCAAAGTTTTGCAGCTGATGAGAAACTTTAGATCAGCATATCAGCCAGGTACAGTTACACCGAGAGAGATACTCCCACCAGTCTCCAGCCACAGTATTTTATTTTCATGATATCCAATACAACATTGACCATTAGTCTTGACAACATATTCATTAATGAGCCAACACGTATCGGTACTACAATTAAAAGAAGTACGAGATGAAAAAGATTAGGATGACAAATTATGCATAATAACTCACAAAAGGTAAACTTGTTAGGATTGTTAACTTACAACTTCAATGGGTAATTTCAATGAATGAAATGTATTAGGATAGAAATATTTGCAATGTCCAAAAACAAGAATGAAAAGCCCCAGAAAGAGCATATTAAGAGAGATATCAAAAGCTTAGTATCCGCGTACGTGCCATCTTATTAACTGCCTTAAAACTTCAGATTCACAGACCACTTTAGCGTCATCAACAGCACCTTGAGTTTCCAGTTTTTTTAAAGCAGCTTGCACTGCCTACAAAAGCATGTCAATATATGCCAACAGGAGTGAATGCTGGTGGATTTTTCAGGATGGCAATCTATCACTCCAAGAATTTTCATCCATACCTGAATTGAATGCTCAAGCTTGCCTTATACGATGATTCTGTCAATATGCTCGCAAAAGGATGCATAAGTTAAAGAATGGCACACCTTCTAGAGATATCGGCTTTCCTTTACTACCAAAGCCAATACCCTACAATAAAATAATAAAAATCATAACCATACAAGAAGTCTGAAATCCAGAAATTAATAATTAAAATAAAATAAAACAAAACAAGAAGGCTATGCCTAAAGGATATAAATAAGATTGTTGTTGGAGGAATAATGTAAATATCACCGGTTTTGACGTAAGGTTACTGTTCTTAGACATGTAGCTGATAGGTCTAAATCCATTGAAGCATACCTTTACGCACCCACAAGGCCACACGTTCTCTCGGAAAATAAGTAGTCACCATACGGTGGCAGATCATAAAGAGACCTTGTGGAGGTGAAGAATGCGAAGAACAAGGTAGTCATGCCTGTAACATGACAAATAATGTAACCAAAGAATATTTGCAACTTTGGACATACTTGATTTGGTCATCAAGTCCTTTTAATTAAAAGTACTCAATGCCTTGTTATGCGATGGAACATTTTCTGGCATTTTTTATTTATCCACATGATGTTTGTTACTGTCTACTTAGATGTAGATACCTCATTTTGATGAACGCAATAGCAAATGGACATTAACATGTTATGATTGTAAAAATTTAATATTAGAACTTGTTTTAGACTTTGGTTGGCCCTCCTAATTCCAATAAAAACAGCAGCATATTCACAAACCATAATAGCATATTCACAAACAGCAGCATACTCACTTCTTCAATAGGATGCAGTTAGCAGTACAAGAAACCAGTGCTAAGGGTGCAGGTATGCAATAAAACAATAAGTAAACAAATGCAAACCAAGGATGCAAGAGTGCTCAAAGAGAAAAGCATGTCTGATAAGTACAAGGGGGGCATAGACAAGTATCAGTGATACTGTGAGACCTATTATGATGGTACAGCAACAGGTAATCCAGCAACATAAATCAGCCTTAGAAAACATAAGCTCTTCATGTGCACTATTTATCATTCTGTTTTCTCTCTTCCAGATCTCTGTCTCTTGTCGTGCTACAGAGTTATGCCCACATGCATTTTCACCCTGATGCGTGTCACTCTCTATTCCTGATCTCAACTTATTTCCGCCTCCACTTCCATTAGCACGTTTCTCCTTACACAAGCTTTCTACCACATCACTCTGCTCTTGATTTGCACAAAAAGTATCCTCGCAGGGAATTCTCAATTGTTCTCCTGAACGGTGCTTAGATGCATGTTCTCTCTCACTGGTGTCTTCTTTTCCAGATGGGAAGATCTCATTATCCCATTTAGCACCTCTGTCCACAGGAGGGTCCTTCAACATGACACTGTGTCTTGTGCACAACATTTAAATGGCCATGTTTTCCAGCTATCCTCCTATTCTCCTCTGCCTTGTCAGGGCAACTCCACAAGGAAAGAGAGAGAGGAATTACATGCAAACCATTCTTTCCTTCGTCATTCACATCCACATCACCAGGCTGATACAATGGCTGCACAACAAAATTCCAGCTTAAACAAAACTTCCGAGTAGATTTAAGAAAACCACAGTTTTGGGTATTCCTAACAACACCCCAGGTTTTGCTATTGTTTCAAAGAACCCTAGGGCTTGGGGCAATATGTTTCAAGAAACCCAGGTGTGCACCTATATCATGGTACCCATGCATAATACTTGTTACAAAAATAGTATGTTGATTTTTTTCGTACATACGCATATTAGCCACCTTTGCCACAAATGAATATATGGCTGAGAATATCATATATTGTAGTGGAATATGAATATCTTCCATAAATCTGGGGTTTGGTTTCCCCCAAAACATGAGGTTCTGTAAAACAAATTCTACAACCTGGGGGGTTTACATTGCAGAAACCTCAAAACTCTGGGTTTTGTCAAATTTACTCCAAAATTTATCCAAATATTCAAATAAAAACAGCAAGATCTTTCACCTTCCCAAAGATGTGCTGATTCTATTCCCATATCAAATGATAGGGCTCCTTGCAATCCAACCCGTGTGTGCATCCCATAGTAAAAACCAAAGACCAGTAATACATCTCCATAAAACTGCAACTATTATGTAAAAAGTTCACTTCTGCAATGACTTTTAGTGTGTATGTCACCTAGCTTAGCAATAACACAAGAAAATGTTTCAAAAAACATGTAACTCTGCTACCAGGCATGACTTTTATGAATGTGGTACCACTTGACATTCTCCAATGCGGCCCCACAGCCCTTTAAATGTTGTCAACCAAGCTTGTTACTGGAGAATAACATGTGGAACCCCTTAGACAGAAGGTTTGCCTGACAACAGATTTGCATTTATATTTTTGTAACTTCGGTGTCTTACAGTTGAGCTAGGTGAAATTTTCACTAAAAACCGGTAGCAAAGCTGCATTTCAAACATAATAGTTGTAGTTTTGTGAAATCATCATATTACAAATTAAAATTGAAAAATACGAAAATCATATGGCCAAGGATTACCTTTCAGTATCTGTGGGGGAAACAATTATAATAAGCCTTGGCTTAAAGGTCAATACTCTGTCAGCAAATTTGTTCACTGAAACGGCTTGGATACCAAGAGGAAGGTCCAGGACAATAGCCTTCTCAGGACAAAAGATTAATATTATAAGTATGCCAGATGCTTCTTAAGCTTGTAAAGTAGACTTAAAACATACTAGATTTGATCCATGAGGTAAATCCTTTGGTTGCATGGTCACCCAGGTGCTCTCTTCAAAACACATATCTTTCTGCAAGATATTCATAATCTCCAGATCAGAATGGCAAAGCAAACTTAGTAAACATTGCTTTGAGAAAGAAGAATAATTGCTGAAGGGACATTGTTATTGCAAAATGTAAAGATGATCATGTATTCATGAGAAAAGTTTCAAAAAAATCTATTCATGCTGAAAAATGATACCTCCAATAATCAAGTATTTATAAAAGTGCAAAGTACATAGTCTTGATTTTATTCACCTTATGTTGAAAGATATCATAATTCTTGAAATTTCACCTTTTACCCACATCTTCAAGTTTCTCTTCCATCAGTCCACTAAAATTATCCATGTTGAAGTGGAGATCAACTATCTACCATTGTAAATCACAATAAATTAATGAATTTTCGCATAAAACAGTTATATACAAATTAATACAAACATATTGATTTTGTGCAGAGGAAGAATACGGTTGCTTATTATCATTCTACAACATTCTTTTTGGTATAGTGGACTTGTGGAAAAAGTTGTGCGCTACCAACTAGATTGGAATTTATCACGGCCTCCACTACCTCTGTCATGACAACAATGGACCTCTCTAGTAACACCCCATCTGGCATTCCTGGCAAGAGACTATCCCAGGCACAACGGGACTTTGTGGAACAAGGTAGTGGTGGTGACACACATGGCACGGTCAGGGCAGCAGGGCACACATGGTGGTGAAAACAGGGCCAAGGTTGTCAAAGTTAGACGCAGCTACAAAATGATTCAGCATGGGTTCAAGCAAATACTCTCTGTCCTTTTTCAAGCGCTTTACTGCACACCCTTGTTTAAGGGCAGTATGGTCTGATGCGCTATTCCTCGCCACTCTTCTGGTTTGCTTGATTTCCACTCTAGGTGACACATTTGCCAGCTCTGTGGATTTTGTTGAAAATTGATTAGCACTCTTTGTCCTTTTGCCAGTCACTTTAACATCATTCTTAGATAGATCATTCTTAGTGTCTGCATGATGCTTTCACAGAAGTTAATCACCCTGTGCACCAAGTGCAGATAAACTATGGAGACAAATCAAGAGCAAACTTACAAGCAGTAGAAGTAACTCCTTGTTTTAATTTTCCAAGCAAGTTTTGGGGCACCTTTGTCCTTTGTTTCAAAGGAAATTTCGCTGTGAAACGTACCGTTTGATGCCATGAGAACATGACGGCTGTACAAAATAAATAAACCAAAAGTAGCTAGACTGGATACTGCATAGCACCCTGGTAGACATTCTATGTGATATGACCTTGGACAGCGTCTGCAGACAGCACACTGCAATTCTCATTGTGTCCTGTCCCCCATCTTTCCACATTTAAAGCACCAATGGGCAGGACATGTAAATGGCATACCATCTGCAATCCTTTCCTCCAATTTACAAGCTCCATCAGTGTCTTCAGGCTAAGTAGTACTGCGATGCACTTGGGGTGGTACAAGTGCCCACAAGATTCTTTATTGCATTGAAACACCTAAAGAATGAAGAGAAGTTTAAAAGGACTAGAAGAGTCACGAACAAGATACTCAGAGAAAATTATTATTTTAGTAATCAGCATTCAATAGAGTTTACTGTCGGCTGTTTTTCCTTGATGGAATTGAAGTGCCTAAAAGGTAACATTCGACGTCCATATTTGCACTAAGGTAGTTTATATGAAGGCAGAATTTGCTATTTGCCATTGTTTTTCAATGCCATTTCCCAAAAACACACCATGAAATAGATATTCAGTTGATGACATCACAAACCGTGCCCTTGCAAGAACATATTATGACCATTAAACAAATATTCTGCCTAAGAATTGGAAAGAGATTATCACCAATACCCAGGATACCCTTATCTTCATCCTACCCATCGTTCGCGGTTACCCTGCCCCTGTCCTCACCACCAGCTGGCACAGCAATCCATCATAGTTCGCTGGATCGCATTGTTCAGCCTCCCCACAAGCAGCCACAGGAATTGCCACGCTGCTGTTAGTCTCACCCAACCACTTGTGGCCGAGCACAACCCGCCACCCCCCCCCCCCCCCTCTCCCTTTCTCAACACACACACACACAAAGAGAAAAGCATTGCCCCGGTGCTGGCTCTCCACCACATCCCAGTATCATCCTGGGATTCACACAAGTGCTCGGTGTGAGGCCCAACCGAGCCACTCCACCTGTGCTATGTGCTCGCTCACAGGGGAACAAAACAATAGACTTTGAACCCATGTTCTCTCCTCTATCAGTAGAATAGGTGCCCCTCAGCCAGCAAGTGTCTTGGCAAATAGCACAAAAATTAATGTCCAGTTACAAATTTTGCTTTATATCAAATGATTAACTGCAATGTCTCAATGCAGAGTAGGGAATTTCACCCTAAACCCATCAACATATTAAAGGAAGCAGGATACGAAGTGGGTGTGCAAATACGCAAATCCAAAGACAAAGGTATTTAGATACATGGGTGACATGCCAAGTAATGCCATGGAAATTTTTGGCAAAAGAGGTTCCATACAAAAATTGAGTCTGTACGTGATAGAATGGCTGATACTCTGATTTGGCATGTAGTGTTTAGTTCTGAACTTGGGCATAAGTTCATGGGAGTAAAGCGGACATGATGGTAGAATGTAAGTATAATTTGGATGTTTCAACGATTATCAGGGAACAGGGGAATGAGGTGGCAATGATCTCAGAAGGCAACACGTAAGGGCTTCAGGACAGGCAGCACAAGGGGGAGGAGGCTAAAATGGTCTCCTTGGCATCAAGACACTCTATAGGCTGTGAATGGCATATCACTCAGTGGGGGACAGTGTGCTCCACTCACCAGCAGCTATTGAGGTCAGGGTTGTGTGGCATGGCCCATCACCTCCAAGGACAAAACAAAGGATAAAAATGAAGAGAATGGGAGGAAGAAAAGGAGGGGTAAAAAGATAGGTGGAAATTTGGCAATTGTGAGAGTAAAGATTGTGGAATGGCTCAAAAGATCCAATGCTTCATCATGTATGGGCGTTTTATGAAACCTAATGTACCATGGTGAACACGTCGGCGGATGAACAACTATGGGACAAATGATCAATTCTCCATTAACTAAAATAGGCTCAAAGGTCTAATGGTATAACCATACATATGGTTACATTATTGCAAGCAAGATAAAATATGTTACCTTAGCATTTTGACCATAAGATGGCTCAAGCTCTCCGCATTTGAAATATTGATGTTCATTATGTTCACAATTCTCACACAAGAAGGTTCCACTTTCCTGTAAATGCGTAAAAAAGCAGGCAGTCACCAACGGCCAGCAGTGGAAATAGAGAAACTACAGCACCTGTTAGTAGAACTCCAAAGTATACCCTTCGCTTTAACTCCGCAGAAGTGAAACGGAGAGTTCTGCAATTGGATTTTCTGCCATGTTTCACTCTGGGATGGAAGGGCCTCATGCATCGACCTTCACAGCTGCATCAAACAGTTGCTGTAAGCAAAGAATAGAATCAAAAGACATTTTTCCATTGATGTACAATCTGTGGAGAATGAATACTCCACAAGAATATTAAAAAAGTTTTTTTTGTTACATGTGATGCATGAAGAAAGCAACATCAAGCGCTGAGAGGGAAGCAAGAACTTGACAAGATATGATTTCATCCCCCATCATGAAAAACAGTAAGAATTAACACAGGTACTGCAACAAATTATGTTAATGTCCGAAATAGCATTGGAACACACCAAATAGAACATCTTTTTAGGAAAAATAACCTACCATAACACAGAGGTTGTTGGTTCTCCAGAAATCCTTAGGGGAGGAATTCAAAGAAAGAAAGGATGATAATAAAAGCAAAAAAAAAATTATAGATGAATATTAATTATCAACAAACAGGAAGATAGAATTGAAACTCAAGTGCCAATAAAATTTCAAGAATAGCCGCAATAGAAATGGAATTGTCTTGCAAAGTTTAACCGGACTTGCAACAAAATAGATGGCATTTCTATGGCACCACAACCTATGCCTTGCTGCTATAGACATGTGGTCTAATAAATGTTCACAATCAAGCAAGCTCCTATGAACGCAACAGGGGAGATGAATGCCTTGGGTCACCATATTTCCATACAAACTCCATGTGTAGTTTAATGTTGTTAATTCCTATGATTCATCTTTCACTGCTCATTCAAACTCAGTCCCAAGCCCCCAACCACTGCTTTGCGCAGGTTTCACGGCTGTATTATAAGCATAATTTCATTTGTAAGATGCTCCATTCACCCCATAAGCATGCCGCTGCTCATGATATGTCTAAGGTATAACTCTCTTGCATGAAGATTCCCAGTAATCACAAGCCCATAACCCAATTTAGCAGGAATTCCTTCAGGCTATGAATTACCCTAAGCCTTTTTCTTTGGCCAAGAATCCAATTCCACCAGTTGACTAAGTATGCAGGTATAATCAAACTTAGGAAAGTACATACATCATTTCTAATTATGGAATAGGGACAGCTAATAGTTTCACGTTTAACATTCAAAGAAATACCAGTAATTTACACAACTACGCTCTGTAGTTCATGATGAACCTGACAATAGAATACTGAAGAGGCCAAAATTGTGTGAATCCATATACTTTAGGAACAAAATGAGTTAAGACAGAAAGAAATAGAGAACATGAGAACGCATTATGAATAACAGACATTGAAGTAAAGTTTATGAGCACAGCAGAACACAAAACTGCACTTACCCAAGCAACTTTCTGATAGACAATAGCCTAACAGGCTTAGATTGCTTGATGATGAGATTACAGAGGTGTTACATATAAATAGATTGGAGGATGGCCCAAGGAGCCACCCGAGTCCCAAGAAGCCAGACGAGTCCTAAGAGGCTAGCTGGGTATTAACCTGGCACAAGTAACTAGGGGATTGCAGTAAATAGCAATCAAGAGGCCAGCTGGATATTAACCCGGCACAAGTAACTAGGGGATTGCAGTAAATAGCAATTAATTCTAACACCCTCCGCAATCAGATCGTCGGTGGAGCAGACGTTCAGACTGGAGCGAAAATCCATGAAGACACAGGAAGGGAGCCTCTTGGTGAAGACATCGGCGAACTGCGATGTGGTGGGCACATGAAGAACCCAGACTGCACCCATGGCGACTCGTTCACGGACGAAGTGAAGGTCGATTTCCACGTGCTTGGTGCGCTGATGTTGAACGGGGTTGGTGGAGAGGTAGACGGCGCTAACATTGTCGCAGTAGATGAGACAGAGTCCAGGGGATGGTGAAGTTCCTGGACCAATTGCCGCAGCCAAGAGGCTTCAGCGACGCCGTTGGCAACAGCCCGGTATTCTGCCTCGGCACTAGACCGGGAGACAGTAGGCTGCCGCTTGGATGACCAGGAGATCAGGCTGCCCCCAAGGAAGACGGCGTAGCCGGAGGTGGAGCGATGGGTGTCCGAAAGCCTACCCAATCAGCATCGGTATACACACGGAGCTGTGTTGGGGCTGTTCGGGGAATGACCAGACCATGATTGAGGATACACTGAAGGTAGCGAAGGATCCTCTTGGCAGCGACAAGATGAGTTTCTCGCGGATCATGCATATGAAGACATACTTGTTGGACAGCATAGGCAATGGCAGGCCTAGTGAAGGTGAGGTACTGAAGGGCACCCACAAGGCTGCGATAAGCAATGGGATCAGCAACAGACGGGCCAGCATCAGCTGGTACTTTTGCACAAGTGTCAACTGGAGTGGAGCAAGGCTTGCAGTCACTCATGCCATGGCGAGCAAGTATATCCAGTGTGTATTGACGCTGTGAAAGGAGAATAGAATCCCTGTGGCGCTGAACTGCAATGCCGAGAAAGTGATGCAGGGGTCCAAGATCCTTCATGGCGAACTCCTTTTTCAATGTAGCAATGACACGGTGAAGGAGCTGCTGAGACGAAGCCGTAAGGACAATGTCATCCACATATAAGAGCAAGTAGACTCTCTCAGTGCCACGGCTGTATATGAAGAGAGATGTGTCTGACTTGGCTTCAGTGAATCCCAGTGACATCAGAAAGGAGGCAAACCGGCTGTACCAGGCCCACGGGGCTTGTTTCAAGCCGTAGAGGAATTTATTGAGTCTACAGACATGATCAGGGAGAGCAGGATCAGCGAACCTAGTAGGCTGAGAGCATTATACTGTCTCTGAAAGTATTCCGTGTAGGAAAGCGTTCTTCACATCCAACTGATGTATCAGCCAATCCCTAGAGTGTACCACCGTGATGACTGTGCGAACAATGGCTGGCTTGACAACCGGGCTGAAGGTTTCATCATAATCAACACCGGGGCGTTGAGTGAACCCCTAAAGTACCCAACAAGCCTTGTATCTCTCCAATGAGCCATCGGCATGGAACTTGTGTTTGAAAATCCATTTGCCAGTAACCACGTTGGCCTTGGCAGGACGAGGGACGAGGTCCCAAGTGTGGTTGTCCTGAAGGGCTGCATATTCGTCTTCCATGGCCTGGCGCCAATGAGGATCAGCAAGAGCATCACGGCAAGACCGCGGTAGTGGAGACAATGCCTCAGTATGCAAGGCGAGGCGAGGCTGCCGGTACCCTGTCTTTCCACAGGTCGCCATGCCATGGGAGTTGGCAACCGGCGGAATGGAAACAACACTAGCAGGAACCGGAGGATCGCTCTTGACATAGCGAGGTGGAAAGGGGACCATGCTAGAGCATCGAGGAGGGGCCACTGCCGGGCGCTCGGGTGACGGGAGAGGAGCAAGGGCAGGGGCACACCTGCTGTAGACGTGAATAATGGGTGGTGCCAAGAAGACTGGTACAGGGGGCACCTATTCAAAGGACGTCGAGGACCCCCTGGACACGGCTGACGGTGCTGGAGTAGAGGGCGCCGGCAGCACCCGAGGTGCTGTAGGCGACGCCGGAGGGGTAGGAAAGCCAAGAGGAGCCCTCGACGCTGGCGTGCCCACATGGGCCAGCAATGGTACCAGAGGCACCGACTAGGAGGAAGCACGCGTCGGGGGAGAGGGTGGCAAGGGGCCAACAGCTCCGAGTGTACTTGCAATAAGAGGGGACACTGGAATAGTGTCATCGTCAGTTAGAAAATCAAGTTCCTGCGGGGGTGGGGATGGCCGGCTGTGGAAGAAAGGGAACGTTGTCTCGTCGAAGACAACGTGGTGGGAAATGATGACACGGTGTGTAGGTCGAGGCACCGGTAGCCCTTGTGATCTGGTTTATAACCAAGAAACGCACAGAGAGTAGAGCGGGGGCAAGCTTATGAGTGGTGGCAGAGAGGTTGGGAAGAGCCAGGAGAGGACAACACAATCCATGCACGACCACGCCGGATCGTAGGGACGGGAGGAGGACGTAGCCGCCGAGGACGTGATCCTTCAAGGCGAAGCGGCCGAGGATGAGGAAGACGTAGCCGTGCCACTTGGAGTAGTTGGAGGATTGAAGATCAAGAACTATTGGAATTAAGATCTTGATGTTCTGGATGACAGCAGCTTGACTGTGGAGGTGGGCGATGGCCACGGCTTCAGAGGAAGTAAAGCGGACGTCGTCATCCTCAAGAACGTTGTCGTCGTCCTGAAACTCGACGCGGAGGCAATCCCGAAGGGCCGCGGCCTGCTGCTCCAGGGCATCGGCCTATGCGCGCTCTTTGTCAAGAGCGTCAGCGGCGGCGCAGACACGCTCCTGGGCAGCGTTGACGGACTTGAGAAGAGCAGCTTCCTCCTTGAGCTACTGGTTGCGCTCTGTGTTGGTGGTGTGCAGAGAGGCCTCGTCCTCCAAGCGCTTAGCAGCAGAGAGGGCTTCGTCACGAAGCTTGGCTGCGGTAGCCACGGTGGAGGAGCCGGAGGCGGCCATGGGCGCGCGCAGCAGCAGGAGGGCGCGCACGCGACGGCCGGGGTCGGGGTAGGATGGGAGCGGAAGCAGATGGATCGTTGTTTAGTCTGATACCATGATAGACAATAGCCTAGCAGGCTTAGATTGCTTGATGATGAGATTACAGAGGTGTTACATATAAATAGATTGAAGGAGGGTGGCCCAAGGAGCCAGCCAAGTCCCAAGAGGCCAGCTGGGTATTAACCCGGCACAAGTAACTAGGGGATTGCAGTAAATAGCAATCAAGAGGTCAGCTGGGTATTAACCCGGCACAAGTAACTAGGGGATTGCAGTAAATAGCAATTAATTCCAACACTTTCCACCATCATCGCATATGACACATATCATATTTGTACCATCATCAGCTGCATTACCATCAGTATCAGTATCAGTATCTTTATCAGTAACGTCATCATCATTATCATCATTGTTGTCGTCATCGCTGTAGCTGCAGTCATCACTGCTTTCAAGTGACTCATCATTGACAATAAATTGCTCTTTTGTACCCACTCTCCTTGGTATGGGCTAATTGATGATGAGTAACAGCATTCAAATACAACACGATAAATTTCTAAAATAGAATATCTACACTAAGGTCTAAAGTATTTTATAAAATATAAGAAATTTGAACATAAGCGTCCGTAGCTTGACTTTCAATAATATTCTTTATATAAGCAGCAAATTACTATCTAAGGTACCTCAATGTCCTCCCTGGAAGTATCCTCCATAAAGCATCGTATAATCTGTGTGCAAAAATAGTCATCATGACAAACATCTGATGAAGCTCTAAGGGTCCGCTTATTTCCATTGTCCTTATCTGGATCGGCCTTCTCCTGGTTTTCTTCGTTGCCTCCAAACTCAATCAAGGGATGGGCCGATTTGGAGTAACAATTCCATAAATACTTCTTTGCTGGGATTCAAGAGATGAGGTTGTCAGACTTGACATCGATTAGACAGAAGCACGATGTTATAGCCTCATTTTAAGTGATGGACAACTAGTTGACTTGGCTTTCTAAGGGATGCTAGCAAATTAGGGAACGTTTATCTTCACAAGAGTTCGAGAGCTTGTCACACCTACTCCAAAGGGTATCGGCTCACGAAAGCCGATTTGCTGATACCAAGAGAGGTTCTATCGAAAAGCCGCTCAGCTACAGGTGTACGCATCGAACTCAGATGATGAGAAATCCAATGCAGAAGTGGGTTTGGTAGAATGAACTAGGAATAAGAAACCTGTATCGTGTCCATGGATTAAGAATTCCAATAAGGAGGAAGGATATGATTTCGATATCAACAAAGCCGATAAGATATTTGATCTTCTCCTCCAAAAAAAGCAGATTCAACTACCGCCAAACCATGTAATCCCATCTGCTGAAGAACTCAAAAAGAAGAAGTATTGTAAGTGGTATAATTCAATATCTCACCATACCAACGAGTGCAAGGTTTTTCGGCAACAGTTACGATCGGCTGTCAAACAGGAGAGAATCAAGTTCGAGGACAAAAAGCCGATGAAGGTTGACGGGCATCCTTTTCCTGTGAACATGGTGTTTGCAGAGTCCTCGGGAGATCGGTCCGATGAGAAAAGGCGCTGGAATAGGTCAAAGGTTACCTCATCGGACCTAATCAAAAAATATTCTAGAATACAAGACGAAGAGAGACGAGCCGCAATGCAACAAGAAAGGTACAATCCACATTGGGGTTGTCCCTTTTTTTAGAACTGCTGGGATCAAAATATGAGGTTGCCGTCAATAGAAGATTGTCCTGAGTGTAACTTACCCGGATCTCGATACATCGATCAGAGCAGGACGTTGTATGATCGGCCTTCCATCACGCGGGCATCGGTGTATAGCCGATTAGGGCCGATCAACGAAGAATATGGTCAAAGATCAACTGAGGACAGGGAATTACATAAAGGATCGTACCACACAAAAGATCAGTGGTGTCCGTCCGGGATTTTTACAAAAAATCAGAAGAGGAGGGCACAAAGGCTGTGGCATAGAGAGCAGCACAAAAGGCGGCGTTAGGACCATGAGAAAGCCGATCGGAGCTAGAAAATTAAAAAAGTATGGAGGGTAAAGCAAAAAAAGGATGAAGGTGGCACATCGGCTCAGGCCAACATGGTATTCTTCTTACCTTTGGAGTATAAAGCATGTGTATCCGATGAAGAAGATTAAGAAGAAGATTTTGCCCAATTGACGTTGGAACCAAGTCAAGCCATATTTGACAAGCCAGAAGAATCCAAGCAACGGCATCTAAAACCACTGTATATCAAGAGGTATGTTGATGGGAAGCCAATGATAAAGATGTTAGTTGATGGAGGCGCAGCCGTCAATTTAATGCCATATGCTACGTACCGCAAGTTGGGTAAGACGGTTGAAGACTTAGTTAAAACAAATATGGTTTTAAAAGACTTCGAAGGAAATCTATCGGAAACTAAGTAGGTGCTAAATGTAGAGCTAACAGTTGGAAGCAAGACATTGCCTACCATATTCTTTGTCATCGATAGTAAGGGGTCGTATAGTCTACTCCTTGGCAGGGATTGGATTCACGCCAACTGTTGTGTTCCTTCAACAATGCATCAAAGCCTTATAAAGTGGGAAGGAGACAGAGTTGAGGTAATCGTGGCCGATCAGTCGACCAGTGTTGCAACAACCGATATGCCATTCTAGGAAGCTGATGGGTTCAATTGCCTGTCTGGAAAAACATGGGTGGGCAAATTCCTTGAGGTGACCGATAAGGGGATAAAGCCGATTTAGCAAGTCGGCTCGGATCCATTGTTCCCATGGGAACTATAGAAGACTCCGAAGGAAAGTTAGGGCAAGGTTTTACGTCGGCCGATAAGTTAGAGCAAATAGATATAGGTTCAGGAGATAAGCCAAGGCCGACTTACATTAGTAAAAATCTATGTACTGAATCCCGAGAAAAATTGATAAAATTATTAAAGGAATTTTGGAAATGTTTTTCTTGGGATTACCATGAGATGCCGAGATTAAACCGATCGATTGTTGAACATCGGCTTCCTATTAGACCGGGATATCGGCCATTTAAACAACCACAGAGAAGATTCAAAGCAGAGTTGCATGATGAAATCAAGACAGAGATCACGAAATTATACGATGCAAATTTCATCAGACCATGCCGATATGCTGAATGGGTGTCCAATATCGTCCCGGTGAAGAAGAAAAACGGAAAGTCAAGGATATGCATCGACTTTCAGGATTTGAACAGGGCAACCCCTAAAGACGAGTATCCGATGCCGATGGCGGATTTATTAATTGACGCTGCATCGGGTTATAAGATCATTAGCTTTATGGATAGAAATGCAGACTACAATCAAATTTTTATGGCAGAAGAAGATATCTACAAGACTGTATTTAGGTGTCCTGGAGCTATTAGTTTGTACGAGTGGGTATTCATGACTTTCGGATTGAAGAATGCTGGTGCTACCTATCAGAGAGCCATGAACTACATGTTTCAGCCATGAACTACATGTTTCATGATCTTATTGGACAACTGGTGGAGATATGCATTGATGACGTTATGATGAAATCCAAAGGGATTGAAGACCATATAGCCAATCTGCAAAAAGTGCTAGAGAGGACGAAGAAATATGGACTCAAGATGAATCCTCACAAATGTGCTTTTGGCGTATCGGCTGGCAATTTTTGGGTTTCATGGTGTATGAGAGAGGGATCGAAGCTAGTCAACGAAGCATTAGAGGTATCCAGACCACCGAGCCACCAAACAACAAACTACAGTTGCAGTCCTTGATCGGCAAACCCAATTTTATAAGGAGGTTTGTCTCAAACTTATCGGGAAGAAATGAATCGTTCACTCCTTTATTGAGGTTGCGAGGCGATCAAGAATTTGTATGGGTATTATCCTAAACGTAGGTCCCCATCGTCGTGCGGCCGATGGGTTCAGATGTTAGGCCTGTAGGTAGCCGATGGCATCTCTCCTACCTCATCGTCATGTTTGGTCTAAGCCCCCGCCGTCTCGGTGTTGTTAACCTCCAGCCTCATACTGTCTTGGTTAGGTCCGATCTATCGAAGCTGGCCCTAACGGCGCCGTGGACACGCTCCTAGGCGGCGACGGCGGCGAACTTCAGAAGAGCAGCTTCCTCCTCGAGCTGCTGGCTGCGCTCTGTGTTGGTGGTGCGCAGAGTGGAGGCCTCGTCCTCCAGGCGCTTAGCAGCAGAGAGGGCTTCGTCTCGGAGCTTGGTCGCGGTAGCCACAGTGGAGGAGTCGAAGGCGACCATGGGCACGCGCAGCAACAGGAGGGCACGCGCGCGACGGCCGAGGTCGGGGTGGGATGGGAGCGGAAGCAGATGGATCGTTGTTTAGTCTAATACCATGATAGACAATAGCATAACAAGCTTAGATTACTTGATGATGAGATTACAGAGGTGTTACATATAAATAGATCGGAGGAGGATGGCCCAAGGGGCCAGCCAAGTCCTAAGAGGCCAGCCGAGTCCCAAGAGGCCAGCTGGGTATTAACCCGGCACAGCTAGCTAGGGGATTAAATAGCTAGGAGATTACACAAGTAATTAGGGGATTACAGTAAATAGCAATTAATTCTAACATGAAGTTTTGTCAATCAGTTCTGTTTTATATGGCTAACCAAGTTCCATCATATTTATTTAATCCCTTGTATGTTCTTGTGGTTGTATTTGTGTCATTTTCATAGAAATCCCTTGTATGTTCTTGTGGTTGTATTTGTGTCATTTTCATAGCCTTCTATGCGACTTCAGTCTGTCTCCACCTTGCTACTTTTCCTTGTCGTGTCGCTTCTGATGCAATTCTTGGACACAGGCATTTGTTTTATCGTTCTTCACAACAACTTCTTTTGTGCTTCTCTTCACACATCTTTGGCTTGATCCATATTGAGCTTCATCATGCATGCCTTGGCCTGGCACTATGTGCTTTTATGGGCTATTGCACAATCATAATGGAAGGAGTATCATGGTTGCATGCTTTGGGACTACATCAAAAGTTGATTGGATTGGATTTTTTGCCTAAGTCCATTAATTAGTATTAGTGCGTGACATCTTTCAAATACAACACATATGCCTTGCATTTGAGGAGGTGGTGTTAAAGTATAAGAATTAAGCATTACTTTCTTCTAGTATTTGTCTAATAATTTCTTGTTCATGCATACATTTGGGCGTAAAGCCCCTATATTGAATACAGGAGCTACTCACAACGTTGCCTTTTATGGTGTAAACAAGCACTGCATACCACATCCTCACCCCAATCAACAAACTTGCAGCTCCTCCCCCACACGACAACCAACAAACCCCTCAGCATCTGTCTGCACGTGCTTCTACAACAAAGTGAACACCCAGAATTAGGTTCATGTGTGTTACGTTTGCCCTTACTATCTAGTTTGAATCCAAGAGACCTATTTGACCATGGCCGCCTTGACAGTGATTTATTGTCTTGCTATTTGAATTTAAAGGGCCATTTGATCATAGCATTCTAATTTGGCAACAACTCTCAGAACAAGGCTTCACACTCTAATCTGCCTTGCAGCATTAGTGTGAAATGCTTTAAGTAGTGAAGTTTGCTAATGCTGTCAAGAACATACTGTATACTCTACATCAAGATTTAATATCCATACCTTCAACTTCAATAAAGTTGGATCCCAATCCATGAAAAGCTTGATTAGATGATGGTGCTTCCTTATGTCATCCCCAGTAGGTCTAGTACCATATCTACTACAAGAAACAGCAAAGATATAAAAATTAAGAGCTCGTTGTGGCATTAGCAAAGGAAAAAGGGGAAGGAATATAGATATAATACTTGAAAACTTCGCTGAGGTGATCAAAAAGGCTTCTTTCTTGTTTTCTGGTCCACTTCCTGACAAAGTGGAGCATTTGCACCGTGATCAATATTGATCGAGCCCTCTTTTCATAATAGCACTTCCGTGGTTTCAACAGTTGTATCCATCTCCCCTGACTCAAAAGCACTGTGATCTTTAGTTCCTGACAATCAAGTTCCACCCTCCAAGCTACCGTCTTCTGGAAGACTTCTTTAAGGTTATTATCTGTAAGTCCACGCAAGTTCAATTCCTTGTAATCACAATGTCTGATTTCTTCGTTCTCATCAAACTTTATAGGCGATACACTGAAGCAGACAGGATTGTCTTCGCTTTTCTCAAAATAGTAGTCGTCCACAGTTATCGGGCAGCTCCACGTCATCATCGTCGTCAAACATAGTAGTTGCTAGATTCTGGATTAGGGAGAGAGAATTAAAAGAAATCTTACACCAACAGCTTATATCAGAAGTTATTAGCCGTCATAAACAACGAGTAATATGTCCTCCTTTAAGGATGAGCAGTAAATCATACATTGAAGAATATCATCATAGAGACATTATTATAAACAAAAAGCCTTATCCGTTTTAGCACTAAAGAATGAAATTTCTTAGCAATAAGAATTGAGATGTATCATCACGGAGAACAAAAGGTGTATCTGATCATAAAAGATAGCTTCAGTGGGCATTAAACCATGAAAATAATGCTTAATAAGTTAGAGAAGATGAAACAGCAAATAAAAATCATTTGCGGTTACTGCGAAAAAACCACATGGCATTCCAGAAAGAAACTGCACACCGAAAAAGCAGGGAAGAAATTATCCAAAACAAGTTCAGCAAAAGCAGCCGGGACAGCACCATATTTGCAGTGGAAGAAGGTCACAAAATGCCACCAGGACCGATGCTCCAAGAGGCGATCCTGCAAGAAACGGCTCTACTCGCATTAAAAACATTGGGAAGGAAGGGGATGCAGCTGATATGAAGATAATGCGGTTCATGTGTGCTAACGGAATCCCTTTCAATTTGTTAAGAAGTTCTCAATTTTCTGAGATGGTAGCAGCCATCCAAAAAGTCCTCAATCAAGTGGTGGTCCAATTATGGCTCTGAGACTCCTGAACTTGCTGAAGTGGCAAAGAAAGCTCTATCTCAGCCAATTAGCAGCTCATCAGCAAAGAGAATACGTAGTACTTATGGATTCATCTACAGCGTGAAGGAGAAACTAACTGAATGTGACAACGGCGGACAAGCCTGTCTATATCCACTCAAACCTCCGTCTGCTATCAAGATTTACTAACTACAAAGAAGGTCGCATCGCAAATGGGATGTAGATACTGATAATTCTTCTATCTAATAAATGGTATGATGTAAATTCCAATCTCTACCACAGAAAAAGTGAGAATTGCATTTTACATTTTAAACTAATCAAATATTTAATTATGCTGTGGAGTTGAGTTGAGTTGAGAATTGCATTTTACATTTTAAACTAATCAAATACTTAATTATGTTCCATTGTGACACACAGACTATGAGAGATAACGGCATAATGCTATGGTAAGTTTATATTTAGCTGTTGAGTGGGACTGCCATGTTTAAGGTCAGGGGAGAAACAATGCAGATTAAGGTCAGGGGAGCCATTCATAATAAGATTTTAAATGTAAATAACAGGAATGAGCAAGTACAAACAGGAATGAGCAAGCACAAACTTTTGTATGAATGGCTCCCCTGACCTTAATCTGCATTGTTACCCTCAGAACTGGGCAGTTCATGCTTTTCATCAAACCGAAAAGGCAGAATGCTGAAACAAACAAATTCATCACCATCCTTAAAAAAAGGTAGTTGTTAACACCCTTTCAACTGTTGAACCACATCGTCATCGTCATCAAACAACACCATTGCTTGATTACCGGAAATATTGAATCCCTGAAAAAGAAAATTAAGTTAAAATAATTAAAAGGAACTCGTAGAGTAAAATACTAGATTAGTGAAGTTTATATCTTCATCCCTGAAAAAGAAAAAAAAGGAACTACTGTAGTAAATAGATGCCGACAAAAAATGTATGCACAGGAACAAACTACATGTTGGAGAACGAAAGCAATCAACCTAAGTAACGGAATGCAAAGAACTAGGAAGCATGAAATGTATCCAACTGTCCAACGAGAAATGGTGAGCAATAAAATATTCGATAAGGAACACATCTTCTCAGCAATATATGCCCATGAAAACTATTGTTTAATTGAACAAGTCTGAAAATCGTGATTTAAACTTGTTTAGATGAAACTAACAGTAATGCATTTAATATGGTCGAAGAAATAAGAAAAACGCAAAAGGCATTATTTTCCAAACAAAATCCCAAAATAAATCTGTCAATCTGGTACCCTAACTAGAGTAAATTTAGAGGACCACAGGGCAACACTTCTCTCAAAAGCTAAAAGGCAAAGCGGCTTGGGTACTTGTTCATTGGAACCAAGACCCAAAGCAGAAGAAGCTGCGCGCAAGTGCCAAGCGGCAGGTGAGATCGTGCAAGAACCAAACGAAACAGATAATGGCGAATTCATCATACAATCCGCTTGCAGTCGAAACGAAACAAAAGAAAGATTTAACAACCGGTAGAAATAACAGAAGAAATCAAAATCGCGCGTTTTTTGGGAAGAAATCTCGTGGAAGAACCGTTCCGGCTGCATGGGCGCAAGCGACGCAGCCATGAACCAAACCAAAATCGTGCCAAAACCCCCGAGGAAAACCCCAAAAACCCCGTCATGCAAGAAGGTGATACATAAGCATCCGCAGCCAGGGGTACTAGAATCGTAGTGAATGCCGGGAAGATCCAGCAAGAACCCTACTCGGATCAGGCAGTGGAAGGAGCATCACTGCAACAACACGTTTCGCCTACATTGTCGGAGGAGAGACCGCCAAAAAGCCAAGAACCAAAACCGCACCAAAAAAGAGCCCCGAAACCCTCCAAATAGCCGCCGTAAACATCGATTTTTCGTGGATGAGAAAACAGGAGAGGCTCAACCAAGACCAAAAAAAAAATCGCCCCAAAACCCTCACAAAACCAAACCCGAGAACACCGCTGTTTTCGTACGACCCCGCAGATCATACAGATGAAAAGGCAATAGGTTGACGAGGCATCGGGGGGCGGAATCGAATCGGAGCGCAGCACGGGAAGAACGGCGCAAGAACCCTACCCAATCGAAGGAAGCTTCCGAGCAGCACGCAGGCAGGAGCCCTGCGCCTCCTCACCGACGAGGAGGGGAGGGGAGAGGGAGAGAAGAAAGAAGCCGGAGCGCCCCGGCACATGCACGCAGCGCCACTTGATCTTCAGTTGAAGCCTCGAGCCAGCCTGCTGTCTTCCACTACTGTATTTGATCGCGGGCGTCAAGTCCGCCGCGGCCTACGGTGTAGTAGGCTGGTGTTGATGGCACGAGGGCACAGCAGAGCGTCGTGGTGGTCTCTTCTCTTTTCATTTCGGATGAATTTGACACTATTTCACTTGAGTGTCAATTTATCATATATATATATATATATATACACACGTATGTACACTTGTCTGTATAGATCAGGCGTAGGTCACATGAGGGTATATTGAGTTTGATACTCGGCGAATAGATTTTATCATCATGAATGTGGATTTAGAGTAGAGAAATCCAACCTCTGGGTATCCCATTGTCATCTCTACACATAGGCTATAACGGTATATACGCTATAGGGAGTACGTGGACTATAGAAATTACTCTCTAGGTAAAAAACAATGGACTATAGAAATTACTCTCTAGGTAAAAAACAATTTTTAGTAATAAGAATCTGATAGAGGTAAGAGTACGTTGACTAAGTAAAAAACATATTTATTTTCCACGATAATATATCTAGATTTATCATTGATCATATCATGCTGAGGAAAACAAATCTATATAACAGTTGATCCCGTCTAATAAATGGTTTTCTTCCAGTCTTCTCATGCTTCCACATCATTTTGATTTTTCTTGAACGTTCAATCTAAATCGTGAGGTAGGGAAACGTCCAACCAACTCTTGAAAGCCTCATGTCTTCGTCTAATGGGCTACATAAAAGCTAGCCCAACTCAACCAAGCCTCCAACCTCCAATCGGTCTAGATCACTCCTACGGTCGTCTCTAGGTTCCACGCGCAAAGCAGGGCAGAGGCCAAGTGCCATTGCCGTCACCAGTCCGCTTTTCTTCGAGTCTCCACAGCTCTCTCATGATGAAAACAGCCTCACTTCATGTATCCCCTACCCCATCCCCTCCCATTTTGAGTCTCCACTCCTCCTTGTTCCCTTCTTCCCGCCCTTCCTCATAGCCACCACCCAAATCCCCTTCTATCCATTTTCATAGTACTTGCGTCACATCCGTTTCTCTAGCCAAGTGGCCATAGAAAGCCACCGGTAGTAGCGATCGATTTCTCACCTGAAACACCAACAATGGGTAGATGGGAGGCCATGGTTAATAATCCCATCAATTCTATTTATAAACCTTCTACAATTCTTCCATTAATTAGATTGCTCCCTATAGACCTTCCTCCATCTCGATGGTACAATATTGTTATCTTCATTGTGATGGTCTCCACCAATCCTAGATCGGGTTAGTATGTTTCGTCTAGTTTACTGCTCCGACTACTTTTTCTAGTGAATTCGTTGAATGCTTGGTTTTTATCCTTTACACATAGCAATATAGCATCGCATGCCTACTTTTCATTGTATTGTGTTTAAATGATTTACTTTTCCTTTGCAACATTATATTTTTCTTTCCAGCCATTTGCAACTTTTATGTGCTTCACCATTTCAGTTTCATTAAATTTACTTATACTCCTTCCATTTACACATCATGGCACAGGTTGATACAAATAGTCGATCAATCTGGCTAGGCAAGAAATTCTTAAAATTTCAAATGTTTCCATGCATCAAAATGGATGAAGGCCTTGAAAGTTCACAACTATACCTTTGGTTGAATAACATCATAATTTTTGAAGTTGCATTTTTGCCAACTTTATCATTTGTACCACAGGAGAAATCCACAATCTGCTTGAACAGAAACTGAGGCAATGGACAATCAATAATAATACAATTAAAAATTTATCTTTATCTTATACTACACAAAAAGGAAGGAAGAAATTGCCCCATTTTCTCGTTTGCCACTCCCACTTCCTCTCATTCTCAGCGACATACAAAATAGAGTAACTATTCAATTCAATATTACAAATGTTTATAAATATTACTCTTATATGTTGTCTTCAAAGCCTTTGAAGGAGAGTGCACTTGTTGATTGGATTGGGTGACAGCCACACAAGAAATGAGAAGTTTGAGATAGCGTGGTAGAGAAGCTCTAAGCTTTTCCTCGGATTTCAAATCAAGCAACTTAAGGAAGGAAATCTCAACAGGCCAATCAAAAAGTTAATTCCAAATTGTTAGGCATCTCTACTTTGATATGGAAGGTAACCCATTTATCAAAAGCTTTACCATTTCTTGATCAGACTACCTTCTTTACCTTTGTGAATCTAGACCAATTTCATGATTTGCTTTTTAACCTAGATTGCTATATGTTGGGATGAAATACTTGGTTAGTCAATAATCAAGCACAAGTCATAAAGACTTTCTTAGTGAATCTATGTGCTTGGAGATCTTTTCTAAGTGGGTCTTGGCATAATATTTTGGATTCATTGAAGCTAAAATTTTGGATCTTATTCTTGCTTGTGATGAAAATGATTTTCCTTGTTGAATCTCAATAATCCCTGTCATTGTGTATCCTTTATTCTCTACTTTGATGCCTAAATGTTAAAATGAAAACAAAAAGGTCTAAGTGAAGAGGTAGCTTGAATCAAGGGGCTGTGGTGGGTTGTTGCAAAGCAACTCGTAGAATAAATGGAGATGTGAGACTCTTTCTGACATTTTAAAGAGCTCACTTAGAATTATCTAAAATGATTTTAAAACCAAAACCTTTTGTGAAATAAACAAAACCATTTCTATAACTTTTAAATTTTAATTTTAAAGTTAATTTTATATTTTTTATTGTAGTTTTTTTTACCACATTTACTTTTAAATCGGAGACGTATATAAAAAAATTATTTACAAGTTATTTTTTAATTGCTAATAAGTCATTTTGCTTATTCTTTCAATAGGTGAAACAATGGGAGCCTTAATGCCTACGGTAGTAGTTGCATGATTAAGAAAATAATAAAAAGAAAAATTTATGGACAATAATTAAGTATATTTTCTAGGGGTGGCTCCAAATGAAGAAAAGCTTGTCCAACATCGGTTGAGATGCTTTGGTTATATCTAAAAAAGACCCCTAGAGATGCTAGTACACTGTAAAATTCTAAGTCAAGATTATAATATGAAGAGAGTTAGAGAAAACCAAAATTAATATAAAGAGAAACAACAAGAAGTGACTTGAAAGAGTGAAAAATATATATATGAAGATCTGTACTTAAATAGGAATGTTTAAAAATCAATTGTTGATGTAGCTAAATCATGACTTGGAGATTCTTGTTGGATTTTAACTCTAACATATTTCAACTTGCTTAGGACTGAAACACTATTTTGAGTTGCGTTGAATTAAATATATTTTTTAAAATAAAATTGCAGAGGCTCACCTTAACACCACCCTTGGTGCTATATTCCATGTGCAGGACATTTATGTAATTTGGCATTCTTCAATTTGCACATGGCGACGCATGTAATCTGGAAATCACGAAATTGAAGTCTCTCCTAACATCTGAAGGACAGAATGCTTTATAAACAGGAAATATGGAGCATATTACACACCATGTATATTTTGTGAGAGCTAGATTGAGGTCAATGCTGAAGGGTACAGGTTATTAACCAAATCTCAAGATGCCCTAGCAAACAGATTCATTGGATTATGCATAAAATTAAACCAACAAAGCATGTAGTTTTTGTAAGTAGTGAAAGTATTGAACCTACCAAACAATAAGCACTCATCCTTTGATCCTTCAACTATAGCCTCCATCTTCATCGGTCAAAGTTGAAAGGGGATTACTTAATGGAATCGTGCCAATTTGAGAACCTGAAATTTCTTGGGAGCATTTAAACTCTGACAATGGGATATTCAGGAGTAAAAGTTGGTACAAGCTGTCACATACCAGGTAAAAAGTGCCACACAAATCAACACAAACAAGCTACATGGCCAGATTCATCAGGGACTCTTGGGGGAGGTAGCATGGGTACAAGTGGGAGAGAGGGATTGGTGAGCTCAAAAGGGACTATATGTGATATACCAATCGGTGGCATGGGTAGCTAGAGAAGGACTCTGACATAGGCATAGGTCAGGGGAACAACAACAGAGGAATGAAAGGTTGAGTCAAGATCCTCTCTATGGGAGGTGGGTGGCATGGGTAGAGGGGCCGCAGTGGTTGTAGGGAAGCTTCTACGCTGAAAGTGCATGTTTGCCTCTCGGCTCGGCAATGGGCAAAAGATAGGAGTACTTTTTTAAAAAAAAACAAAAATAGGTTGGGCACTTTCCAATTGGGCTCAAACTGATTGAAATAATATTTCGTGAGATTTACTGAGAATTCGTAATAAAAAAAATCGCTAAAAATTTTGAGTTTTTTAAAGATGTTATTGTATGCTATTTTTAATAGATGAAGCCATTAATTTTTTTCGCCATTCTACTTACTTAAAAATTTAGTACAAATATGTAAAAATATAAGTTAGGCTTAAAAGGCACGATAAACGAAGTTACAATAAAATAAATAATAATTATATAAGTTTTTTTAATAAGACAAATGATGAAACATATGTTAAAAGGTAATAGCATCATCTATTACAAATCGAAATTCAAGATTAATGCATATATTGAAATTCAAACAAACCAACCCATCTTCAATTTTTTTTGAAGTCCTCAAAAAAAAATACCGAACAATTGGTTGATTATAATAGTGCATGTACATACATAGAAATCCTAAGTATATTTCCGTTGTACATTGTGTCTTACACTTAGCGATCACATAAATTGTGAGCTAAAGCTAAAATTGGTGGGTGCCCAAAACTCCGACTTTGAAATCTTAAATCTTGCTCAGAAAATTCCTTGCCCAAGATCTGGCCAAGTTCTGGCAAGGAGAATGAAATAGAAAGCACATGAAGGTACAACTTTACCAAAATTTCACAGCAAACCAAGCGAAGGCCAAATCTTGGACAAAGCTACCAAATACTTGTAAGATAAACATAGGCATTGGTAGGCATCAAACAAAACACCACCTTTGCTCCATCAGCCATGGAAAAAATTTCCTTATATACCATTGTATATTAACACAATCCCTTGTTTGCCATTGGAAAATTAATGTTCTCTTGTTTGCCAGTAGTTTATTTTTATCTTCCCTTATTTGCCACATCCACTACCCTTTTGTTAGACTAAATGCGAAAAGAAAAATTTGTCGTTCTTTGCTTTGTCTTCATATTTCTCTTCCTCTTCTAACCTTAATGAAGCAGACAACCACCAGAGGCAATTCCTCCCCTGTGGCCACTTCCTTCTTCCTGAACACAGCAGCTTAGCATGCACCCCTCTGCCAAGTGCATGGGGTAGGCCCTCTTTCTGAACACATAGCATAGCACGCCCCTCCACCAGAAGGTCACTAAGGGATCAACAAGGTTCTCGCTGTGGCTGGCCCAGCGCTTGCCGGCATAGTCTTGCTCGTCACTGTGTTTATTACCTCCAATGAGGTAACTCATGCCGTCAAGTGTGGCTCTCCTTGGTGCCGCTGTTGGTGGTGGAGAACACATTGGGTAGCTGTGCCTCAATGTCAACGGATCAATCGGATCCAAGAAAATTTTAAGCCAATTTAACATAAATAAAATCAAGCCATGCCATGCAAGAACGATTTGAATAATCGGCACAATCACGTTCCAAAGAAAGGAAACTCGTACACTTAATACGTGTTATCTAGCAATTCAAATCTTGGCATGGCATGGCCTAGCGGTATACCGAACTGATGCTTGATATAAAATCATGTCCATAAACCTTGTATTCCCATGAAATCTAGAAAGCACAGTCTCATGATGTTGATTATGCATTAATCAATATGTGCATACACTCCCCACAAGCAAAGCAGAGCACACATCCAAGATAGCTGGATGGATCAGTGAGTCAGATCTTGGTGCTAAACATTCTGTGGAGGGGTGAGGCTGACTTGCCAAAGCTATTAGACAACACTTTGAGAAGTGGGCCAAGGGTTGAAGTAACTAGACTACAATTATGTTGACAAAATTTACTTGAAGCATAAAATCGTATAGTATAAGGAAATGCCAAGCACATACGCATCAAAACAAGGAAAGTTAACAAACAGGTAATAAGATAGCCCCAAAAGTAAACATGGGAGGGTTGGACCCCAAAGCTAGCTAAATGAATAAAGGTAATCATGTAAAGGTTTTAAAGTACAATCCTAATTCAATCCTTAACTATAAAGCTACATGTTGTACAGCTACAACTTAGAACTATTTTTCAACGCATGGTTCACACAAAATAATAATTTTTCTAACAAAAATGCAGTTTTTATAATCTTCTTTTACATGTTTTTGGTTTCTTTTCGCATGTATGCCCACCAGGTCTCAAAGCCAAAAGCATGATAGTCATAACACAGCTTGAAAAGAAAGCATGGATTCCCTGAATTTTCAACCAATACACAATCATTCGTAGTTTTCTACTTTCTAGTGTCAACCTATCCATGGCTAATTGATACTGTCAGTTTACAGAACAACCAAACTGTTGGAGGTTACTTTTTTTTTACTTAACTCATGCAAATACTGCATTGCGGCATACAGCACCAAACAGATCTCCTGCTTCTTGAGATGATCGTGTCCTAGCAAATAAAGCTCATATGCGTCATGAGAATGCTGAGCAGCATATCCAGGTCATATCTGAATGGATTACTTTTTACCATCTAAGGTTATACCGACAAAGTGACTCAATGATTTACCAGATGAAATGTTGATCTATGTATTTACGCTTCAGTTGGAAACTATGTGTTTTTAGATTGTCCATAGCTATCTCGGTCCATCCGGTTAGTACTAAAGTTTTTATAATTTTAGGTAATGCCTACTCACCCCATCTAGGTGACATCAACATCAACGGTTCTTAAGGTCATTTGGGTGTCTAAGTCCCTTGTGACTAAGTTCCATGGACCCAACTTGGATTGGGTACCAAAATGTGCTTTGCTTACTAGCTACTTGGAGATATCTTAGAGTTTTGGCTAATTTGACCATGATAGTATTGCACATCTTATGCTAGATGTGGAGCATATTACTTTATTTGAATCTTCAATAGCATTCCAATAATAAGTATGTAACTTAAGCTAGCTAATCACCTTGCTTTTTGTAGGTGTGAAAGTTCTCATAACTTTTTATAATTTATGATGATGGCTAGGTAATTTTGTGCAAATTCATATACTTTGTGTACTATCATGTTGCTCACCGCCAAATCTCGCGGCCGGGGAGAGGCAGCGGCTCGATCACACGAAGGCCTGGGTGGTCTGCTTAGCTCTAGTGTAGGTCCTTAAGCTTTGAGGTGTCGAGGGTGTGCCAGTCAATTTGACCCTGCAATTGACAAGGAGAGAGAATGAGACCCTGGAACTGGTCGGCCGATGGGCCTATCTGGCTCTCCCTATCGGCTGGGTGCCGATAGAGAAGGCAGCGCTTGGGCATCGGCTGAATAGCCGATGCAGACGTGAGAGATAGATGCGTGTAGCACACTAGAGGACCCATTGGCCAAGGTGCCAATGACGCTACTCGACATACGAAGCACGGAGCGAGAGCCGATCTCCCGTGAGGCCATGTGGGCCAGCGACCGTGGTGACGGCACGTTAGAACCAGCCTCGATAGATCGGACCGAACAGAGGTAATATGAGGCCGAGGGCTAACGACACGGAGATGGCGGAGGCTTAGACCGAACGTGACGACGAGAGAGGAAAGAGAGGATGCCATCGGCTACCTACGGGCCGAACATCCTACACAGGCCTACCATCTAAACCTAACGCGTCGAGAAGCCAATACATTGGGCGTGGTGCCTGGGATATGGATAACTCATCGGCTAACACTCCGATGAAACACCGTACAGAGACCTATAGGCCTACGGCTCAATCTACCATTGATAGCCTCGCAGGTCGAACCTAACCGATGCAGCATGGGACCGACGACAGTAGAGAGAGCCGATAGACCGATAGACTTCACACGGATATGATGCGGTACACCCGATCTGACTAAGAGGTTAAAACTAACCGATGTAGCCTTAGACACAACGAGACATACCAGGATAGTGGCGGGACTTAACCCTTTGCCGGAGATCGAACTTGACCGATGCAGCCCCGCGTTGAGTGCCAGAACCCGCCGGTGAGAACCTAGACGAGTTAGGGTGGCGATGTGCCGAAGTTGTATTGGATAGACCTATTGATTATTTTACAGGTTTTTAGGAGGTCTATATTTATTTCCTGGCGTTACAGAGTCTGACGTGGTTACAACAACCATCGAACATTATCTCCTAGAAATCGGTGGCAGTTGAATCTGTTTTTCTTTGTTGATATCAAAATCGTATATTTCCTCCTTACCAGTATTCTTTATACAGGGACATGATATAGGTTTCCTATACCTGGACCATTCTGCCAAACCCACTTCTACATCGGATTCCTCATCATCTAAGTCCGATGCATAAACCTATAACTGAGCAGTCTTCCGATGGAATTTCTCTTTCATGATTTTAGTGAATCGGCTTTCATGAGCCGATACCCTCTGGAGAAGATGTGACAGGCTCTCAAATTCTTGAGAAGAGAAATGTTCCTTGATTGGAGCCAGCAACCCTTGGAAGGCCAAGTCATTGCCCATCGCTCAAAATAAGGTTATAACATCGGCTTATGATATTTCGGAAACGTTGGATGAACTTCGAAACTGACTTGTCAGGCCTCTATCTGATAGTCTCATCTCTTGAATCCTAGCAAATAAATATTTATAGAATTGCTTTTCCAGACCGGCCCAACCCCTAATTGAGTTTGAAGGTAACGAAGAAAACTAGGTGAAGACCGATCTAGAGAGGGACAATCGAAAGAAACAGACTCTCAGGGCTTTCTTAGCCGATGCTTCGCCACATTGAGCCAAGAATCAACCGATGTGTTCCACTGTAGGTACACTATCTTGCCTCAAGAATTTAGAGAAATTTGAAATCATGTATCAGTGTGGTAGCGGAACTCTATCGAACCACTCCAGATAAGGGTGCCGATACATAAAAGTTTGTCTCTTAAGTCTGATACCGAATTGCTCCCTGACCACTTCTGCAACCTAGCAGACTAATCCTCCTCCCTTGGGTTCTCTCTTTGGTAATGTGGAAGCAAAGTTGGCACTTGATATGGTTTATAATGATCTCCTTGCTAATTGGTCATGTCATTATTTCCACTTAGATATTCTTGCCGGTATCCCCTGTAGTAAGCCGCCCAATGATATCTTAGCATCATATCATCATATTGCCCCCCAGTCCAATCTTATACTGGTGGAAATATATTTGCTGATACGTCCCTTCTAGTTCCATAAGTAACCTGTGGTTGCTCTATTTTTATTGGCAAATATACTGACCCATGATCAGGTTCCTGAACTATTGATCCATTCACCGTCTTCTTAATTAGATTATGCAAAATGTTCACTAGCACACCTGATTGATTGATGAGTATCTGGTGAATAGCCGATCCAATGATGGGTCACGAAGAGAGCCTCGAGTCGAGCGGGCTGTGTCCCATTCTCATCACACCTGATCCGCCTCCCGTAGCCTCCACGACGGAGTGATGTATTTTGTCCCAGAATATTAAAATAAAAAAATTGCATTTTTATTTTTTATTGAATTTCAGTCAAATTGTTTTTCTGATTGTCTCAATTGATTAATAACTGGCTAGCCAGCAGAGAAAATGCAGGAAACGGTAGTCAAGCTAAGGATAAACCGGTGATCAAGTAACGGTTACAAAACGCTTTACTCTCTCACGCAGCAGTGAATTAAATACTCTCTTGATGAACCGACGAGACATCTAGAGAGAGAGAGCCGTTCTCCATGCAAGTGGTTTACCTCATTGCTGAGGGCTGGGTTACAACGCCTACAGTAAGCACATATAACATGCTAACCAAACAAAAGTGCATCATATAAAGCATTAAAAACATCACGCAAATGATCAAGATGTTCTTCAATTGATCTGCTATATATCAAGATGTCATCAAAATATAACACAACAAATCTGCCAATGAAAACGCATAAAACTTGATTCATTAATCTCATGAAAGTGATGGATGCATTAGTGAGACCAAACGGCATAACTAACCACTCGTATAGAACGAATTTAGTTTTAAACGCTATTTTCCATTCGTCTCCTAGCTTCATGTGAATCTGGTGGTAACCACTACGCAAATCAATTTTTGAGAACACAATTGAGCTACTTAATTCATCCAGGAATAAAATGACGATATCTTGTAATGTTATTAATCGCTCTGCAATCTACACAAATATGCCAAGATTCATCTTTCCTAGGAACCAAAAGAATAGGTACAACACAGGGGGTAAGAGACTCACGCACATAATCTTTATCGAGCAATTCTTGCACTTGGCGCTGAATCTCTTTAGTTTCTTCGGGGTTGGTCCTGTATGGTGCACGGTTGGGCAATGAGGCTCCGGGAATAAGGTCAATTTAGTGCTCAATCCCTCGGGTTGGTGGCAACCCTGGTGGCACCTCCTTTGGAAAAATGTCCACATACTCCTGCAAAAGGTTAGTGACTGCAGGAGGCAAAGAAGAAGGTATCTCCTCAAGTGAAAACAAAGTTTGTTTGATCATTCAAATCAGATTTGGTTGCAATGAAACATGACCCTTTCAGCTCGATCTCATTTTTATTATTGTGGGCAGATTTGGTATTCTTCTTTTTGTGCTTTTCACGTTCATTTGCCACAATCTGATTTTCACTCTTAGCATGCTCCTGATTCTTTACTTTACTAGCTTTAGCAAGTTCATCTTTCAAAATAGCTTCAGGAGACATTGGGTGCAAAACAAGTTTCTTGTCATTATACATAAAAGAGTATTGATTTGTTTTGCCATGATGCAAATAATCAATGTCAAACTGCCATGGTCTGCCTAACAACATAGAACATGCTTGCATGGGTACAACATCACAGTCAATAGAATCTTGATAAGAACCAATAGCAAAATTAACTATCACCAACCATGTTACCTTCATCTTACTCCTACTATTCAGCCATTGAATGTAGTAAGGTTGCAGATGTGGCTGAGTGCATAATGCAAGCTTCTCCACCATTTCAGCACTTGCCAAGTTGTTACAGCTCCCTCCATCAATGATGACTCGGCAAGAACGCTCCTTGATCACACACTTGGTTTGAAACAAAGTGTGGCGCTGATTTTGTTCAGCCTTCTCCATTTGTGCACTCAACACTCGCTGCACCACGAGGCTCCTCATTTTTGTTGTGCTCCTCATCTTCCCCTACATTGTTAGCTGCAAACAAAGTATATGTTTCTTCATCTAAATCACTAGCAGAGGAATACTCACCATCAGGACGCACAACTAACACATGTGCGCTTGGGTAGTCCCTGCGCACATGACTGTAACCTTTGCAGCGGAGGCATTGAATGTCTCTCGTTCGCCCCGAGGATGCAATTGAGGATTACCTCTTGGTTGGTGCAGTAGTTGCCCCCTTTGTTGTTTCAGGAGGGCATGGTGAGGAGTTCGTTGTCGAAGGTCGTGGTTTGCTGCCTGATGAAGATGGGGCAGCGGCTCGGTATAGTTGGGCAGCGGGGTTTGATGGCGTCCAAGAGGTAGCACGAACTACAGAAATGTTAGTTCTCGTGCTAGCTCTCCGTACCTGTACTTCCCTTTCAGCTTTACAAGCAAGATGAAACAAATGAGTGATCGAATTGTATTCTTTGTAAGCCAAAATATCCTGAATTTCCTGATTCAGCCCACCCATGAACCTAGCCATAGCTGCATCCTCATTTTCTACCAAAGCACAACGAAGCATCCCTGTTTGCAACTCTTGATAGTACTCTTCTACAGATTTGTTTCCCTGTCTCAAAAGCTGAAGCTTATGCAAAAGATCACATGCATGATAAGAGGGAAGAAATCTAGCTCGCTTAACTCTTTTCATAGCATCCCAAGTTTGTGGAGTGTTGTTTGGGTGGCTACGCACATATTCCCTCCACCAAATAGAACCAAAATCAGTAAACTCACTAATAGCAGCCCTAACACGTTTATTTTTAGGGAAATCATGACATGCAAATTTTTGATCAACAGCTAACTTCCAAGTAAGATATGCATTGGGGTCATATTTTCCATCAAAAGAGGGCATGCTAAATTTAATCTTCCCTAAAGAATCATCATTGTCGCGTACCTCACGTCGTGGTTGACGAGCATGTCTACCATGTCGATGGCGGCGCTGGTGCTGGTTATGTTGGCCATTTACCTCTCCATCAAACTCCGTGTCAGCTGAATTTTCTTCCTCATCTTGCCTAGCAATGCTACCCTCGGTGTTGTTGTTGTTGTGTAGTCCCGTACCATCACGACCCTCCTGGTCCATCCTATCCAAAATACCTACAAGAGAGGTGTTAAGAGCCCCAAGCATGTTCTCCATTGAGGTCAGCTTAGTGTTGGTGTCGATCTGCATGGCCTCCAATTGGCCAAGACGTTCGTTGGTGACTCGAACATCCTCATCAAGGTGTTCAATATGCACCCTCACTTGGCGTTCAAAGTGTTGAATGATGGCCCTTGTTCAAGGTGAATGAGCTCGTCCATCATCCTCATTTCCTGCCATGGTTAGCTTGCAGCAAAAATAACAAGAGAAAAAAAAGTCCTATCAACTAGTGGAACTAGGTGGCAGCAAACTCTATTCTCTCAATCTTGTGCAATCAAGTTCTTACATGTTCTTACCATGCTAGGAAGTTGGTGTTGGCAGCCGGCAAGAACAACACAAAATATTACACAAGCACAGCCTGTGACATAGTAGATAATTTGTAGAGCTATAGGTGGTTGTAAGAAAAATCAAGAAACAGCTAGAACCACATTAGCCAAAGCAAGTTGAATAAATGTTCACAACGGTACTGTGCTGGTCCTAGGCTAAAGCATGTTAGAGACGTGAGCCTAGACACAAACGTAGTCACCAAACAGAGGCAAACAAGGCATACAAAGAGAGCAATGCAGCAACAAGAACTCTTTTTCTTCCTTTCTTCTTTTCCTTCTTATTTCTTCCTTTGTTTTTTTTCTCTTTTTTTTCTTCTTCTTTTTTTTATTCTTTTCAGGGGCCTCAAAAGTTATGTTTGGCACAATCAAACAAAACAATTACTTCATATAGCCTACTTGCTTTTATATGCATAGATTACACAACAGATATGTGGAGATCTCCATAGCGATTGCAAAGCGCTCAGAAAGAATTTGGTGGCAAGGTTAATTTTCCCTGAAAGAGCGCAAAGTAAGCTTTCCAGAATGTATCTAAACACTTGAATTGGAGATCGGATGCAAGAATTAGAGCAGATTTCTTCTCGTGCAGATCTGGAAGTGGGGATTGCGAAAATAGTGGAAAAATGCAGCGGCGTGAAATGGGGGAAACTGATAGCGAATATAATGGTGACAAAAATATGACAAGAACTCAAAACTCTAATGGATTAGATCCTAAGAACCAGCACTTGACACCACGATGCAACCACAAACTCAATAAGCCAAGAATTAGGTAGAACAACAAGGGCTCAAACTAGTTTTTGGGATTTCAGATCTAGCCTATATTTTTGGGTATTTTTGGACTATAGGTAAAGTAAAGAATGGGTAGATACTCTCACTGATTAACATTGCTCTGATTACCACATGATATGGCAGGAACTGTTCCCAATCTTTCGATGAGAGGAGGGGTAACTTCGATTTGGGGTGGAATCGACGTTGGCTGTCCGACTACAATAATCATAGGATGCTGCGCCTTAGCAAAGGAAGATTGGTAGATCAAGAGTTCTCTCAAGTTGAAGAACTTGACTTTGGAGAAATCTTTGCACCCGCAACCCGACTTGAAGCTATACACCAAGATTATGCTAAAATTCAAGATCAAATCGATGCCTTGATCAATGATGAGAAGATTGAAGCAATTCAACTTCAATACCAACCTCAGGCGCCTCTTCCAAGTGATCGCCAATATGTTCAATAAGATCATGTCAACACCATCCTCTAGATGATATCATTCATAGCGACATACAAAATAGAGTAACTATTCAATTCAATATTACAAATGTTTATAAATATTACTCTTGTATGTTGTCTTCGATGCCTTTGAAGGAGAGTGCACTTGTTGATTGGATTGGGTGATTACCACAGAAGAAATGAGAAGTTTGAGATAGCGTGGTAGAGAAGCTCTAAGCTTTTCCTCGGATTTCAAATCAAGCAACTTAACGAAGGAAATCTCAACAGGCCAATCAAAAAGTTAATTCCAAATTGTTAGGCATCTCTACTTTGATAAGGAAGGTAACCCATTTATCAAAAGCTTTACCATTTCTTGATCCGACTACCTTCTTTACCTTTGTGAATCTAGACCAATTTCATGATTTGCTTTTTCACCTAGATTGCTATATGTTGCGATGAAATACTTGGTTAGTCAACAATCAAGCACAAGTCATAAAGACTTTCTTAGTGAATCTATGTGCTTGGAGATCTTTTCTAAATGGGTCTTGGCACAATATTTTGGATTCATTGAAGCTAAAATTTTGGATCTTATTTCTGCTTGTGATGAAAATGATTTTCCTTGTTGAATCTCAATAATCCCCATCATTGTGTATCCTTTATTCTCTACTGCCTAAATGCTAAAATGAAAACAAAAGGTCTAAGAGGTAGCTTGAATAAAGGGGCTGTGGTGGGTTGTTTCAAAGCAACTGATTGAGATGTGACTCTTTCTAACATTTTAAAGAGCACACTTAGAATTATCTAAAATGATTTTAAAACCAAAACCTTTTGTGAAATAAACAAAACCATTTCTATAACTTTTAAATTTTAATTTTATATTTTTTTATCGTAGTTTATTTTACCACATTTACTTTTATATCAGAGACGTACATGCCATCTTATTAACTGCCTTAAAACTTCGGATTCACAGACCACTTTAGCGTCATGAACAGCACCTTGAGTTTCCAGTTTTTGTAAAGCAGCTTGCACTGCCTACAAAAGCAGGTCAATATATGCCAACAGGAGTGAATGCTGGTGGATTTTTCAGGATGGCAATCTATCACTCCCAGAATTTTCATCCATACCTGAATTGAATGCTCAAGCTTGCCTTATACGATGATTCTGTCAATACGCTGGCAAAAGGATGCATAAGTTAAAGAATGGCGCACCTACTAGAGATATCGGCCTTCCTTTACTAGCAAAGCCAATACCCTACAATAAAATAATAAAAATCATAACCATACAAGAAGTCTGAAATCCAGAAATTAATAATTAAAATAAAATAAAACAAAACAAGAAGGCTATGCCAAAAGGATATAAATAAGATTGTTGTTGGAGGAATAATGTAAATATCACCTGCTTCGGTTTTGACGTAAGGTTACTGTTCTTAGACATGTAGCTGATAGGTCTAAATCCACGCTTGTGGTCACAGACAGTATTCATTGAAGCATACCTTTAAGCACCCACAAGGCCACATGTTCTCTCGGAAAATAAGTAGTCACCTTACGGTGACAGATCATAAAGAGACCTTGTGGAGGTGAAGAATGCGAAGAACAAGGTAGTCATGCCTGTAACATGAAAAATAATGTAACCAAAGAATATTTGCAACTTTGGACATGCTTGATTTGTTCATCAACTTATTATCCTTTTAATTAAAAGTACTCAATGCCTTGTTATGCAATAGAACATTTTCTGGCATTTTTTATTTATTCACATGATGTTTGTTACTGTCTACTTAGATGTAGATACCTCATGTTGATGAACGCAATACCAAATGGACATTAACATGTTATGATTGTAAAAATTTAATATTAGAACTTGTTTTAGACTTTGGTTGGCCCTCCTAATTCCAATAAAAACAGCAGCATATTCACAAACCATAATAGCACATGCAAGAGAGAAGAGTTGGAAGGTTTCATTTTCATGGGATGACTAGTTTTGGCGAGTACGCAAACGCCTCCGCAGTTTCTTCAGTACAATGAGAAGAGGCAAGACAACCTTTTCAATTCTACTTCATGTATAAACCTTTGTAGCCAATTAATCCTATATGAGACGTGGTAACCACACAATTAAGAAGTTCAGGTGGCATCCTGTTGCAAATATGAGCATACGAGATAATAGCAATTCTCAGGATTCAGGAACAATAATTATATGCATTGCCTTTTTCTCTTGACGAAATATAACATCTGCAGGCAGTTTCTCACCAGAGTGTTGCATGGTGATAGCATGAGATCTGAGCAAAATAGGTTTAGCCAGACCCTGAACTGTACGGCTCAACTGCTTGGCACAAGCCTGGATTAAGAAGCAGGGCTGGAAAGAAATATCAACATCACTGGGGCCTTCAAAACAACTTATTTGCTCACTTTTAATGGAGAATGCCTAATGGCAGGCTGTCTAGCTAAAGTAGACAAACTTAATGACTAATTAGCAAATCCAACTTTTCTTGTATAGTTTACATCAGCCCTGCTTGGCCTGGCTTTTGCTCAGAGATTAAGCATGATGATGTGTGTAAACTAGGCATAGAAGGAAAAGAGGATTGACTCGATGAATTGTGTCCAATTATACGAAATAACATAACCATTGCAACCACTAATTAACATATCTGCCTTGAAGAGAAGAAATATACGCTCTGATGCCCTCACCGTTATACTCTGTTTACACAAAATAATGAATCCAAGTGACTCACCTCTTCTCAGTTTCACTATCTGTTGGAATTAATTGCTATTTATATAATCCCCTAGTTATTTGTGTAATCTCCTAGCTATTTAATCCCCTACCTAGCTATGTCGAGTTAATATTCAGCTGGCCTCTTGGGACTAGGCTGGCCCCTTAGGACCTGGCTGGCTTCTTTGGGCCACCCTCCTCCAATTTATTTATATGTAACACCTCTGTAATGTCATCATCAAGTAATCTAAGCCTGTTAGGCTATTGTCTATCATGGTATCAGACTAAACAACGATCCATCTGCTTCCGCTCCCATCCCACCCTGACCCCGGCCATCGCGCGCACGCACTCCTGCTGCTGCGTGCGCCCATGGCCGCCTCCGGCTCTTCCACCGTGGCTACCATGGCCAAGCTCCACGACGAAGCCTTCTCTGTTGATAAGCGCCTGGAGGACGAGGCCTCCTCTTTGCGCACCACCAACACAGAGCGCAGTCAACAGCTTGAGGAGGAAGCTGCTCTTCTCAAGTCCGCCGCCACCGCCCAGAAGCGTGTTCACGCTGCCGCTGACGCTCTTGACAAAGAGCGCGCACAGGCCGATGCCCTGGAGCAATAGGCCGCAGCCCTCTGGGATTGCCTCCGCACCGAGTTTCAGGACGACGACGACGTTCCTAAGGATGACGATGTCCGCTCTACTTCCTCTGAAGCCGTGGTCATCGCCCACCTCCATAATCAAGCTGCTGCCATCCAGAACATCAAGAACTTAATTCCAATAGTTCTTGATCTTCAATCCTTCAACTACTCCAAGTGGCGCGGCTACGCCCTCCTCATCCTCGGTCACTTCGCCTTGAAGGATCATGTCCTCAGCAACGACTCCCGCCCTACGATCCGGCGTGGTCGCGCATGGACTGTGTCGTACTCTCCTGGCTCTTCAACACCATCTCTGCCGACCTCCTGGATGTCATCCACGAGCACGACGGCCTCACCGCCCGGGCAGCATGGCTCGGAATCGAACAACAGTTCCTCAACAATCACGAGTCCTGCACCATGCTCCTCGATGCTAAGTTTCGCACTCTCTGCCAAGGTGCCCTCTCCATCGACGACTACTGCCGCAAGATGAAGAGCATGGCGAATAACCTTGCCGACCTCGGTGAACCTATCCAGGACCTAACTCTGGTGCTGAACGTTCTGCGGGGTCTCAATGAACATTTCCAGTTCATGTCCTAGCTTGTCACCCGCTAGAGGCCGTTCCCGTCCTTCACCGATGTTCGTGTTGACCTCCGTTTGGCTGAGCTCAACATGGGGACGCCCTCTGTCTCTCCTTCGGCTCTGGTCACCGCACCGTCCACCAAGCTGTCTACTCCGCCATCACCTGCGCCTGCGCCTCCACGCCCTTATCAGGCTACTGCTCATCAGGCTGCTGCTGGACAGCCTTTCAATGGCAACCGCGGCAGACGCTGCCGTGGCTGGCACGGCTCTGGCAGCTCCCATGGCAGTCCACAGAACAGTACCCCCGGTGCTGCACCAGCCACACCGCAGTGGCCATCACTTCTCAACCTGTGGACTGGCTCTATCCACATGTGGCCAAGGTCCATCGCCGGCGGAGCTCGTGGTCCTCCACCACGCGCAGTCTAGCCTGCATCTCCACAGCAGGCTCTGGTGGCCGACGTGCCACCTGTGTACTTCGCTCCACCGCCAGCTTCCAGGACCTACTACCCGCAGTCACCTCAGGCACCTCCTGCTTGGGTGCCATGGACGCCCGAGGGCTTCGCTAGCGCCTTCAGCATCGTTTCTCTCACCCTGCCACCAAGTTCCTCAAATTGGGTGATCGACTGGGGTGCCTCCTCCCACATCACCGCCAACCCTGGTATGGTCACCGCATCACCATCCTCTTCATTTCCATACTCCATTGTCGTAGGCAACGGTGCCACCCTTCCTGTCATTGGCACCGGTTACTCTGTCCTTCCTAGACCCTTTCGCCTCGATAATGTCCTTGTCGCCCCTGACATCATCAGAAATCTCCTTTCTGTTAGAAAATTTACTACTGACAATTTCGTTTCCATTGAGTTTGACCCTCTTGGTGTTTCTGTGAAGGATCTCCGTACCCGAAACACCCTTCTCAGATGTAACAGCACAGGGTCACTCTACACCCTACAGCTGCCTTCATCCACCACTGGCTCCTGTGCCCTTGTCACCACTCCCTCCCCAACTACCTAGCACAGGCGCCTTGGTCACCCCGACAAGGCCACTCTTCAGAACCTCACTCAGTCCTCTTTCATTGTCTGCAGCAAGCCTAAAGATGACTCTCTCTGCCACGCCTGTCAGCTTGGGCGTCATATTCGTCTTTCTTTTACTACTTCCCTCTCTAATCATCCAAGAATTTTGATTTAATACATTATGACCTGTGGACATCTCCTATTTACAGTGTCTCTGGTTTCAAATATTATTTAGTTGTTCTTGATGATTGCTCCCATTTTCTCTGGACTTTTCCCCTTCGCGTTAAGTCCGATGCATTCCCCACGATTTCTAATTTCTTCGCTCATGTGTCTACTCAATTCGGCTGCACCATCAAATCAGTCCAATGTGACAACGGTCGAGAGTTTGACAACTCCACCTCTCATGCTTTCTTTCTTGCTCACAGCACCACCCTCCGCATGTCGTGCCCCTATACCTCCCAGCAAAATGGAAAAGTCGAGCGCATGATCCGCACCGTCAACAACGTCACACGAACCCTCCTCTTCCAAGCTTCCATGCCCTCCTCTTACTGGGCTGATGCTCTAGCCAGTGCCACCTATCTCATCAATCGCCTCCCTACCAAAACACTAAACATGAGCACTCCTTTCTTCGCTCTCCATGGCACCCTCCCTTCCTATCATGATCTTCGAGCTTTCGGGTGCACCTGCTATCCCAACCTCTTTGCCACCACTCCTCACAAGGTTGCCCCCCGTTCCACTCTCTGTGCGTTTCTTGGTTATTCACCGGATCACAAGGGCTACCGGTGCCTCGACCTACACACCAACCGCGTCATCATTACCTGCCACGTTGTCTTCGACGAGATAACGTTCCCTTTCTCCCACAGCCGGCCATCCCCACCCCCGTAGGAACTTGATTTTCTAACTGACGATGACACTATTCCAGTGTCCCCTCTTCCTGCAGGTACACCCAGAGCTGTTGGCCCCTTGCCACCCTCTCCCCTGACGCGTGCTCCCTCCTAGCCCGGTGCCTCTGGTACCATCGCTGGCCCATGTGGGCACACCGGCGTTGAGGGCTCCTCCCGGCTTCCCCACCCCTCCGGTGTCGCCTACAGCACCTTCGATGCTGTCGGCATCCTCCACTCCAACACCGCCGGCCGTGTCCAGGGGGTCCCCGACGTCCTTTGAATAGGCGCCCCCTGTACCAGTCTTCCCAGCTCCACCCATTGTCCACATCTATAGCAGGCGCGCTCCCCCTCGATGATTGCGCCCCAGAAACCACCCATTATTCATGTCTACAGTAGGCATGCCCCTGCCCCTGCTCCTGCCCCGCCACCCGAGAGCCCGGCAGGGGCCCCTCCTCGACGCTCTAGCATGGTCCCCTCTCCACCTCGCTATGTCAAGAGCGATCCTCCGGTTCCTGCTAGTGTTGTTTCCATTCTACCGGTCGCCAACTCCCATGGCATGGCGACCCGTGAAAAGACAGGTACCGACAGCCTTGCATCACCTTGCATACTGAGGCATTGTCTCCACTACCGCGGTCCTGCCGTAATGCTCTTGCTGATCCTCATTGGCGCCAAGCCATAAAAGACGAATATGCAGCCCTTCAGGACAACCACACTTGGGACCTCGACCCCCGCCCTGCCAAGGCCAACGTGGTTACTGGCAAATGGATTTTCAAACACAAGTTCCATGCCGATGGCTCATTGAAGAGATACAAGGCTCGTTGGATACTTCGGGGGTTCACTTAACGCCCCGGTGTTGATTATAATGAAACCTTCAGCCTGGTTGTCAAGCCAGCCATTGTGCACATAGTCATCACGGTGGCACACTCCAGGGATTGGCCGATACATCAATTGGATATGAAGAACGCTTTCCTACACGGAACACTTTCAGAGACAGTATACTGCTCTCAGCCTACTGGGTTCGCTGATCCTGCTCTCCCTAATTATGTCTGCAGACTCAACAAATCCCTCTACGGCTTAAAGCAAGCCCCACGGGCCTGGTACAATCGGTTTGCCTCCTTTCTGATCTCATTGGGATTCACTGAAGCCAAGTCAAACACATCTCTCTTCATATACAGCCGTGGCACCGACACAGTCTACTTGCTCTTATATGTGGATGACATTGCCCTTACGACTTCATCTCAACAGCTCCTTCACTGTGTCATTGCTGCATTGAAAAAGGAGTTCGCCATGAAGGATCTTGGACCCTTGCATCACCTTCTCGGCATTGTAGTTCAGCGCCACAGGGATTCTATTCTCCTTTCACAGCGTCAGTACACACTGGATATACTTGCTCGCCATGGCATGAGTGACTGCAAGCCTTGCTCCACTCCAGTTGACACTTATGCAAAAGTACCAGCTGATGCCGACCCGTCTGTTGCTGATCCCACTGCTTATCGTAGCCTTGTGGGTGCTCTCCAGTACCTCGCCTTCACTAGGCCTAACATTGCCTATACTGTCCAACAAGTATGCCTTCATATGCACTATTTATCATTCGGTTTTCTCTCTTCCAGATCTCTGTCTCTTGTCATGCTACAGAGTTATGCCCACATGCATTTTCACCCTGATGCGTGTCACTCTCTATTCCTGATCTCAACTTATTTCCGCCTCCACTTCCATTAGCATGTTTCTCCTTACACAAGCCTTCTAGCACATCATTCTGCTCTTGATTTGCACAAAAAGTATCCTCGCAGGGAATTCTCAATTGTTCTCCTGAACGGTGCTTAGATGCATGTTCTCTCTCACTGGTGTCTTCTTTTCCAGATGGGAAGATCTCATTATCCCATTTAGCACCTCTGTCCACAGGAGGGTCCTTCAACATGACACTGTGTCTTGTGCACAACATTTAAATGGCCATGTTTTCCAGCTATCCTCCTATTCTCCTCTGCCTTGTCAGGGCAACTCCACAAGGAAAGAGAGAGAGGAATTACATGCAAACCATTCTTTCCTTCGTCATTCACATCCACATCACCAGGCTGATACAATGGCTGCACAACAAAATTCCAGCTTAAACAAAACTTCCGAGTAGATTTAAGAAAACCACAGTTTTGGGTATTCCTAACAACACCCCAGGTTTTGCTATTGTTTCAAAGAACCCTAGGGCTTGGGGCAATATGTTTCAAGAAACCCAGGTGTGCACCTATATCATGGTACCCATGCATAATACTTGTTACAAAAATAGTATGTTGATTTTTTTCGTACATACGCATATTAGCCACCTTTGCCACAAATGAATATATGGCTGAGAATATCATATATTGTAGTGGAATATGAATATCTTCCATAAATCTGGGGTTTGGTTTCCCCCAAAACATGAGGTTCTGTAAAACAAATTCTACAACCTGGGGGGTTTACATTGCAGAAACCTCAAAACTCTGGGTTTTGTCAAATTTACTCCAAAATTTATCCAAATATTCAAATAAAAACAGCAAGATCTTTCACCTTCCCAAAGATGTGCTGATTCTATTCCCATATCAAATGATAGGGCTCCTTGCAATCCAACCCGTGTGTGCATCCCATAGTAAAAACCAAAGACCAGTAATACATCTCCATAAAACTGCAACTATTATGTAAAAAGTTCACTTCTGCAATGACTTTTAGTGTGTATGTCACCTAGCTTAGCAATAACACAAGAAAATGTTTCAAAAAACATGTAACTCTGCTACCAGGCATGACTTTTATGAATGTGGTACCACTTGACATTCTCCAATGCGGCCCCACAGCCCTTTAAATGTTGTCAACCAAGCTTGTTACTGGAGAATAACATGTGGAACCCCTTAGACAGAAGGTTTGCCTGACAACAGATTTGCATTTATTTTTTTGTAACTTCGGTGTCTTACAGTTGAGCTAGGTGAAATTTTCACTAAAAACCGGTAGCAAAGCTGCATTTCAAACATAATAGTTGTAGTTTTGTGAAATCATCATATTACAAATTAAAATTGAAAAATACGAAAATCATATGGCCAAGGATTACCTTTCAGTATCTGTGGGGGAAACAATTATAATAAGCCTTGGCTTAAAGGTCAATACTCTGTCAGCAAATTTGTTCACTGAAACGGCTTGGATACCAAGAGGAAGGTCCAGGACAATAGCCTTCTCAGGACAAAAGATTAATATTATAAGTATGCCAGATGCTTCTTACGCTTGTAAAGTAGACTTAAAACATACTAGATTTGATCCATGAGGTAAATCCTTTGGTTGCATGGTCACCCAGGTGCTCTCTTCAAAACACATAATCTCCAGATCAGAATGGCAAAGCAAACTTAGTAAACATTGCTTTGAGAAAGAAGAATAATTGCTGAAGGGACATTGTTATTGCAAAATGTAAAGATGATCATGTATTCATGAGAAAAGTTTCAAAAAAATCTATTCATGCTGAAAAATGATACCTCCAATAATCAAGTATTTATAAAAGTGCAAAGTACATAGTCTTGATTTTATTCACCTTATGTTGAAAGATATCATAATTCTTGAAATTTCACCTTTTACCCACATCTTCAAGTTTCTCTTCCATCAGTCCACTAAAATTATCCATGTTGAAGTGGAGATCAACTATCTACCATTGTAAATCACAATAAATTAATGAATTTTCGCATAAAACAGTTATATACAAATTAATACAAACATATTGATTTTGTGCAGAGGAAGAATACGGTTGCTTATTATCATTCTACAACATTCTTTTTGGTATAGTGGACTTGTGGAAAAAGTTGTGCGCTACCAACTAGATTGGAATTTATCACGGCCTCCACTACCTCTGTCATGACAACAATGGACCTCTCTAGTAACACCCCATCTGGCATTCCTGGCAAGAGACTATCCCAGACACAACGGGACTTTGTGGAACAAGGTAGTGGTGGTGACACACATGGCACGGCCAGGGCAGCAGGACACACATGGTGGTGAAAACAGGGCCAAGATTGTCAAAGTTAGACGCAGCTACAAAATGATTCAGCATGGGTTCAAGCAAATACTCTCTGTCCTTTTTCAAGCGCTTTACTGCACACCCTTGTTTAAGGGCAGTATGGTCTGATGAGCTATTCCTCGCTACTCTTCTGGTTTGCTTGATTTCCACTCTAGGTGACACATTTGCCAGCTCTGTGGATTTTGTTGAAAATTGATTAGCACTCTTTGTCCTTTTGCCAGTCACTTCAACATCATTCTTAGATAGATCATTCTTAGTGTCTGCATGATGCTTTCACAGAAGTTAATCACCCTGTGCACCAAGTGCAGATAAACTATGGAGACAAATCAAGAGCAAACTTACAAGCAGTAGAAGTAACTCCTTGTTTTAATTTTCCAAGCAAGTTTTGGGGCACCTTTGTCCTTTGTTTCAAAGGAAATTTCGCTGTGAAACGTACCATTTGCACTTGGGGTGGTACAAGTGCCCACAAGATTCTTTATTGCATTGAAACACCTAAAGAATGAAGAGAAGTTTAAAAGGAGTAGAAGAGTCACGAACAAGATAAGATACTCAGAGAAAATTATTGTTTTAGTTATCAGCATTCAATAGAGTTTACTGTCGGCTGATTTTCCTTGATGGAATTGAAGTGTCTAAAAGGTAGCATTCGACATCCATATTTGCACTAAGGTAGTTTATATGAAGGCAGAATTTGCTATTTGCCATTGTTTTTCAACGCCATTTCCCAAAAACACACCATGAAATAGATATTCAGTTGATGACATCACAAATCGTGCCCTTGCAAGAACATATTATGACCATTAAACAAATATTCTGCCTAAGAATTGGAAAGAGATTATCACAAATACCCAGGATACCCTTATCTTCATCCTACCCATCGTTCACGGTTACCCTGCCCTCACCACCAGCTGGCACAGCAATCCATCTTAGTTCAGCCTCCCTACAAGCAGCCACAGGAATTGCCACGCTGCTGTTAGTCTCACCCAACCACTTGTAAAGATGTTAAAGATAAAAAATGAAATACAGTATGGTTTCATTTTGATATAAGGGAACAAGTAACTAAAGATGTCAAGATGTGTTAAAGAGTTGGCAAGACTTAGCTATGTGAAGAAACATGCATGGAGAAGGGCAAGCGTTGGCGTGACGCCAAATGACTGATATAGTGGTGAAAGAGCAAGTGCCTCGGCAACACTAACGGACCAATCGAGACCATGAAGAAGTCACAAGTAGTTAAGTATCAATCCTTATTGAAATGGAAGCGAGCAAGCCGGAGCTCGGAGGAAAGAAGATCAAGTTTCCTTAAGATTGCAATCGGTTGGATAGTCCAAAGGGATACAAAAATCCGGTAGATGCTGAGCCAAACAATTTGGGAGAAGTCGAACAGTTCGAGTGAAGATGATCATCGAGCAACTTGGATGATTTGGATTGTCCGGAGGAGCCTGGACAATGTCAGTGTAACACCTATGTTTTGCCCTAGAGAAAAAAACTATTTTGAATAAAAACATATTTGTGAAATTTGGCTTTTATTTGAATTCTTGAATCTTGTGCAAGTGTGGATCTCAAAATTATCTCCAAATCAACCCTCGAAACAACTCCAAGAATTCCCCATATTTCCTTATTTCTAAACATCAAATTCATCTTCAATTTCAAATTTAAAAATCTTCAAATTTGTTTGCAAAAACCTTCTCTACAAGTTCTCAGGAAACATTGTTCACTTTAGCTGCTCTGTCCCTTTTTCTCTTTCTAGCTCGCATAGCCGCTCTCTCTCTCTCCCTTTGAGCATAGCCTAGCGCCAGGCCAACAGGCTGCCGCGCCCAAGCCCAACTTCCTCAACCCAACTCGTCACTCCCCCGAGCACGGGACTTTCCTGTTGGTTGTCTCTCTCTCCTCGTTATCTTCCTCCTTCCTCACCCTCTTCCCCTCTCTCTTTTTTTGAAATGTCCTACCCTCTCGTGTCTCTGTCTCATGCTCTCCTTGGTAAGGTGCCATACACACGCCTATACCGCGCTGCCAACCAATTTGTTCCTAGCTGCCTTCTTAAACGCTCTCTATTGTGACATCTAGGCACGAGATCTGCTCTACCATCCACTATAGCCTCCTTGGTCAAAATGCCAGTGAGCTCAAGACATATGTCCCGCCGGTGAGCTCCGAAGTCAAAAGTGCAAGCGTGGCTCCCCATCTTATCCCATCACTGTCCCGCCTGCCTCATTCTCTCTCACTGACACACAAGGATGACGATGATGACAGTCTCAACACCCTAACACAACGAGGCATCATGTCGGCCAGCCACCCCATGCTAGCCCCTCTCCTCCACGCCTTTGTCTGTCATCGTTTTGCACTATTTGCCATCTATAAAAGGACCTTGGGAGCTCCCTAGCCAGCAACACCGAAGCAAGCCAAGCTACCATCGTCTAGCTCTTGTCCCATCGTCGTGCTCTCCTCTAACCTACACTGTTCCACCACCTCCACTCTCTAATCCTTACCAAGAAGTGCACCACCAAGTTCCCTATCCTAGTGCGACCCTCTTTCACCTCTCACCGCATTCTATACGCCACTAGGCTGGTTTTCCCCAAACCCGGCCACGACCTTCCACCATTGCCACTGCCCTCAATCCACCACACCATAGCAAGGTAGTGATCCCCTTTTTCCTTTCTCTCCCTCTTGTCACATTGCCTCCAAACCAACTCGACTTGGCCACCTCTGCCACCCAAATAGTTGTTAGTGGTGACCAAATGCTGCCACAAAACAAGAGCTCTGTCGTCGACCACCTCCGATCCTCATATCCCTAATACTAATCGTCCATTGTCCTCCCCTTCCTCCATAGATGCTCCGGTGCTAGCCTCCTTTCAAGAGCCATTGTCGTTCACCAGGGTGCTATCGACCACCATTGGTTGTCGATGCTGCCTAGGGTCAACGACCATGGTCCACGCCAATGTGGTGGTGTCGATGTGTCAAGAATGCGAACCATCCGTGCTCCCATGTTGGCCTTGTTTGTAGGGCAGGCAACATGGTCCATTAAGCCCACCAGACCATTGTCCACGACCCTTTCCCTATCTCAGCCCATCAAACCATGCAGCCCAATAGGCCTCAGCCCAATAACCTCTTTAACCTTTTCAATAAAAAAATAAAGTCTATTTTACCTCTCTCAAACTCACCCCACATGTTAGCCTCTACTTTATTTCTTTTTCTTTTCTAAAATTCTTTACTACTTTTCTAGTATCCCAAAAATGATGTAAAGTTTAAAATTTCATATATTTTTAACCATAACTTTGTGCAAGCCCATTCAACTCTCAAAATTTGTCTTAAAATAAGATCTACACAATGGTAGTGTTAGTTATCTAAAATAGGTTTTGATTTTGTCCTTTTTTTGTTTGTGTTTGCTTTTGCGATGCGTAGTAGCTGACACCGAGGAGCACCAATTGAGGAATATGAAGGAGAAGTACAAAAACCAGAGCAAGGCAAGTCACCCCCTTTGACCATATTAGTTCTAATATTTTATAAAATATTTATTCTATGAAACATGCATGCCTAGGTATACGTGTGACTACGGTTCGCAAGCCGATCTAATACACTTAAAACTATTTGTTGAATGGACTCTCCTTGTTTGTTGATTACCCTATACCTTTGTAGCCTTATGGATGTCCTGCTACTTGTACTCCTCGAGTACAAGTATCAATGACACTTTACACATTATACCGATGAAAAACTTTGGTTATGAAATAATTTAAAAACCTGGCTTATCTGGTTGTGTGTTTGCAAAATAAAATGCTTTTTAGAAAACCTAGGTCATGGGTTGTCGCTGCCTATGTGGCTATGATTTCACCTAGCTTATAAGGACCATTCTCTTGAGAAATTGCACTAATAATAAGACAGTACAACCACACGGGTGATATAAGACGTTCGTGGCTAAGTAATTAATGGATTTATTATTGTTTTGGTTGCTAATAGATGTGGAGTCGTCAGCGTGCCAAGTGGGTGATATACCTATGACCCTGGATATAGGAAATATGTTTTCCTAATACTTGGTCAGAAGACCCATGTATAGAGCAACATGTTATCCTAAACTTGCTTTGGAAATGCCTTGTCGTGGACCTCACTTCACTGACTATATCTAATCAATTCGTGTTGGGTGATTGGAGTAAGCCCACATGGTGTGGGTAAAGCATGCGACCTTTGCCAAGGGTAAAACTATCGAAACAACTATGCCCACAATTTTGAGTGGATGTGAATTGGTTCCTCTAGTGTAGATTTATTTACAATATGTTTGTGAAAATTGTTTATGGGCAGGAATCATTATCAAAATTGGTCTAAGTGACCAATAGAGGATTTGTGTGGTTTGAAACGGGATTGTGTGACTCAAGGTGTCTTGTGGCACTATAGCTAAGGTTGTTTGAGATAAAAGTGGAGATGTGGTTTGGTTTGAAAGAGAAAGTTTAATGCAACTAAATAGAGGTACTATTCGGGACAGTACACTCTAAATCAAACTTGTGATAAGTCATTGCAAAGTGACTTGTAGAGTGGGTCGAGGTCTGAGTCTCTTTCTAATGTTGTGGTGGGTTGTTGCAAAGCAACTCATAGAATGGATTGAGATGTGAGACTCTTTCCGACATCTTAAAGAGCATACTTAGAATTTTATACAATGTTTTCAAAACCAAAACCTTTTGTGAAATAAACCAAAACCATTTCGATCTAACTCCCAAGCCGTGCTTGTAGGTTAGGTCTAGTTTTTTGCTTCTATTGTAATCTTTTGTGTGCTGCCTCACTGCATGTCCGGGTTCTACGTGTGACTACAACCTACATAAAAAGACTCTGTCTAATAAATAAAGTAGGTTTCACTATGATCCACTGATGTCTTGTCTATACTCGCTAGATTCTTAGGACCGGTACACATAATGCAAATAAAGTCATTCCACTCCTATTGGCCTATATATTGGTTAATGAGAGAAGAGCATTACAGTAGTGATATCAAAGCCTAGGTTTGGCTCCTAGGTACGAAATCTCACGCTTAGGAAGGCCTCAAGGATCATAAGTTCTAAAAACTATTTGCAAAAATTTAAGTGCTTATTACTCTTCTTCCTTATTAGTATTAAAAAACATTTTACTAACTTCTTTTCTTTTTCAACTTGTAGATGGTTGTTAGCAAGGTTCACCGTTCGTTTGGTAAAGGTTAGGGTGGTCTCGTCAACATGTTCCAAGACCTAGGTCGCTTTCTATGGTTCAATGCTCTAGAGTTCTCAAGTTTTAGCATCCCTACCACTCCTCCCTATTTTTGCCTTATCGTTTGCATCCACCCACTTCAGCATGGACTCCGTTGGCACCGCTTTGTTGTGGTGAGGACTACACTTGAGATAGCCTACCAGGATGTGTCCTTCGTGGCCATCCGATGCCTTTGTGACTGTTACTACTCCCATCTCTACTGCTCTACCTTTCGCTTGTTTCCTTATCGTGCCATTAGTTCCTCCATTAGTACCTACCCTTTCACTTGTCGAGAGTTGTCCCTTGCTTTGTCACATTTTGTGGGCATCACGCTCACCTTGGACTATCGGTACCATCGACTTTTGAATGCTTACCACCACCATAAGAGATAGTACAACTCTCTCTAGGGATGTATTCCCCTAACCCCACAGACACTCTCCGCACACTACCGAGCCCTATGAATCCAAAGAGGAGCATGTGGATAGCTCCTAGAGTTCTTCTCCTACTCCACCTCCTTCTCCACCTCAATACCGATACCACCTAACTACTAGAGAATACCTTGCACAGTTTACCCCTGTGCGAGCAATTGTCACACCCGTTACCACTTCCTACAATTGTTGCCCTGTAGTCCCTACTCCTGTAGAGGTTCCTACTCTCACCCCACTTGCAGTTGCTCCCCTATCCATCGGTCCACCTGTTGTTCCTTTGATCTCTCCCTTTAGCAGGAGTTCTAGGATAGCTAGAGGGAGCAACGGTAGAGAACTAGTATTTGCGGTTAGTAGTAGTAGTTGCTAGGTGTAGCAGTTAGCGGGTGGTAGTCAGGTGTGGGCAGGAGTCATCAGATCTTTTGTACCATCACCAACTTTTTAGGAGTTGTGGTGAGTAGTGCGTGAGTGTGTTATGTGTTGGTAGTCTATGTCTTGTAAGGCATGCGTCCAATCATGCGACTTGGCCACATCTATATGTATATAAATAAAAAAGGTATTTGGTTTAAAAAATTGTTTTGTGCTTGTGTGTGCCTTCTCTTCTCTCCTTACCTTAGTCTATCTTACCCCTTTCTTTTCTGAATAGATGGCATGTCATGCACAACGCCAAAGAGAAGCTCCCGTTCGTTTTGACTATGAAGAGGACCAAGTCCAAATTGCTAACCAAAACAACAAACAACACCAAGAATAAGTGTGTGAGAACCATGTAGCTGTCGCCCAAGATGTAGCTCAAAACCAACAACCCCACAAAACCAAGTCCAACCAAAGCTACCCCCTCCTTCCCAATTGAACATGAACCCTCAATAGACCTTGGCCGTTCAAACTCAGATATTGCAAGAAATAGTCCAGAGCATAGCCCTTCTACAACAAAACCAACCTCAACAGGCCTAACAAGCTCCACCCAATGGAATGGCTAAATTGATAGAATTTCTATGAACCTACCCCCTTGAGTTCTCACAGACCGTTGAGCCCATAGAGGCCAATAATTGGCTCAAGGATGTGAAAAGAAAGTTGAACTTGGTATAATGTACTCACATAACCTATGTGCTCGAAAGTATCATTGACATGAAAAGGGTCGAGTTTGAGCAGCTCAAGCAAGGCACTCAAGTATTAATGAGTACTTGAGCCACTTTAATAAGTTGGCTTGATACTCTACTGCGAAAGTAAATACGGACAGAAAGAAGATTAGGAGATTCCTCAAAAGAATGAATGTGGGGATAAGGATTCCACTTACAAGACATGATTTTCCCACTTTTCAAAAGATGATTGACAAAGTCTTGATGGTAGAAGATATAAGGAAAGAGGCAGAGGATTATCGGAAATGAAACATTGCTAATTCTAGATCTAACCCTCATGGTGGGTCATGACAAAAGGTCAACCATCTTGTTCAATATTGCCCAATGGTCTCTTAGCATAGCCAACCTTCTAGACTAACCCCTCGCCCACCCATGCCTCAATCTACTCAACCAAATATTTACGGTGCAAGCACTAGAGGGAAGTAACTACGCCAACAATAATATCTAGCCAAGGGATCCTACCAACATTGTTGGGTTAAGGTGCTACGCTTGACGTGATTTGGGACACTTCGCAAAGGATTGTCCTAAGAACAAGGACATTGTAGCAACAACTTGTCTAACGTTAGTACTACCAAAGCTCCTACATCCAAACCAGGAAGAATTACTCCTGAAGCTAGTGGACAAGCCGCTCGAGCAATGCCATCATTTGGATGAGGCCGAGATAATCACATCCAAGCAGAGACAGCTCAGGAAGCTCTAGATGTCATAATGGGTATGTTCCTTATCAACTATGTACCTATCGTCGTTCTCTTCTATTTTAGAGCTTCCTATTCATTCATTTCTCAAGCTTTCATATATAAGAATGGTTGGGAAACCTAGTGCTTAAGGGTACTGATGATCATACACTCCTCAAGCAGGGAGATAAGGTAAGATCTATCGTGCCCAAAAGTAAACCTAAAAATTGAAGGGGTTAGTTTTCTAGCCAACCCAGTTATCCTAGAGTCTCAAGAACTAGACATTATTCTAGGCATCAACTTGGTTAGCTGAACATAGAGGTCAGATAAACTGTGCCAAAAAGACCGTGACGCTACAAGGACCCAATGGTAGGGAAGTACAAGTTACCCCTTTAGAAAACTGTAGAGCCTGACCAACCCTGAACAACCTTTAGGCCATTCCCTTGGAAAGTGTGATAGTAGTAAATGAGTTCTTGCATGTGTTTCTGGAGGAACTACCCAGAACACCGCCAAATAGAGAAATTGAGTTCTCTATTGAGTTGGCACTTGGCACTGCCCCGATTTTCAAGAGACCTTATATAATGGTTACCAATGAATTGGCTAAATTAAAAAGACAAATAGACGAATTAGAAGCCAAGGGTATGTGAGACCCAGCACATCCCCTTGGGGAGGCTAGTGCTCTTGGTTAAGAAAAAATGATGGTACCCAACAAATGTGCATAGATTATAGAGCACTAAATGAGATAACCATACAGGACAAGTATCCGCTACAATGGATCCATGATCTGTTCGATCATCTTAAAGGAGCAACTATGTTTTCCAAGATTAATTTTAGAATTGGATATCATCAATTGATGATTAGGCCCCAAGATATATCTAAGACTACCTTTTCAACCTGATATGGCCTATACAAGTATATGGTCATATCTTTTGGCCTAAGCAATGCTCCAGCCTTCTTTATGAACCTGATGAACAAGATCTTTATGGAATATCTTGACAAGTTCATCATGGTATTTATCGACAATATCCTCATCTATTCTAATAATGAGCAAGAACATGCATGCTATTTGAGATTGGTCTTAGGAAAGTTAAGGGAACACAAGTTATATGCCAAATTCTCGAAGTACGAGTTTTGGCTAGATCAAGTTGCTTTCCTAGGACATGTTATCACATCTTGAGGAGTAGAAGTGGATCCGAGCAAAATCAAGACAGTGATAACATGGAAGTCCCCTACCTCGCTCATAGAAATTTGAAGTTTCTTAGGATTGACTAGATATTACCAAAGATTTATCGAGTGATTCTCCAAGATAGCCAGACCGATGACGAAACTACGAACAAAGGAGAAGAAGTTTGAATGGACAAAAGCATGTGAAAGAATCTTCCAACAATTGAAGGAAAGACCGGCCACCGCCCTTGTCTTTACATTATCGGATATAAGAAAGGACTTTGAGATATACTATGATGTCTCATGGCAAGGACTAGTGTGTGTGCTTATGCAAGAAAGAAATGTCATGGCATATGCCTCTAGGAAACTAAGGCCACATGAGATGAACTACCCAACCCATAACTTAGAACTCGCCGTAGTAGTGCATGGTCTAAAGATACTGCAATACTAATTGATTGAAAATCAATGTGAAGTATACACTGATCATAAGAGTGTAAAATATATATTCACCTAGACCGAGCTCAACCTAAGGCAAAAAGATGGATGGAATTGATAAATGATTATGACTTAGGGATACACTACCATCTCAGAAAGGTGAACGTAATCGCCGATCCCTGAGTCGAAAGGTCCATTACAATACAGCCTTGTTATGGCCAACCCAACTCAACTTATTCAAGAAGCTCATAAAACATAAGATAACCATGGTACCAAAAGGAACACTAGTGACCCTAGTGGTCCAGCCCACATTGAAAGCCTTAATGCGAGAAGTCCAAAAGGGTGATGACAAAACTAATAAGATAAAAAATAGTATTCCCAAGGATAAGGCTCCTGGCTTTGTGATAGATGAACAAGGAACCTTGTGGTATGGGAAACGCATTTGCATACCCAATAAGAAGGAAATAAGAAACCTCATTTTAAAGGAAGCCCATGAGTCTACTTATTCCATATATCTTGAAAGTATGAAGATATATTAGGACCTTAAGGAACATTACTGGTGGTTCAGAATGAAAAGGGATGTTGCATAGTATGTTGCCACATGTGATATTTGTTGGTGATAGTCCAAAAGCCTCAAGAGCAACTCAATTGTTTGAAGACTTTTGGACCCTCTACAACATGAGCAACCTAAGTGATAGTCCAAGAGCCTCAAGAGATTATTGAAGATCTTTTGAGAAGAGTTTTAGCCTTGAGAGTGTGCTTAGTACAATGTTTAGAAGGGTAGTTAATCTCCAACCATCTCAAGAGTGTGCTAGAGCTTATATGCTTCTAGTGAGTATAGTTGATAGTGGTGTGGAGCATGTGTGCCTTAAGTTGGTGATCTTGAGCAATTGTAATCGGAGTAGGAGAAGCCTAGGAGTAGCCAAGTTGTGTGTGGTTTGCCTGAGAGAAGATTGTGAAGGTTCTATCTCACCTTTGCCAGGAAAGAGATCATTTGAGTGAAAGCTAAACTTCTCCTTGGTGGTTGTTGGGTAGAGTAAGCTTGACCGGTCAAGGGAAGTCACGTGGCATCCATGCTTAGATCTTGCGCTTGGAGCATGGACTTGTCCTTAGTGATAGCTAGGAGACCAAGCCTTCATCGGAGGCAGTTGCTTGGAGAGGAAAGCAGTTGAAAGAGACTTAGCTCTGATAGGAGCTTTCTCAGCGAATAGCAGGAATGGTTGGTTATAAACTTCGGTAAAACAAATCGGTATCTCCTCTTCTCTCTTTATCTTGCATTTTTTGCTTTGTCTCTTGATTTGTTTCTTCATCACTCTTGTTTTTTTTCTTTCTTTTGATCACCTCTTGTGTGAAGTTCAAGTGAGCCTAGTGCTTATCTCACCAAGGATTTGTCTTGCTTTGTATAGGACCGAATTGTTCACCCTTAGTTAGATTATATGGGTCTATATCACTCTTAGGCTTGGCTCTATTTTCTCTATGTGGATCGGATTGTTCGGATATAGCCGGACTATCCAAAACTGTGTTGTCGAATTGTTTGTAGTTATTCTAAACTATCTAGTTAGTACTAATTCTGCAGTGAAGTTTTTGCAATTTTAGCTAACACCTACTCACCTCTCCTTTAGACGATATCAATGGTTCTCAAGGTACTTTCACCTCCACATAAGGTTTTTTTAGTAGTGTTCCACTGATAACGGTGACGGCGAGGTGCTTGACCGGAGTAAGGATGCCACCTTCTGTTAGTGTCTATGCAGTGCATCCGCATAGTTGAGGAGGATGGATGACATGTGTGAGAGCATCTGCATGTAGTACCGCAGCATGCATGGGTTACGCAATGTTGCGACGACCCCTCCCTCATCTGTGCCTTAAGTGGACTCTCCAAGTAAAAAACTTCTTTTGGATTTTTGGAATAGTAATGGTGACATTAAAGATGTCACGACCTTGTTGAAGACGTCGCATTGGAGTCAGAGGTTCTCTGTGGTGTGGTGTCCTTATGACAGTGTTCTCGTCGGATCAAGTTTGATGATAATGGTGGTGGAAAAGATATGGACGAATGTCTTATTTACAGCTCAATTAGTCCCCGATGTTTTCTTTCATTTTGGTTTGACGTTAGTCACGAGCAGTTATAGGAGCGGAATTTGATCGACAAAGATCGTCGGCTGATTTTGGTGATCCTACTTTTCTAATATGAGGAATACAAGGATTACATATAAAGCAGTTGATAGAAACAATAGTCATGCATTCTCTGCTAACCATAGATGGAGAAGTGTGTTTAGGGTGATAATCTTAGTAGTTTTTTTTGTTTTTAATTAAACTAGTTTGCAGTCATTCGTCCTGTATCGTTTTAGCTTTTTGTAAGTCAACGACGGAATGAATTCTATTATTAAAAAAATGTATGGCCTAGTCCCTTCGACAGGATGATAATGATGATAAGCCATGCAGTGCATAGTTGTGGGTGATGGACTGATCAGCATTGTCTAAATAATTAAGTAGCTTAGTCTTAGTTTATTTCTGGAACTGCATGATGATTCTTCATCGTTTTCGTTTATGTGCTTGCTAACAGTGGCCTTCCCTTGCACCTCTAACCCTATAAAGTTTGGTATGGAGCATGGCAAGCTAGCTAATTACTCCCTCACGTTCTATAAAAAAATTGCAAGTCAGACCGCCCATCATACTATAGTTCATTTTTTCCACTTTGCCAAACCACACAATTATCCACATTGGATTTAATCACGTGCGGATAAAAACAACAAAAGCAAGATTCTATCTCATCCTTCCCTATTCTATCTCTTTAAATAGTAACAACCCATCTAAAGACAACTTGCATGTCTTTTTTTTTTGTCAAATTGATTTGATCCATGCATGTGTAGCTCCCCTTATCCCTAACTAAAGCAATGAATCATTGCGTTCATCCATCTTTTTACCTAAGAGCCTTCACGTACATACGAATCATCTGCTCACAAAGGAGACAAACAGTAGAGCAACCACATGTGTATAGCCTCTTCATCTTTTTATTGTGTCTCACGCTTAAGCAGAGCTACCACTGCATGCATGCGTACTTATGTGATCAGGAGACAAAGTAGCATACTAGCCTTAGTTTTTTTTCTCTCACACATTAAAGCAGAGCGGACAGTCGAAGACAATAGTGAAAGTAGGGTAGCGTCCTATCCTCGTTGTGAAGAATGTGAAAAATATTGATGAAAGCTTTGCGTGATTCTTGGCGCCGCACAAAAGTTCATCGTTACTCGTTTGTTGTGAAACGTCGAAGGCGGCTACAAAGACCTCGGCCATTGCCCACACTATCACCATCATCTGAATTTCCCCACACCTCTCCCTAGCAATCCAAGGAAGAAACCTAGTCACCATGTTTTCTCCCCGAGCTCCCTCTGTTCCCCTGCCGTTCTCTCTCATCCATTGCATTGGAGCCCATCGAAGGTTGTAGTCGACACCATTGCGTCCCCGGCACCATTTCTAGCCACACCAGAATAGAAGAGCGTTGACGTCAATAGCTCTCTATCTTCAATGAGACCCCGACCTCCATTCTTCCTCTCTATGCCCTCAAGGTGGCGTCAGAAAGCTAGCCGACACCTCCGTTAAGGCCCCGATCACCATAGCGCCATGGCGAGCAGCCGCTTCTAGCAACGACCACCTTTCCGTGCTGCCTCTACTTCACCGCTCCAGTCACCCACGGAGCACCGCTACCACCTTGCCTCGCTTTTGAAGCTAGACAAGCCATTCTTCAATATTTTAAACATATATCTATGAGTTACTTTATTTATGAAAATACATTGCTTAGGTTACACTATAATAATATTAGGTTTCATTTAATAGACCTACGCAGTAATCATACTTATATTATGTAAAATATAGATAACTCACATCCTTATTAACTCTACCAAATATATGTCGGGATCATCATCTCTTGGATGTAATTAGGTAGTTGTTTAGCCCACTTTACGATTGTAATGTCGTGTGGAAAAACTTAGGACTTTCAAACTTTACTTAAAATCCTAATATGATGTCAACATATTTGTAAAATAAAAATATTTTGTATTACATGGATGGTGTATTAACACATGTTGTATAAAAAGTAAAGTTCATGATATGTGGATAAAGCGTACATCCTGTTCAAAGTTTATATAAACTGTTTAAACAACTATACTCACGGTTATAGAAAGATGTAAGGTGTTTCTCATAACATAGTTTTGTATTTACTAAAAGTTGTTAAATATTAACATAATTGTTAAGATGAGAATCATTTTAGTACACCTATATGGCAGACAATCAATCTTTTTGTTAGAAATAATTCTGTGTGACCTGAGATATCATATAGCATCATAATACCATAATGCTAAGAAGATAAACTCATGCTGTGAAAGCCTATTTATTAACTCTAAGAAATAGTTAAAAAATATTTGATTAATTGTTAAGTATTGAGAAAATAAAAAAAACTAATAAAAAAGATGTGAAAATTTTAACAATTTTACTATTACATATAAACATAGTGAGCACAACAACTTGTGAAATAGATTGAAGTGTAAGCCTTTTTTAAAATTAAAATTTTGATTCACTAGTTTTATAAAATAACTCTTTTAAAGAAAAATCTGCTTTCGCAAATAAAAACTTTAGGAACATGTCATTTTTTCTCTGGTTTGCTAAGGCCTATAGAATTTAAAGAATACGATGTAGATCGATCCACCGAGAGATTTCTACCAATTGTAAGATTTTAGGCCTAGTTTTTAAACCGTGTCTGTGGAATAAACTAATACTTAGTTGCTTAAATTGTTTTTTACTGTTATCTTTCATTAAATTGCCATTATTGCTTTTACGTGTTGTGTTGTTCATCTAAGATGTGATAACTTACATCAGATGCAGTGATTACATGTAATTAAATCGTCCTGCTATATAGCTGGAAGAGTTCGGGCGTCACACAAAGTCACTAAGCGTGCAAGCAGCAGGGCGAACAACCACAGGAAGAGACAAAACAAAGACAATTCTATTGGTAAGAATCATTTGGTTCGGTAAAATGGAACATTGTAATTTTGAGCTAAACCATGGCATCTATAAGAAGACAATAGGAGATTAACGATATCTCCGGCATTATATTGATATGCTTTAACAGTAAAACATTTCATTATTGAAAGGGCAATTTAACTAGTATGGTAGAGGCATTCAGTCATACTTACATGATCAACCTAACTTGATATGAACACATGTCTGAAACTTTCAAGATGCACCATGTTCAAAATATGTGAAGAGGAAACATCATTCATTAGCAATACAGGAATGTTTGATTTTGAGCTTAGAACACATCTTCCTGATGCGAAATCTGCCAAAAAAAAGCGAAGGAAAAAGGAACATGAGGAATACATGTTGTATATGACATGAAAGAGCAGCAAACAAAATAAGAAAATTATGGGACTAACTGATATATATCCTCCAGATGTTCCCTGCTTTTAGCTGTATTACAAAGACGAACGTCTGAACTGACCAAAGAACATAAAAAAAAATTCACCGGAACACTTTTTTTTTTGCCGGAACGAACATAAACATTATATTACTGCTATCCTTCTCATGATGCCCACTTCTCCTATTTTTGCTCAGAGAGTACACGTAATGGAAAAACGTAGATCAATCAAAATGGTTATTGTGGCTGAGAGCTGGCATACAAAAAAGATCGCAAATCTGAATTCCTTGTCGGTGGCCGGCACGGAGGGGAAGCGGAAGATGGCGACGGCGCGGAGGCAGAGGACGATAGTGGCGGCGGCGGCGGTGTGAAGGTGGGCGACGGGGAAGGCCCGGAAGGGTGGCGGCTGATAGCAGCGCTGGCGCCGAGGGGACGCGGAGTACGGGGGTGGCGTGAAGGAGACGCAGAACAGGGCTGGATGCCTCTATGACTGCATTCACAGGAAGGATAAGGCTTGTGACCTGGATGGCCCAGATTGGAGAAACACAGCCACCTTACGGTACATCGGACGGCAAATAACAGATATACCTACTGTTATACTGTAGCTACGCGAGATGGCCACGTAGCGACGGAAAAACAATAGGTTCTATATATTAGTCATAGAGCTGGGAGTTCTTTACAAGCTTAGTCACTGGACACAAAATCCTAATTACGTGGCCGGGTTCAAGTCAACCAAGAGCATCGTTAATGCAAAATGATAACAAATGAGAAACTTGAGTGCCTACAACTCAATTCTTCCCTCTTCAGATCTTCTCGAGAATTATACCCTTTTTTAAAAAAAATTAAGAGAGGGAGTGAGAAATGGTTGTGATTAATTAAGAGAAAAAATAGACAAGGAAATTAATTGTGAAAATATTAGGATTGGTTGAGATGTATAAATAGTTAAAGAAGTAGTTATATTTTAATATAAATTTAAATTTTTAAAATAATTATATTATATTTTAAGATAGAGTAGAAAGTAAGTAGTTTGAAGTAGTCATCCTAGATTTTTATCTACTAATGAAGGCAGTAAGGTAGTGTTGACTAGTGGAGAGTGAAGCATTGCCGAATCTAGAAAAGCAGTAGTCGAACAAACGTCGTTGGAACGCCGTAGCCCATCAAATCTAAAAAATTGAAAAGTGGCGCTACATGGCAACGGAGACAGGGTGAAGAACAAACCGAAGAGCTCATTCCGAAAACAATCCTAGAAATAGGAGGTCAGATAGGGAGGTTGACAGGAGACTAGAGGAGATACGCCTCTCACCAAACACCATCGTTAGTTACTTTTATATAGTAGAGATCAAGATTCATACGATCTTAAGATGTCTTTGTAATAGTATCTATCTATTTGCAAAGATAAATGTAGCATCATTTACTGAAAAGTACATTTAGAAGCGATGGAAAGGGTGGAGAATTGAAGATCATTATCCCCTTATTTCCTTCCTCCTAGGAGTTAGCGATCCTTGATGTCTCCAATCACGGTGAAGTTAGAGATCTTTGCCGCTTGTGGCCGATAGCTTCTTAGATGTTGCGACGACTAGAGGTGAACTTCTTCTGTTGCTTTTGTGGATTAGATAATCTAGTTGCTAAGAGATTGAGATATGAGCGATCCAATATAGGAAAACACTTTGTAGGTGTAGGTCATATGCAACAACCTTTTTCTGTTCTCGAGGGCCTATGTCTAAAAGAGATCCCATTCCACGTAGCTATTGCATGCAGAATACGAAGAGCATGTTGAAATGAAATCTGATAGAACAACAAAACAACCAAGAACATGATGCAACAATAAACATGATTTTTGTAGCCGTTTCAGGAGGTAAATGAACACATAGATGATCTAAACAAAAAGGCTGTCAAGCTTTCCGTCACAGGTGGACGAGCGATAGGCTGATGGTGACGTCCTTAGTGCCGTTTGTGGAGACTCCGTTCTACAGTGTTGTTGTAGCACCGGTGGCAATCGGCCACATAGCGGCAACTAGTTTGGTGCTAGCAGGTGGTTACTAGGTGTTTACTTCAGTGCACAAAACGTTCTGTCTATGTTCTTGGTAACTTTTTTCCCTCAATGATAGCCTCTTATTCTGCTGGCAGGCTTTAGTAACGGGATGCTTAATGCCAAAAAGTGGCTCTCTGTGTCTGTGCAGCATACATCAAGTAGTCAATGGCATTGCATCTTGAACAATGCTCTTTAATTTAATTGCTTTTAAATACTAAGTAAGTAACATATCCGTGTATTAACGGACTCATAACGTGATGAGCGGCATAGATTCAGCAACCAGTTTTTTCTTAACCGACGGCGTTTTTTCTTGTTCTTTAGTGGAGACATGAGTGCGCGCTGTGACTGAGGAGAGAAGTGGACAGACGATTCTACTTTTTATTAAGTAATAATAATAATAAGATTTAGTTGTGTATTTTGAGCATTAACAATTGTGAAATCTTTTCTACTCGATAAGCGGCAGATTTATTTAACAGAGGGGGATCTAGATAACTTGATAAAAAGGTATATACACGTACGTTTAAACACAAACAAGAGAAGAAATACATTGCAAACTCTCCGTTGTATAGATATGCATATATACATAGTGCGTACAAACATGGAGTCTCACTGACATAATCATACATATACTGCACATAACTAATTGGAGCGATATATCAATCTACGGGAATCATAAATTAACACATGTATACATGAATATTCTTATACATACGAACAGTACAAGCAGCCGAGCGTACAAGTAGACGAAGATGAGTATACCAGTATATACGATGATCACTTGCTGAAGTCGATGCTGTCAACGGAGAGGACGTTGTCGCCGGTGGTGGGGTGCGCCGCCGGCACGTCGCCGGACACCGAGCTGCCCTGCTGCCACACGTGGTTGAACTTGCTCCCCTTCCCCGCCGGCAGCGCCACCGTCGCGTACACCACCACCTCCTTCGCCTTCTCCTCCGCCGACACGCCGGAGACGGGGAGGGACAGGTCCTTGGCGGCGGCAGGCGCCATGGACGGCGCGTAGCTGTCGAGCACCGTCGGGTACGCGACGAGGCTGCCGTTGGAGTGGCGGAACGCCACCACGGCCTGGGTGCCCACCATCCCGGAGCCGCTCGGGTTGAGCCCCCACGCCACCCACCCTTTGCCGCCGCCTGGTTGCGGCGCCCGGAACGCGACGGCGACGGTGTTGGTCGCCGCCGTGTAGTTGTAGTGCAGCGTGGCGCCCAGCCGCGGCAGGGTGGCGCACGAGCCGTACAGCTGGTTGCTGGAGAAGGTGTAGCTCGCGCACGACGACGATGACGACGACTGCGCGTGGCTGGGGGAGAAGGAGAAGGAGCTGGCCATGGCGGCGACAAGGAGGAAGGAGACCACGAGGCGGCGAGAAGCAGCCATCTCTCTCCTTCTTGTTACGTTGGAACTTAGAATTAATTTGATAGTGTACTAGAGTGTGCTGCCCTGGTGCTTGGTGTGGTGATACTGAAGGTGTGAGCTGCTTTAAGTAGGGTTCTAAAAGGTATTAGGGTTTGGCGAGGAAGAGGAGAGTTGCTTGGAAATCTCCAATGATTTTGGTTTAATTACTACTATATAGTTAATCTATTCAAGGCTAGCTACCATCCGTACAAGTAGTGTTGGCAGGTTTGATATGTGTCTAGCCAATATTCTGGGGTTACATATGTTGGCGATCGGCTCTCTGTCTTAGTCTCCAGAAAATTGGTTGGGACAGACGCGAAGTCTCACCCCTCATGTGCTGATGCTGCTACTGATTCCAATCGGTTGATCACCTAAAAAATAGATCGTCGGCCGGGTGATGGGCTTCGGGACTTTCGTGCGAAGCTCGGCTAGTGTGGTAGTTTGACGCCCCACAATTATAGGAGAACAAAAGAAAAGAAAAGAAGAGATCTGTTGAGCTAATGGGCTGAGAAAGATTATAGGCCGGCCCCATAACTGAGAAAGATTATCTAGCCAGCTTGCAGCAGCTTGGGCTCGGTCCCTGTGGGCAAGCAGTACCTTCAGCTAGTAGTAGTAGCAACCACCACCAGCAGCTTGCATAGCACAGTAGCTAGGAATAATATCGCCTCGAGAGTTTTGCTAGCATGTTGAGTGGCCATTAGTTTGATTTTTTTTACACCACCAAGCAAGAATAAAATAGCAGTGTTACAATATTAAATTGGTACAACAAATTAAGTTAGACTTAGAATAATTTCCGTATATAAGTGTAGTATGTTTTTTTTTGAGTTAGAATAGTTTTCGCATATAGATGTAGCATGTTTTTTCCCCAAACGTGCCGCAGTAGTTTCGAGTATATCCACACATAGGAAGAACACGGGCAATTAATTGTGCATTAATTAATAGATAAGAAACATGACTAAACTAAATTTGCAAATCATCGATCCTTGTCGAGGGATCTGCTATCATTTTTAATCTGACTGTAGATACTAGTAGTTGCACATTTGCCATCAATTTCTTTAAACCCAACTCCGATAACCGATGAAGATGCTATTGCTCCCTGCACCTAACACCCTAGCCCGTTTGAAATTATAGTAATGATGTGGTTTAGGACCACGTGGCCTAGAAATGATTTTAACGATGATTTAGTACAATCTTAAATATTTAGCTAAAAGTGGCCGTTTAATAATAACTTAAATTTAGATAGATGAGAATCAACTTATAAATTAATTCTTTGATGATACAAATGTAAGCGTGAGGTGAAGAAGGGATAAAATATATATTGAGGTCATGTGGTTTCATAAGCTCTGTATTTACATGGAGAGCATACTTGCCGGCAGCCATGGCGTTCCCAGGCACATTGGATGCCCATGTGGCTTACACAGAGACTATGTTGACCTTATGTCCTCCCTTAAGCAGAGCATCAAAGTTGGCAAAGAAATCAGATTTGATATATCCCACTAACGGTAACAAGCGACTTGTCCGTTCACGTGGTTCATCTCTACAGCCATGGAACCCCATAAGCCACAATTGTTAATATTTGTCAATTGCCATAACCTTATATCATGATCATACAAGTTCTGCTGTAACAATTAGGATAAATTTTCATCCACTTAGAACAATCTAAGGGACACATACCAACCCCAGCCTTATAAGTTCATTCCGTAAAGTATCTCAATCCATCCTATCAATATCCCATTTGCAACATATTGTTCAATGGAAGAAAAATGGAGACAAGGGAGCGTCCAACACTGACCATTATCTAGATGGCTTCTGCTCTACCAAACACAAACAATGGAAGCATAACTTGCTTATATCAAGAAACCTTGTGAGAGTCCCCCCAACCATAAGGGAACCAATAACAGAGTACTAGGGAAATATCTTCCCCAGCACATTGCCCTACACAACAAAACTTACAGAGCAAGCATAAAACCATCCATTCAGAAGAAGCTAACCAAAGTTACATAGACGGTTGGCGTTCAACCTGAAAAAAAAAACCTCGATATGGTTACTATTGTAATTAAAAGAAATGAAAGACGCCTCTAAAATTTTTATCTTAATCGTGGAGAAATTTAGATAGTGACAATCTATATGGCACCTAGACGATGATGAGGAACCAGAAAATAGCAAACATCATACCATCATTGATTGTTGCTTCTTGTAGGCCTAGCTTTTTCAACATGATCCTAGAGGGGTGTTACCCTACATTATTTGTAACTATGATTTAGAATAGTGCCTACGATTGATCAAAGATATGAATCCCATAATAACACAAACTACATATTTACTACATCACATCATATCGTTTGAGACCAAAGATCAAATGTAAGAGTCCTTGTAGAACTACAAGACAGGGAGATGTAAGAGTCCTTGTAGACCACTTTTGGGACGCGTAATTTTCCTATCTTTTTTTTCTTTTCATGTCGTAGTTTTGTCCTGATATAAAAATTAAACAATTAAACAGTACATGAAATAAAAAGACATTTCCACATGTTCTGTTATATTCTGAAGTAGAACTACTGACCCATGGAAGGATATTTACAATTTCAGAGCAACAACTAATGATTTATATTGTTATTGTGGGCAATACGAGAAAACAGATATGTGTACAGTTAATTAATTCCATCTTAAATCATTTTTTGAACACTGAGCAACCATGGCTCATGGTCATCCAACATAATTTTGGGAAGATAAACAAAACAATATAATATACCAATGTGATATTTCTCAAACAAAAAGAAAAGAAGAAACTAATTCAGTTGCTGACTTGCTATGTAAAATGTTGATCGTCAAGCCAATGGCTTGAAGACAGAGAGTAATCCAATCGGCAACACTCCAAAAGCCTCAAATCCGGCTGCAAAGTCCAGTGTGATGGATGCGCCATCAATAAATCAAGCAAAGCAATGACAAGTACTCGCTTGCATGGAGCTCAAGATCTTTCTACTCAACTGGTTCATTTATCATGCCTGTAGTTTTGCATGGAGTTTGGGCTGCTGCCTTTGATTCGTAGCTAAAAAGGCGCTGTCTATTACGTCTTTGTAAGAAACATTTAAGCTAAGAAACTTTCGCACTTCAATTATTCAGTTATTTTGTTCCTTTCTTTGTTGGGAACATATCTTGTACACACATTCTATACACACCAACTAACAAATATCTTTGAAAATTCTAGAAAAAAATTATATATATATATACTTCCAACAGTACTACACTTATATATATATAAAGTTTTATTTTCAAATTCATTATATTTTAATTGTAACAAAAAATCTAATAGCATTATAAATATATCATAATTTTGTTTTTTTCTCTATATATAATAAATTTAAAAATGTGATTTTATACATAGATGTAATAAGAATTTTCAATAACATTTATTAGTTGGTGTGTACGGAGTGTACACGAACAATTTTATATGCATAAGATACGTTCCCTTCTTTCTCTTGATTAGCATGTACTTTGTGGTGCTGGTTAGTAATATCCGGTTCAGATATAATACAAATTGCTCAATAATACCTCAATTTTAATTGTCATATGCTTCCCATTCCATAATACCTCAAATTTGTCGTATGCTTCCAATTAATTACTGTTCAGAGAAGATGTTATAAGTTAAAAAAAAGTAAGTTGTTTTCATTTCAGGAAGATTAAAATATTCCGTGTTATATGCGTGTATGCTTGGTTATCAGAATTAGCAGAGCCCGCCTTACTCAGAAGCAAACTGTAAGCCTGTAACACCCTGATTTTCTTCAAGGCATTAAGAAGTCATCCGAAAGAATATATACAATTTGAATGCAACCAGTATAAATTACAAATATCATGGGAAATATGAAAAACAGATATGTCCGCAGTCAATTTTTTTTAGAAAATGGATTAAAAATCCGTCCTCTCCACTCGACATGGGTGTACACAGCCAAATGTATGCAGTCAATTAGTTACAGCTTAACTCGTTTGGATATCTTTGTTCGTATAAAACACACAAGACAATATGAGAAATTAAACGCAATGTCAGGTTCCGTACAGAATTCCCCAACTGCTGAACTACGAGTTTCAAGGTTCTGTGGCCACATTCAGGGATACGATGATTCCAATATAATTGATATCTAGAAATGCCATGTGTTCTCAAAACATTTCCCAAGTATGTTTGTTCTAATCGTGTGGCAACTTGTGTCATTTAACTTTTGCACGACATATGTTTCCTACACGATTTATTCATGACACAGAGATCCGGCGTTCCATGTGAGTGGTGAAATATATAGCAAAATTTGTTACTACAGTTGTATCGATATGTTCAGACTTATGCCTTTATTTAAAGAGATTGGTGTTAAAATAGAAAATAGTTGTGATCAATTAAGTTAAGAAAGTAATTATAGAAATTAAATAAGAGAGTTTGTGCTCGGTTAACATCAGAATATTTTAAGAAAAAATTAAATTATAAAAATAGCTATGTTTTAAAAGAGATGGAGTGAGGACACCATACAAACATGAGGCTCTATGGATATTTAAAAAATATGATTATTTATTATAGGATGCCGTTTATCTTATCATTTTTGTCCGTTTGGAGAGAGAAAATCTACAAAATAACCAAAATACCCTTGTGACCAAAGGGCTCATATATCTAGTTCCGCCATTGTGTTAGCCCTCACCACCACCTGCTTCATGAGAGGGAGGTGTCTACGCCGTTAGTCAAATTGGACATATAGCCTTTTAGGTCTAGGGGCATTTTAGTAATTTCACGCTATTTCTCTCCAAAGATAAAAAAAATGAAAAAAAATATTGCATGTGATATCCTGCAGCAAAAACCATATTTTCCTACGGTTCTATGGTGCACTCTAGCAAATATAACATTTTGGAGCGTGCTATAACAAAATTTATCATACATATTTCCACCGGAAAATAATAGAGAGGTGGTGTAACTAGGAGTTGCTTTTGCTGAATTCTACACAAGGCTCATACTACTACTCGGGTCGGGTGGGTTAGTGAGGGAAGGGTGCAACCGATGCACAGGTTTTCATCGCCTCAGATATGAGTGCCAAGGCCCAACGTTCACATTAATACGAAATGATTAAGCACTTGAACTGATTATCAGACACCGAAATTTTGTCCTAAAGCACAAAATTGATCAGATTGAAGGGCTAGTGTGGTCTTAACATTTCTAATTAAGTGAATGGACAAATAGCTCCAACATAGATATATCTGCACAAGCTGGACCAAGATCAGGCAAAGGAGGTTAACTGCTTAAGTGATTCCGCCAAACTTTTCGTCACTGGTTCCAATTTGCCATCTATCTGTCAGCCTTTTAGATTTATTAGGCTTTCCAACGTCTGTACATTCTTGTTGAAGTGTAGCATGAGCAGATCAGTTAATATATCTTATGCTCTAATTTTTTAGTACATGGGGATTTCTAAATGAACTTTGTATATTTTTGTCAGTATGAATATATTATTATATTTTCCAGTAACACAAACTAAAATGTTCTAGAACATGTATATAATTAATTATGTGAAAGCAATATTCCCTCCAAAACAATTCTTGTGCAAAAATGCAAATAACAACGAAACGATCTACATTTGACTGAATTATACATTCACCACTTTTAGTAGTCACGTTTTATTTGTTCTGAAGCAGTTTTTATCTGATATTATGGTACCACTTTTAGTATTCACGTTTAGTACACAAACTGCTCTTTTTTTTTTGAAAGAATCAACCTGCTCATTTTGCACAGAATATGTTAGTAATATGGACATGTAAGATGGTTTAGTGACATCAATAGATATCGTTTGTTTTTAAAAACGTAATGTTTACATTCTGAATAATTGGAAGAGAAGCCAGATAGTTGATTCAAACTGTACTGCATTTGAAAACATGGGTGACATAAAACTGCATGTCTTTCCAAATAGTAGACTACGGTCCTTTAATCTTTTGGCGTGAAAGGCTACAGTTTTGGTCAATGATCAGTAAAGTCAAGTAGAATTTGAGGACAAAAATGATTTTTTTTATTTCCGAGCAACCACAACCATGGGTCATCTAAAGCCATTTTGGGAAAACCAACGAAACAATACCAATGTGACATTTCGAAAGGAAAGAGAACGAGAAACCAATGCAGTTGTTAGCATCAGAACTGAGGAATCTTGTTGGGATACAGCAGCAGCACTCCAAATGCCCTCAATCTCTTTAGTGGTAGAGGGAGAGATGGTCTCATTCCGTTTTGAAGCTAGATCTATGATAGCAGAGAAAGATTCGGCATTGCTATGTTGGTTTGGGCCCAAAATTCCACCAAAGATACTCAGCTCATGTCTAGTGGAGCATCGGCATAGTCCAAGTTGCAGTTGTGTGGATGCATTAATCCTGATGCCTCCCCGTCATACAACTGCATCATGAGCCATATCGGTCGATCGGTCACTACCACAACCACCATATATACATCCTTTGGCATCTTGAAGACCGTGATCAATTAACTCCTCAGCTTTCTTTCATGGCATTGCAAGTTTCCATTTCTCCTTTACTCGCTGTTCCTGGGGTGCATCTTAGGTGCTCTTGATGATTGCATTAGCTTTGTGTCAGGAAAGTAGATTTTAGTCAAACTTTCAACTCAGTTGTCAAACCAGCTACTATTCATACCGTGTTGTCACTTGCTATTTTACAAAACTGGCTCATCCATCAGCTCGATGTAAAGAACACGTTTCTTCATAGGACTCTATCGAAGACAGTTTATTGTGCACAACCATCTGGATTTATGGACTTTTCTTGTGTTGATTATATTTGTCGACTGAATAAATCTTTATATGGTTTGAAGTAGACTCTACGTGCTTGGTATAGTTGGTTTGCTACTTATATTTAGTTTTTGTGCTCCATTGATGTCAAGTCTGACACTTCTCTATTTATCTTCTGTTGTGGCTCCGACTTTATTTATTGTTGTATGTAGATGATATTATTCTCGTTGCCTCTTCTACATCACTTTTTTAGAAGGTCATTGCAGCTCTCACAACTAAATTCTCTATGAAGGACTTGGGACCCCTACATCATTTTCTAGAATGTCTGTGACATACAGTGTAGAGGGTTTACATTGTCTTAGCACTACTACATACTTGATATCCTTAACCGTGCTAGCATGTCTAATTGCAAACCGTGCACGACTCCTGTTGACACTAGTGCCAAGTTGTCTCGAGAGTGTACTCTAGTGGCTAATGCGACTTATTTTCGTGGCCTAGCTAGTTCTTTGCAGTAGCTCACGTTCACCCATGCAGACATTGCATATGCTATCTAGCAATTCTGTCTATTCATGTATGATCCGCGCGAGTCGCATTTGGCCTTGATCAAACGCATTATGCGCTATGTCAAAGGCACTCTAAATTATGGGCTTTGGATTCATCACTATCCTTCGACAGATATTATGGCTTACTCTGATGCTAACTGGTCCAGCTATCCTGAGACTCAACGCTCCACTTTAGGCTATGTAGTTTTTCTTGGTAATAATATCGTCTCCAGGTCCTCTAAACGTCATGCTACAGTTCTCACTTTAGTGCTGAGGCTGAGTATTGGACTGTTGCTAATGTTGTTGCTGAGACTACATGATTACATCAGTTACTGGAGAGCTTCATTATATTGTTAGGCGTGTTATAGTTGTCTATTGTGACAACATTAGTGCAGTCTATCTCTCTTCCAATCCTATGTAGCATTAGCGTACGAAGCATATTGAGATTCATCTACACTTTATCTATGACAAGGTCGTCATCGGAGCTATCCGCGTTCTTCACATGCCAACGTCATCTAAGTACACCGACATCTTCACCAATGAGCTGCATTTATCTGTCTTCACCGAGTTTCGCTCTAGTCTGAACATCCATCCCTGTAGCTAGTTACGACGTTTAGACTGCGGGGTGTTAAACTATACTATATTTAGACGTGACCTACAGAGTCACGGTGTTGATCATGTTTAGCCTCTTTCCTAACGCTTGGTCTCTTTTCTAATCTTCTCAGTTATTATCCGAAGTCAGTTATTAAGATATGAAAGGGGTAAATCAATCTATTATGTCGTGAATTATCTTCCACTTTCAAGTACAACTGTACTTAGAGTTTAATGCATCAAATGTTACTTAGTACCTTTTGGAAGGTACTAGCCTACATGGAGTATAACTCTTCTCTTAACATCATCATCGTATCACACATTATATTACGTTGGAGAAAAAAATGGCACTTGCAATACACATCTTTGGCTGATGAAAAGCAAACTTTCTTTGTAATCTAAAAGGCAGAGGATCCGATCGGATGTTAGAGCCCTTATACCAAGGCAAGCTCACTGTATCAATAGAGGTTTGATGACCACTTTGAGCTGCATAATGTGTGTATCTAATTTGTCCCTTCTCTCATCATGATGTTTAGGTAAGAAGGATGTTTAAATGATGTTTGTACCACCAAACTTTCCAAATATTAATTCAAGTTGCTGCTCACCGCCAAATCTCACGGGGAAAGGTCCCTCAAGGGAGAGACGACGACTCGATCACACGAAGGCCTGGGAGATCTGTTTAGCTATAGTGCAGGTCCTTAAGCTTCGAGGTTCGAGGGCGTGCCAGTCAATTTGACCCTACAATTGATAAGTAGAGAGGATGAGACTCGTGAGCTGGTGGGCCGGTGGGCCTTTCCAGCTCTCCCTATCGGCTGGGTGCTGATAGAGAAGGCAACGCTTAAGCATCGACTGAATAGCTGATGGAGGCGTGAGAGATAGACGCGTGTAATATACTAGAGGACCTATCAGCCAAAGAACCGATGATGCTCCGCAGCATCTAAAGCGCGGAGCGAGAGTTGATCCCCCACAAAGCCACGTGGGCTAGCAACCACGGTAACAGCACCATTAGGACCAGTCTCAATAGATCAGACTAAACCAAGACAGTATGAGGTCGGGGACTAATGACATGGAGACGATGGAGGCTTAGACTGAACATGACGACGAGGAAGGAGAGAGAAGAGGTCATTGGCTACCTATTGGCCGAACGTCTGACGTAGGACTACATTTAAACCCATCGGCCGCTCGAGCTGATGGGGAATGAGACCCGCTAGATCTCTACGCTGGCCACGTCAGCTGTGAGCCTTAGAAGATCGAATCAAATCGAGACAGTATTAGGAAGCCCCCGACATGTCCGGATCGATTTCTAGAGGATCGATCGTTAGACGATACGTGAGACGAATGTGGGAACCTGCGTTGAGGATAACTCATCGGCTACTCACTCCAACGAGACGCTGGGCAAAGACATATAGGCCTACGGCTCAATCTATCATTGGCTACCTAGTAGGTTGAAACTAACCGATGTAGCACGAGACAGACGATGGCAGAGAGAGCTTACAAAACCAATAGACCCCGCGTGGACGTGATACGGTACACTCGATCTGACTAAGAGGTCAAAACTAATCGATATAGCCTTAGACAGAGTAAGATATAACAGGATAGTGATAGGACTTACCCCTTTGCTGGAGATTGAACTTGATCGATGCAGCCCCGCGTCGAGAGCCATAATCCACCGGTAAAAACCTAGATAAACTAGGGTGGCGATGCGCCGAAGCTGTATTAGATAGATTTGTTGATATATATTATAGGCTTCCAGGGGATATATATTTATATCCTGGTATTACAGAGTTCGACGCAGTTACAATAACCATCGAATATTATTTTCTGAAAATATAAAAGAAAAATATCTCTAAACAATTGTAAAACTACTCTAACTCGCTTAGCTTACGTAATACATTCTATACAAACACTTGACTTACCGTTATCCTCATTACTCTTATTTGGATCCGACTCTATCTGGATAACTTTCCGTCTTCAAACAAACCGATTCAATCTTCTACCAATTTGATTGACTCTTCTATAGTATCAATTGGTTTTACCCTATGAGCTGATCAGTATTTTCTATCGGCTGATTCTATTTACAGGCTGAATCAAATTCCGGTGTTAATAGTTGCCAATATCTATGTGTGCGAGCCATTGAGATTTATAAGGCTTTTGAACCGTATTCTGTTGTTGGGATGTATGGGCAGATCATTTAACATATCCTATGCCTCTATTTTTTTGATACATGGGAATGGCTAAATGAAACTTATCTATATTTTATCATGTATAATTATATTGCATTTTCCAATGACATATACCAAAAATGTTCTAGAACATGTATATAATTAATAGTTTGAAAGCAATATTCCCCCTGAAGAAATTCTTGTGGTGGAAAGCTTCAAATAACAATGAATGATATGAATTTGACTAAATTATACATTCAGAACGTTTAGTATTTAAGTCTTATTTGTTTTGAAGCAAATTTTATCTTCTCTCATGGTTCCATATCTTAATGAGCAGCAGAGCAGACAACCTGCGCACAGGATATATTAGTAATATGGACATGTAAGACTTCGTAGCTCGATGAAATCAGCAGAAAACTTTTTTGTTTTTTTAAATGTAATACTGTGGGACAAAGTGTAAGGTTTCGTCTTCGCCACCCAGTCCTCCCAAAATAGGAGCAACATTTTCACTTTTTCTTGCCCATATGGCTGTTTTTTTTCTTCATATAGCTCCATCCAATATGGAATCCTCTAGCAAAAAGATAGAGATACCCTTGGGCTACCTGTAAGACACATAAGTGGAGTATAAGAAGGATGGCCCTGAGCCCTTGATCAGTCACAGCCATCACATCCCCATCTCTCTTTCTCTCCATATCTCAATACTAAACTGCTTGTGCAACGATGGGGCTAGAGCATAGTGGCGCGGTGGTATGGAAACCAGGAGTGAACCACCCCCACCCATCATCATGGCATGGGAACCTAGAGTGAACCATTCCACCCATCATAAGTATCGCATCACATCCCCATCTCTCTGGGAATCCCTCTCTTTTTCTTTCTACAGCAACATGAGGTGCGGCAACGGCGATGACTACAGTGTAAAGGTGTGGCAACATGAAGCTTGTTTTTTTCTTAAGCATATACTGAACTTGTGATTTTTGAATAACTGTGCACCGGCCACAAGCCCATGTTGCAGCTATGTGCATGGCACAGGACCGCATTGTAGGACTTTCAGCTGGACCGCCAAGCCGCGTTGCGCCATCTTAGTTGGGCAGCTATGCTTTAGCTAGGTCTAAGGGTATTTCAGTCTTTTCGCTAGAAGCTTTCATGTTTGGATGGGGCTATTTGAAAAAAAAACCATATAGGCAAGAAAAGTTAGAAAAATGGCTCCTGAGAGAGATTTTGTGGGAAACCGGATGATAAACAATAACGAAATTTTAAGAGTGGCATTTAGGAGAATGGCAAATAGTAAATTTTCCCTCAGATGTGCTATGTGCAGTCTAAAAAAAAAGGGGTAATACTAACGTTCTGAATTAATTGGAAGAGAGACCTGAAAGTCGATTCAAACTGTACTGCTCTTGAAATTATGAGTAACATAAGACTGCAGGTCTGCATGTCTTCTCAAATAGTAGATTATGCTGTCAGTCCATTGGCATAGAGAGTTGGTCTCTGAGCAGTAAATTCTGAAATAGAATTTGAGGGCAAAATGTTTCCTTTTCACCTCTGAGCAACCACGGCCACGGGTCATTCAACACAATTTTTTGAACATGACCAACAATACAAATAACGGTGTGATATTTACTCTTTCTTTTATGGATTGTTTTCACTTCAATCGTACTGCAGAAAATTTGATTTAAAGCTACCATATATTTCAAATTTCTGTCTAAACATGTACAGACAGTCCCATTTTCAGCCCGTTAGGCTTCTTTGGAGGCCTGCAATCACAGTCCGTCTATAAGACTCTGAAATGAGGCCTCGTCAAAATTGACCCAAATCAATATTTTACTGAAATCTGTTTTATTGTAGCACAAAAATCTTAGATCGAACGTCAGAAGAAACCAAAATATCTGGCTATGAGTACTACGCAGCACGTACGGTAGCAAATAGTAAATTTGCTGAACATATTACTGTTTCGTTACTAAAGTTAAAGATTCGTAATTTGTAAATAAACAATCACCTCAATCCAACTTCTAAATCTCAAGATATTAAAAAACAAAATTAAAGTTGACTAAAATTAATTAATCACTAATTACGTGGCTCCGCCAGTCATATGTACTGACTAACAAATAATCTACTTTTTTTTTTTGCCATACATGTGTCTGTGTTTTGTCCTAGCTTGTGCCAAGGGTCAATGTTGAGTAGAAAATCGACTCTTGTTTCTCTCCTATCCCATATCAACACCGATCCTAGTTGACAGAGCTATGGTTGGTTCATTTATTGTTAACTCTTTTATTAGCTTCATTATATCACACATTATATTATCTTTAAAAAACAAGGATTTTTTGCGATTGAATCTGAGCAGCGATAAGCAGAGGACATCTACGGCTGATGACAGGCAAACTTTTCCTGATCCAAAGGCAGGGGATCAGATCAGATGTTAGAGCCCTCATATAGAGGCAAGTATACTCTGGCAAGAGAGTCTTGATAACCACTTTGAGCTGCATAATATATCTGTCTATTTTTTCCTTTTTTCATGAAGTCATTTTGGTCTGGCATAAAAATATATACGAAAAGCAAAGAAAAACACGCATTGTCAGATGTTCTTCTATGTTCTGAAGTAGAGCTACGTATGACAGAACTTCGACGAGGAGGATGACACACGCGAACACAAACAGGACACAGTGATTTAGTGCTGCAAAGCGACAGCTTTTTCTCTTGATTGCTATTTCTATATAAAGGAAATACATGCATTTTACATGGCTACTAGGAAACCAGAAAATCACGGCACGCTCGTGATCGGCCACTGCCATCCCAGCGCCCTGGGCCATGCCGTGAAGAGCGCATCAGCATGCGCGTCGTGCGTGGCCAGCCGAAGATGATCACGCACTAATCTACTTGCTAAGAATAGAAAAGCATAACAATCTCCTCCTATGCCCCTGAAATACAATTACACAAGTTTTTTAATGCCGATCCCTCCGCGAAGCTCTTGGAACCGACTTTGACCGAGCGTTTTCATGAGGATGTCGCCCAGTTGCAGCTCAGTACCGACGAACTCGATGTCGATCAGCTTTCTGTCGCAGCATTTCCGGATGAAATGGAACTTTACGTCTATGTGCTTGCTCCGGTCATGGTGCACAGGATTCTTCATCAAGGTGATGGTGGACTTGTTGTCCACCTTGAGCTTGGGTGCGAGGACTGCTCCTCCAACAAGCTCAGCTAGCAATCGCGCCAGCCAGACTGCCTCGCACGCGGCTGCAGCGGCCACGATGTACTCTGCCTCGCAAGAAGACAGAGCAACCACTTTCTATTTCGCCGACTGCCAAGCAACCGGCTCTCCCGCCAGGAAGAAGATGAGGCCGCTGGTGCTCTTCCGGTCATTGACATCTCTAGCCAAGTCACTATCGGAGCAGCCTAGCAGTTTTGGGGCACCTCCATTCTTCTTGCCCGGGTGGTAGTGCAAGCCCCAATGCAGCGTGCCTGCCACATATCAAAGAACACACTTGACTGCAGCAAGGTGCTCTTGACGCAGCGCCTCCATGAACCGGCTAAGATATCCAACCGGATACGCCAAGTTCGGCCTAGAGTTGCATCGATACCTGAGGCTGTCGATGAGGCTGCGGTACTCTATGGCATCCACACTTGGCGTCGTCCCATCCTTGAGCAGCTTTAGCTTTGGCTTCATGGGTGTAGCACTGGCATTGCATCCTGCCAGTCCCGTCTTTTCAAGAATCTTGGCGGTGTACGTAGACTGGCGAAGTGTGATCCCGGCTGCTCCCTATGTCACCTCCAGGCCGAGGTAATAGGAGAGAAGCCCGAGATCGCTCATGCGGAAGGTGCTCATCATTTGGGCCTTGAACCTGTTCACAGCCCCTGCGTTGTCACTAGTGATGATTAGATCATCAATGTAGATGCCCACGATCAGGCACCCTGCACCCTTTCCACGGGTGTACATCTCGTCCTCGTTAATGCAGCGAGTGAAGTCGAGCCCGATCAGCGAGGCATCAAGCTTCTGATTCCAGGCCCATGGGGCCTGGCGGAGCTCGTACAACGCCTTGTAAAGGTGAAGCACCTTGTGCTTGTTCTTGCCGTCGACGAAGCCAAGAGGCTGTTAGATGTAAACCTCCTCCTAGAGCTCTCCATTCAAGAACGCCGATTTGACATCTATGTGGTGGACGCTCCAACCGTAGTGTGCTGCAATGGCGAGGAGCAAGCGCACTGACTCCAGTCGCGCGACGGGGGCGAATGCCTCTTCATAGTCGATGCCGGGCCGTTGCACGTACCCCTTCGCGACGAGGTGGGCTTTGTACTTGACAATGGCGCCGTTCTCGTCTCGCTTCACCTTATACACCCACTTGAGGCCGATGGCATGGTGACCGTGTGGGAGCTTGACCAGCGCCCAGGTATCATTGTCGCGGATCGACTTTAGCTCCTCCTCCATTGTAGCGTTCCAGTTTGGATCACCGTCAGTGTCCTTGAAGGACTTGGGCTCCTCCACACTGACGTTGTGCAGTTTGTCGTCCTCGATGTTGCGGTGAGCCAGCCCGGGCACGGTGTTCATACCGAGGACATTCTCAAGCGTCCTGTACCGGTGCTCCAGGTCCTCATCATCATCTGCGTCGAGGTTGTGATCGATGGTGAGCGGCGTCACGAACTCGACCTGCACCCCCGTGGGGGCACTGGGAGTTGCTGGTAGTGATGACGCAGGCTGCGCCTCCGGCGTTGGCGCAAGCTATACCTCAGGCGTGGGCGGAGATCCTGGAGTGGATGAAGCCGTCCTCACGGTCGATGCCGCTGAGGGTTGCTGCCGAAGCTCGTACTCGTACTCGTCGGTGAACGGTTCCTGGTCGCTGCTTGTTGACGCCTCGGTCAACTCCCAGCGCGCGCCTTCGTCGAAGATGGCGTCACGGGAGACATGGACACGCTTAGCGACGGGGTCGTAAAAGCGATATGCTTTGGACCCATCCTGATAGCCGATGAACACAACCTTCTGTCCACGATCTTCTAGCTTGCTTTGGTGAGGACGGAGGTGCTTGATGTACGCAATGCACCTGAACACCTTGAGGAAATGCACGGGAGGCTTCTTGCCCTCGAACGGAGTCATGCTGTCAAGTGCGTTTGTAGGCAATCGATTGAGAAGGAACACATCAGTGTGCACTGTCTCTCCCCAGAAGTAGCCCGGCATGCCCCGTGCACGCAGGATGCTCCTCGCCGTGTTCACGACCATCTGGTTTCGACGCTCTACAACGCCGTTTTGCTGTGGCGTGTACGGCGCTGAGTAGTGCCGTTGAATGCCTTCGCCTGCACAATAATCACCAAATTGGGCAGAGGTGAATTCACCACCGTTACCATTGCGGAGGACCTTCAATTTCTTGCCGGTCTCATGTTCCACCCTTGCTTGGAACGTCATGATCGTCGCCTGTGCGTTTGCCTTCGAGCGCAGTAGTGTGAGCCACATGAAGTGACTTATGTCGTCGACGAGTAGCAGGAAGTAGACGTTCCCAACCAGCGTCGGTGGCGAGATTGAGCCGCAAAGATCACCATGGACCAGTTCGAGCACCTCTTGAGCCCGGTACTTGGTGGCATGTGGGAACGGCGTACGTTTCTGTTTTGCCAAGACGCAGTCCTCGCAGACTTGCTCCACATGGTCGATGGGCGGTAATCCGTGCACCATGTCCACGCGCCCGAGCTTGCGCAGCGCCTAGAAGTTGAGGTGGCCATAGCGCTCGTGCCAACGCCACGCCATGTCGCCGACACGTGTGGTCAGGCACACTGGAGCAGTGATGTTCATGTTGAGGAGGTAGAGCCGGTTTGGTGATCGGTGCACCTTTACCAGCAACTGTTGTTGCAGATCGTAGAGGCGCAGTATGCCCGACTCGATGTCGACCTTGAAGCCGTCCTCGTCCATTTGGCCGAGGCTGATGATGTTGGTGGTAAGTCGCGGGATGTAGTAGACACCGTCTAGTCGACGATGCTTGCCGGACTTGCAAGCGAACAACACCGTGCCCTCGATGACCCATCCCCGAACTTGAGGGTGCCGGTCATGCTGGTGTCCAACTTGCGTGTTCCCGTCATGTGGTTCGTCGCCCCGGTGTTGAGCACCCAGCGGCGAGGCACCACGGTGTCCCTCTCTTCCTGACTGAGATGGAGGAGCACCTTTGGTTCGACGAGGTGGACTCGAGCATGTGGTTCGACGATGGGCGGTGGCATCCTGTGGTGACGGTACGACGCACAAGGCGCGGTTACCTCGGTGTTCGCGGTGATGTACATCATCGCCCGTTCTTCATCCTCCTCGGCCTGCGCGACATCTGTCGCACCCTGCTTCTTCTTCCCGCGATAGTCTTTGGTCCACTGACCTTTCTTGCCGTAGCTCTTGCAGCGATCACCAGGAGGTGGGCGCCTGCCCCCGGCGTTCCCGGATCCTCCAGGCTGCCTGTCGCGCGACGTGGAGTTCGCCGCCCCGCGCCCGCACCGGCGTCCGCTGTGCCTGCCATGGTTGTTGGAGCCACCGCTGCTGCCAGAGCTCTCCTGCTCACGACATGCCTTGCGGCGTGCCTCCCAGTCTTTCTCACAGAGCATCAGGCGCCCCATGGCGTCCGTGACTTCCTTGGGTTTGGAGCACTCCTCGAACACACGCAGCTGTCCGATGGCTTCCTCGATTGACACCTTATTTAAGTTGAGGAACATCTCGAGGGAGACTGTGGCCTGGGACAAACGCTCTGGCACTACCTGCAACATTTTTTTTACTACCTCGGCGTCCGTGATATTGTCGCCGAGGTTGCGGAGGTTGGTGGCAAGTGTCGTGATGCGGACCCCGAACTCGGTGACGCTCTCGTCCTCCTTGAAGGCGAGGATGCCAAATTCACAACGAAGCTGCTGCGCGCTGGCGTCGCGCACGCGATCGTCCCCGATCTGCAACACATTGACCGCGTCCCACGCCTCCTTCAAGGTCTGCTTCCGAGCGAGGGTGCTCCACATCTCGGAGGGAACCAAGCGCAGGAGGCCTGCCATCGCCTGACGATCGTCGTAGTACTCAGGGGTCGTTGTTGATGCCGAGGTCGACGGCTTCCCAGACACGAAGGGTCTGGAAATTCACCTCCAGTCCCACTCCGGATAATTTGTCCGGGTCGGCCACGCGACGTTCACCGATGGCCGCTCGATGATGCGCTCCACGACTCATGAGCCAGAGCGGCGGCGGCTGTGGGAGCGGCCACGACGACGTGGTGGCGACCGCGACGGCAGGACCTTCTTCTCGCCGGAGCCGTCACCGGTCTCCTTCTTGGTTGGGGACCTCGACGACATAGCTACGACGAGAACCGGCTCTGATGCCAAATGACAGAACTCCGATGAGGAGGATGACACACGCGAACACAAACTGGACACAGTGATTTGGTGCTGCAAAGCGGCAGCTTTTTCTCCTGATTGCTATTTCTATATAAAGAAAATACATGCATCTTTACATGGCTACTAGGAAACCAGAAAATCACAGCACGCTCGTGATCGGCCACTGCCATCCATGCGCGTCGTGCGTGGCCAGCCGAAGATGATCACGCACTAATCTACTTGTTAAGAATAGAAAAGCTATCTGGGCTTACTATAACAACGTACGGACCCATGAGAAGATATATACATTTTGAATGCAACCATTAAAAATTCCAAATATTGTGGGCTGAAAAAAATATATATGTCCACAGTTAATTAATTTAACCTTAACTCAGTTGAATCTCTTTGTTTGTAAAAAGTACATCACACAGTACGATTTTCAATGTCATGTACTGTTGAGCCCCCGAAGTGCCGAAATAACAGTTTCAATTTTATATATGTAGCCACATTCAGGGGTAATGATGACTCCAATTAAATTCTAGAACTGCCTTGCGTTGTCGAAATTTCTCACAGGTATGCTTGTTCTAACCATGTGGCAACATATTATGTGATTTAACCTGCACAATTTTCAAGTCATCCTGAGTTCAATTCCTAAGATTGGACCAATGGCACTCTAATGAGGCATCGGGTTTCAGATTCTGATGATCAAAACCTGAATGGGCTCTCTGCACGCCAGCATCAATATAAGAGCCACCTAAGCCATTCCTGCCTCTACAGATTATGTAGTCAGTAGCAAAGTTGCAGGGAGTGATTTGGAATACTTATTTCGATTTTTGTCCAAAAGTCTACCGACGAACTCTGATGACTGCTGTCTAGCTGTGCAGTTACATAGTCCACCCGTCCATCATGTGGATGCGTTAACCCTGATGCCTCCACATCCTAGTACTGTATGAACCATATCATGTCATGCGCTCGAACTAACCAGAAGGTTCTCAATTCTCAACAGGCATTGGCATTCATCCTTGGCATAAAGACCCTGATCAACTGCTCAGCCTTCGTTGTTTCATGGCACTGAAAGTTTTTAATTTCTCGTTGCTCCGTTACTCACTGTCCAGCCATTTCTCACTGAAAGAGCAACAGGTGCTCTTGATGACCGCTTTAATGCATCAAAAGGTTGCTAGTACCTTTTGGTGGAGTGAATGGAGTGCAATTCTTCTATTAAATCCATAATATCACTCATTATATAATGTTGGAGAATATATAAAGGCATCTTTTTTATGTTTTAGCTAGAGGGCAATGGAATCTGAAGCCCTTGTACAAAGGCAAGCATACACCACAAACAGAGGATTGCTGACCACTTGAGCTGCATAATATGTCAGTCTAATTTTTACCTTTTCTCCTGAAATTTGGTTTGGCAATGTGCTAAAGTGAACTCCATGTCGCCAAACTTCTCAACAATTGCTTCAGCTTGCCATCTACGAGTGAGCCTTTGAGGTATTATTAGGCTTTATTCCAACTGTACGTGTTGGGATCTTTGGACAGATCATTTGGCATATCGTGTGTTTCTTTTTTTTTAATACAAGGAAATGCCTAAATGAGCTTTGTATATTTTTTATCACGTATAATTATGTTATATTTCCAAGAACGCATACTGAAATATTCCACATGTATAATTCATGCTGTGAAGGCAATATTGCGAAACAATTCTTGTGAAAAAGTGTAAACAGCGATCAATGATCCACGTTTGAGTGAATTGTACATTCAACACTTTTAGTATTCAAGTTTTGTTTGTTCTGAAGCAATTTACATATGTAAGATGGCTATGCAAATCAATGAAATCATCACGAAGCTCTTGTGTTTGACAAACACGTAATACTTAATTTCTGAATTTAGTGGAAGAGAGGCCTGAAAATTGATTCAAACTTCACTGCACTTAAAATTATGGGTAACTTTGTTATAGTAAGTGGATTAATGTCCATATTATTTTGAATGATCATTCATAGAAAGTCCCCAAGTTCATCCACGTGAACAGAATATTAGAGTACTTTAGTAACACCTGCTAGTAAGGAGAGAAAGACCACATTAAAACCGGTGGTGCTCTCTATACCAGTTTTCTGTGGAGCCATTTATTTATCAAGTGATTAGTTTTTCCTTGTATATCTATCGACTATCAATCACCGTTTTTCAACTACTGTATCATCGTTCAACAGCTTACATATCAATATTTTTGTTGGGGATGAGACTAATAATGATCTAACTTTATTTTTTAAAAAACAATTATACTTTACTGTAGATATTGCTAACTTAAAAAAGAATTAAATCAAGATAAGCATTTAATATTGTTCTCATAAGAAACATTAGTTAGAAATCAGAGATTTAAGCAAAACACGTTAATGCTGGATCATCGGAGTATACCAATCTCTATGATCGATCTGGTTTCGCTAGTTTGGTGTACTCCCGAAAATCATGGATATGGTTTTATTGGTGATGCAGCTTCTTGAGGGAATTTTTCAGAACAAATACAACACACGCAGATCTTCACTCGCACTAGTAGTGTGGGTTCTCTACACGTGCTAAGAGAGGATCAAAAGCCTATTGGACATTCGATGCTGGAGAAATAGTTATGATGTGCCTTAAATTCCAAGTCCAATTCCTTGTATTAATTCCAGGATCACCATGACTAAATCAAATGATCAGACTGAGCTTCATACTGATGCACTCAATGGAGCCACGCTTAGGTGTGATCGCTGATGGACTCCATGTCGCGAGTAATGTAGCAGTAGACGGCAATATTGAATAGGGATTCGGGTTTGGGCCAAAAACTTAACAAAGAACTCAGCTAGTTAATCTCAACTAACGCAGCTGCATATCACATCGAACAACTAAGTAATTGTGTTAATCCTGATGCCTCCCCATCCTACTACTGAACAAAACCATATCTTTTCATGTTCTTTGAACTGATCAGAAGGTTCATAATTCTCAACAGGAATCATCGTTCCAACACCAGCACGGTTCACTTGGTCACTAGCATATATAGCATCCTTGTGGTAATTTATAGACACTGATCAGCTCTTCAGTTTCCTTTGATGGCACTGCAAGTTTTCGTTGCTCCTTTACTCGCTGTTCAATCTTTCTTCAGCACAACCAAGCTAACGCACTATCTAGGATAAAAAAAAAACAAACCGTAGAAAAAACTGAACAACCAAATCTTTTAGTGGAATAAAAAAAAACTTAAAACTTTATAGGCTGACCTGTTTATAACGATCACCCTCTTGTCGCAGATCTGACCATTCTTATTAAAATCCTATATTTCCTCTCTTTCTCTCTTATTGTATAAGGTGTGGTCTAAAGACTTAATTTCTTACCTATATATATCTAAAAATTTCAACGCCAGCTAGTGCTGAACTTTCTCAGTCCATACTAGTCTAAATCCTATTACCATTTTTAATTTTTTTCTCTCTGCAATCCGAACTCCAGCCATAAGGAATTCTAGCTGGACTCCCTCGTCATGCACTAACCTGACGTCGACATCTCGCACACGCGCTGCTGCTTCTTCCCGCCACCAGCTGCCTCCAAGGCCGATGAGCCACATGCATCGATCTCTTGTACACGTTTCATGCATACTATCGTGCTGCCATGCTCTCCACCATGAACGAGCATCTCCTCTTCCATTTTTGTTCTTCCAATTTTCCTCCGCATACACCAACACTTGTACAAATAACTTATAAAGTGTGTCTATCCACCGTGTATCATCTTATAACTAATCTTGTCACTCAATATCTTTAACCGTTCTATACTTCGATCTCTCCTAAACATAGTCTCCATCTTGTCATTGATCGATATTAATTAATTCTAAAAATCCTGACTATAGTCTTATATGTTATTACGACCGTGCTAGCCCTTGGCTTATCCATAAGTACAGTCTCGGTTTTCGCTATTGACTAAGGTTGACGTTAAGTTATAGATAAAATAATAATTTATAGGCATATATATGGTAACCTGACCTATATTAATTACACATATCACACTAACACCTTTGTTAACACCAAAATTTTAAAGAATTTGGTCAGACGAGGAAAGACAATAAAGCTGATAGAGATTACATAGTGAAGACTAGATTTAAATAAGTTTTCATAGGTGGACAAAAATGAATATATCCCCTTAAAGCCATAATAAATTGGTTATGTATTTGTAAATATCTCAAGATTAAGTATTTTTATTTTCTTTTTAGGAAACACTCTTTTGGCACAATTGCCTGTAACCATATTAGATTTGTATAAACTAAGTGTATAAATATATACACTCGGGGTCTTATAGAAATAATCAATCAAATGAATTCAACAAATTTGACATAGCGCCACCTATAGGACTACAAGTAACGTAGTTTTTGATGAGATATTACTTCAGGTTAAAATACATCGGTTAAGTTCGAATCCAGTAAGAGGTAGGTCTTATTATCATATAGTAAATGTATCGGTTTGTTAAAAAATTTTCGGTTTGGTTCAATACCTCAGCTATGTTTATATATTTTCATCTTAATGCATTTGATTCTATCTAAGACGATATTAATTTAATCTCTTATTCTGATATGATGGGTATATAATTTATCGGCTTATTAAGTTCATCATATTATTTTCAATCTTATACTATGTTAAATAGATCTGATTTATTGAATTACTTCTAATAAGATAAATGTTGATAAGTCCATAAGTTTTATTCATACTTTTATCGGAGTTCTAGCTAATAAATTATCTTTATACGATGCTTTCAATTTTGTCCATATCGAATCATTATCCGATATATTTTTTATATTGCTATCAATCATACATAGTCTTATTAGCTACATTTTATACTTTGTCAGTTTAACCCATTTTTTTAATAAAGTTAGTAAATCAATAATGTGAGTCTGTATTGGCCTATTGATCGATTGGCTTCTAACTAATCTCTATTAGTTTGACAGCTGATAACTTGAGTCTATATTGGTATATTGGTCGATTGGCTCATTGTTCTAATTTTTTTTATCTTTCTGTTCAATTATAGGTCAAATTGATTGGCATACTCTAAATCCTAAGATTTTAAGAACTGTATTAAATCTAAGCAGACTTCATCGCTTAATGTGTGTGACGCATAGGCGAGGATATTGGACAATTTTTGTATAAACATGCTCCTTTGTCATGACTTGTGGGACGATTTTTATATCAATACGCTCCTTTGGCACGCCTAATGAAATGATTTTTTGTCAACGTAGTCCATTAGCACACCCGGTGGGAAGATATCCGTGTCTACACGCTCCATTTGCACACCTAGTATCACAATTCGTATCAACAACCTCATATATTTTCTAGCCAATTTTTATTAAATAAATCATTTGCATAGTTGATGATTGCTTTATTCTATAGAACCTAGCATTCATGACGAGTCATCTTTGATGGGTAAGCATGTCCCACCTCACATGACCTTAGCTTTGACATGTAAAAAATACTCGTTTGTAACACCCTGATTTTTGTCCCGTCTAAAAATCCTATTTTAATTAAAAACCTATTCTTAAAAACTTTTGATTCTTGGAGTATATCATGGTTTATGTGCCAAAAATCCCCAAATTCTATCATTTCTTAAAACACCAAACCTCGAGTCAAAAATCTCTCGAGATTCGACTCTGATTAACCTCTCCTAAATTTTCGCCAACTTTTAAGTCCATTCCAGAAAACCTTAACTGTCCAAAAATTACGACGGTTAAATTTTTTGATTTCAAAAATTTTGATCCTACCGATAAATAATTCACTCTCATTTCAAAAAATCTAAATTTCACTCTCGAATTTTGACCACCTAAAAAATGTCCTCCGTCCACTTTATAGTTTTCCAAAACTTGTTCATCTCCCCTCCAATTTATTTTTTTCTTTGTCCTACTAGAGAGCAGACACATGCAGATACTCTATTTCTTTCTCTACGCTTCACCTTCCCGCTAAGCCAAATTATGTCCCCCAAAAGTTCCTCTTTCACACTCCAAGCAACAGGCAACCTCATGCATGTTTCACTCATTAATTTCTATGATCAACCATGAGCAGAATAAGGCAACAACATGTATGCAACCACCACCCCATCCACTGTGAAAAAACACCGTCCTCTCTTCCCCATGACACACCTGATGCAGTCGGCAAGCAAGCCACAAGTGTTCACACACACATCTCTCACTCCATTTCTCTACACTCACACTGCCGAGGGTCAACTTGTGTTTCTCTCGACATCTCTCTTCTCCCTCCAAGCAAAACACCCATCACTTCACCCTTAGGCAGGCCAACTAGTGCTCCCTCAACACATTTACTCCCTCACTCCAAACAAGACAGGTGGCAAAGAGGGAGCTGTGGAGGAAGAGGAGGTGATAGTGTTAAGCATGGCCGTCCATTCTCACCATTGCTTACCACGTTGGTGCATCAAGGGGCTATAAGAATTTCCAAAGCCTCGGATGATACCATCACCTCCCGCACACTCCATTTCACTACTTTGAGCTGTTGTCGTCGCTAAGCTGAACCACTAGGAGGGTCGCTATCATCGTTGTGCCGTGAAGGTAGCCACGTCCATCGGTCTTTTTCTCCTTCTTTCCCTGGTAGCCGCACCGACGCCACCCTTGCCTCAGTCGTCTCCTTTCTCATAGCATAGATTTTTAGTGATGAAATGAAATAGTATGTGTAGTATTGTTCTATACTGTAAATAGTTTCATTTGTAGATCCATGGCTTGATAATTTTGTTCCTAGATAGTTTTGTTTGTAATGTTTGGAGACATCAGTGTTGAAATATCAAATACAAAGTACTAGATGTGATGATTAATTTTAGTTCAACTTTATTTTTACATAAATAGTTATATTAAATAAAGTAGTATTTTGGTTATATTTTGGTTGAGAGAATATTAGGTATGGTCCATATGGTGTAGAGCTGTCAGAGCTTGGCTCAACTCTTAAAGGGTATTGAAAAGCCATGTGAGAAAAGTTTTCTAATAGTGTACAACTAGTTAATATGAGGCTTTCGAATCAACCACTAGGTCAACGCAATAACAATGTATGTCATTGTGAGCTAGGCAATAGAAGGTTTTTTCTTAGAATTGATGCCGATGGATTCTACAACCCTTTTAAGATGGTACGTGGATCTTGCATTGGAATGAGGTTGGCCACCTAGCATTATTGAATCAATGTATGAGAAAGATATCACTATTTCAATGGTCGTGCATGACAAAGAGGGTCCAAATATGACAAGATGTAATACTAAAATAGTGGAGAAAAATGAATCAAAGCAAGAAGAAGAAGAAGAAGAAGAAGAAGAAGAAGAAGAAGAAGAAGAAGAAGAAGAAGAAGAAGAAGAAGGAGTAGGAGGAGTAGGAGGACGAGGATTAGGGCAAGAAGACAGGGAGCCAAGAGGATTGGCAGATGCGGAAAAGAGAAATAACACCATTGTTGATGTAATGAATAGAGAAGATTTTGATAACGAGTATGCAGATAATGATGAATCGTCGGATGAGGAGAGCGGTAATATAAATCCGTCACAATGGTTCAATGATGACTTAAATGAACTTGTTATCTCTAAGGGGCATTACGTGGCACGGAAGTACAAGAAGAACGATGTTATTCAAAGGGCTAAATATGCATACAAAGAGGAATTAATGGATGCAGTTAGGCACTGGACGATATCACTTTAGTAGAAATTCTAGGTCGTGAAGTCAAGCAAGTCGGTGCACGAAGTGAAGTACATGAAGTTTAATTTATGAGTGTCCATGAGGTGCATGCATTTAAGAGTAAATAGAAGGATTACTGGAAAATGTCAATTGTCACAGATCATAATTATCACTTATATGCGATTGATAAATACCATAAGAATATGACATCTGCATTTGTTGCAGTAGTGATGTACACCAATGTTGTGCATATCCTAGGTTAAAAACCAAGATAAGTTATAAGGCACATTGAGGACATATTCAAATACACAATCAGCTATGTGAAGGCATGGAGAATGAAACAGAAGATTATGAAGATGATGTTTGGCACATTCAAAGCTTCATACGATAAAAAACATTCTTTAGAGAAATTCAGAGAGTTACTATGATCTTAAATTACTCCCATCACTTGACCATTCTTATAAATAAGTGCGTATAGTAACACATTGTGTATTATTGTCCCATACTTTGCATCTGCAGGCCAATCCTATCTAAAAAATACAGAGGGTTGATATGAATAGCAATTGGAGTTGATGGAAATAATCAAGTATTAATCGTGGCTTTTGCTTTCATTAAGAGCAAGAACACCAAAACCTAGTATTGGTTTATGAAGCGAGTGAAGGATGTAGTTGTGCGTATAAGAGTAGGTGTATGCCTTATACATGAATGTCACGTTAGCTTTCTATAGGCTATTGAGTATTTGAGGGATGGTAACGTAAAGCAAGGGTATGTGCAAGAGTAACTAGATATTCACAGCAGATGGTGCATGCGTCACATGGGTGCTAATTTATACAAGCAGTTTAAGAACAAATATCTTATGGATCTTTGCAAGAGGTTTTGTGCCTAGAATCAACAAAAAAAACTCAATGAGCTTTGGAGGAGGTTGGACAAGTTGACAACGAAACAAATAGATGAGTATTCAATAAGGTCGACACCTATAAGTGGCGAGACTCCCAAAGCTCTAAGATCACTTCCAAGTGATGATCATACTTTGAGAAGGAGGTCGACATCCTAGATTAGAAAATTTTCACACAGGATTGAGAATGAGCTGAAGGAGAAATAAGTCTAATTGTATGACAATGGTGGCGCTAGGTTTTGTACATTGACCAACAATTTGGATTAGGTTTACAAATGGGCGGTGTGTGGTGTAAGAGGGCTACTACTTTTGCCATTGTTGTGTTTATTATTCATGACACATGCAAGTATTTTAAAGATCGATATGAAGCAATTAGGCCGTCTATACTAGACAATGTTATTTTCTTTGTCATAGTGATGATGAAGTACTTAGAAAAAAATGTAAAAAAGGTCTAACAACATTGAGTAATACCTTGAGGTACATAGCAGCATAGATTTAAAATCTTGTGTGCTAACAAAACCAAGCATAAAATCTATCATAAAAGAGTTCTGTAGGAGTGTCTCCTGAAGGATGATGGGAGTTGCTCGTGCTCGTGCCAAAAGCTCAGGTTGTACCATAAGTTATGTTCTCATGTTATTACCATTAGCTCACAGTGTGAAATACTCGACTGTCATTTTATGCCGCCTTATTTTAAAAAGGATGCTATTTTGCATACCGGGGTCTTTGTGACATGTGTACGGAGACTGACCTAGGTTTGTTGATCACCAACTGACCACTACTTCTACATCTCAGGATGTGCTTAACTAGTCCCTGCTTGCAGGATTTCCACCACCTCACACAAAGGAGCCACATGCTTTGAGTCATGTGTAGCAGATCTATGCTAGCTGTGGCGTCCTAGCCGACCACCTCACCTACTCTCAAGGTCACGCACGTGCTCAAGGCAGGAGCACGATAAGGAGTAGAGAGCATGCCTTGGGTTAGTATTATGTTGTGTTATTTGTATTTACTATTTATACTTCTTTGTATTCACTTTTTTGGCTCTACGTACCTACATCACTTACTATGTATTAAAACCACGTCCCTTTCAATCTTTATTATATGTGCATGACTACCAATAGCATAAGACAACCAACTTTTGATGCCTCTATTCCTTACTGCATGCATGACCGCTGAGTCAATTTAATGCTCAGTGATGTCAACCAACTTTTGGCGCGTGACAGTCATGTCGTTCTCAACACAACCCAGTAGTCAACTTTCGACGCGTCACCATCACTTCGCTTTCATCATAACCCGATGGCCAACTTTCAGCGCATTAATATCACATCGTGTTCAAAGAATTTTTATAGGTACGACACTTTCTATGCGTGAATGTCACATCATTTTTAATACTTTCATTCATGTCTTTCACACCTAACACAACCAACGCTATATAAGACCTCCGTATGCATGATAGAGCTCAAGTTTTCTATCCACTGGTACCCTTATAAATGCTACACTATCTGTTTGCTCTATCTCTTATAACATCAAAGAAAAATGGCTACTAAACGTGCTTTCACTAAGAATCTCGAATGGAGAAGGGATTCTTTGGCTTAGCTAATTTCATCTTGATGTGACCATTTGTTCTGCATATGTGGTGATCGATATCAGCTTATATGGTGATTTTGGGACCCCAACACTCATGGAAGCAGATTCTTCTAATGCCTAAACTATTCTCATGAGGTATGAATCTATGCACTTGTTTTTTTAATTATTCCTTATCATAATATCTTCTTGAAATAATATTTTCATTACCAGATCCACAGAAGAATGTGTAGCTTCATTCAGTGGGTTAATATAGAAAATTCAGTATTTGAATCTAATCATTAGTTATTTGAGGGTTGTTGCTTTTCCTCTTTAGAATCAAATGAATGGTACATAAGGAGGAAGGAGGAGTATGAATGATGTTGATGAGCCGAATGGTTAGACTGGAGGCTATAACCAGTTGTACTACCTCCATGGCGAGAGTATTCTAAGTGCCCTTATGGTGATCATTGCTAGCAAGTGATACCAATAGGTATCTATACTTTTTGGTAGAAGGTTCTTTATTTGTCCAAACATTCCGACGATGATTTCATTATAAGTTTGCTATACATTTCACTAATTTGCTTTAATTTATTATCATCGTGACTACAATAGCTATATGTGCACTTTTTTCCCATAGAAACCACCAAGAAGGTGCAAATTCATACAATGGATATACATGAAAAAAATCAATATACAACTCTGTAGGATCATATACTGTAAAATAATTGAACGATACATATAGATTAAAGTGTAGGACTAGCGAATAGTCGACTCCTATAACATCTGGTACTACAAGTTGATAATAAATAATGATATCCATAAGTTCTAAATATGTGTATGTACTGTGTTACTGGCTGTATTGTTTATGTTACGTCTATATTTTATCTATTATATGTAAATTTCTGAGTAAACTTATAATATTTTTGTCACTATTATCTAAATAATATCTACTTGTGAATCCATTAATCATCCAACCCTCTATTTGACAGTGTAATAACGTTGAGTTTCTTACATAATTCAAGCATCTCATATATCTTTTCTACACATTTGTAATTTTTCTTTACAATTATATCTCTAAATGAAATAGATTTATTTAAAATCTTTTTTCTTTTCAATATTTATATGGTGAAGAGAAAAATGCACCGACAAAGAGCGTCAAGGGGACCGCCTGCAAAATTATTAGCCCCCTCTCCTCCCACAAGTGGGCCTAGCAATTTGCAGATGGCCCCTAGGAGAAAAAAATATCTAACTAGAGGGCTAGGGGCTGGCTGTAAAATGGTAGGCCACCATCTACCAGGGAAGAGGGAGGCCATATATGGCGTCCCTAACCTCGTGGTGGGTGGATCTTGCTGCCACAACCTCAGGGGCTGCCAGATCTAACAACGGCGATGGTGAAGCAAGGGTTTACCGTCTCCTCCACCTCCCGAGCGTCCAAGCGTCATTTCCCTCCTTCGCCTTCCGAGTTCCAAGGTATGTGGATCCAGCTACCCTAACCTCAGGGGTTGCTAGATCTAGTGATGGCAGTGGCAATGAAGGGAGGGGTCGCCGTCTCCTCCTCTGCCTCTTGAGTGTTCAAGCGTCGTCTCCCCGCTTTGTCTCTATAGCACCAGTAGTTTCATCGCCGTCCCCTCCACCTCTATCTCTCCACCGTCTCCCCAATTGCCTCCTGAGCGCCGATTGTCGCCGCCTTCATCCTTGACCTTGTGGTGGGTGGATCCAACCGCCCCAACCTCAAGGGCTGCCAAATCCAGTGGTAGGCGTGGTGATGGAGGGAGGGGTTGATCGGATCTAGCGATGTGAGCTTCCCTTAGCCTCCTCAATACCGACAACCACAGTATCGTCTCCCCCTTTGCCTCTCGAGCGCTCAAGGATCGTCGCTGCCACTACCTCCTTCAAAGCATTATCTCTCCCCTCCACCTCTCGAGCGGTGGCTGCCCGTGGTCAGTGGATGCCGGATTTGGCTGCCCTCACCATGACGCTTGGTGGCCTCCCTCTTCCTCTTCGGTGGCCTCCCTCTTCCCTGGCGATGGGCAGGCAGCAGGATTGGTTGCGGCGATGGCAGAGATGAGGGGAGGAAGCTGCTGGCAGAGGTGCTAGTGGCGGAGATGCTGGGCAGTGGCTGGGCCACAGAAGCACGAGACGGCGAGCTACAACATTCAGCTAATACGACAGCGACGAGAAGCGGTCTCAAACGGTTACAACGGCGAGCACCTATCAGCGGCAGCAAGCAATTTTGAATTTTTTTTTAATAATCCACTCTTGTGACCCAAGTGCGGATTTTGTATATGTATTTTCTCTTTTTTTCACTTCAGTGACGGATCACAAATTGTGATCGGTCAGTGGTGCTGTCATATGCTGTTACGGATGATTCTTCTCATCATCACTAACCATTGACTTGTGACGGATGTTGGTTTGACCCAAGTAGGGTTTTAGTTGTGACTAGAACTCTTCTTTTAACTTCCTTACATCACACATTTTATTACGTTGGGGAGAAAAGGTATATTTGGAGAGCAATGGAATCTGACCACTATGCAATGGACATATCTACGACTGATGAAAGGCAAACTTTACGTTTGTGGTCCAAAGGAAAAGGATCAGAACAGATGTTACAGCCCTTATACAAAGGCAAGCATATTCCAGTAACAGTGACCTGATGACCACTTTGAGGTTCATAATATGTCTGTCTAATTTCCCCTTTGCTCATGAAGTTTTAGGCAAGGTGCTTAAGTGATCTCCGTACCGCCGATCAACAATTGCTTCAACTTGCCATCTATGAATGACCCTCTGAGATTTATTATGCTTTCCAACTGTACATTCTTTATCGGATGTAAGTGCAGATCATTTAACATATTGTATGGTTCTATTTTTCTAATACATGGGAATGTCTGAATGAGGTTTTTTTGAACACATGCTAAAATGTTGTACAACATGTTTATAATTAATTGTATGAAAGCAATATTCCCTCCGAAGGAATTCTTCTGGAAGACTGCAAATAAGAATGAATTGTTAACATAATATAATTATAGTAATTATAGTAGGTTTCACTAATTGTGTATATTGTGTATTGTATGGTTGGCTTCCATGCTACCCTAATACCTATATATACACCTGCACACGATATAAAATATAATTAATCATTTCAGAGTGGTTACAATATACTAAAATTCTGCTATACCACACCGCCGGTGATACCCACGCGTAACGTGGTAGATGCCATCCACCACACCCTATCGACACCGCCCACCACTACCAAGGTCGTCATCGCGCCGAGTAGACCTGCGCACGCCATAGCTGATGGCCGACACCACCATCGCGGTGCGGGGAAGACCGCGGCCACGACAACTGCTACCGAGGCTATCCGCTACACTGAGTAGACCACGGACAATGCCATGGAGATCGACGCCGCTGAGAGCTACTCGCTTCCGTATTGTCACCGACGCCCGGATGCAGCGCATGCCGCCATTCGATCTCCGGGCGCATTGCCGACCGAGCGCTGCCCTATCGCGCCGCCGACTCCATCGCCGCCCGATCACCCCCAACTCCATCGACAGGTGCATCACCGATCGAATCGCCACCCACGTCAGTAACTCCGATTTCATCACCGTGCGCATCGCCGACTCAGTCACCGGGCACATCGCTAACTCCGACTCCGTCGCACCGAATCGCCGCCCACATCGTCGACTCTGTCACTGAGCACAATGTTGAATCCGTTGCCAGGCGCATCATCGCCCGCGCCATTGACTTTGCCATTAGGAATTGCCACCCCATCACGTCGCTGAATCTACCGACACTGATGGCAAACGCTGCTAAAGACCGCCGCATGGAGAAGATTGCGGCCGATGCCGAAGACCATAGCTGATGCTACTGACGCTGATGCCACCCACCGCACCGACATCGCCGCTGAGGCCACCCACCGTGCCGTCACTGTGGACAAGTACGAAGCCGCCAATTGAATCTCTCTGGGCACAAGCCACCACCGTCATCAACATCCATGCTCGACCAGGCCGCCAACAACTATAGCAAGTGGTGTGGCCTATTTCTCATCACCCTCGACAAATATGGCCTCACTCATCAAATTCTTGAGGAAGAGTCATTTCCCTCGCGCCCTACATGGTTGCAGATAGATTGTATCGTCCTAACGTGGATCTACGGCACTATCTCCAATGACCTACAGCAATCGCTAATGTTGCGATAGTTCTCTACTCGCGGTGCCTCATACTTTCTCGCAGATGAGTTCCTCGGCTAGAAAGAGTTCCGTGCGCTCCTCCTAGAGACATAATTTCGCAACCTCCGCCAAGGTTCCCTGAGCATCACCAACTACTGTCGTCGCCTTGAGTCAATGGCCACCTCCCTCGCCAAGTTTAGTGACCCAATTGGTGACCGATAGATGGTTCTCACGCTCCTCCGTGGCCTCAACAACTAGTTCTGCCATATGTTGTCTATCCTCAAGATGCATCACCTGTTCCTGACCTTTGCAGAGGCTCAGACGCATCTCCTGCTGTTGGAGGTAGAGATCTAGGCCTGGCCACCATCGCCGTCCTCTGTTCTCGCGTTGCTGTAGCACCCTAACCGGCGGCGCACGGGACTACAGCACCTCCATGCCTAAGGACACTTCCACTGTCCCCCGGGCGACCTTCTAGTGTCTCGTCCACGCCCAACCCTAGCACTAGTCGATAGCGCAACGGCTGTCGACGCGACCATGGTGGTCACGGTGGACCCCCTACACCCACTAGTGGCACGCCGCTAGGTCTACACTCATCCTTCACGCATCCGTGGGCGGGTACTGTCCAGATGTGGCCGTATGGCTGGTCTTGCCTTCGACTTTCACTAATGTGCCCTATTACGACGGCAACCTTGGCAGCGTCCCTGACGGTGGCGTCTATGGTGGCACCTATAGCCCTCCCCAGTATGGCTCGTACTACACGGGAGCCTTGCCTTCATCACCCACGCTGCCTTACTCGACCTACCAGGGAACTTCGCCAGCCTTCCAGGGGCCCTCACTGGCCTTCCAGGCCTCCTCGGCGGTGCCCTGGTTCACACCACCCATGCCATGGAACCATCTCTATGGTGGCTTGTGGAATCAGGACTCCCTAGTGCACTCATTTAACACCATGACGCTCAACCCACCGGCACCCTCCTTTGAATGGTATGCTAATTCAAGCCCCGATTCTCATATGATAGTGGATGCTAATAAACTCTCCACGATTTCCCTACTGTCCTCATCTACTCCTTCTATCATTATGGGTAATGGGGCGTCACTTCCTATCACAACCGCTAGATCACATACCTTTTCTTTACCACATCATAATCTTGTTCTTAACAATGTTTTGGTCTCTCCCAACATTATTAAGAATCTGATTTTCATTTGTTGTTTTACCACCGATAATAATTGTTCCATTGAGTTTGATTCTTTTGGCCTTTCTATGAAGGATTTGTACACCAGGAACATGATCACCAGGTGCAATAGCTCTAGGGATCTCTACCCGTTCTACCCACTCTCCATCAGCTCCTTCGTATTCATCGTCTCATCCACCTCTCTTTGGCATTGTCATCTTGGGCATCTTGGGTGTGAAGCTCTATCCAAACTTATCAGTTCTAGTGTCATTTCCTGTCATAAGGATGATCTTGACCATATTTGTCATGCAGGCCAACTTTGTCGTCACGTTTGTCTCCTGTTCAAATCATCCAACTCTAGAGCTCTCCATAATTTTGATTTAATACATTGTGATCTTTAGACATCTCCCAAGTACTATTTTGTTATTCTTGATGATTGCTCACACTACATTTGGACATTTCCTCTTTTTCTCAAATCCGAGACTTTTTTTGCTCTTTCTCATTTTTTTGCTCATATTCGCATGCAATTTGGCACCACCATTAAGAGTGTCAAGTGCAATAATGGCCATGACTTGGATAATTTCCAGGCCCGCACGTTCTTCCTCTCCCACGGTGTTACACTCCTCATGTCGTCTCCATATATCTTCCTACAAAATGGGACAGCAGAACATTCTCTTCGCACCATTAATAACATTCTGCATTTCCTTTTGTTTCAGGCGAGTCTCCCTCCGGTTTACTGGATTGTGGTCCTTCACACTGCGACCTACCTTGTGAACCAGCTCTCCACTAAAACCCTCGCTTTCTCGAAACCATACACCTTCCTCTATTCCACCTAGCTCTCCTACACCCATCTTCGAGTTTTTGGATGTGTCTGCTATCCCAACATGTCCTCCACGGCACCCCACAAACTCGCTCCCTGCTCCTCCTTGTGCGTTTTCCTTGGAACCCTAAACCACATTCTCATCTCCTGCCATGTTGTTTTTGATGAATCATTTTTTATTTTCTCTGACATATCCACCACGCCCATGGCACCTTCTGCCCTAGATTTTTTGACTGATGAACATGATCTTACCACTCCACCCTCTAGAGTTCGTCTTGTGCATGCAGGTCCTCCGCTAATTGACCCAGCTGCTTCGGGGTCAGCGCCCCCGCATGCTGTACACTGCCCTATGCCCGTCCATTGGCCCGTTGCTGCACCCGAGCAAGCCTCTGCACCACCCTCCCTAGGGTTGTGGTCACCAGAGCCACCATCACATAGGTTCTTCGTATTACTCAGCACTGCTGCCCTGTGCATCCAACACAGGACGCTGCCAGTAGTGCCGCTGCCTCATCCTCCACGACGCCCGCCCGTAGTGCCAATATTGTTGCCCCTCTTGCTCCCGCACAGGCTGTTGCCAACAGCACCGGCCGTACCACTGCTACTAGACCAGTCTCCATCATCTCGGTCACCAATGCGCACTCCATGCGCATGCGCGGCAAAGCTGGCAATACGTAGCCAATGGATCATCTCAACCTCCATGCTATGTCTATGTTGCCTCTGCCGCACTCTGTTCATGATGCTCTGTTAGACCCCAATTAACACTCTGCCATGCAAGCTAAGTATCATGTACTTCTCATCAATGACACCTAGAGCCATGTTCCTCGGCCTCCTGGAATCAATCTGGTGACCAACAAGTGGATTTATCGTCACAAGCTGCTTGCAGATGGTTCGCTTGATCGCTACAAGCTCGTTGTGTTCTGCAGGGTTTTACACAGCGACCAGGTGTTGATTATGATAAGACTTTCAGTTCAGTGGTAAAGCCAGCGATAGTTCCAGTGGTTGTCTTTGGCTCTATCTCAAAATTGGCATATTCATTAGCTAGATGTTAAGAATGCGTTCTAACATGGCACTCTAATAGAGACGGTCCCATATGGTTTTATCGACTCATTATGAATAGATTTTATCTATCGATTCAATAAGTTTATCTATTAACTGAAGCAAACTCCTCATGCTTGGTACAATAGGTTCACCACTCACCTCCTATCCCTCGGTTTTGTTGAGACCAATTTAGATATTTCGTTAGGATCCGACACTGCCTATCTGTTGTTGTATGTGGATGACATTGTTTTCTCCGTCTTGTCAACTGGGCTTCTCCAACAGATTATTGCCTTTCCAGCGTGAGTTTACTATTACAGACATTGGCCAGCTTCATCATTTTCTAGGCATCTCCGTTACGTATTGCGATGATACCTTATTTCTCTCTCAGCGGCGGTATACTCTGGACATTTTGGAGCGCTCCGGGATGAGTGCTTGCAAGGCTTTCAGCACCCCTATTGACCTACACTCCAAATTGTCTACAAGCGGTCCTCTAGTTGCCGACTCCACACCGTACCGCAACTTGGCTAGTGCACTGCAGTACCTAACATTCACTCATCCAGACATTGCCTATGCCATCCAGCATATTTGCCTCTATATGCATGATCCTCGTGAGCCACACCTTGCTGCTCTTAAACGGATACTATGCTATTTATAGGGTACTTTTTTTCTCAGCTTAACTCTACCATGCTCTTCACCTATTGAGCTTGTTGTTTATACCGATACCAACTGGGTCGGCTATCCCAACACTCGCCGATCGACCTCTTGTTATGTAGTGTTTTTTGGGAATAATTTGATGTCTTGTTACTCCAAGCATTAGCATACAATCTTTCGATCGAGAGTAGAGACTAAATATCAAGTTGTGGCCAATAGTGTCACTGAGGCTATTTGGCTATGCTAACTACTCATGAAGCTTCGTCACTCACCTCACTGTGTCATCTTGATCTACTATAACAATATTAGTGCTGTTTATATCATGAATTAAACATTAGTGTTGTTTAATGAATGATACATTTTACAGAATTATACATTAAACAGTTCTAGTATTCAGCTTCTATTTGTTCTGAAGAAATTTTTTTCATATCTCGTGCTACCATATCCTGATGAAGTGATGAGTAGCGGAGTATGTACACTACCTGCCAACAGGGTATGTTGGTAATTGATATGGACATGTAAGATGGTTTCGTGAATCAGTAAAATCAGCAGAAAGCACTTTTGTTAAAAAAAAGTAATACTAACATTCTAGATTAATTGGAAGAGATGCCTGAAATTTCATCTGAACTATACTACACTTGAAATTATGAGTAACATAAGACTCGTCTTTTCAAATAGTAGATTATATGAGCTCCGTCAATCCATTGGCATGTAAGGGTAGATAGTTTGGTCACAAAGCAGCAAATTGTGAAGTAGAGTTTGAGGAAAAAATGATTCTTGTTAACCTCTGAGCAACCACAGGCATGAGTCTGTCGCTGGACGGCGCTCCTGGCTCGCCAGCACTGGCCGTGTCGCGCCGCTTCCTTCAGTACACAATCCCGACCATGACATCTGCTTAGCTCCCTGCTTAATTTTTTCTAGCCTAATCCACTTACATACCACTGCTTGGTTGTTAACTTATTATTGTATTTGGAGTGGCTGTTCAAACCTAGTTTTGAAGAGGATTGCGAGTACCGAACTGTCTGCACAAAAACAAAAAAACTATTAATTTGCTGTCTGTCGGAGTAAAATTCAGACAAGCTTTGTTACTTGATATTGCCAACGAGAAAGAGAAGTCAAATAAGGGTGCCTGCTTCTGAGTGCTTAGCATCTCATTTCATGTCCCTTGCCCTGATATCAATAGTGTAGCTTGTGTGCAGAATATCGATAGTGTAGCTTGTTTTCAGAACCCGCAGTTTGGTTGGATGCTTCTTATTGATCAATATTTAGAGCAGCCCAGGAACTGTGGTGTCCAAAGGCCAGGGTTAAATTTTTGGGAATATGCGACGTCGAGCAGTCTTTACGAGAGTACGACATGTGTTGTGAATGGATGTTTAATAGCCACAACTACTTGGACGAAAAGAGGCATACCAAATGAGCCATCTTGGAGTCTAGACGCTGTCCACATGTATACTCGGTATGTGAAAGAAAAAAATAGAAATTGTTGGTTTTCTTTCCTAAACAGCATAGCTCATTTAAGTATAGGAGATGTGTTGTGTAATGAAATCTGTATTTCTTCCTACATATATCGGTCAATGTTATGGATATATATATAGAAGAATATAAGAAATGAGATCATCGTATGACAGGAGACCCGTGATTTATGGATCACTTTTTAACTATACTGTAACTATTATAATAAGATTGGATTTGACCAGCGAAATATGCCTAAGTATAAAAGACAGTCAATTAGGTACAAAAGGCAGTCTAACACGCCCCCGCAGTTAAATCGTCAGTGGACCGAACGTTTAGACTAAACCGAAATTCGATGAAAACGGAAGATGGTAGCCCCTTGATAAATATGTTAGCAAGCTGAAACGTCATAGGAACATGAAGGACACGAATATCATCAAGTGCAACACACTACTAAACGAAGTATAGATCGATCTCTACATGCTTAGTGCACTAGTGCTGAATAGGATTAGAAGACATGTAAAATATGCTAATGTTGTCATAGTATACCAAAGTTATCTTACATAGAAGAGTGTACAGTTTAGATAACAGATGGCGTAGTCAAGTGACTTCAGCAACAACATTGGTAACCGCTCAATACTCAGCCTCTGCACTGAAACAAGAAACCATATTCTGACGCTTAGATGATCACGAGACCAAGTTGTCACCAAGGAATACTGTATATCCAGAGGTTGATCAATGGGTGTCAGGACAGCTAGCCCAATTAACGTCAGAGTAAACAACTAAGTCAGATTGAGAGAAGGGATGCAAGAATAGGCCCATATGCAGGGTACCACAGACATAACGTAGAATGCGCTTGAGAGCAACAAGATGAGACTCCCGTGGGTCATACATGTGAAGACAGACTTGCTGAAATGCATAGAAGATATCCAGTCGAGTGAAAATGAGATACTGAAGAGCACCCGCGAGATTGCAAAAATTCGTAGGATTAGACATTGGGGCACCGTCTGTAGATAGCTTCAAATTCACATCAACCAGCGTGGAGCAAGGTTTGCAATCAGACATGCCAGCACGGTCAAGAATCTCAATCATATATTGATGCTGGGAAAGAAAGAGTACTGAGTTCATGTGCTGAACATGCATACATAGAAAATGACGGAGAGTACCCAAATCCTTCATAGAGAACTCCTGCTGAAGAGTGTCAATGATACGCCAGAGTAAGTCGATAGAAGAAGTTGTTAGTACAATGTCATCCACATAAAAGTAGAAGATAGATAGTATTTATGCCATGGTGACAAGCGAAGAAGGATGTGTCTAACTTGGCTTTGACAAATCCGAGCTACAGAAAATGAGAGGCAAACATGTTGTACCATGCTCGTGGCGCCTGTTTGAGCCCATAAAGAGAACGGTTGAGGTGACACACGTAAGCAAGATGACTAGAATCCTCAAAACCGGAAGGTTGAGCACAATAAACTGTCTTGAACAGGGTACCATAGAGAAATGTATTGTTGACATCTAGCTGATAGATATGCCAGGAGTGTGAGAGAGCTAGAGAAAGGATAGTCCGTACTGTTGCTGGCTTAACGACAGGGCTGGATGTCTCTAAAAAGTCAACACATGGTCCCTGTGTGAAACCCCGAAGAACCTAGCAAGCCTTGTAGCGCTCAAGAGGACCGTCAGCATTGAATTTGTGTTTGAATACCCATTTGTCTGTTACCATATTGGACTACGGTGGTCGAGGAATAAGATCCCAGGTATGGTTGGATAGGAGTGCTAAGTATTCTGCCTCCATAGCAGTTCACCAATTCGAATCAGCGAGAGTAGCTTGGTAACTTTGGGGAATTGGTGACAGGTGGGCATTCTCGAGCAGTACAGGCTATCGAAACCCACACGTACCACGCGTGAACATGCTGTGTTGATTTCTCATGGGAGCAACTGAAACTATGCTAAGAGGAATAGGCGCTGGAGCCGAGCGTCGGGAGTAGACCAAGTCCCGGTATCGACCTAGAGCTGGGAAAGTAGTTGGCCTTCCCCTACCTGCAGACGATGAAGGACTGATGGGGAGTGCCTAAAGTGAAGGTAGATCATCAGTCACCGCCGTCACAGGCACCATAGGACATGGTGTCCTATGATGCAATCCAGATGATGCACCAGGTGATGGCGCAACTCTAGGGGCACCGGCCTCATGTGGTGATATAGTGATGGCGTCAAATTGTCCTGCAGAAGAAAAAGGTGACAGCGCGAAGGGAGTTGGCACTGGGTTAGGGGTATCCTGCAAAAAGTCAAAGGCCTCACATGTGGGCGGAGAGAGATCCTCAGAAAAAGGAAAAAGAGGACTCCTCGAAGACCACATGACGCGAGATGATGATTTGATTTGTATGATGATCAAGATAAAGATAACCTTTGTGGTTTGGAGAATAACCAAGGAAAACACACAGGGAGGAGTGAGGAGTGAGTTTATGAGTAGTTGTGGTAGAGAGATTAGGGTAACACTTGCAACCAAGGACTCTAAGATGCTCATAAGAGGGATGCAACTCAAATAGAGCAAAGTGAGGCGTCAAGAAATTAAATGTTTTAGTTGGAAAAATGTTAAATAGGTGGCGATGCTAAGAGCCGTAGCCCAGAAAGTGGGAGGAATGCTAGCCTGAAACAATAGAGAGTGAATAACATTGTTAGTGGTGTGAATAATGCGTTCAGCTCTACCGTTTTGAGCGGAGGTATAGGGACATGACGTTCAAAGATGAACTTCATGGGACAGGAAGAAAGTGTGGGCATGAAGGTTGTCAAACTTGTGGCCATTGTCGCACTAAACTCCCTGAATGGTGACCCTAAACTGTGTGCGAACATAAGCAAAGAAGTTAAAAAAAGTGTTAAAGGTGTCACACTTTAGACGCAAAAGAAATATCCAGAGGTAATGAGAACAGTCTGTTATTCTAATATTTGTAACCAAAAATGCTAGTGACAAAAGAGGTCTAAAGATCACAATGAATCAACTGAAAATTGTGAGTGGCACACGAAGATGAACTATAAAAGGGTAAGCGGGTATGGCGACCTAGCTAGTAAGCATGACAGAGAGTACCGCTAGCACTTTTATTACAAGAAATAGCTAAAGAATATACTAGTCTGGAGAGGACGTCCTGTCCTAGGTGTCCAAGACGCTGATGCCAAAGTGAATACAAGGAGGACGCATATAGAGCAGTCGCCGGGAAGCACAAGGAGTAAAGGGGTCTAGAGCTGTCACATCAGATGGTTTCCCTCTGAGTATGAAGATCCTTCACAGAACAACCAAAGGGGTCAAACTCCATAGAACATTTGTTATCAGAGGTGACCTGGCAAATAGAAATGAGACTTTTAATGAGATTTGGAGACACAAGAACATTATTAAGATGAAGCTTAGGAGAAAGATGTGTAATGCAAGTGGAAGTAACTGGAACGAGATTTCTGTTACTGACAATAATGCTAGAAAGAGAATGACAACAAGAAGGAGTGGTGTGAGAAAGAATACCAGCATCAAAGGTCATATGATTGGTGGCACCAGAATCGAAATATCACTCATGCTGTAGTAGCTGTCGTAGAGTCATAGTTTAAAAATTAGCCGCTAGTGCCTATATATCCCATCTTGGGGCCATTGGTAGACACAACGCCACGAAAGGAGGTGAGACCCCCCACTGACCGACCCACTGTCTGTGTGGACCAATGAGTAGGGCATGAGATGGTCTACCTAGAGGACGAGGCGCCTACGGCCCAGGCCACATTTGAATAGATTCGGACCATGGGTTTAAGACAGTAGGCCACATACCATTAGGAGGTTGTCCTATGGGAGTCTTGGGAGTAGTATAAATAGAACTCATGCCAGCTCCCGTCCCAGTGCCTATGCCCACACTAGCACTTGTGCCTGAGCCCACGCTAGCACACGCGCTTGTGCCGCCGCTGTTGCCGCTAGAGCCACCGCGACCTCCTCGTCGACCATGCTTACCATACTACTGGTGGAAGCCATTGCCAAACCTATCCCCGGAGTTGTCGCCAGAAGTTCTCTATTGCGGACGAGCCCGATATCCAACCGATGAAGTAGTTAACGGTGGGTGGGAGATGGCAGCTTGAATCTGCCTATTTTGAAGGCTACAAGGGCTATGGTGGGGAAGGTTTTATCCATGGTGAGATCTTCTAGCCACAAGTCGTCGTGTACCTGTAGGAAAGAGGGGAATGGATTATTGTGGCAGAGATGGAGACTGATGGTAGTGAAGTGCTTGTTGAGGCCTCAAATGATGTTGTGGATGAGGGTACGGCCAGTGATGTGTTCGCCGAGGTCGTGAAGGTCTTCGACCATCCGCTTGTAGCACCGACAGTACTTGGGACGGGGAGGTCTCCCTGTTGGAAGGAGTGGAACTCCTAGTTGGCATAGAGAGCACGAGTTATACGGTTGCCAAGGAACTAAGACTCGATGGTGAGCCAAGTCATCTAGGCGGTGGTGCCATGCTAGGAGATATTGTCGGCAAGGTCATCGGAGATGGTCCCGAATAGCCAAGTGCAGACAACACAATCCATGCGCACTCAGTCTTGGAGTGGGGCACTATGTTGTCGGAGAGGATGTGACGCTCCAAGGAGAACTTCCCGACGATGAGAAGAAATGTCTCGCGCCACCGAGCGTAGAAGTTGGAGATGACATCGAGGAGTAGCGGCATAAGAGCGCAAATGTTTTGCACGGTGACAGCCTGGACATGCAGGTTCAGAAGGATGGCTGCCTCGTATTGAAGAAGGGCGGCGTTGAGAATGGTAGTATCACCGCATGCGACGAAGCCATCATCTATGACAGTGTCTTCTTCACGGTGCGGCTCCGTAGTTGCACGTTCTCAAGCAGCGCAGTCGAGGGCATCACGGAGGTAGTTGTTGGCCGCATCGCGCTTGATTTGGGCGAGAACGGCTTCGCGCTCTGCTTCTACCACATAGACGAGAGCAACGTTGCGAGCGCCATTGGTCACCCGCTCGCGATCCTCCTAGGCAGCTACATCAAAGCAACAGGTCGGAGAGGATCTTCCAAGGCAGCAGCGCGAGTTTCCTAGACGCGCTAGAGAGCAGTAGCGTCGATGATATCCATCAATTGTCGCGGCAGAGAGGAGAAGTTGTCGTGGCCACGATGGAGGAAAAGAGTGACTCGCTCTGGATTGGTACACTGAATGGTGGCGCTCTCAAGGGGTAGACGTGCTGGACGGTAGCGCTGAAGGGGATGGCATGCTAGTTGGCGCTGGTATGGAACGCGAGATGGCTACACCGAAGAGGAGAACGTACAAGACAGCAATGGCATGTGGGACAGTGGCGCTGAAGATGAATCATGCTGATGGCGCTAGAGAGAGGTCACCGGTGGTGAGCACGACGTAGAAAGGATAGCGGAAAGAATAGATAAATATCTAGGCTCTGATACCATAAAATATGTATTTCGTATTACATATATCGGTCAGTGTTGTAGCTATATATAGAAGAATACAACAAAGGGATTCACAAAACGTGGTCATTGAGACCCGTGATTTGTTTATACCTTTTCAAAATCCTAATTAGATTAGATCTGGCCAAAATATGCCTAGCACAGTAAATCAGGTAGAAAAGGCGATATCCTTGATAATCATAATGCCAGTTCTAAAGGCCTATTAGTGCCGGATTTCTACCTGATACCGTATAAACAACACTGATAATACAACCATATCTATTCGGGTTGTAATATGCCGGTTTTACAATTGTCACATATAAGAGTTCCACAAGAAAAAAAAGAGCATCGAACCAACTCAATGCATTGAGATGGTTTGATGGTGCTTTGGGCCAGATCATCATTAAAAATTCTATCACAAATTCATAAAAAAAACTCACAGTTCATTACAAATTCCATCAATGACTCATATATTTCAGCACAAATTTCATTAAAAAAACTCACAGATTTCATAACAAATTCCACCGACAACTCACATATTTCATCACAAGTTTCTACAACAGCACGGACACTGTCAATGTGAGTTTGCCCACCTAACCAGTTTACCCACCTAACCCAGCAATCAATTTGGCAACTCATTGTGGTGAAGCCCCAAACGGCGGAGAAGATGAATAGGCCATTGGACTTGGATCCCACAGTGGTTGCTGCCCCTTAGTGCTCGCCATGGTAAAGCCTGACACCTGATCTAGCATTCCCTAGGAGAGGGACTTGCTGCCATCTAGTGGGGCACACCGGCTAAATCCGGCTGCCTCCAAGCTCATGGAGGACCATATTTAGCGGTCTCTCGAGGAGGGAGCTATTGCCATCAAGTAGGGCATACCGACTGGATCTGGCCGTCCCCAATCTCATCGTGGCCAAATTCAGCAGCCATCAAGCTTTAGACGTTGGACCTGGTAATGATGGAGAGGGAGAGTTGAGAGAGGAAAAGGAGGAGGTGCAGCAATAGTAGCGATGTCGGAAAGGGAGGGAGTGAGAGAGAAAAAAGGAGACGGCGAGGAGAAGCACCAGTGGTAACAACAAGGCAGTGTGTTGAGGGAGGGATCAGGAGAGAATAAGAGCGAACTAGAGATGGATTTAGTGAAAGGGAGAGACATATGTGACAAAAAAGTTGACCAACTTTAGGTCGACTCGATGCCAATAAGTGTCGATTTATTTAAAATAGGTATTGATATGCCTTTCAGTTTTATTTTATAAAACATCACTAGTAATGTATTACTGGTGTCTTTTTTAAAAGAAAAATCGGCACTGGGTTTTATTGGTGTCTATTCTAAATTTTAGCTTCACGTAGGGGGTTTGAGAGTGCAGGAAATATCTTATATGTGCCGATTTTAACTGATATATATGGCCATCACCTATTTGGTGTTCTACAGTGAGCTTTGAGGAAAAGAAGTACTTACTGCACATATGGATTCTACTAGTTGAACACTGACTTGGTAGGATCAATTGATGTAAGCCTCTCACATACTTAACAATATACGAAAGAAATAGTATTCAGATTTTAGAATGAACATTACACAAGATCCTAGCATACACATTTGCAGTGGCTATAACAAGGTACTCAAGTGTTAATGCTTATAGCAGGAAGGTAAAATTATTGGTACATAATTCATACAGGAATAAATGAATATCATGATGAAACAATTAATTGTGATTATTTTTTGCTGGAGGTCTGAATTTTTTATGTGGTTTGTCAAGTTAAAGCATTATCTTGTCAAGTAGTCTAAAGACTTAAGGGATAAAGATCAGCATGTTATAAGTGGAGAGAGATTATCGATGCTCTGATTATCATTTCCGCACCAAGACATTCTTGGTGGTAGTTGCAATTCAGACAAGCTTCTATCAAACATGTCAATGACCTCACTCATGGAAGGCCGGTCTGCAGGTGTAGATTGTATGCACCAAAATCCTATTGTCACCAACTCACGTGCAACCTCTGAGGTGGAAGTGTTACTGCTACTGCCTTCGTTAGCAACACCACAAAATTGATTCAGGTTGTCATAAAGCCATTCAGGGAAATACTTGCTTCCACTCTCCATGCTTGCATTGATGTTTTCCCTTTCTCCAACCATCTGAAGAATCATCATCCTGTAGCTATATACATCAGACTTGGTAGTCACAGCTCCACGGTGTCCCCAAAACACTTCAGGTGACATATAGCCAATTGTTCCCCCAGCACAAACAATAGAGATTTTGCTTTCCTTCGGCTTACACAGCCAATCCGAAATCAGATATTTTTGGGCGGAAGTCTTGGTCTAGCAAGATGTTTTGGGGTTTTATATCAAGATGGACAACAAGGTGATTACACCAATGGTGGAGGTAATTGAGGCCTTGTGCAATTCCAACCAAAATATCATATAACTTCTCCCAGCTTAGGGATTTCTCTTCTTGAATGGTTTCACTCCACCAACCGCATATTTATCAAGGGAACTGTTGGGCATGTACTCGTAGATGAGAGCTCTTTCTATCCATACAAGCAAAATCCTAATAGACTAACAACATTGATATGCGATGTTCTGCCAATAGCCACCTCATTGATGAAGTCCTCCTCATCGTCATTGAGTCCTCCAATATTTTCACTGCTATCACACAGCTGTCATACATACTGCCTTTATAAAAACAGTGCCATAACCACCCTTATTAAGTGTGTGAGTAAAAGATTTAATCATCTTCCGAACTTCAGAGTAAGTGTAATTTTTAAGTTGTGATCGTAGGAGGGACAGAAGTCTTGGTGCAGTTGTTGATCTTTGCCAGGAGAGCAAGCGCTTATTTTTCTTGCAAACTACGAATACTGCAAGGACCAATATGCTTATCCCCAATAAACTTGATGTTAAAGCTATTAGGTCTAAGAAGAAATTGGAGCTACAAAGCATGAGAAAACTATATATATTTTCTTTACAATCTTGGGAGATATTAAGAGTTACAGATATATCTTAATATCTTGTAATAACTAATGAACAATAAGAGATTCCTTTATCACTTACTAGCTCCTCATTTGGAATGCAGGAATTTCAAAGGAATTTTAAGGAACAAAATCATGTGAAAATCCTATAAGTTGCATGCATTCTTAAGAAGCCATATAGATGAATTTCCGATGGAATGGGCCAATATGGAATATGATGTCTATGAACCACGTGACAAATTAGAATTTTAAACTGTTCTTAACTAATGAATTTAATTAAGCCATTGTTAACATCAAAATTTAAAAAGCCCACGGAAGGATTGAAAAAAAAGACCGACTTAAGTAAATAAAAGTTATAGGAAGGAAGCCGATCGAACAAAACGGGAAAAGATTCAGTTCAAAATTAGAAGGTTATCCAAATAAAACTGAGTTTAAGGAGAAGCCGTGAAATTCACAGCAGGGTATTTTATCTATTTAAATTCGTATCAATAGAAAGATTTAGTTAGTTTAGTTAATTTTTTAGAAATATTTTTCTTTATCTTTTTAGAAAATAACGTCCGATGGTTGTTGTAAATGCGTTAGACTTTGTAAAACTAAGGTATAAATATAGACCCTGGAAATATGTAAACGGATCCTTCGATCAATATAATTTCGGCGCATCGTCACCCTAGTCTATTTAGTTTTTTACCGGTAGGTTCTGGCTCTCGACGCAAGGCTGTATCAGTTAAGTTCGATCTCCGGTGAAGGAGTAAGTCTCGCCACTATCTCGATATGTCTCGCTCTGTTTAAGACTGGATATGTTAGATTCTACCTCTTAGACCGATCAAATATATTGCATCATGTCTGTACAAGATCTATCGGTCTATCAAGTTCTCTCCGCCGTCGTCGGTCTCATGCTGTATCGGTTATATTTGACCTACGGGACTGCCGATGGTAAAATAAGCTTTAGGCCTATAGGTCTTTATATGACGTTTCATCGGAATGTTAACCGATAAGTTATCTATACATTGAGCATCACGCCCAGCGTATCGGCTCCTCGGCTGACATGCACCAAGTCTTCAGAGACTTCCCTTGAGCGCCATGCTAAACGCATCGGCCTTCCAGCTAATGCGCACTTGTCTTCAGAGAAATGTCTTCTCATTGGCTCAGCTAGCCGATAGGTTCACTTCGTCCTTCTTTCAGCACAACCGATCTGGCATCCGTCGTCCCGTTGCTCTTGGCCTCGGTCTCGTACTGTCTCAGTTAGGTCCGATCTTCGAGATTTGGCGCTAGCGGCGTCATTACGGCGGGCGACAGGTCTCGTGCTGCTATCTCTAGAGCGGCATCGGCTTTCCAACCAATGCCTTTTATATGATTTCTCGCCAGCTCGTATATGCTTTCATCGGCTTTTCAGCCAATGAACGACCGCTATAAATTCCGTCGACTACCAGGAGGATCCCGCGCGCTTTACTATTCTCTAAACACTCCAGTGCCTCCATCGGCTTTGCGGCCGATGGATTGGGATCTTGTTTTCGCTACAACCCAGAGCCAACATATCCTTCGTCGACATCCGCTTACGCTTTCATCAGCTCTCCAGCCGATAGAAGAGCGTCCTGATTCCTATCGGTGATCAGCTGATAGCAGGAGCCATCTGGACGTGGCTAATAATTAACTCGATCCTATCAGCAACCAGTCGATAACGAGGACTCGTATCGACCCATCGTCTGACTGATCCGTTTACCTCACATCTTTATCAATTACAGAGTCAAATTGACTGGCATGCCTGCACCTGCGCCGTCACGCTAGAACCGATCAAAACTCACGGCTCCTGACACGCATATCTTGAGTCACGGAAAGAAATCGATTGGACTGCACTGAAGGGGTTGGGATGAATGATTCATTACATGTTTTTATCCTCTGGTTTTTCGATTCTGAAACAACGGGGGGATCTGATGAAGAGATTGAACCATCTGCTAAAAAATACAAGCAAATTGTAATGTTGCTTTGATTTTGGATCAGTATCTACTATTTACTCATTTAGTATCTACTGTATAGTCGGCACCGACCTTCTAGTTCGCTATCTGTAACGTGGCATGTTGCTGACACAGCATATTTTAGTTAATTTGACTACACACTTTTTTTGGCATTCATGCATTTTGCTTCCTTGCATACGCGTGTTCCAACTTTGGCACCATAGTTTAAATACCAAAATAGTGGCTATAAATCTGAGTTGCCAAAGTGGTCGAATAAAAAGTAGTTTTCGAAATAAGATTAGCAGACACTGTTTGAATATGTGCGATGTCGTCGGAATGACCAATTTTCTGGAACTTCGAACTCGTTTTTTTGCTAATATTAATAACATCAGAAGTGTGATATGGACATTGGATGTTCCGGTCCAGTCCGATTCTGACTTGATTGAACGATGGCAAGGCCGAATCAGAGCCCTCCCTTTTTCTGGTTTTAGTCTATCTCTTGCCGAAGTGGCATAGGTTCGCCACCCTTGTCTAAGGCCAAGGCCGAGTTAGAAACTGTGCCCAATACTCAACCAACTGCATATATTTTTTGCTTACTTCTCCTATAGTTGTGGGTAACTTAGCTGTTGGCTATTTGCTCTTAAATCATTCGTGCTCCTCTATGAAATCAAGTTAATCATTGGCAGTTTGCTCATAAATAACTCGTTTCTCTCACAAAACGGGACGCATTGTTTGATGGTTCGCTAGTAAATCACTTGTTCCTTGTACGGAGCAGGACTTATCTTGATAGGATTGGCTAGCTCATCTAGTTGGTCGCTGTCGCCACATAACACTGTCGCTACATCCACCATTGACATCGCCATTGCCATTGCTGTCGTCGTCCGCCGTTTGTTGTGTGTCGTTCGTCCGTCCTCTACCGCCTATCATCGCCAACATGCTGGAGTTATCAATTCTTTGTACTCCACCAAGCAATGTTAATTTTTCGCTCAATCTCCCCAAGTTTTACTTCATCCTTTGCAGGCCCCTTCTGGTTATCATATTGATCCACGTATTCCCATTCCGTAGTTGGCCATTGTATGTTCTCTAAAAGACCATACTACCCTTGGTTCATAGCACTAAATGCAAAACTAGCCACATGGTCCGAGCCAAAATATTAAGTTTGAAAATATTGAAATCACCAAAAATTACAGTATTTTCACCATGACAACAGAAAATAAATTTAAATTGTTGACCAAATGTAAATGAAATTTGAAGAATTGAAATTGGCAAGTACCATGTAACCAAACCAAAGTTTTGGTATTTTCTCCTTGTTTTGAAATATATGATTTTAACCTTTTATTCATTCTCGACAAAATCTGGTTGAAAATTATAGGATTGTATAAATTTTTGTTTTTCAAATTTTATTGAATTTCTAAATTTCGTTAATGTTGCATCACTCTAAAAAAAGTTCATATAACTGAAACAGTTTTCTTTGGTGAGTTTTTTTTATTCGTAAAAGGAGGATTTGTTCTTTTGTGTTATGAGCAAAGGGTAATATGGCCATTGGGAGAAATTTTGACCCCAGCTAACAAAATTGTTGTAGAAGAGATTAAAGTGAAAACTCAAGATCATGTAAGATGAAACAAAACTCAAGGGTATGAAATGGATTGATGAGAAATTCAGGGGCAAATGAGAAATCTTGAATCAATTATAAATACACATAACTCAGTATAACTGTCCGCTTGGTGGAAATAGTTGTACACCTAAACTCCATCATCCCATGAAAGATCCTACCCCTCGGCAGGAAATATCGTGGCTAGCAATATACCAGCGCAGGAGGCAATTTGCCTAATTCGTGGCTGCGAGTCAGAGAGTGCTTATCATGCTGGCCTTCCCAAGGCACAAAGGCAGGAGTCAGAAAATGCTTATCAGAGAGTGCAATATACTAACGCAGGAGTCAGAGAGTACAAAGGCACGAGCTCTTCGGTCTGAAATTCGAAGTGTTTGGGACATCCCAAGGGAGGATTGGTTATTGCTGTGGCGGGATTGGTGTAAAGATGCAGAGTGATGCTGTCCATGAAAAAGGTGAACCAATGGTAACAGGTTCTGTGATTTTCTTGCAGAGATACTGGATACAATCAAAGGAAAGGAAATAGTGGGTGATAAAGCAGAGAAAAGGCCAAGGCAGAAATCTAGGGATGTTTGCTCATGGATGGGGAAAAAAGAGGCCTGGAAACCACCTTTGGAAGGATGGATAAAGGTTAATGTGGATGGGCCGTTCTCATATGAATCTGAACGAGCAGGGATTGCTGTGGTGGCGCGTGATCGTAAAGGAGTTGTCTTGCTGTCGGCTTGGAAGGCAATGCGTTGGCCATGAAGACGCCGAGGCCTCGTGCTGTCCAAATGGATTAGAGCTCCAGTGGTGCTGGAGTGTGGAGGTCCACTGCCGAAGTGGCGAAGTCCCTGCACTCATGCAATGACAGATATAGTTGGAATGCAATCTCTTTGATGACGCAAATTAAGTAGACCAACCAGATCACAAGGGAGTGCAATTCAGTAGCGCATATTTTATCTCAATTCACTTCTAGGAATGAGACTATTGCAGTTTGGAGATTTTCTTTTCCTGATTTTGTAAAACTGGCTATTAGCCAAGACTGTACCAGTGTTTTCTAATTAAGAAAATACTCCGTTCCTGTAAGAAAAGACCTCACGCCACCTGTGTGATCGAATTTTCCGTACGAGATTTAGTCTCTATTAACCACAGCTGCAAATCCAACATTCTTTTTGAGCTACATATTCCTAACTCTAGAAAATCATCTATTTAGAACTAGGATTAGATTGATAATATTTAGATAAATTATTTTGTTTATATTTTAGAGCAAATATAAAATTTTAAACCACAGTAATTTTATTTATAAACTCTAGTTCAAATATGGTTCTATGATCTGGAGCAATATCAAATATGTCCATAATTATTTTGGTGGATGGAAAAAGGTATCTAATACATGCTGAAAAGTCACGCACTTACTTCCCTGTTTCAATATAGGATGCATTTGTTTTTGGTAGGATAAAAGTTTGAACGAATGATTAGTCTATTATAATATAATTTTTAATACATTATATTTGTATTTAAACTATTTTTTAATTATATTTTTATATTATATAAGTAATATATTAATAGAATGAACATTTAATATATTTTTGAAATGGACGGAGAATTTTTCTTCTCCATTAACTCATAATTGCATACCTGTTGTGTTGAATGACCAAGAGAGGAGCTGATGCGACTCAACAAGATCACCGGTGGCCGCAGAGAACCCCGCGGCCGCGTCCTTCGGCAAGCTGTCGGCTTTGAGGTCGACCACCGTCTCGACGCTGTAGTGCGTCCCGTCGAGTGTACGGAGGGTGACTGCCATCTTCGTCGAGGCGGCGTCGTAACTGATCTCGGCCCGCATGACACCGGCGAGGCTCAAGGTCGGCAACGCGGTGGTACTCATGGATGTGATGTTGTCGACGTCGATGCCGATGTGATCAATGCCGTCGCCCTGGGAATCCCACAGCTGGTTCCTGAAGGTGTCGAACTCAACGCCGACGGTCCGCGGCGAGCCATAGCCGTAGAAGCTGTTGGAGGATAGACCAAGAAACCGGCCGGGCGAGTCCGGCGGCAGTTTTTCACGGGGAAGCCCGATGAAGAAGGCCATGCCGTCCCCCTGGTTGGTGGAATTGCGGCCGATGGCGAAGGAGAAGGCAGTAATGAAGCTGGCCGCCCCTCCTTTGCCGTCGTCCCAGAGACGGACGAGCTGCCGGTGCGCACGCGTCCGGTGCACCAGACGCCCAGCTTCGTGAGCCGGTCGCCGGCGTGGGTCGAGTCTCCCATGAACACGAAGTTTGTGGCGACGCCCGGCGCTGCGGAGAAATCGTAGTCAATGGAGAGCGCCGCGGCGCGTAGGGTGGTGCAGCAGATGGAAAGGAGGAGGATGTGGTGGCGGTGCTGTAGTTGTGCGCTTCGGTGATGGCCACCCATGGCCATAGCCGAGTAACCGTGGCGTTGCTGCTGCTGCTGAACAGTGTTGAGGCAAAATTAATGTTAATGGCAAATGGAATAAGCCAGGGTATTATTGCTGCTGAGCACTCTTGGAGGCAACGCGGCGACCAATTTGCAGCCGGTCGCTTTGCGTATTTGCGTTGTGCCGTTCTGGACACGCATGGTCCCAATCGGAAGAGACAGGGAACTATTGTTGGATATTGCTACAAAGATGTGAGATTCATTGGTCCAATATTGGGGTCCCCACATGGGGGACGTCTAAAACTCTAGCTACCACCACTCTCCCCCTCCTCCGTCTCGTCGCCATCAAAAAGGCTAGGCCTACCACACTTTTCATGTGGAGAAAGGATAACGTGAGAAAATCATGGTGGTGACGTGAGATAGCATGATAATGTGATAGGGTAGCTTAAGCTTCGACCTCGATAGCTAACTTCAGTGTTCCTTTATCTAGATCTAATCAGGTCATCATGATACAGATAGCTAGGGCTGTTGTGTATGGAGTAGACGACTGAGAAGGAGGAGGAAGCATCCTCTCTCCAACCATCTCTCCCTAGCTTCGCACAGTGTAGACAGTGGTGGCAACGGAAACTCTCCCTAGCTTGCTAAGAGGCCAGGTTTGGCGTTCCTACTGTGCAATAAGATGATAACAATATGGTGTGGCCTTAGTATGATGAGGAGTGATAGTGGGGTGGTGGCACGAGGACACGACGACAACAAGCAAGGAAGTACCTGAGCGGTGGTAATGACTTGTCTTCTCCTTGCTAGTGAAGCATCTTTTTTCTTGAAGCCCTACTCTCCTACTATGGTTGAATTGTCTTGTTCTAGTCTAAAGAGTAGTGGGGAAGGATAGAGGCAGTGGAATGCAATAGAGAATGATGATAATGTGGCAGCAAAATGGAGTTGCCCGGTGAGCCTGATGAGCTGTGGAATCTATTTTTTCTAGGATTTGATATTCATTCTGCTATTTCAAATTTTATTAACCGCTGCTGTTACAAACCAATAGAAATTAGCAAAGTATTGTTATATGTAATATTCTATTTTTGAATGTACTCCACATATTTAATTTGAAGCTCGCAAGTTCTTTTTATAAATTATTAGTACATCTATCTTTCCCATGCACACTTGGATCACCTTTTTGAAAAGAAATACATTAGTTGGAGTTGTTGGATTCTTTCAAGGAAAAAGCATTCTACAAGATAAGATATATTAAGAGTGGCAACATTCCATTGTAGCATTCCTTTGCTCATATATAAATTGCTATTTATGTCCACCTGATTATATTTTGTGCTTGGACATGAAGATCTACCTTAGTATAGTTTAGCATGAGACATGGTGTAGAATGTGTATAGTGACTATGAATCCCCCCGAGCGTATACAAGGGGGTTGGATCTATATATATACAGCCCAGGCCAGTGGTCTGTCTAATACCCCCGCAGTCGCAGAGGGAGGGGAACGGACGCAGAGACTAGACCAAAAACTGGTGAACAAAGGCGTGGGCAGTCCTTTGGTCATTATATCGGCAAACTGATGTGCCAATGGTACATGGAGCACCCGAACCTGTCCTAATGCAACCTTGTCACGGACAAAATGGATATCGATCTCGATGTGCTTCGTGCGTCAGTGATGGACCGGGTTGGTGGTCATGTAGACGGCACTGACATTGTCGCAGTAGACGATGGTCGTGGTGCAGAGGGGTGCACGGAGCTCCTGGAGAAGCTGGCGAAGCCAGCAGCACTCGACGACGGCGTGGGCGACGACGCGGTACTCGGTTTCAGCGCTGGAGCGGGACACTGTAGTCTGGCGTTTTGAGGACCAGGATACGAGGGTGTCACTGAGGTAAACGCAGTAGCCGGACGTAGAGCGTCGAGAGTCGGGGCAGCCTGCCTAGTCCGTGTCGGAGTACGCGGTGAGAGAGTCGATGGGGCTGGAGCTGAGATGCAGCCCGCTGGAGAGGGTGCCCTTCACGTAGCGTAGGATGCGCTTGAGCAGCGCGAGGTGAGGTTCGCATGGAGCATGCATGAAGAGGTACACTTGCTGGATAGCGTACGTGAGGTCGGGTCGGGTGAGTGTGAGGTATTGGAGAGCCCCGGCAAGACTTCGATAGTGAGAGGGATCGGCAACGAGGGCACCATTGGCAGCAGAGGGTTTGGCTCGAGTGTCGATTGGGGTGGCCGTGGGGTGACAGTCAGCCATGCCCGCACGCTAGAGGAGGTCGATGGCGTACTGGTGTTGGGAAAGGAAGAGCCCGTGGATGGAACGGGTTACGGAGATGCCAAGGAAATGGTGAAGAGGACCAAGATCGGTCATGGCGAACTCAGAGTGGAGTCGGGCCATGATCTGGTCGAGGAGAGATGTCGAAGACGCTGTGAGGACAATGTCATCGACATAGAGAAGTAGATAGGCAGTGGCATAGTCGATATGGAAAGTGAATAGGGAACTATCGGACGCAGAGGCCACGAAGTCGATGTGCCGAAGATAGGTAGCAAAGCGCTGGTACCAGGCACAAGGGGCTTGTTTGAAGCCATAGAGAGAGTGTTGAAGGAGATAGACGTTGTCGGGCCGAGAAGGGTCGACGAAGCCTAGGGGCTGCTAGCAGTAGACTGTTTCCGTCAGGTGGTCGTGAAGAAAGACGTTCTTCACGTCTAGTTGATGGATCGGCCAGGAGCGAGAGGCAGCCAAGGTGAGGATGACTCGGATGGTGGCGGGTTTGACAACGGGACTGAAGGTCTCATCGTAGTCGACACCGGGTCGTTAGGAGAAACCCCGGACTACCCAGCGAGCCTTGTGACGGGCAAGGGAGCCATCGGCGTGGAATTTGTGTTTGAAAATCCACTTACCGGTCACAAAGTTGGCGCCGGGAGGTCGGGGAACGAGGCACCAGGTCTCGTTGTCCATTAGGGCCTTGTACTCGTCGGCTATGGCCACGTGCCACTGAGGGTTGGCCAGGGCTGAGCAAGAAGTCACTGGGATGGGCGAGATAGAGCTGTGGACGGCGGAGAGACCGCAGCGTAAAGTGGGGTGGAGAGACCTGGTTTGGGAGCGGGTGACCATGTGAGAGGTGGAGGGAACTGGAGCCGATGGGGGTGCGGGAGTAATGGGAAGAACTGGTCGGGTAGGGGCGTCATTGGCTCCTAGTCGGCAACTGTAGACAAGAGGAAAAGGAGGAATTAGATCGGTCTGAGCTGATGAGGTCGGGTGGGCCGAGTATTCCGATCGGTCCGATAGAGATGGATCAGCCAATAGGGTGGGGGGAGCCGATGGAAAGTGAGGAGCCGATGGAAGTGGGGTGTCCGATGGAGAGAGAACGGTATCGGCTGAAGGATAAATAGGATCGGTATCGGCGATAGAGGTGGGTCTGATGGGGGTCCGATGGTGGGGACATCAAACCAAGTAGTGGTGGTATATGTGACGGGTAAATCCTCAGCAGCGGCTGATGAGGGGGCCGATGGAGAGGGCAGTGGAGGAGACCTGGTCGGCACGGTGTTGGTGAGGAGGAAGTCGAGATCACTAGAGGAGGATCTCGGATGAAGGAGACCGAAGGGAAAACATGTCTCGTCATAAATAACGTGACGAGAGACGAGGACCCGTCGGGTAGAAAGGTCGAGGCATCGGTATCCCTTGTGAGAGGTGGAATAGCCGAGGAGAATACAGTCGGTGGAGCGGGGAGCGAGTTTGTGGGAAGCTGTGGCGGTGAGATTTGGGTAGCAGAGGCACCCGAAAACGCGAAGGTGGGAATAGTCGGGCGCCGTGCGGTAGAGAAGGGCATAGGGAACGTTGTTATGAACGGAGGAGCATGGGCGCCGATTGAGAAGGTACGTCGCAGTAGCCAGAGCTTCGGCCCAATAAGTGGCGGGTAAGTGGGCGTGAAGTAGCATGGTGCGACTGATGTTGTTGAGGGTGCGGAGGAGGCGCTCGGCTTTGCCGTTCTGAGGAGAGGTGTAGGGGCAGGAGAGCCGGAGATGGATGCCCTGCGAGATGAGGAGGTTTGTAACGGTATGGTTGACGAATTCTGTACCATTATCGGCTTGTAAAGCCTTGATAGGGAGGTTGAACTGAGTGGATACGTACGTGACGAAGTGAGTAAGGTGAGAAGCGACCTCGGATTTGTGGATGAGCGGGAAGGCCCAGCAATAGTGTGTGTAATCGTCAAGTATAGCGAGATAATACTGATTACGAGAGACACTTTTAACTGGGGACGTCCATACATCAAATGTATAAGTTCAAATGGACGCGAGGTACAGGAGAGAGAACTACAAAAGGGCAGATGCACATGTTTGCTAAGTTGACATGAGTGGCAAGCTGTGGAGCTGCTGTAAGTACATCGGATGGAGGCGCTGCGACAGAGGGTGGCGACAGCGTCGGGGCCGGGGTGGCTGAGGCGAAGGTGCCAAAGGTTGGTGGAGAGGGCGACGCTGGCGTGTGGGGTGGACGGCGCAGCGGAAATGGTGTAGAGGTCTCCGCCATTATTGTAGCGAATGATCTGTCGCCGGGTTGGGATATCCTTCACAGAGAAACCAGATGTGTCAAATTCAATGGAGCAGTGGTTGTCTCGTGTGAATTGGCGAACAGATATAAGATTGTGAATAAGAGAAGGGACGATAAGAACATTGCGTAGGGGGAGGCTAGTGGTGGATGTAGACAGAGAGGAGTCACCGTGACATTGGACAGGAAGAGAGTGACCATTGCCAATGGTGACAAAAGGGGAGGAAGAGGGGTGACAGGAGCGAAGTATACCGGCCAATGACGCCATGTGTGAAGACGCCCCAGAGTCTAGCACCTAAGGGTGCTGTGGTTAGAGCGTCATTTGGTTGAGGACAACAACGAGGCCAGCCTGGTTCCAGGAGGGAACCAACTGGGTGGTTGGGGTCGGTAGCATCGGCTGAGGCGGCAGAACGGGAGCCGATGCCAGGTGAGCCTGGAGATGGGCGCCAAGAACTCCGGGTTGCTAGGCGATGGGGCTGTGTGGTTGGGGCTGGGGCGCCGAGGGGTTGTAGCAGAGCCACGGACCCGTGGGACTGACAGGGTGGGTAGGGATCGAGGTAGGTCGTAGTGGCGTCGGACCCTGCCAGGTCCTGCCTTTGCCTTTGCCCTTGCCTTTCCCGGTGTGGGCTGTGTTGCTGTGGCCGGAACCATGGCCACCAGGACCGCGGGAGGAAGGGGCAGCGCAAGAAGCTCGGCAGCCATTATCGGCTACGGCAAGAAGAGCGATGTGGGCCACTATCTTCTCATCATTGGCCAGACGGAGTTCTTTAAGAACTAGCATGTCTTGAGCCTAGGCGAACGATGGAAGAGGTGTGGCATTGGTGATGTCATCGGCGGTGTTAGAGAAATGGGGATTGAGGCCTCGCAGAAGGGCGGGGACGAGTTGAGAGTCAGCCACAGGGTGGTCGACGTCCCGGAGAGCAGCAGCCTTGACTTTGAGGCGCTGACAGTACGAGGAGACAGAGGAGTCGCCTTGTACCATGGAGTGGAACTCGTTGAGGAGGAAGATGACGTGAGGCTGCTTGTTGGCCAGGAAGATCCGCTCGATGGCCACCCAGAGGTCTCGGGCGGTAGGGTCAGTATCGTCCATGGCGAGGTCGAGGATAGAGTCGTCGACCGAGCCGAGCAGCTAGCTGCGCACGCAGCACTCGGTGATGTCTCAGTGAGGATCATCGAGGCGAGGTGGAGCGGAGCCATCAATATGGAACCGGAGGCCGAATTTTCCACAGAGGGATTTGAAGAAGAAAACCCACTTAGAATAATTGGCGTTAAGGTCAAGGGAGATAGGAACGTGAGATTTCACGTTTACAACAGCGTAGGGAGGGGAGAAGATCGGCGAGGTGGTGCCCAAGGTGTGGTCTGAGGCACCGAGGGCTAGAGCAGATTCGGCGACTGGGAGAGTGCCGGAGCTGAGAGCGGACTCGGTGGCCATGACGGGAGAATGGGAGCAAAGAGCCGATAGGAGAAAGAAGCCGATGGGAGGGGGAAGCTGATGAGAGGACGGATCGGGCGATCAAGGATGTGAGAAGCCGATGGGAAGTGGACCGGCCAGCCGATGAGGAGTGGTTGGCCGATGGGGAGTAGGCAGCGGAGTAGGTGAGGAGTGGCCAGCCGATGAGGAGTGGTTGGCCGATGGGGAGTAGGCAGCGGAGTAGGTGAGGACAAAGTGTGGTTGGGTCACGAACGTGCGAGGATTCACGTCCGTGGACTTGTGGAGGCCAAGGAGTGGGACGAACGCGAAAAAGGCACGGAGTGGCCGGACGCGAAGAGAATATGTTCATATCCGGGAGGCAGGGATTCATGTCCATGGACACGTGGATACGTGGGACTGGCTCGGACGTGAGGGGAGAAGGTTCGCATCCGAGAGCCGTTGAGCGTGTCGGAAAGGGCGAGAACCGAGAGAGGTTTCCAGCCGATGGAGACGACGAGCGCGGAGGTACGCCGACATCAGAGAAGGAGAGATGCACGAAACAAGAGGAAGAGCGGAGACGGGTGCGAGGCGGGACGAGGAGGCGGATCGAGACCGTCGCCCGGTCGCGTGGAGATGGGGCGGAGAAAAGAAGGTGACCGTGGGAGAGACGGGGAGAAGAAGAAATGGAGACGAGAGAGCGAGGAGAGTACCGGGAAGAGAGTCGGCGACGGGAAGAAGATGTCGACGACGAGGAGGAAAGGGTCGGCTCGCCAGAGGAAGAAGCTAGCGTGTCGGGATATCTAAACTTGCTCTGATATCATGTAGAATGTGTACAGTGCCTATAAATCCCTCCGAGGGTATACAAGGAATCGGGTCTATATATATATATAGAGCCCAGGCCAATAGTTTATCTAACATATGCAATTCTTCGAGATATATTTCATGTTTAACCAATTTTACACAAGATATGTCATATGCGCAAATAGATACATGCGATTGCTATTTTTTTTCTTGGCAAGCATTATGTGCATGATGGTCAGCCGGAGTTCAAATAGCTCCAGTTGTGGTAAAGTTTGGCGGTTTCAAATCGCCCTGCACATGATGGTCTAACTTATCCACACCTAGGACAGCAAAGCATGCCACTACTTTGTTGTCTAAAAATCTAAACAAAAGGCAAGGCTAGATTAGAATTAAAATAAGCTCAGTGGAATCATTTTACACAAGTTATTTGGTATGTTATTAGCTTTAGAAAGGATTAGTGCTGCTTATTATATAGTCCAACTTACGAGCAATCATTTTATATTTACAGGAGTACATACCCATTCATAGGGTGGTGCTTGTGTTATGGATCGAACTAAAATGGATATGATATACATGGACTTTCAATGAATCAGTTCATATATGTCCACGGGTTCTCATTGTAACTAATAACGTATTGAGCACTAATTCACCTTTGGACATCCAACTATATTATCATTTTTTACTAGTCATCATATAAAACGTTAACTGAGATAACAAACTATGCATAGTAGGATGACTAACGTCCTATTTGGAGAGTTTTTTGAGAAGCAACTACTGAGAAACTGAAAAAGCTGAAGACCAAGCTTCTCACTTCTAGTTTGTTTTTCGATCTACAACTATAGATTCTCTAAATCTGGATGACAATTAAATGCTAGACGCTCAATATGGATCCGGGTTTAAATCCCAAAGTCAACAAAAATGGAAAAACAAAAATGGAAAAACAGAAAGGTCCAAGGCCGAAGCCCAAAGCCCAAACTCTATTTTAGAACTTGGACAAGTCTTTTAGAACTTGGAGAGAAGGCACCCATCCGGCCACAACTCCGCCCCCGTTTTTTTTTTCTTTTCCAAAATTACTTCGCCGCCGCCGCCGCCCTTTCCTCCCCATCTCCGGTGGAGCGCCCGGTCCGCCGCCGCCAGTACATCCATCATCGTCGGCGGATTTACGGTCCGGGCTCCGGTCCTCCCCTCCTTGCCCATCCCCGCCCGCGCCTTCGCTCGTTCGCGGCTCGCGGGCGGCCGCAGCCTCACGTCGCCGCGCGCCGCCGAACCCTAAGCGTAGCCCTTCCACGCGCTACCACCAGCGCCAGGCATGGCGAGCGACGGGAAGCTCAGGGAATGGGTCTCCGACAAGCTCATGACCCTCCTTGGCTACTCCAAGAGCGTCGTCGTGCAGTACGTCATTAGGCTTGGTAGGCGGCGGTTGGCTTAGCTCTGTGCACTTTTTTTTTGTCGTGCCGGATTCTTATGCCCTAAGTTTGGGATTTGATGTTGTGAGCGCAGCGAAGGAGTGCTCCTCCACCAGCGACCTCGTGGGGAAGCTCGTCGAATTTGGGTTCTCCTCTTCCGCGGAGACCCGGAGTTTCGCCGCGGACATCTACGCCAAGGTTCCCCGGAAGGCCAGCGGTATCAGCGTATGCTCAGATTGCTCCTCGTTTCTTGCTCGTTCTAGTGGATTAGCAACCACTGTTTTGTTTGCTGATAGAGTGAGTTGTGTTTTTCCTCCCTGTCTCAGAATTACCAGAAACAGGAAAGAGAGGCAGCAAAGCTTGTGAAGAAACAGAGCACTTACAAACTGTTGGCCGATGAGGAGGACAACGATGCTGAAACCCTCACATCAACGAGTCAACAGAGCTCCGTGAATACGTCCTCTAAGAGTAGAAAGCATTTTAGGAGGAAGGCGGAAGACCAGGACGATGGGAATGATGATGATATAAGTGTAAGCCAGGCACAGTAGCGTGCTTTGTTTATGCTCCTTTCACATATTGTGATCCTCTGACTCAACTCTTGTTATGTTTTAGGAAACAACAAAACAGGATTTTGGGAGGAATGTGAGAAGACGAACGGAAGAGGTGGATGATGAAGATGGTGATCACAATACTGATGTATGTTCTTCCAGGAACCACATTTTCCTTTTCATAAACGATTGAAAGTATGGTTGTTCAATCAAGATGTGTTATTGAATCTGATTCAATGCTTGATGGCTTGTAGGAAGAGCAAGAAAGGATAAGAGATCAGCAGGAAAGAGCTAAGCTCGAAAAGAACATGAGAGAAAGAGATGCAGCCAACACTCGAAAGGTAACTTTCCAGCAAGCTGATATTTCTTGTATTTTCCAATTGTCTAACAATGAAAAAGTTTTTCTCTTGAAATGGTCATGCCATGCCTTTCTTTTTGAAGAAATAAGTACCCTAAAAGTAGTCTGAGTAAACCTAATAAATGGCCAATACACTAGGCCCCATCTCTGATCCAATTATTTTGCACAACAACTGCGAAAAGATTTAGCTGATTAAGCTAGTTGGTTCTTTGCATGATATGAGCAGTTACAATTTAAGGCCAGTTAATCATTTTGTGTTAGTTTCTACAGAAAAAATATCAATCTTTTGTGGTAATTGTTAAATCTCCAATGCCTCTTGGATCTGCTTTATTCTGTATTCATGCAGATAGACATCCTTCCCATGTTTGAGTAAGGCTTTACTTCTAACCTGGGTATACAATCTAGTTAAGTGTATTGACAAAAACCTAAGATGTGAGCATTGCCATCTTGGTACAGAGATCTAACTCTGACTTCAGTAAGTAATGATATTTAGATTGGTACTGATGTAAGTATGAAGTAGAATTCCTGAATAATTTTTCTATTTGGAAAAAAAAGAAGTCCAATCAGGAACACCATATTGGATTTGTGTCCATCTGAACCTGTAGCTGCACTTATTTCAGCTAGGACTTATCGAATTGTTTTCTGAACTAATGGTACACCATATATTTTCAAATGTTACAGTTCCTTAATGTTGCATAATGTATGTTCATGAATAAACAAAGCCCAGCTAAAATTAACTAGCGCAGCAAGGCTTGTTTGATTGGAGAGCTGGCTTTTCACACGCGGAGTTTAATCTGAAAAGTGAGGACTGTCAGTTTGGTGTCTTGAAGCCCACTAACAAAAGTAAATCCTTTGAGAAGCCAATGACCTGCTAATATATTTTATTTTTGGGTCATTGTGGATGGCCCGTGTCCTTGCTACGTCGATATCTCTAAGGGTTCAACACAGAATTCTAGTGTTCCAAATATTATTCTTAGGAGTGCCTAAGAGGAAGGTGTAGCCCTCTTCCTTCAGTCAGTTTGGCCTGCATCACCTAGGCAGCCGCTTAGCCAAATTAACTGGCAACAAGGCAAGCCTTGTGCCAGCACCACTTAAGAGATCTTTTGTTAAAACTTGGTTTTATTTAATTGTATTACCTTAGCTACCTGCTCAGAGAGATTAGTTATGTTCAATTGATCATTAAACTCAATTCAACAATATAAATGTGAGAGCACATAACTAGTTGTCAAATATAAATCTTGAGTGATTGTTAACAAAAAGGACAAGCATTATCAGATTCCTTGAACTAATAGCTTTGTTCATGGTTTATTTTCTATAGTTGATGGAGCGACAATTATCTAAGGAGGAACAAGGTGTGGCTTGTTGTATGTGTAAAGGTTAGCTGCTTCATTATTATCATTGTGAATTGTATTGATTTGATATTTTTTGACAGAGGAGATCACCCGGAGATCTCAAGCAATGGACAAGAATGACACTTTAGATCTGAGGTTTTATTCTCCTTTCAATCTTTTTTGTTGTCTTTTTCCTCATATTTTTGTACGTTCTCAACATGTGTAAAAAATCAGTTTGAAGCTTTGAATTCATAATAAGTGAGTTACACTGATGAAAAACCTGGTAATTCAAAATAGTGATCCTATCAGTGACTTCTGAGAAGATTTGTGCACATTTCTGAAAGAGCTTCAGTTTTGGGTGAACATGTTGGTTCATGAAATTGAGCATAAAAGGTTGTTGGTATTCCATTTTTGTAGTGTTTCTATGTGGTGAATTATCTATCCTCGCATATGAATATGTAGAGGTAGTATCAGATAAATCACAATTTTGATTCTTGACTTTGGGAGTTTTTCATCTATTACTATAGCCAGAGCAAGGAGATCGAACGACAACCTTAGACTTAAATATGTTTGTTGACGTAGGTGAAGTTTCACTTGGAAGTTCTGTGTACTTCTCTTTCAGGAATTAGAAATAATAATTGGAATAAATCAAGGGCATTAATATAAAGTGTATCAGTTGTTCCTGTAGGCATTGAATTGTCCTTGAAATGCATATGATTTTTTATTTTAAATGGTCATATAATAATAAGCGAAGGCTGATTGTAATTGCCCCCTTCTCACCTTTGTATTGATTTGAAGCACTTTCTTTCATGTACCTTCCCTATGCAATGGATAAAAAAACCACGCTATAACACTCAAAGATTCTTTGAGAATTGACTCTTTCTTTTCAAACCAATTTGCAGAAAATTTTCGAGGCAAGCCTACTTACAGAAGAGAAGGGACAAAAAAATCGATGAGATCAGGTCAGTGTTCAGTAAAAGAGTACTTCTATTATAGGTTCATTTCTGTTAATTTCATTCCTTTATGTTTTCGAACTGGTAGATGTATTAACTTATTATGTCTTGGGGCTTCATTGCAGGGATGAAATTCTAGATCATGAGTACATTTTTCAGGATGTGAAACTAACTGAAGCAGAAGAAAAGGATTTCAGGTGACAATTCTAAGTCCTATACAAACCATTCTCTGCTACCAATTTTCTATCAACAATATTCCAATATAGTGATTGACATATGTTCCTATGAATTTGTTTATTTATTAGATGCATGCATGTAGATTTAAGAATGTGCATGTGCAAGTAACCTTGACATCTGATTATTCCTGTGTGTAGATACAAAAAGAAGATTTATGATCTTGTCAAGGAGCATGTTGAGAGTGCAGATGATGTTGCTGAGGTGTGTTTCTTCTACCGAGTAATATTGTCGTTTTTCTGTATAGGTTAGGTTCAGTACAACAATTGCTACATAGTAAGTAGATAGTCTATCACTCCTTGCCAAGCATATTAGTTTCTTTAAGGGTGCTATCAGGAATGTAGTAACTTCTGGCTTGTCCACTTTGCTACTTTTGCAAAATTAATCGAAAAAATGCATCCGTCAGGTAGCCTGTAATCTTTGGTTACTCTTGAACATTAACTGCTTCATTGGTTGTACTAAAATTGTAATTTGTTTCTTTGTTACCTATAATTGATAAAATATTTTCATGTGCCGTGAGTTGTTCTGAGTGCAATGACAATCAGACGTCATGCAACCATGTTTGTTTGTCTATCACAAGTAACCTATATTCATATCATGTGTCAGAACAGTTCCTGTATGACACTCTTTTTAGTCTTCAATCATATTTTCTTATAATTCAGGATAATAAGAATATAAAATTACTTCAACATTGTTTGAACATTGTATATCTAATACCATGAAATCATAAACATGTGAATTTCAGTACAAAATGCCTGAAGCTTATGACATGGGTGATAGTGTCAATCAAGAAAAGAGATTCTCAGTAGCAATGCAGCGGTACAAGTAAGTTATAATTTCTTAGGATTTATGGATGAAAGTGTAATTTGCAATGACTTCATTTGCATCTCTTGATTTTCTGGATTTGGTCTACATGCAGAGATCCTGAGGCCAGGGATAAAATGAATCCTTTTGCTGAACAGGAAGCATGGGAAGAACACCAAATTGGTATAGTGTTCAGAAATCACATTGAACTTCAAGTATTGGTGCCTTTAGAGCATTGCTAATTTGTTATAGCTCTGTATTGGATATTTATCAAGGGACTAACTTGTGTGATTATACTTGTTTCAGGAAAGTCAAAACTGCAATTTGGATCAAAAGATAGGAAGCGGTCTTCTGATGATTATCAGTAAGTTGGTTACTATGTTTTGGTGTCTTCTGAACTAATCATTACCAAAATATTCCAAGAGAACATTAGATAAGCCTGTATCATATAGGGTACTCCCTCCGTTTTAAATTATTTGTTCTAGTTTTGTCATAAGTCAATTATTTGTATCTTTTACCATTAATTTCTAGAAATTCATATAGTTTCACAGAGGGGCGGAGCCAGGAAAAAAAATTAGGGGGTGCCGAGAAGGCAAGTAAACCATTTTGTTCAAAGCATGAAGTGTTTTCCTTTTAGTTATAGGCACAACCATTTTATTCTTGAAAGACTAATTAGGGCATTAGGCAAACAAAAATCTGCAGTTATATCAAACAAAAATTAAAATAAACCATGGATTTAAGAAAATAAATGAGTACTAGTGGAGTAGTGAATCTTCATTTACCTGCGTTTGTCTTCTTCAAATCCTTGCTACAATTTTCTTCAAGGCTCCTTCGGAACGCAGAAATTTTACAAGATTTTCATAGGAAACAGTTCAAGTCCTCCAAAATTTCTGTGAAATTCTTTCAAACCGAATAAGCCCTCAAAGAACAGCATCTAGTGTAGAGGAAGATGGAAACAAAGAGGAACAGAGGATATAGTCCCTGTGAGAAAGTGAGAATTTGGAGCAAGTGAGGGGCTACATGCCTACCTAAGGGGAAAGGCAAAGGCCAACTTTTTTCTTTTTTTAAAAAGAAAGAAAGTACAGTAGTGAAAATTGATGGAATAAAATGTGGAGATATATAACCACATGTATGTGTCTAGGTTTAGAGAGCAGTTAACAATCAACATACAATGTTTTGGGAGTACTAAATCGGGAGTGTTAAAAATCTTCTTGCATGTTGGGGGGAGCCATGACCCCCGCTGGTCTCCCTCCCTCCGCCACTGGTTTAAAATCATAAGGTTTATGTTTTTAGATTCACCATGACATTTTTATAATATATAATTTGCATATTGTTAAACTATATGAATTTTTAGAAATTGATGGTTAAAAATAGAAATGTTTGATTTAAGATAAAACTAGAAAAAGTAATTTGAAATGGAAGTAGTTTTGTTGAGGGACTGCTCTTAATTATCTGAAATTTGTTTGGATTTTGGTGTTGTAGAAACTACTAGACAATTTTTTCATGTTTTGTTACTTGTTAGCTAGTTTGGTCCTAGTCATTAATAAAATTGCGTGCCATTTCCTGAGAATTGAACAGGATTAGAACACCATATTGAAAGCTTAGTGAGTTAAAATTGACTTCTCTGGTTTCATGACATTGTTGGATTCTATAGCCTTGACTGGACTGTTGTTTAACAATTGATTGCTGCTTATATGCCTATTCACCTTCTTAGGTATGTATTTGAAGATGGCATTGATTTTGTTAAATCATCAGTCATAGAAGGAACACAGGTGATGGGTCACTTGCTTTTTCTCTCCAGTTTAAATGGATTTAAGCCTACCCTAACTTGTTGGGACTAAAAGCCTGTGTTGAGTTGAGTTTAAATGGATCTAAGATATTGTTTTACTAACATATCTTATTTACAGAATGAGGAATATTCAGACCAAGAGGGTGCCGATGAAAAAGATATGTTAAAAAGGGAGCTCCAGGTGTGTGTAACCAGATTAGCTGTAACTTTTCTTTACAAGTTACAGCACAACTATCTACTTCAGAACATAACAATAGCTTGGTTTAGTCCCTTCAGTTGTTTACTTTTAGTTTCTGTTCTAAGTTCCAACATGTTTCTTTAAACAGGATGAGCGGAAAACTCTTCCAATCTATAAATTCAGGGATGAATTGCTCAAGGCTGTTGAAGAGTATCAGGTTTGCATTAGTCCAAACTAATGTGACAGTTTTCATTTAGTGAACATTTTTAGCACTACACTCCTGTGAGCTGTTTCAGAATCCAAATAACAAAATTTTGATGTCACTACTTTGCCTTCCTGAATCCATAGTGTTTAAATTGATGAAACCTCCACAATTCATCCCAGTTTTAACTGCATCAAAGAAAGAAATGTCTGCTTTCTCTGGTTCTAGTTATTTCTATTTGATTATGGTTTAATATGCTCACAATGTTGGTGTGTTGAAATTTTTAGGCATTTAATTACTTGTAGGTTATTGTCATTGTGGGAGAAACTGGCTCTGGTAAAACAACACAAATACCTCAGTATCTCCATGAAGCTGGATATACGGCAAAAGGAAAGGTACTCCATTCATAATGGAGACATTTGGGTTCTATTTCATTATTGCCTAGGAAGTCAGTTGTGCATATATAATGTACTGGCAATAGTTTATTTGATATAATGTCCCTAAATTTCTACATGCCAATATCTGGTTCTATGAAATTCATGTAGGATTAGTGACTTCATGGCTCCTGCATGGTGTGAACTCAAAGCACTAATTTTTTAAAATGCAGGTTGCATGTACACAACCTCGTCGAGTTGCAGCAATGAGTGTTGCAGCAAGGGTGTCCCAAGAGATGGGTGTTAAATTGGGACATGAGGTTTGTTCTTTTCACAGTTGTCACATCTCATCATAGAGTGCCATATATGTTTGTGTCATGGATATTCTGTCATATCAGCTTAATTTTCTATGAAAAGCATTACAATTAGTCCCACTCAACAGGTTGGCTACTCTATAAGGTTTGAGGATTGCACCTCGGAGAAAACATTGATAAAGTATATGACTGATGGCATGCTTCTGAGGGAATTTCTTGGCGAACCAGATTTGGCAAGCTATAGGTATCCATTAGTCTATCCCTTTTTTTCCCCGACCAAAATTTGCCATATTGTCTTACCTCATCTCTGTTTTATTGTTGGTGAAGTGTTGTTATGGTTGATGAGGCTCATGAGCGTACACTGTCTACTGATATCTTATTTGGTTTGGTGAAGGTTAGGTTTCTTGCTGTAGATTTACATGTTTCCATAAGAGCAGAACGTGGTCAATCACTCGTGTGTAATGCTTTGCCTGCAGGATATTTCACGGTTTCGGCCAGATCTAAAGTTGCTCATTTCAAGTGCTACCCTTGATGCAGAAAAATTTAGTGACTACTTTGATTCAGCCCCTATTTTCAAGATACCTGGGAGGCGATACCCTGTTGAAGTTCATTATACAAAAGCTCCAGAAGCAGATTATATAGATGCAGCTATTGTCACTGTTTTGCAGATACATGTGACGCAACCCCCTGGTGATATCCTCGTATTCCTTACAGGACAAGAAGAAATTGAAACAATTGATGAAATCCTTAAACACAGAACAAGAGGCTTAGGCACAAAGATTGCAGAACTAATTATCTGTCCTATTTACGCAAATCTGCCTACTGAACTTCAGGCTAAGATATTTGAGCCCACTCCAGAGGGTGCTCGGAAGGTTGTTCTGGCCACTAATATAGCAGAAACTTCATTGACCATTGATGGTATAAAGTATGTTGTTGATCCAGGCTTTTGTAAGATCAAATCATACAACCCCCGAACCGGAATGGAATCTCTACTTATTAACCCTATCTCAAAGGCATCGGCAAACCAGAGGGCAGGAAGATCTGGACGAACTGGACCAGGAAAATGCTTCCGCCTGTACACAAGTTATAACTACATGCATGACCTCGAGGATAATACTGTTCCAGAAATTCAAAGAACCAACCTTGCAAACGTTGTTCTTACTCTTAAGAGTCTTGGTATTCATGACTTGGTTAATTTTGATTTTATGGACCCACCTCCATCAGAGGCTCTATTAAAGGCCCTGGAACAACTTTTTGCTCTCAGTGCACTCAACAGTCGTGGAGAATTGACCAAGACTGGAAGAAGAATGGCAGAGTTTCCACTGGATCCTATGTTGTCGAAGATGATAGTAGCTTCAGAGAAATATAAGTGCTCTGATGAGGTCATCTCCATTGCATCCATGTTGTCGATTGGCAATTCTATATTCTATCGTCCAAAGGACAAACAAGTACATGCAGATAATGCAAGGTTGAACTTCCACACTGGCAACGTTGGGGATCATATAGCGCTACTCAATGTAATCTTATCTGTCCTTGTACTCTTTTCCAGCATGTGCTTAAGTCCATTGAATTTAAGCAATCAAGGGCTAATTTCTTTATTGTTCCTGTTAGGTTTACAACTCATGGAAAGAAACAGACTATTCAACACAGTGGTGCTATGAAAACTATATACAGGTCAGTTTTTAATTGCACAGTTTGTTAACCTGATTTCTAGTAGCTCCATTTAGATATCTGTTATTTAGATTTAATAGTTGTAAGCAATTTAATTTTGTTTTTCTTCATATATACCGTTGTCCCAGTATTTTTGTGTTCCATTCATCCATTGTAATTAGTTGTGTTTTAATATTTCCTATGTTGAATGGATGGTGGATGCTGTGTTGGCCTCTAGCATAGGCCATAGGGTTGCTTGATGTTGGAATGACCATTGCGATTTTAATTATGTTTTGTACTCCAATACCTTATTTAACTATGTGTGCAGTCATCAAATGGTAAACATCAGCTATTTGAGAGCCGTCAATTGCAGAACATAGTTATTCTAATATGTATAGCATTGATGGTGCAAGAACATTTTTTTCTCAAATACACAATAGAGCTGCATATCATTTCATTAAAGAAGAAAGAAAACTGACTCTACAAATACAAACCTCAAAAGAAACAAATATACTAAGCCTAAACATACCTGGAGACAAGTTCCAAAAGGTGCTTGGCCCCTGCAGTGCACCACAGGACACCCTCCTCTCAAAACCCCAATTAACCCAATAGGCTACTTTGTCCAGTATAACTTTTGGTCTCTAGCACAGCATATTTGATGTTCCTGTATTTTTCAATCTTTCATCCATGCCTGGTGTTAGAATCTTACTGTCTTTACCTGGAATTATTAACTTCAGTTTCTGAGAGAGGGACTTCATAGGTTGGCAATAGTCTTAGGGAACTCTGGATTTATATAGAAGGGATTCATTACATCAATCACTTGCAAACAGGGCCTTGATAAAAAAAATGGAATTATGCCAGAACAAAAGGTAGTAAACAGCAGATGCACCATAAGAAATATCTTTATTAAAGGGACATAGGGAGAAACTTGCTTCATGACACTGGATGTTGAGACCAACACCTAAGGGAGCATTGGACTGTGGAAGGGAAAAATCGTAGAGATCTACTAGTCCTACTGGGTTGATAATCCTCCCACACATCTGGTGTCTGAGCTCATGATGAGCAGGGTGGTTTGCTAAAACATTCTCTGCATTTACAAATATACCTTGAGTTTGTAAATCATTATGGTTGGGTTTTCTGCTGGCCATCATATCCAGAATAATTCATGTAAACATCTTAGAACCTTCTTGTTGGTCGCATAATAAACATTTATGCACTGTGTCAATATTACGCTGTTATCATCGGTTCTACAAGTTTGTATGACATTTTCTTTTCCTTGGATAAACCAGGTCCGCAGCATGAAGAGGGCGAGAGATATTCGTGATCAACTGGAGGGACTTCTAGAAAGAGTTGAGATTGAGGTTTCTTCAAATGCCAATGACTTGGATCCTATTAAAAAGGCTATAACATCAGGTGTGGTTTGAGCTTTCTGTTTGCAAATTTTCTGAGTGTATATTTTTTTAACACGAGTACTCATGTGATGTAGGCTTCTTCCATCATTCTTCACGGTTGCAGAAGAATGGTTCATATAGAACTGTGAAGAACCCTCAAACTGTATTTATCCATCCTAGTTCTGGATTAGCACAGGCAAGTTTTTTTTTACTGCTTGTCCTTTGTTTTTTATCCTCAATATGACATCCCTGTGTTTAAAAGTTATAGTTCTAAACTCTTGTTGTATATGCTTATTGAATGCAGGTACTTCCTCGGTGGGTAATATACCATGAATTAGTCCTTACAACAAAAGAGTACATGCGTCAGGTTTGCTGTGACTAAATCAGAATTTCAAAAGTACTAAAACAAATAGAGTTCGTGTGAATGATTGTGATACAATATGAGCATTGCAGGTAACGGAACTGAAGCCTGAATGGCTGGTAGAAATAGCGCCACACTATTATCAACTAAAAGACGTTGACGACTGTAAGTGTCAATTCAATGTTATTATTTCGTGCAAGCTAGTTTATTAGGCAGGTTGTGTCGGCTGTGGCTTGTGGGTTACTAAAGCCATTTTTCCATCTTGCACAGCTGGGACAAAGAAGCTACCTAAGGGCCAAGGACGAGCTGCATTGTAGCCACCCTCTTGTGATCGAAAATTTTGTCTTACAAGATTCAGAGACCAAGAGTAGATGGCGCACAGTGAAGATGTATATAGCTCCTCTTTTAGTTCTTAGATGACTTTTGCCATGATCTCAATTAGCGGTCAATTAACGATTACCCGCGCATACATTTCAACGTGCTGCCATGTACACGGCTGTAATTGTTGTATCAGCTTTGTGTTGATGAAGAGATGTAGATACTGCACAACCTGATGCATACTAGGACTATTGGACTAACGCTGTGCATATTTACCTCTGGAAAATAACGATGCTGCACCAACAACATGACTTTTCCTCGCCGTTTGTCGTCCTATTTAGCTTTCTTCTTTTTGTTACGTTTACATTGATCCAGGTTTTAGCTCAGCATCTACTCCGTTTGACTAGGTTTTTGTGACTGTTTCTTCTTCATTCGTTAATGCCTGTGTGTGCAATTTTTTCTATGGCGGCTGCTTCCTATGCCCCAGGTGCTAGTAGTTATTTGGTTAGCGGCGTTGGGCAAGGAAAAAAACCACGTTCGAGCAAGAAGTCAACACGCATAGCATCAAAATCTGATTAATTACATGTCCAGCAAAAATGTCAGCATGCCAGAAGTCACCTTTGCGTAGTCTTTTTTTTTTCCAAAAATATTGGCTCACTACACGTGCATGCAAAGGTCAATGTGAAAAAAAATCTACGTGGAGGAAGTCGTCACCCTTTAAGCTTGATCTGTTTCCTTTCCATATTACCGAATTCCTTTCCTTGCACCCTCATTTCTCCTCTTTTTCCTCCTATGAATTTTTTGCTTCTTCGATGTTTGTAGAGCTCAACAGATGCTCGACCGACCTGTCTATTCTCATTCTGCTTTGTGCCTGGTTTGCCGTTGTTCTATGCTTCTATTCCTGGTGGATTTTCATCCCCATCAAGAAGTTCGGCTGTCCTATTTTTCCCTGGGTTTTCCTTTTTTTTCAGCGCCCTTGTTGTGCTGACTTTTCCTCGTTGTTCGTTCTCTGTTTAGCTATGCGTTGTGTTTAACTTGTTTTTAAAGAATTGATGACAAACAATTATGGATTAATGCGATTAATAGGTCATAAGCATGCATTAGGTCATTCGGTGATGGGAAGTGAGAAATAATAAGCCACAAAGCAAAACAATTGAAATAGAAGTGATTCAGGCGAAGTATGGGATGGAGAAGATCAAATTGCCTTATTATTACAATCACTCGAATAGTCCGATAACTATTGAGCCAGAAAATCGAATAGTGACTGCGCAATCTGCCTGGTACACGTGAGACAATTGTTTGTCTAGATTATTTTATATAGGTTGGACAATCCAAGAGTAGTTACATAGTCGGGGTGAAGGTAATCATCAACATATTTGATTGGAGTGGATCGTTCAATAGAGATCGAATGGAGTGGATCGTTCAATAGAGATCGAACAACTACAAGCTGAACGGGCCGGTGCGCTATCTTACTGTTTGACCAACTCTTGGAGCAACCATATAACGAAGATTGAATGAATCAAACAATCTAATGGTGGTACTAAAGTCTGGATGAAGTTTGATTAGATAGTCCAACATAGACTGGACTGTTTGGTTTTGTATGGCCTAATGACTAATTGTTCAATGATAGTTGGAAAAGTATAAAGGGTCGGACTATCTGACGCTATATAATTTTTGGTAGACTCAAACGGTTAGAAACAGCCAGTTGTACGAGTTTAAGTTATACATAGGCAGTGTTATGGGCCCTCTTCACCCTGAGTAACCCAACTGAGTATCCAAAAGCATTAAGAGCAACTTGAATATCTTTTGATCTAAAGTTTAGTGATTAAGTCTAGAAGGCTAAACTCCCTCTCCAACTCTATCTTTGTGTTATAAAGCTCGTATACTATGAGTTGAGAGTATTTCGAGGTTGTGTTCTTGTAATCTTGTAGCAACCGAAGTGTGTGGTGTATCTGAGAACACATGTGAAGATTTTATCTCGCCTCTAGAAGGAAAGTGATAAATGGAGTGAAATCCAAGCTACACCTTATTAGAGGTTTGATAGATCAAGCTTTACAAAATGTGGGTGCTCATCGTTCAAACTAAAATCTTAGTGATCGCTTAGAGAGGAAAAAGAGTCGAAAGAGACTCAGCCTTTTGGGCTCTTTAATGGAGAATAGAATTTGTTGAATATGAATTTTGTTAAAAACAAATTGGTATTTTCTTTCCTCTTTTTACCTTGCTTTTACTGTTTTTCTACTTGAGTTTTTAGTGATTCTTGATTGTTATCTCTATCTATCACTAGTTAAATTCTTGTAGAAAGTGTGCTTGAGATAACTCTTTTAAGTTTGCTTTGTATTTTATGTGTTGACTGAACTATCCTCCCACGGTCGTACTGTCTGACTTTATTATTCGTATTGTGACCGGATTGTTTAGCTTGTTACGGATTCCACTAGGAAGTGTTTTTAAAATTTTAGGTGGCTATTCACCCGTGCTCTCTAGGTGACTTCTATATCCTCAAGGCTCTTTTACTGTCGCTATCTTGTTTTTGTTATGTTTACATGGATCCATGTTTTGGCTCAGCTTTTTAGATACGTCCTTTCACTCATCTTCTAAACGATATCATAATCTTTTCAGTAATATATCAACGAGAAACAATATACATTTTCAATGATCATTAGCTAATTAAAACAGAGTTCCTGAATTCCCTTCCAACTATCCATGTGTTACATACTTACATCTGAGAGGGTTTAAATTCATTCTATGCTCTACAGTGGTTTGCGGTTTTAGAATGAAGTAGCAAAAACTCCCTCTTAGAACTACTATCCACACAATGAATTTGAGAGATCCTAATTTTGACCTTTGCATCAACAGCTATAACCATTAAATACATATCGCCCATTTGCAGCCTAATTTCTTGAGTGAGTATGTTTGCTCCTTGGGACCCATATAGAAGAAACTTCTAGATAGTAAAGCAAAGAAGAACAAAACCCAATAGAGAGAAGACCTAGATTGACAATGAAGTATTGGACGAAACCAATATACTGTCATATATACAACATGGAGAAGAATTTGGTGTGAACCTGTAGAAGAGTGTGGGTGCAGGTGAGGAGGCTAGATCGGATGGCGTCGAGGAACTGAGCGAGGCTGTAGCCGGCTTGCAGCGTAAGCGCAAGGACGCCGACTGCCTTGCCCTTGACTGATCCAGAAACTCCGGCAGCCTTGTAATTGAGAAATGTGAGAGGAAAAGGATCCAAATTCTACTTTAAAAAAAAAGAGGAAAAGGCAATATGGGTCATCAGTCCACTACCGTCAATTCAAATGCCCGCTCCCGTAATTATGGAAGCCAAGCCTCCGGCTGATGGTTTCAGGTCAGCCGCGAGCCTGCGACGCATCTCGTCTGCTCGTCGGAAGGGGTGTTCCGCCCTGAGATTGCTACGTGGGTGCGCGCCGCTTGCGAACAATTCGGGCATCAGCGTGACGCGTTTCAGACATGTGATGATTTTAAAGTTCTTCAAAATATGGTTGTTAGTTTTATGAAATGTTCACTAGGAGATATGTTTTAAGTTTCTAGTGAAAAGATATCTATCAATAATTCCTTTTGAAAGCATGAAAAAAATTTTCTTGGAAGTTATAAAAAAATATATTTGAAATTTATAAAAACCAGTATTGAAAGTTATCAAATATTTCTATAGAAAGTCTATTTAAAAAATTATTTAGAGATATCCATATGAAATTGACTAACATGTCCTGTGCCACCGTGGGCCTTGTATTCAACTTTCAAAGAATAAGGAAAGGAAGTCTTCTAAAACGGAATAGCGAGAGTGCCCACGTGCGTATTAGGAGTACCTATTCCACTTTAGCTTGCTTGTGGAGATGAGTAGATGGGAAGGCGTAGATTAAGATGGACTGATGAGAATGTATTGGTCCGATAAATGGATATGATGAAGGTTAGATAAAATCAATCAGTATAGGTTATTCGATGGCATGGCTTACTCTAGAGCACTTTTATAGCACTAATTGTAGTTAGTGGATAATAACTACTATATTGATTATAGACTATTGGGTTGACTTAAAAGATTAGAGATTGGATATGAGGGTACATGATAAAACAGACACACTTTACGCGTGATGGGGAGAAGGGAAGTAGGTCGATGTCGCTTTTTAAGTAGTAGATGCATATGGATTGTAATAAGCTAGTTTATTGGGAAGAATAGACTATGATGTGGTAGATAATAAAATATTAGATTGATAGTTATGTATGATGTGGGAAGAATTGGACCGACATGTTGCACGTGACGAAGAGGAGGGATAGATGATGACTTGGACTCCGACTTGTAGTAGCAGAGATAAAAGTAATAAACTGTGGCTCTATATGCGAAGATGTCCATAACCACTGCACTGCTGCAGGCTGGAATCGGAAAATAAAGGGAAAAATCTAAATTAACATGGGAAAAAATGTGTCATGGTGAGATCAGCGTTCATAGAACCCTCAAGCAAGACGTGAAATAACTGTATAAACACCCAACAAATTAATCAAATGAACTGACGAACAACTTCACTCGATTGGTCTAATGCAGCGATAAAATCCGCACTAATGCTGGCCCTGAAAACTACATGATGCCGATTGGAGGCACTCCAGTGGGTCCATGCGTCGACCTGGACGCTTCAATTTTCCATCGTGCTCAATGCTACATTATTATGGACGATTAGGATCTAGTTGTTTGAAAAGTATATGAGAAAGATCGGACAAGACAATGCAGAAATCATGCATGTAACGAAAAAGGCTGAATAAGTACAACTTAAAACGAATGATACATAGGATATTATTACATGAATAGGAAAAAAACATACTACATGTTTTTTTAATAAATAACAATAATAAAAAGAATTCATGTTCATAGGTCGTCATAAAGAAACAAAATTTATACTAAATTGGAAAGAAAACTGTGCAACAACACTAAAATTTTAAAAACCCAAGATGATGAATGGACATACCAGCGGGGAACTAATTAGTTTCAGTCAAAAAGAATGTATGCACTCCTCTTTGCACATTTTCATCCCTCTCCTTTCTTGACAATGACTTAGAAGAGTAAGTGTACAAGGAAGCTTAAAGTGTTCTATGGGTACTATTAATATAATGGACAGAATTATTCCAAATAGATATGCTCAGTACACTTCGCAGTACAGAATGGGCCAAACTCTGTGATGTGCAACGAACCAATACTTGAGGATGTCACACATCTTTTCTTTTCTTGCCACTTAGAAGAAACTGGATTCCAGAATATGATGCAACATGCTAGGAACCTGTTCCACCATATATCCTTTCTTTGTAGAAGTCATTGAAATAACCTATTGGAATATTTGGTCTGGAAGAAATAATTTCATTTTAAAATATGTACAACCATCATTTTTTAGGATTAGAAGAGAGCTTTTAAGGAGGGCTTTGCCTTACATTTGCATAGGACAAAAGAATCAGATAAATCAGCTTGGTAATCATGCCTAGAAGTCTCATGTACATTTTGACTTTATATATATATATATATAAATTTTATAATTATTATATTTTTATTAAATATAGTGCAGTAGAAGTCTCTCCTACTATTTTCTGTCAAAATTCTTAAAAGCAAGGACAATACAAATATACTAGCAGGGAAAGCTTATTTTAATTTTCTAAATAAATGTTTTTTCACCTCCAAAAATAAATTTGATTATCATATGTTAAAAAGTATTTATAAGTTCCACTACACCGCCCGGTCCTCAGACACTGTCTAGTGATCAGGAAAATGGCTTAACAAGGGCATCGACGATGGTCTCAGGTCAGAGAGAAAATGTGCGCCAGCTGGATTGAGACCCTATGCCGTAACAGCTATGGCGGACATGGATAGTGGTGTGCATTCGTTACTCTCCACCATTTGATATAAAGTAAATAGACAACATAAAATGCTACAGTAGGCTCCTCCACTCCTTAAATTAGCGATTAATTTAACATGCACCTCTCTTGGGTTACATCATAAGTATGCATCGTGTGTCACCAGTGACACCCAGATAGAGCAATATCGAGGAAACTCATCGGTACACGATGGTTGTGGCGCTTAGGCTAACTAGGATGATGAATTATGTCTTGATGCAGTGATTTAGTTTTTTTTACTTAGAGAAAAAAATTCATGTGAACAACATAAGTTCACATCATTGTTATGAGCTTTTGAGATAGTCACGAATATTTACTATCGAACTTTTACTAGAGCCTAAGAAAACAAGCTTATTTAAGCTATATTAGTGAATGACAAAGAAAGAGAACATAACAATAGAGTGAGGAGTTCCTGAAACATGTTACAAATTGCTTGAATTGAAACATAGAAATTTTCAGGCCTAAGTCTTGGAGGAAAGTGATAGCACCTACTCTACGCGTACCCATCAATAATAGGAACGTATTCTCTGCCATTGAAATTACCAATGGCAGGTAGGTATAGTGCTACATGCCATTAGCCATTTATAGCTGTAGTCAATTGCTACAGTAATAAACAGACGTAATTTATACTGCTTTCTACAGTTATTATACTGTAGCAGTGAGCTCCACCGTGCGCATCTGTCATTTACGCCCGAACCCATAGAATAATCTTCGAGCCATCAGTAATAGTATATTAAAATTTTAAAACTTTAACTATTAATACTTTTTTAAATATTTTATTTGAAGACATAGGAACAACTTTAATAAAAATAAATATTTATTTTTTCATATATTATAATAATAAATTATAGTTATAGATATGTTTTAAATACTGTATCATTGTCTAAATTATCAAAAGATTACTTTCTTAGTTTTTTTAAAAAAACAACATAATTCCTTGTATTTCATGGACGAATGTAGTAAAATGCTATATACAACTAGCTCTGATTGTTTGATGTATGACTGATAAGTAAAAAAAAGAACTAAACAATTAAAATAATTTATGGATAAAAATTTTATATATCTGTTTTCAGCAGCTTAAAAACCAATATTTAAAATAAACTACAAAGAAAAACTTAAAATTACTTTAAATTTTAAATTTTAAGTCTTAGCTATCACCGACAAGAGAGGATGGTAAGAAATGGCTTATGATCGTCCTCATGCGAGATAGGGATCCTCTCATGTCAAGGGCAAGTTAAGGTGTGCAATATCTGTAAGAATGTGTACAGTGAGAAGGCTATACAAGGGGTCGGGTTTATATATATATAATTCAGTGGTCTAGTGATCTAACGCCCCCCATAGTCGCAGCGGAAGGGGAACGGACGCAGAGACTAAATCAAAAACTGGTAAACAAAGGCGTGGGGAGGCATTTGGTAATAATATCAGTGAACTGGTGCGCCGATGGTACATGGAGCACCCAAACCTGTTCTAGTGCGACTTTGTCACAGACAAAATGAATGTCAATCTTTATGTGCTTCGTGCATCGATGATGAACCGGGTTAATGGTTATGTAGACAGCACTGACGTTGTCGTAGTAGACGACAGTCGCAGAGGAGAAAAGTGCACGGAGCTCCTGAAGAAGCTGGCGAAGCCAGCAACACTCGGCGATAGCGTGGGCGATGGCGTGGTACTCGGCTTCGGCGCTAGACCGTGACACTATAGTCTGGAGTTTTGAGGACCAGGGGACTAGAGTGTCGCCGAGAAAGACGCAGTAGTTGGATGTGGAGCATCGAGAGTCGGGGTAGCCTACCCAGTCCGCATCAGAATACACGGTGAGGAAATCGATGGGGCTAGAGCTAAGGTACAATCCGCTGGAGAGTGTGCCCTTCATGTAGCGAAGGATGCGCTTGAGCAGCACGAGATGAGATTCACACAAAGGGTACATAAAAAGACACACTTGCTGGACGGCGTAGGTGAGGTCGGGCCGTGTGAGGATGAGGTATTGGAGAGCACCAGCAAGACTCCGATACTGAGAGAGATCGGCGATGAGTGAGCCATCGACAACGGAGAGTTTGGCTTGAGTGTCGACCGGAGTGGTCGTGGGGTGACATTCGGTCATGCCCGCACGCTGGAGAAGATCGATGGCATACTGGCACTGGGAAAGGAAGAGCCCATGAGAAGAACGGGTGACAAAGATGCCAAGGAAGTGATGGAGGGGACCGAGATCGGTCATGGCGAACTCAGAGTGGAGTTGAGCCATGATCTGGTGAAGGAGGGACGTCGAGGACGCTGTAAGAACAATATCATTGACGTATAGGAAGAGATAGGTGGTGGCGTTGCTGATGTGAAGAGTAAAGAGAGAGCTATCAGACATGGAGGCCACAAAGCCGATGTGCCGAAGGTAGGCAGCAAAACGCTGGTACCAGGCCCGAGAGGCTTGTTTGAGGCCGTAAAGAGAGCGCTGAAGGAGGCAGACATCGTCGGGACGAGAGGGGTCGACGAAGCTTGGAGGCTGCTGGCAGTAGACCGTTTCCATCAGATGACCGTGAAGAAAAGCGTTCTTCACGTCAAGCTGATGGATCGGCCAGGAGTGCGAGGCAGCCAAGATGAGAACGACCCGGATGGTGGCGGGTTTGACGACGAGACTGAAGGTCTCGTCGTAATCAACACCGGGGCGTTGGGAGAAACCGCCACTACCCAGCGTGACTTGTGACAAGCAAGGGAGCCATCGGCGTGAAACTTATGCTTAAAGATCCACTTACCGGTCACAACATTGGTGCCAGGAGGACGAGGGACGAGGCGCTAGGTCTTGTTGTCCATGAGGACCTTGTACTCTTCGCCCATGGCCGCGCGCTACTGAGGATCTGCCAGGGCAGAACGAGAAGTCACCAGGATGGGCGAGATAGAGCAGTGGACGGCGAAGAGTCCGTAGCACTTAGTGGGGCGAAGAGACCCGGTTTGTGAGCGGGTAACCATGTGTGAGGTGGAGGGGACAGGAGCCAATGGGAGTGTGGTAGGTGTGGGGAGAACTCGTTGGGGAGGGACGTCGTTAGCTCGGGATTGGCGGCTGTATGTGAGAGGAAAGGACGGAACTAGATCGGCCTAAGCCGATGGGGTTGGATGAGCCGATTGGTTTGGTCGGTCCGATGGAGATGGAGCAGCTGATAGGGAGGGAGGAGACGATGGAGGCTGAGGAGCCAATGGAGGCGGATGGACCGATGAGGGCTGAGGGTGGGCCAACCAGCCGATGGGGAGTGGTTGGCCGATGAAGAGTAGGCAGCGGGGTAGTTGAGGAAAAGGTGGGTGGTAGAGTAGGTAGGTCAGAGAGTGGGTGGGTCATAGACGTGCGAAGATTCACGTCCGTGAAGAGAAGTTTCACATCCTTGGACTTGTGAAGGCAAAGGAGTGGAGCGGACGTGAAAACTCGGAGAGGGGCTGGACGCGAAGAAAGGAGGTTTGCGTCCGGGAGGCAGAGATTCGTGTCCGTGGACATGTGGACACGTCGGAGTGGCTCGGACGCGAGTGGAGAAGGTTCGCGTCCGGGAGTAGTTGAGCGTGCTGGAAAAGCGGGAATCGAGAAAGAGTTCCAGCCGATGGAGGGCAGATGGGTCCAGCTGATGGAGGGCGGACAAGTTTAGCCGATGGAGATGACGAGCGCAGAGGTGCGGTGGCGTCGGAGGAGAAAAGATGCACGGAGCAAGAAGAAGGGCGAAGACGGGTGTGAGTCGAGACGAGGAGGCGGATAGAGACCATCGCCTTGTCGTGTGGAGGAGCAAGGGATGGGAGAGAGTGGTGGAAAAAAAAGAAGGAAAAAACATCTGTGGAGAAGGCGGGAAGAAGAAGGAGCCGAGGAGGGAATACCGGGAAGAAAGTCGGCGACGGGGAGAAAACGTCGACGACGTTGAGAAAAGGTCGGCTCGCCGACGAGAGGATGCTAGTGCACTAGGGATGTCTAGACCTGCTCTAATACTATGTAAGAATGTGTACAGTGATACTAAGATTCTAGGCTATACAGGCAGATCAGGTCTATATACAGTTCGGTAGTCTGTGACAATACCCTCAGTATTTATCGCTGCTTTGAGAACTGGAACAAGATGTTGGAAGAAGTATAAAATCCAACGGTTGTGGATTTCACGATGATGTGGAAGGCTGCATGGAGAATAGAAAATATTTAATGCATCTTAGTGGAGGCAAATATATATACATATATACATACATATACATACATATATATGATTCTGCACTGTAGTCTCAATTGGGGCGGCGAGACGCCGAGATCAACAACATGCAATTGCTCACGCGCGTCCGTGAAATCGCCCAGGCGCCTTCAATCATACGGCCAGTCGGTCACCATGGTCACGGCGGAGAGTGAGAAGATCAGGTCAATGGCAGAGAAGGGCATGCAATTGGATGGGTCATACAGACTAGAGTGGCACTGAATGATACTAACATAAACGTTGGATGTGAACGTCATTGTAGAAAATCGCCAAAATCGAACAATAAATCCGTCTCATCAGACTATAAAGCAGTAGCTTAATCATTAAGAACATATTTCTATTACTATACTTTCACCCATGCCGGCGGCAAACCAGGTCATCGCATTAGTCAGCATAGATACATACGCTTATTCTAGTGCGTTAGATTTTAAGCAATCAACAGCCTTAATAAATCGCAAGCACCGTAGAAAGTCTCTTTGTTTATTCAAATTGCCTTTTTTGCCTCTAAGACGCCCAAGCTCGATCAGTAGCAGCAACAGCAGAAGAAAGCTGCGACAGCGAGAAAAGCAACGCCACGGCCAGCTACGTAGTCGGCCATGCCCATGGACAGCCATCACCGAAGCGCACAAACACTTCACCTCCTCCGCCTCCTCCACCTCTTCCACTGCTGCACTGCCCTACGCGCCGTGGCGTCGCTCTCCTTCGACTACGTCTTCGCCGCCGCCGGGCCGAACGTCGCCGCCGCAAACCTCGTGTTTATGGGCAACTCCTCCTACGCCGGCGTTCTTCGTCGGGCCCACACGGGACACCCTTACGCCGCAGTCTACCGGCGGCTACCTCGGCCTCATCCCCAACACCGCCACCTCGCCTCAGACCGTCGGCATCAAGTTCGACACCTGCAGGAACCCTTGGGATCCCCAGGGCGTCATTGACAGCGTCATTGACCACGTCGGCATCGACGTCAACGACATCACGTCCAAGAACGCCACCGCGTTGCCGATCTTGAGCCTCGCCGGCGTCATGAGGGCCGAGATCAGGTACGACGCCGCCTCGAGGAAGATGGCGGTCACTCTGACGGCCAACGGGACGAACTACAGCGTGGAGACGACGGGGGATCTCAAAGCTTCCGGCTACCGCAGGACGCGGCCGTGGGGTTCTCTGCGGCCACCGGGTTCTTGTCGAGTCGCATCAGCTCCTCTCTTGGTCATTCAACTCAACAGGTTTGTGGCTTTACACTAGTTTGTTATACTAGATCACGTTTTCCGTACATTTGCCATGTGATCCTAAAATTCATATTGGAGCTTTCAAACTATAGTTTACACAAACATTATTATCAAACAGAGTGGTACGGACAGACAAAATGAATCTTAGCAAGTGATCAGCATGACTATCTAGAACCAAAGGCAACAATTTTCACATGCAGGGACACACCCTACCTATAAAAATCATTTTTCACATATGGACCTATAAGACATCTATTTATGAAAATCGATTTTCATATGCAATAGTCTAAAGAGATCCACCTATGCAAATGTTTTGGTGAAAAAATACAGATACAATCTAGCCTATAGAGAATAAAAATCCCCAAAATCCACAAAGCCCTTAGTCATGGTCAATGTTGTCGTCGCCAAGTGGACGTCCTCGTTGTGGTCATCGTCTCTAAGGTGTCGGCCTTGTTGCGGTTTTTGTCATAACCGAGCCATCGCGATTATTATTGTCTAGATCTACCCTAGAATATGCCTAGATCCGCTTGCTGCATAGAGCCCTACGCATAGACCTTCTTTGCCTAGATCCAGCTGCCACCACCTAAACCACCTCTACCTAGACCACCTCTTTACCTAGATATGCTCGGTGCTGCTACTTAGACCGCCTCTATCTAGACCACCTCCAACTGGTCTGATCACTACTATAGCTTGAACCTTCTTCGCCTAGACCATCACTCCACCTAAATCCACTTGCTATTGCCACATGGAGTGCCTCTGTCTAGACCACCTCCACCTAGATCCACCTACTATTGCCTCCTTCACATAGAGCACCACGCTTAATCCCACCTTAAGCGCTGCCTCCCATGGCCTCCCCTCCCCGTTCTCACCTCCTCTTACCTAGAGTACTGCCTGTAGCAACCGCCACATGCCACTCTTCTGGATCTAGTAGAGGAGAGGTGAGGGAAGGTAGAGGTATCTAGTGGAGGAGGGAGGTGAGGGAAGGGAGAGATCAAGGTAAAGGGAAGGATGAGAGATGTCTAGGTTAGTGTGGGAGAGAGGGAAGAGAGCAGGGTGTTGATTTTATTAGACGCGGTGATTTTTGCTAGGAATTAAAAGCCGTCTTTGAAAATAGCCATATTTTCTTCATAGGAGCTCATTTTACAATTGTATGTAAGAAAATGATTTTCATAAGCGGTCAATGACCAAGACCTTGTTATATTTTCATAGGCAGAACATTTAAGATGTATGTATAAATAAATGGGGTGTTTTATAATAGTGAAAGCTAAACCTGCTGGTTAATAACCAGCTTTACAGCCGGTTACTAAACTGATATGGGGCTATCCAACAATGATACTCAAGGTTATGGCTGCCAGTTCTCTAACCTAGACCAATAAACTAATAGTCATACTTATTTTCAGTCCAAAAAATATATATAAATAGTATACATTTCATTAATAACAAAATTACACTCGGCCTCTACATCTTTCAGGATGGACACAACTATGGTACTGCCAAATATTACCTAAGGTTTAGCATTACCAACAAATTTGTAGGATAGAGAATCAAGAGAGCGCTAGGATGGAGCGTCCTGGCTGGCCAGCATTTAAACCAACAATGTTTGTTATCACCGTCAAATTTTAATTTGAACAAGAAGGATTACCACTGCTGGTTTAGATTATAAACATGGTTTTTAAGGTGTAAAATTTATTGAACCGGAAGTGATAGTGTTGCTAGGCATCTATTGCCCATTCTGTATTAGTGATTACTAGCTATGGTATTTCCTGCCAAGGGGAAGGATCTTTGGTGGGATGGAGTTAATGTGTACAATTACATCTACATAGCAGGATTTAAATCTTGGTGCAAACAATTAAGTAACTATATGCATTTATAATTGATTGAAGTCAAAAGTTTGAATGTCCCTGAATTTCTGACCAATTCTTTTCATAAAACCTGAGTTGTGTTCCATCTCTTACATAGCCTTGAGGTTTTATTTTAATCCTTTACAAACCCATTTTGTGTGCTGACTACTAAATTTTGTCGAATGAATATATTACATTTTGCTAACCACTCATCCTTTTACGAATCAAAACCTCACCAAGGAATAATATATCAGTAACATTATTTTTCTAGTGGGGAAAAATTATCAAAATTAGCAAAAATTTCAAATTCAACAAAATTTACAAACCAAAATTTAAACATTCTTATGATTTTCAAACATATTTTATTGAAAACCTTTTAAAAATTAAAATTTTAAATTTCAACAGGGAGAAAATACCAACCAAATGGGTAATTGCACCCAATTTGACTTAAATTTGGTGGACATTTCAAATTTATTTTTCTATTGTCATGGTGAATGTATCTTAATTTTTGGTTATTTCAAAATTGTCAACCTTAGCATTTTCGCTTGAGTCGGGTAGTCCCGTACTTTCGTACTTAATGCTATATATGAACCATGGCCAGTACAGTCTTTTAGAGAAAAATATAATGATCAGCTATGGAATAGACGTACTGGGATCAATAGGAAAACACTGGGCTGTAAGACATGAAGTGAAACTTATGGCTATGGAGGAGATTGAGTAAAAAAACCAAGATCATTACCTTTTTTAATTATACATTCGTAACAAATATGAAAATATAACCACATGGAAGTTGTTTAAATATCAAAGCTTAACATTTTTTAATTTATTGTTGAGTTAATATTACGTGATTTAACTGCATATATTTTAAATGTCATCTATATGAGATAAGAGGGAGTAATATTGATATTTCTAAGTCAGGCAATTTCGTTTTGATACAATATGATACACTATGAACTTTTGGCTTTTTAACCGTGGTATACTAATATAAGATGAACATACCAAAATGGGAAATTGAAAGGTTGTTGAAATTGTTCATTTGGAAATTTGAAATCTTCAGTAATAATGAAAACGTGATTTAACCTGTACTTGTGACACTTTTGAACTGTGTAGCCCGATCAATATTTTGTCAGTATCATCACTAACCATGCACTGTGAAGACTGCATAGTCAAATTAAATAAAGTTTGTTATGTGTCAGAAATTCGCCACAATACAGAAATGGCCGGGTTCCATCTATATACAGTGCATATATTTGTTAGTAAATTGTCACTACTGATCCAAAATCAAATCAACATTACCAGTTGCTTGCAATTTTTCAGCAGACGGTTCTTCACTAGATCCTCCCCTTGGTTCAGAATAAAAAAGGAAGAGTACAAAAGCATGTAAGACATCATTCATCTCAACACTCTTTGTTGCTTTCATATCATACGACTTAAATTATAGTTTTCAACGGTTGTGTAGTTAATTAATTTCAAACTGTAGTGCATAAAACTTATTTTTTCTAAGTTATGCAAAACGTAATGTATGTCTCTGATTAGGTCAACTACTACCTCCGTCCTTAAAAAATACCTTATTTCTAGCCATGCAATCAAGTGGGCACAATTAATATATTCTTATGAGTAAATTTCACAATACTATAGACACTTTGATTAAACTATCAATAACTATAGATTTAAATTGTTGTATCACAAAACTACAAGTTAAAACCAATTTAATCTCAAAACTATAACATTTATAACTCCAACAAAATAATAGTGCTAGAGATTTAAATTGTAAAATGTGTAGTTTTGTAATAATTTCAATATTGAAATAGTAGTCTTGTGATGTTTAACTGTTTTATGATAAATTTGATATTAAATTTATAGTTTTTTATAAGTTTTGTGATAATTTAATTAAAATATGTGTAGTTTTATAAAATGTACTCTTTTCTAATTATGTCAAATCTTTCCCTTCATGATGGTATAGACGTTAGAAATGCACACCGGTCTACTCCATCTGAACTTCAAGTATAGCTTCTACGGAACACATGAACCTTATAGTATTTTGATAGGATTTAGTTCAAATTATCTAAAACTCCTTTAAAATTTCTCCATTCAAAAGGAAGTCTTACTTAATGTAAAAATTACAATCATTTATGTATTTTAAGTTTAAATATGCTGTATATTTTATTATGCTCTTCAAGAAATATTTTGCTACACTATACTAATAAGGAGAGTATATACCAACATTATACACATGATTTTCTAATTTACATCATGAACTTGAATGAAAGGAAACTATGAGACATTCTGCTACCTAAACTCTCAGACATTCCCAAATTAAACAATTTAAGGCTTTTTAAAGGTAACCTTGGATAAATATGCATCATCCACTCATTTGAATCTAATGAATTAGATTTATTTATATTATGCATGGTAGTATGAGAAGTAGAAATTGTGGAGGGGTATATTTGGAAATAAAAGGGGCATAAAGGTACATTTGCCAAGGTTTCTCTTAGTGTTCATTGAATACATCGTACTAAAAGAACGCTTAATACCTCCAAGATTGTAAAAGATGCCATATATAATGCTCTTATGCTTTGTAGCTCCAGTTCCTTTTCAAACATAATAGCTTTGACATCAAGTGTGTTGGGGATAAGCATATTGGCCCTTGCAATCTTTCTAGCTTACAAGAAACATTGTTTGCTCCCCTGGCAATGAAGATTGACAAATGCACCAAGAATTGAATCCCCACTACGAACACAAATTAAAAGTTTTACTTACTCCGAAGTTCAAAAGATGACTAAATCTTTTGCTCATACCCTTGGTAAGGGTGGATATGGTACAATTTATAAAGACAGTTTGTCCGATGGATGTGAGATAGCGGTGAAGATGCTAGAGGAGACCAGGATGATGGGGAGGACTTCATCAATGAGGTGGCTAGCATTGGCAGAACATCACATATCAATGTTGTTGTTCTATTAGGATTTTTCTTTCATGGATTGAAAAGAGCTCTCATCTATGAGTACATGCCCAATGGCTCCCTTGATAAATATGCGGTTGATGAGAGTGACACCATACAAGGATAGAAATCCCTAAGCTGGAGAAGTTATACTACATTTTGGTTGGAATTGCACAAGGGCTTGATTACCTCTACCGTTTTGTGTAATCATCGTGTTGTACATCTTGACATCAAACCGCAAAACATCTTGCTAGACCAAGATTTTTGTCCAAAAATATCTGATTTTGGATTAGCGAAGATGTGTAAACCAAAGAGAGCAAAATCTGTGTCGGTGGTACAAGAGGATTGATTGGCTATATGACACCTGAAGTGTTTTGGGGACACCGTGGAGCTGTGACCACCAAGTCTGATGTATATAGCTACGGGATGCTGATTCTTCAGATGCTTGGAGCAAGGGAAAACATGAATCCAAGCATGGAGACTGATAGCAAGTATTTCCCTGAATAGTTATATTACAACCTGAATCAATTTTGTGGTGATGCTATCAAGGACATCAGTAGTAGTAACGTTTCCACAACAGAGGTTGCACGCAAGTTAGTGACAATAGGGTTTTGGTGCATACAATCTACACCTGCAGACCGGCCTTCCATGAGTGAGGTCATTGACATGTTTGATCGAAGCATATCTGAACTGGAACTACCACCAAGAATGTCTTGCTGTGGAAATGATAATCAAAGCATTGTCTAATCACTCCAATTATCTTTATTGTAACATACTCCCTTCCATCTCAAAATATAAAAACCTAATACTGAATTAGACACAACATGGTACTATGAATTTAAACATTTGTCTTAGATTACCATGTTATATTTAATTCAGTATTAGATTTGTATATTTTATGACGTCATCCCAGTTCAGATTTATACTATATATTGAGTCTAATTTAATACTAGGTCTTATATTTTGGGATAGATGGATTACTCAGTTTTATTCTTTTAATCCTTAGAGCATTTGATAATATGGAGCTTAATAAAAAAAGCATGGGTTGCAGATATGATAATGTAAAACCACCTTATGGTTTATATTTTGTGATCAAAAATTAATAAGAAAATTGAAAACCATGAGTTGGTTTTTGTTAAAAATTTGGTTTGTAAAGTTGATGATTATCGGTATAAATGTGGGTAAGGTTTTGGTCTATTTATATACGAGTGATTTAGATTAGATCGAAACTATGCTCAAAAAGTAAAGGATTCAGTACAGTCTGGATACTATGTAATGTGACATAATAGAACCCAAGTTAGAATTTTTGGAAGTCAATGGTGGATTGAGATTAAACTTAGATAGGAGTTGAGTTTTAGAGCAATCAAAGATGCCAGGTGATAATATTAAATATAATATAATAGATAATAGACAGATACAAGTATTCTCATCAGATTTCATAGGATGAAATATGTAAGCGTCAAAAATTTTTTAAAAAATATATAAAGAACAAATGGAGGAAAAGAAGAGGATGAGAAATGTAGGTCAGGTTCTAATGTCAAAAACGATTGTTTGATCTATTTTTATGCAACTACGATGATCAAAACTATGCTCAGAGAGTAAACGATTTAATATAGTCCGAATGCTATTAAAACTGAAGTTAAAATCTTTGTAAGTCAACATCAAATTGAGATTAAACTAAGGTGAAGTTGAGTTTAAGATAATAAAAATATAACATGACAAAATTAAATATAATATGAGAGACGATAAGATCTTCTCATCAGATTTCATAAGATTAAATATGTAAGTGTTGAAAATTAAAAAAGTATAAAGAAGAAACAGAGGGAAAACAAGAGGACGAGAGTTGACTGACTGCCTGTACAATGGTGCTACAGTACTTTGTAGCGTACATTACGCAGTCATGAGTTTGAGGCTGGCTCGGCGAACAAGAGCAACCGAGGTACACCCTATGTCTATATTTATAATGGAATTTTTTTTACGGCCGAGGGCGTAACTAGCTTGTGGGCCCGTGGCAACCTGTGCATGGCTTGGTTTTTTAAGGGTATAATTAGCACAGGAACTTACACCATACTTACATAACATTATACGTATTTAATACGTGCATATATTTAAAGAATTAGAGGAATCAACCTTTGTATATACGGAATACATATAATACTACTAAACACACGCATATATGTATTCTATACGTAACCGAGACCGGCTAGAGAAAGCCAGAAAAATCGGGCGGTGAGGCTCGCGAGTCAATCCTGCTATAGGACTCACGACCGGCCGTTGTCTCCGCAGAGGAACGAGCCGAGACAACGGAGCAACGCTCGGTTCTCCTCCAGTGCATGGCTTGGTGGTCGCTCAGGGTTGGCTGGCCTTGGAGCTCGGTGACGCATGCTGGACGGATTGGCTCGAGGCCTGAGCAAGGCAGCAGCAGCACGTGGGCCAAGGCAGGAGGTGGCCTGGCTTCGAGCTCGATCAGGAGAAGGCCCAGCTCGGAGGAGAGGCATGCAGCTCAGGTGTGGCCGTCCCCTCCCGCGGGTGCGGCTGCGCGGTCGAGGTCTTACGCGGGAGGAGTCCGGACACACGGCGTCTTACGGTTGGCTCGTGTGGTCTCCTCCGGATCAGCGCGCGGGCGGCTAGGATGCTGCGGGGACACGCGGCAACCTCCGGTTGCATCGCTCGGTGTGCTCCGGAGGAGACGCAGGCGGCAAGGAAGCCCGCACTGAATTTTTCGCTTTTTAGCTTTTTTTTAAACTATTTTTATAAATCGATTTTAACAAAACTTATTTGACAATAAACGGACATGTCAGTTTTGATCCCTAGACATCCGTCAATCATCTAGATTGACTGGTAACAGTTTTTAGTCTTCTTATTATAGTGTTTTACAACTAAGATTTCTATGATAAAAATATCTGAATATAATACTCTAAGGAATCAATTCTTTTATGAAAATACGAAACCAAGCAAAAAAAAGTAAGAACCTGCATCGCAAACTTTCATAAACCATTTTTTCTTTTTTAAGACTTTCAGTCAAGTTTCACAGAGGCTAGTTTCTATTTTTTGTAATAATAATCCTGTTTAAAGAGTAAGGATTTTAAAATAGTACGATAATAGAGTTATAAGGATTAGAATATCAAACAACATATGAAATATGAAAAATAATTGTTTGCTTGTTCAGGTGGTTAGGTATTTAGTGCTATATCACTACAGTCTTTTAAAGAAAATATAATGATTGACTCATGCTCCATTGACGTATATGGGATCATTACACATAAAAGGTTTGAGTAAAATAATTATTTCATCATCATTACTTTTTTAATTATACATTCATAAAAATATTAAAATATAACCATTTGGAAGTCCTTTTTAAATATCAAAGATTACATTTTTTTGTATTTATTGTGAGCTAATATTACGTCATTTAACTGCACATAGTATAAATGCCATCTGTCTGAGATTACAGGGTGTTTTTTTTTTTTGCTCAGAGGGAGTAATACTGATCTTGTTAAAGTAGGCAATTTTGTTTTGATACAATATGATATCACTATGAACATTTTGCTTTTTAAACGTGGTATACTCATAAAAAATGAACATGCCAAAATGGGAATTGAAAGTTTTGTTGAAATTGTTCATTTGGAAATTTGAAATGTTCAGTCATAATTAAAACGTGATTCTAACCTGTACTTGTGATACTTTTGAACTGTGTAGCCATGCCGATCAATATGTTTCAGTATTATCACTAACCCTGTACTGTGAAGAGTGTTTAGTCAAATTAAATAAAAGATGTTGTGTGTCAGAAACTTGACACATTACATTACATAATTAGTAACTAACATACTAAAGGGCTGGTTCACCTATGGTTGTATGGCTATAAAAAAAAGTAAAAGAAACCATGGATGGAGAGAAAAAAAATCCCTACTTACTGGTTTCGGTTTACTACTTGTACAGTTTCTTGACTTGCCATATAACGTGCATTCACCTCTCTACGTCCTATCACATGTGTCTTAATCACACATTTGATGGTTAGTATGTTGCCGACCGACAGATATTGATTATCTTCTATATATACTTTCATAGATGCATTTTAGGTTGGAGGATAAGGGGGCTAGTCTTTGTCTTGATATTGAAAGGTAATAAAAAATAAGACTTAGTAGTATTATAGTTTGTTCATCCAAACTAATCTTATTATATATATGCAGATGGATTGTAGTTGAATATATAAAACTCTTTAGCCATGAGTTTACAAATGTAGTAGTTAAATTCCTAAATAATGTGAAGGATGATAAGAGAAGTTGGAGCAATGAATATGTGGTCTATCTATACATAGACTAAAAATAAGAAGATATTTATAGATAAAGTATAATTACAATCATATATTATACGTAGAGGTTTTTATGAAGGGTTATAGTTATTGTAGTAAACACGAAGAGTAAGAAGCGTTGAATATTTCTATTGAAGAAGTAGACTATGAACATCAAGAGGAACAATAGATGACATGTATATCCTTCTCCGTTTGACGGTAATATCATTGATATGAACTATGATCTTTCTCAGATACTTTATAATGTTAAGAAGCCAAGATACAACAAGAATGATTATGAGAAGTTGTCAGCTTTGGTTATGGACTCAGAGACACCTATATATCATGTATGTAATTTGAATCATATAAAGCTATATGTTGTCCTTAATGTAATAAAGCTTAAAACAAGTAAGGGTTGATCAGCTAAGTGCTTCACGAATCTGCTTGATTTTTTAAAGGACTTACTGCTTGATGGGAATACAATGGTAAAGACAACATAGGAAGCAAAGCAAGTGTTATGTCATTTGGGGTTGGAGGTTAGAAATATTTACGCTTGTCCGAACGACTATATCTTATACTACAAAGAATACACCAAAATAGATAAGTGCCATATGAAGTTTCTCGATACAAGTGAAAGAATAATAGTGTGGATGGTAAAAAGTCAAAGAGAGGTGGTCCAACAAAGATTATATGGTATCTCTCTATTGCCAACCGTATGAAGCGAATGTTTGCCAATCATAAGGAAACTAAGTTAGTTCGTTAGCATGTAACAGATAGAAAGGAGATGTTAACGCCAAAATTTAGAAAGCCCAGCGATAGATTGGAAAGACGATCGACTGAGGTGCAGAGGTGTTCGATTGCTATAGGAAAGAAGCCGATCGGATTGAGGCAAGGAAAGACTCGGTCTCAGAATAGAAGATTATCTAAGATAAGACCGAGTTTGAGGAGGAGCCGTGGTTCATGACAGGGTATTTTATCCTATCTTATATGAATAAGAAGATTTAGTTAGTTAACTTCCTTAGAGATATTTTCCTTTATCTTTATTAGGAAATAACGTCCAATGGTTGTTGTAAACGCGTCGGACTCTGTAAACCCAGGGTATAAATATAGACCCCTAAAAATATGTAATCATTATCAATCCTTAGATCAATACAACCTCGACGTATCGCCACCCTAGTTCATCTAATTTTTTACCAGCGGGGTCTAGCTCTTGACGCGGGGCTGCATCAGCTAAGTCCAATCTTCAACGAAGGGGTAAGTCCCGCCACTATCTTGATATGTCTCGCTCTATCTAAGGCTGCATCAGTTAGGTTCGACCTCTTAGGCTAATAGGATGTATCGCATCAAGCTCTCTCTCCCATCATTGGTCTCGTGCTGCATCAGTTAGGTTCGACCTATGAGACTACTGACTGTAGAATGAGTTTTAGGCCTATAGGTCTTAGTACGGCGTTTTATCGGAGTGTTAGCCAATGAGTTATCTATACGTTGAGCATCATGCCCAGCGTATTGGCTCCTCGGCCGATACGCATCAGGTCTATAGAGACTTTCCTTTGAGCGCTACACCAAGTGCATCGGCTTTCCAGTCGATGTGCGCTTGTCTTCAGAGAGACGTCCTCTCATCGACTCAGTTAGCCGATGGGTTCGCTTTGCCCTTCCTTCAGCACATCAGATCCGGCGTATATCGTTTCGTTGCCATTGGCCTCGGTCTCGTACTGTCTCGGTTAGGTCCGATCTTCGAGATTCAGCGCTAGCGACGTCGTCACGGCGGGCGACGGGTCTCGTGCTGCCATCTTTAGAGTGGCATCGGCTTTACAGCCGGTCCCTTTTATACGAATCCTTGCCACTTTGCGTCTTGCTATTCTCTTAGTACAATCCTGTACCTCCATCGGCTCTGCGGCCAATGGATCGGGGCCTTGCGTTCGCTACACCCGGAGCCATCGTATCCTTCATCCACATACGCCTACATCGGATCCCCAGCCGATGGAAGGGCACCTTGATTCCCTATCAACGATCAGCCGATAGCAAGAGCCATCCGGATATGGCTGATGACTAACTTGACCCTATTGGTAGCTAGCCAATAGCGAGGGCTTGTATCGGCCTATCATCCGACTGACCCGTTTGCCTCACCTCTTTATCAATTGCAGGGTCAAATTGACTGGCACGCTCGCACCCGCATCGTCGTGCCGAAGCCGACCGTGGGTTTATAGAGTCCATAGTGATTTCGAAAAAAAAGAAAAAAGCTACTAATCCAAAGGAGAAGAGTATGTGAAAGAAAAAATCAATATTCTAGTAACTACCATACTAGAAATTTAGCGGATTACTAGTCAAAGTTACCTATGACAATTTTATTAAAGGGCTGTTATACACAACTATCACAAGGAAAGTTACTTATAACATATTTTAGTGTACGACCCGCCATAGGTAAGTTACCTATGCTGGATTTTCTTGCATGGTCCATCACAAGTAAGTTATCTATAACATATTTTATTATACGGCTCATCACAGGTAAGATATCTGTGATGAGTTTTATTTCATGGGCTGTCATAGGTAAGTTATATGTGACGGATTTTATTGTACAGTTCATCACAAGTAATCCAAATACCTTTTTTTGGAAGTATCTAGATTCAAGCAAAGTCACTCATATGTAGATCTAAGCCACTAACATCCTCGTCCCAGATTCAAGCTAAGTCACTCACATACAGATCAAGCCACCAACGCCCTCATCCAAGATTGAAGAAAAGTCACTCACATGGAGATCTAAGCTGCCGATGCTCTCATCCTAGAGCTCGGTCCCCAAGCCTGAGCTATTATCATCGTCGCTACTGTGACGTCTCGTCATGCTCGAGCTCCCTAAGTCCACCACTACACCGTTGTCGCCATCGATCCCAAGCACTCCTAACATTCGAGAGCCCTTGGAGCCTGCCACTACACCATCAACCTCGAGCCCTCTCATCATCCTCGATCTCCCCAAGCCAGTCACTGTGCCGCCATTGCCACAGTCCCCGAGCACCGCCCGGTTGAATGCTAGCACAAAGCATTCTTTGTGATTTACCTTCACATTTTTTTTTCTACCACTTTAGCTAGATTGCAACCTTTGCATGCTATTTCTATGATTTTTTTTCATTAACTAATGTGATTTTTAGTGAATTTCTTAACTATAATACTACATGAGATTTTAGGTTTTTTATGTTAATTAATTACCTTCTTTTTTTTGGTGATTTCTTAGTTAATTAGCTAATGTGATTTTAGGTGATTTTGTATTTATTAGGTGATCAATAGATGTCATTTTTAAGTTAATTAACTAATGCGATTTTAGATGCATTTGTACTTTATTAAAATATTGACCACCTGCCATCTCAGCCGCTAGTCACCTCCACCTCTAGACCAACGGGTGAATTCTTTTTTGTTTAGTTGAAAATTAATTTCAAGTTGATCAAATTGCTTTATGAAGAAATTGGGTTTGCATAGATTATATTAGATAAATATATTGTAAATCTTAGCTTTGATTATACCACGTACCATGATATCAACTTATTGTAGCGATTTGCTCAAGTAGAGCTATTAGTAAAGGCATAGGTCATGATAGAATGAAATAATTTTTTTACCACGTACACCAGTATATCATGCAAAGGAGAGATCATGAACTGTTACCACGAGATGAGCAATGTAGTGGAAGCAGGTTGGAGAAGCCGATCCAACTACGTGTGCATCGAGGTAGTAGACAAAGTAGTCGATCACTGTGATCCCCATGCTGATCAACACCAGAACGAGTAGAGCCTTTATCGGTATCCACACGTCTAGGGCTAGAACGTTAATTGCGGGTGTACCAGTGCTTGTAAGCGGCTAGGGTTTAGCTTAGGAGGTGATGGCTAGGGTTTTTGTTCGAGATGAATAGAGATATATGTCCTCGATCTCCCCGCCTCTCTATATATGAGCTTTCCTAGTTGGGCCTAAGGAACCATGGCCCAATAAGAGTCTACTTGGATATCTATTCAAACTGAGCTCTTATCCAAATCATATTCGAATAAGCATTTCAGCCTATCAAGTGTGCGGCCTTATAGGTTTGGTATATTTGGTGGCGATCCAAAAACGTCTTTTCGGTCACCCTATTAATAGTGGTATCTAGTAAACCATATTAACCCTAAAGTATATGTAATGATCATATCGGTTAAACCTATAATATTCTTATGTACGAATCCATTTGCCTTACGATATCGATTGTACTCAAGGTGAGACTTGTGTTATCCTCTTAATAACTCAATCACTCTCTCGATCCTGTGATGAATTATAAACTTATGATTGACTCCTTAATTACCTTGGCATGGACATACACTTTCATAATCTATTACATCAACGGGCCCAAAGATATCTCTTCCATAAGATGGTTAAATTCTATATTGATCACTCATATCCCACTACATATTTCATAGTAAACTCAAAGACTAATTTTATAACCACCCTGTTATAAAGTCATGTTTGGTAGTATCAAAATAAGCTACTATGTATATTGGAAACTATGATGATCTCAAGTCTAAGGACTCCACATAAATAATATTTGAGATTAACTGATGACATATAAAATCTCTACAGTATCTCATAGCAGGTCTATCCAACATATGTTCACTAACATATATCTATATTATCGATTTGATATCTATATATTATGATTCATGAGACGTAATACGTATGTTGATCTTATAATTTTATTTGTTCCTCATATGATATATGATCATAGATCATTTAGAAATAACAACATCTGACATTAGGAATCTAATTAATAAGTCGCATACTTATTGATCAATAATGATAATATTTATTTTAAGAAACAACTCAACATATCATAAACATAGTACATGCTATTTACAATATCTTTATATTGTCTCTCGGGCAAGTGGTCATTGTCTTAGGGTACTTTTGGCCCGTGTACTCAAGCTCCTTTTGCTTGCTCTACTTGCACACAATTGCTATGAGTAATTGATAGTGAGATTGAGAGTGAGATGTAGTTACTACTGAAACCCATAATTTACAATATATTGTCTATATAATTAATCAAATAATCCTTTTGTCAAGGAGGTAGGAGTTTTAAACTCCATCAGCCCGATATTTCATAGCACTATAAATTGCTGACATATATTATATATAACATACTCTAATAATTATAGATAATATAATATAATCTATCAAATAATCATCGTGCCGAGAAGGAAGGAATCAAATGATCATAGATTGTGAGGTTCTATAGGTCCTAACGTAGTTTGGTTGGATTAGTGTGTATACTAACCAAGTTAGACAACTTGGGTCCCTAGGACCTCGTATTCTATCATTTATTGATAATTTGGAGTAGGTTTAAATTATTAAAATAATCCATAACTTATATTAAAAAAAGATGATGCATGACTTACAAAAATCTATAATATATTATTCAATTCTTTTTTCTAGTTTTTAACTTCTAGATGTTATCGTGGTTCTTCTTAGGAAATACATGAGTGATATGTATATGCCTATGGGTAAATTTATGGATTTAAATAAAAATTATAGCTATATGTGATTTCTAGAAATTAATTTATGTATATGTTGATAAATATTTGACTATGAATATGTGAGGAATATATACGTGTATATATGTATATATCTATGTATGTGTGAGGGTCAATATATCACTTTGGTTAAATTTTGGATACTTCATTATGACAATGTTGCTGCTGAAAATTGAGAGAGTCTATAAATATATGTGCTATCTATTTTTTAGAGGGGATGGCTAGCAATTCCTGAGGTTAGCCAAAAAATAAATTTATTTTTCTAAATAACCATGCCACTATCGGGTTTCAAGCAAAACCTATCACAGGTGAGCACTACATATGATAGTTATAAACACGATCAATCACAAGTGATTACCTATGATAGATGCTAATATACACCGTCACATGTGACTAAGTTATCTCTGATGATTATCAAACAAGTCCGTTAGAGGAGAATTATCTCTGATGGGTCATAAGTCCAATCACACATCTAGGATACATTATCTGTAATAGTTCGTTAAAGCAACAGTTAAATCTACGTTATCTCTAATGGATCATAAATACAATCAGCTTGTGATACTGTCTTACCTATGACAGATTTTTTTTGACAACACGTCATAAGTAAACTTAGCTTTTGACATACCTTAACTTGTCATAGGTGATGTGGAGTCATTACTGATCATTCATATGCGACGAGGGTCAAACTCGTCATAGATAAGGGTTTGAAGTCGTTACAGATGAGCGGATCCGTCGTAGTGAGTGGGAATGAATGAATTTGTCAACAATCAAGCACTTGAGCTTGCAAGAGCAAATATGATGTCTATGCTATAGATAAACTATAAAAAAGCTGCTAAGTACACGAGAAGGATTGTAAATCTATCCTTTTGTATTCAACTATGACTGCATACATATCGATGTCTACCTAGGTTAAAGAGCACAAAAGGAGTGATTTCTATATAAATTACAATAAAAATAACTATATAACTACATTGAACTTTACTAGCTTTTGTTATCTTATCCTTGTATTGGAACTTTCTCGACTGGATTGATGTTTAAGCGTGAAATCTCGTTTTCAACCTGACCTATTCTAGAAGTTTATTTTCTTATTTTCTAAGTTGTAGAAAGCCTTTATTGAGAAAGTCTTTGGTAAGTTCCATCGACTCATTAAGATTAAGTAAGCTGTCTATACGTCTGACACGGTCGAGTTCATTGCTATAACATCCCAGCCCAAAAACTGTTATATACTGTGGACTACACCTATATTTTAATTCTTTTATATTTTCATTCATTTTTGACGGATAAAAGGTTAACCCGGAGTTAATAGTCACCGGACATCTCTCCTTGCAAGCAGCTGTTCTGAAGCTGAACTAGCGAGCTGGGCAATTCCGGTTGCTACGGTGTTTCACGACGGTACAGTATTCGGTTGCTACGGTGTTTCACGACGGTACAGTATTCGGTTGCTACAGTCAGCACAGTTGTGAGATTTTTTGCTGCTGTTTGCATGGAGTGGGCCGCCCGGGTGCTGCTTTCTCTTCTCTCTCTCTCTCTCTGTCTCTTTTATTTTTCTCTTTTCTTTTTTTTCTTCAATTATTTGCGGGCGTCACAATGGCCTATCAACGTTAGAAGAATGAGATTTTCTTTCAACGAGTTAGGGTGGGGCTGGTTAGAGCTTTGTGGTACAGTCTTCTAGTGTAGATGGAAATGTGACTTCAAGATATGATCTTTTGGTAGAAAAAGAGTTGTTAGGTTTGCAAAACAGGATATGCTCTTATTACGAAAACATCGTGAAGAGTGAACTAGATTATCCTCTTTCTTTCTATGGTAGGTCCAAAATATATGTTTCTTTGGTAGAATGATAGCTAAATTGGGAAAGTGTTAGTGAAGGTAATGATTCCTTGGCCTACGTATACAAAATATTAATACTGATTCACTCTCTATATGGACGATTCGGCATTACCGTTAAATATACTATGACTGAGATCTGCGATGATGATCGATTTACATATCTAATACTAGAAGGATTTATCACTAAACTTGATGAACGTCTAAATCGCCAAATATAAAATAAATATCGATAGAAAACACTATAAGAGTAAGCAATCCCCTGGATGAAACTCCACCTACTTTTATATATCCTGAAGATAATATTCAGACAGTAATAATAATCCACCTAATATTAAGAATAATAAGCACAACAAAAATCCACCATATAAGAGAGGTAAACTAGTGCATACCTAGCAAGCAACAATGAATGATAAGAATGTAGGAATATCTTGGAAGGAACAAAAGAAATGAAAAGCTAACTACTGAACTATAAAGAGTTTCATGTATCAGCTATCGCAGGTATGAGCGGTACATGCCAAGGAAGAACCAATCCGTAATGGTATTTATGTTAAGCTAGCTAATAAAAAAGACTGAGGCTTTCGTCTCCAATTTTATGTCACTTCCCGCTAAGAGATTATTTCCTTCGCTTTTGGGTCACAGCCAAAGGCTGCGTTTGGCGTGGCTGGTTCAGAAAGAAAAATGAGACGGTTGATTATCACGTAATTAATAAAATATCAACTTAAAATAAACTTAAAAAATAGATTAATATGATTTTTAAAGTAATTTTTATATAAAAATTTGTTTAGTAGAAGCATACACATAGAAAAAATTAGGGTGTTGAGGTTGAAAAGAGTAAAAAATAAATGCAGCCTTAAACCCTAGTGAGGTGAACCCTTCGTTCGCCGACTAGAGAGTTTGCCACTATGCTTGTCACATGAAATTAATTTCTTTGGCACTGCTGCAGCACTTTAATTAGTCACCTTGGGCTAGGCCCACTTATACCCTGCCACAAGAAAGAACCTAAATTAGGCCCATGTCACAGCTTTGGTTATTCAAATGGTTAGCGAAGTGAAATTCTTTCTTTCCTTCTTTTTCTTTCGTGTCCCCACTCACTCATCGTCAGGTTATTCAAATGAACCTAAATGAAAATATATCATGTGTTTACAAATATCAAGTGTTGACTAAACAGAGCTATGTCCATTGTTAAGTCAAGGTTCATGGATAAGAATAAGACAAAGATATAATGAAGCTAACCATCTTATCACTCTTGGTGTTTTGAGAAAAGATTAAATTGAGTGTAAAAATACCGTAAGGATGCAACTTATTTCCTTAGTTATGTCTGAGAATGACCTACTCGTAGGTAGCATTTGAAACTGAGGTTGAGATTGACTTATTACAGCACGCAAAATGAGGCAAGTGATTAGCACATAATCAATCGAGTATTAAAAATTAAAAACTTAAAAAATTGATTTATTTGATTATTTAAAGGTGACTTATATATGTTTTTGAAAAATAAACACATCGTTTAATAGCTTAGAAAGCGTGCTAATGGAAAACATGAAAGTAGTCCGGTATATAAGCCGAATCGAACCTTGCCATATGTTTTTTAAGAAACTTAAGCCAAAACACTAACTCCGGTTTGTTTCACATGTCACAACATATACATCCGATTTCTTTGAAGGTTTTTCTCTATCTTTGATAGGTTTTGTTCATGATAGGCCTGAAAACAAGCTTTTTATATAGAGTCCAAGATCATTGAAATCGAACTTTAAAGTAAAAAATGTTATGACCTTTTTATTGAAGTAGCATCAGAATATATGACCTCATGTGGGAATATCCGATTTTCTGAGAAAGTTAGTTCACTGGTTTGAAATAAAATTATTGATTGGAATATCCGATCCATTGGAATGTCTGAGAAACTCGATTCTTATTTGGCTTGAGATTTGGAATTTTTGATGTTCAGATTGGATTATCTGACCCAGTTTGTTTCAAACACTTGGGATTATGTTTTTGACTATTGGGACTTGACATTGCAATTAGAATATTCTATCTTAAAGTCAGAATATTCGACGTGGGTCTAAAAGTTATCCCAATAGGTAGATTTAGGTATCCTATTTAAACCCTAACTCAAACCCTTTATAGGGTTAACTTAAATCTTTGTGGGTTTGAAGCTTGTGCTTAATTGTTTAAATTTTGAGCTCTCTTTCTCTCTCTCGAATCTTCTTTCGTCTTTGTGATTTGTTTTTTTGTGGGTATAGATTTGAGTTAGGTTTCCAGTATGGGAATAAATATTGATTCTTGAGCACTAGAATTCATCTCTAAGCAAAAGTTTATGAACATTTGTTACACTTAGAAATTGAGGTCTTCTAGACGGTTAGGAGTCGCTCGTGAGCATCCAAGGTTTATAGTGTGCTGCAAAAATATTTGTGAAGACTTTAGTTTTGTCTCCTCAATTGAAGAAATTAAGAATTAATATGAGAAGTATATTTATGCAACATCGTGAAAAATGATTGAAAGAGGCCCATCCATTTGTGAGCTCCTTAATGACATAGAAACCTATTTGTGAAAGGGTTGAACTTCGATAAATAAAGATATATGTCTATCTCTTGTTTATCTTGCATCTCTCACCATATTACAAGCAATTTCTATCATATTACAGTATTATCTTGTGATATATTCTTGTGTTAGCTATAAGTTAAATTGTTATATTGCTTGTTGTGCTATAGCTCAAAATTGTTGCTCTTAGATTTTATATCTTAAAGTTTATCTTGTATCTTGCTATGGAATATCCCATATATATTGGAATAACCAGTACTATATTAGAATATCTGATTTGTTTACGCTTAATTTTGTTTAAATTTTATAATAATGTCTATTTACGTCTCTAAGTAACACCAAAGGTTAGAAAAGTAAAATAATCATCATGCTCGTGAGGTGGTTAGGCACTGGTGATTAGGATGGAGGGGTGGGAGAGGGTGATGAGATCAATTGGGTCATGATGTGAGACGCTTTACTAGACCACGCACCATGCATTGCCAATTCGTTGTTTCAAAACTAAAACATAATTTGTAGTCTTAAAAATATAATTTGTAAAAAAAATCATTTAAGTCCTCTGTCAACCCACTTGAAATAGAAGGAGCGCGCTGCTGCTGATCATAATTTTTAGACCACAACGAGCCTAGCGTATGTCGCCGATGTGTCTCCAAGCGGCATCAAATCAGGCTATGGCACTTGGCACCGTAGGATTGCTTCACTTGGCTATGACGTCACACGGACGCAAGGAGTTCCCAGCTGCAAATTTGTCGTTGCTATAGTCAATAGTCAATGCCGATACTACACTTTTTATACCATTTGACTCAGAATGGCCATGCTAGTCAAGCAGTCATAGCATCATAGGTAATGCCAGAACAAGTACCAAGTGGCCAACCCATCAACAGCAATAACATCATCATCAGGCGTTCTATCCGTCTCTTATGTTTTACATGTTTTCAAACTAATAAATGACACACTTTTTAAAAATTTTATAGAAAAGTTGTTTTTTAAAAAATATATTTATTTATTTATTAAATTTAAAATAATTAATACTAAATAAATCATATACTTCATAACTCATCTCATTTAGGTCTACTTCTTCCCCTGTTTTCTCTATCATCTCAGTATGGTGAGAGCAAAGCCGCAACACCACGCACTGCTACCCACCTACACCAGCTATGGCCATGGGTTGCCATCACCGAAGCGCACAACCACAGCAGCACTACCTCCTCCTCAGTATGGTTCCTCTCTGCTGCACCACCTTTGGCAACGCGGCGCTTTCTTTCGATTACGACTCCTCCGCGGAGCCGCCGGCGGTCGCCGCAAACTTCTTGTTCATGGGGTATCGACGTCAACAACATCACGTCCAAGAACATCACCATGTTGCCTATCTTGAGCCTCGCCGGCGTCATGCGGGTCGAGATCCGGTACGACGCCACCTCAACGAAGATGGCATTCACCTTGACCACAAGCGACGGGACGAACTACATCGTTGAAACGGCAGTAGACCTCAAAGCGGCCGGCCTCCAGCAGGACGCGGCCGTGGGGTTCTCTGCGGCCATGGTCGTTCCACTCAACAGGTATATCATTATTCGACTTTAATCAGAAAAGAACTAAGCATGTTGACAAAAGAAACAGTGTTGTAACTTTAATCGGATAAAAATAATTGTGACTTTTCATCAGCATGTCGATCTATATCAATTTTTTTCGTTAACATTTTTATATATACGGACAAATCTGACACTCACACGTATGTACGATAGGTACGTACGTACGCAGCTGGTTACTATAGGCCATTGTTTTTTAATGACATCTAGGGTGTTTTAATACATATGTTTTATTGTTAAATTTTCCATTACTCCCTCAAATACAAGGCATCCTGTTTTCCTTAAGGTTAATATTTATTGCATTTGACTAATTAGTAAACAAATAATATATATATATATTTAGTGTCATACATGTGTATATATTATTATATTCATATTTGAACATACTTTCATGTGTTGTTAATTTCGTACTCCACATTGTGAAAATAATTAATGGTTAAAATATGCTATTGGAGACTATGTAAATAACATGCATGTCTTTTTTTACATGGATGAAGTATATATTTGTAAAAAATTACAATATAACTATATGAATGTATTAATTCTTCATGACAATTAATATGCTAATATTATTTAAAGAAATAAAACAGTACTACTTAATGTATTTATAGGAGTAGTTAAAATTTCAAAGCTTAATTACACGTATTTCAGAACGTTATTATCAGGAACTCCTTTGGATTTTAAATGTGTGGAATATAGCAATATGAACTGTTTAGCCCATGCATGCGGATAAATATGCTAACCTATATTGCGAGGAGGGCCAGCTTACTCGAATTAATTAATAACTAAATATGTTATACAGTGTGAGAAATAACATGCCGCACACCTAGTTATGTTATTAGTAATGGCTAGGCTGGTGGGTTACATCCACAGTACATACAGTTTATGTAATAAATATACACTACCGATCCAAAATCAAAGCAACATTACAAATTGCATGGAATTTTCAGCGGACGGCCCTTCCCTAGCTCCTCGGGTTGTCCCAGAATCAAAAAAGAAGCGGATAAAAACATGTAAGGAATCATTCATCCCAGCCCTATGGTGCTTTAATATAAATATATGCCTATGGTCATGTAGTCAATAATTATGAACTGCAATGCACAAAACTTTTTTTTCTGTGAATTACACAAATCTTGTGCCATCCGTATCGTTGATTTTGTCAACTACCATTCGTTGATCAGTAGGTACACTTAAAATTAATTTTGAACACGTCAAATCTTCAGTTTCATAGTGGTACAAAACATTTTCTGTGTGTAAATTCCACGAATATTTTGCCATCCGTCTCTAGACTCGTTGATTCAGTCAACTACCATTCATTCACTAGATACACCAACAATTTTGAACACGTCAAATCTTCATTTTCATAGTGGTGCAGACATCATATCCACATTGTTCCCCTTCAATCCGAAATTAGGTCAGGTAAAAATTGCAATCATTTTCCTATTCTGAGTATGTTAATTACAGCAAAAAATATGTAGCTGCTTTTCTAAAGAGTATATTGTGTCATGGGTATAAAAACTTGGCAGGTGAGTATATGCATTCAACAACGTAAAATTCAGTCCACGGGCACGAAAAAAAAACTTTACAGGTAATTGCATTTGAGTTAAAAACTTAAATATTCAGCTAATAACTTGGCTATGTCGATATGTTTTTGGTCAAAGGGGTGCGGCATGTGATTTTTATGCCACATTAATGGGCCTGAGAGTCTGGCTTATATGGGCTTTTACAATATATAGTTTTATACTTTGGCACAACACTCCTTATATGCTGGCAGTTTTCCTATGAGCTGCAATCTGGTAATCTCAAAATCTGATGCAGTCGCACATTTTTTATGATTTTGCTAAAAAATATGTCGTATGATTTTTTTACTACAATCATATAAATATAACTATATTATAATTATAATATAACTAACATATAATTATAATATAACAAGCTAATTCTAACCTAACTGATCTATCGGATAGTCTATTTTTTAGGGCTTATTTTTATAATATCAGGATCGATATGCCAAAAGGATTCTCAAATATAGTACTACTGACAGAATTTTGGAGGAGCTACATATATTAGTATGAACTACCAAATCGGCGCGTATCACATATTATTAATATTGGTTATTAATATTAATATTAGAAATGTAAAAAAATTATAAGTTATACACAAACAAACTTGTTGTAAAGTTCTAAGAACAAAATAGTTTTATTTATTTGTGATACTAGGAAAAAATTACGTATATAGAATTTATCCTAATATTTCTTACATTACTTTTAATTTCGTTAATTTAATAATTTTACTATTCCAAATCAATAAGTATATATTTGTACTCATCTTACAGATTTGGTGTTGAAATATAGTTTTTAAATTATTTCAGATATTTTGAATTAATAAGTACCTGTTTGTACTCATCTCATAGACATAATTTTAGTAGTTTTCAATAATTAATTCAGAAATTTTAATTTTAGAAATACCAAGTTGTAGTTAGTCTGGAGTATCAACTATAGCTTATTCGTGATTTAATTATTTTGGAATGTATAATTAAAAGAATATTGAGTTGTATCTGATTTAGAATCTCAATTTTAGCTTTTCTATTGTTTAATATTGAGAACTGCTATACAACATCCAGCGTGTTGTTTAGGTAGTTTAGCCTAAATAGCACATCTCACAAGCCTCCCATTCCCCTCTCTTCCCTCTCCCACCCCACTCCTTTCTTTAAATATCTCCCAATGTTGAATATCTCGCTAGTCTCTCCAGCCCTCTTCTCTCATCCCTTCCCCTCCTAATTAAAAAAAAAAGTCCCTTCCTTTACTCCCACTTCCACTCCCTCCTGATGTAAAATAATTACTCATAACTATATTCACTACTCACATCTCCTATCCCCTCACCATGTAAAACCATCCTCTCACCTCTCTTTGTATAACTTTTTTCCGTGTAATAAGTGAGATTGATGGGTGGAGAGTCCAGCTATATAACCAATATTCGGATAAACGTGTGAATATTTTTATTATCACCAGATAGGAAGAGGGGAAGGGAGCAGGATGGGGCTTTTATGAGATGGTCAACATATTAAAGCCCTCTTTGTTTGGGCTTATAAGCCGGCTTATGTCTAAGCCTAAACAAAACAGCTTTTTATTGTGCTTTTTTAAAGACAAACCAATCTAACACTGTTAAGTTAGAAGTCAGGTTTGAGTAGCTTTTTAGCTTATTTAAAGTAGAGGTATAACTCCACACCACCGATTTATAAATCATATAAGTCAAGCCTAAAAACAAGCCAAAATAAAAGGCCTTAAGTAGTGGGCAGTGCACTATTTAGTGTTATCTTTTAATAATTATAAAATCTTTAATTGCGTTGTAATATTGTTCACAAAATGGAACTCAGTCCTATATAGAAAAATAGCATGTTGAGCTAGAGAATCTTTAAATTGGAAAAAATAGCACCTGAGCAACTATTCTCCAAATAGAACTCGCTGTGAGGTACTTAATTAACTCCAATTTCTTAAGAACAAAGCAACGGCAACTCCAATTTCTTAAGAACAAAGCAACGGCCCAAATCAGGCTCAGCAGACAAGAATTAAATTATGAGACAACAAAATCTAATCAGGGTTCAGAATCCAAACAAAGCACTGTAATTCCATCCGACTATAAATGATATCACATACAATCTATATCTCCAATCCACTTAAAAATCTGCACATCTTGGGGATCTAACCAATAGGAAATCCAGTGTGGATTGTTACGGCCTCGCAAACTTTTTTGTCCGATCCATCTCAACGGCCGGCCATGGATGAAGGACGATAGAATTCACCGAATCAAGTTGCTGAGGAAGTTAACGTGTGACCTGCGTAATCGCCGCATGCCGCTGATTGTGCTCCCTATCCGCTTGAGTCTCTCGATATCTGCCAGGAGATAGGATTGGTACATGGTTCTGTTGCGACCTAATTATACAGGATAAACATAACACAAGGTAACGGGCTTTAGGATCTAAAATTAAGTTAGCCCATGTTGATTTTACCATTTACAGTCATGATGTTACGAACCATCTAATAAATAACTCGATCTTTCCATTTAATATAAGAACTAAAACTAAAAACTAAAAGGCACAGTGTCCGTCCTTTCACCACAGGCGCAGCGTGTTCCTTTCACAGTGCCCCTTTTCGCTCGCGCACAACTGCCACTTTATCTAGAAAAACCAGTCGAATCTTGTGTTTTATACTCAGTCCACCACATCCGTGTGAAATCATTGTAATGATTAATATTTTAGGATGAATAATTGGTTTTATAAATGATTTATTTAATAAAAATTGGTTTGAAAATATTCTATTGTTGGTGTGGATATGTGTGATTAATGTAGGTAATATAACGATATCTGTGCCCAAACCGATTGTTTTGTCAATGCAACTAGCTTAAGGTCAATAATAGTCAATGTGATGAACAGAACTATACTCAAAGAGAATAGAAGTCTAGCACAGATATGATGCTATGTGATAAGGTTGTGCTAGAATTATAATTTTTGGGACCAACATGGTCAACAATGGTGTCAAAACAAGACTCAGAAAGAGCCAAGGTTAAGGATGTCGGGTGAAAAAATTTAACATATGGTGAATCATAGTGGATGGACATCGTGTAAGAAGGTGTTTGCAATGAACTTCACAAGTGTGCATAATGCTAGAAAAATCACGAAGAAAACTACATTAAGATTGTAAGAAAAATTGATAAAAAAATTAAAGGAGAAAAAGTGTTGCTATATTACTAAAGGTATTGTAGCATTCAGCCATGCATGCATGTGGGACAAGAGTAGTGCTCAGCTATTAGAGTCTAGATTTTGGAAAGAAATAAATTAATTTAAAAACTTATAATAAATTTACGAGAAGTTGAGTCTCAGTAACACTATAAGTTCTACTCCTAGTTTATAATAAAAATTCTAGGTATAAATATATGAGGGGTTTAGGTTCTATATGTAGAAGAACATAAAAAGTTGAGATTTAGTTTTGAGATAGAGAAGAGTTTTATATACACTTTGTGGATACATTTTCATATAATAAAGTTGATCTTTTATGGATTTATATTGTTTATTTATGAATGGTTAGATTGACAATAAGACGGTTGACGGACTGACGTTATAGTGTTGATAGCATAGTAACTGAAATATCATCAGATAGGTGGTATACAACGTATCATAACTTTATTTAGAGATTTTTTATTCTACAAAAAGATTTGGTATTTTTGTAATTCTACCATTTACCCCTAGATTTGGTTCTTTTGTTTTTCACTCTTTTTGATAAATTTGAGTTTTTTTTCAATCTATATCAGTTATAATGAATGTACATATTATTAGTAGTAAATATAGATAGGTACATCATGCCTAAAAAAAGGAATTCCGACAGAGGAATTTGTTTTCGTTGAGACTAGATATATAGATGAGATAGATTAGGTGAGCACGTAACGTTTTCAACATTTATCCCTTGCATACCTGGCCACCGTTTTTGTTTCCAAACAATATCCACCTCATCAAATTGAACTTATTCTTACTCTCCCCCTCCCTGACTATCCCTATCTGGCTCTGGTACCACTCTCCTCCACCGCTCTCCCCGATGAGGCGATGACCTCTCTTTTTAGGTACAGATTCCTCGTCCTCTGTGGCATGCTTCCAAAGAAGACTCCGCTCAGTGCAAATACTATCAGTGTACCAGTCATGCATGTGAAGCCCGCAAGTGCACCTACTAAATCCACAATCCCAAATACTGTTGAGGTTGCCATGGCTGCACCCTAACGCAACTAGCAACTAGAATAACCATTCTCACGCCACACCCTACTTACCCTAAGGCATTATTTATACGCATAACAATAATGTAGGTCAAAACCTATAAGCATACTATAGTTGGTCCTAATTAGAATTTAGGATTTCGTTTGTAAATGTTGTAGTACACTATTGGTTTGTGTTTTGCAAATGCTCTAGTATATAAATGTCATTGAACAACCAGGGTTCAGGTCACTGTTTCTGAAAAAAAATACTGCCCCTATCCAAGATAGTGAGATTTCAGGATCTCAGCTAGATATTAACGAGATTTGACAAAAAAAATTCAAATTAGCAGTTCCATTCTTAACGAATTTGAACAAAGTTTCAAAAACTACATACCTCTATTGGAGCTGAGCATGCTTCCAGTCTTTCTCTACTCAGTTCGCAGGAGCTTTTACAACTTGGCTATCCCCATATTAGCTTAATATTGCTCCTTATTTGCGTATTGTAAATTCAATTATATCTCGCTGAAACCTTCAACCATGAGAGCAACCCATGCAAGCATATGCGGATGCCACCAAAACAGCACACATGAATGCTAATTAGTGCCAACCTGTCCTTTTGGTTGTTTTAGATACATAACCAGGTTTACATGTCACGGTCATGCTTGGATTGGACTATAGTAGATCAGGCCCTCTCATGGCAACCCTTTCTTTGATCCACACCATGCAAAGTTGATCATCCTACTGAGGTTCTTGTACCATTTAGGAAATAAACAATCTTCTAGTTTTGTAACTGCTCTTAGGAGACATTGAGTGATAATATATTTTTCTATTCATTAATTGCATGATACCAGGAGGTATACATATTTAGAGATAAACCGAATGTTAACACAGAGATATCGCTACCTCTCAATACATCCAAAGATTGTATAAACACATATGTACACATATATAGTTTTCTCATGACTATTTTTCTCATTCCCTTTCCAACTTTTTTTCAGGCATAATAGCTTCTACATCAAGTCTATTGGGGATAAGCATTTTTGTTCATACAGTCATCCTAGTTTACAGGAAACATAAGTACTTGCTCCCCGGCATCACAGCTCAACAAACGCACCAAGAATTCAGTCCATCCTTCGATCATAACCTAAAAGTTACACTTACTCTGAAGTCCGAAATATGACTAGGTCTTCCAGATGGCAGTGAGATAGCAGTGAAGATCCTGGAGGACTTGACGGATGATGGAGAGACTTCGTGTCAACGAGGTGGTTAGCATTAGCAAAACGTCGCACATCAATGTTGTTACTCTGTTAGGATTTTGCTTGCATGAGTCAAAAAGAGCCCTTGTCCAATGGTTAGCTTGATAAATACGCGGTAGATGGGGATGGTAACATGCAAGGAGGTAAATCCCTTGGCTGGGAGAAGTCAGATGACATTTTGGTTGGTATTGCACAAGGACATTTTGGTTGACATTTCCTCCACCTTTGGTGTAACCATCGTGTTGTCCATCTTGACATCAAACCCCAAAACATTTTGCTAGACCAAGATTTCCATCCAAAAATATCCAATTTCGGGCTAGCAAAACTGTGTAAGCCAAAGAAGAGCAAAGTCTTTATATTTTGCTCATGGGGACAATTGGCTACATGGCACTTGAACAATTATACAACCGAGATTGTGAACAAAAACGTCACATAGTTAGTTGGGGCTGAGAAAAGTAGGTAAATTCTATCTATTAGTTTATTTTTTTTGGAATTTCATACCTAAATGAAGCTCGGTCCAACAACTCTATAACTCAATGATAATGAGAAGACATGCTATTTCAATAAAACCATCTAGTTAGAAATCTATTATAATTAGACATGTGCTGAATTAACAGCCTTAGATGTACAAGCGAAATTGGACCTTTGTACTCGCCAAAGTTGGTTTGAGTACACTAGCTAGATGCGTATGTATTGGCTGATGAGGAAGGACGTCAAACTTAAGTTTTTATGTAAATATTTATATAATGTGTCTTATTTGTTATGTTAGCAAATTTATTTTCTATATTCATGTTCTTTGGTAACTTGCATATTAGAGGCCGCTCTAATTTTCGCAAGTAGTCATGTCCAATTAGGACTTTTTTTTGCTAATAAACCGGATATGTGTATTGTTCAGGTAAACTTAAAATTTTTTATTCGCTAACCGGCAGAGTGTATTGTCTTAAAATATCTCATTCTAACTTTGCAACTCCGAGATAATAATTCGGTATTTTATGGAATGCTCAAATTGTTTGTGGTCGGAATAAAATGTATAAGAAAGATAACTTAATGCTATATGAAGCAAGAGAAACTAGAAGTTTACTATTACTACAGACAAGTTATATCTGAATATAATATTTTTGTTAAGTGTTTCATATAAGCATTTACTTGCTTATATTTAATACATATATGGAGCTTGCTAACATTGCTTTAGGCTTAAATTTTTTCAAATAAGTTTATTCAGTATTTCAGATAAAAGAAAGCTTAGACAAAATAAGTGGTCACACCGTCGAGATGTCATACACATATCTAGATGGATAAAATGAGCTCTGCTCATATTTTCGAGCCGGGCTATATTTACAAACTATTCGGACGAAAGAATCTAATAAATCGAACCTGGGTAGAAATCCTACTACTTTTGTTTACTCCAACAATTTTCTAAGACAATTAGATTAGCTAGCATATTTATTTGAGGAGAGTTTAAGGTTACTGAAAATATATATACAACTCATTGTAGTATCACATATGAAAAAAAATTCTATGAGTATGTATAGAGTCTAGAGATAAAGGTATCTTTGAGAAGTAAAGGATACAGAGTACTAAGAACTACTCGAATCGCATTTATATTTGCTTGCTTTATTCTACATAGATAAATGGACAACAAAACCCCCAATATGGGAGGAGAACAAGAGAAGAGCCACCACAAGCCACCTGTCTAATCTCGTTGAGTTAAAATTTGAGAGGTTATTAGTCATGCCTGAGCTTTATGTCCATTGTTATGTTATGTAGACTAAATTACTATCTTCTTTTATGAGATTGATATAATGTAGGCATTTGACCAAATAAAAGTAGCGCTGTTACCCTAAGAGGTTAGATCTTTATATAAATATCCCTGTCTTTCATTTGTATTTTTAAACCAGCCAAACCCCTTTCATATGAATACATTAGCGTCATTTTCTTTAAGTTGCGCGTGCAAGTGAAGCGGCACCATTAGCGTTGATCACCATCATTAGCACTAATCATCATTAATTAGTGCAAAATTAATGATCTTAATTGTAAATTAATAAATAAATTGTGTTGAAAGTTTTAACTTCCGGCTGAAAGATTCAAATGTGGGGTTGAAAATTTCAAAATAATTCAAAATTTGAAGATTTGAGTTGGGATTGAAAGTTTCAAAATTAGAGTTGAAAGGTTTTAATTATTATAGAAAGTTTACTTCAATCGTTCAAATTTTGAATTGAAATTTTTAAAAATTGAGTAGAAAGTTTAATTTCAGTTGAGAGTTCTAAATTTTGGAGTTGAAAGTTCCAATTTTTGAATTCAATGTTTTGAAATTTGAGTTAAAATATTCAAATTTGAATTGAGAGTTTTAAATTTGGAATTCAAAGTTTTAATTTTGAGGTTGAATGTTTTAAACTGGAGTTGAAAGTTTTGAAATTTTCCACGTCCGTTCCGCGTGCGTAGGGCCCACCCTTCTAGTCGGACATATCGCGCGCGCATCGCGCCAATTAGCACCAGCGGCAAAAATCGGTCCACGGTCCTAACTGGTTTCTGATCATGTTAAGGCCAACTTGGGAGATTAGTACTTTTTTTCACCTGTAAAATCTTTACACGTGTTACCAAAACTATAAGTATATTTTATTACTTCAGTAAAAGAGTGTTTTGGTGGAGTAAACAACACTATTCTAGGATTGATTGCTTTGGTGAAAATAGAAAAAAAAATTAGTAGACAGCAAATGTGGCAGATAAATATAACAACACTCTACATCACCGACTATAACAAACCCTATATCCAAAAACATCAAAATCATAGCGGTCCTATAGTTGACAGCGTTTATAACTCGTTGACTAACTGCTATTGTGAATGTACCTATAGACGCTACCACGAGAAGGAAGATGCTGATCATCACTATGATAGCGGTAAAGACCTGAATTAAAGTTATAATGACGATAGAGATGTGAATCAAAACTATCATGATAATGAAGATATAGATTATGGTAAAAGAGAGAGAAGAAGAGGGTGGTGGGTAAGATACGTGTGGGTTAAAAAAGCATACGATACGAGCTCGCCATCTGCTAGTGAGTGGTGGAGAAGAGAAGTACAAGCGGACGCATTCTCAAAAGGAGTTTTTTTTTTCTTTTCCGGTTCTTACAGCTATATTTTATTATGACAAACAGGCCGAGCTCATTTTCGTCCAAGCTCGAGAAAAATTACGGGCCGGTATTTTACACCCATTTTGGGCCTAAAACTGGGCTTCCAAACATCCGTTATCAGAGGAGGACAGAGAATCCGTCATGCTTGTTTGTTTGGAATACTGGAACAATCGTAATGCTCTAACTCATGGTACAATGATAAATTTTCAGTAGAGAATTCAGTTCCATCTTAGGAATTAATCACTGAGGAACTCGTTAGTACAAGCAACGCAATAAGTCCACTGCAAGGACACTGCTGGAGAATACCCAGTTCAGGATTACTCAAAATTAATGTAGATGGTGGCTTCGTAGAGAATTCAGACTTGGCAGGATCGAGTGGGAGGCGTTGCTGTAACAGTGCTGTTTTGCTAGATGGAGTCCCTGAATGCATTGAGCAAGCTTGATTTGCTTGATGACTGTAGTGTTGTTATTCTAGATTAAGAAATAAAATCTCTCTTTCCCGTAGAAAAAAAACCTTTAGTGACGTGGCTGGTCATCTCTCGGTCTTAATTGTTTATCCTAGAAGAAGACGTGCCTAGAAATTTATAATAAGCAAGCTTAACGAAGCAACTGAGCTCAAGTCAAAGGAGAGTGCCTAATTAATCGAAAAACTTCACGCCTCTATCAAAGTCCTCGCAGACCTTGACGTGCCGGGCCAGGTCCTCCTTGTCGACGGCCTTCCCCCGGCACTCCTCGCCCACGCGCGGCGGCGTGAGGTTGCACGGCTCCATGGAGACGGCTCGCCGGCACGGCGTCGCGGGAACCTTGTGGCCGTGCGCCGGCATCAGGATGGTTGGCCGCACCCCCGCCAGGCTGCTGCCCACGTACCCGAACGTGGACATCCCGGACGTGATGAGCTCGTCGGAGAAGCCCAGCAGGTAGATCTCCGCCAGTGCCTTCTGGTTGTGGAACAGCCTCTCAGTCGACTGCCGTTCCTCGTGCGTTGGCTGGAACACGGCAACCCTCGCACCGCCCCTCGCCGCGTGCTCGTAGTACGTCGCCCGGATCCTCTCGTAGTAGTCGGCGTACAGCGACGTGATCAAGATGGCCGTCGAGCCATTGTTGTTGCCCGTCGTGGTCGTGCTGAGATCTCCGTCGTTGCCGTCGTCGGTTTCCGGCAGTATATGCTCCTGCCGGGAGCAGGCGAGGATCTGGTTGTACAGGTCGTTGACTGGGATGGAGGCGAAGTTGAACATTCTGATCTGGATGCCGATCCTCCAGTTCGCCGGCGCCAGGTAGGTGTTGTAGTACCTGGTGACCATGCCCCACACGGCGTTGGTCGGGTGGAGGAGGTACCGGATCAGGAGGTTGCATGCGCTCTCCTTGGCCGGGAACAGCCTCTGGAGCTCGACGTTGAACTCGGCGACCGAGTAGAGCGACGGCACGAAGTAGAGGTCGCTGTAGAGCAGCTGCCAGTTCACCTTCCCGAGCGCGCGCTGGTCGTCGCCGCAGAAGAAGAGCTTGTCCACCATCTGGTACCCTAGGCTAAGGTACACGTAAGCCGGCACGGTTGTGGCGTTGGCCGCCGGGTGATCCTTGTCATTCACGACCATCTGCTTCCTGGCGAGGAGGCTCATATACGACACCTCGGGGCGTGGTCCCAGCCCGAAGAGGTTGCCTACGGGGAAGTCCGGAGGGAGCAACCACGTGGCGCCCGGGAAAGGCTCGCAGAAGAGTTCGGAGGAGTCCTGGGGCAGGTCGACGAGGAGGACGCGGTCGGTGAGGAGCGCGTAGAGGAAGCCACTGACCATGGACAGCATGCGGTTGCCGAGGCCGTCGAAGGGGAGCCAGACGATGTAGTTGCACTCCATGCCGTCGCCGCTGCGGCCGGACCGGAGCTGCTCGACGGACGCATTGTAGAGCGACGTGCCGGGGGCGCACCTCCGGTGCCGAGCCTCGTAAGCTCGCAGCTTGTCCAGGAGGTGCGACGACGGATCGTAGGGGAAGTGCTTGTAATACTGCGCGGACTGGTACCGGCTCCGGCACGATCTTCGGTCCATGCCCGGCGGCAGCAGCCCACCGAGGAGCTCGTCGGCCTTCTTGGTTGCACCGTCATGAGAAGCGTTCGTCGTAAACCCTCCACTCATGGCGGTCAGCTTGGAACTAGCGACCTGGAAAAGTGCCGACGCGCTCTCCCGCCCGAGCATGAAGAACGCGAGGAGCGGCAGCGCCACCAGGGCTCCGACGACCAGCACCCGGCGCCACCTATTCTTCTCCTTCCCCGGCGCGCGGCTGCCGCCCGCCGTGTCGTCGTCGTCCAGCTTCAGCACGCCTCCAGCGCCGCTGATCATCTCCATCTGCATGCACCACTTCTGCACGTACGCGCATGGCCGGTCGGAGCAGCAGCGCCAAGTCGAGGCTTTAATAGATTTACGGCCGCTTGTCGTAGACGTCGGAGCTGAACATGCCGTTCGTCGGAGCGCAACGTGCGTTGTTGAAGATCGGCGCGCTATCCTTCCGTGAAGTTGACTTGGCGGCTCAAGTTTTTTTTTGTTTGCGTGTCAAGGCAGATCGATCGAGTTCGTCGGAGCGCAACGTGCGTTGTTGAAGATCGGCGCGCGATCCTTCCGTGAAGTTGACTTGGCGGCTAAGTTTTATTTTGTTTGCGTGTCAGATCGATCGAGTTGAATACTCTTTAATATCAGTTTTAGTATCGATTTTGAAAATCAAACGAATATAAAGTTAAAAAATGTGTTGATAAATATACTTTTTTTAAAAAAAGTACTTTAGATGAGTAAATGTATCTTTTTACGGATTAGTGATATCAATCGGTGCTAAAAATATATACGGTAAGATCAACTGATCATTTAATAAACTGGTTTATACGGATGTAGAATTTTACAACCGATTCTGTAATATAAGTTTTTAATCTGATATATTTAACTTTTTAGATGGATTATCTAAGTAACGAGGGCATGTAACATACGTTTGCAGTAGTATCGAATAAATCATTAAGTCGAATCAATTTCAAACTTTCGTCAGTCACTTGAATTGGTAATAAAGCTGACATTGCTAGTATTAGCTGCAATGGGCTTCTTCAAGTTGTAAATTGATTATTCACCCCACATTCTCTTATACTGAATAATTAATGGTTGACAGTATGACTGCGTGCCGTCCCTCGCGTAGCAAAACACGCCACGGAACCTCGCGCCTGGTGGTGGCATACGGTACGGGCTGGCGTCACCCAGGAAAGTGAATGAACTGGTCCGAACCCGCTTGTTGCCACGGACATGTTCTATTTTAAAATATTCTCTAGCTACTTTTATTTCAAATTTTGTTTCACATTTAGCTACAGGATTTTTATTCAATCACTTTCGCCATATTTATCTTACTAGCCGCTAAACTTATACTATCCTCTATTACATCAAATCCCTATGTATTAATAAGGACATTATACATCTTTCATCATAATCTTTAATTTCTTCAAAACCATACTAAGTGTCTATGGATGAAGGGAGTATGTGATATATGTTAAAATAAAATTTCAGAAGAAAATAGTAAAGCACAAAGGTAATGTGAAGAATGTAACATCATTCCATTGAATGACATCATTTGTGTAGACTTCTTTAGAGAAATAAGGGATAAGTGTAAGCATATCATTCGTGTCAGCATCCTACTCAAAATTTGTAGTTAACTAGTTAGGGCAGTACCTCGAGCTTGGCATCACAGGCTAACAGCAGATATGAGTAAGCAGTTTACCATCATGCAAGCACAAAAAATCATCTAAGCGAATAATGGAGTTTTATTAATTTAGCCTCTTATCATCTAATTGTTAGCTCATCAGTCTTAGAAAAGTTTAAATTTTAAAAATTAATTTGGAGTTAATTTTATTTTTTTCATTGTACTGGCTTTCAAGCAGATAGATATAAAAGTTTTAGCTATAAAATATTTTTATTTTTATTTTTTCTCGTTTTATTCTCCAACAGATGGAAGATAATAGGTCAAGGCTTCCCCACAAGAGCGATAACATATTTTGATAATCAATAGCCAATCTGGAAAGCCACTTTGTTTACTTTCAGTTGAAATGCAAATTTTTTTTCAGACATCGCTTCACACTATATTCAATCAAATAGAGCATATAGCCTAAGGAAGATATATAGGATGCAACAACATACAACTTTTTAAAGTCATCGACATTTCACTTCAGCATATGCATATGATTTAGGGCGCACATTGTGTGAATAGCACAAATATAAGGATTTGAGCGCATGATGCCTCTCTACAGGTAGGTACTGTTTTTTTTAATAGCAACGACACACTGAAGCAGGCAAGCTATTTTAAAGAGGGCGATGTTTCAAACAAATATGGCACTGTACATTTCAGTTGCACGTAGACAAATTGTCAAAAACAGTAGGAATTGGCCGGTGTAAACTCAGATCACCAGAAGTTATTTAAAACAAAACATAACGAAAAAAATGTTCTAAGACAAAACATTGTCATAAGTAACCAAGAAAAAACAGTTGTACAAAGACAAATTGTGAAAAATAATTATCTGTAAACATCTTTTGGAGACTGTCGTACTAAGGCTCCCATATGAATGTGATCCTAGTTTGATTAGTACAACAAAATCTATATCCATATTAATGGACACTTTAAATAAGTTCATATATTAATTAGAAAAATCTAGGTAATTGACTAATATATTAAGATATTTCAACCATGTATATCAATTAATATTATAATATATGTTGTTAGTGATATGTTTTAAAAACAATATTAAGATATTATATATATCACATAATATGTTTACGATATATAAATTTGTTCCGACATTATCATTGATTAATGAATGTTAAATATTGCTATTTATAAATAATACTTGATCATATATCATATGAGTAATAAATATAATTATAAGATTAACATATGTATTAATTGATGATTATGTATCATGGATTATAGAATGAAGATAATAAATCAATAATATGAATATATGTTAGTAAAGCTATATTAGATATAGTAATGTTTATGTAGATTTTTAGACTTGAGATCATCATGTTTCATATAGCTTATTTTAATGTTATCAAACATTGCTCCATAACACAGTAGTCATAAAAATAGTCTTTAAATTTGCTATAAAATATATAGTAAAATATGAGTGATTAAGATAGAATTTGCTTCTCCTATAGAAAAGATATATGGGCTCCTCGATATAATAGATTATAGAAGTGCATGGCTATACCATAGTGATTGAGCAGTTAATCACAAGTTTATAATCTTTTATAAAATTGAGAGAGTGATTGAGCTATTAAGAGTATGACACAAGTCTGATCTTAAGTTCGATCAATAAGACAAAGCGATTCATAAATGAGAATATTTTATTCAATATGATCTTTATATACACTTTAGGGTTAATATATTTTGCTAGAGACATCTATTAACAAGGTGACCGAAAAGACATTTTCGGGTCACGACCAAATATAGTTACAAGTTTAATGGGTTAGAATACATATTCGAATGTGATTCGGATAAGGACTCGATAAGAATAGAGATTCGACTAGACTCCTATTAAGCCACGGTTAGACTCAAGTAAGGAAGCTTGTATATATATAGGGATGCGGGAGATCGAGTTATAACACCTCTATTCATCTCGAGCAAAACCCCATCTCTTGAGTCAAACCATAGCAGCTTACGAGTGCTAGTATACCCATAATCAGCATTTTAACCCCAGACATGTAGATATCGGTACTGCTTGTTGCATCGTTGATCGGCATCAGTATCGTGGCGATCGACTACTTTGTCTACTATCTCGACACACGTGTGGTTGCATCGACTTCTCTAACCCTATTTTCGCTGTACTGCATGTCTCGTAGCAATGCTCTATGATTCCTCCTTTGCAGTATAGTATGATGTATGCGGTAGAAAAATTTTATTTTATACTATCGTAACTTATGCTTACTCCTTCATATGGTAGACTCTTAATTTAAAGCTCACAGAGAAGAATGTTAAGATCTTTGTTCTTGAGAAGGACAATTCAAATAGCATAGCTGTTGTTGAGTGTGAGTTTTGTGAGAGGTTAGAGTTAGAGCTTGAGTCTTGCAGGCATGATAAGATGAGATTCGAGGAAGAAAACACATACCTTCGGACCATCTTAAGCTAGGTGTCTTGTAGAGAGCCGCAGTTGGGTATGATGGTCAACCAATTAAAAAGGAGATTTGATGGACTGGGTGTAGGTTTTGTTCTAGTCAGGAAGGATGAAAATATCTATAGCAAGGTTGGTGAGTGCAGTAGTTTGAAACCAAATGAGAAACCTTCTACCATTCCAAAGCTAATCAAAATCACTCCACCTAAACCCACCCAGACCACTGTTAAGGATGGAGTGTTTGTTGAACCTCCAAAAGCTCCACCCTAGGAACAAGTGTGGATTCCAAAACCTAACTATCTTAGGAACCCACTTAACACTCTACCAAACATCTCTAAGGATTCCCTTTCTAGAGCCAAACAACCAATAAGAGTAAACCATACCTACAAGAGAGTGAACCAACCACCTAAGAGAGAGGTGAGGTATCACTGTGAGTACTGCCAATGGGGTACCTTGCTGAGTTCAGCTTAGGGAGAAGAGAGATGAGCGGCGAGAGTACAAGCTAAACAACCGGAACATGTATTGTCCTCCTCATGGTGTACATGTACTGCATGTTCAGAGGAATATTGCTAGACCTAGAGGTACAATGCCTCAAAGTGCTAAGCCTTAGGCTATGAGATCACGCGATGGTCGTACCTAGTGGGGTTCAGGTCATGGTCAATATGACCATGGATCCCGTGACGGTGGTTTTTAGTCCCACAACTCTAGCAAACCATGTATTCCCCCTTGTGGTGATTGCTTTGCTCAAATGGGACTAGGTATGCTTGATACTTTTTCTAACCCTTTTCTAGGGCAAATGACTCAACACTAGTATCCTTCATAGTTTATTAATCTCAGTGTTGTGCCATTTGCTCATTCCCTTACTTTCTATTGAGTACGATAGAGGCCTGGAGAACATGTGGCTCATTGCTTCTAGTTGTTCGCACCACATGACCGAGAATTCAAAATGGTTCTCCAGCCTCAACCTCGTGCAATGCAAGGAGTATATCACATTTGAGGACAATAGCAAAGGTAAAGTGGTATCTCGTGGATCCATCCGGCTCAATGAGACTTTTGTTCTCAAGGATGTTGCCTTCATTTTGAATTTACATTTCAATTTGCTTTTTGTTTTGCAACTCCTTGGGGATGGATTTGAAGTGTGTTTTAAGACCGACTTGTCTCGAGTTCTTGATTCTTAGGGTAATCTTATCTGTTAGATTGTCCTGTTCGGTAGTGTCTTTTGAGCTAATTTTTCTCACTCTTTTGGGTCATCTCGTTGCTTGGTGGTCGGATCCTCCTCTAAATTGTGGAAGTGGCATAGGAGACTATGTCATTTGAGTTTTGATTTACTACCTAGGTTGAGCTCACTTGATGTAATCCAAGTATTGCCCAAGTTGAAATTTAAGAAAGATTTGGTTTGTCACCCATGTTGTCACGGGAAGATGGTTGCTACTTCTCATCCCCCTATGAACCAAGTTATGATCAGGGAACCCAGGGAGCTACTTCATATGGACACAGTTGGTCTAGCTTGGGTTCGGTCAGTGAGTGAAAAATGGTACGTTCTTGTGATCGTTGACGATTTTTCTCGATATTCTTGGGTATTTTTCTTGGAAAGTAAGGGTGAGGTCTTTTGTCATGTTCGGGACTTCCTTCTTCGGTTGTAAAATGAGTTCCCTAAGAATGCCATGAGAGCAATTCGAAGTGACAATGGTACAAAATTAAAGAATACTCATTTTAAAACCTTTTGTGCTTCTTTGGGCCTCGAGCATCAGTTCTCCTCTCCTTATGTTTCCTAGCAAAATGGTGTTGTTGAGCGCAAGAGTTGGACCCTTGTTGAGATGGCTAGGACGATGCTCGATGAGCATAGGACTCCTAGGAGATATTGGGCCAAAGCGATCAACACCGCGTGCTATGTTTCAAATCACATTTTCCTTCGGGCTTTCATGAACAAAAACTTCTTATGAATTGCGGTTTGTACTTCCACCTAAAGTGAGTCATTTTAGGGTGTTTGGATGCAAGTGCTTTATCCTGAAACAAGGTATTTTGGACAAGTTTGAGTCCAGATCTTCAGGTGGCATCTTCTAGGTTATGTACTCCATTCATATGAATATCGTGTTCTTAACCTAGAGACTAACCGAGTTGTGGAGACCTACGAGGTCACATTTGATGAAACCATGCCATGTTCGATTTCTATCATTGAGCGTGCAGGTGAGCAGGAAATTAGTGAAAGCATCTTTGTTGAGAATGAGCAGGAAGACGACGATTGGGATGATCCTGAGCCGACTCCACCGGCTGCTCCTCATGAGCCTGTGTCGACTACTTCAGCTCACAGTCCTGACCCCTCTTCTTCCTCTACTTGGGGACTATTCGAGCAGCTCTCTCAACCTGTGTCGACTACACCTGAGGAAGTACCAGCTACTGTTGAGGAGGAGGCGACATTCTCCAGGGAGGCTCCACGCCACATTCAACATCACCATCCACCTCAGACCATGATTGGCAACATCGACCAGCGAGTCACGCGGTCCAGGTCCTATCAAATCTCACACTTTGCCCATTCTGTATTTGTTGCATCTTTTGAGCCTCGAGATATTGGACATGCTTTATTTGATCCTGATGGGGTTAATACCATGCATGAGGAGTTAGAAAACTTTGAGCGAAACCACGTTTGGGTCTTAGTACCACCTCCACTAGATTGTCATCCCATAGGAACCAAGTGGGTTTTCAAAAACAAACAGAGTGAAGATGGGGTGGTAGTGAGAAACAAGGCTAGGTTAGTAGCCCAAGGTTTTTGCCAGAAGGTGGGTATTGATTATGAAAAAACCTTTGCTCCTATTGCCCGTTTAGAAGCTATTAGGATTCTTTTAGCCTGTGCTGCTTCAAAGGGTTTAAAACTTTTTCAAATGGATGTCAAAAGTGCTTTCTTAAATGGGTACATAGAGTAAGAGATTTATGTCAAGCAACCTCCTGGTTTTGAAAATCCCAAGTTTCCAAACCATGTCTTTAAACTTCAAAAAGTGTTGGATGGTTTGAAACAAGCCCCTAGAGCATGGTATGAGCGTTTGAAAACGTTTTTGGTTGCAAAGGGTTTTAAAATAGGATCGGTTGATAAAACACTTTTCCTCCTCAAGCAAGGCATTGCCACTCTCATTGTTTAGATATACGTGGATGATATCAGTTTTGGTGGTTCATCTCATGCCTTGGTTGCCAAGTTTGCAGATACAATGAGTAGGGAGTTCGAGATGAGCATGATGGGCGAGCTCAATTTCTTCCTTGCGTTGCAAATCAAGCAGACTCGGGAGGGGACATTTGTGCATCAAGGTAAGTACACAAAGGACATCCTGAAGAATTTTGTCATGGGTGAGGCTAAGCCTTTTTTGACGCCCATGTACACCATGAAAATGTTGGATGCCAATGAGGATGGCGAACTAGTGGACCAGGAGTACAGGAGCATGATTGGCTCACTCCTGTACTTGACAACGATGAGGTCAGACATATAGTTCTCCGTGTGTCTATGCGCTTGGTTCCAATCTTCACTACGTACTTCCTACAAGCAAGCGGTCAAAAGAATAATTAGATACCTTTGTTTCACACTTGAGTTTGGTTTGTGGTATTCCTCTTCTTCAACTCTCTCACTTTGTGGTTATTCGGATGCAGATTTCCCTGGTTGTCATTTAGAGCACAAGTCCACTTCTGGTACGTGTCAATTCTTAGGGTCTTCTCGTCTCTTGGTCCTCTTGCAAGCAAACTAGCATAGCCCAGTCAACCATAGAAACCGAATATGTTGCTACTGCTAGCTATTGCTCCTAGTTGCTTTGGATAATTTACACTTTGAGAGATTTTGGATTGAGCTTTCAGAGTCCCACTTCTTTGTGACAGTACCAGTGCTATAAGTGTGGCAAAGAACCCAGTTCTACATTCCAAAACCAAACACATCAATATCCGTTTTCATTTTCTTCGTGACCACTATGAGAAAGGGGATATTGATCTTTGCCACATAAATACCTCAAAACAGCTTACTGATATTTTCACAAAACCCCTATATCATGCATCTTTTTCTTGGCTGCGAGGGGAACTGGGGGTGTGCTTTCCTGGAAGTTTTGGCTTTTGTATAGTAGTTTTTGGTATTTGCTTTTACAATATGGTTTTGCTTTTAGTTTTTGTATCACCACTGTATTGCATCGCATCATATATTATAGAGCATATTGTGAGTTTCATGAATCTAGCTGTTAGGATGAAATTATGCTCTCTTTGGTATGTTATGCGTGTACATGATGGTGCTTATAGATTCAACTCTCTTTGATTACTTGATACATGTTATGAGCTAAGCCTATTTTTCAAATCTGTGAACATGATTAATACTTGATGAACTTTGAAACTATGTTCACCACTGGGATTGACAACTAGCATGTGTAGGATGTATTGAAATTCCTATTGATATCATCTATATGCTAGGTTGCTATGTCTCTTGTTTTTTTTTGAGTCGTTCACTTGCTTGGACCACTCCGATATTCTTATGCTAAAATTTTGAAATCCAAGTTAAGTGATGAGCAAAGATCGAGATGGGTATATACTATCCCACATCAAGATTGCTTCCTATTGCACTTGGGATGAACTCGAACCTTGTAGTGGATGACTAAAACAGTTGTTTTGAGTTCCTGATTGTCCTTGGCATAGGCTTCGCATGGTTGAAAAGTTAGGCATGACAATACTTACAACCTCTCGCACACACGTATTTGACTAATACTTATGATCTATTGAAACTTATAAAATCCTAATAAGTTTGCTCAAACACAAGTGTTAGGTTCGTCTTTGACATAATGTGTGACCGCTACTTGGAGTAGTTCATCTTGTGTATATATGTTAGCATCAGGTTGATTTCCTACTTATACTTGCTATGTGCTACCTGAGTGGTGACTCGTTTTTTGAACTGCTCAAATATGCTTGTTATTCATATTTTGTTTCACTTGATAGCACTTAAAAGTGTTGCTTACTCATCCAATAGCACCAGTTAGAGCATCTTTTCCCTCTGATTGCTATACTCCTAAAGCTTATGCATTCATAGCATCTTTTGAGAAGGAGTTGCAGTTTTTAGCCTCTTGTTGTGATTTTCACAGAGAAAGGCTATCTTGATGTGTGCATGTGTCAACATGGGGGAGAATGGCTCACACAACTCACCCAAAGGGGGAGAATGTCCTAAAGGGGTAGAATGTTGAGAGTGCATATATTTGTGAGATTGCATTTGTTCAAGAGAGTTGCATTTGAGTTGCTTTGCTAGCTGTGTTGAGCCCATGTCTACCTCTTATTGAGGGCTCGAGCCGGTGCATATGTTTTTGGGGACCAAGTTTTGTTTATCTCAAATGATTCTATGTTGGCCTTTTTGTGGCTTTTGGTTATTTGGGTGAGTTTCTTTTTCTTCTTTTTCTCTCGTTTCTATTGTTCAGTTGTTGTGTGTTAGTGTTGACAATGCACTCATCAAGGGAGAGATTGTGAACACAAGGTTGATATGTGCCCTTGTACTTTGTTGTAGTGATAAGTGATTGTCAACGTGCTAACACTTCGGATTGAGTGTGTTTTTGCAACATATGGCTTGTGGTGTGCAGGTGTGGAGCTCGGAGGCGGTGGTCGATGGCAAGGTGAAGGTCAAGTAGAGATGGGCTATGCTGATGAACTGGGAGCGATGAAGGATGGATGCGATGCTTGGACTGAGGAACTAGAGAGCCGGAGGACCAGTTGCGATGGCTGACACCTAGGGACATCGACAAGCGCAAGTGTACATAGGTGATGAAGACATCATCGATCAAGTCAAGAAGGAAGGCGAAGGCGTTGAGTTTGGCAGAGGTTGGACACGTGTTGACATCGGAGGGGTTTGGTGGATTGAGCCTCAAAACCACTAGGTGATAGTTTCACAAGTTTGGCCTCAAAACCTAGGTTTCGAGGAGGAACGGGGCGGCACGTGGCAAAATCACAAAGGTTGCTCCAAGACGAAGCAAATCTGTGAGGAAGCGTGGCCATCCGATCGCCTGAAAAGAATTGGACCATTATGCCCTCTAGTCACTATTTTAGCCTATTATACTAAAGGGGTAAAATCGAAATTTTACAAGAAGCTCTGATATACATAGGGTGAGGGTGCCGCGTCAGTGCGTTCTGGAATGTTCGAGCGCGTGCAAGCGTTTTCTATTTTTTATTTTATTTTTTCTTTTTCTCTCTTGCTTGTCTCGAGTTCGTCGCTTTTCCGTTTAGGGTTTTTGCTCGATCTCTCTACGGCACCGTAATCCACCGTATCTATATAAAAGAACTAAAGATTGTGTGTGGGAATGGAGGCCTTAACCTCCTGGTGTCCTCTGGGATTCGATTTGTGAGCTGTTTGTTTAAATCTTATCAGTGTTTTTCATGTTCTTGTTTTCCCCTTCCGACGTTTTGGATTGAATCTTGAGTTTTTGGGTATTTTGGTTCAGATCGGTTTATTTGAGATGAACTAGGATGTGAGTTGAATCCTTATACCAAAGAAAATTATCTTACTTCTCACGAGTTTATACATCGGTTTAGTTAAGTTGTTTGTTTAAATCCCGTAGATGTTCTTTATGTTCTTGGTTTTACCCTTTCAATGTTTTGGGTTGAATTTTAAGTTTTGAGGGTTTTGATTCAGATCTGTTTATTTAAGATGAACTAGGATGCGAGTTGAATTCTTGCACTAAAGGAAATCGTCTAACTTCTCACAAGTTTATAGATCGGGGCGAATAAGACTTTTAGGAAGAAATACCGGTGGTTTTTCACTCATCTTTGTTCACTCTTTGACTAGATTCAGTTTTGAGCGATGATCTTCTTAAGATAACTCATCTATTAGTTAAAAAACATATAGATCTACTTACGACTGCTTTTTAATAGATTTTGGAATAAGCTTCAAATATATCGTATGAAAGTTAAGGCTCCCATTCACCCCTCTGGTTGTCATTTTCTGTCCTTCAGTTCCCTATTCACATTAAAACTTTTGTCACTTCTTTTTTAATAAATTTACAATTAAAATCTACTATATTATTAAACTATGTTGCACAATAGATATAACAGTACATTTTTCGTTTATCACAAAAGAATTGGCGACACCTCGACCATGGCTGAGTCAAAGGGGCAATGATGAGTGCGTGAGTAAAATGCACCGGATTGGTTTCGACTGTTATAACACACACACACGGGTATTTTTCTAGTCTACTTAGAATATTTGAACAGGAGAAGATTAAGACACTGGTGCTGGTCAATCCGGACTTGCGTTAGCCTTGATAGTCAAAAAACTAATTCTTTTGTCGAGATGTGATTACGATGAAATGCCAAGGAGACAATGAGCATATAATGGCATGGATAAGTTTGGCGAAATCATTGATCCACGGAAGAGGGTGGGTTAGGCCAAATAAATTGACAAGACTCTCGAGGATGGGTCAATATGACACATTTGTTTGCATATTGAGAAGCGTACCATGTTCCTGATAATGCGCATCTTGTATACTACAATCATCTTACGCTTGTTTTCTTGTATGCAGCAGCAGGAGGCTTTAATTTATTTATATCTGTTGTGCCATGATAATGCGCATGTCTGTGTTAACACTCGCTACGAAAACATTGGTGAGAAGCCATTGCCTTGAAAACCCAAGGCTTCGTTCGCAACGTTCGTCCATAGAGGGTTTAGTCAGGGCTTAAGTGTTACAATAACTATCCTATCATTTTTTCGATTATATGGAAGATACACATATAAACACACGCACACAAAACGAGTACACGCCCTTGTTTTATGTTTGTTTAGTTAAAAAACAAAGCCAAAAGCTGTTTTTTCTCATTGTTGCGGGCGCGCCATTAGTTGCTGATCAGTTTGAGTAGTGTTCTTTAGTTCATCATCACTTCATTGCAGAACGGATTATACAAGAGCTTAGCGTAGAATAAATAGAGAAATTCGGTTCAGGGGAGATCATTTGTGCAGAAAATCAAGAAAATGAGGAATTACTACGAGGACCTTCTATGATGATCTTACGTTCTGAACTAATGTCCAAGCATCCAATAAAAGCTTCCCATTCAGATTTGTAGTTACTGATACGGTCTGTATTCAGTTTAGACCGGATCAGAAACTACACTCCGTTCAATTTGTATTCATTTTCAACCGGATCGGTTTATCGGCTTAGAGTTTTGACCATTGTGGAGGACACAACACGTTGCAAGGAAAAGGAACATGATGCCTGGCTACCCAACACAAAAGCCAGCAAACGTATGTCCCTGCGGCCCCAGTCCCTCCCGTTAGCTGCACCTCTCCGCTCTCTTCAACAGGAGACCGAGTGCAGTGAAAGACGATGTGCAAGGCAAAACCGCAAACTGCATTTCCGAAGCATCGATTCAAAAACTAGTATTAGAATTCAAAAAAATATAATCAAAGCAGTATCCAATTACCCATGCATGGGTAGACAGACAGTCCATGAGTAGATCAGATCGCAATCCCAACATTTTAAGCAAACACAAATAGGATAGTCCGAATCCAAATCCACATAAAGCTGAAGTCCCGTTAAACAAAGATAACGGCAAGACTCCCCACAAGTTTCTGGTTACAAAACACCAAGTACCACCATTTCATTTGCGGTCCAGGTATAAGACACCAACCAGGTTTAAGAAACGACACCAGCCAACCAGGTTAAGAAACGACGCCGTCGCTCAGGGTGAGGGCAGCTAGCTGATCAGTTGGGGTATTTGCCTGCTGCTGCTGAGCATTATGGAGAACCTCCATAGCCTCAGCAACCTTGGCCTTCAGAGCATCAGGTGACTCAATGAGATGGAGAACTTCAGTCTGGTCCATCTCCAAAAGCATGCCAGTGACCTTCGCTGCCTGATCATGCTCCAGCTGATCGACAAGTGGGTACAAACTTTCGCCAAGCATCTGCAGCCATGATAAGAAGTTATGATCCTGATCCCTGATTGAAAATTATCCTACATCATCATACGCGCAGAAAAGCACAAAGGGTAAGCTAACCAGTCTTTGCTGATCTGGAGGTGAATTGGCCAATGCAGAGGCCAAAGCTCCAATTGGAAGCGGCTGCGGTGCAGCAGCATCACTGAGAGGCATTCTTCCCATCTCGTACGGGGATGGCACTAAACCTCCAACACTACAGAATCCAGTGTTTGCCATGCCACGACCTAAAGCATAACAGTAACCACCACGACCACCCCTTGGAAGCATCTGCAGCATGTGCCGAAACAAGAAAGCAAACTCATTGTCAAAGTAGAACAAATGATTTAACAAGAAAGCAAACTCCTTGTGAAAGTTGAACAAATGAGTTTCATTCTGTCACTACAAACTGAGCATTATCACCTGCTGGTGGCCCATTGGCATTGGTTGCTGAATTCCACCAGCGCCTGCACGCCTTCCAGCTGGACGTTGTGGTTGTTGACCTTGCTGAACCATAGGCATGACAAAATTTGGAATTGGACCAACACCAGGCCTCATGCCAGGAATGAAATGTTGCTGGAAGCCAAATCCAGGCTACAGAAAGTAAAAATTTCATAATACAAATGAGAAGGCAATGAAAAGAGAGACATGCAATAAGAAAGAGATTGATTATCGCATGTAAGTAAATTGTAAAACGAGGTTGATTACATGAACTGCAAATTATGCAATATATATTTCTGGCAATAATCATCCTACAACTAACAAAGTAGAGGATGACAGAATCCAGTAGAGGAGACTACCAAGGGCAGTTTACCATTTTTCACAGAAAGCTACTCCCTCCGTCCAAAATATAGCTACCTAAATTTTATCTACTAGTGGTAGAAACAAACATAGCAACCTGGCAAGGAGGGCAATGAGATCTCATCCAGTAGCACCAAAATAACTGAATTATCAAGAAACTTTGGATGGCAGATAAGTGAACTTTTGCAAGCAATATGGTATTAGATAAGCAATGCACCATACAAGGATGATATTGGAGCACACAATGCTCCTTACACAACTTACTCTCCTAGACTAGAGTTACAGGTGCCCATAATATTTAGAATATTTCCTATCATTCATGTTAGTTTCTATTACCATACCAATAAACAACCAAAATGAAACAAATCAAATCTAGATGACAAAACTATTATAATACTTGTGAGGCATCAGTCATATTAACACATTAAGATTTAATCAGTCCGTTCATACTCAGTAGAATATTCAACTTGGTCAGATTATTCTCACAAACATATCCATGACAATTGCAAGCAATGTTTGTGATGTGGTTATTTACAAAACAGTCCTCACAGGTCAAAAGTGGTCACTCACTCAGAAATCTCATTTTAATTTTGTAAGCCCAATTTCCACATGTAAGTACAATTTTTTCCTTTGATAAATCTTGGTACAGTTGAAAGTAGCTTGAAGTGAGAAATAGGTTCACTAACTGTCCAGCAAAATATATAACAGTTACTGAAGGAAAAAAGGGTCATAACATATATGATGTGAAACACCAAAAAAAGACAATTCAGAACTAGTCTGCACAATCAGTAGTGATGTTCCATCTTGTTCTATATTATTTTGCACTTCTCATTGCTAATGTAAATGTGGAAATAAAACTTTTAAAGTATAAAATATAATAATGTAATTGGCAGTGCAGAAGTTTTACTAATTAATTCAGAAAGGAAAAAATAGTCCACTAGATTTAGAGCATAACAAAGTATGTCATCGGAAAACATGTAATGGTTAGCACTTTGTGAGTTGGTAACCAACAACCTGGCATCATCATCAGTTTTTTTTAAAGATGTATGACAAGAAAACTAGGCAAACTACAAAATGGCAGGGTAAATTTTATGAATGGTACCATCAGAATTAATACTTCCAAAATTAATGACAAGTAACTAGTAAAAAGCTCAAGGTTGGAGCATTTATAGTTATTCAGCAAGTAGATTATGAGATTCAATTCAGAATGGAATTGAAATTGTACTGTGCGAGCTATATCAAAACATTGGCATCAAAATCAAAATTTCAGCTATTTTCTGGTTATTCTGCAGAATTATAGTTGCCATTCTAATCCAATAGCAACATACTGATTCCCAAATTCCTTAACAGCATATGTAGATGATCCAATGGACATTCATTATTCATTAGTTAAACAGATGGTGTCGATGTACCTGAGGGTTAACAAAAGCTGCAGGTGGCTGGCCATAAAATAGCTGTTGGCCGACACCAGGGACACCAGGGGGATACATGGGCATACGAGGAGCAACTGAAGGAGGCATTACCATAGGACGCATTTGCAAAAACTGTGCCTGAAACAAGTCATCAACATGAATATCAAGTCAGAATATTTAGAGACAATAAAAACAGAGTCTATTGATGGATGTGATGGGTATCAGAAATGACTGTTCATTTTCCAGGCCATCAGAAAATTTTCAAAACAATATAAAGCATAGCGATGTCAAACACTATTGCAGAGAATAGCATTGCAAAAAAAAACTTTTTCCATATTCTAATTGGAAAAATCGGAAATAAAATGATGTTCATCAAATTTTGAAATAATAACTTATTAGAGACAAAAAGCATTTAAGGAATATTTGTATACAGGATATCTCATCCATCAATGTTACCTGAAGCCTTGCCCTTCTTTCTTCCTTGCGTTGTGCAAGTGCTACATAGAGAGGTTTACTGCCAACCATCTTACCATTCATGACCACAAGCTACAATCATCAGAACAAATATGTTAATGGATTTCCTGGACTATGGTTTTCAAATATGATGCCCAGAGATATAAATACAACTCACAGCTCGTGAAGCATCTTCAGCAGACTTAAATGCAACAAAGCCAGATCCTTTACTAACACCATTTAAATCCCTCATGATCTGTCAGATGATTTATAATCAGCAGCAGCAAACTGACCAAAGTATGCACAGAAATTGTGTTAACTATTAAGCTAAACTAGGGGAGTTAAGAAACAAACCTTACAAGAAGTAATAGTACCAAATTCAGCAAAAAGCTCTTTTAATTTCTCATCGTCATCGATGCTATCGTCCAAGTTTTTCAAATACAAGTTAGTGCCCTGATTCTTATCAGCTGCCTCTTTGATGTTCTTCTCAAATTTTTCTTTCAGTTCCATCTCCCTTTCTGACTTCTTCTGTGCTCTACCAACATACCATTCCTTGTCATCAAACTTCTTGCCATTCAAATCTTCAACAGCCTGGGCAGCATCATCTGGATTTTCAAAGTTAACAAATCCAAAGCATCTGGATTTCCCATCACCCTCACGCATTACAACAATACTAGTTATAGGTCCAAATTTACCAAAAATTTCCTTTAGATTGTCTTCGGTTGTTGATTCTGATAGGTTCTTTACATACACATTGTTAAATTTGGGATTGCCTGAGACATTTTGCCTCTCCTGTTTACGAACAAAAGGCCCTACATAGACCTTCTTGTCATTCAAAAGCATCCCATTGAGCTTACTGATAGCATTCTGGGCTGCCTCCTCCTGCTCAAACTGAACAAAACCATAGCCCTTCGACTCTCCAGACATTTCTGTCGCAACTTTACATGAAAGAATATTCCCAAATACAGAAAATGTGTCATAGAGGGCTTTGTTATCTATTGACTTGTCAAGATTCTGTGAGTAACATAAACTAATGTTACAGAGATAATTTTTGTTGGTAATCTATGAAATGAATGCATAATATGAAAGTGCTACCTTAATAAATATGTTTGCTGCACCACTTTTACGTGAGCTGGGGTCACGGTTAGAATACATTATCCTGATAGGCTTCCCATTAATAGGAGTGAAATTCAGCATTTCCAATGCCCTTGCAGCTACAACAGATTTTAAAGTAAGAAAAGAAGCAAGCTGTGATTCTAGTTTGATAAACAATCAGAATTAGTTTACCAAATTAACATACATCATGTGATTGAAATATATTATCAGCGCACACATAATTAACTTAACATGAAGAGCAAAATTCTCACAACTTAAAGAGGCATGCAACAAGTCACGCACACAAGAGTTTCGAACCAATTGAAAGTAAAATGCTCTTGATTATGTCGAATACTACAGAAGAACATTTCACAGCAAGGCTCCTCCATGTTGTGCAAAAAAAAAAACAGGCATCTAGAGTTATATTGTTGCAATTGAGGACAATTCGCTAAAATCAAGAGAATATAGCTCCCTATCACTAAGAAAAAAAACCATCAACCTGTCCTCAAAGTTTTTTTTTTTGAGAGACATGAGGTAACTCGTTTATTTGACTTATTATATGCAATTAATACTATCTAATACAACAAAAAAGTTATATAAAACGTAATTAAAAAACAATATCATTACATACTCCTTCCTGCACAAATGAAGTTGCCGACCTCAGTTAATGAGTACAAACAGCACAATTAGCATGTTAAAACAGACTAAATAACTTTGGATCATTTGATATCACAGGAATTCTACCCATTAATTTCCTAGAGACTATCAAGAAGTAATGCAGCTCAGCCGATTCAAATTGTTCCCTGCCAGAACCCTAACGACCCAAGACCAACAAAAATCATAAAGGCTAATTATATGGAAAAGAATAACGAGCTCACCATCGGCTGGGCTGAAGTTGACATAGGCGTAACCCAGCGACAGCCTGGTATTGACGTCCCTGCACACGCGCAACGACACCACCGATCCGACCTGGCTGAACACGTCGCACAGCTGCGCGTCCTGCACGCTCACGTCGAGGTCCCCTACGTACAGCGACGTCACCTGGAAGGTCGCCGCAGCGGCGGCGGCGGCAGAGCTAGCAGCAGCCACCCCGTTGGCCTGGGGTGGCGCGCCAGCGCCACCACCCTCCGCCGCCGCGCCAGCCGCCGGCACCACCTGAACTTGCGCCGCCATTACAGGGAGGAGGATAGGTGGATCCGATCGAAGGATAGGGCTCGGGCGATTTTTTGGGGATTTTCGGGGGTAATTTTATGGATTTTTTTGTGGTTTTTTAGGGTTTGGGTAAGGGGATGGGACGGAGAGGAGGGATTCGCTCCCAACTGCGGCGCGTCAGGGAACGGGCGGCGGCGGAAGGGAGACGGGAATAAGAAGCGTGGCGGGTGGGTCTCCGGGGCGAGAGAGATGCATGATGACGGTTGGATTCGTGCGGCGACCGCGAGGGGTAATATGAACGGTTGGGATGGACGAGACCACGGCCGCCAGCCATAACAGGCAGCCAAGCGTAAGCGCGTTACTCATGTCCGTAAGGTGTACGCGGTTGACTCACGCGATCCAGCCATCCAAGGCCGAAAGGTTAACGCGCGCCGTGCGAACTGGTCGGAGGGTCGGAGAGAGATTCCTCCGAGTTCTCTTTTTCCCAGTAATCGCGTGGGCTTTTTTTTCTTCTTATATGCCGTTTTTCCTTTTGGGCTTTAGCCTTTTTCTTATTCTAGAACAGGCCTTGTTTCTCTTTTTTTTAAAAAAAATGTTTTAAGTTTATATGTATAAATTTTATTGGCACAAAATTTATATGTACAAAGTTTATAGGCACAAATTTTATATTTGTGTATAATGTTCCCATGTATGTATAAAATTTTGTGTATACTTTTTTCTGGCAGGCAAACACGCTCTTAAATTTATTTCAAACTTATACATATAAATTTTATATTTATATCATTAAGTTTCTATGTATAAAATTTTATGTAAAAAGTGTTAAATAATAAAATTTATATGTATAAAGTTTTTCTACGTCACAGTATAAAATTTGGCTTTTCTTTGCTGGGCCAAATTCATGTGACATGGGCCTTGCTGGAGCAATGTGATTTGGGTGCTAAGCAGGTGGGGGTGTCGGCTGTGGTGACACTCATCAAGGCTTTTGCACCTGATTCATGTCCGATCGTCCCACTAAATCGTTGCTCCTTAAACATCCTAATGGAGGGTGGCGCGAGGTGAGGACAGTTTCGTTGGACCGAAGTAGGTTGCCACGTTGTTTATGCGCACACGGGTAAGATGGACCTAATGGAGGGGCGCATCGAGAGGGCGAGCGAGCGTGAGCCGATGGACATCCGATACGATAGCACGCAAACATGCTGAGGATTGGAAGATCTATTTCGTCCTAGTACATGTCCTTCAACTTATAGGTCCGGTTACTAGAGTTACGAGCGTACCAGTCAATTTGACCCTATAATAAGAAGATAAGCCGATGATTCAGTCGGCTAAAGGACCGACACAAACTCCTCCAATCGGCTAGTTGCCGATAGGATTGACATAGTTATCGGCTGTGTTTGATGCACTACTGCTATCGACTGGTTGCCGATAGGGGCTAAAGCACTCATTTATTGACTAGAAAGCCAATGAAGATGTAGGTAGATAGCGACCAAAGAAATGAAAAACACATCGGGTGTAGAGCCGATAGCACTCTAGAATAACGTAGTTGATAGGCGCCATGAGGACTCCTGCTATTAGCTGGTTGCCGATAAAGACTGTAGTAGTCTTTTATCAGCTGAAAAGCCGATGAAGAGATAAACATATAACGAGAAATAAGATAAAGGATACATCGGTTGCAAAGCCAATGATGCTCAGAAATACTGTGGTCAATGAGCAATATTTGTAATCATCATATCGGTTGGTTGCCGATAGAGGCTATAACACTCGTTCATCAGTTGAAAAGCTGATGAAGGCATATGTAGATAGTGAGGAATAAGATAAAGGGCCCATGGGTTATAAAGCCGATGGTGCTCCTAATAGAATATGTATTGAATAGTAAGGAGCAACACTCAATCTTCCAAAAATACAATAGGCTAGATCGAATGCACAGAAGGAATGAACGAGTGAACCCATCGGCTAACTGAGCTGATGAGAGGAATTATCTAAAGATATATGTATATCGACCGAGAATTCTTTACACTAGGCATGAGGCTCAATATCTGGATAACTCATCGACTGGCCACTCCGTTGAAACATTCGCATAAGAACCTATCGACGTACGACTCAATCATATTAGGCACCTACACAGCTCAATATCTAGATAACTCATCGACGCACTCCGTTGAAACATTTGCATAAGAACATTCGCATAATAACTCCATGGTCTAGTAGGTTGGACTTAACCTTTGCAGCACAAGACCAATGGTAGTAGAGGGAGCTTGATAAGCCAATAGAACCACGTGAACATTATATGAGGCACCTGGTGGGACTAAGAGATTGGACCTAACTGATGCAACCCTAGGCAGAACAGATATACCTAGATAGTGGCGGGACTTATCCCTTCGCTAGATATTAGACTTAATCGATGCAGCCCACATCGAGAGCTAAAACTCGCGCGTAAAAACCTAGATGAACTAGGGTGGCGATTCCCTGAGATTGTATTTGATCTGTGTTGATTCTTTACAAGATTCTATGGGGTATATATTTATACCTTAGAGTTACAAGAGTCTGACATGGTTACTAACAACCTTCGGATGTTATTTCCTAAACATAAAAGGAAACTATATCTAAAAAATTAACAAAACTAATTAAACTTGACTATCTTAAAAGATATATTCTATAGAGATAAAGTACCCTACCATGGTTTCCACTGCTCCTTTTCAGACTCGTCCCATCTGGATAATTTTTCACCTTTTAACTGAACTGAATCCATTCTCAATCCGTCCGATCGACTCTTTTCTCGTATCAATCGAATTCTTTTCATAAGCTGATCGACTCTCCAATCATTTCTACGGTTCTTACCAAATTTTAGTGCAAACACATGCCCCTTAATTTCGATGTATAAGGACTCATGCTTCGAAATTATCTTCCTTAAGCTCCCGCAACTCTGAAATTTCCTCCCTTTCTTGTAATCGACTTTCATGAGTCGATACTATATGAGGACTCATGCTTCAAAATTGTCTTCCTTAAGCTCCTGCAACTTCAAAATTTCCTCTGTTTCTTGTAATCGACTTTCATGAGTCGATACTATCTGCATCAAATGTGCTGAGCTGTCAAACTCTTGGGAGAAAAAGTTTCTTCTGATGGGACTCGATAATCCTTGTAAAGCCAACTCTGCTAACTGTTCATCGCTCAAGTCCAAGCTGTAGTATCGTCTTTGTATGTTATGGAATCTTCGAATATATCCCGAAACCAATTCCTCTGTCTTATGCTTCACCAATATCAAATCCATGAGGCATATCTCGAGGACCCTAGAAAAGAAGTATTTGTGAAACTGCTTCTCTAAATTGGTTCATCCCTAAATTGAATTCGATGGTAATAAAGAAAACCATGTGAAGGTCTTTTTAGATAACGACAGCAGGGAAAATCTAACTCTCAGGTCTTCCTTAGCTGATGCTTCTCCACACTGGGCTAAGAATCTGCTGATATGCTACACCATAGATATGTTGTCATGCCTTGAGAATTTGGAGAATGTTAATGCCAAAATTTAGAAAGCCCAGTGATAGATTGGAAAGACAATCGGCTGAAGCGCAGAAGTGTCCGATTGCTATAAGAAAGAAGCCGATCGGATTGAGGCAAGAAAAGACTCGGTCCTATAATAGGAGATTATCTATATAAGATCAAGTTTGAGGAGGAGCCATGGTTCACGGCAGGGTAGTCTATCCTATCTTATATGGATAGGAAGATTTAGTTAGTTAGTTAACTTTCTTAGAGATATTTTCCTTTATTTTTATTAGGAAATAATGTCCGATGGTTGTTGTAAACACGTCGGACTCTGTAAACCTAAGGTATAAATATGGACTCCCTGAAAATATATAATCATCAATTCTTCGATTAATACAACCTCGGTGCATTGCCACCCTAGTTCATCTAGGTTTTTACTGGCGGGGTCTGGTTCTCGACGCGGGGCTGCATTGGTTAGGTCCGATCTCCGGTAAAGGGGTAAGTCCCGCCACTATCTCAATATGTCTCGTTCTGTCTAAGGCTACATCGGTTAGGTTTGACCTCTTAGGTTGATAAGATGTATCGCATCACATTAGTGCAGTATCTATCGGTCTATTAAGCTCTCTTCGCCATCATCGATCTCGTGCTGCATCGGTTAGGTTCGACCTACGAGGCCACCGACGATGGAATGAGCTTTAGGCCTATAGGTCTCTATACAGCATTTCATCGGAGTGTTAGCCGATGAGTTATCTATACGTTGAACACACGCCTAGCGTATCGGCTCCTCGGCCATAATTTCCACAGTTCCTGCTTAGACTTGGTTCTATATAACTTTTCATCTTTTGACTGAACTCATGCTCAATCCATTCGATTAGCTATTTCTCTGTATCAATTAGACTTTTTTTTCTTAGCCGATCGGTTATCCAATTCTGGGCTTATCAAATTTTGGTGTAAACACATGTCAACTCAACTATTACAATGTGGGTATGTGGATGTGGGTTGGTAGACTAGTGGTAAGGTTGGCTAGCAAGTTAGTAACATAGTCCATCCCACTTGCACCCTTATTATAATTAAGTCTTGCATCGGACCCTTCAACACGAAATCCAACTATGAAGTTTCCAAAAAAATGCATTGATAACCCAGACATGTAGTGTCTAAACATTAATTAATTAAAATGGTAATTGGGTATAAATGACCTTTGGAATTCCCAACCAAATTTGTGCCAACTAGCTAGGTGCAAAAATCAAGACGTTTCGACACATCAAAACTTTCAGTCTAATCATTGGAATTCCTATTCACTTTTGTGTTCATTAAAAAGCGAACAAAAGTTTGGTTCAATCAGACAATCTAGTCCATCACAACTTCCAACGTTTTTTCCAATACACTCAACCCAATAGCAACAAGTTTGAGAAAAATCAAAAACCCTAATGCATTGGAAATTCTGATCAATTGGTTGAAATTTTCAACCATAAAATAACGTAAACACTTGATACAAAATTTTGAGCGCTAAGACTAAATCCTAGGCAAATGTGATTTCCCCTACAACTTTTTCTATACTCAAGAAAATAAAAAAAACTTAATTACCAGTAGGGAAATTCACACCATACTTCATCCTTTTTAACACAATGTTACCACATACTCTACTTTCAATTGAGTACTAGCATCAATACCTTAACTTATCATACGTTTAATTCCTATTTATAATTTCATATTGTTTTTATCTTGTTTGCTTGTTATTTGGTTGTTTGTAGGAATAAGATTAATCAGCACTGATCAATAGTTGTTGATGTAGGTGTACGGATTACAAGGTACAACACAACTTCTCGTGTGTTGCAGTTGAATCATCAACATTTCCTCCATAAATCATAGTTATGTCAACTCACCAAAAGATTAGACCATCCCTACTCACATTAGAAACCATTTTTTATGGTGTAAATATTTTAGTATGGGTTGCTTACATAAGAATAAGAGTTAGGCAATTTTGGACCGTGGCCAATGATCCATTGCTCTAGAAAATTCAAAGGGTGAGAAAGTAAAGTTTCAAGCAATCTAATGGATAGATGGAAATATTATCTAGTTACACCATATGGGAGGCCAAAGGTATCAGTTGTTAAGAAATAGCTAGATATTTTTTTTGGATGAGTTACCAAGGATGACACTAATCGTGACATCTAGTTTATTATCAAATTAGTCCCTAGAACAACCCCAATTTCTGAGATGTTGTACCACATGCCAACCAATGATTTGACCGAAATGCAGTAGATTTAAGAATTTCAAGAGAAAAGTTATGTTAGACCCAGCTCATCACCCGAGGGAGTCGTAATAATGTTTATAGTGAAGAAAGATATAACAAAGAGCATGTGTGTGGGCTATTTTATTGGAAAGGTGAGTGATTAATAATATAAACCATGAGTAAGTGATTACTGCTAAAAATTATTTTTGTAGCTACCAACGACGTAGATTGTAGATAAATGGCTTCTTCATGCATACTTCGAGTGAATGCTGAACAAGAATCATATTCAATTATACATACCGAGCTTATATTAACATGCTCAAATTTTTGGATGAATTTCACTTTTTCCTTATTAATTATCAAGCTAAATGTTATCTATATCTATATTAACATAAGTTAAAGCTTTGGCATAGTTCATATCATCATGGAATACGTCAGTCACCTTGATAGTTCATATATGGACTTGAAATTTATCATGTATTCAATGATGTACTGAATGTAAATTTAATAATGTATGTCTTTTATAATTTTATTGATGAACCTAGAAATATTGACTATAATTAGAACCAATGTTGTTTTTTAATTAAATAAAAAAGTGAAATTGACCATATAGCCATGCGACCAGATGAAACATCATGTCATCAGGGGCTATGATAAGTGCCCTCGATACATTACCCATAATTGATATTATTCATCTCGTGTGCAAAAATGGCATACAAATGTTCTTGAAAGCATTGAAAATGATCTTGGATGTTTTGTTTTGATATGTGATTGGCTGTTTTTAGCTGATCTTTGCAATGTGAATTAGAACATTTAATTATATATATTTGCTGTGTGGCATAGATTCCTCGTACTTATGCATTGCTTCTAAATTTGACTTCTAATAATTGTTCTTCTCCTCTTACTGTATCTATCTATCCAGAGTTGGTCATGTCTATAATTTGTTTCTTTTAATTGCACTTCCAATGTAAATAAGGAAATAGCTCAATAACCAAAGAGCTTCATCACGCGGAAGAAGGAGGCTTCTCCAAAAGATTGAACCTAACCTAATGATTTGAAATACTTTCCTTTCACGTTACAAACTTCTCTTAATACCATCTAATTTTGTCTAGGAGCTCAATCATCTTGAGCTTCATGTAACCCAAGACTAAAAAAGGCTCTTGTTGATTATGGGGATACCTAGTTTTTGGTATCCTGAAACTACCCACGATCGTCGAAAATTTCGGTCATGCACAGATTAGACCAAACCTCACCACAACTGACTATCTTGAAGAAAAAAATACATACACAAAAGCCAACAAACCACCAGAGGTACACATAAGAGCATGCCAACCTAGAATGGGAACTTCTCACCACAGAAGAACTCTTCTTCTCCACACGCTTTCTTGGCAAAAAACTGATCCTTTAAATCATATTTTATGCAAAAGGAGAGTACAAACATACCTAACAAACCACAAGCCACAACAATTCAAATATATGTATATGTATATATATATGTGTGTGTGTGTGTATATATATATATATATGCAGGGCAACAAGGAAATAGGGTTCATAATAACCTATAGTAAGTAGCTTTTCCCTACTTTAGCAATTCTTTTATTTGCAAACAATTGCTAATGCGTGTTTAAAAAAGGTAGCAATATTAATCATCATCATCCTTATCTTAATCATGTCCACATTTTAATTGTAAAAGCTACTCATACCGTGAGAAATATGAATTACTCAATGACATAGCTTCTTAACCAGAAGCACGACACATTTGAATGCTTTAAAGACTCATCTCTACAGAGACCATCCAACTTTACCCACACGATACTCTCAACTTGCTCATTCATATAGATGGTCGCAATTATATCAATCTTCATGGCATAAGGGTTTGCCCTTATATTTGGGGAAGCCGTCGATACTAGCACAAGGCCGTGTACATTTTAATCATAGTAAGGCACGACCTCACAATCTAGAACAGTCATCTTCATTTGCCAACCTCATCAACATGTGATGTGGACATTCACATTTGAGTAAAGGGATTGGTGGTAGTATCCACTATATTAGTTTTACGAGGAATACATGTGATCTACACCTAGGTTGACAATGAAAGGAATATAACATTAATGCATGAAATAACCAAGTGATTCTCTGCTTAAGTTCTCAAGTTGATCATAGGATGGATTCATGGCTTGCCTCGCATACTATTGCCTTTTGGAGCTTCAGCATAGCCTTCTAGGTCCATGTCGACTCCTACAGGTTCAATGGACACTTCTTCTGCATGATCTAGCATACACACAATAAAAAATGCAAATAAGCTTACAAGGACAAAGTGCTATAAATACATAATAAATTAATTAGCGGAATTGGAGTTGGAACATGAAAAGTAGATAAATTGAAGGTTGAATGAATTCAAACTACTTTAGATTGAGTTTAGAGCTATGATCATAATTGTATAAAGGAATGGGTGGAATCTAGGGTTGATGGATTGCATTGCAGAGGTGAAACCTAAGAAGGTTTGGTGTCAAAGTAGCTGAACCAATGGTGAACTGAACAAAATTTGTATTAAACTAGTAAACAGAGAAAGAACTAGTTGAGCTAGATTGGTTTAGGTTTGGTCTGGCCATTTGGTTGAACTCAACCATGTTTACACGGTAGCATGTGATACAGTTCTTCCTCAACCCAATACAAAACAAGTAGAGGGACCAAGATGGATAGCATTTGGGTGTTGGTGTTCCGACAATGGAACAACGACATTAGAGATGGTAGGGCACATCCCACAATGTTACACAGCCACAAGTGGCAGCATCTAACAATGAAGAGGACTATAGTGGCATGAACGCAACTGTCAAGGGTATGGCTTCCTTGGTCCTTCTTTTGGTGTATGTCTCGTTATCCAAAGGTATTGGTCTTCTTAGCCTAGGTATGTTATGTCTCTAGGGAGAGTTAGAATCAGTTTCTCTCTTTACTTCCTCTCCTCTTTTATACCATCTCCCTACCTCTCTCTCTCCTTAGCAATTTCATAGTTCCACTAGTGGATTTCTTTGGGGCTTCAAGTTTCTCGTCGCATTGGTGATCGAAAACTCCGTGTCATTGTAATTTTCTTCAATTCTCTCTTCAAGGTATTGGTTCTATATCAAATCCTAGGGCTCCTTGTTGTTTTCTCCCAATCAATCAATCTATGGACCTAGGGTTTCTCTTTGTAAGAACTATTCCTTGAAACCTGTAGGACTTTGATCTATAGAGTTTTGTAACATGCATTTGCTAGTCCTTTGAAACCCATGTTCAATCGTGTTACTAGCCAGAAGTTCTGGTGTTCCTGACCGAGGGTTCTGGTTAGTGCGCTCAGTGTAGCTAATAGTGTTGGTCGAAGGTAATGACCAAGAACCTGAAGTTTTAGATGGCATCTGCTAGCCATGCTCTCATGACTCCACCTTTTGTTCCTTTGATCTCAATATCTTGTTTGTGGTATTTTCTCAAGGGAGAGGTGCCTCTTAGGGTAGAGGTGGTGGTGGAAATGCTCCTCTCTGTCTATTCAAGCATAGGGCAAGGATCACTATTCTAGCTGGTCATACAAGGCGTCATATGTTTGACTATCTCCATATAGTGGCCAAAGGATGAAGTTACCGTAGAAAGGATCCCGATACACTTCCTCAAGAGACCTCAAATCCTAGGTTCAAGATTACAGTTCAAATGGATTGGTACAACTTAGTGTTCATGGTGTTGTCTAGATCAAAGCTTGTGATTGAGATAAAGTGGATCGATTAGGAGTATGTGAATCGCAAAAGGTTAGATCCTTTCAGAGATTTTGTCAATGTGTGTCTTGGTAAGGACCTAGGTGGCATTATGGGTTTGAAGTATGATGGAAGTAAGGTGGTTATCTTGTAGTTCTATACTATAGTGTTCTTTGATCAAAATGCCTAGGGAGAGCTTCAGATGAGATAATAGTGGAGACACCAAGAAGGCGAACTCTGATGATAGTGGAGATGAGAGCATGGTGAGTGGGGACACCGAGAAGATCCCCTCCGCTGGTGAGTGGCATCCCTCTTCCATGATGTTTCTTTCCTTTTGGTGCTTTGATGCCAAAGGGAGAGAAATATGTGAAAAGAGGAGGGTCAATATCCTTTTTACCATTTCTATTTGGCTCCTGTGTCCTATTGGTTGGAAGTTTCAACCACTTTGGCCAGAAGTTCCGATCAGTAGATCTATAGTTCTTAGGTTTCTCTTAGTTTATTTATTTCTTGTGGACTTTCTTTATTGTACTTTGTTGGAATGTAATGACTATTAGCTGAAATGTAATGACTGTTAGTTTAAGCTCTTCAGTACTTAATCGCCTTTATCTCTCATGCAATATGCGTTTGGCAATGTAGTGTGATGTTATTTTTCTCTTTTATGTGTGCTTGCCATGTCATGTGTATTCTCTTTCAATATCCTCTCACACATTGTGCTGATGATATGGTGCAATTCTATCTGTTAGTTTGATGAAGATTTGCACATCAAGTCCATGAGATTTAGAGTATCTAAATATTTTAGCTAGATATTTTGAACAAGATGATTTTTTCCACTGCTTGATTTTTTGCAACTCAAGAACGCAAAATATATATCATTCGCAAGGTATTTTCGGTTGATAAATTTAACTTCAACTTACCTGAAATACCAAACTAGTTATAGCAATACAAGAATATAATGCATCTTATGGAGCCACATATGTTAGATATTTTTGTTAGAATATAAATGCTACTTAGAAGGTACTGCGAATTATGTTATTTGTTGTGCCAAATTGCTTTGTATCTAGCAACGGTACTGTAGTGTCCACATGGTCACTGTAGCAGCTAGTGTACTGTAGCAACCGAACTATGGAGGTCTATGTAAAAGGCTTCCACCCTTTCCTGTAAAGAGGGTTTGCAATTTTCAGATTATGTATTCTTGGTTCTATGGATTGAGTGATAAGTTTTCACCCCTTTGAATACGAGAATTATTTGAGAGTTCTTGTGATTTGCTTCGCTAATTGTAAGAATCATTTACTCCACCTGAGTGAGTAAACAAAAGCATCGAAACATATAGTTGGATGAATCGAGTGTCACAGGTTGCCATAACCAAGACGGTTGTTGGTGATGTCATTTATCAAGTTGCATGGGTCCACTTACCCCTCAATACTATGCCATGAATATTGGGCCAAACTCCGTTGTCCCATATCACATTGGACCTTAGGAATTAGGAGAGTTGAGTCAAGCTTTCCATGATTCATCTATGCATACGAGTTTTGCTCTTATCGACATATGCATATTTCAAGGGGAGCTTCACTCATTTCTCTTTCATTCAAAATTCAATATATATATATATATCCATTATGTTGTAAGCTTTAACCAAATTATCATCAATCACCAAAAAGAGGACATTGAAAGCATATCTAGCCGCACTAAGTTGGTTTTGGTTAATTAATGATAAGGTGGTTAAGAGACTAATAAGCTTATTGAGATGTGTGCATATATTAGTTATATTGACTCTTAGTGTGATACATGGTGACCCTATAGGTTTATGATGCTCTTAGCGAATGGACTCGGAGCCTATTTTTAAACTCTTTTGAATTTGTGTCTAGGAAAGCCATACAATAAAGGGGGTTAAAAATGGTGATCTAAGTCTATATAAATGCTCAAAGATCATTTCCTTAGAAAAGAGAGACATCGCTACACAACACTTGCACTACTGTGAGGTTGCTTGTTTGCTTGGGTGGGAAGTTTCAGTCATGGGGGTCAGAAGTTCTGGTCTACTTATGTTTGCTAGCTGCTAAGTGTTGGCTGGAGTTCCGAACTTAGGAGATGAAACTTCTGTTGTTCAAATCTGTGAGTATTGGCTATGTGATATAGGGCAATGGGTATAAAACTCTCATTTTCCCTCTAGTGCTTCTTTGGCCTTTTCATTTTTATTTTTCTATCTCCTAACTTCTCATAGGGTTTCAAACTATTCTGCTATCTAGTTCTTGAGCTTTCATTGGGGATCTGAGTGAGAATCTTGAGTGGGTTGAGTTTTTTTTCTAGAGAAGAGAACTAGGAGAATCTTGAACACTTAGGGATTGACACAAGACGTTGCTTGGAACTTATTACTCTTGAAGGACAACCTCATAGATAGTTAGGTGTCGCTCGTGAGCTTCCTCATGCTATGGGTTGACTTAGGCAAGTTTGTGAGGGTGGACCTCGCCTCCAAAAGAAAAACATATAACTTTGAGTGAAAACCAAATTAATTTTCGTGGTTGCTTAGTGTGACAAGAGATCAAGAGTGTTCAAGCTAAATCGGTCCACTAGGTTGGCAGATATTCGTTCTAATGTGCTTAAACAAGAGAAGGCCTGAGAAATCTGCTTAGCTCCAGTGCACGTCCTTAAGCTCTTTAGTGTCTTTGGATTGTTGGGGTTCAGGGTGTGTCAGTCAATTTGACCTATAGTTAACAAAGAAGACAGATAGAATTAGATCATTGAGTCAATTGGTCAATAAGCCGATACAGACTCCTATTATTGACTGGTTATGCCGATAGAGTTGAGATAGTCATTGGCTATAAGTTTGATGCGGGCATATAAAAATGATATGAAGATAGCTTATTTATACATCTGCTAATAGTCCGATGTGATTATAAAAACATGATATAAACAAGTAAACTCATCGGCTAGCTGAGCCAATGGAAGGAACAAAACCTACTACATCATGATGCCAGGCTTATTAAAAACAATTTTGATAGATGGGACCAAACAGAGATAGTATAAGATTGAATCTAATAAAAATAGATCAAGCAGACTAATTGTAAAAAATCTATGTATATCGGCTGATAAGCCAATACGTTAAGCTTAAAGCTCAATACAAAGATAACTTATCGGTTAGCTACTTCGATGAAATGTTACATAAAAACCTACCGACTTAGTCTAAATTTATTATCGGCAGTCTAGAAGGTTGGACCTAGCTAATGCAACATAAGCCTGATGATGATAAAAGAAATTCAGTAATCTGATAGATCTTACGTAAACATAATGTAATATAACAGATTAGATTAAGAGGTTAGACTTAATCGATACAACCTTAGACATAACTGATATACCAAGATAATGGTGGGTTACCCCTTCACTGAAGATCAAACTTAACTGATACAGCTCCACGTCGAGAGCCAGAACCCAGTGGTAAAAATCTAGAAGAATTAGGGTGACGATGCACTGAAGTTTTATTGATATGTGTAGATGATTTACAAGGCCCCTACGGGTTTATATTTATACCCCAAGATTACACAAGTTTGAGATGGTTACAAACAACTTTTGGATATTATTTCCTAAATAAAAAATGAAACTTCCTAAATAGAAAATGAAACTATCTCTAAGAAGATAATAAAATTAATTATTCCTGTCTAATTACAAGAGATATCTTATAGATACAAAAACCACCATACTGTGGTTTCCATGATTACTTTTTAGATTTGGTCTCATTTAGATAATCTTCATCTATCGACTGAACCGAATCTATCTTCATTTATCCAATCGACTCTTTCTTTATCTGAGACCATTAACATTTCTATTTGTCTAATTGGCTTCTCCATCTATCAATCGAACTTTTTTCATAAGCTGATTAGCTTTTCGATCCTTAACTGAATCTATTTGCAGGCTTACCAAATTTTAGCATTACAAATAGAGACCTAGCTTCTAGGATCTTCTTAACGGAGAGGATCTGATTGATCCGAATTATGAGAAAAAAATCATTTGTTACTTACTCAAATTTGCTATTTGTTTTTGCCTCTTGAGAATTGCTCTTGTGGTGTTCTCATTCTTTCCTATTTAGCTTGTTCTTGATTTTGGTAGGAGTAGCTCTTTAGAGTTTCATCAAATTAATCAAAAGTTTCAGGTTTAAGGAACTAGACGTTCCAACTAGTTCTCTCGGTCTTTCCAAAATAGCTGGTCGGAGGTTTCGGTCATGTGAACCAAAGATTCTAGTCAAGTTGAATTTGACCATTGTGATTGAAGAATTTTTAGGAATACCTATTCACCCCATCTAGCCTACTTCAAGTGCTTTTAGAGCTTGTCATGCTCCTCATGACTGCCACCATCTAGCTCTCCTATGGCTGAACCATTGAGCTTCATGTGCCCATCGTTGTTAAGCTCCCCCATAACCACTGCTGTCACTGCCATCTAACCCACCCCTAGTTGTCACCCTTGTGCTTCATGTGATTGCCATTGAGTCCCCCCACAATCGCCACTGTTAAGCCCTCTTAGGTTTACTACTAATACTACAATCTTAGACGCTGTCATTGAACTTGCCTAGGTTACTACTACCATTGAGCTTCTACCATCACAATCCTTGAGGTCTCCATTGTTGATGCCATCAGGCTCACCACTAGCCATCTCTCTTGAGCTCTCGATAGCTAATGCATTCAATACCTCCATTGACGTTAGGTTCCGCTTCTTGAATACAACGTGAAGAAAGTGGAGAAGATAAAGAATGAAGGGCATTGGGAAAGAAGAAAAGATAGGGTTGCTAAAATGCCATTTTGCATAATGGATATGACTTTTCATGCTGTAAAAGTGAATCATGATATATATCTAAAATAAAAAAATATTACTTTTTCCATCTCAAAATATAAATTTATTATTAAATACAACCGCTTCTCTATTCATATACCAATCTCATCCAATCACAATATTTCTCTATTTAATATATTCACCTAATGTCTTATCAACCAGTTATTTCTCATCTTATCTATAATTTTTTTCAAAAATGATATAAATCTTAGGACGGATAGAGTAGTCGCTAGGTAACCAATTTTACCTTAAAGAAAATCCTAAGCATTTCTCCGTCTCAACACGACAACACCCAAGCTACCCTTTTCTAGCGAAAATATCCCCGCAGGCCCCAGCCTCTCTCTCCCGTTCTGTTCCATTCTACCCAGGACATAGGCGCAGGCGGAGCCACAGGTTCCTCCTCACCCTCTTGCTCGTCAGTCTCCCACCCACGACGAACCCCGACGCGAGCGACCGAGAGACGGCGTGAAGGAGAGAGTGTGTGTGCCGGGAGAAGCCATGGACGCCACAGTGCTGCTCCTATGCGCCGACTGCTCGGCTGTCGCCTGCGGCGGCCGGCCGCGGCCTTCCCTGCCCGCGGGACCACGTGTGGTGGCTCCCGCTGCTGGGCCCCGTGCACCGCCTTCCAGGTCCTCCGTCCGCGCGTCCGCCGCCGCGGCGCTCCCCGCCGCGCGCGGCCTGCCGCACCACGCCTCCGTCGCCGGGGTGAGTTCCCCTCCCCGTTGCCTTGTTTTTTCGTGCTGTTCTATTGGCTTAGTATTCGCAGGTGAATTGTGGCGTGGATGCACGGGGTTTTGTTTAGGCAGGAACCTTGATTGGAAAGTGCAGATTGGTGAGGGTGGATGTGAGCATCTTGGGATTGTGTGATTTCGTCAAATATAGTTTGTGGGATAATTGAGCATATGCCACCCATTAGTTAGTCAATCTAGGATTTGCTCACTCTCCCAAATCTAATTGATATTCCACTCTTTAGTTGATATTGCTCTAGAGTTGGCCAGCTGATCCTCCTGATCGGGTTCCATCGCTTATTCAGTCCTGCAAGATGCTGAAGCTCGCATCCTCCTCTGTCTAATATGGAATTGACCAAGCTTCTGTGTTCCTGTAGTAGTTCTTTGTTGTATTGTAACTGGTCAAGCTATATGAGTGCAGGTGGAGTTGAAGAGAGAGGAGACATCCATCAGCATGAGTAAAGGCTTGTGGACAAGCTCCTGATCATGCATATGGCATTCTTTAACCGATAGAAGAATGGGGTGAGAAAACTTCGATGTTGCTGAAAAATAATCAAAGTAGAAAAGAAAACATTGGCAAATGGCAAAGCCTAGAGCAATAATAAGTAAAAGGTGGGCAAATTTCAAATAGTTTTCAGAGAGTAGCAAATCCTAGAGTGCCAAACTAATGAGTGTGATATGATCCACTATTTTTCTATAGTGCCAAACTAATGACTGTCATATGATCAATTGTTAGTTAAGTTCTTGTTGCTTTTACCTCAAGATCTTAGAATCTGTAGCTTGTCAGAATTGTCACTAATTGTTAGGGAGAACACATTGATGAATACATTGATTAAATGCTTCTGTTTTTGCATGCATGGTTGTTTTTACCTGTCAATAAATGAATTGAGCTCCTTCTGCTTGTTCCCTCGTAAGCTTGAAAAGACAATATGACACCCACCAGGTTTACAGTTTTCTGGTCGTGGTGAAAAGGTTTTGTCATCCTACTTGCCTTCCATTCATTTCTCTCCATAGTTAGCAACAACCTCCTCCACATTGACTGGGGTTCAACGTTACTCCCTTGCTGGAACATGCAATATTGCCCTTATGTCAGCTTCGATGCCACTGGGAAAGAGATGCATGGACTTGGTGCTTTCATATTCACCTGGCTCGACTTGGCCTGCCACCTCCTTATGAGATATAGATATGTGTGTAGATGGTCTCTGGTTATGTCACCTGCAGGTGGACCTCACTGGTGGTATGCATGACAACAACGCTCTCACATCTTAGTAAGTGATGTTGCCAAGCTATGGATGCAGCACTGCAGCAGCCATGAAGTGCTCCATGGATAGTTGGATACCCACGGATAAGTTTGTGTTTCAGTCCAAGTCGATTCAGCATGAAAATCCAAGCAAGCCACGTGAGACCAACCTGCTTGTGCTGACAATCAAAATCAGCAGGCACACCACCACTGCTTTCCTCAAATTAATGCAGCATAAGTGCAAGTGCATAACTATCAAGTGCTGTTGCAGTTTCCATGGGCATAGTAAAGACTACTCATATGCATTCCTTTCTTGTCAATTCAGTATATATTAAACCAACCGATACAATTCAGTACTGAATAGTGGATACTCACACATAAATCTGAGATGACAGATTTTACTGTGGATCTCTAGTGGGCTTCATCCAAGAGTGGACCTTTACTGAGCTCCATCAGGCTGTGCCTTGTTCTGTTGTTTTTCTCTGTTGCTTTGTGAGGGGATGGGAGGGAAAGAAGTGAAAATGAGGAAGAGCCAATATCAAAGTGACATGCATATGGGCATATCCTAGTGACAGCAAGGCTTCATTGGAAAGCAAGCATCTGATATGGGGTTGAGTCGGCCCAAAACTAGGGTTGAGTGAGTTGAAACGGGATCAGGTGGACAATTTTAATAGATTCATGTTGTATTTGGCTTCCAGCCGATTTCACAATTGAAGGTTGTTTTTAGACAGGGTCAAGTTCAAGGTTGAAATGTCTGACTTGTTATAAACATTCTTCTCAATGAGGCCTGACTTCCAAATTTCATGAACTACTTTCAAATTTGTATCTACAAATTCAGATGTTTTTATGGATATCAATATTTTTGAGCTCCTGAATTTCTTGTTATTTAGCAAAACAGCAGACTTTACACTGTTGGTGATTTTATGACTAAAAGGGAAGAACTTCATGTTGTGAAGCCATCAACTTCAGTCAATGAAGGTTCCTTGCCCCTTATATGCTGTGCCCTTCTTTCTTTCATTAGGAGTTACCAACTTGTCTTATCTTTGGGCAGCCCTTGATATGCTGGTGGAGCACAGGATAACTGGCTTTCCTGTTATTGATGATGAGTGGAAATTGGTAAGTTGTACAATATTTTATTAATATAGCTATTTGTAGAGGAAGGCCAGATGTCATTGCTTCAAGGGTAGGGTAGTAGATTGGGGAGAAAGGCATAACTTGATGTGAGTGAACTTGAGGTGCTGGGAGATACCAAACAGATAGAATAGATATATTTCTTATTGTATTGATAAAATAATATTATCCCTATTTTTAGTGATGATTCAACTTGATCTCCAAAATTTATATGTAAATATATTTATTAATCACGATTTGTACTTTCTAATTCACCTAGATTTATGTAACATAAAACAGTTCTTGCTAGTCACCACTATTTTTCTGTAACATAAAACATATCAAAGTTTTTCTTTGATAATATATAGGTCATGTTCACCCTTTACCTTTTAGACCATTCAGAAAGTCAATATTTTCTGTTGTTTTCTCACTTTGAACTTAAGTAAATGAGCATACAATTTTACATTCTAAATAGATATATCTGGTAAGCAGTATTCATGCAGAAAATGTTGACCTTTAGATGCTCTGTTTCCTGTTATGTTGAATAAACCTTAAAACTCTGAATCAAAGACATCACCCACTGTTAAACATGCTTTGTCCCTCTTATAACATAGTGTTGCTATACATTATAGTATGTGTAAGTGTTACATTAATCTGTTTATTGCCCATCTGCAGGTTGGTGTTGTGTCAGATTATGATCTCTTAGCACTGGATTCAATAGCAGGTATTCTTGGAATTTTTTTTTGTTGACATTCACTATTTCATATGTTGTCCATCTCAAAATATAAGAATTTCTGAAGTTGAGTGTCAAGGACGTCGGGGCCTAGGGTAGCAGGGCCGCGGCTACGGAGTTCGTAGCTTCGGTCTGTGGTTGGAGTGCGAGGTTTTGCCCCTTAGCATCCCGGTTCATTAGAGAAGAAGAGATAGAGTTTAGGGATATAATTCTTCCTCCTTTCAAAAGACCGATTACAATCCTCCTTATAGACTCGTGGCCTGACTAATCTGAGCTAATTGCTTCCTAAATTGGAGACTTACCCTATGGCTTTCTTCTAACCTAGGCATTTTTCAAAACAGAATGACCTGACTAATCTGAGCTAATTGCTTCCTAAATTAGAGACTTACCGCATGGCTCTTCTCTAACCTAGGCACTTTCCAAAACAGAATCAGCAGGGAGTGGAGGTGAAGCGTCCGGCGGCTGTCCCACGAACTTCTTGAGAACGCCGACGTGAAACATGTCGTGCATCCGAGCACGTGGCGGTAGAGCCAAACGGACGGCGACGTCATTGATCAGCTCAACAACGCGGTAGGGCCTGAAATAACGCGGCTTCAGCTTGCCTGTGTTAGCCATAGACAACGAGGAGGCCGCACGTTGACGGAGACGAAGCAGGGCCCAATTGCCCACCGTGTATGAGACAGGTTGATGGAGCTTGTCATAGTGATGCTTTTGGACCTTCTGTGCTTGCTCAAGCCGATAGCGGACGTCAGCTAAGAACACGTCCCGCTCTTCCATGCTCTCTGCTATGGCAGCCACGCGCGTCTTGCCTGGCTCGTACGAACGGATGGATGGGGGGTTCTGGCCATAGACGACGTGGAACGGTGTGTTCCTCAACAACGTCTGGTACGCCGTATTGTAGATGTACTCCGCCCAGGGTAGCTACCGGAGCCATTGGCGCGGCCTGTCTCCCGTGAAGCGTCGCAAGTACATGACGATGACCCTGTTAGCGGCCTCCAATTGCCCGTCGGACTGGGAGGTGAAAGGCCGTTGACATGTGCAGTCGGGTGCCCATCAGACGCATTAGCTCGCGCCAGAAGGTGGACGTGAAGATCGAATCCCGATCGGAGACCATGGATTGCGGAACGCCGTGAAGTCGAACGATGTCGCGGAAGAACGCCTGGGCGACCGATTTGACGGAGTAGGGATGCGCCAGAGGTATGAAGTGGCAATACCTGCTGAACCTGTCAACCACCGTGAGGATGATTGATTTACCACCGACGCGTGGCAGTGCCTTGACGAAGTCAAGGGCGATGTCCATCCAGACGCTCGTTGGAATGGGCAGTGGCATGAGCAGGCCCGCCGGGTAGAGGTGCTCCGACTTGTTCCGCTGGCATGTAGTGCAGGCGCGCACCAGGACTTGCACGAGCTGCCGCATGTTGGGGAAGTGAAAATCGCGGCGGAGTCTGTGTAGCGTGCGCTAGACGCCCTCGTGGCCATCCTCGTGTATGACCGTCATGATCTCGAGCAGCAGGGGTGATGTCGGAGCGACGTAGAGGTGGCGGTCGAAAGTGACCATGTCGTTGACGAGCGCCCAGGGTGCCCTGCGGGTGCCGGCGTGTAGCTCATCCTGAATGGCCAACAGAGCCGGGTCCGTGGACTAGGCTTGGCGGAGGCGTTCCATGAAGTCGAACCGCTAGATGGAGATGGCTGCGAGGGTGCCTGCGTTGGTGTCATGGCGGGACAACGCGTCCGCCACAGTGTTCGCCGCACCGGGTTTGTACTCGACGGCGAAATCGAATCCCATCAGCTTCCCAACCCAATGGTGTTGCGGGATCATTGCCAAGCGTTGGTCGAGGAGGAACTTGAGGCTGAAATGATCCGTGCGGATGAGGAAAAGGCGGCCCCAGAGGTACAGACGCCAGTGACGAATGGCGTGAACCAACCCAATCAGCTCGCGCTCATAAGCAGCAAGAGAATGGTGATGCGGAGCGACGGGGTGGCTGAAATAGGCCACTGGGTGCTTGTCTTGGAGGAGCACCGCCCCGAAGCCATGTGTCGACGCGTCGCACTCAACGATTAAGTCCTTGGCGAAATTCGGCAGTGCGAGCACGGGGGTTGTCGTGACCGCCCGTTTGAGCGTGTCGAAGGGAGTAGCCGTGGCGTCGTTCCATGAAAACACCTCCTTTTTGAGGAGCGCCGTCAAGGGGGCAGCGATCGCGCCGTAGTCGTGGACGAACTTGCGGTAGTATCCTGTGAGGCTGAGGAAGCCCTGGACGGTGCACGCGGATCGGGGCACCGGCCAGTCTAGGACGGCCTGCACCTTGGCCGGGGCCATGGCTACGCCAGCCGCGGATATGACGTGGCCGAGGTAGGAGACCAATGAGACCGTGAAGGCGCATTTCGACCGCTTGACGAAAAGCCGATGCTGGCGTAGTAAAGTCAGCACGGCGCAGGTGCCGGAGGTGATTCGCCCAGGAAGTGCTGTAGATTAAAATGTCGTCAAAGAAAACAAGCACGAAGTGGCGGAGGAAGGACCTCAGAACATCGTTCATGAGCTCTTGGAATGTCGCCGGGGCGTTGCACAGCCCGGACGGCATGACCAAGAACTTGTACAGGCCGTCGTGGGTGCGGAACGCGGTCTTGTCGTTGTCGCCTAGCCGCATTCGCTCCTGGTGGTAGCCGGAACGTAGGTTGAGTTTGGAGAAGAATTTGGCGTCGTGCAGCTCGTCGAGGAGCTCATCCACCACCGGGATGGGAAACGCGTCCTTGATCATGAGGGCGTTCAATGCGCGGTAATCCACGTAGAACTGCCACGTGCCATCTGCCTTCTTGATAAGCAATACCGGCGAGGAGAATGCGGAGGAGTTGCGGCGGATGATGCCCTAGGCCATCCTGGCAGTGCACTGCTGCTCTAACTCGTCCTTGTGTGACGCCAGGTAACGGTATGGCCGTACCACCACGGGCTGCGCGTCGGGCTTGAGGACGATGGTGTGATCGTGGCCACGAGGTGGAGGCAGCCCTTGCGATTTGCCGAAGATGTCGCTAAAGCTAGCCAGGAGCTCCTCCAGCAACGACTCTGGCCGTGGTGGTGTGAAGCCCAGGTATGTCGGGTGTGGCCACGCCTGTCCAGCAGACGGCGCGTCCCTGCCGCGAGGTAGCTGTTCCGGAGCTCCAATTTGCGGGTGAGGCTCATGGCCGCCGCCAGTGACTGCGGGTTATGAATCTCAACGTCGTTGCTGAGAGGTGGCTGGAGGCCTGCGGTGAACAGCTGGACGCGCTGCGTCTCGTCCAGACGGCCCGCGCGCGGCAGCAAGGCCTGGAACCGATCTTGGTACTCTTCCACGGTCCTTGTGTGGTGGCACGCCGCAAGCTCGCCAAGGGGGTTGGAGCGTAGAGGCGGGGGCCGTAGCGAAGGTGGAGGAGCTCCTTGAACCGGCGCCAGCAGGGGGTCCCTTCATCTTGCTAGACTTGGTAGTACCAGAGCTGGGCGCCCTCTTCCAGATTAGACGACGCCATCCACACCTCCTCTGCCATGATCCGCTGCTGATGGAAGTATGACTCACACCGATTAATAAAAATCAACGGGTCGGACTTGCCGTCGTAGCGTGGAAAGTCCCATCTTCTGAAAGCGCGGGGGGCGCTCTTGATGCGGCTCGCCCGAGCCGGGCTAAGTGTTGGAGGATAACGAGCTGGCGGCGGCTGGTTACCCAGCAATTGGATGGCCTTGGCGTTGGCTTCGACGGCGGTCTGCAATGTCTTGAGGGTGGCAGCGAAGGAGTCCAGGGTGGCCTGAAGAGTGGCATTGGAGTCTCCCATGGCGGCGGCGGGAGTGGCAGTGGGCAGGGGTGACGGCGGCGGTGGCGGGGAAAGCGAGCGGTGCAGCAAGGATGGCCTAGATCGTGATACCAGGTTGTCAAGGACGTCGGGGCCTAGGGTAGCAGGGCCGTGGCTATGGAGTTCGTAACCTCGGTCCGTGGTTGGAGTGCGAGGTTTTGCCCCTCAGCGTCCCCGGTTCATTAGAGAAGAAGAGATAGAGTTTAGGAATATAATTCTTCCTCCTTTCAAAAGACCGATTACAATCCTCCTTATAGGCTCGTGGCTTGACTAATCTGAGCTAATTGCTTCCTAAATTAGAGACTTACCCTATGGCTTTCTTCTAACCTAGGCACTTTCCAAAACAGAATGACCTGACTAATCTGAGCTAATTGCTTCCTAAATTGGAGACATACCACATGGCTCTCCTCTAACCTAGGCACTTTCCAAAACAGAATCAGCAAGCGGCGCGGTGACCGCGCGCTGTGCGCGCCTGTGCGGCTTCTGCGGCGCGACGAACGTCACAGGCCCACCTTCTCCTGAAATAGGCGTGGCCCCAGATGACATTGAGTACATGTATTGATATGCACACGTCTATGCAGCACTTGTAGCAAGTTGTTGTGGCCCGATCTTCTCGTAGGATCTGCGAACTTGATAAATTGTCGCTGCGTGACCTGGTGAAGAGACAATGCACCGCGAGGCTGTCCACGCGACGAACTAGTGAGACAATCACCTTTCCACGTACCGATGAACAGCCCACGCAATCACGCCGTATAGACGTGAAGGTACAAACTAGGTGAACCATAGTTCGGCGTTCTACAACTCTCTCAGGAATCGAAAGAACAAGTTTGCAAGCCTCTCGAGACTCACGCTGGAACAAGAATTCCAAGAGTTGGTATTTCTGAAATTGCAATCACGTTTACTGTTCACATCATCCATTACAGGGATATATAGCATTAGTGGAGTTTCAGTTTGGTGGAAAATAATTGAGAACATATAGTGGGAAATTGAAGCACTACTTTTATTAATAAACAAGCCTAGTAGGACGTCTGGCTGGTTGGTATTCTCTACATGCATGCTGGAGCGTGTGTGGACAGCAACCCAGTTGCTGGTTGCATGCATTCCTAACTCTCGAATTATTTGCTTGCACTTTAACGGCTGATATTCATGGTAGCTGAATGGCCTTTCCTCTCTCATGCACGTCTAGGTTCTTTGTATATATTTGGCGGGCAGAATTCATCATCATCCCATGCTTGTTCGTGCATTTCATCATTCCTAAAAACATTGAAACAAGTACTTAAAAGCATATGTTTATTTAATGTAATCTGATTATTAAGCATAAGGTTAACGTTCACCTGGGAATGAATTTCCTTCTCCAATTGTTTAGCTCTACTCCTTGTAATTGGACCAGCTATATCAAGTGTAGCTTCATTTGGAGATGAGTGAATGCTAGGAATGTCTTTATTATGTATTAAGTAGGTAGAATTAAATAGGGGAATGTTATGGTTAGTTGAGAAGAGGAAGTATGTGGAGAAATTAAATTCATGCTTGGTTGAGATAAAGGAGCAGCTAGAGAAATTGCTATATTTTGGAGCAAATTTTGAATATTAGAAGTAGCTATATTTTGAGAGAGAGAGTAGTTGAAGTCATAGTTATTGAACCTGGCTCAGCCGATGAACTGGCAAACTTAACAGTTCAAATTATATTATCTTTTAACTGTTTTCATGTTAAAGGGAATGATTTATAAGGCTAAATATAAAATTATAACGGTTGTATAGATATCAATTCTTATTCCATCAATAACCTCAGCATTGCTCCAGTGGTATTGAACGTGTGGAGATTCCCTAGAAGCCAGAGTTTGATCCCTGGCTACCACGTGAAGTCCAAAAGGATTTTTTCCTGCTTTTTTTTTCTACAGTCTTTTTAGCAGACCAAACTGGTGGAAACTCTGGTTCTGGTTTTTACTGGTTGGACTGCCAGTCCAGTCAGATTTAAATAGTGTTGTTCAGATCTCATGTAGCTGCAAGTTGCAACATCATATTGTTAGGGTTCATCTAGTTTACAGCATGTTTATCGAATAGACCTGGAACTTGGGATCATTTTAATTTTTTTATCTATCAATTAGCAACAGCTTATATTCTACATGTTATGATGCTCACTGTGTACTGTTCCCCTGTTTTGAAAATCTTGTTCAGGAAATGGACTTGCTGAAGCAGACATATTTCCTGAGGTGGATAGCACTTGGAAGGTACTTACTAAAAAAGCTTTTACTTCTCATGGAGTAGATTGTCTCATGATGATGCACTTTTTTATGAGACTGATTATGCACTTATGCATATACTTTATACTTCGATTTCAGTTTTTCACCAGCTAAAGGGTTAGTGGTTTATTTTTTTATTCTTAAAAGAATTAATGTACGTAGGTAATTGCCATGTCAAGATGATCCCCTCAATCTATAGTACCGAATTTACTATTTTAGTGAATTATGTAACCATTTGGTGGTTGGTCTTTAGCATTTCATCTGACCAAGATTTGGATTGGTCAACTGGGCAATTGATGCTTAGCTGAAACGTGTATGCCTCATTGCAGTTAATGGAATATCAGTATATCACTATTAACAACTAAACGAGTTAGAATTTTGCATTGATGCAGACCAGAATGTGACATGTTCTTCAAACATGTCTATCAGGCATGCAGTTTCTTTTATTTATATTTTATAGACATTTCCTTTTTCTTTTCTACTTATGTGTTTAACTGTCTCTGCTTTTGATCAATTAATCCTTTCTAGACGTTCCGCGAGATACAGAAGCTCTTGAGCAAAACTAATGGGAAAGTCATTGGTGATGTTATGACTTCTGCACCTATTGTGGTGCGTGAAACTACTAACCTTGAAGATGCCGCAAGGTATTTTTAGTACACTGCACACAATTTTCTGAGATACATCACCAACTTATGTTTGAATTTCTCCAAAAACAGAATTTCCTTTATTTCTTAAATATAAAGGTTATGATGCCATATTCCTCAGGTTACTCCTTGAAACTAAGTACCGCAGGTTGCCTGTAGTCAACAGTTCAGGCAAATTGGTGAGTGGGCAAAGCCTTCCTATCTTTTCTTTTGTTCTTTTGCTGAGTGCAGTTGTCTTGAAACAAATTTCTATTTGGAAGGTTGGGATCATAACAAGAGGGAACGTTGTCAGAGCTGCCCTTGAAATTAAGAAAAGGTTAGAAGGGAATCTTTGAAGGATACTGTGGATTGATCCTTTGGAGACATTTAGGGGCTTCTACATCGGGGAGATTAACATACGGATAGTAGGTAATTGGAGTCAAGCCATTGTTTCAGCGATCTGTCAACTTCACCGCGATGTTTATACCCGGCGAGAGTCAGCGGCAGCATCATCCAGGAGTAGGTACATGCATTAGTGTCATCAATTGCCAAGTGTAACGTGATGTATGCTGTTTTGACTAAATTCAGTTACCGGCACATGGTTAAAAGACTCATGGTTACAAGTCGTTTGATTGAGCATTGAGTGGAAAGTACAGTGTGACGTGATCTACCATAGTACATGCCGAGCGCGGCAATTGAAGCGATGGAAAGGGAACCTCTAATTTTCTACTACAAAACACCCCTACATTGTAAAATGCATATTGCGTATAATCGAGTTATGCTTCACGCCGGTGAGCTCGCTATATTACTTCACCTGACAATAAGAGGGCTGCAGCAATGCACCGGTGATCCGGTGACTGCTGCGAAAGACTAAGGCCCGGATGTCCGATTTTGGCAAATCATCGGACGGCGTTTCACTGTATGCTGAAAATTAAAACCGTTAGGTAAAAAGTTTTAACAAAAACTGTTTTAGGCACAGTTTGTCAGGTTGGGCTTGTGGCATAAAAAATGTGATGGGTTAAGCACATAATTAATTAAGTATTAACTATTATAAAAATTTATTTGATTTTTTTAAAATATCTACATAGAATTTTTTTACAAAAGATACTGTTTAATAATTTAAAAAATGTGCTTACGAAAATTGATAAAGTAGCTCGTCCTAGAAGCCATATCAAAGGGAAATTTTTTATATTTTTAATTTACAAAAATATTTTTTGGTTACTAAAAACTACCGTCCTATGAGAGGTTTTCTTTATATAAACCACCCATCCCGAGACCGGCTTAGCTGATATGTCATGTGTGGCTAGGTGTGGGTGCATGTAATTTTGCAGGTGGCTCTATTATTGGTAGGAGAGGAACGTCTACAAGTCTACAATTCGTTGGTTTGGGCAAGAAATTAGAATGGAAGGAGCTTCCATCTATAAAATTGGCATTCCCCATTGTTGGGGAGGGCAGTTTATCCCCCTCAACAAACTTTTAATATTCTAGATATAAGATACTACACATACGTGTATATAACTCGACGGAGTACCACACACTATATTTTATACGAAACCAACCATATGGATATGGATAGAGGTGTCCTAGAGAAAAAAAGAGATATAGAGGCTTGATTAATCAGATTGTATCCATACTTGCCTCTCTTATTCTACTTGTAAAGGAGATAACCAAGAGTACAAATATAAGAATGCTAGGAGGAGAGGAGAACAAGTTAAGATAGGACAAGCCTAAGAAGCCAGAAAAAGCGACTAGAGATTTAAACTCGGGACTAGTTGTCGCAATCCACTAGCCACCTATTCGATCTTGTCGAGTTAAGATTAGAGAAGGTTGACTACTGCTAGCCACTGACCACCCTGCCCGAGCTCTATGCCGATATTATGCTAGACTAGATTAGGGTTCTTCCTATGCTTTATATTCGTAAGATTGATATAGTAGATGTCATTTGACCAAATAGTAGTAGGGCTATTATTTTAAGGGACATAAACCTATATAAAAATTACTATCTTATTGCATCTTCATACTAGTCTTACCCCATATATATAAATACACCATATATACACAGATACTACAATTGATTACCAATTCATCAATAGTAGACTGCCAGGTAGGGGGTGTTGGTATTCATATGATTCATGAAGACATGGTGTTAAGACGAGGATCAAGAGATCTGACCCAACCAAAGTTCATTCTCCTCTAAATCAGAAATGTCGCTGTCCCAATTTTCATCAACTCTATCCAAGATGATTGACATGGATCCTCGACATCATCGTTGTGGAAGATTTGACCGGATCAAACCAGTTGACCATGTGGTGATGAATTAACATCCCAGATCAACTACATTTAACAGAATCTACACACTTCAAGATGTTGATGCTGTAGAAGACATTAGTTTAAAATCGTCGACCATGAGGCCCTTCGGGGGCTTGAGTTGACTATGCCTGAAATGGTGTTCACCACCAAATATCCAACCAGATCAAATTGGTCAATTATAATGCTATACCTAACCAAGCTGTTGTTCTACATCATGATGCAGTTGTCATCAAGAACCTCTGCATATCATGTCATGACATTGAAGTGAAGTCGTTGAGGTTTGACTCCACATGCACCAGCAATTTGCACTATGCCCAGTAGATGTTGCATGCAAATATATATCAGAATATATGTGGTCAGACAAGATGGGTTGGCTTGTGCTGATGTAAGTCTCAAAGTGACCATCGTCATCGTCATGTAAATTTCCTTAACTATTTTGATTTCTTTTGTGGTAGCTTTAGTATTACTTGATAATTAGTTGTAGGAGTAGTAGTCATTACAAATAATTTCTAGATTGGGAGAACCATATTTTTGAGATATATTTATTGCCACGTACCATGTAGTCAATGAACAATGGCAGTAACAAAAAGTGGACAGGATTTAGTCATAAACAAAATATGTACGTAGTAACCAATGTTATGCAATGAGTAGTGTGAAAATAATATGCTTTTTGTACATACTCTTAGTGTGTAGATTGAAGATGATAGTTTCGTTGAGATAGCCTGAAGCAGTACCTAAAATAAGCGGTACCTTAAATTGTTGCATGTGTATATATGACAAGTATGGTGGTTTTTCAGTTGTTTTATGTGAAGGAAATGTTAGTATAAATTCACAAGGGGCATTGATAAAGCAGTTGAGGTTATATATAACTGGTCTATATGGGGTCTATATAGGGCTTTTGACTAGATCCACGTAATAAAGTATTGTTGCATGTCATAGTGAGCTGTGTAGCTGAACGTTGGATTGGACCAAAACATGGAGAAGATATGTGGAGATGGCATGTGAGTGTAGTTGGCCATTTGGCATGCGTACGATAGGGTGAACACCATGGGAATGGTTATGTAACATAAGTAGGGTCTAAGTACTGTGGAACATGATGAGGAAACTATAGAAGAAGATGGAAAGAAGAATGCTGAAGATGCAATCAAAATGAGAGGAGTGGCGAGCAATGGGGAGACAAACAATTCTATCGTCGAGGAAATGGAGAGGGAAGATCTAGAAAATGAGAAAACTGATGTAGATAATCCTTAGATAAGGAAGGGGGGGGGGATGAAATGACAATAGCTTTGGCAAGCAAAGATATTACTAGCCTTATAATCTTTAATGGCTATCATATGCCATGAGAGTATAAGAAGAATGAGGTCATATAATGTGTGGTATAGTGACATAGAGAAACTAAAAGATACAGTGAAGAAATGGGTGGTGTCTCTGCAATGGGATTTTAGGTTCGTTAAGTCATAAGAGACAGTTTACGAAGTGAGGTGTGCGAAGTATGATTGTTCTTGGTGGGTGCATGCATATAAGGGAATATGGAAGAACTATTGAATAGTATCGATCATAGCTAAGCATAATTGTCGGTTACAAGGGATTAAGAAATACAATTGTAATATAATATCTACATTCATTGCATATGAGATGTATGGACATGTGAACAATCTGGGCTACGAACCAAAGTCAATAATTAGACACATTGAAGACAAATACATGTACACCATTAGCTACGCAAAGGCATTGAGGGTGAAGCAACAAGTTGTGGAGATGAGGTTCGGGACATTCAAAGCATATTATGCAACCTCTTATGATCTAAAGTGCTATCCATAAAATGAGCAGGACAATGTAAACGTTTTGCAGTGAGCAATCCTCACACTCGGTGCATGTATTACAACATTCATATATTATCGTCCTATCTTTGCATTGATGTCACACTCCTGAATAGTAAATATAGAGATCAGATATTGACTATAAAAAGAGTTGATTGGAGCAACCAAGTTTACTAGTCAATTTTACTTTTGTTAATAGCAAGAACATGGAGAGCTGATATTGGTTCCTTGAGCAAGTTAAGCTTGCAGTTATCAGTATGAGGTTAGATGTATCCCTCATACTTGACTGTCATGTCAGGTTGTTGCATGCAATCGATGACTTGAAGAACAAGTGTAGGGAGAAGGAAGGGGTTGCCACCAAGATGGACAGACATGAGGAGTAGGTGGTGCATGAGGCATATAGGTGTAAATTTCTATAAGCAGTTCGTGAACAAGCATATGATGGATTTTTTTCAAGAGGCCTTGTAGATAGAATCAATAGAAACAATTCAGCAAGCTCTAGGCAATGTTAGACAAGTTGACAACGAAACACATAGCCAAGCGTGCAACGAGAATAATGATGGAAGAAGAGGACCCCCTAAAGACTCCTAAACCTCTCTACACTTATCGACCAGATATGAGGAGGTCAGGATCATGAATTAGGAAATTTTCATAATGAATTTTGAAGTAGTCAAAGGAACAGTAGGCAACTATTATATGATAAAGATGGTTCTTGGTATAGTATAATGATGACTAACATGGTAGAGGTATACAATTGAGTTATGAGATATGTACAGGAACTAGCACTTGTTGGTAATGTTGAATTCATATTGCATAGAACTTGTACGTACTTTAATGGCTGACAATAACATAGTGTTCGGGAGAATAATAAATACATAGAATAAAAATTGAATAATGCTAAGAATCATCGAGCAAAAGCAGAAGGTACATAGGAGCATATGTTAAGTGTAGTGCATGGAAAAAGATGACCGGTGTGGTTTGTACCATAAGAGAGTCATGCAATAGTGTATTCTAAAGTATGACAACACGTGTTTGCTCATATAACAAGCTAAAGCTACTGCACATTATATTCTCACATGTAATCGCAGTGGGCGGTGAGTGTGGTATACTACCATGACAAATTGTCATCGTACTTCATGAAAGAAGTTGTCTTAAATACCTAGAGCCATGGGATATATGGCTTTGGTATGGCAGGGACATTTACAATAACATGAAAGAATCTTATATATGTTCTAGATCTAAGTAATTAAGGGGGAAGGTTGGAAGACGTAAGACAAAGCATATTAGGAATGAGATGGATATGTCAGAAGCAAAAGTAAGGACAAAATGTCCTAACAAGTGCAATTAGACTAGGCACACATACAAGAAATGCTCCAAAAATACAGAGGGTCCAAGTGATGCAGAAGCAGGTCCTTTAGGAGAGGGATCTCATGGAAGTCGACCTTAGGGTTAAGGTGCCATGCTCCATCATCCTCATGCTAGGCATTCTTGGACATCTTCATTGTTGTGTAAAATGGTTTACTGTGATGCTATAATAGTACTATGTAACATTTGTTATCGTACTACTTTGCATGCAATAGGTCATGTATCAACCTTATTTGTTATTAAAAATCATTGATGTAATCCATGTATTTCTGTGTTGTAATCCCTTGGACTTTCATATGTATTGTACCTATTGTTCAATTAATTTACTATTATTGTCTTTAGGCTCTTTTTATTACAGTACTGTGTTTTACAGTACTCCATCCATTTTTTGTATGACGTTGATTAGTTTAATTTTGAACTAATGAACATCATACATTAAGTAATGGAGGGACTATTTGTTGCGTCACCTAGTGTGGCCTTGATTAGTGTATTTGAATTAGCTCTTTGGATGGATCACATTCACTAGCACAATGTGAAACTCGGTGGACAAGGGTCTAATCTAGTACACGTGTGTGATTGCGGATGCATTGGAGGATGAGGTCCCACAACAGAGCTCAGGATCTGCTGTTCTTGCCACAACGTACAGTCGTCTTTGTGATGCAAGCTTCAACACAGACGCTCAGGCGATCATCATTCGAGATAATATGTAGATATTGTATATATCACATATTGTATTTATGATATAATGATATGTTCTTTTAAATAGGCATTCTTATTATTGAATAATGAGTATGTGACTTATTCATGAAACTCCTAATGTGAAATGTTGCTATTTTTAAATGATCCCTGATTATATATCATATGAGAAACAAATAAGAGTGTAAGATCAACATATGTATTGATTGATATAATGTCTCATGGATTATGGTATGGAGATATCAGATTGATAATATAGATATTTGTTAGTGAATATATGTTGGATAGACCTGCTATGAGATACTAGAGAGATTTTATATGTCATTAGTTAATCTCAAGTAGTGTTTATGTGAAGTCCTTAGTTTTGAAATCATCATAGTTCCCAATATATGTAGTAGCTTATTTTAAACCTATCAAACACTACTCCGTAATAGGGTAGTAATAAAAGTAGTCTTTTGGTTTGTTATGAAATATGCAGTGAGATGTAAGTGATTAAGATAGAATTTGCTCCTCCTATGAGAGAGATATCTCTGGGCCCCTTGATGTAATAGATTATAAGAGTGCATGACTATGCCAATATGATTGAGGAGCCAATCATAAGTTTATAGAGAGTAATCGAGCTATTAAGAGGATGACACAAGTATCGCCTTGAGCTTGATTGATATCTTAAGGCAAAGAGATTCATAAATGAGAATATTACAGGTTTAGCCGATATGATCTTTACATATACTTTGATGTTAATATACTTTGCTATAGACCGCTATTAACAAGACGACTGAAAAGGCATTTTTGGGTTGTGACCAAATATATGTGAACCTATAAGGTCGCACGCTTAACAGATTATAATACTTATTCGAATGTGATTTAGATAAGGGCTTAATTTGAATAGAGATCTAAGTAGACTCCTATTAGACCACGGTCCCCTAGATCCAAGTGAGAAAGCCTATATATAGGGAGGCGGGGAGGTTGAGGTATGAGACTTTTGTTCACCTCGAGAAAAACCCTAGCCACCACCTCTTGAGCCAAACTCTAGCCACTTGCAAGTGCTAGTACATCCATAATCAGTGTTCTAGCCTCGGACATGTGGATACCAGTGGAGGCGGTGCTTGTTGTGGTATTGATTGGTATTGGGATCACGGCGATTGACTACTTTCTCTACTATCTCGATGCATGTGTCATTGGATTGACTTCTCTAATCCTACTTTTGATGCACTGCGCATATCATGATAATGGTCTATGATCCATCCGCATAATGTCTTGCTATGCATGATCAAAAAAATTTGTTTTATGCTATCGTAGCCTACGCCTATTCCTACAGTGGTATTAGAGCCATCTAGCGTAGTTTGTGATTTGGTTCTACTTGCACCAAAATTTGGTAAGCCCTATGGATAGATTGGAGAGCCGATCGGTCTAGTGGAAAGAGTCCGATTGATATAGGAAAAGAGTCAATTGGATGGATTGAGAAAGTATTCGGTTCAGTTAAAAATAAAAGATTATTCAGATGGGACCGAATCTGAGGAGGAGTCGTGGGATGCATGGCAACATACTTTATCAATATAGGAGATATCTTGTAAAGATAGACAGGTTTAGTTCATTTTATTAACTTCCTTAGAGATATTTTACTTTTATATTTTTAGGAAATAACGCTCGATGGTTGTTGTAACCGCGTCAAACTCTTGTAATCCCAGAGTATAAATCTAGACCTCCTGGAAGCTTGTAAATTATCTCTCAATCAAATACATCTTCGGCACATCGCCACCCTAGCTTGTCTAGGTTTCCTACCAGTGGGTTCTATCTCTTGATGCAGAGCTGCATCAGTTAGGTCCGAACTCTGGTGAAGATTAAGTCCCACCATTATCTTAGTGTATTCACTCGGTCTAAGGCTGCATCGGTAAGGTCTGACTTCTTAGTCCGATCAAATATACCACATCATGTCAGTGTGGGATCTATCGGCTTATCAAGCTACTTTTACCATCATCAGTCTTATATTGCATTGGTTTGGTTTGACCTACTAGACTGCTGATAGTAGATTGAGCCATAAGGCAATGGGTCTTTACTCGGTGTTTCATTGGAGTAGTTAGCCGATGAGTTATTCAAATGTTGAGGATCAACCCTAGTGTATCCGCTTCTCCGCCAATACACAAACATCTTCAATGACTTCTCCTAAATCTTACACCCAATATATTAGCCTCAATCAATACACATATCTTAAGAGATCTTCTCTCATTAGCTCAGCTAGCCGATGGGTTTGCCCTTTCCTTCCTCCTGCATGTCTAATCTAGCATCCACTGTCTTATTGCTTTTAGCCTCAGTCTCATACTATCTCAGTTCGGTTCGATTTATCGAGTCTGACTATAACAGTATTATCACGGTGATCACTAGGTCTCGTACTTTCAGAGGATCAGGTCTCTCTCCTTTTTATTCATCGCACATTATATTTAGAGTGACATCGATTTTGCAGCCAATGGATCTTTTATATTACTCCTTGCCAATCTACATATGCCTTCATTGGCTTTCTAGCTGATGAATGAGCGCTATAACCTCTATCAACAACTAGCCGATAAGAGAATCCCATGATTCATTGAATACCCTATTATATAGTACCATTGGCTTTGTAGATGATGGAATCATTATCATATTATTTGAATATACTTTTATGCCTTTGTTGGCTTTACAGCTAATGGACCAGTGTTACTCCTTCGTTATATCTGGAGCGCCATCGGCTATACAACCGATGTATCTTTCATTCTCTTCTTTACCATCTGCTTACACCTTCATTGACTTCCTAGCCAATGAAAGAGTGTTCCAGTCCTCATCGATAATCAGTCGATATCAGGAGCATGTTGGACATAGCTGATGACTATCTCAAACCTATTGGCACTGAGCTGATAATAAAAGTTCATATCGGCTTATCGTCTGACTGATCCATTCTCTTTATCTCCTTGTCAATTACAGAGTCAAATTGACTGGTAGGCCCACATCTCCATCGTCCTAGTGAAGGGACAATAAAGCCGAAGGACCTCGACGTGCTCTCAAACCAATCAATGAGGCTGAAGGACAATCGGGAGCCCATGCCTCCAATGAAGCCGAAGGACCTGAACTGAAGTGAAGCAGATCTCTTAGGCCTTGGTGTGTTCGTGAGTTTGAGTGTGAACAATTTCACCACTTTTGTTGATATGCGGTAGTAGTACATGAATCTATTATAGTCTAGATCAATCGATTCATGTGATGGATTAATGGTAGTACAGGTTAATGGGATCAATCGGTGAAAAGGGATTAGAGGAGGCATGAATCATGGCACTACTAGCGTCCTTGAGTGTTTTGGACTGACATAAGGTTATTGTGCCGAGTACTAGTAGGTTATGGATATATAGCCTTGGGTCATTGGAACTACTAACATCTTTGAGAGTGTTTCGGACTGGCATAGGGTTGTTATGCTAGGTACTAGTAGGTTATGGATTGGGTCAATGGAACTGCTAGTGTCCTTGAGATTGTCTCAAATCGACATATAGTTGTTATGCTAAATAGTAGTATATTGTGGATCTGATTGTCTTAGGATAGTGAAAAAACTAGTATCCTTGAGAGTGTCTTAGATTGGCACAAGTTGGTTGTGCCATATAGTTTTTCCATAGCAATTTCATAGATTGGATCCATGCGTACTCCTTGTATAGTGTCTTGGGTTTACATCGTTAGTCAGAATGTGATTCTATGTCTAACTTATTTTTTTCAAAGAATGATATGAATAGTATGTCCTTATAGCTTATTTGGAATATACGAGATGTATGTGATGCATTTGACATTCATTCACGATCTACGTGTCATGACTATTTCAGCTATTTTTAGCTGTCTCTATTGTATTTAACGATCTGCATGTCGACCATAATGTTTGAATCTATCTTTATAATATTTAATTTCTAGCTATTATAGGTAGTAGCCTAGACTAGAAGTTACAAGTTTTCAAGCATGGTGACCTAAAGGAGAGATGCGGAGGATAGAGATCATCTACATAAAGATGAAGATCACTATTTTTTTGGGTCATACTATTTCACAGTGTAATGTGTTTATCTGTGATGTTTTCTATCTTACTTTTATACAATGATATTTGTGAAATGTTGCTACGGTAGGATAGTCTCTTATAGTAAAAATTAGGTGTTTGTGCCCTTCCATGTGTTGCACCTAAGGAGAATGATCACCATGTTGTAGGCCTACCAAAGTAAGGTAATATTGGTTATCATCAGTATTTAGGGTAGATGTCAGACATCTACATGCGGAAGTATTTGGTTTACTTAATAAGGTTATCAAAACAGTTTTGGACCTTGGGGCACAAGTTAGGGTTGAGGCATGGTGATGCCACCCAATAAACAAGAATCATATAGAGATGTGATTAGCAAAGTGTTGCTTACCCATGTCACTAGTTTTCTAGCCGTAATGACAAAGCTAACTAGAAACTAGTGAAATGAGGACCTTGATCCACTGTGTCAATTAGAGAGAGTTTTGTTACAAAACACATAATGGGAGTCTTTTATTAGTTTAATAAAAAAATATACATAAACATAGTGCTAAACTTTGTATATTCTTACATTGTAGATCATATCAGCTAACGCCGCAACCAATTTTTTTAATTTGCGATATATTCTTAAGAAATAAAAGCTAAATGAACAAATTTTATGAATTGTTCTTAAGCAAGAGCACAGGTAATATGTTCTAGAGACTCTATCCTTGGTAACTTACCTGATAATACTATTGTGGCTGCACGGAGAGGTCATGAGAAGCACATGAATGATTCCCTTGATATGAGTTGTCTCATGCTTGCCATAGTGTCCTTTGAGTTTTAGAAGCAATATGAGAACCTAAATGTCTATAATATAATTATGGGGTTATATGGTATGTTTGAAAACCATGCAAGAGCTAAGACGTTGAACACTTCAAAATCCTTGTTTGCATGCAGGCTTGCAGAAGGGAATCTCATCAGCCCTCATGTGATTAAGATGATTGGCTACATTGAGAGTCTGGAAAAAACTTGGTTTTTCCTATAGCCATGATTTGGCTATTGATGTGATTCTCTAGTTGCTCTCTTTGAGTTTTGAGCCATTTATATTGAACTATCACATGAATAATATAGATAGGACCTTGGCTGAGTTGCATGGGATGCTGAAATCTACTAAGGACAAAATTAAGAAAAGCACCAATCATGTGATGATGATAAAAAAGGCAAGGGCAAGCCCAATGTCAAGAAAATTACGGTCAAGTGAAAGTTGATTCTTGATTAGATCGCGAGCAACTCCTCGGTAGCCAAGTGAGACAAGAAATGTGATGTTCCTGATGTAGCTTGCTCCTACAAGGGATCAGGACATTGGAAGAGGAACTGTCCAAAGTATTCAGAGGATATCAAGAAAAATGAAAGTACAACTTCCACTTTAGGTATAAAAGTAATAGAGATCAATCTTGCTACTTCATCTACTGATTTTTGGGTATTTGATACTAGATTGGTTGCTCACATATGCAAATTGTTGCAGGGGCTAATAAGAAGTAAAATTTTGAGAAGGAGCGAAGTGGATCTTCATGTTAGCAATGGAGCAATGTGGCTATTAGCACCATGCCATTGTCTTTACCTTCAACATTAGTTTTAAATTATATTATTGTTATTGTGTTCTATCACTTTCTAGGAATGTTATTTCTACTTCTTATTTGCAAGAAGAAGGCTATTACTTTAGACCTGTGGACAATGATTGTTCTCTTTATTTTAAAGATATGTTCTATTGTCATATTACATTAGTGAATGGGTTATATGTTCTAAATATTAAAGGGGCACTAGTCTATAACATTAATACAAAGTGGCCATGTCCTAATGATTTAAATCACACGTTTATATGGCATTGTCACTTAGGTCATATAAATGAGAAACACATAAAGAAACTCCATAGAGATGGTCTTCTACACTGATTTGATTTTAAATCATTTGAGATATGCGAATCTTGTTTACTTTCCAAGATGATAAGGGCACTTTTCATCGGTCAAGTTGAAAGGGCAAGTGACTTATTGGCACTCTGCTCGCCGTCAAAAAATCCCGCGACTGGGGAGGGATGGCGGCTCGGTCACGCGAAGGCCTGGGAGGTCTGCTTGTCTCCAGTGCAGGTCCTTAGGTCTCGGGGCTTACGGGCATGCCAGTCAATTTGACCCTGCAATTGACAAGGAAGTGAGACGAACGAATTCGATATAGGCGCTCACTATCGGCTGGTTGCCGATAGGTTCAGGATGCTGTTCGATCGGCTGGGAAGCCGATATGGACAGGTGTCGACGAGCGGTCGACCGCAGAGCCGATGGAGGAACCAGGGTGTATTCAGAGAATGGCGAGACGCACGGGATCCCTCCGGACAGCCGAACAGTGATTCATCGGCTGGAAAAACCGACGAAGGCGCATGTGGCCTAGGCGATGATTAGCGCAAGAAGGCATGGGCTGCAAAGCCGATGCCGCTCCGGATATGACAGCAAGAGACCCGTCGCCCGTCGTGGCAGTGCCATCAACACCGAACCTCAAAGATCGGACCTAACCGAGGTAGTACGAGGCCGGGGTCAGCAGCCATGATACGGAGAACGCCGGATTGGCTATGCCATAGCAAGGATAGGAATGAACTCATCGGCTAGCTGAGCCGATGACGGGACGCCTTTCTTAAGGCGGGTGCGTATCGGCTAGGGTCCGATACGTTTGGCGTTACACATCGTGGGATGCCTCTAAAGGCTGATGCGTGTCGGCCGAGGGGCCGATGCGCTGGGTGTGAAGCACAGAGCATGGATAACTCATCGGCTAGCACTCCGATGGCACGCCGTGAAGGAGACTATAGGCCTGAAGCTCGATCTACCGTTGGCAGCCCCGTAGGTCGGACCTAACCGATGCAACACGAGACTGACGACGGTAGAGGGAGCTTAATGGGCCGATAGGTCCAGCATGGACGTGATGCGATACATCCGATCGCCCTAAGAGGTCGGACCTAACCGATGTAGCCTCAAACAGAGCAAGACATAACGGGATGGTGGCGGGACTTACCCCTTCGCCGAAGATCGGACTTAACCGATGCAGCCCCGCGTCGAGAGCCAGAACCCGTCGGTAGAACCTAGATGAACTAGGGTAGCGATGCGCCAAACTTGAATATGATCGAGAGATATCTTACATGTTTCCAGGGGGTCTATATTTATACCCTGGATTTACAAACAGAGTCTGATGCGTCTACGACCATCGGACATTATTTCCTAATAAGAACAAAGAAAAATATTCCTAAAGAAGTTAACTAACTAGCTAAACCTCCCTAATTGAGTAAGGTTATAATTTACAAAAATAAGCACCCTGCCGTGGAGTCCACGGCTCTTCCGCAAACCTGGTTTCATCTGAACAATCTTCCAATTTGCAACCGGGTCTTCGTTTGCTGCAACCTGATCGGCTTATCTACTGTAGCTATCGGATCTTCTTTTAGCCAAGCCGATCCTTTCCCTTCATTCACTCGGGCTTCTCGGACCTGATTCCGATTGGACAATCCCCTGTCTTCAAGCCGATCCAATCTTCTTCTAATTTGATCGACCTTTCTATAGTTCTCCATCGGCTTTGTCTCAGTATCTCCATCGGACCTCTCAGCCGATCAGCTTTAGCCCCATCGGATCTCCCAGCCTATTGGCTTGAGCGCCATCGGATCGTCTAGATTTTGGCGTTAACACATGCCCCTCAATTTCGGAGTTTGCTAACAGACTATGAAATTCCGAGCCGTTAGAAACCTCCGCAAACCAGGATTACCCGTTAAAACCCGCATTAATTGGCTTAGATCTTTGCCTATGTCGTTCTGCCTCTATAAAATATATCCCCTCCTCAGCCTTCTTCCACACACTTCTTTTCATCAAAAACCCCCAAACGTCGATGAGCTCCACAGGCATCCGCAAATTTCTGCGAATCTTGACGGGCTCAGAAGATTGAAGGTGAGCTCTCACAGATTTCTTCATCGGCTGCTACTCCGAGTGTCGCCGGTGTCAGGGTCAAAGTGTAAGAAACCGGCTGCTCGATCGGTTTCTAAGAGACAGAAACCCGATGTCGATGTTGTCATCATTGCATTGGCTTCATGAAGCCCTTCTCCTACGGCAATTCTAACTCCTCCCACATCTCCGCTGGTAGGTGTCAGCGTCAATTCTCTGTTGCCTTTGTTTTATCCTGACACCTTCGCTTTGCAGCCTGAACCATCGGCTCCTGAGGTCCAAACATCGGAACCTGTTACTAGGGTTGAGCTAATGGTATCCTCTAAGGTTTTGGCATCTACTCACACTGCCCCACATCAAGCTGATACCCGCGCAAGAACTGCTCCCACTGTCTCTCAGGTATGTCCATCATACATGTCATTTTTCTTGACTTATGATCTCCATGTTTGCTAATGTTGTTATGCAGTCATTAGTCGATCTGTTCTCCTTCGACATCGGCAAATACCTGGAAGCACAGGAAGACTCAGCCACCAGCGCAGCGATCGAACCATTTTTGTCAACCGATTCACGTGATTAGTTGTTAGATATTATGCATCGGCTGGAGGTTCCAATTGACTTGCCGGTGGAAGATTGCGGGTCGATCTAGGGAAGACTTGCAGAAATTCAACACCTCCTGCCTGTGGAACTGTCGGATGCACTCACGCCTGTTGCTTACTTGGAATTCCAAAGGACCCAGCTGACTGCATCAAGACGATGCATAGCCGATCGCGCTGAGCAAAACCACCTGGCTCACAACGATCGGCTGACTGCCCTTGATGAAAAGAAGAAACTTGATGAAATGTCAGCTGACTTTCAACACGCCAACACCAAGCTTAGCCTCTTGAAGAAACGAGAAGCCGATTTAATGGCGGAACTCAACAAGGTTCGTGAAGATATCAATTCCATCGAGTCCCATCTCATCGGCCTACCAAAATCAATCCAAAATCAAGAGGCCAAGGTAGCAGACAAAGTGTGGCTAGCAGTTCGCCAGCACAAGAACTTGAAAACTATCCCCAGATCAGACGAGGATGATATCCGCGCCATCAACGATATAGATCAAATCCATTTGCGCGCGATTGAGGCCATTAAGAAATTCTTGTAAATCTTTAGCCTCGGAGAAATCTAGATGTCATCTTGAAAATTAACTTTTTGCAGTAAACTTCAATCAGCTTGATTAACAAAAGTTGTGTATATATATTTTCTAAAGGCGATATCTCCACAATATCGGCTATGTGTAACCGATACATTGTCCATCGGCTATGCCCCAGCCGATCACACGGATGGTACCGTCAGCTAGTACTACCTCTGAAACCTTATCTGTCTTGAATCGGCTATGCTCAGCCGATTTAGGTGCCTACCCACACGCTAGGATAATACTTTTTCAAATATTTGCCATTAAACGCTTTGGTAAACTTCTCTCCTTCAAGACTTTCCAATATGTAAGCATTGCCAGGCATATACCGATTGATCTGATAAGGTCCTTCCCAATTCGGTGACCATTTTCCAAACTTATTATCCCTAGATCCAATCGGCAAAATTAACTTCCAAACGAGATCTCCTTCAGAAAAGGATTTGGTCATTACTTTTTTATTATAATGCCTAGCGACCTTAGCCTTGTTTTTCTTGATCTTCTTAAATGCTTCTAACCGACTCTAGGTCAAATCATCAAGCTCATTGGTCATCAACGTGTAATAATCATCGGCTGTCAACTGATCCTGTAAAGGCACCCTCCTGGAGCCGATGTTAACTTCCCACGGAAGAACTGCTTCATGATTGTATACCAACTGATATGGTGGCACCTGGGTAGATCCATGACACGTCATCCGATAGGCCCACAACGCATCGTTCAAAGTGACATGCCACCTCCGTGGTTGTTCATCAGTCTTATGCTTGATCAATTTTATTAAACTCTTGTTAGAAGCTTCTGCCTGTCCATTAGCTTGAGCATAATATGGTGACGAATTTAGCAACTTAATCCCCATACTGGCAGCAAACCTTTGAAACTCTTCTGACATAAAGATAGAACCCTGATCAGTGATAATTGTCTGTGGAATTTCAAATCGATGTATGATATGCCCCTTGATGAATTCAATCGTGTCCCTAGAAGTAACCTTCTTCAAGGGAATAACTTCTACTCACTTTGTAAAGTAGTCTCTTGCTGCCAATATGAACTTATGCCCTTTACTGGATGAAGGATAAATCTAGCTGATCATGTCAATTCCCCAACCTCTAAACGGTCATGGCTTGACTATCGGATTCATAACCAACGCTGGAGCTCGTTGCACATTCCCAAACTTTTGACAATCTTGGCAGCCCTTGTAGTATTTAAAACAATCCTCCAGCATACTCGGCCAAAAATATCCAGCCCTCCTCATCATCCATCTCATGTTATGAGCCGATTGATGGGCTCCACAGATGCCTTCATGCACCTCGCTCATCACCAACGTGGCTTCTTCAGCACCCAAACATCTCAAGAGCACTCCATCGACTGATCGATAATACAACTCTTCATCAAGTAGAATGTACTTAATAGCCTTGTACCGAAGCTTCCTGGAAACTGATCTTGATGGATTCTGTAAATACTGAATGATCTCCCATCTCCAATCATCGGCTTCCATACGGCTCTCGATATCGGCTATCTCAACTTCCACTCTACTGTTCAGCCGATACCCTGAAGCAGTCTGAACAAGATCATTGGCTTCCGTGTTTTGCTCTCTAGGAATATGATCCAATATCACTATCTTGAAATTCTTTAACAACTGTTGACATTTTTCATAGTATGACTTCAGAATTTCATCCTTGCATTCATATTCCCCAGATAATTGTTTGATTACCAACAAAGAATACCCAATGACCTCTATCGTATCAGCTCCAATTTCTCTCAGCAGCTGAAGTCCCTTGAGTACTGCCTCATATTCTGCTTGGTTATTTGTACTATATGGTTTGATTGTGAAGGCAAACTCAAAACTTGCCCCCCAAGGTGAAATAATCACCAAACCGATACCAGATCCATGTTTGCAAACCGATCCATCAAAGAATAACATCCACGGGATCGACTCTACATAATTCTCTTGGACTCCTCTATGCTGTACAATAAAATCGGCTACCGCTTGTCCCTTGACTGCCTTAGCCGATTCATACCTCAGATCGAACTCCATCAGAGCGAATATCCATTTACCAACCCACCCCCTCAAGATTGGAGCTGATAGCATGTATTTGATCACATCGGCTTTGCAAAGCACTGTACACTCAGCCGATAGAAGATAATGCCTTAATTTTGTACATGAGAAATACAAACATAGGCATAACTTTTCCACAGCAGGATACCTAGTCTCAGCATCCAGAAGTCGTCAGCTTAAGTAGAATACTACTCGTTCTTTTGACTCAAACTCTTGTACAAGCACTGATCCGATTGACTTCTCATCAGCTGACAAATATAATTTGAATGGTATTCCCTTTTGCGGTGGAATCAGCACTGGTGGAGAATTCAAGTATTCCTTGATATGATCAAAGGCTTTTTGCTGGTCATCACCCCACACAAACTCTTGATCAGCTCGTAACCTTAATAAAGGAGTGAACGACTCAATTCTTCCCGATAAGTTCGAAATAAATCTCCTTATGAAATTGAGTTTGCCGATCAAGGACTGCAGCTGTAGTTTGTTGCTGGGTGGCTCGGTGGTCTGGATGGCCCTGATGCTTCGTTGATTGACTTCAATTCCTCTCTCATGCACCATGAAACCCAAAAATTGTCCAGCCGATACACTAAAAGCACACTTGTGAGGATTCATTTTAAGTCCATATTTCTTCGTCCTCTCAAGCACTTTTCGTAGATCGGCTATATTTTCTTCAATACTTTTGGATTTCACCACCACGTCATCAATGTATATCTCCACCAGCTATCCAATAAGATCATGGAACATGTAGTTCATGGTTCTTTGATAGGTAGCACCAGCATTCTTCAATCCGAAAGAGATGACTACCCACTCATATAAACCAATAGCTCCAGGACACCTAAATGCAGTCTTGTGGATATCTTTTTCGGCCATGAAAATTTGATTGTAGCCATCATTTCCATCCATGAAGCTAATAATCTTGTGACCAGATGCAGCATCAATTAATAAATCTGCCATCGGCATCGGGTATTCGTCTTTAGGGGTTGCCTTGTTCAAATCCCGGAAGTCAATGCATATTCTTAACTTTCTATTTTTCTTTTTCACTGGGACAATATTGGATACCCATTCGGCATATCGGCATGGTCTGATGAAATTTGCATCGTATAACTTCGTGATCTCTGCCTTGATTTCATCATGCCACTCTGCTTTTAATCTCCTCTGTGGCTGCCTAAATGACCGATATCCCGGTCTGATAGGAAGCCGATGTTCCACAATCGATCGGCTTAATCCAGGCATCTCATGGTAGTCCTAAGCAAAGCATTTCCAGAATTCCTTTAATAAATTTATCAGCTTTTCTTGGAATTCAACACATAGATTTTTACTAATGTACGTCAGCCTCGACCTATCTCCTGATCCTATGTCTATTTGTGCCAACTCATCGGCCGACGTAAAACCTTGCCCTAACTTCCCTTCGGAGTTTTCTAAAGTTCCCATGGAAACAATGGATCCAAGCCGACTTGCTGAATCGGCTTTATTCCTTTATCAGTCATCTCCAGGAAATTTTCCACCCATGTTTGTTCGGATAGGCAGTTGAATCCATCAGTTTCCCAGAATGGCACATCAGTTGTTGCCATGCTAGTCGACTGATTGGCCATGATCACTTTAACTCTGTCTCCTTGCCATTGTATGAGGCTTTGATGCATTGTTGAAGGAATACAACAGTTGGCATGAATCCAATCCCTGCTAAGGAGTAGGCTATACGACCCCTTACTATCGATGACAAAAAATGTGGTAGGCAATGTCTTACTTCCAACCGTTAGCTCCACATTCAGTACTCCTTTGGTTTCTGATGAATTACCTCTAAAGTCTTTCAACACCATATTTGTCTTGACTAAGTATCCAGCCGTCTTACCCAATTTGCGGTATGTAGAATACGGTATCAAATTGATGGCTACGCCTCCATCAACTAGCATCTTTGTCATTGGCTTACCATCGACATATCCGTTGATATACAATGGCTTTAGGTGCCGATGTTTGGATTCTTCTGGTTTGTCAAATATGGCTTGACTCGGTTCCAATATTAATTGGGCAAAATCCTCTTCTTGACTTTCTTCATCCGATACATATGCTTTATATTCCATTGGCAAAAAGAATACCATGTTAGCCTGAGCGAATGTACCAGCCTCTTCCTCTTTTTGCTTTCTTTCCATACTTTTTTAATTTTCTGGTTCCGATCGGCTTTTTTATGGTCCTACCGTTGTCTTTTATGATGCTCTCTATGTTGCAGCCATTGTGCCCTCCTCTTCTGATTCTTTGTAAAAATCCCGGATAGACACTACTGATCCTTAATGGAGTATAACCCTTTGTTTAACTCCTGGTTCTTAACTGTCTTTTGACCATGCCCTTCGTTGATCGGCCTCAATCGGCTATGTGCCAATGCCCTAGTGATGGAAGGCCGATCATACAACGTTCGGCTCTGGTCACAGTACCAAAATCCTGGTTTATTGCATTCAGGACAGTTCTCGATTGACGGTAACCTTATGTTTTGATCCCAATAGTACTAAAAAAAGGGACAACCCCAGTGTGGATTATACCTTTCTTGTTGTGTTGTGGCTCGTCTTTCTTCGTCATGTAGTCTGGAATATTTTTTGATTAAATCCGATGAAGTAACCTTTGAACTCTTCCAGCGCCTTTTTTCATCGGACCGATCTCCTGAGGTTCCTGCAATCACCATATTCACCGAGAAAGGATGCCCATCAACCTTCATCAGCCTCTTGTCCTCGAACTTGATCCTCCCCTGTTCGACAGCCGATTGTAACTGTTGCCGAAAGACGTTGCACTCATTGGTATGATGAGATATTGAATTGTGCCACTTGTAATACTTCTTTTTTTTGAGTTCTTCAGGAGCCAGGATTACATGATTGGTGGCAACTGGATCTGCTTCTCTTGGAGGAGAAGATCAAATATCTTGTCAGCTTTGTTAACATCAAAATCATATCTTTCTTCTTTATTTGCTTTCTTGATCCATGGACATGATACGGGTTTTTAATTCCTAGTCCATTCTGCCAGTCCCACCTCTGCATCGGATCCCTTATCATCCGAGTTTGATGCATATACCTGTAGCTGATCGGCTTTTCGATGGAATCTTTCTTTCTGGCACCTGCAAATCGGCTTTCATGAGCCAATACTCTCTGGAGTAGATGAGACAAACTTTTGAATTCTTGTGAAGAGAAACGCTCCCGAATCGGAGCCAACAATCCTTGGAAAACCAAATCGGCTAGTTGTCCGTCACTTAAAATGAGACTGTAGCATCGGCTTCTGACGTCTCAGAAATGTTGGATGAATTCCGAGATGGATTCATCGTGCCTTTGTCTAACCGATGTTAAGTCTGATAACCTCAACTCTTGAAGTTCGACAAAGAAATACTTATGAAACTGTTTCTCCAAATCAGCCCATCCCCTGATTGAATTTTGAGGTAACGAAGAAAACCAAGAAAAGGCTGGTCCAGATAAAGACAATGGAAACAATTGGACCCTCAGAGCTTCATCAGCCAATGCCTCCCCGCATTGAGCCAGGAATCGACTAATATGTTCCATCATAGATACATTATCTTGCCCTGAGAACTTGGAGAAATCTGAAATTTTGAATCGGTGCGGTAGCGGAATTTTGTCGAACCACTCTAGGTAAGGGTGTTGATACATGAAAGTTTGATCTTTAGGCTTGATACCGAATTGCTCCCTTACAACTTCCGTAATCCTGGCAGTCCAATCTTCTTCCTTTAGATTCTCCTTTTGGTACTGTGGGATCGAAGTTGGTATCTGACATGATCCATAATGATCTCCTTGATAGTTATTACCAGGAAATTCTTGTTTATATCCCCCATAATAAGCCATCCGATGATACCCTGGCATCATGTCTTCATGCTGCCCCCTAATCCGCTCTCGCACTGGCGGAAACATATTTGTCGATATATCCATTCTAGATCTGTAAGTGGCTTGTGGTTGTCCTGTTTTCCTCGGCAAATATACCGACCCTTGATCAGGTTCCTTAATAATAAATCCGTCCATAGTTTTCTTGATTGGTTAATAAGCGTATGGTGAATAGCTTCGTCAACTATCTCCTGTAGTGGCTTTTGAGGACTGATGGGCGGCGATCGGCTCGATTCTCCTTCCAAAACTAGCTTTGGCATTTTGGACTTTTCAATCGGCCCTTGTCGAGTCATACTGAAGGACTCCAGACAGAGCTTTTGAAAATTAGATGTGTTCTGCTCCATCTGGTATCTCTGTTCCACAGTTAAATCCTTCATCGTTACTGAGTTTATATTGTCTATGTTGATTTCTTTACCCTCCATTTGAGCACCATTGATTGAAGGACTTTCAACTGATGAAAAAGGTCTTCTAGTCCCACCAGACGTGCCAAGAAGCGTGCTTGCCGCTAAAAAATCCCGCGACCGGGGAGGGACGGCGGCTCGGTCACACAAAGGCTTGGGAGGTTTGCTTGTCTCCAGTGCAGGTCCTTAGGTCTTGAGGTTCGCGGGCGTGCCAGTCAATTTGACCCTGCAATTGACAAGGAAGTGCGACGAACGAATCCGATACAGGCAATCACTATCGGCTGGCTACCGATAGGTTCAGGAAGCTGTTTGATCGGCTGGGAAGCCGATGTGGACAGGTGTTGACGAGCGGTCGACCGTAGAGCCAATGGAGGAACCAGGGTGTATTCAGAGAATGGCGAGATGCACGGGATCCCTCTGGACAGCCGAACAGTGATTCATCGGCTGGAAAAACCGATGAAGGCGCATGCGGCCTAGGCGATGATTAGCGCAAGAAGGCATGGGCTGTAAAGCCGATGCCATTTCAGATATGATCGCAAGAGACCCGTCGCCCGTCGTGGCAATGCCATCAACACCGAACCACGAAGATCAGACCTAACCGAGGCAGTATGAGGCCGGGGCCAGCGGCAATAATACGGAGGATGCCGGATCGGCTATGCCGTAGCAAGGATAGGAACGAACCCATTGGCTAGCTGAGCCGATGAGTGGATGCCTCTCTGAAGTCTGGAGCGTATCGGCTGGGGGTCCGATACGTTTGGCGTTACGCGTCGTGGGACACCTCTAAAGGCTGATGCGTGTTAGTCGAGGGGCTGATGCGCTAGGTGTTAAGCACAGAGCATAGATAACTCATCGGCTAGCACTCCGATGGCACACCGTGCAGGAGACTATAGGCCTAAAGCTCGATCTACCGTTGGCAGCTCCGTAGGTTGGACCTAACCGATGCAGCACGAGACTGACGACGGTAGAGGGAGCTTAACGGGGCCGATAGGTCCAGCACGGACGTGATGCGATATATCCGTTCGGCCTAAGAGGTCAGACCTAACTGATGCAGCCTCAGACAGAGCAAGACATAACGGGATGGTAGCGGAATTTACCCCATCGCCGGAGATCGGACTTAACGATGCAGCCCTCATCGAGAGCCAGAACCTGCCGGTAGAACCTAGATGAACTGGGTGGCGATGCGCCAAACTTGTATATGATCGAGAGATATCTTACATGTTTCCAGGGGGTCTATATTTATACCCTGGATTTACAAACAGAGTTTGATGCATCTACGACCATCGGACATTATTTCCTAATAAGAACAAAGGAAAATATTACTAAAGAAGTTAACTAACCAGCTAAACCTCCCTAATTGAGTAAGGTTATAATTTACAAAAATAAGCACCCTGCCGTGGAGTCCACGGCTCTTCCGTAAACTCGGTTTCATCTGAATAATCTTCCAATTTGTAACCGGGTCTTTCTTTGCCGCAACCTGATCGGCTTCTCTACTGTAGCTATCGGACCTTCTTTTAGCCAAGCCGATCCTTTCCCTTCCTTCACTCGGGCTTCTCGGACCTGATTCCGATTGGACAATCCCCTGTCTTCAAGCCGTTCCAATCTTCTACTAATCTGATTGGCCTTTCTACAGTTCTCCATCGGCTTTGTCTCAGTATCTCCGTCGGACCTCTTAGCCGATTGGCTTTAGCCCCATCGGATCTCCTAGCCGATCGGCTTGAGCGCCATCGGATCGTCCAGATTTTGGCGTTAACACACTCATACATATTGATATATGTGAACCAATAAGCTCAACAACCAGCGATGGTTTTCAATACTTCATAACTTTTACATATAACTTTAGTAGATATGGATCTTTACTCGGCATTTCATCGAATTAGCTAGCCAATGAGTTATCTTTACACGTAGCTTGACACCAAACATATCGGCTTTTTAGGCAATATACATATATCGTCAGCGATTACTCCACTAGCGATCAACCTAGTTCGGTTAGATCTAGCCTTATTTGGTATATAATTGGAAAGCCTATCGGCTTATGAAAAGAGTCCGATTGATGTAGTAAGAAAGCTGATCGGACAGATTGAGGATAGATTCTGTCCAATGGAAAGTTATCCAGATGGGACCGAGTGTGAGGAGGAGCCATTGAAACCACGACAGGGTAAGTCTAATTAGTTTTTTTAACTTCTTAGAGATAGTTTCCTTTTATGTTTAGGAAATAACATCCAGATGTTATTTATAACTGCATTGGACTCTTGTAACTCTAGGGTATAAATATTGACCCCTAGAACCTAGTAAGATATCAATCACAAATCAAATACAATCTTGACGCATCGCCACCCTAATTCATCTAGGTTTTTACTGGCAGGTTCTAGTTCTCGATGCAGGGCTGCATTAGTTAAGTCTGATCTCTGGTAAATGGGTGAGTCCCGCCACTATTTTGGTGTATTCGTTCAGCCTAAGATTGCATCAGTTAGTTCTAATCTCTTAGTCCGATTGGGTTTATCACATCACGTTCACGTGATTCTATCGGCTTATCAAGCTCTATTTACTAACATCAGTCTCGTGCTATATCGGTTAGGTTTGTCCTACTAGATCACTGATAGTAGATTGAGCCAGAGGTTTATAGATCTTTACATGAATGTTTCATCAAAGCAGCCAACTGATGAGTTATCCACACATTGAGCCTCACGCCTAGTGTATCAGCTAAAGCCGATATACATATATCTTAAGAGAATTCTTGTCATCGCTTCAGCTAGCAGATGGGTTCGCTTGTTTTTTTCGTCCGCACATCCGATCTAGCCTCTCATATATTCAAAAGATTGGGTCTATTCATCACATATTCTATTAAGAACTCCATCGGCTTTATAGCCGATGGGTCCTTTATCTTATTCCTTGCTATCTGTATATACCTTCATTAGCTGAAAAGCCAATAAACGAGTGCTACAACCTCTATCAGTAATTAGTCGATAAAGGATTACACATACTGCTTATCAACCACTATATTCTAGAGCACCATCGGCTCTGTAGGCGATGGGTCATTTATCTTATTCCTCATTATCTATTTATGCCTTTATTGGCTTTGTAGCCGATGATAGAGTACTATAGCCTCTATCGGCAACTAGTAGATAGCCGGAGTCAACATAGTGCTTATTGACTACTTTATTCCAAAGCGTCGTCGGCTCTATAGCCGATGTGTTTTTTTATTTCCTTCGTTGTCATTTGTCTACGCCTGCATCAGCTTTCTAGCTGATGGATGAGTGCTTTAGCCACTATGGGCAACCAGCCGATAGTGGGAGTGCATAAGACGTAGTCGATGACTATCTCAAGCCTATCGTCAACTAGTTGATAGCAAGAGTTCAAATCGGCTTATCGACCAACTGACTAATTGGTTTATCTCTTTGTCAATTAAAGGGTCAAATTGACTGGCATGCCTACAACTCTAGCAACCCCGACGAGTGGACCTTGAAGCCAAAGGACCTACACTGGAGCAAAGCAGATCTCTAAGGTCTCGACGTGTTCATGCACCATTGAATCAGATCTCTATCGGCTAACGCCCACGCTCCCTTTCGGCACCCAGTCTATGCGCACACGAACACTCGGTTAGGTCCAATCTATTAAGGGTACATCTAATAGGGCTGGCATCAAGATCTAACGGGTTTCATTCTTTCAATCGGCTCAGCTAGCCGATAACTTTACTTATATGCTCGGATTGGACTCATAGCCGGTAGCAGTTGATGGGTTCACCCGTTCCCTCCTTCAGTACGTCCGATCTAGCTTCCACCGGTTTGGTGCCATTATCCTCAGCCTTATATAGTCACAGTTTGGTCCGATCTATCGTGGCTAGCTCTAATGGTACCATTATTGGTGGTCGCTAGGCCTTGTCCTTTTAGGAGATTGGACATCGCTCTCTACCATTTATCGTATATTCTATTCAGAGCACCATCAGCTCTATAGCAGATAAATCTCTTGTTTTATTCCTTATTATTTGTCTATGTCGTCATCAGCTTTATTGTCGATGTATGAGCACTGTAGCCCCTATCGGTATTCAGTCGATAGCAGAAGTGCATTAGACTCACAACTAATTTTTATCTTAACTCTATTAGCATATCTAGTCGATAGTAGAAGTCTGTATTGCCCTATCGACCGATCGACTTGATGATCTAACTCTATCTGTTTTCCTTATCATTAGGAAGTCAAATTGATTGACACGCTCACAACTCCAACAACCCGAAGACTCCAACGAGATGTAGGACCTTTAGTAGAGCTAAGCATATCTTTTAGTCTTGGATGCGATTGCATTAGACCTACATCAGCTAATGCTTGCTCGCCTTTTTGGCGCGTCTCTCCACCTGGTTCGATCTCCCCGCGCACGAATAACAATATCTCCATATTGCCTCTAAGACATATCACTAAGAACCTGCACATCGCATCATGGTATTGGGATATGTTGCCCCTAAGATCCTGTGGCTGGATCTAGCAAGAGACGGCAGGGTGAAGGCAGGTGATGTGGATGGAAGCAATAATATGGCTAGGAGAATGGTGGTGCTAGGGTGAACACTTCGTCCTTCTCCCTCTCTCCCACGGGTGAAAAAATCGAGCTGATGGAGGTGAGTGAAGAAAGCACCGTGCTCACATTAGTCCATTATGTCTCCTAATCACCACTCCATATACTAATCCCTCCATCAAGAAGTGGAACGTACACAGCAGTGCAGATCCTACAGTGCAAGAGTAGTTGAGATTTCATGAGAATGAATATATATGACAAGACTATTCTACTTCTCTAGAATAACTTATTCTACACCTCTTCCTTCCATGCCCCTCCCTCCGGGTAATTCTCTCCGCTTCTCCTCTTCTGTTGGAGGAGAGAAAAAATAAATGAAAAAAAAATCATTCATTAGGAATTGAATACATGACCTTCAACTAAAATGCCACAAATACTAACCAGTACGCTATATCACATTTGTAATAGATATTTCTTATTGGAAATTTATCTTCTTCATTCATATCATATGGTACTAATCCCGTAGCATTCGGTAGAACATGCAATAAATGGATTGTGATAGTTGTTACTGCACACTATAAACCGTGTTACTTCACTATTGCACATTTGTTACTACGTGTTGCAGTAACATCACCATAAGAATTATATTACCAGGAGATGAGTAGTAGTAATGATATTTCATGGCATTTACTAACATAAAATGAGTAGCAGTCACACGTGACACGCGGTCCTCCTGTCATGTTCCGCCAAAACCCATGTCTCTTCTCGTCGTGCCTGCACGAGATACATGTCTCTCATTCGTGTCCAGTTCCCACCCTTTCTTTATCTCTTTTTTAAAAAATAAAAATTGTGGGATACTTGAGAATATAAACCTCATTATATAGAAAATTGAAAAAAATAAATGCTACTACATGCTATAAGTGCTCATAAAATTTACTGCATTTACTATAAAGTTTGTTAGTATGTGATATATTATTTCTTAGGCTTAAGATGAAGTTAGGAAGCAAAATACGGGTGGTCTACTCAAGGATTTGCCCAACATGGTTTCAGGTGGTTATACTTTGGAACACTTTTACTAAGATAGTATATGGGTTCGAACACTTGAAAAGAAGGTGGGAGATAGGTTTATCCAGTAGGAGGAAAGTAGTTGTAGAATGATTATTCTAACTTCGAGTGAAATATTTCTCATGTTATATACAATTCTTTTAACCATTTTCACTATGACATTAGAAAAAACTGTAAATATGTCATGACTATGTTTTTTAGATTAATACATGCTGGATGTATTAACCAAATTAGTAGATTATTTTTTCTAAAAAATCAATCTACATCATGAACTTACTCTATCTAGGTCGTATCTCCCTATTCAAAGTCATCGTGATATCTCTCGTCGAAAATTCAGCTATGGACACCATATCTTTGCGAATCCTCTGAATATTAGCTTTCTCTACATGGTACGCTCTATCGATAAACAGTAATTCACTCACAGTATTCATGTATATATGGTGTATTTGAAGGGCATAGGGTTTGGGTGATATGAGAATGCAAACAAATTGTAGTGAGAAGGAGATAGGAATTTCTATACAAGCTCGTTCGCCCTAGAAGGGTAATAGCACTACTCTAGTTTGGCCAGAGGCTAATGTTGCTATTATATCAATCTCTCATGAATACAATATGTGGAGAGAAAAATGCTAATCTAGTCTACATCTATATTAGCGTAGAGCTTCGACATAGTTATCGGTGGCTAGGCATTGTTAAGCTTCTCCGAAGTTGACTCTATGAGATTTGTATTGTCTTGGCAATATTGCCCTCCCCTTCTTAATAGACTTTGTATTTATACCCTTGAATACTCTCTTGTCCATGTAGAACTAAAAAGACAAGTATGTATACTATCCAAATAGTCTTGATAGGAGTGGAGCTAGACACTGTATTTGTTTCCTTATGTAGAACTATCTCCCTATCTACTTAGGATTTTATCCAAATATGTAGTCTTTCTTTACGTATAGGATTTGGTATGTAGTACATCTACCAAAGTAGATATACATATATGAGATATCCCATATCTGCTACAGTGATATATATATATAACTGTTCTGCACCCTAAGACACTAACCCCTTCTGATCTATCTCTTTCCCGTGTGCCTTCAATCTTTCCCTTACTCCCGCCACCTCCTCTCTCTCTCTATGCCGACAAGCCAACTCTCTCCCTCCCTCGCGCACACCTTCCTCTATCCCTTTCTCTTTCTCAATTTTTCTCATTTTTTTTCTCTCTCTCTTCATGCTCTCCCTCCGTGCAGGTGTGTGCACTCTCCCTTTCTCCCACCACTTTATTCTTTTCTTTGCATGCTCTCCCTCTATTTTTCCATTCTCTCTCCATTTTTTCTTTTGCTTTGCCCAAAATTAAAAATTAAATTGCCAAAATCAAAACATGAACCAATGACCTCATATGAAATCATAGTAAGTTCTTCTCATCAACTCACCCTACAATTCTATGTTATTAGGCATTATTGTTGGTTTATTTTGTACTTTTGTTTATGGCAACACGTTTGGATGTATGCGGAGTGCTCCTCTCGTATAGTACATGCAATTTTTTTGGCCACTATTCGTGCCGGATCTCGCACACGCCGCACGAACATGCCGAAGCCTAGGAGATCTACTTAGCTCCAGTGCAGGTCTGTCAGCTTCTCTCTATGACTCGAGATACGTGCACTAAGGCCTAGGAGGTCCACTTAGCTTCAGCGCAGGTACCTCGGCTCGCTCTCTGTAATGACAGTGATGGTACAAGCATGCCAGTCAATTTGACCCTACAATTAACAAGAAGGTGAGGCGAACGGGTAAGTCAGACGATAGACCGATATGAGCTCTCGCAATCGGCTAGCCACCGATAGGATTGATGTGGTCGTCGGCCGCGTCCAGATGGCTCTTGCTATTAGTTGATCGCCGATAGGTATTAGGACACTCTTCCATCGGCTAAGGAGCCAATGAAGGCATGGATAGATATCGACGAAGGACGTGATGACTCCGGGTATAGCGAAAGTGAGATCCTAATCCATCGGTTGCAGAGTCGATGGAGGTACCAAAGGGTATTCGGAGAACAGCAAAGCACGCGAGATCTCTCCTAGTTACCGATGAAAGTTGTACTGCTTGTTCATCGGCTGGAAAGCCAATGAAGGCATATGCAAATTGGCAAGGAATCATATAAAAGACACCAGCTGCAAAGCTGATGCCGCTACGGATATGGCATCACAAGACCCGTCGCCCGCTGTGACGACGCCACTAGCACCGAATCTCGAAGATTGGACATAACCAAGACAGTATGAGACCAAGGCCAACGGCAACGGGATAGTGGACGTCGGATCGGTCGAGCTGAAGTAATGGCAAAGCGAATCCATCGACTAGCTGAGCCGATGAGAGGACGTCTTTCTGAAGATAGGCGTGCATCGGCTCTCTAGCCGATGCGCTCGGTGTGGCGCTCGAGGGAAGTCTCTGAGGACTGGTGCTTATCAGCTAAGAAGCCGATATGCTGGGCATGGTGCTTGGGGTATAGATAACTCATCGGCTAACACTCCGATGAAACCCCATACAGAGACCTATAGGCCTATAGCTCAATCTACCGTCGACAACCTTATAAGTCAAACCTAACCGATGCAGCATGAGACTGACGACTATAGAGAGAGTTTGATGGACCTATAAACCTTGCACGGATGTGATGCGGTACATCCAATTTGCCTAAGAGGTCAAACCTAACCGATATAGCCTTAGACAAAGCGAGACATACCGGGATAGTGGTGGGACGTACCCCTTCGCCGAAGATCGAACTTAACCGATGCAGCCCTGTGTCGAGAGCTAAAACCTGCCGGTAAAAACCTAGATAAACTAGGGTGGTGATGCGCCGAAGTTGTATTGATCAAAGGATGATTTATAGGCTCCTAGGGGGTCTATATTTATACCCTAGCATTATAGAGTCCGACGCGTTTACAACAACCATCAGACGTTATCTCCTAACAAAGATAAAAGGAAAATATCTCTAAGGAAGTTAACTAAACTAACTAAACCATCCTATCTATATAAGATACGATTTACATAGATAGAATACCCTGCCGTGATTTCCACAGCTCCTCCTCAAACTTGGTCTCATTTGGATAATCTTCTATTGTTGGACCAAATCCTTCGTTTGATTGATTTCTTCCCTGTAGCAACAGGACTCTTATTTACTAAACTGATCATCTTTCCAATCTATCCACAGGCTTACTAAATTATGGCATTAACACATGCCCCCCAATTTCAAAGTATGAAGACTCATGCTTCAAAATTCTCTTACTCAAGCCTCCAATGCTCTGAAATCTCCTCTCTTTTTGATAATAGGCTTTCATAAGCCGAAACTACATGCATCAGATGTGCTAAATTGCTAAACTCTTAGGAGAAAAACTTTCGCCTGATGCGACTCGACAACCCTTGAAAGGCTAAATCTGCTAATTGTTCCTCACTCACATGCAAGTGTAGCATCAGCTTCTCATATTATGAAATCTTCGAATATACTCTGAAACTGATTCCTCCGCCTTCTGCTTTACCAATACTAAATATGTGAGTCGCATCTCAGGAATCTTAGTAAAGAAATGTCTATGAAATTGCTTGTCCAAATCGGCCCATCTTTCAATTGAATTTGGTGGTAATGAAGAAAACCAGGTGAAAGCCAACTAGATAAAAACAATGAAAATAACCTAACTCTAAGGGCTTTGTCAGCTGATGCTTCTCCACACTATGCTAAGAATTGGCTGATGTGCTCCGTTGTGGATATGTCATCTTGCCCTGAGAACTTGGAGAAATCTAGTATCGTGTATCGGCGAGGCAATGGAGCTCTATCAAATCATTCTGGATGTGGGTGCCCATACATAACTGTTTGATCTTTGGGCTTGATACCGAATTGCTCTTTCACCGTGTCCACAATTCTAGCTGACCAATCCTTCTCCCTTAGGATGTCTCTCTGATATTGTGGAGGTGGATATGATACCCGATTCTGCTTGAGATACTCTCCATGATAAGTGTATAAATCGGGATTGCCATCTGGGTAGACACATCGATATCTTCCACCATATTTATCCTGATAGAATTCTAGAAGTACCTCATGTCATTGCCCCCCAAACTAGTTTTGTATTGGTGGATATACATTTGCCGAAAGGTTCCTCTTGGTTTTACAAGTTTCCTGAGATAGCTCTGTTTCTATTGGCAAAAGTATATGATCTTGATCAGCCTCTTGAGCTGATAATTCTTGTATCGTCTTCTTGATCAGATCTTATAGTGTATCCATCGATACTCCCAATGGATTGCTAAATGCTTGATAAAATGCTTCGTTGATCATCACTTATAACGGTTTCAGAGGATTCACAGGTGATGAATGGACTGATTCTCTCACCAAAACAATTTTTGGCAACTGTGACTTTTGAACTGGCCATTGTTTAGTCATACTAAATGACTCCAAATAGAGCTTTTGAAAGTTGTCCATGTTTTTCTCTATAAGCTGCCTTTGGTCTTCATTCAGATCACTCTGCTTACTATAATTATAATATCCTCATCAGCTTCTTCTTCGGACGAATGTGCCTTGGCATCAACCTTTTCTCTAGACATATTGGCAACAAGATGCCTCCTAGGTTCATGAGTAAAAATTCTGACTTCTAATCCACCAATTGTACAATCCTGCTGGTCGATGAATGGAATTATGTCACACCAGCCAATGAAAGATCTTCAGCCGATGAATGATCTTCAATTACTAGCCGATGAATGAAATCCTGTCCTATGGGCTGATGAATGAAGACTTCTATCTCACCGGCTGATGAATGAAGTACAAGTCCTATCTGATGGCTATCAAGTCATGGCAGGTTTACATATAAACAATCATGATCAAGGAAGCAAGTTATGGACCAGTTCTCAGCTTGAAGAACCAGGCCCAAGTCATATTTACAATTAATTTACGAAACAGCAGCTCTCTGGACAGATTCGTACTGGGCCAGTATTTTGGGCATAACTCTCTCATAAAGGCTCGGATTTGGGTGATTTAAATTTTTGTGATCAGATAATGAAATGGACTATCTTTTTTATGTTTTGAGTTTCTCCCGATTCCAGAGTCTTCTTGGTCAAAACCTCGTGTCAAGTGAGCGTGGTTACTGAGGAGCCAGCCAGCATTTAGTTTCTTGGAACTTGTCTTTTGAGTCTTTCTATGTTTTAATTATATTTGGGAATTAGCAGTAGTAGTTAATGTTGTTTTTATTGTGTTTTGATATTTGTAAAAATAGTTAAGGAGTTATTAATTAGTAGGAAGTTTCTAGAGTTGAGTTGTATGGCTATATAAAGCCTAATTTCTGAATGTAAACTCACTTGTTGAATTATTATGAAAAAGTTTATCTTGAGTTGAGTTTATCTCCTCTTTTATCCTGCTGTGAGTTGAGAGTATCCTCCAGTTGTGATTTTATAGTTGAACGTGTGCGTGTCCTTGGACGATTCATAGCTCAAACGCTATCACTATCGGTCAATGAATGAAATCTTTGGTCCCACTGGCCCATGAATGAAGATTTCTATCTCATCGGCCCATGAATGAAGTACGAGTCCTATCAGTCGATGAATGAAATCTTTGGTCCCATTGGGCGTGCCAAAAAATTTGTTCGTGCCAGATCTCGTGCGCGCGGTGCGAACACGTCGAAGCCTAGGAGGTCTGCTTAGCTCCAGTGCTGGTTTGTTAGCTTCTCTGTGGCTCGAGGTACAAGCACTGAGGCCTAGGAGGTTCGCTTAGCTCCGACGCAGGTAACTTGACTCGCTCTCTGTCGTGACGGGGCGGGTGTGAGCATGCCAGTCAATTTGACCCTGCAATTGACAAGGAGGTGAGGCAAATGGGTCAGTCGAACGATGGGCCGATATGAGCTCTCGCTATCAGCTGGCCACCAATAGGATCGAGGTGGTTATCGGCTGCGTCTAGATGGATCCTGCTATCGGTTGGTCGCCGATAGGTATTAGGACACTCTTCCATCGGCTAGGGAGACGATGAAGGCGTGGATAGATGTCAACAAAGGACATGATGACTCTGAGTGTAGCAAAAGCAAGATCCCGATCCATCGACCTCAAAGCTGATGGAGGCACCAAAGGGTATTTAAAGAAGTGCAATGCACGCAGGATCTCTCCTGGTTACCGATGGAAACTATACTGCTTGTTCATCGGCTTTCCAGCCGATGAAGGCATATACGAACTAGCAAGAAATCGTATAAAAGACACCGGCTGTAAAGCCAATGCCGCTCTGGATATGGCAGCATGAGACCCATTGCCTGCCGTGATGACGCCGCTAGCACCGAATCTCAAAAATCTGACCTAACCGAGACAACACAAGAACCGAGGCCAACGGTACTGGGATGGTGGATGCTAGATCGATCAAGCTGAAGTAAGGGCCAAGCGAACCCATCGGCTAGCTAAGCTCATCCAGCCTCCGATTCAAACCCACACATCGGCCGAACATTAAAAACATCAGTGATTGGACTAAGTACATTTCTCTTCACAATAATATTTTCGGACCATTCGATGATTGGGAACATGTCGTGTTTCTGAATCTATGGCTAGAACGGTTCGTCTTTGGTGGCATAACCCTCAGCTCGACTAACATGTAGTGTTTAGTAGAATGATTGGCCGATCATCGTCAAATCCCTTTAAGGCAGTACCTGATTGGAGCCACATACCAACTGCTTCATCAACTAGCAAACAAGTTATTAGCTGGCCAACCACTCTATTATATTGATAGGGCCTAGTGGTTTATACAATTGCTACTCAACATCTATACTTCCAAAGCCATCATCGATACCTCCATCATCAATTTGACCTTCTGGCCGATTACTCAAAGGAAAATGAAATTAGCTGTTGCCAATGCATCTGAATGGGTGAAGCTGCATCGGCCCTTCCATGGCAGTAAGATGACTCCCATTGAACCGGGCCAGTGGTTCAAGAGCTTCTACTATGGTTTTACCAAGGAAGCCTCTCTCCAGTTTGTATATGAGGATGCAAGATCATTTGAAATGTCCTCCAAATTCAATCATCTCAGTGCTTTGCCCGATGAAGAGTCTAAGATTATACTTATATCGGCTATCACTCCTTATCTTCTACTGACTAGGTTCTCATTGGGCCGATCACAACAACCATCATATGAATTCTACCACCCACTGGTTGGTTCTTGACAGTTAGGATTCGACTAGCTTCCTATCGGTATATTCTTCATTGGCAAATTCCATGTTTGGGACAACGTGAATAGCGCCTTGGAATATGATCGACTAAGGATGCTAATGGAGTCCCTGTCCTTGGGCGATTTCACCACCTTTGATCCATGCATTGCCAATACTAGACTTTTTGCCCAATGGAGAGACTACCTGAAGAGACTACCCACCGAGCCGATGTAGATATTGCTCATCATGCCACCATCGATGTCTTGTCCCATGTAACTTCATCTCATATCTGCATTTTTTCCTTAACCATTATTCTCCATTTACCGATGTCAATCTGCAGTCTTTAGATGATTTATTCTCCTTTGACATCAGCAAATATTTGGAGTCGGATGATGACATAGCCACCAGTGTGGTGATCAAGCCATCTTTACTAGCTAATGTATGCGAACAACTATCAGACATCATGCATCGACCAAAAATCCCAATTAGCTCACTAGTGGAACATTGTGGATCAATCTGGGCAAGACTTGCTAAAATTGAACATCTTTTGCCTAAGAAACTTATTGGCGCACTGACCCCAGCCATCTATTTGGAATCACATAGGTTCTAGCTGAACAGAGAGGATTTGGTTCAAAACGATTGTCTGTCTGCCCAATCTAAGAAGAAAAGGCTTGATGACATGATAATTGCCTCACACACGATCTGATGGTAGAGCTCAAAAAGATGCACAAAAATATTTAAGTCATAGAATCCCATCTTGTTGGCCTACCACAAGCAATGAAAGATCAGGAGGCCAGAGTTGCAGCAACATTACGACAAGTGGTTCGTCAGCACAAGACCTTGAAAACATTACAAGGATTTGGTTTCGATAGAGAAGACTTCCACGCTATCGACAAGATTAACAAAATCCGCCTACGGTGTCTGCAATATAACTTGAGCAGCCTCATTTGATCCTTGTTTATTTTGTTCTAAAGGCGATATCAAATGATATTGGCTATATTTAGGTGATATAATAATATCGGCTCTTATCTTGAATCGTATTAGAAATCGACTGTACTTAGCCAATTTAGGCAGATGATATCAACTAATATTGACTATCTTCATGCGATATAACAATATCAGCTCTTGTCTTGAAGAGTATTAGTAATCGGTAGCACTTAGCCAGTTTAGGCATTGATCCAAATGATATCGGCTACCTTCTAGCGATATAACAATATTGGCTCTTGTCTTAAAGAGAATTAGTAATCGGTTGCACTTAACTGATTTAGTAATCGATCCAAATGTTAGAATAATACTTCTTTAGATATTTTCCATTGAGTGCTTTGGCAAATTCTACTCCTCCAAGATTCTCCAATATATAAGCATTACTAGACACACAGCGATTGATTCGATAGGGCCCTTCCCAATTACACAACCATTTTCTAAACTTATTATCCCTAGACACGATTGGCATAATCAATTTCCAAACAAGATCTCCTTTAGAAAAATCACCCTTCCACAAGGCTGTCCATGTGATGAACTACCGAAACAATCACCCTTCCACGTACCGACGAACAGCCCACGTAATCACGCCGTATAGACGTGAAGGCACAAACTGGGTGAACCGTAGTTCGGCGTTCTACAACTCCCTTAGGAATCGAAAGAACAAGTTTGCAAGCCTCTCGAGACTCACGCTGGAACAAGAATTCCAAGAGTTGGTATTTCTGAAATTCCATTACAGGAATATATAGCACTAGTGGAGTTTCAGTTTGGTGGAAAATAATTGAGAACATGTAGTGGGAAGTTGCAGCACTACTTTTATTAATAACCAAGCCTAGTAGGACGCCTGGCTGATTGGTATTCTCTACATGCATGCTGGAGCGTGTGTGGACAGCAACCCAGTTGTTGGTTGCATGCATTCCTAACTCCCGAATTATTTGCTTGCACCACAACGGCTGATATTCATGGTAGCTAAATGGCCTTTCCTCTCTTATGCACGTCCAGGTTCCTTGCATATATTTGGCGGACAGAATCCATCATCATCCCATGCTTGTTCATGCACTCCATCATTCCTAAGAACATTAAAACAAGTACTCAAAAGCATAGGTTTATTCAATGTAATCTGATTATTAAGCATAAGGTTAGCGTTCACCTGAGAATGAATCGCCTTCTCCAATTGTTTAGCTCTACTCCTTGTAATTGGACCAGCTATATCAAGTGTAGCTTCATTTGGAGATGAGTGAATGCTAGGAATGTCTTCATTACATCACTTTTTTATTGTAATGCCTGGCTATTCTAGCTTTATTTTCTTTAATCCTTTCCAACACTCTTAGCCAATTCTAAGCCAAATCATCAAGTTCATCTATCATTAAGTTATAATAATCATTAAGTATTAGCTGGTCTTGTAAAAATATTCTTCTCGAGCTAATGTTAGTTTCCCAAGGCAAAACCGCATCATGCCAATACACCAACTCATATGGCAGTACTCGAGTAGATCCATGGCATATCATTTGATAGGCCCATAATAAATCGACTATTGTAATATGCCATCTCTATGGTTGTTTATCATCTTGCGCTTGATCAACTTGATTAAACTTTTATTGGAAACTTGGCTTGTCTATTGGCTTGAGCATAATAGGGTGATGAATTTAACTTTAATCCCATTGCTGGAAGCAAACTATTGAAACTTATCGGACATAAAATAGATACTTGATCGGTAGTTATTGTTTGAGGATTTCCAAACTAATAGATAATATGCTTTTTAACAATTTCAATCGCGTCCTTATATATAATTTTGTTCAAAGGAATAGCTTCTACCCACTTTGTAAAATAATTTGTTACCACCAATATGAATTTATATCTTTTACTTGATGAAGGATAAATCTAGTCGATCATGTCAATTCCCAAATCTCTCAACAGCCATGACTTGATAATTGAATTCATAGATGATACTGGTGCTCACTGTACATTTTTGAATTTTTAATGATCTTGACATCCCTTATAATATTTGAAGCAATCTTCCAGCATTATCAGCCAAAAATATCCAGCTCTTCTTAATAGACATTTCATCTTGTGAGCCGATTGACAAGCCTCATGAATGCCTTCATGTACCTAGCACATAATCATTGTGGCTTCTTCTAAACCCAGGCATCTGAGTAGAACTCCATCAGTGGTCCGGTCATATAATTCCTCATTAAGCAACACATATTTGGTAAATCTATATCAAAGTTTTCCAGAAATCCATTGTGATAGATTTTGCAAATATCAGATAATCTTTCATCTCCAATAATCAGTTTCAACATAATTTTTAATATTGGCTATTTAATCTTCTATCTTTCTATCTAGCCAATATCCCGAAACAATCTGAGCAAGATCATAGGCTTCTAAATTTTGCTCCCTAGAAAAGGCTTGACAACATGATAGCTATCTCACGATAAACCCAATCTAATCTAGACCAACTGAGGAAACAAGAAGCTAGTATGATGGCAGAACTTGATAAGGTGTGCAAAAACATTGAAGCCGCATAACCCTATCTTACTCGCCTACCACAAGATCAAGAGGCCTGAGTTACAGCAATAGTGTGTCAAGTGGTTTGTCGGTAGAAGACCTAAAGACTATTCCTAGTTCTGATCAAGAAGGCATCCGCGCTATCAACCAGATTGACAACATTCACATATGCACGATTGAAGTGATTAAAAAATTCTTGTGATATTTTAATACTGAAAAAGGTGAGGTCATTTCTTTAAGATAGTGGGTGTCTACAATATAACTTGATCGGCCCTACTTGATCCCTGTTTGTTCTGTTCTAAAGGCGATATAACCTGATATCGACTATCTTTAGGCAATATAACAATATCGACTCTTGTCTTGAATCGTATTAGAAATCGGCTGCACTTACCTGATTTAGGCATGCGATATCAACTAATATCGGCTATATCCAGGCGATATAACAATATCGACTCTTGTCTTAAAGAATATTAAAAATCGGCTGCACTTAGCCAATTTAGGCATCGATCCAAATGTTAGGATAATACTTTTTAAGATATTTCCCATTAAGTGCTTTGTAAAATTCTTATAATAATTGAAGCAATATTCCAGCATTATCAGCCAAAAATATCTAGCTCTTCTTAATAGTTATTTCATCTTATGAGTCGATTGATGAGCCCCATAAATGCCTTCATGTATCTTGCACATAATCATTGTAATTTCTTCTAAGCCTCGACATCTTAATAGAACTCCATCAATGATCCGATAATATAATTTCTCATCAAGCAACACATACTTGGTTGTTCTATACCGAAGTTTCCTAGAAGCCGATTGTGATGGATTTTGCAAATATTAGATAATCTCTCATCTCCATTCATCTGCTCTAACACGAGTATTAATATTGACTATTTCATCTTCTATCCTCCTATCTAGCCGATATCCCGAAACAATCTGAGCAATATTTTTGGCTTCTAAATTCTACTCCTTATGAATATAATCCAACTACACTATCCTGAAATCTGTCAATAAATGTTGATATTCTTCATAATATAACCTCAAGACATTATCTTTGTACTCATATTCCCTAGATAGCTGCTTGATCACCAATAATAAATCCCCAATGATCTCTATGGTATCGACTCTGATTTCTTTCAAAAGTTGAATTCTTTAAGCACCGCATCATATTCTGCTTGATTTTTGGTGTGATAGGGTTTAATTGTAAAAGCGAATTCAAAGAGTAAGCCAATACATGATCCATGCTTGCAAACCGATCCATCAAAGAGTATAGTCCATAGAATTGGCTCCACATAATTTTTATGATTTCCTCTATGCTGCATGATAAAATCAACCATAGCTTGTCCTTTAATTGCTTTAGCCAATTCATATCTCACATCAAACTTCATTATGCAAATATCCATTTACCGATTCACCCTTTCAAAACTGGAGCCGATAACATATATTTCACGACATCAGCTTTACAAACCCCTGTGCATTCAATTGATCGAAGATAATGCCTAACTTTGTGCATGAGAAATATAAACAATGGCATAATTTCTCCACCACGGGATATCTTGTCTCAGAATCGAAAAACCTTTTGCTGAGATAAAACACAACTCGCACATTTCCTTCAAATTCATGTATCAACACCAATACAATGGATTTCTCATTGGTGATAGATATAATTTGAATGTCATCCCTCCCTGTAGCGAAATCAAAACTGACGGAGAATTTAGATAATTTTTAACTTCATCTAACGCCTTTTGCTGTTCCACACCCCACACAAACTATTGATGAGCTTTCAACTTTAGCAAGGGAGTAAATGACTCAATTTTGCATGATAAATTTGAAATAAATCTCCTTACAAAATTAAGCTTACTGATACATCGAAAGCACATTTATGAGGATTCATCCAAAGTTCGTATTTCTTTACCCTTTCTAGTACATTTGGTAAGCTCGTATAGATAGGATCAGAGAGTCAATCGACTTATCGAAAGAGGTCGATTGATACAGGGAAAGAGCTGATCGGACGTATGAAGATGGATTCAGTTCAGTCAAAGATGGAAGTTTATGCAAATGAGAACGAGTCTAAGGAGGAGTCATGGAAAATGGCAGGTTAGTTGTATCTTTGTAAAATATATCTTATAAGTTAGTTTTGCTAACTTCTTAGAGAGAGTTTAATTTTTTATTTAGAAAGTAATGTCTAGATGTTATTTATAACCACATCAGACTCATGTACCCGAGTGTATAAATATAGATCCCCTAGAGGCTTGTAAATCATATATCAGATAAATACAATCTTAGTGTATCGTCACTCTAGTTTATCTAGGTTTTTAACAACGGATTCTAGCTCTTGATATGGAGATACATTGGTTAAGTCCTAACTTTGACAAAGGGTAAGTCTCACCATTATCTTGGTGTATTAGTCTCGTTTGCATTAGATCGAATATATCACATCATGTTTGCATTAGATCTATCGGCTTATCGAGCTCCTTTTACTATCATCAGTCTCATGCTATACTGGTTAGATCGAACCTATAAGATTGTTAATAGTAGATTGAGCCTTAAGCTAATGGATCTTTACTTTGATGTCTAATTAGAGTAGCCAGCCAATAAGTTATCTCTACATGGAGCTTCACGCCTATCGGCTTTTCAACAATTAATCTGCTAGTGATTGATCTAGTTCTTTTAGATCCGGTCATATGCTATCTTGGTTAGGTCCCATTTATCAAGATTGTGTCAATAGGGCTAGCATGAGATCTACCGAGTTTCATTTCTCCCATCAGCTCAGCTAGTTGGTGAACTTTTTTATATACATGGAATACTTCTCTATCTGGTTCGATGAAGTAACTTTTTATGTACATCGACGCCTCCCTTAATCTGCTCAATCTCTCAAAGATCCCACATAAACCATAATTATAGGAAACAAATACCCATCAAATTTTATTGGCCTTTTATCTTCAAATTTAATTCTTCCCTGTTTAACAGCCAACTGTATTTATTACCGAAAAACTTTGCACTCATTAGTGTGATGAGAGATTGTGCCATTTTCAATATTTCTTCTTCTTAAGTTCTTTAGCCGATGGATTCACGTGATTTAGCAGGAGTTGAATTTTCTTCTCTTTAAGTAATTGATCAAAGATTTTATCAACTTTATTGATGTCAAAATCATATCATTCCTCATTGCCAATATTCTTCAAACATGGGAATGATACTGATTTCTTGTTTCTAGCCTACTCCACCAATCCAACTTTAACATCGCATCCCCTATCGTTTGAGTCTGTTGAATAAGCTTGCACTTGAACAATCGTCCAATGGAATTTTTCCTTTTTGGCTTCCTAGATCGACTTTTGTGAGCCAATACCTTCTGTAGTAGGTGTGCTAAACACTCAAACTCTTGGGATGAAAAACATTCTTTGATTGGAGCCAATAAACCCTAGAAGGCTAACTCAGTTAGCTGTCCATCACTTAAATTCAGACATTATCCCGAAACTCTGTATGTATTCTAGGGCTGATTCATCCGACTTCTATCTAACAAATGTTAAATCTATTAATCTCATCTCATGAATCTCAGTAAAGAAGTACTTATGGAATTGTTTATCTAGATCAGTCCATCCCTAGGTTAAATTTGGTGGTAATGAGGAAAAGCATGTAAAGGCCGATCCACATAAGGCTAAGGCTAACGACATTGAAACGACGAGAGCTAGATCAAACAGTCTGACGGAGTAAACAAGTAAACCCATCGACTATTATTGACTGTGAGTTCGATGCAGGTGTATGAATAAACTCATCGGCTAGTTGAGTCGATGGGAGAAATAAAACCCATTAGATCTCAATGTTAGTCCTATTAGATATAGCCTTGATAATAATTGAAGCTAACTGAAATAGTATAAGGCTAGCTCTAATAGAACCAGATCGATCACTTGCAGATTAATCATCGATGATATATGTATATCAGCTAAAACGCTAATACGTTAGGCGTGAAGCCAAGTGTGAAGATAACTCATCAGCTGGCTACTCCAATGAAACATCGAGTAAAGAGCCACTAACTTAAAGCTCAATCTACTATTAGCAGTCTAGTAAGTCAAAACTAACTGATGCAGCACAAGACTAATGATGGTAAAAGGAGCTCGATAAGCCGATAGATCCCATACGAACGAGATGTTATATATCTGATCGGACTAAGATCTTGGACATAAGCAATGCAGCCTTATACAGAGTGGATACACTATGATAATGGCGAGACTCACCCCTTCGTCGAAGTTTAGACCTAACCGACATAGCCCCATGTTGAGAGCCAGAACCCACCGGTAAAAACCTACATAAACTAGGGTGGCGATGTGCTGATACTATATTGATCTGTGGAGATAATTTATAAGGTTCCAAGGCGTCCATATTTATAACCTAGGGTTACACACATCCCACATGAATAGGGAATAAACTTTTCTAATGATAAAGCAAAATCTATCTTAGAGATAAAAGGAAAACTAAATAAACTTATTTATCTATAAGATATATTTTACAAAGATAAAATCAACGTGTCGTAGCTTCTACGATTTCTCCTTAGATCCAGCCTCGTATGGATAAGTTTTTATCTTTAACTGTCTGATCGGCTCTTTCCATCTATTAACTGAATCTGTTTTTTTGATCCTTAACTGAATATGTTTGTGTGGCTTACCAAATTTTGCTATTAAAAGAAGCTCAATATAAAGATAACTCATCGGCTGGCTACTTCGATGAAACATCGCATAAAGCCCTACTCACTAAAGGCTCAATTAATTATCAGTAGTCTAGAAGGTCAGACTTAACCGATATAGCACAATACTGACAGCGGTAATAGAGCTCGATAAGTCGATAAATCTCATGCAAACGTGATGTAATATATCCGATCGGACTAAGTGATCGGACCTAACCAATACATCCTTAGAAAGAGCAGATACATAGGATAATAGTGGGACTTACCCCATCACTGGAGTTCAGATCTAATCGATACAACCCCACGTTGAGAGGCAAAACCTATCAGAAAAAATGTAGATGAGGTAGAGTGGTGATGCGCCAAGATTTTATTGATCTATATGGATAATTTACAAAGCTCCAGGTGGTCTATATTTGTACTTTGGGTTACACAAGTCCGATATGGTTATAAATAGCCTTCGAACGTTATTTCCTAAAAAAAGGAAATTCTCTATAAGAAATTAACAAAATTAGCTACTCATGCATAATTAAAGACATATCTTACAGATATAAAGCCATCTTGCCATAGTTAAAAGATTATTTTCTTGATTCGGTCTCATCTAAATAATCCTCCACCTATTGATTGAACTAAATTCATCCTCTGTCCGATCGATTCTTTCATCCATCAATTGGCCTCTTTTTATAAGTCAATCGACTATCTATCTATAGCTGAATATGTTTATAGGCTTACTAAAATTTTAGCATTTACCCTTCTTTTTTTCTAGCCATAAGGCCAAGTGCACTGGTTTTACTCCTTTTTTGTGATTAGATGATGCAATGGAATCGATTTAAACATAGTTATCCTCAAAACATTACACACAAAAAAATAGAATGTGAAATTGAAAATCACCGTATTAGTTCACATTGAGAACCATGATAAGAGCATAATTTTATTACATTCATATCAAATCTTACAGCAGTACATCACATAATCAAATCTTTCAAGCTGCTGACTGCAATTTGCTGTAATTCTGCCCACATTTTTACCTTGCAAAGATGGAGAAAGCAAAGCAAAGGACTGCTGCCTTGTTGTTAAACAAAATGACAAACCGAAGATCACAAGCATCACGAGGACAGATTCTCCAGGTTGATTCTTACTTTATTTCGAAGCAAGTTTGTAAAAGCAATGCCAACAGTAAGTTACAAATTCTTGTGTGTGAGAATTTTCTATTACTGATTGCAGTGATTGTACCATCATTTGTCTTCAGCTTTGATAATTACATCGTCAATTCGCATGATATATCACAAAACACATAGTTTTCTTTTGTTTTGCTCCGTAATACAAAGTACACTAATACTACCACGTCTGTTGCGCCAGGCCTCCATATCCTCCTACCTTGGATCCCAGAACTGCAGCAGCTTGCTTGGCTTCAACTTCAAGGGACTTCTCACACTCAATGGATTTGAACGAGAAGTTGTCCTTTTCTGCAAAATTCAAGGTCTTTGTCAATATGCTCAACTTGGAGGGGCTTTCATGTAAATTGGTTGTACTGCTTCTCAATAAACGTCAATGAGGCTTTTGCCTCAGTTTGCATAAAAAAGAGTTGTCCTGGCCACTCTCATCCTTCTCCATGCACCCAATTCTTTGATACAGTTGAAGAGAATTTTGTCAAGTAGCATTGCACTAATTTTATAGCAGAAGAGACTCTATCACTACCATTACAAATACCGTCACATGCAGCATTTTCTTTAATTTGAAATCCAAAAGTCTAAACTTCAAAATTTGGATTACATCATTTGGAACAAGTGGAGTTACACAAACAACTGTTGGGGTAAACAAGAGATGAAACAAGTGGAATTACACAAACATTTGGAACAAAGGAAATTTAAAAAATTAAATTATGGGAGCTTCAGACTAAAAAAATTAAAATTGAAATTCAGTATAGAACTTTATTCATATTTTTAATTCAGAATATAAAATTGTGATTTAAATTTTAAACTAAGAAAATATGAAATTCTGATATTACAGAAAAAGAGAAAATCCAAATGTTTGGATTCAGATTTTGCACACAAAAAGAAGAAGAGAAGGGATAATATTGTCATTTTTCACTCTATCTTAATTGGACATTAACATGCCTTTGGACAGAAAGGCTGGCAGCAATGGCATTGTCTAATATTGTTGTGCTTGTAATATGGTATTTTTCCTGTCCATCTCATTTGAGAAACCACTCCTTTAACTTGATATATGATCGCGGAAATAAACTCTTGGTAAGAGTACTGAATTACCATGAACCAAAAACACATGTCAGTTCGCCTAAGACATCATTTGCTTGTTTATTTTGTTGTCTTTTGTATATCTGCAAATTCTTACCATTTGTGTTCCTTTACTTTTGTGCTGTATAGTAGTAGATATATTATATATTTTATCACCTTGTAATTCTTTTTGTAATGTTTTCCAAGGTCTATCTTCAATTTTAAAATCTTATTAGCAAGAAGAGGACAAACAGGCTAAGAACTACATAACTCCAATTGAGATTTGAGAGCACTATACCTTCAGTCTTAAATGACCTGAATCACTCCTCCACAAGGATATTCTCAACATGGTCTGTTTTCTATCCAAGACCCAAGTGCATGTCAGAATATATCTTTAGAGTTTTGCTGATCCATTTGGTAATTTATGTGCCAACCCCTACATTCGCCATTAGTGTTCTTGGAAATATTCAGGACAAAACATGCTTGTGGTTTTTTACTTGGAAATTGTCTAAATAGATCCACAAAATAATTTATGCAGCGATCAGATAAGACTAACAGAGAATGCACAAAAGCATGTATATTCAAAAAAATTTCTAAGAAAATTCATGGCCTCATGGGTAACATGCAAGGGTTGAATACATATCCCACCTAAGTGGAATAATATAACTTTGGCTCATATTTACATGCATTTTGCTGGCAAACAGATAATTCTAATGAACACCTTAATGGAGGACTCCAAGTCAAATAAGGCTGAAGTCAAGGTAAATTATCTTTTGAGCTCTCAATCTTTGCCCTCCCTGAGATGTTAAAATCACCCTCCCTGTCACGGCTTCACCTCCCACCCAAGTCCCAACCATGGCTCCACCTCATTCCCAGACAGACCTCCACCTTCCCTCCTAACCGTGCTGCCCCCTCCATTTCCATTAGCATCGTATCAACCCCATTCCCAAGGGAGACCCTAAACCTTCAACACCACCGGCTGCCGATTCCAAGGGTCGTCTCCACCCATCAACACTGGTGGCATCTTCTCTCACCAATGCCCATAGGATACTCATCTCAACACCATTGGTCCCAATAGGAGCCATTGCCCATCCATGCCAACAGATCCTCCAGTTTTCAAGTGTGCCCTTGTGTTTTGAGTAGGATTGTGTTCATCTATTTGGTGTGATTGTTCAAGTCTTTAGATCCGTTGGTATTCTTGTGGATAAGGCTGAAGTGCCCGATCTTTCAGTGAGACAGATAAATTCAATTTGTGGAGGAGGTGACTCTCGCGATCCGACTACGAATGAACAGGTCATGGCGCCTTAGCAATCGCTGAATCAACTCCAATCGGTTATTGACCTTGCTGGATGGCAAGATCAACCTGAACACGAGGTTCTATTCCTGCAAGCAATCGAAGAAACGAGCAAGAACAAGGAGTAGGCAAAACTGAATATCAATCACTCACAAGTTGGGGTTCACAATGGCTGTCCATAGGTGGCCGTTGAGCACAACTGCAGTACAGAATATTTGCGCAAATGGCTAAACTTATCAAAGAAAACCCGCCAAACAAAGGGGGCGTGAGCTACTAAATAGGAGAAAGGTAGGGAGGGAATTTCGTCCAGCATGAATGGGTGGCTGAAATCCCCCACCTAGCATTTCCCAAATTAGCTACGTATTACATAGAAACAATCTTTCTAAAAGATAGGGGGCGTAGCACCCTTTATTGGCTTCCATAGATGGCGCAATCCTTAATGGTTGTCATTCCTAGACAGAATCTTCTCCTTCATTTCTTAAAAGGATCACATAATTCAGGTCACGTGCACGGGCTCGCATTATTGGACCTTGAAACGTTTCTGGATTTGGGGTAGTGTGGAGTGACGTCGGTGTTGGTTCCATTGTAGTAGCAGGTCCTGTGTAGGGGTTAATGTCCTCATCATCCTCCCCTTCTTGAATCGAAGTCGTCCTCGACGGTATCTGCTCGTTCTCGTCCGCATATGGTTTTAAATCTGCAACGTTAAAGGTAGAAGAAACACCATATTCTACATGCAGGTCAAGTATATAAGCATTATCATTAATTTTCTTCAGCACCTTGAATGGGCCATCAACACGTGGCATCAGCTTAGACCTACGCAAAGTAGGAAAACGTTCCTTTCGCAAATGCAACCAGACCATGTCACCAGGTTCAAATGTAACAAGTTTTCTACTTTTACTAACAGCATCCTGATTTTTAGCATTAGTATGAGCTATGTTCTGCTGTGTTTGTGCATGGATTTTGAGCATTAATTCAGCACGTGCAATAGCATCTACATGTTGTTCATTCGGAGAGGAAATAGACATTAAATCGATGGGTGCCCGGGAAATGAAACCATAGTGAAAAGGGCACATTTTTGTGGAGGAATGCAAAGAATGGTTGTAAGCAAACTCAACATGAGGCAAACAATCCTCCCAAAGTTTCAGATTCTTGTCTAACACAGCCTGAAGTATGGTGGATAAAGTTCGGTTAACAACCTCAGTTTGACCATCGGTTTGTGGGTGACAAGTTGTGCTCAAAAGTAATTTAGTACCCAATTTGTTCCAAAGTGATCTCCAAAAATGGCTAAGAAATTTAGCATCAATCTTGCTGCTATCCACCTCAATGCCCTACGATGTAACAACATATCCAAGAAAAGACACACGATTTGTGCAGAAATTGCACTTATCCAAGTTCCCCAATAGGCGGGCAGCACGCAAAGCATCAAAAACAGCACGTAGGTGATCCAAATGTTCCTCCATAGATTTGCTGTAAATCAAGATATCATCGAAATAGACAACCACAAACACCCCTATGAAGGCCCACAAAACTTCATTCATTAAACGCATGAACGTGACAGGAGCATTAGTTAAAACAAAAGGCATGACTAACCATTCATATAACCCAAATTTGGTTTTGAAAACGGTTTTCCATTCATCCCCCAATTTCATGCGAATCTAATGGTACCCACTACGCAAATCAACCTTAGAGAACACAACAGCGCCACTGAGCTCATCAAGCATATCATCTAAGCGAGGTATAGGGTGCCTATATCTGATTGTAATATTATTAATAGCACGGCAATCTACACACATGCGCCAAGAACCATCTTTCTTTGGTACCAATAGAACAGGGACGGAGCAGGGGCTAAGAGACTCACGAATGTAACCTTTGTCAAGCAATTATTGTTCTTGTCACTGAATCTCTTTTGTCTCATCTGGATTGGTACGATAGGCAGCACGGTTTGGCAATGGAGCGCCTAGGATGAGATCAATCTCATGTTCAATGCCACGAATGGGAGGAAGGCTAGCGGGTACCTCCTTTGGAAAAACATCCGCAAAGTACTGCAAAAGCTTAGTAACAGCAGGGGGTATATCCAAAAGTGCAGAGTCATCAAGTGAAACCAGCACATTAGTGCACATGAGAGCATAGCAAAGCGAATTGGGAACATCCAACTCGGTCAAATCAGCTAGTGTAGCGAGTAAAACAGGAGCATTCAGTTTGATTTCTTTTTGTAAATTGGGTTGTGCACTTGGTTTGTGCTTTCTAGTGGCCTTAGCAAGGTCATCTTTTAAAATCTGTTCAGGTGACATTGGATGAAAAATAATTTGCTTGCCCTTAAACATGAGTGAGTATTGATTTGTGCGACCATGGTGCATGCTATCAGTATCATATTGCCAAGGTCTACCTAGCAACAACGAACATGCTTCCATTGGAACAACATCACAATCAGCATAATCATGATAGGAGCCCATAGAAAAATGAACACGTACCGAGCGTGTTACCTTCAGTTTTCCACCCTGGTTGAGCCATTGAATGTGGTACGGATGTGGGTGTGGCCGAGTTTAAAGGGACAACTTTTCGACCAGATCCGTACTTGCCAAGTTGTTGCAGCTACCGCCATCAATGATGATGCGAATCGATCATTCTTGCACAACACCTTTGGTGTGAAATAAGTTGTGTCGCTGGTGATGTTCTAGTTGTTTAACCTGCGTACTGAGGACACGCTGCACTACAAGGTTCTCATACTTGTCGGCATCAATAGCAGCAATATGTTCCTCCTCCTCATGTCCTAAAACGTCAGTGGCAAGCATAGCATATGTGGGTTCATCCAAATCACTAGCAGAAGAGTACTCACCATCCTCACGTACAATCAGCATACGCTTGTTGGGGCAGTCACGAATAACATGGCCAAAGCCTTGGCAGCGATGGCATTGGACGTCCTTGGTGCGCCCATTGGAAGAAGAAGAGGACCATATTGGTGTAGGTGCGGATGGAGTCTTTGTTGCTGCCGAATCACGCAAGGTGATGTTGGGTGGTGAGGGTGCAGCTGATGATGAGGCAGCCTCAGATTTAGTGGCTGGTTTGAAGGAGGTGGTGCGACCTGCAAAGGAGTTAGCATGTGTCCTCGTTTGGCGTCCCTGCACTTCATGTTCAGCAATACAAGCAAGATGGAACAAACAAGTAATGGTGTATTGTACTCCTTATAGTCAAGCACAATCTGAATTTCGTGGTTCAGCCACCCAAAAATCGTGCCATAGCTGCATCATTATTTTCAACTAAACCACAATGAAGCATCCCAATTTGCAACTCCTGAAAATATTCCTCAACGGATTTGCTACCTTGTTGTAACCGCTGTAGTTTATTAAGCATATCGCGTGCATAGTAGGAAAGAACAAATCTATGTCGCATGAGAACTTTCAAAGCAGCCCAAGTGGGTGGAATGTGAGTGGGATGTTGGCTGCAATGTTCACGCCACCAAAACGAAGCAAAATCCGTAAACTCGCTAGTGGCAGCCCTAACTTGGTGTTGTTTAGGGATAGCATGGCAGGCAAATTTTTGATCAACTGCAATTTCCCAATCAAGATAAGTATCAGGATCATATTTTTCATTAAACGTAGGTATGGTGAATTTAATCTTGGCAAAAAAGTCATCCTAATTACGTACCACACGGCGAGGCCCTCGCGGCCGATGAGGCTGGTCTGGATCTTCTTGCTCGGTATCGCCACAATAATCAAAGCCATCCCATGCAACAGCAAGTTGCTGGACTAATTCATCGAGACGAGTCATGATGGTGGCAAGGCTAGTGTTGGTGGTGGCTTGTGATTGATGTAGTTCCCTGAGCGTTGTACCTGTGGTAAGCTGAGTGGTTTCAAGTTGGCCAAGGCATTCATTAGTGACCTGAACATCTTCTGAGAGGTCATCCATGTGCTTGTTCATTAGGCGATCAAAGTGCTAGATGATGCATTTTAATCGAGGGGAGTGTGGCATGGCATTCGGATCCTCTGGCTCATTCGCGGATCCTGCCATGATTAGTGCCAAAAAAAATTATGTCCTATGCCTACTGGAATGTGGGGCCGATCAGGTCACTCAAACTAAAAGCTGTTACCAAGCCCTTACTCATTCTTACTATGCAAACAAGGGTAACCTGCAACCAGCGGTGCAACTGGGGAAGCTTGGATAGAGCGATTGCCAGAGGACACAACCTGCACACTGTAGAAAATTTGTGGAGCTATGGGAAGGCTTCAATTTGTAGCAAGGATTAGCACAAGCATTCAACAAATGCAAAGTTGAATAATCACTCAAAGCTAGTGTTGTGCTGGTCCTAGGCTAGACCATACTAGAGATGTGAGCCCACACACAAAGATAGTCACAGAATTGCAAGAACAAAGAGTAAAAGACAGCGAGTACACACCCTTGGCTTCTCCTTTTGTTTTTTTCTGTTTATGGTGCGGCTCTTTTTGCACCTTTTGTCCTTTTTTTTCTGTGTGGCTCCTTTTTTTTATACACCTGTTGCCACCAAAAATCCCGCAACTAGGGAGGGACGGCGGCTCGATCACGCGAAGGCCTGAGAGGTCTGCTTAGCTCCAATGCAGGTCCTTAAGCATCGAGGTTCGCAGGCATGCCAGTCAATTTGACCCTGCAATTGACAAGTGAGATGAGTGGGTCCGATGCAGACACTCACTATCAGCTGGCTGCCGATAGGTTCGGGATGCTCTTCGATCGATTGGGGAGCCGATGTGGACAGGTATCAACGAGGGGTCTACCGTAGAGTCGATGGAGGAACCAGGGTGTGCTCAGAGGATATCGAGGCGCACGGGATCCCTCCGAACAGCCGAATAGTGATTCATCGACTAGAAAAACCGATGAAGGCGCATGCGGCCTAGGCAAGGAGTAGCATAAGAAGGCATGGGCTGCAAAGCCGATGCCACTCCGGATATGACGGCACGAGACCCGTCGCCCGCCATGGTAGCGCCATCAACACCAAACCTCGAAGATCAGACCTAACCGAGACAGTACGAGGTTGGGGCCAACGACGATGATACGGAGGACGCTGGATCGGCTATGCCGTAGCAAGGATAGGAATGAACCCATCGGCTAGATAAGCCAATGAGGGGACGCCTCTCTGAAGACGGGTGCGTATCGGCTGGGGGACCGATATGTTTGGCGTTACGCGTCGAGAGACGCCTCTAAAGGCTTATGCATATCGGCCGAGAGGCCAATAGGTTCAGCACGGACGTGATGTGATACGTCCGATCGGCCTAAGAGGGCGGATCTAACCGATGCAGCCTCAGACAGAGCAGGACATATCGGGATGGTGACGTGACTTACCCCTTCGCCGGAGATCGAACTTAACTGATGCAGCCCCGTGTCAAGAGCCAGAACCTGTCGGTAAAACCTAGATAAACTAGGGTGGCGATGCACCAAATTTTTATATGATCGAGAGATATCTTACATGTTTCTAGGGGGTCTATATTTATACCTTGGATTTATAGACAGAGTCCGACGTGTCTACGACCATCGGACATTATTTCCTAGTAAGAACAAAGGAAAATATTCCTAAAGAAGTTAACTAACCAGCTAAACCTCCCTAATTGAGTAAGGTTACAATTTGCAAAAATAAGCACCCTGTCGTGTGGAGTCCACGGCTCTTCTGCAAACCCGATTTCATCTGAATAATCTTCTAATTTGTAACCGAGTCTTCTTTTGCTGCAACCTGATTGGCTTCTCCACTGTATCTATCAGACCTTCTTTTAGTCAAGACGATCCTTTTCCTTCCTCCCTCGGGCTTCTTGGACCTGATCACGATTGGACAATCCCTTGTCTTTAAGCCGATCCAATCTTCTACTAATCTGATTGGCTTTTCTACAGTTCTCCATCGGCTTTGTCTCAGTATCTCCATCGGCCGATGACTGCATTAAACCCTCCATCGGACCTCTCAGCCGATCGGCTTTATCACCATCGGATCTCCCAGCCGATCGGCTTTAGCACCATCGGATCGTCTAGATTTTGGCGTTAACAACACCTCTGGCCTTTTTTAGTGGGATGACACTACCAACACGTTGCACAACTTATAGGGAAACAAAAGGAAATCAGGAACTCTTTCCTTTCGTGTAGCCACAGACTACCTGATCTCTCACGATCTCTTGTGATACGCCCAAAATGAATAGCTAAGCCAGTGAGTATTCGTTGGAAAGGGCACAAAATATGATTTCCAAATTGTACCTAAACTTCCAAAACGGACTACGGATGCAACAGCTAAGGCCTGTTTCCTTGCCGAGATAAATCAAGACCCGAAATAAATTACTTTCCTTTTGTAGGTGGGAAGTTGGCATGAACAAGGGGGATCTATGACGTGGGAAAGATTACAGGAGCACTGAGGACAAAGGAAAAGGAGGATCAAGTGCAAAGATGTGAACTAATATGTGACAGGAACTCAAAACTCTAATGGACTAGACACCAAGACCAGCACATGACACAGCGATGCAACCAAAAACTCAACAAAGCAATAGACTGAATGAAAGATGCAAAGGCTCAAAAGGTCTTGGACAATGGTTCTAACCTGAAATTTTTTTGTTGGCTTTTCTGGTGGACGATAGGACGATGAACAAAACTACAAATAAAGGGGATAGATTTCACCAAGCAACCTGAAATCTGATACCACTTGATAAGGCTGAAGTGCCCGATCTTTCAGTGAGACGGATAAATTCGATTTGTGGAGGAGGTGACTCTCGCGATCCGACTATGAATGAACAGGCCGTGGCGCCTTAGCGATCACTGAATCAACTCCAATCGGTTATTAACCTTGCTGGATGGCAAGATCAACCTGAACACGAGGTTCTGTTCCTGCAAGCAATCGAAGAAACGAGCAAGAACAAGGAGTAGGCAAAACTGAATATCAATCACTCACAAGTTGGGGTTCACAATGGCTGTCCACATGTGGTTGTTGAGCACAACTGCAATACAGAATGTTTGCGCAAATGGCTAAACTTATCAAAAAAAGCCCACCAAACAAAGGGGGCGTGAGCAGTACTAAATAGGATAATTCATGATTTACCGTGATTGTTCATGTTACTTGGTATTCATGTGTTCATGTCTCCAGATTGGCCAGTGTTCATATATTAATGTAAAACATGTGTTCATGCCTCGAGGTCGCAAGTATCCACAGATGATACTATGAATTGTGCTCCTTTCGGACTTCAAAGTTATTTTATAGACCAATGTACTAATGTACAAACAGATTTAGGAGAAATTAAATATTACATATAGAAAGTTTGACATTGGTGTTACAAATCTTCTCAATGAGTATAATTACTCTCATTTGAGTAAGGGGGTATTTAAGACAATTTACTATAAACATTAGGTCTAGCAACCATTCAGCGCATCCAAAAATTAGGTGGCTAAACAGGCTTAGTTAGCTTTTAGAATCTCATAATCTTCAGCTGCTTCTCCACCATAAGATTGAAAAGCTGCTTCCAAAGAATTCTAAGCCAAAACAAAAGGGCAACAGGCCCACTTTGCAGTTGTTTATTTGTGCTGTGCTTATTATTAAGTTGCCGTAGAAACATAATTTACAATTGTTGTATCTTGTTTTACAGATCAAATTAAGGTTAGAAAAAACACATTATCTAAATGTCATATCTATCTATTATTCCATGTTTTCAGAATGCAATAATGATATCACAGCAACTTAATTGAGAAGGAAATCAGTTGCCAAACAACAAAATGTCTAAAAGTAGTTGCATCAAACAAGATTATCATAATGTATCTCGATGCCAAACAGAACCATAAAGAAGATAATCGATATTCAATAATGCTACAGATGATTAAAGTACTCAGTTGAAAATTACCTTCAGCAGATACCTGAACTTCAGTGATTATTTGTATGGGTTTACATGCAGGGTCACAGTTATTTTGTACAGGATCCAAATGTCGATTAAGCAAACTCCTTCTTGCTGAATCCAGATCATTCCAGATTCGTCCAAAGTTTTCTCAATAAACTGAGAGCAACAATGACATGTATCAGGATTAATTATAGGAATATTTCTGTTTCCCAAAACTTACACATTCACTTGCACCAAAGCTTCTCATAAAAATACAGGAAAAAAATTCTTTTGCAAAAGCATATTTGCTAAGATCTTTAAATTAGAATATCCTACCCATCATTACAAGCTCTTGCATAACTGTTAACGTCAAAATCTGGTAAGCCTGGTAAGCCCATGGATAAAATGGAACGACGATCGGTTTAGTAAAGAAGAGTCCGATTGCTAAAGGAAAAAAGGCGATTGAACGAAGCAAGGAAGGATTTGGTCCAATAATAAAAGACTATCCAAATAAGGCCGAGTCTGAGAAGGAGCTATGAAACTCATGATAGCATAATTTATCTACATAAATTGTATCTTATATTGATAGGAATGTTTAGTTAGTTCAGTTAATTTCCTTAGAGATATTTTTCTATTATATTTTTTAGAAAATAATATCTGATAGTTGTTGTAACCGTGTCAGACTCTAATGTCAGGTATAAACATAGACCCCTGTAAGTCTGTGAGATATCTCTCGATCAATACAACTTCAGTGCATTGCCACCTTAGTTTATCTAGGTTTTTACCGACGGGCTCTAGCTCTTGATGCGGGGCTGCATCGGTTAAGTTCGATCTCTAGCGAAGGGGTAAAACCTGCCACTATCCCAATATATCTTGCTTTGTATAAGGTTATATTGGTTAGGTTCGACCTCTTAGTCAAATCGAGTGTGCCGCATCACATCCGTGCGAGATCTATCAGTTTATCAAGCTCTCTCTACCATCGTCCGTCTCGTGCTGCATCGATTAGGTTCGACCTACGAGGCTACCGCCAGTAGATTAAGCTGTAAGCCTGTAGGTCTCTGCCTAGCATTTCATCGGAGTGATTAGCCAATGGGTTATCTATCCATCCCTCTAAGAAATTGGCAATCTCTCCATCACCCATCGACTTTTCCTTGGGCCAGTCATAGTAGTCATCCTACAAGTTCTACCATTCATTCATTTGCTCTCGTCAACTAGAAATTAGCAAACAACTGATCAATCTATACTTTATCAATAAATCCAAGACATGTTACAGTGTGCACTAGAATTTAATTGGGCAACGGCTTTGATTGAATCATTATAATTGAGTTCACTGGATAGGAAATTTGCACAACCAATTCAAAGCTCTTCACTTGATGGAGGAATGAATGGAGAAAATATCTTTTCAACCTATCGACTACCTACTATTGCTCTTCTCTAAACCTGGACTATGTCGAATTTGATGAGAAGGTATCATATTTTATGCTATTTTTCTTTATTCTCATTCTTGTATTATCATATATTTATAACTCTATTCTGTAGGATGCTGATAAACCACTCCTGAAGTGAGCGAAAGCAGCCAATCAATTATTTATAGACCTCCATTGGCTTCTCCAAACGTGGGATCAAATGCACTTCCACCGTCATCTGTTCTCCAAGGACCAAAACCCGTGGTTAGAAGTGCAAGAAAACTTTAGCCGATGCAATAGGGGTACTTGTCCAAGTAGCATTGGCTCCTCCTTCTCCACCAAAATGCACCATCTCTATCCTGTTATTTCTAGTCCTTCCCTTCTATCATATTTAGTTAATTTCAACCCATGACAGCATAAATCATCGGCTCCAAAGCCCCAAATGTTAACCGATGCTCCAACTAGACCTAAGCCGATGACTACCCAAGTTGCTCTAAAATTGCAAGTGCATAAACTTCAAGTTTCCAAACATAGCGGTGATATGAGATCATCCCCACCACTAGTGTTTCTCCATCGGGCATTAGTCATCGCTAAGAAGACCCCATTCTTTGGCCAATACTGATGTTCTAGAACACACTATATTGCCCGAGGTAAATTTACTTATTCCTAACCTTGAACTTTTTACCAATATGCAGTTCTTAGCTAATCTCTTCTCCTGTGACATTGGCAAGATGTATGCCAACAAAACCAACTCTCTCTACAAACCTTCACAACCAACTATTGGACATCCTGCAGTGGTTAGAGAGTTCTATTGATGCATTAGTAGAAGACTCTAGGCCAATCTAGGTGAGATTTACTAAAATTGAAGACCAATTGCTAGAAGAACTCCTCGACGCACTAACTCTATCCTCCTTCTTAGAATCTCATCGGTTTCAAGTCATGAGGGCAAGGTAGTGCATGGCTGATCATGCCAATCAAAGATCGCTAACTTAAGAAATACAAATTGATTGACTAGTCGACTAGGCTGAGAAAATCAAGCTCAATGCCATGATGGCCATACTCTGTCAATCTCAAACTTGTAGTGATCAACTAAAGAAGAAGGAGGTGGATCTATTGGTAGAATTGGAGAAAACATACAAGAATATTGAGTTTGTAGAACTTTGGCTCAACGGCCTGCCCTAAGTAATACAATAGAAGGAGACCAAGTCCTATGTACTTTCCATTGAGCGTCTTGGCAAATTCCTCTCCCTCAAGATTCTTTAATACATACATATTGCCTGGCACACATCGACTTATCCGATAGGACCCTTGCCAATTAGGTGTGCATTTTTCAAACTTGTTATCTTTAGACCCGATTAGTAATATCAACTTCTACATGAGATCCCATTCATTAAACAATTTAGGTGATACCTTTTTATTGTAATGTCTAGCCACCCTAACTTTATTTTCCTCAATCCTTTCAAGTGCACATAGATAATTCTGGCCCAGATCCTTCAACTCATAATTTATCAAATTATAATTATCATCGGTTATCAATTGATTTTATAGCGATATCCTTCTAGAGCCGATTTTCATTTCCCAAGGTAGCATAGCCTTATGTCTAGACACCGACTGATATAACGACACTTGCATATATCCATGGTATGCCATCTAATAGACCCACAATGAATCAGCTAAGGTTGCATGCCACCTTCGTAGTTGTTCATCTCTTTTATGCTTGATCAACTTGATGAGACTTTTATTTGAAGCTTTAGCTTGTCCTTTGGCTTGAGCTTCATAAATAGATGAATTCAAGAACCTGATTCCTATACTGGTAGCAAAATGTTGGACACAAAAATAGATCTTGATCCATTGTAATCATCTGAGGAATCCCAAACCTGTAAATTATATGCTCCTTGATAAATTCTATGACATCCTTATATGTAAATTTTTTTCAAAGAAACATGTTCCATCAATTTAGTAAAATAATCCATTATCATCGATATGAACTTATGTCCTTTGCTTGATGTAGGATATATATCTAGCAGATCATATCAATTCCCCATCCTCTAAATGGTCATGGCTTGATAATTGGGATCATAGCCAATGTGGGTGCTTATTGAACATTTCTAACCTTCTGGCACTATTGACATCCTTTATAATACCTGAAACAATCCTATAGCATTGTTGGTCAAAATTATCCAACCCTTCAAAGCAGCCACTTTATTTTGTATGCTGACCGATGAGTTCCATAAATACGATCATGAACTTCATACATTACCACTTTTGCTTCTTCCAGAACTAGGCACTTCAATAAAACTTTCTTAATCGTCAGATAGTATAGTTTTCTATCAAACAAAATGTGTTTGGTGGCTCTATACCGAAGCTTTCTTGAAACTGATTGTGAAGGATTTTATAAGTCATCCATAATTTTGTTTCTCCATTTATCGGCCATAACAATAGCTATATCAACTTTTGAATCTTCTCCAATTGGTCAATAACCCAAAGCAATTTATGCAAGATCATTGGCCTTTGTATTCTGCTCTCTAGGAACATTACTCACCGATGCGATCTTAAAATCCTTTAGCAACTGTTGGCAGTCTTCGTGATATGATTTCAAAATCTCATCCTTGCACTCGTATTCCCTAGATAATTATTTAATCATCAACAATGAATCTCCCATGGTCTCTATATCATCGGCTCCAATTTCCTTCGATAGTTGAAGTCCCCTAACCACCGCTTCATATTCTACTTGACTATTGGTGCAATAAGGTTTAATTGTGAAAATAAATTCAAATCTTGCCCCAATGATGATATGATGACCAGGTCAATACCACACTCATGTCTACACACTGATCCATCGAAAAATAAAGTCCAAGTCACTGGCTCCATGTATCCTATGGAATCAACACAATATTATACAATGAAATCAGCTATTTCATGTCCTTTTATTGCTTTAGTCAATTTATACTGTAAGTCAAACTCTGTCAAAGTAAAGATCCACTTTTCAATCCTCCCCTTCAACACTAGAGCCGACATCATATACTTCACCAAATCAACTTTACATACTACTATGCACTTAGCCAATATAAGATAATACTTTAATTTTATTCATGAAAAATATAAACAAAGCCAAAGATTTTTCATAACGGGGTATCTTGTTTCTGCATCCAAAAGTCTTCTGCTAAGATAAAATATGACCCTCTCTTTTCTTTCAAACTCTTAAATTAAAACAAATTTGATAGATTTTTTTCATCAGCCGATAAGTATAACTTGAATGATCTCTCTTTCTGTGGCAAAACCAAAACTAATGGAGAACTTAAGTAATCCTTAATTTCATCAAACGCCTTCTACTATTTAACTCCCCACACAAACTTTTGATCGGCTTTCAATTTCAATAATGGAGTAAAAGTCTCAATCTTTTTTTGATAAAATTAAAATAAATCTCCTCACGAAATTAATATTGGACTAAAAAGTTGTGTTTTATTAGCTAGTGGTTCTACATTTTTGATATCTTTCATGCTCTATTGGCTGAACTTGATGTCTCTTTCATGCATTATGAACTCGAGAATTATCCAGTCGATATGCTAAAACACACTTATCACCCATTCATACAAACCAATGGCTCCTAAACACCTGAATGCATTTATTGGAATATCTTTTTGGTTATAAAAATTTAATTATATCCTACATTGCCTTCCATGAAACCGATAACTTTGTGCCCTAATGTTGTATCCACTAGAAGATCAACAATTGGCATCGGGTACTCATATTTGGGTGTAGCTTTGTTCAAGTCTCAAAAGTTGACACGTATCCTTAATTTTTCATTTTTCTTTTTCAACTTAGAAATCTACTTAGCATATTGGCATGACCTAATAAAATTTACATCATATAGCCTTGTGGTTTCTGCTTTAATTACTTCATATAACTCTGCCTTGAATTATCTTGGAGGCTATTTGTATGGCCGATATGCTGATTTGATAGAGAGCCAATGTTCAACAATCGATCGGCTATGTCTCGGTATCTCATGTTACTCCTAAGTAAAACAATTTTGATGTTTCTTCAACTATTTTATTAATTCTCTTTTAAATTCAAGACATATTTTAGTACTTATAAATGTTGGCCTTGGCCTATCTCCAAGATCCATATCAACTTCTTCTAAATTATTAATTGACATAAACCATTGTCCCAATTTTTTATTTGTATCATCTATGATACCTTAGAGTAATAATTGTGAACTAATTTCGTTGATCAGTTGTATGTCGTTGTCCATGATCATGATCTTTATGAAATCCCCTTCCCATAGGCATCGAAATAGGCATTCAATTCCTTCAATTTCCCAAATTGGTATATCAGTTGTTACAATGTTAATTGATCTATTAGCTGAAATAGTTTTCACTTGGTCTCCCTACTACTAAATCAAATTTAATGCATGGAAGGTATGCAACCGTTTGCATGAATCTAATCCCTATCAAGGAATAAGTTGTATGATCCTTTTCTATTGATCACAAAAAACATCGTAGGCAAAGTCTTGCTTCCTAATTAAAACCCCTTTTGCCTCTAATAAAGTCCCTCCAAAGTCTTTTAGCACATATTTATTATGATATGAAAATGTTTTTTCCAAGCTAACGATACATAGTGTAAGACATTAAGTTCATGGCTGCTCTCTTATCAACCAGCATTTTTATCATCGGATTGTCATCAATATGTTCTTTGATGTATAGTGGTCGCAAAGGCCAATGTTTGGATTCATCAAGCTTATCAAATATAGCTTGTTAGGGTTACAACATCAATTGAGCCACGTATTCCTTACTCTCGTCATCATTGGACCAAGGCACTTTGTACTTCAAAGTTAAAATAAAAACCATATTGATTAAAGCTGATGGTCCTGCTTCATCAGTTTTTTGCTTAACATGCCACTACTTCTTGGTCATTTTAGGTTGATGGTTGGCTTCTTCATATCTTCATTGTTACTTCGCTATTTGTTCTTGGTGCCATAATCATTATGCCCTTCTTTTTTGATTTTAGATTAAAATTCCACTAGGGCACCACTGAGGGTTCTAAACCTATTATCCTTCATCAAATTTATCATTAATTCCTTCATCCAGTTTATCATCTACTTCTTTGAAAAATCTTTATGAATTGGTCCTAGACGGTCGTGAACTAATGTTCGTTTTCTTGATGACTAATCCTGAAAAGGTATAGGCTTATGTGAGGACCTCCCATACTCAAAGCGTTGTGTCCTTCTATCGCTGCACTTAGGACAATCATCAATCGTTAGCAACCTCATCCTCTGATCCTAGCAAAATCAAAAAAAGGGGTAATCACAATGTGGATCAAATTGGAACTCCACTTTGTATGGTGAAGCTCAAAGCTGCCTTTTTTGGCGCCTTTGTTATTTTTAAATTAGCTGTGACGAGGTGATATTTGATATTTGATAATTTTGATTTGCCCGGTGTCCCATCTCGTTGGTTTGATCTTTTGAGTACCATGCATACATCATGTTTACTGGAAAAAGGGTTCCCATCTATTTTCATCAGCTTTTTTTCCTCATCAAACTTAAACTTCCCTTGCTGCACAGCCTGATGAGGACATCAACCCCTACACAGGACCTGCTACTATAACGGAACCAGCACCGACGCCACTCCCTACTACCCCAAATCTAGAAACGTTTCAAGGTCCAATAACACCAGCCCATGCACGTGACCTGAATTATGTGATCCTTTTAAGGAATGAAGGAGAAGATTCTGTCTAGAAATGACAACCATTAAGGATTGCGCCATCTATGGAAGCCAATAAAAGATGCTGCGCCACCTATCTTTTGGAAAGATTGTTTCCATGTAATACATAGCTAATTTAGGAAGGGTTAGGTGGGGGATTTCAGCCACCCATTCATGCTGGACGAAATTCCCTCCCCACCTTTCTCCTATTTAGTCTTGCTCACGCCCCGGCGGGTTTTCTTTGATAAGTTTAGCCATTTACGCAAACATTCTGTACTGCAGTTGTGCTCAACGGCCACATGTGGACAACCATTGTGAACCCCAACTTGTGAGTGATTGATATTCAGTTTTGCCTACTCCTTGTTCTTGCTCGTTTTTTCGATTGCTTGCAGGAACAGAACCTCGTGTTTAGGTTGATCTTGCCATCCAGCAAGGTCAATAACCGATTGGAGTTGATTCAGCGATTGCTAAGGCGCCATGACCTATTCGTTCGTAGTCGGATCGCGAGAGTCACCTCCTCCACAAATCAAATTTATCCGTCTCACTGAAAGATCGGGCACTTCAGCCTTATCACAGCCGATTGATTTTGTTACTAAAATAGTTTCTACTCATTTGTATGGTGAGAAATTGAATTGTGCCACTTACAATACTTTTTCTTCTTAAATTCATCAGCTGGTGGAATCACTTGGTTCGAAGGAAGATGTATTTGTTTCTCTTGAAGTAACGTATCAAAAATTTTATCGACCTTATTTATATCAAAATCATACCTCTCTCTTTTTTCCATATCTTTGATCTATGGACATGATACTATTTTCTTATTTTTTTGGCTATTTTGCTAGGCCGATTTCAATATCAGAATCCTTCTCCATTCTAAATCCGATGAAAATCTCTATACTTGTGCAATTTTTCGATAGAACTTTTCCTTTCTTGTCTTGTAGAATTGTCTTTTATGAGCCGATAGTTTCTTCATCAATTTTAGCAAAGAAATATTTGTGAAATTATTTCTAGATCGGCGCATCTCCTGATTGAATTTGATGGTAAAAAACAAAAACCATGTAAAGGCTAATCGAGATAATGGCAGTGGAAAAAAAATCTAACTCTCAAAACTTTCTCTACTGATGTCTCTTCACATTGAGCTAAGAATTGGCTAATGTGTTCTACCGTAGATATATTATCTTACTCTGAGAATTTTGAAAAAATCTACCACCCTGTATCAGTGACCAATCATGATCGATACATAAAGGTCTATTTTAAGCTAAACTATTCTCTCAACACTTTAACTATCTTCTTATCTACTCCCTCCTTTCCAATGAGATCAACTTTTAAGTATGAACCTAGGCTAGCTTGAATTAGGTCTTTTTGATGAATGGTGCAAACATCTACCAATACTAATTTGCTATTAATTAGAGACATTTTTGTCTTCAAAGATCTAGGACAAGGAGTTAAGGCTTTTATGTCAACACCATGTGACATGAAATTAATGAAGAGAAAAAAATATTTTCACCTGTATAAAACCTTTTGAACGCTTTCAATGTTGAGTAAAATGAAACAATGTTTACATGTAGGATAGCAAATTTATTCACGAGTCTAGATATTAGTGTGTACCTATTCCAATGGGCATGGCATGGGCTCAATTTTTTGTCTATGGGCATATCCGTCCATGACCCGAAAAACTAGTGGGCAGTAGTCGAGTTTTATATTTTACCTATGGTAATCAATGCCTGACATAATATATATATAGTAGTTGATTTTGGCCATCTCTTATACCTTTTTCTCATTGCGTCTTCAACTTTGATAAAATTATGCTAGCTTAATAATAATTCGTGTTACTATTTTAACCATTGGTGATAATTTTATAATTTAATAATTATGTTGCTCTTTATTAAATTATCTATCTATGAAAATATTATTTATGTGAGATCCCTTAGGTACCAGTAGACAGAATTTTTCCCATCAATATTATCGAACATGCATTTGCTCTACCCATGCCATACCCAATCTATTGTCATTTTTAATTGTATAGCCTATTTTAATCATCTACTAAGTATGTTTTCATTTATATGTACTCCTAGTACATAAGCAATGAATAATAATTTTGAGATGTGATTTCAGAAAAAAAAGTCACGTCGAATAATACTACCGTATGCAAATAGCTTCGAGTGCATCCTAGACACTGGAACCTCCGTTTTCCATTTAAATTCTTGTGTACTTTTCTAATTCTTTTTTAGCCTGAATTTTACAAAATAACCCTTAGAATACAAAATGAGAACACCGCAATACCCCAATCTCGTCCTCCTCCCCCTTTCCTTTCTCCCTCTCACTTCTCGACAAAATCTCGCCGCCGCCGCCTGCTTCCGCCGACGCGGGCCGTCGCTCTCTCCACCGTCGCCACACGCTGCCATCTCCTTCCCCATCCTGCTCTCCTCCCAAGCGGCGTCTTCGTCCTCTCCTCCCAAGCGCCACCGTCATCATCCTGACCTGTCCCCATCTCCTATCACTTCGCCGCCTCTACTCTCCTTGCTTCCGCCGTCGCCGCTCTTGACGGATGATCCCTTGGCGATGCGGATCTAGGGGCAGCTCAAGGTGGCGAGCTTCGGGGCGGCACAGATCGGTGGCGGATCGGGCGGATGAGCTTCGCGGCGGCGGGGGGTTACTGGGGCCGACGAATGAACTCGGCGACGATGCGGCTCCGACCATGTGCTCGCTAGATCCGCCCAGAAGCTCGCCGGATCCGCCCACAAACCCACCATGTGCTCGCCTGATCTAGCCGTGGTGGCAACCTAGCGACGGTCTTCCTGTTGGCGCCGGCGGTGGCAGCGGCGGCATTCTTCCTGGTGGTCTTCCCGGCGACGGTGGCATATTCGTCTCGACGACGGTGCATTTGGGCCCAATGACAAGGTACGGCTTCTTTCCTCTCTCCCGGACCACCTCCTATCTTCCCCAGGCTACGGTGTCTTCTGCAAGTCCCGCTGACATGTTTGAAGCCACTGTCTTTTCACTTTTTCTACTCCACGCTGGTTCGAATCAGACGTGGACGCTTGAAACTACGCTCCAGCATGAGGCGTTGGGCGTGCCAAGTCGTCGCCGTCGCCACCACTCGTCCGCACACCCACAGGCCACAGCATGCAAGTGCCCCCACTCCCCCACCCTCACCAAGCCGCGATGCTCTCCTGGAGGCTGGAGAGCCTCATCCGGCACACATTGCTGCCACAAAAGTCTCAAACTCCACCAAGGCCACCACCACCTTATCCCTTTCCGTCCATCGTGTTCCCTTTCCCACGAGCGGGCGTATCTCCCGCACGGTGCACGCAGGCCCAGGAATCCCCTTCCGTTGCCGGCTGCTGCTCTCTTCTATTGTAGAAGTACGTAGTTTGTTGTCCTTCCTGTTGCCTCGCCTAGCCGCTGGCCCCTGCCTGCCGTGCCATCTCATCATGGCCTCCGACGCGTGGCTCTCTCTGCCATCCCGTCTCCCCTCGCTCCTACCCCGCCCAGTGCCTCGTGCCGCCTTCTCGTCCACATCCATGAGCCGGTGCCGCATCGCAACGTCATCCTTGGCATGGGTCCTGGGCCACGGTTGGTTGACCTGTCCGGGCTGGAGACGGCACCCAGTTTGGGCTGCCCAGGCTGCTGCCGATCAGCAAGGAGGGGTGCGGCAGCAGCAAGACGAAGAAAATGATGTTGTCGACAGCAATGTGCTCCCATACTGTAGCATCGACCGGAAGGACAAGAAGACCATCGGGGAGATGGAGCAGGAGTTTCTCCAGGCGCTGCAGGCATGTGCATGCCTGCCCTGCCCTCTTGTTGAATCCGTCTCCTACCATACTATACTCACAATGGAATCACAATTTCACCCAATTAAATTCATTTTCCTTGTTCTTTAGGCATTTTATTATGACAAGAAGGCCATAATGTCGAACGAGGAGTTCGATAATCTCAAAGAGGAGCTTATGTGGGAAGGAAGCAGCGTTGTGATGCTAAGTATAAAATCCTTTTCTTCTTATACAAGATCCTCAGCCCTAACTGTACTAGAAAGTGTGCACACCGCTGAAAAGAAAATATTATGTCCACCCAATGCAAGTTTACATTGGAATCTCATCTCATAAGACAACACAACAGTATTGCTGGATCACCTTCAAGCCATAGATGTTTGGAACTATGCTTCATGCCTGCATACAAGCACCGAGAAATACAAGTAATTGGCATCATTACTACTACTCAAACAAAAATATGTGTAGTGTATAGCAGTAGAAGATGTGAACAAATTGTGAGGAACATGAATAGCCATGTCTCCATCATTTAGTGAATGTGAGAACTCACCAGTTTTCAGGAAAAGAAGAAAATGATTGTGTTTGTGCATTTTTTGGGCTGATATGATGAATCACCTAAAGCTTTGCGGTGTTACGGAGTCGCCAATCACCTTGATCTAAATCAAGATGGGTTTTGTAGATCAAATTGGCTAGCAAAGCCGATTCAATAGATTGGGGGTAAGTACCCATCTTGTGGGCGGAACAGAAGGTTTTTGAGACAAACCTATAAAGGGATAAACACTTGTCTCATGGGAGGAATGGAAGGTTTTCGGGACAACCTTACAAAGGGTTTTACACTTTTGCAGCAAAGGCAGGATACCTTATGATGCAAATCAACGAAGATGAATGAACTAGGGCTAACTAGGGCAAAAAGTAGAGCTAAACTGAAAAAAGAACAAATCAATTGTTGATTGTGTGTTGATTGTTCCAATTGAACCAGATTTAGCCCAGTACAAAGGCATTGGGCTTGCTTCCACAAGGCCTTTTCCACGTCCTATTTGGTCTTAGTATCCATAAACACTTAGGAAACCCCGTGCACACCGAAGGAAACATGAAAGACCTCAATTTGGGCTCAGTTTCAGACTCAGTTTAGAAACATAAATATGAAATCCTCCACTAGGAGTGGCCTAACTCCTCACCAGTGTCAAGTTATCGCCATTGCTGTAGCCACCTGTCCGCACACCCACAGGCCACCACATGCCGAGTCCCTGACTCCCACACCCTCACCAAGCCGTGATGCTCCCTGGAGGTTGGAGAGCCTCATCTGCCACACATTGCTTCCACACAAGTCCCAAACTCCGCCAAGGCCACCACCACATTATCCCTTTCCGTCCATCTTGTTCCCTTTCCCACGAGCGTGCGTATCTCCCGCATGCACAGGTGCAGGCCCAGGGTTCCCCTTCTGTTGCCGGCTGCTGCTCTCTTCTATTGTAGAAGTATGTAGTTTGTTGTCCTTCCTGTTGCCTCGCCTAGCCACTGGCTGCTGGCTGCCATGCCATCCCATCCCATCATGGCCTCTGACATGTGGCTCTCTCTGCCATCCTGTCTCCTCTTGCTCACACCACTGCCTCGGGAACATCCTTGAGCCGGTGAGGCTGGAGACGACACCTGGTTTCAACAGATTCCGACGTATTGCCAAATTTGGGTGTCAACAGATTCTAAGCTTCTCTTATCAACACTATGCACTTCGCTTCGCTGTGTAGGCAGCCTCCTCATAAGTGATAACAGATCCCTATTCTCCCTTTCTAGGTTGTTCTTTCTTAGTTTTGGAGCAACAAACATCTGGATGCTTTTCAACATTAAAATTGTTGACAACTGCAAAACAAAATAGGTGGATAACTGACAGCATAGGATGCATTATTTAATTGATTTCATAAATTTCCGAGTTTCTCCAATAACATTAGAACAACAGGAGCGACAAGGAAAATAGATGAACAGCAAGCAGAGGAAAGTTTTGGTCCAATTTATAAAAAAACATAGGAGAGGCTTTTTATCCAGTCATGCTAATGTTGTAATGCTAATGCTTAATCATTGTTTTTTATTTATATTTTTTTTGTTAGGCCCTGATGAGCAAAGGCTTTTGGAAGCATCCATGGCTTATGTGGCTGGCAACCCCATTATGACAGATGCTGAATTCGATGAACTAAAGCTGAGACTAAGAGTTTGTCTTTCTTGTCCCTAGTAATATTATACTGGTCCAATGTGTAATGTTAAGTGCTGTAAAAAATCAATGCTAATTGTACTTCTCAGGGCTGTAGCATGATAATGATGCTATGTGTTGCCTTATTTTTATGCAATACACATAGAATGAGTTATCAGGCTCAGCATTTTGAGTTAAATGGTAAATTAGTAATTTCTATCATGAGTTATGGCATTCGGTTCTCACTTAGCTTCAGTGTAACCATACATATAAAAAAAAACATTGTAGCAGTAATGTAAATCCTGAGACCAAACTTACCTGTTATTTTTTCTTGGGCAGAAAGAAGGAAGTGAAATCGTACAAGAAGGTCCAAGATGCAGTCTACGGAGTCGAAAGGTAAGGATTGACTTATTTGTTTTCGCTATACTAGTTCAGTTTTTTTGTGAAGTGCAGTTTAGTAATTACACTAATCTATTTAAGCATAACAGTTTAACATGGGGAATTATAATTGGAAAAGTTCAGCTTAGCAGCCCTAAAAATTAATTAGCCAAATGCCCATCCATTGCTACGGAATAAAACTGTCTTAGAAAATCAATTTGCAGCAAACAATTTCCTTTCTGATAAGCATGCTTCAATTGTCTGGTTAATGAAATCGCATTATTACATGGGCAGGTGCATGGTTGGTGTTCCATGTTGCAAAATATAAATAGGCAATTAACAGTTGATCCTAAAATAACCAAAGGAGCAAGGAAAGGAAATGAATGATGGTTATCAAATAGCCACAACTAAATTTAAATAGTAAAATTGGGCATTCCTTTGCTAAACAGAAAAAATGAACTTCTAAAATGTCATAGGTGGAGCATGACATGGATAAAAATGATGAGCAAATAATGCTTATTACTGACCCAATTAAGGGTAAGGTACAAATATTACACAATGAACCAAAATAAAATAAGATTGGGGGTTCAAACTTGCACCCAGCGAGAAAACGTATCTGTCTTCTTGTACAATAATCTAAGCTCTAACCCTGTGAGGAGAAATATTCATAATCATTTGTACAATGCAAAAATGCCTATAACCAAAAGTAAATAATTATTCACAATCAAGCAGTAAACAAATTAAGATAATAATTGCTTTTTTATCAATGCGTAGAAGCAAAAGCCAAGTTAACTCCAGTCTTTTTTTGCAAACAACAGATCTCAGTTCATCCATGCTATATGCAATTGTGTATGTTGACATATATACTAAACAGTACTGACCTGAATCTAGAACACGACATACTGGATGAGCAGAACCTTTTCACACACTTTATGTTGAATTCAGTACCATTAGGATGTATAAATAGACTTAGGCCAACAATTTACAGAAATTATTTACTGAAGTGAGCATTTAAGGTAGTTAATTGCAACCTGTACTATGAGATGCCGCCGACCCTGCTTTTTTTTAAAGCTATGCTGAGCTTCTCAACAGAATACAGTTAATTTAGCAAACTCAGAGCAGCTATTTCAAAAGGTGAGTAGGTGACAAAATATAAGGTAAAGGCTAAAATGGAAATATGAGAGTAGACATAGACAACAGATATTGCACTGGAAGGTTACATCATTTTAGTCATGATGGCTTGTTATCTGACCAAGTGGCCCATAACCACATGAAGTAAAAATTGCTATCTCAAAGCACATAAATTTCATTGGAGCTATAGACAGCTCTAGGTAAGAAGAATTGAATACCTGTGTCAGCACTATCTTATAATTGAAGCAAACATTATTCTTGACATTCGTTGTCATCACATGTCTATATGTGTCTTGCACTCTTTTTATGTAGTTATTTAACACAAATTAATCTTCTAAAAATGCCTCTAGAGAGGTAAAAATATCTTAATAAAATGTCACATTTGGCAAATTTTGCATTTATATTTAAAATGCCTGAAAGTCCTCTCTACAATATTTTATCTTTATCAAAAACATGTCGAAATTGAAACAAGAATAGTAGCTTAGAGAACTATTTTGTGGAGACCTGACCTTATTCACATCATTATTATTCTGGGTGCTAATGTGATGCTGCTTAGTTAATCTATCCTAATAAATTTGCAATTCTCGCAGGTTTACAGTGACTTGACTGTTGACTACTTCAAGATGTTCCTGCTAAATGTTCCAGCAGCTGTTGTTGCTCTAATACTGTGAGGGTTATATGAAAATAATCATATGACATGATGTCAGATTTTTTTTGTTGAATTACACCATGTTTAATTGATCATATTTTTTCTTAACCAAATTTATGGTCATTTTTCACCTTGATGAAGAATCATTATTGTATTGGCAGTTTTGTTTATCTATATTAAATATTTTTTATATCTAATCTAGATTTCTTCACAGATTCTTCTTCCTGGATGATTTGACAGGTTTTGAGATCACATATCTTCTTGAGGTAACAAATCCAAGATAATATACCTTAATATCTGATTCACCAATATATATATGAGATTATCAGGATTTTATACATGTACAGATACATGATAGTCCTATAATTTGTTTACTCACTAAAATAGACTTGAAAAGTCAGACTTAGTTGCAACCTTTATACCAGGTGGCAGTTAAAGACGCCAATTTGGCTACCCAGCTTGGTTTGCTGCAGGGGCCTAAGTGGGCACTAAGGTGGGGCATGTTGAGGAGAAACTGATCCATCAGGGAGAAGCCCTGCCTGTATATATGTTTAGTCAGACCTCCCTATATATAAATGGTCGGCAGGGAGAAACCTTGCCAGTGCTATTAGAGGGCAAGTGCCGTATCCCCTGGTCTTTGGACTCATATCCAGTCCATAACAAATTTATAGAGGCTTCATAGGCTATATGGGCCTACAATACATGAGCCTTAATATTAGTCCAACAACACAAGGTACATAGATGTAGTTATCGAACATTATATTCAGTTATTCACATACCTCTTATTAGAGACCAAGAATAATTGATACAATATCCGCATCCGATGCAATATTCGTATCTGATGCTGATTAGAGTACATTGTATTCATATCTGATGAAGTATCCACTATTCAAAAGTATCCACGCATTGTACGCATATCTTCTTAAACTGATCTTTGCCAAGCTGCTAGTGTCAGTTGAAAGTCTTCAATGATATTGGCATTACGCTTCTTCCATATTTTCCAACAAGCTATAAGAATGTTTGGCTTGTTCAATTAACACCATTGTTTTAACTGTTGGGCTTCAATTGATGATGCCATACCTAATATGTGCTCTCCATGCTATATACATATATGAATCCTTCCAGCAAATAAATATCACAGTGGTGCCATGATAACCATCTAAGGTAATCTGCAATGTTGTTTTTGAAATACTCAGCGTGGTAGACTCCTGTAATTCTATTATCCTGCATGTGACTTTTGGAACAAACTGTCTACAATTTATATCAGACCCTATAGTGGATCTGATGCCATAAAAAGTGTTATTAATTGATTGTGTTCATGAATGATGCAGTTGCCAGAGCCTTTCAGTTTCATCTTCACATGGTTTGCCGCACTGCCTCTAATATTTTGGGTAGCACAAGCAATTACAAGTGCCATACTGAAGGACTTTTTAATTTTGAAGGTATATTCATTATCTTACCGTACATCGTGGGCATGTTTTACTATGGTACAAAGTGATAAATCTTTTGATAATTAGGGACCATGCCCGAATTGTGGCAACGAAAATCTTTCGTTCTTTGGGACTATATTGTCAGTGCCTAGCGGTGGTGCAAGAAACAGTGTGAAATGTGCTAAGTATGGATTTGAAATATAGTTCTCAGTTTCTGATGCATTTTATCTTATATTCTAACTAATGTGATTATTTTGTATGTTTATCAGTTGTGGCAGTTCATTGGTATACGATTCTGCATCCCGTTTGATTACACTCCCAGAAACAGCTGAAGCTTGATTGAAGATCAGTTTGGTGAGTCAATATCCTAATGACCTCTCTATAAACTGTATATTTTTGTATACTTCAGCATTTGCACTATTGATAATATGAAGGTTGAGGATCACCCAGTAGTTTTAACAAATGTAAAATTTCTGCAGAAGAGTAAGTTAAGGGGAACGCATCATGCCGAAATGGTAGTGGCAAATTTCATTTTCACTAGGTCTAGAAATTCCCAAGCTAGAGACAGGGACAAAATATCTAGTCTAAATTCAACTTAATTGGACAGATACAAAAAATACATAGTGAACAATGAACTTGTCTCTATTTTCTGAGAATTTGTTTTTGTTAAAATCAGCAAATGAAATTGATTGTCATCATAAAATTTTGCTTGAATATAGAATATGTCTACCCTGTAATCTCTCTTCAAAATTTTTGATATACCTAGAGAATAAAATTGGAGTTGGAAATGCCATTCGTATTTTGCAGCTTGTTTATCATTTCGATGGTATTTTCCAAGATGAACCACCCCAATTTTACATTAGCAGGATGCAGGAGTGCCACCAAACTTATTGTGTCTACCATGGAGAGCAAGACGAACCTTTCATCTTGTGAATATCGTGAAGTGTAGCGTCCTCTTTTATACTCCTTAGTCTGCCTCTTTAAATATTGTATATATTTTGCATTTCTTGAGAAATAGCTATGGCCATATAGACTATAAATACTTTGGAACGTTTATATTGTACATGAAGTAGAACTGTCCTCATTACGATGAATGTCCGACTGATCTTGTTTATTATTATAGTTAACAGTAGCAATTGCATACAAGAAAATAAAACTATGCAATCGTTTACTTTTGGTCGATTAACTCTCAAAATGTTTACTTTTAGTTCTTAGTCAAACCAAGGTGGTTTGTTTTTTTAATGATGTGATTTCATGTGGTATCTTAGTTAATAATTTAAAATAAATAATATACAGGATTGATGAGATATAAGAAAAAGAAGGTTGACATGTAGGCTGTAGCATTTTATTTATTTTTCTTTGTTTTGTTGTTACTTACTATGGATTGATATATTGATATTATCATTCTTCACCCACGTGGACTCGGTAGGCCATGTCATCACGAAAACACCTGGTTTGATCATAGTAATCAAAAGTTTAAAAGGGACTAAAATTAATCGGTTATAATGTTTTATAATTTATGGGTCAATGTTGGACCAAGGCTATATTTGAGAGATAAAAATAGACTTTTCTCACTACAAATCGGGCACCAATACTATATTTAATAGTAAAAATGTTTTACTATTAGGTTAAAAATATATCAAACTATTAAATGGAGAAACATAGTGGACCATTGAAACAGTTCATTTTGCCACACGAAACTGAGCTTGAATTATTGAAATATTAATAAGGCATAATAATCGAAGATAAAATATAAAATATTATTTGATAATATCGCTGTAATATTTTTATACAACATAAAGAAACATTGAGAAATATTAACAGACATATTGAAAATCACAAATATTTACCAATGTAGCTATGAGGATGAGTTCGTGTGTGGGTTGTCTGACAGGGAAGCTTAGCGTGAGTGCATGAGAGAGAAGGTGACGAGGAGAGAGAAGCGTGCAACCTGTGGGAGCAAACTGGCTGAACAATTGATATTTTAATTGAGATCAGGCGCCCAAGGATAACCATTCTACATGGTTAACGCCAGCCCGTCCTACCGATCCAACAAATATCCTAACATTAGTAATGTACCTATGCTAATGCTACAGGTCATAATATATTTTTAATAGATTATTAAATATCTTGTTAGTTAAATTAATTTTTCTAGAATTTTTAGTGATAGAAGAATGAGCCTGAACATTATTTCAAACACAAAAATTTCAGCTCAATTCGTCAATTGGAGCTAAAAATCAACAATAAATTCAGACAAATCACATGGTTCATTAAAAATCCAGAACAGAAAATCAAATCGACTCTGTCCAAGAATATCATGATTACAGATGACTAGAAGAGAGGTATGTCGAAAAATTCGTTTATTTCAAGCCTCAAAAATTTGCTCGCAAAAACAACTCAGATTGCATGAGCACAAAAGAAAACAACCCATAATATACTTGATATCGAGCCACTGACGTGCTTTACAAAAACCAAATGATAGTGGTCAGTAACAGTATGATCAACAACTTTTCACCTTCTAAATTATAAGGGATGTTGCTCAATACGGACACAAAATTTTCTTTACAATTGTTCACCAATTTATACATAATATTCCTAGTGATGTCTAGTTTTTCTCAATATTCTAGAATATGAATACGTGTGTTAGTCTAATTGATGACTTCATTTATGCAACAATAAAAGTTTATGCTAAGTTCTGGTAATAATTAAGGTACTAATGCCCAGTAATGTAATTTAATTTTTACTAACCAACAAAGTCGTACTATCAAAGAAGCTTATACTAAGGCCCGGTGCTTGTCTCCATATACTTAAATGTTGCCTGATTACTTATAAGAGAGACACAACAGGCTGCACTCACAAGGATAAATAGTTTCTGTTTCCAACGTGGTTGGAAGTTTTGGTGGTTGTGATCAGAAGTTTCGATTATCTCTCTCGGGCAGTGAGGCTAGATTAAAAGTTCCGATAAGTAACATTGGAAGTTCCAATTGAAGCTCATTATCGAGTCGAGTAGAGAAGGATAATCGAAAGTTCTGATCATGATGGTCAAAAGTTCTAATCTAAGTTCTGTTTCCATCCAGAGAGTGGATTAGAAGTTCTAATTCCTAAGAGTAATGTTTACATAGGCCTAGCATTTAATTTTCCCTACCCCTATTTTATTTAAGGGGGTGGCTATCACATCTTTTAGACCACTACTATCGTCTCTCTTGATTCTAGAGCTTCAAAGAGTTTTCTTTGAGATTGGGATTTTGGAGAGCTTGTGAGGAAAGGATTACTTGAGCACTTAGAGATCAGCTTTAGGACATCCTTGTAGATAGTAAGGCATTGCCCACGAGCTTGGAACCAAAAGTAATTTATTAGCGAATATATTTTTACCAACATAGAATCGATTTGGGGGTCAATGAGATGATGTAGTCCTAGAGTATCATCGAACTACCTATTATGGAGGGTATTGGCAGGATTATCCAGGTGGTAATCCCAATTCAAGCAATTATTACGGAGAATATATCAGGTAGATATTAGGCTGAGGCATCAAAGAGAGATCCAAAGGGAGGAGGAATGGTTAGCAAGAGTAGTAGAGGTGCTAAGGGAGTAATTTGATATAAAACTAAAGGACCAGACATTTATGTATTGATACCTATATCTTGAGTGGTTCAATAGAGTTTCGCTACCGCACAGATACAGAATACCAGATTTCTCTAAATTATTAGGGCAAGACAACATATCTATAGTGGAGCATACCAGTCTCTTCTTAGCCAAGTGTGGAGAAGCATCAACTGAGAAAGCCTTGAGAGTTACATTTTTCCCATTGTCCTTATCTGGATCGGTCTTTACATAGTTCTCTTTATTATCACCGAATTCAATTTGGGGATGGACCGATCTGAATAAGTAGTTTCACAAATACTTCTTTACTAAGGTTCCCAAGATGCGGCTCATAGATTTGATATCGATGAAGCAAAAGGCAGAGGAATTGATTTAAGAATATATTCAAAGATTCTATAATATATGAAGTTGATGCTAAAGCTTGGACTTAGAGCTGAACAGTTGGTAGAGCTGGCATTCTAAGAATTATCGAGTTACATCAGAAGAAAGTTTTTCTCCCAAGAGTTTGATAGTTTAGCACGTTTTATGGAGACAGTATCGGCTCACGAAAGCCAATTAAAAGAAAGGGAGAAAATTTCATAGTCATGGGAGCCTGAAGAATATAATTTTGAAGCATGAGTCCTCATAGTTCAAAATTGAGGGGTATATATTTGCACTAAATTTTGGTAAGTCGCACAGACAGGATTGGAGAGTCGATTGGCTTATGAAAAGAGTCCGATTGATACAGCGAAAGAGCTGATAGGACGGTTTGAGGATGAATTTTGTCCAATCAAAGACGAAAGGTTATTCAGATATGATTGAGTATGAGGAGCCATGGAAACCACGCTAGGGTAGTTTATCTCTATAGAATATACCTTGTAAAATAGATAAATTTAACTAATTTGGTTAAATTCTTAGAGATAGTTTCCTTTTATGTTTAGATAATAACGTTCAAAGGAGTGTCGGACTCTTATAACTCTAGGGTATAAATATAGATTAATTCAATTTCAGTGCATCTGTGGGTTATGACTCTTGGCATAGAGCTACATCAATTAAGTTTGATCTTTGACGAAGTGGTAAGTCCTACCACTATCTTGGTGTATCTACTCAGCCTAAGCCTGCATCGGTTAGGTTGCGAACACAAGGTAGGATATGTGCCCTTGTGCTTCGTTGTAGTGATGAGGGATTGCCAACGTATTGACACTTTGGGCTGAGTGTGTTTCAGAAACATGTTTTATGGCTTGTGGTGTGCGGCACCATTGTTTTGAGCTCCTGATTGTCTTTGACATAGGCTTCGCATGGTTGAAAAGTTAGGAATGACTGTCCTTAAACCTCTCACTTGACTAATACTTGCGATTTGTTGAAACATGTAAAATCCTGATAAGTTTGCTCAAACACAAGTGTTAGGTTCATCTTTGACATGATGTGTGACCACTGCTTGGGGTAGTTTATCTTGTGTATATATGTTAGCATTAGGTTGATTTCCTCCTTATACTTGCTATGTGCTACTTGAGTGGTGAATAGTTTCTTGAATTGCTTAAAACTGCTCAAATGTGCTTATTATTCATATTTTGTTTCACCTGATAGAATTTAACAATGTTGCTTACTCACCCAACAACACCAGTTAGAGCATCTTTTCCCTCTGATTGCTATATTCCTAAAGCTTATGTATTCATATGCATTCATAGCATCTTTTAAGGATGAGTTGCAGTTTTTAGCCTCTTGTTGTGATTTCCATAGAGAAAGGCATGTGTTCAACAAGGGGGAGAATGGTTCACACAACCCACCCTACAGGATAGAATGTTGAGAGTGCATACATTTGTGAGATTGCATTTGTTTAGGGGGAGTTGCACGTTGCATTTGTTCAGGGAGAGTTGCATTTGAGTTGCTATGCTAGTTGTGTTGAGCCGGTGCCTAAGTTTTTGGGGACCAAGTTTTGCTTATCTCAAATGACTATGTGTTGGCCTTTCTGTGGCTTTTGGTCATTTGGGTGAGTTTCTTTTTCTTATTTCTTTTCTCTCGTTCCTATTGTTCAGCTGTTCTGTGGTAGTGTTGACAATGCACTCATCAAGTGGGAGATTGTTTCCTTGTGATTCGTTGTAGTGATGAGTGATTGTCAATGTGCTGACACTTCGGGCTAAGTGTGTTTTGGAAATATGTTTTGTGGCTTGTGGTGTGCAGGTGTGGAGCTCGGAGGCGATCGTCGATGGCTAGGTGAAGGTCAAGTAGAGACGGGTTGTGCCGATGGATCGGAAAAGGTGAAGTATGGACATGAGGCTTGGATTGAGGAACCGGAGCATTGAAGGATCAGCCGCGATGGCTAACACCTAGGATATTGACAAGCGCAAGTGTATATGGGTGATGAGGACAGCGTCGAGCTCGGCGGAGGTCAAACACACGTCAGTTTCGTGGATTTGGCCTGAAAATCTAGGTTCCGAGGAGGAATAATGCGGCACATGGCGAAATCATAAAGGTTGTTCCAAGACAAAGCAAATTTTTGCAGAAAGCGTGGCCATTCAATCACCTGAAAAAGAGTTGGACCATTATGCCCTCTAGATACTGTTTCGGCTTGTTATACTAAAAGGGCATAATCGGGATTTTGCATGAAGTGCTCGTATATAAAGGAAGACAGTGCCATGTCAGTGGGTTCTGGAAGTTGCGAGCGTGTGCGAGGGTTTTCATTTTTCACGTTTTTCATTTTTCTTTTTCTCTCTCGTTCTTCTCGAGTCCGTTGTGTTCCCCAGTTAGGGTTTTCTCTGCTTGATCTGTTCGCTGTGATGTAATCCACTGCATCAGTGTACATGAACTAAAGATTATATATAGGAATGGAGGCCATAACCTCCAGGTGTCCTCTGGGATTTGATCTGTGAGCTATTTGTTCAGATCTAGTTGGTGTTCTTCGCATTATTTATTTTCCTTATCTGACGTTTTGATTTGGATCTTGAGTTTTGGGGGTTTTGTTTTAGATCGGTTTATTTGAACCATTTACTCAAATCTTGATGATACTCTTCGTGTTCTTGGTTTAAATCTTCCGATGTCTAGGGTTGAAATTTGAGCTTTAGGATTTTTGGCTCAGATCTATTCATTCGGGATGAACTAGGACGTGAGTTGAGACTTTTCACTAAAGGAAATTGTCTTACTCCTCACGAGTTTATAGATCGGTTTCTTTTAACTGTTTATTCAAATCCCGACGGTGATTTTCGCTTTCTTAGTTTCACACTTCCGACATATTCGGTTGAACTCTGAGTGTTAGGGGTTTTTGACTCAGATCTGTTTTTTTGAGATGAACTAGGATGTGAGTTGAGTCTTTTCACCAAAGGAAATCATCTAACTTATCACGAATTCATAGATCTGGGCAAATCAGACTAATGGGAAGAAGTTCTGAGGTTTTTCTCTCTTCTGTGTTCTCCTTTTGACTAGATTAAGTTTTGGGTGATGATCTCCCTGAGATAGCTCATCTATTAGTTAGAAAACCTATAGATTTGGTTGTGACTACTTTTTAGGGTTGATTTTGGGACATCCTTCAAATAACTATACTAAAAGTTAAGGCTATCATTCACCCCCCTCTGGTCACCATTTTCGGTACTTCATAGGTTCGATCTCTTAGTCCGATCGGGTGCATCACATCGCATTAATATAGTTATATCAGTTTATCGAGCTCCCTCTACTATCATCAGTCTCATGCTGCATTAGTTAGGTATGACCTACTTGACCGCTGATAGTGGATTGAGCGGTAGGTTTATAGATCTTTACTCAAAAATTTAATCAGAGTGGTTAGTCGATGAGTTATCCACATATTAAGCCTCACGCCTAGCGTATCAACTTCTCAGTCGATATACATATATCTCGAGAGAATTCTTCTCATCAGCTCTACGAGGCGATTGGTTCACCCATTCCTTCCATCCGCATGTTCGATCTAGCCTCTCATATCTTTAGAAAATTGAATCTCACTCCTTACTATTCATCACATATTCTATTTGGAGTGCCCATTGGTTACTTTATTTTATTCCTTGGTATCTACATATGCCTTCATCGGCTTTCCAAGCGACGAGCGAGCACTATAGCCTCTATCGCTAACCAGCCGATAGTAGGATTACGCATGCTACTCATCAACCACTGTATTCTAGAGCAGAGCCAATGGGTCTTTGATCTTATTCCTCATTATTTGTTTATGCCTTCATCTGCTTTCCAACCGATGAAAGAGTTCTACAACTTCTTTCGGCAACCAGTCGATAGCACGAGTCTATATAATGCCTATCAACTATTTTATTTTGGAGTGCCATCGGCTCCACAGCCGATATGTTTTTTCATTCCTTTCATCACTATCTGCCTATGCCTTAATTGACTTTTTAGCCGATGGAGCCCCTATTGGTAATTAGCTGATAGCAGGAGTTTGTATTGGCCTATTGATCGACTGATTCATTAGTTTATCTCCTTATCAATTGAAGAGTCAAATTGACTTGTAAGGCCACAACTCTAACAACCCTGACGAAGACATCTTGAAGACAAAGGACCTATACTAGAGTGAAGCAAACCAACTAGGCCTCGGTGTGTTCATGTGTCATTATATCAGAATTCCATTGGATAAAGCCTGTGCTCCCTCATGGTACCCAGTCTGTGCGCTTGCTAGCATTCCCTCAATAGATATGTAGGATTATGGTCATGCTGGAACTTGGCGTGAGCATGCCGATGCCTGGGAGGTCTGCTTAGCTCTAGTGCAGGCCAGTCGGCTTCTTTTCGTGGCTCGAGGTACGCGCACCGGGGCCCGTGGGGTTCGGTTGGCTCTGATGCGATGGTGCAGGTGCGGGCGTGCCAGTCAATTTAACCCTGCAATTGACAAGGAGGTGAGGCAAACGGGTCAGTTGGACGATGGGCCGATATGAGCCCTGGCTATCGGCTGGCTGCTGATAGGATCGAGTTAGTTGTCGGCTGTGTCCGGATGGCTCCTGCTATCGGCTGATTACCGATAGAAATCAGGACGCTTTTCCATTGGTTAGGAAGCCGATGTAGGCGGATGTCGATGAAGCATATGATGGCTCCGGATGTAGTGAAAGCGAGATCCCTAATCCATCTGCCGCAAAGCGGATGGAGGCATCAGAGTGTACTTGGAGAATAGCAAGGCGCGCGGGATCCCTTCTGGTAGTCGACGAAACCTGTCATGGTCGTTTATCGGCTGTAAAGCCAATGAAAGCATATACGAATTGGCAAGGAATCGTATAAAAGGCACGGGCTGCAAAGGCGATGCCGCTCCGAATATGGCAACATGAGACCCGTCGCCCGCGGTGACGACGTCGCTAGCGCCAAATCTCGACGATCGGACCTAACCAAGATAGTAAGAGATCGAGGCCAACGGCAACGGGAAGGTGGATGTAGGATCAGATGTGCTAAAGTAAGGACAAAGCGAACCCATCGACTAGCTCAGCTGATGGGAGGATGTCTCTCTGAAGACAGGCGTACATCGGCTGGAAAGCCGATACACTTGGTGTGACGCTCAAGGGAAGTCTCTAAAGATTGGTGCGTATCGGCCAAGGAGCCGATGCGCTAGGCGTGTTGCTCAACGTATAGATAACTCATCGGCTAGTACTATAATAAAACGTCGTACAGAGACCTATAGGCCTAAAGCTCATTCTACCATCGGCAGCCTCGTAGGTCGAACCTAACCGATGCAGCATGAGACCGACGATGGCGGAGAGAGATTGATTGACCAATAGACCCTGCACGGACGTGATGCGATACATCCTGATGATGACATCAACACCAACGATACATCCTCACCGACGCCAGTACCTATTGCTGGTCTTATTACTTGTGCCCATGCTCAAAAATTTAATCATCAAGTGAGTGCCCTCTTGAGCTCTTATCCATCCTGTTTAGATCTTGGAGACAAGTGCACTCTTGTTTTGATTAGAAATCAAGGAGAAGGCCGAAAGGGAAAAGGACTCGCATAGGCTAGATTCGGACTACAGCATACCTCCAACTTGCGACGGTCGCCATGGTTGCCTACGGAGTTGAATTTGGGTGATTCTGGACTTGTTGGAAAGCTAATCAAGTCTACTTTCATATGAATCTGGCCTCATGCTCATTATCTTCTCAGAAGCGGCGGTAATCATTAAATCATCACTGAGACATTTTTCTGTCTAGGGTGCTGCGCCACCTTAATTTAGCCCAATGGGCTGTGTATTATTTAGAGTCCAATAGGGACGCATTCTAGGGTTGGAGCATGACCCAAACACTCCTTTGGTCATCCTCCCCACGTTATATACCCCTTAGCCGCCACCAGGAACACTTGGGTTTTGTTTAGATCAAGTTTAGCCTTCGCTACTTGCCTGTAGGCGCGCGTGCTGGATCAGCCGCCCGTCTCCTTGTCTTCGGAACCCCACTCTTGATTAAGATTCAGTTTGAAACCTTCAATTTCATCTTGCAATTCAGTGCTTGTTTCCTCGTTCTTGCTAGTTCTTCGGTTGCTTGCAGGACGGGAGCCCTAAGGGCTGGTTGTCACGCTCCACAAGATCGTGATGGTCATTGGAAGTGGTGTATTGGTCGCTAAGGTGCGGTCTTGGAAGGCTGTAATCGGGCCAAGAACGTCATCTCTATCCACCAATCGAGTTATCCCACGCCTCTCCTCGAAAGATTGTAAAAAAAAACCTAACGGGTTCATATCACATCCGATCGGTCTAAGAGGTCGAACCTAACCGATGTAGCCTTAGACAGAGCGAGACATAGTGGTGAGACTTACCCTTTCATTAGAGATCGAACTTAACCGATACAGCCCCGCGTTGAGAGCCAGACCCCGCCGGTAAAAAATCTAGATGAACTAGGGTGGTGATGCGCCGAGGTTGTATTAATCGAAAGATTCAAGGATTTTTTACATGTTTCCAGGGGTCTATATTTATACCCTAGGTTTACAGAGTCCGACGCGTTTACAACAACCATCGGACATTATTTCCTAACAAAGATAAAGAAAAATATCTCTAAGGAAGTTAACCAAACAGACTAAATCTTTCTATCCATATAAGATAGGATAGAATACCCAATCATGAACCACGACTCCTCCTCAAACTTGGTCTTATCTGGATAGTCTTCTATTCTGGACCGAATCTTTCTTTTCTTGCTTCAATCTGATCGGCTTCTTTCCTATAGCAATCAGACACTTCTGCGCTTAAGCTGATAGCCTTTCCGATCTATCGTTGGGCTTTCCCAAATTTTGGCGTTAACAGATTAGTGGGATCGAAACATTGGAAAATTGTCTCGTATCTCTTGCTCTCTACTTGTGTTTTACTTTGAGTTATGGACATTTCCCCTAATTGGATTTCGTTTGTGAGATTCAACATAGGGATTAGAAGTTCCAACACATAGGATCAGAAGTTCCAATCAACATTTTCTACAAGAGAAAGAAAGTCGATCGAAAGTTCTGATGATCTAGACCGGAAGCTCTAATTCTTGAATTTGATTCCACTGCTAAGTATGTTTTAGGAACATCTATTCACCTCCCTCTAAACGACATCAAGGTTATTTGAAATGCAACATAATGTTGTACATCTGAGAACACCTTTTCTTGAAGATAAAAAAGGGAAATATCGTCCTGAGGGAGACAAGGAGATCCTTGGTATGAACACCCTTTTTTCTACATGCTATCCACTAATAATTTCAACATCAATTGCATTGTCTTGGAGTGCTTTGACTATTAGTCTTATTCTGCTGCACAACCTATTTTTAGGATCATATCTGCAAGAAGTCTATTTGGAGTGATCGACTTTGAAAAGGTAATATGGTAGCTACTGTGGGGATCATCGTCAACAGAGTCAAACTGCGATAAACCTTTTTCCTACAATCATCTTTCAATTCATCTTATCCACATACTTATTTTTTGTTGAGATAATGACACATGTGCTCATAGTTGCAGAGCTTTCATTTCTTTCATCATCAATTGATAGGAACACATATTAAATTACTTCATTCAATGAATCTTTAGTGTGTGTGTAAACTATCACAATGTCATCACATAGATGAACAAAATCATCTCCAATCTTATTTTCAGTTCTATTTCCAATCCTAAGGAGATAATCCAAAAACCACACATCAAATGAGCCACCATGTTATTTGACAAGCGTATCTTTCTTATATTTTCCCATAAATAAAATTTGTGCAATATATCATTAGTATGTGCCCTTGTCCCATACATCACCATGGGAAGAACCTTTTTGAAATCACCATCAAATATAATAACTTTTTTCAAAATAGCAAAAAACAATAAACAATATCTTGAAGGATGCCTCGCAAAGTAATTCCGCACCTTGTTTTATGAAGTTGAGTGCCACTTGAGTGCGTAGTGCATCTTTTGAACAATATCAATGCTACTATATTAAATGTTGTAGTCACAATGGCTATTAATTCCTCGGATCGTAGCAAGAAGTGCTTTATGTAGGAATGTCTTTCGAGTGCCACCTGAATCGTCGATGAAAAATACCATGCTCTTCTTATTAATTACATGATCTATGATCTCATCAAATCATGTATGGTACTCATCATTAAGAGATGTATATATATCTAAATGTTTGTGGTCTATCCTCATGTTAATTTCCTCTCTAACCTTTGTCGTTTTGTCTTAGAAAACTTCACCTAATTTACAAAAACAAACAAATGCATTAGTAAAGTACTGCTTTATAGGGTAATTAAATTTAATAAAAACTAAAATGCGCTTGTATAAAAAATTCACATCAAGAAGACCATAATATATGATACCTTTCCCCCATAGAATGAAGCAAAGCAAATCATGTAAGTCTATAAGCACCAACTTCTCTACTGATCTGTCCAACTTATCTCGCTTAGTTTTTCTTTTTTGCCACACATTTTTACCCTTGTTCCACCAATAGTGTTGTGGGAACTTCTTTTACAATCATTTCCTTGTATCTGCATCTACGCAATTCATTTTGAAAGTCAGTAAGTGTTGTCAAAGAAGAAGATAACCAACTGACAACATCCTTAAGATAGTAAGACTGCATGTTAGGCAAATAAAGCTACAGTTGCAAAACAGCTGGATTACAAATAGTGAAAAAAAAACCAAGAATCCTATAAATTGATTCGGGAGGTGATACAAATCTTTCACTCTTATATTGATGAATCTTATCAATTTTGTTAGCTGGGTCGACTGAGAACTATGCACAATTGTGTCCTTTATACACATACTTCTACAGGTACTTCACTGTAATAACCTACATGTGTGTCTAGTTCCAGTTTTAGCTCATTAGGCCCAAGTGTTTGTTTGGTGGGATTAGTCCCACATGGAGAGTTTAGATAATTAGGGATAGCTTATATACCTTAGTTAACTCCAACCATAACACCTCTGAGTTAACCCTTTTATATGTAGCAAGGGAAAAAGTATAAGTGGGGGTGTTATGTGAATATGAGGTCACTCAACGTGTAGAATGGGCTATACAGATTTGGGTCTGAGTGTTACATTCATAGATTTGATGCTTAAGCAAGCTTGAACATTAATATGGTAGTTATATCATGATACAAAGTTGCCTGACCTTCTCAACGTAGGATTTGGATACACCGTGAAACCCCAACGAATTAGATGAACAATACACTGCCCGTGCAATGCACCTTTCACCACAAATTTACCGAACCACACACTATGATAGATTGATCTACTCAACCATGCAAAAGTGGATCTATTGCTCTCTCAAATCCCTACAAGGAAGAGGAAGAACAATCTATGGTACAAAATCCCAATTCACCTCTCTAGTTTTGGTAGTGGTAGCACAAACTTTAGGAAAAGAACAAGAGCATTTTTTACCACAAATTGTATTTATAATAATTCTTTTATTCTTATTTAGGTCGAGTACATGCCCTTATATACAACCCTATTACAATATGGATTGGTTCAACTCAAATTGAAAGCTACATATTACATGTGTCAAATTGATTCGGTCATTGTGGCATGAGCACGTCAAATCTAGAGGCCCATAAGTAATCTTCCCATCAAGTGCTCACAAACCCCAAATGGAGATAGTATGAGGTACTATTTGTGGGTTCAGACCTCCTGACAACGTCAACTTCAAACCAATTTTCTAACCACTGATCCCGAAGGCCTCTCAGAATCCATAAGTACTTGTTGTAAAGCTTATAAAGTTTACCTTCAGATAGTTTTGGTACCATGTTAAAATTCCTCTTGAACTATCTGGAATTTACAAATAAGCCACAAATCTTTTCATGTCCAAGTCTGATTAGGCTCTAGGCCTTGTAATAGAGTCCTATTCGGCTGGTCCTTGTTTTGGCCGACTTTCCTCATCTTGTAGCTTATAAATAGCTAGTCGTCATTGTCATCATTTTTAGGGTTTGGATTTTACTTAGATTATTCTGCCACTTTGAAGTTTCACCACTAGATTGGTTTATGGAACCCCATCTTCGTGTGCTTAATTGTTCATTTATAATTTAGATTATGCTTTCCTTGTTCTTGTGAATTTCTTCAATTGTTTGCAGGAGGAAAACCTTCATTGTAGGTCAATTATGTGAGAGTGAGTGTAGTGGTTGCGATGTGATGATCTGTTGATCAGAAGCCTCAAAATGTGAACGTCTTCACATCACCAAATTGAACCTATCGAAAGATTGAGCACCTAATCTCACATCAAATTTATCTGAGCTGGTTCACTAATAGGTATCATATATTTTCCCATCTATCAATTATGTTGTCTTTACCTGAATCTAGAAAAACTAAAAAAACCATTGTGTTCATTGTAGTTTTAGTGTTCCACCATTCAAACCTCTTTTTGTGCCTTCACAGTTTAATTTCCGTTTTGCTTTGTTGAGTTTGAGTCCTAGATTGAGTCTGGTCACTGCTTTAGAGTCACATTTGTGGTATATAGTTTGAGCTATTGATTTGTGCAAGAGCCTTCCTTGAGAGATCGGGTTATACTATGTTTCAGATTGCAACTGCCCTGTGCTAATAACCTGCTTCATAGGCCTTTCAAATAGGTCATAAACTGCCTTGTGTCAATCGCCCTGCATACCTAGCCTCCTTGTCAACTGTGCTGAACCTATCTACAAAGTTTTCCCTAGCCAATTTTGTAAGTTTGTGTTGCGAGACCCTCATTTGTGCTACCTTGAGTAAAATGGACATAACTTTTGCATAGCAACTCCGTTTTTGATGTTCTTGTACTCTAAGTAAAGCTAACTTTGAGGACGATGAGATTTTTTTGACAAAGCCCTGTTTCTATGAAGGATCTAAAAAAAGTCTGTTTTCAAGGTGTTTCAGCTCCCAAATGTTTTGATACATGTTTTAACCATTCTGTGTTCATCTAGTTTGAGACTTTCCTGCTTCCAAATTGAGTTGTTCTTGTTGTCATAACTTGTTTTATCATATAGTGAAAAAAAGTTCAAAAATATGTTGAAAAAAAGAGAAAAAAGACAGAAAAAAAGAGAGGAGAAATTTGCTTCTTTTGTTGATTTTCATCCATACCTTTACGTCCAAAGAGAGGAGAATTTTGCTTCTTTTGTTGATTTTCGTCCATACCTGTACATCCATAGCATTGCAACCTAAGTTCCTATATTACTTACTCTCGCTTGCTTAGAATAGTTCTAGGGACATGTATTAGCCAGCGATTATGACACATACTTGGGATTCTTATTTAATTTTGCTAATCTATTATTGAATTATGCTATTCAATTTTGTTATTGAATTGTGCTAATCTGTTATTGAATTAAACTGTTATTCAATTTTTCTATCCTTGCTACCATACATTGTCTTTCGAGCTCCACATACTTCTAATTAGTATAGGTTTGACCCTTGCAATCTCATCCTCATCATTGTCAAACATCCCATCTCTCCTAGTTGTACCCACTTGCTTCAATCGGTAAGATTTTCATAAGAGCATGGTAAGATGCCTGAGAGTGTGTGATTCTACCTTCCACTACCTAGTAGTTGATAGGGATAATACTTTTGTGTCGTTCTCTATTTTTTGCTAACAATGTCAGGTGAGGTGAATAACTTCACTGATTGTACATCCAAGGAGGAGCAAGAGACTGGATAATACAATTGCCTTAAATGCATGCAAACGAACATCCCCATAAAATCAAGAAGCCTTGATGCCATGAATAATCACCTTAATCAGGGTGCAAATTAGCAGCCATCTCTTCTTTTTGATGATGATGATGAATGTAATAGAGATAATGAAGACCATGATGCTGGGAACAGTGAAGCATGGTACATTGAGATGAACGTCTTCGACAATGGCTATGCAACAATAGGTGAGGTAACGGAGGTATTCAATGTCTTGGGCAATGTAATGACGATCATTTTTCTAAAGTTATGTTTACCATATCTTCCTTTTCTAGTACATATGATCCTGAAGCTTATTTAGATTGGGAGATGATAGTAGAGCAAAAGTTAAAATTCCCATTTGGTTCTTGAAGTACATAAAGTTCAAGGCCTTTGCCATTATTTGGTGGAATGAACTAGTCAAAATTGGCCTAGAACCTAACACATGGGATAGATTAAAGCGAGATATGGATGGTAGATTTATTCTGTCAACTTTCAAATGAGATTTGTAAAATAAATTACAATGCTTAGATCAAGAAGCTAAGTCTGTAGTAGAATACTATTTGGAGCTACAAATAGGTATGCTCTGTTGTGAGATAGAGGAGGATGAGGATGATAAAATTTGTTGTTTTTATTGGGGTTACAACGTGAAATTTAGGACATAATTGATTAGAAAGAGTACAATGCTTTTACTAGATTGTTCCATCTTGCTTTGTTGGCGCAAAAAAGGAATTGCAGGGAAGGGAGCAATCTACCACCTCTACCACCCCTGCTGCCCCCTTCTATATCGAGGCCATTCATGGGGCAAGCAAAAACCACCCCTACCACCTCTGCTGCCCCCTCTACCAACATCGTTGATACAAGCACCCGAGGTGACTAAGTCTATTTGTGTGTAGGAACCAACAAAAATGCATCTTTGATTGCTTGTACAGGATGAATGAGACACATAGAATGCTTCAAGTGCAAGGGAAAGGGGCATATGCAGCGTGATTGCTCCAACCGGCAAGTTGTCATTGCTACAGATGATGGTGAGTACACTAGTACTAGTGATGTTGAGGTTGCATTAATACTTTTCACTAACCTTGCAGGTAATGACAATGACCATTGCGATGAGAATGCAGAGAAAATAGGTGCTGTGGATACAAGCTAGTACTTGAGCATTGTAGCATGATGGGTGCTAAGTGCTCAAATGGAAAAGGTTGAGCAAAATTATTGCTACAACTTTTTCCAATCAAGGTTCATTATTAAAGATAGAACATCCTGTGTTGTCATTAATTGCCAAAGTTTTAGCAACCTTGCTTGTTCAGATTTGGTTGACAAGCTTAAGTTGCCTACACAACCACACCCACAACCTTACTACATCTAATGGTTCAACTATTGTAGTAAGTTGAAGGTAAGTAAAATTGTGAATGTTTCTCATTGGGAACCTACTATGATAGTGCAAATTTTGATGTTGTACCTATGCAATTATGTTCTTTACTTTTGGGTAGGCCTTGGGAATATGATAAAGATGTTTTGCACCATGCTAGGACTAATACATACACTTTCACTCAAAATGGGAAGAATAGAGCTGCTACCTATGACTCTTGCTGAAATTTTGAGAGATGATGTAGCACATGCTGAAAATTTTGTGGTCTTTAAGGGCAATGGACATTGGCATCAAAACAAGCTTTCTATAGAGTATAATAAGAACATCCAAAATAGAGTTCGTATGCAAAACTTATGCCTGGTTTACAAATGGTTGTGCGAATCATGGTTTTGCAACTCAACCTAATATATTGTGCTAGGGCAAACTTTCCAAATAGGTTTATGTTAATGCCGAAATTTGATTTAACCTGTAAACAGGATCGACCGATGGAAAATACTGATCGTCTCATGGGATAAAGCTGATTGATACTGTAGAGAAGCCAATCAAACTAGTGAAAGATTAGACTGTTTTGTTTGAGGACAGGAAACTATCTAGATGGAGTTGGGTCCAAAGAGGAGTGTTAACGCCAAGACTTAGAAAAGCCCAGGGAAAGGTTGGAAAAGTATCGACTTAAGTAAAGGGGAGTCCAATTGCTACAGGGAGGAAGCCGATCGGGTGGAACAAGGAGATATTCTGTCTAAGATTAGAAGATTATCCAAATAAGACCGAGTTTGTAGAGGAGCCGTAAAACTCACGACAGGGTATTATTATTAGGTAAATCATATCTTATATGGTTAGGAAGGTTTAGTTAGTCTAGCTAACTGCTTTAGAGATATTTTCTATTATCTTTGTTAAGAGATAAAGTCTGATGGTTGTTGTAAACACGTTAGATTCTATAAACCCAGGGTATAAATATAGACCCCCTAGAAATCAATCAACAGATCTATTCAATACTACTTCGGAGTATCGCCACCCTAGTTCATCTAGGGTTTTACCGGTGGGTTCTGGCTCTCGACATAGGGCTGCATCGGTTAACTTTGATCTCCGGCGAAGAGGTAAGTCCCGCCACCGTCCCGATATGTCTTGCTCTGTCTATGGCTGCATTGTTTAGGTTTGACCTCTCAGGCCAATCGGATGTATCGCATCACGTCCGTGCAAGATCTATCGGCCTATTAAGCTCTCTCCACCGTCATCAGTCTCGTGCTACATCGGTTAGGTTCGACCTACAAGGCTGCCGACGGTAGATTGAGTTTTAGGCCTATAGGACTCTGTATGGCATTTCATCGGAGTGCTAGCCGATGAGCGCCCAGCATATCGGCTCTTAGGCGTGTTAAGGCTGGGTGTAGGCTGCGTAGGACGTTCGGCCATTAGGTGGCCGATGGCATCTCCTCTTTCCTCTTTCATTGTCACATTTGGTCCAAGCCTCTGTCGTCTCTATGTCGTTAGTCCCCTAGCCTCATACTGCTTCGGTTCAAACTGATCTATCGAGGCTGGTCCTAACGGCGCCATCACCACGGTCACTGGCCCATGTGGCCTCGTGGGGGATCGGCTCTCGCTCCGCGCATCGGATTCTTAGCAGCAGCATCGGATTCTTCTAGTATGCTACACGTGTTTATCTCTCACGCCTCCATTGGCTTCTCAACTGATGCCTGAGCACTGCAGAACTATTCGGCACCCAGCCAATAGGGAAAGCTGGACAGGCCTATTGGCCGACCGGCTCATTGGTATCATCTTTTCTCCTTGTCAATTACAGGGTCAAATTGACTGGCACACCCTCAACACCTCGGAGTTTAAGGACTTGCACTGAAACTAAGCAGACCTTTTAGGCCTTCGCGTGACCAAGCTACTGCCTCTCCTTGACCGCGAGATTTGGTCGCGAGCAGTTTAGCACTGATGACAAGAAGGCTAGTAATGTAGGACAATTGATACAAGGCGATTTGTGACATATCTAAAAGGCTTGCGAAGCAAGTTATTAAGACATGGCGGCTAGCAAACAAAATTGAGTAGAACTCGATCTCTTAAGGAAGGCACTCAGACAAGGCAATAGTTAGAACTAGACACTAGGAACTAAACTCTAAACTAGTGACTCGACTCGAGAGAGGACACAATCTCAACAAAGTGAAACTAAAATTAAACTTGTAGGCACAAACAGTTTTGGATAGTGAAAAGTAATTTTTTTCCTATGCTTTCTAGACTCTAGGTAAGGGAAAAATAATTAACGAAAGCTCAAGATAGATATACCTAATGGGCAATCTAGTGCTGTGATACCAACTGATGAGGAACCATGGTCTCGATCATTTAAAAGGTATGGATAACTCGATTATGGAGAAATCAAAGCTGATGAATCAAAGGCTCCAACCAGAAAATCAAACCCCTCGTAATCACTACACCACAAGCTTTGTTGGTTTTCAACCATGCCAAAACATGGTTCATCTTGCTAAGAAGGCTACCTCCTGCAAGCAAATAGAGAACACAAGCAAGAGAAGAAGAAGCAATCTAAGTATATTACAAATATAGATTAATCTCACAAGTTAGGGTTCCATAAACTGATCGAGCGATGAAACTCCAAGCGGTTTAATAACCTAAGCAAAACGTAACTCTAAATGGCAGTGGCTATTGAATATGTCAGTTGGGACATCCTAGGGTTGTGATGGGACTTAGGAGGTTCATCCTCCTCTGGTGCTTATCCCATGACACAATTACAAGGTATAATACCATAAACAGATCTAGACTGGATGAGGTGCATGGAGTGTTTCGGCTATTTTGGACAAATTAGGAGAAATTTTGATGTAGGACTAAAACCATCTAAAAGTAGACTCCAAGACTTTTCTAATAAGCACTCATGGGCCCTAAGAAATCTTCTTGATCAACAGGTTCACATGGACTCCATTTGAAATTTGTACAGGAGGGCATCCAAAACGTTGGAGACTTTATTTATTGCCTTCCGTGGTCCAATAGTGTCGTGGTGGCATGGAAGAAGACTTGAGGAAGGCCTTCGTATAGTTCCAAAACAACTTCATGGATCATCCTTTCCTTCCTTTGGCACAATTTCCTTTTCTTTACCCTTGCAATTATTTCTGCAAATGACAATATAGAAAACTCATGGTGTAGCATACTTTGTTAAAACATATAATAAGTATATATTACATATAAAATGTGCACATTTGGTTAATGGATGTATAAGAGATGCATGATCGTATTCAAGTCAATGATGTCTTTACCACCTAAACATAGTATTGGTCTAGCAAGCTCTTCTTGTCTTCCGATCACCAATGATGCGATTCCTTCAAAACTAAGAACAAACAATATACAACTATTTGGTAGCAAATTACTCTCACTGATATCATAATTGAAAATACCTAGGAACATATCCACCTTGTTTTCAATTTTCCATAAACGTGCTCGTGTGACATGTCCTTTGTGCACATTGGAGATAGTTTGATATTGAGTAGTAGTAGTAGAAGAATGTGAGGAGCTAGGAAGATTGTCATCATCCTCCCTTCTTGAAAAGATTCGTCCTTGAATATCTGCCTTTCAAGCTAAGGAATGGGGACAATTCAACTGCATTGAATGTGTCACTCATAGCATAATCACTAGAAAGCTCTATCTTGTAAGTATTGTCATTGATCTTCTCCAAATCCCTAAATGGCCCATTTCCACATGACACAAGCTTGGACCTTTGCATCTCTAGAAAAGGATCCATGTGAAGGTGCACCCAAACTAAGTCACCTGGTTCAAATAGCATCTTATTTCTGTTTTTGTTTGCCCTTGAAGCATAGGATTGTACTTTCTTCTCAATTGTTTTCTTCATCCTCTCATGTATTCTTCATCCTTTGATGCTTCCATGTTGGCATGTTATTGATCTGGTAGTAGGTCAAGTTGAGTAACTAGAATAAACCCATACACCACTTCAAAACGGGTTGTGTTGAATAGAAGAATGCACCACCCTATTTTCTTCAAAATCCCCCTTGTGGAAAACAATCTTCCCACTCCTTTGAGCTCTTCTTAATCATTGTCCACAACAGCATAGAAATTGTTCGATTCACCATCAATTTATGGGTGGTAAGTCATTGAAAACAACAACTTAGTCCAAACATTGGTCCATGTCTTCCAAAAGTAACTCATGAACTTAACATCATGATCTAAAACAATAGTGCAATGTAATCTATGCAAATGTACTCTTCCCAAAGAACAAGTTAGCTACATGTCATGCATCATCGGTTTTGTGACAGAGAATAAAGTGTGCCATTTTTGAAAACATATCAACAATGACAAATAATGAATCACTCCCCTATTAGGACCTAAAAACAAGGGCCCTTTTTGTATAATGTGCTAGTCCAAGATTAAGCTAATACACATGATCATAAAGATAATATCGTAGCCAACATCATGTCAAGCAAACTAAAATTAATTAATGCATTGATTGTGATAAGCATTATAGATAAACTTACTTACAATTGCTAACTAGAGATACAATAGCATAGCAGAAAGTAGAAATGTGCAAAAGGTCCATTCAACATGCCACAAGTAGTGAACTAGTGTACATAGCCTAGATTCCTGAGCATGCCCATGACTGTGAACACATCTATTCGAATAGATTGATTTGACACTCTACGTATGTTGTATAACTTTATCCACAAGGTACATCATCAGTTTGACGGCCATCTAGTAGTGTCATACTTCACATTGTGTGCATCCAAGTAATCTGTAATAAGGCATTTTAGAAACTCTGCCTCAACATTGTCTTCCCCATGAGCCACCTTTCCCAAACACAGTAGGAAAGTACCCATGGCTAACCCTAAAATCCATCATCTAACCACCTGGATAGACTGAGTAGTGCCAAGACTCTAAATCCTACTAGGCTAGGTCCTTCCTATTAGAATATGTGGTTGTATGAAAGGCTCAGTTCAATGGTGTATGAAATGAAGTCTTTAATGGACTAGGGTGACTTGCCAAAATCTAAAGTCACACAGCTTTGCACACAACATAGAGTAGTAGGCAAAGAACATGTAGTTGCTCCTTTGAACAGCCTAGAGAGTAGAATACAACTCTACAGCAAGGGCCCACATAGTGCCTATCCCGCTAAGGTCCCACACAATGTCTTACAACCTAACTAGGTTCACATAGAACCACCCATCGCGCTAGTCAAAATTATTTTACTCACCAGTTCATTACTACATAGTGCAAACATATGCTAGTGGAAAGATTAGCCACACACTTTATATAAAATCAGTGATAAATATATCATTAGTCAAAATGATATTTTGTGTGTAGAACAAATTTGAGCAAGGCTAAGCATTAACTACTCTACCTGAGCCAATCCACACTTTCAACTCACATTCAATTCTAGGATGACAAGGTATGTGGGGTAATCAATAACAATCAAGGTAGGAAATAATTGCAAGTAGGTAACTACTACCTATATGATATTTCGTAAACAAAACATGCATAGTTTAAACAAAACATTTTATAAACTAGGTTCAATACATTCAAACAGTGTGTACATTTGTCTTCCTCCAAGTACTGCACATGCATGACATTATCTTCTACGCGACTTGTTCCTTAGCACCAGCATCTGCACGATCACACAATGAGAAACAACTAAACAAATGGAAAAGGCAAGCTAAATAATGCCAAATTAAAGAACAAATCATACCAAAAGGTAGAGCTTTATTTTAGAAAAAAAAAGGAACAAGAACGGGTTGAATCAAAGTTTGGACCGATGAGTTATATCCTCCATAAGATGGAATTCTAAGAAAATCCGAGGAGAAAATAAAAAGGAATATTCTTAGAAATACCCTAGATTTTAATTTCGGGAAAGGGATTATTTTTGAAATGTATTGATGTGTGGGACCGTCAATGGCAAAAATTGGTATGGACTAACATATTGGCATGACAGCTTTGGTGTGTTTGATAAAAGCCATTGGTGATGCATTGGCGTGCATGTTTGAATTTGGGTCTAGGTGGATTGATTGGGCCAGCGAATGATTAAGCCAAGGTTAGTTTGTGGAAGACAAAGAGTGTTATATTTAGAGATATGTATTGTAATTAGGTAAGATTATATCATAATTAGGAAGGTTTTTTAGTTTCTGTTTTATCCATAAATGTTTATTTCATGGTTACTATGGAAGTTTAACCCTAGGGTATAAATATAAACTCTGCAGTACTATAAAAAAATGATTAGACACAATTCAATGCAACAATATTCTTGGTGTATTGCTAATCCTAGTTCCCTAGGTTTTCAAATGGGTTGTAGCATTCGACATGGGGCTACATCGTTTCGATCTCTGGTGAAGGCGTAAGTCCTACCACCATGCAGTTGTATTGGCTAGACTAGTGTTGTTACAAAAATTGTCAAGACCCTTTCATCGCACACTGAAGCCAAGGAGATCTACTTAACTCTAGTATAGGTCCTAACCAAGTTCATCGAGGGCATGCCAGTTAATTTGATTCTGCAATTGACAAGAAACATGGATAAAATTTAGAACCTTGAGCCAATCGGCCTAATGACTGATACGAGTTCCTTTGATCAACTGATGGTTGATGGGAATGACATCACTTTCACACTAGCAACAAAACCAATGCGGGCATAGAGATACAAATAAAATGATATAGGCGCTCATCGGTTAGCTTAGCCAATGGAAGGAATGAAACATATTAAATCATGATGCTAGACTTATTAAAGACAACCTTGATAAATTAGACTAAACCAAGATAGTATAAGATTGAATCTAGTTAACTAGATTGATCAATATTAGATTAATCATTAAAATAGAAGATGAATATCAGTTATTGGTTTGATATGTGTAAATATAGCTTATGATAAAGAGATATATATTAGCTAGAGGGCCGATATGTATTAAACTTGAAACTTAATTTTAAAAATACCTCACCAGCTAGAACTCTATTGAAACATTGAATGAAGCCTAATGACCTAGTACGATTTAACCTATTAGCAGCAATCTAAAGAATTAGACCTAATCAAGACACTATCAGATTGAAGATAACACAAAAAGCGTACTTAATCGACAGATCCTATACAAGCGTGATAGATACACTAGATTAATCTAAGAGATCAAAATGATGTAGCCTTAGATAAAATTGATATATTAAGGTATACCAACAATTGTATCGACTGAACTAGAACAATGTAAGAGATCAAAGCAATGTAGCCTTAATTGAGCTTGGTCTAGCCAATACAACTGCTAGGCGGTGTGACATCTACCTTCACTGGAGATTGAAATGATGTAGCCTCACGTTGAGTGCTAAAACCCACCAGAAAACCTAGAGAACTAGGGTTGGCGATGCACTGAGAGTATTGTTCTATTGAATTGTGTCCTTTTCTTTAAAAGAATACAGGGTTTATATTTATACCCTAGTATTACAAGATACCTATGCGGTTACAATATTACCTAATTATAATAGATATCCCTAAAGATAACTTCCTTCGTCTTCCACGAACCAGCCTAGGCTTAATCATTCACATACCAATTGATCCACCCAAACCCAAACTCTAACATGCTAGCCAATCCATCAACCATTGGCTTTATCCAATTCATCAACTATCGGCTCCAGCCGATCCATCACTATCGGTCTTTTTCAAGGACCATAAGCTTTTATCAAACACACTAAAGCTATCATACTGATATGCTACTGTGTGCCAATTTTTGTTGTTGAAAAACTAATCTCGTTTATGGCTGCATTGTTTCGATCTCTTACATTGTTCTAGTTCGGTTGGTATAGTTGCTGATTTACCTTGAAATATTTGTTCTGTCTATGGCTGCCTCGTTTCGATCTATTAGTTTGATATAGTGAATCTATCACGCTTGCATTGGATCTATTAGCAAAGTAGCCTTTTCTTACCATCTTCAATTTATTACTGTCTCGGTTAGGTCTAATATTTTAAGTTGTTTTTAATAATTTATGTATTACTAAGTCAGTATGTTCTATTCAATGTTTTATCATAATTCTAGCGAGTGAGGTATCTTTATAATCAAGCTTCAAGTATATGTATTGGCCCTCTAATGCAGGTGTATGGGACCCCAAGCTAAAAATGTCTAACGAAGTCAACAATGAGAATATCATTGCTGTTACCATGGTGAATTTGACTGACGAATAAAGACAACAGGTGTAGGAGGTGGGGAATGGATATTAGAAGATGTGTTTGGAGTCCTACAGAATGACCAAACATGACCCGACGTAGATGACTCCGTACCCAAAAATGATACTATTTGAGGAGTCGAGTCATGTGCCATTAGGCTCCCTGAACATTCTTGGCGTGGTCAATGAGGTGGTAAATCATGCATTGATCAATTAGTCTAATGTGTTGGTAAATATATTGCAAAACCTCATTAAGATGATAGTGGATGGATCCATGTACAAAGAACCTTCTCGAGGCCCAGTGTACCACCAAAAAAGGCTGGAGCAAGGTTGGAGTGCGAAAAGTGAGCTTTTCTCATCTTCGGCATAGAAACAGGCTAGGGGGTTATTAACGCAAAAATTGGCATAGACTAGTGTATCAGCATGTTGGATTTAGTGCATTTGATTAAAGCCAATGGTCTTTGACAAAGGCCAATGGTGATGGATCGATTGGCAGGTTTAAGTGTGGGTCCAGGTAGATCAATTGGCCTATGGATGATTGAGCCTAGGTCAATTTGTGGAAGACAATGAATGTTATTTTTAGGGATATCTATTGTAATTAGGTAAGATTGTATCATAATTCAAAAGGTTTGTTAGTTTCTATTTGTTTTGTAGTTTCCAGGGATAGTGTAACCATATATGACTCATGTAATGTGAGGATATAAATATAAACCCTGCATTACTGTAAAAGAGAACACACAACTCCATACAAAAATACTCTCATTGCATCATCAACCTTAGTTCTATATGTTTTTTCGGTGGGTTCGGGCTCTCGATGCAGGGCTGCATCAGTTCATTCTCTGGTGAAGGGGTAAGTATTGCCACCTGGCAGTTGTGTTGGTTAGACTAGTCTCGGTTGTATTGTTTCGTTCTCTTAGATTGCACTAGGTTAGTTGATACAATTGATTGTTTACCTTGATATATTAGTTATGTCTAAGGCTAGATTGTTCTGATCTCTTAGATTGATCTAGTAGGATCTATCGGCTAACTAGGCTTTTTCGTATTATCGTCAATTTGATATCGTCTTAGTTAGGTCCAATATATTATATTGTTGTTAATAGGTTAAATCCTATTAAGTCGAAAGGTTTTATGCAATGTTTTATCAGAGTTCTAGCTGATGAGATATCTTTATAATTAAGTTTAAGTTTAATATGTATTGGCTCTCTAGTTGATATATTTTTCTTTACACATATCAGACCACGAGCTAATATTCCTCTTTTGTTTCAATGATTAATCTACTATTGATCAATCTGGCCTAAATCATTTTATATATATCTCTATGCCGCATCGGTCTTGTCACTAGTGCGCAAGTGCTACCATTCTCATTGGCCATCGGCTAATGGATGGAGCTTGTATTAGCCATTAGGCTGATTGGCTCTTGGTTCTAACTTTTGTCCATGTTTCTTGGTAATTGTAGGATCAAATTGACTAGCATGCCCTCAATGAACCAAGCTAGGACCTACATTGGAGTTAAGAAGATCTCCATGACCACAGTGTGCAATGCAAGGGTCATCATTTAATTTTTGTGCCAACACACTTTGGGCATGCCCAGTAGGACAACAACCCGATTCATGACTATCGGCATGACTATCCAAGTGATAATCCCAATTCATACAATTATTATGGAGAATATCTCAGGCAAAATCGAGTACCAGCGCCACCTCCGCAATATCAGAGAGATATCCCAAAGGAGGAGGATTGGTCGGTCAAAGTTGTAGTGGTGGTGAGGGAGCAATTTGGTATCAAGCCCAAGCATCAAACCTTTATGTATCAGCACTCGCATCTCGAGTGGTTCGATACAGTTCCATTACCATGACGATACAAAATACCAAATTTCTCCAAGTTCTCACGGCAGGACAACATATCTACAATGGAACACATCGGCCTATTCTTAGCCCAGTGTGGAGAAGCATTGGCTAAGGAAGCCTTAAGAGTTAGATTTTTTTTTCACAAGTTAGATTTTTTTTCACTGTCTTTATTTTGATTGGCTTTCACATGATTTTCTTCATTACCACCAAATTCGATTGGGGGATGGGCCAATTTGGAGAAACAGTTTCGTAGATACTTTTTTACTGAGACCCCCAAGATGCTACTCATGGATTTAATATCGATAGAGGAGAAGGTAGAAGAATCGGTTTTACAACATATTCAAAGATTTCATAATATAAGAAATCGATGCTATAGCTTGATCTTAAGTGATGAACAATTAGCAGAGTTGGCCTTCTAAGGACTGTTGGGTCACATTAGGAGGAAGTTTCTCTCCAAAGAGTTCAATAGTTTAGCACATCTGATGCATGTAATTTCAGCTCATGAAAGCCAATTACAAGAAAGGGAGGAAATTTTGGAGCCATGGGAGCTTAAGGAAGATAATTTTGAAGCATGAGTCCTTATACTTTGAAATTGGGGGGCATATGTTTGTACCAAAATTTGGTAAGCCCTTTGGATAGATTGGAGAGTCGATCGGCCTATTGGAAAGAGTCTGATTGAAACAAGAAAAGAACTAATCGGACTAATTGAAAAAGAATTCAGTTTAGTTAAAAATACAAGATTATCGAAATGGGACCGAATTTGAGGAGGAGCCATGGATGCCATGCCAGGATACTTTATCTATATAAGAGATGTAAAGATAGACATGTTTAGTTAGTTTTGTTAACTTCCTTAGAGATATTTTTTTTATATTTTTTGAAAATAATGTCCGATGGTTGTTTTAACTGTGTCGGACTCATGTAATCCTAGGTTATAAAAATAAACCCCCCTAGAAGCTTATAAATTATCTCTCAGATCAGTACAACTTGGGCTCATCACCATTCTAGTTTATCTAGGTTTTTTACTAGCTGGTTCTAGTACTCAATGCAGAGTGACATCGGTTAGATCCGAACTCTGGCGAAAGTGTAAGCCCCATCATTATTTTGGTGTATTCGCTCTATCTAAGGCTACATCGGTTAGGTCTGACCTCTTAGTTCAATCGAATATACCACATCACATCCACGTGGGATCTATCGGCTTATCAACCTTCTTTTACCATCATCAGTCTTATGCTGTACTGGTTAGGTTTGACTTACTAAACTGCTGAGAGTAGATTGAGCCATAAGCAAATAGGTCTTGACTAAGCATTTCATCGGAGTAGCTAGTCGATGAGTTATCCACACATCGAGCATCACGCCTAGTGTATCGACTCCTTAGCTGATACACAAATGTCTTCAATGATTTCCTTTGAGCGTCACACCCAGTATATTGGCTTCTCAGCTGATATATATATATATATCTTTAGAGATCTTCTCTCATCGGCTTAGATAGCCGATGGGTATGCCTTTTACTTTTGCCTGCACGTCTGATGACTGTATGCCACCTCGTTGTCATTAGCCTTAGTCTCATATTGTCTCGGTTCTATTTGATCTATCGAGGCTGATTCTAATAGTACTATAATGGTGGACATTGGGTCTTATACTTTCGGAGGATCAGGTCTTGCTCCTTGTTATTCATTACACATTATATTCAGAGTACCATCGGCTTCATGACCAGCAAAGGGATAAACTAGAGTGGATCAACTTGTTGACTTGCTAGATCGGCTTTATCCCCTTGCTAGTTACATCAAGGAAATCTCTGTCCCATGCTTTCCCAAGCAAGTAATCAAACCCATCAGCTTCTTAGATTGGCAGATTGGTTACTGCAATACTGGTTGACTGATCAGCTGTAATCACCTCAACTTGATCCCCTTGCCATTGTATGAGACTTTGATGTATTGTGGAAGGAATACAGCAGTTGGCATGAATTCAGTCCCTACCGAGAAGTAGACTATATATGATCCTTTATCATCGATGACAAAAAATGTGGTGGGCATCATCTTGCTTCCCACTGACTCCATGTTTAGTACTCCCTTTGACTCCGATAGATTTTCTCCGAAGTCTTTTAACACCATATTTGTTTTGATCAGGTCTTCAGCAGTCTTTTCTAGCTTGTGATACGTAGCATATGGCATCAGGTTGACAGATGCACCTCCATCAAGTAGCATCTTTGTCATTGGCTTCCTATCCACATATCCTTTGATATACAACGGCTTTATGTGCCGTTGCTTAAATTCTTTAGGCCTGTCAAATATGGCTTGATCAGACTACAGTGTCAATTGAGCAAAGTCCTATTGTTAATACTCTAGAGGCAAGAAAAACACCATGTTGGTTGATGAGGATATCAACATCAACGATACATTCTCGCCGACACCAGTACTTATTGCTGGTCCTATTACTAGTGTCCGTGCTCGAAAACTTAATGATCAAGTGAGTGACCACTTGAGCTCTTATCCATCCTGTTTAGATTTTGGAGACACGTGCACTCTTGTTTTGATTAGGAATCAAGGAGAAGACCGAAAGGGAAAAGGACTCGCGTAGGCTGGATTCGGACTGCATTACACCTCCAACTTGCAACGGTCGCCACGGTTGCATACCGAGTTGGATTTGGGTGATTCTGGACTTGGTGGAAAGCTAATTAAGTCTACTTTCATATGGATCTGGCCTCATGCTCATATCTTCTCAGAAGCGGCGGTAATCGTCAAATCATCACTGAGAGGTTTTTCTGTCCAGTGTGCTGCGCCACCTTAATTTAGCCCAATGGGCTGTGTATTGTCTAGAGTCCAATAGGGACGCGTCCTAGGGTTGGAGCATGACCCAAACACTCCTTTGGTCATCCTCCCCACGTTATATACCCCTTAGTCACCACCAGAACACTTGGGTTTTGTTTAGATCAAATTTAGCCTTCACTACTTGCCTGTAGGCGCGCGTGCTGGATCAGCTGCCTGTCGCCTTGTCTTCGGAATCCCACTGTTGATTAAGATTTAATTTGAAACCTTCAATTTCATCTTGCAATTCAGTGCTTGTTTTCTCATTCTTGCTAGTTCTTCGGTTGCTTGCAGGATCGGAGCCCTAGGGGGGCTGGTTGTCGAGCTCCACAAGATCGTGACGGCCATTGGAAGTGGTGTATCGGTCGCTAAGGCGCGGTCTTGGAAGGCTGTAGTCGGGCCGAGAACGTCATCTTCATCCACCAATCAAGTTATCCCACGCCTCTCATCGAAAGATCGTACAAAAAAACCTAGCGGGTTCATATCAATTGGTATCAAAGCAAGGTTTATCGGTGAGAGACTTCCAATCCGTCGTTGTTTTTATTTTTTTCCTATAGCCTAGAAAAGCCAAAAAAAAAGATTAGTTTCTTGCTATCCTATAAACCTTTGAGCCATGGCTAGTGCTACCTAGTTAGGGCTTGTTGAATATTCGGTTGCATCTGTTGTGTCGAGTTGCTGGTCATAGTTTTATTCCCTCAGAGCTTTAAGTTCTTGTCATGTTTATATAACAACACGGGCTGCCATATTGTCTCTCTATTGGTTGAATTTGAGTAGATTTTGAAGTTCCAATCCGACGAGAAATCGGTTAACCCTCTTTGTTGGCTGAGTCTGAGTAGAATTAGAGGTTCCAATCAGATAAGGAATCAGTTCACCTTGTGCTACAAATACCAAAGTAATCACGTAGCAAGTATTTCATATATAGATGCTCGGCTTACTCTAGAGAGAGAGAATCTTTTAATTACTGGAATATCGCTGCCCTTTCTGAAAAAGTGTGTGTGGTGAATTGCTCTTTGGGAGTCTTTTGGTGCATATAATCAGTTTTGAGTGTCCCCTGAAAAAAAAAGAGAAAGAAACAAAAAAAAGGGGTTGTTTGTGTTTTTCGTTTGCTTCGGGTGGTGTGTTGTGCCTTCCTTTGTGTCCAGGCTCGCGTCTCTAGCACGGTCTAGGCTAGGACCAGCACAGTACCACCGGTTGAACGATTATTTAGCTTGCTTTTTATAACTAACGTAGTGCTAGTTCGTTCCTTGTTTCAGCCCACCTACAGCTCCACATACTCTACAGCTTGACAGGTCTTGTGCTGCAGCACCGTTACACTTCATCCATTGCTGTAGACTTGTTGTTAGATGACCCCTCCTATCGAGCAAGGTAAGAATTGGTAAGAACTTCTGTAACAAGTTGAGAGTAAGCGACTTGCTGTAGCTACATCCTAGTAGTTGTAGAGCTTTTATTTCTTCACTTGCTTTCTTGTTGTCTTTGTCTTTGAACTATGACAAGGACAGACGATGATAACCAAATACAACATTCACCTCGCACTAGGGGCATCATACAACATTTTGAAAGGAAAGTGAAGCTGCACACAAAGGGACTTGATAACGACTTGTAGGTGACAAATGAAAAGCTTGGGCAGTTGGAGGCTATGCAGATTGCCACAAACAACAAGCTTACGAGTTTGGAGGAATCTGTTGCTAGTGTGGACAAAGCCTTGTTGCTCTTCTAAGGCATTTTGATGACTTCTACACCGATGATAAAGAGAAGCATAAAGAAGAAAAGGAGGAAGATCGAGAGCACGGTAGTTAGGAAGATAACTACACTGCTGATACTGAACATGATGATCGAGACACTCATGATCGACGTCGCCTACGTCACAACCGTAGAGGTATGGGTGGCTACCACCGACGCGAGGTACACAATAATGATGATGCTTTCGATAAGATTAAATTTAAAATACCTCCTTTTGATGTTAAATATGACCCTGATGCATACATTACTTGGGAGATTGCTGTTGATCAAAAAGTATGCATGTCATGAATTTCCTGATACTACATGTGTTAGGGCTGCTACTAGTGAGTTTACAGATTTTGCTTCTGTCTGATGGATAGAATATGGCAAGAAAAATCCTAATAACATACCTAAAACTTGGGATACGCTGAAACGAGCCATGAGAGCTAGATTTGTTCCATCTTACTATGCCCATGATATGATAAATAAGTTATAGCAATTGAGACAAGGTTCTAAAAGTGTAGAAGAATATTATCAGGAATTACAAATGGGTATGTTGCGTTGTAACTTGGAGGAGGATGAGGAACCGGCTATGGCTAGATTTTTGGGCGGGTTAAATTGGGAAATTCAGGACATCCTCGCTTACAAAGAATACAATAATGTAACCCGTTTATTTCATCTTGCTTGTAAAGCTGAAAGGAAAGTGCTAGTGCAAGGAGTAATATTTCTGTAGGGAAAGCTATTCATGGCAGCAACGCATGGCTACAACTCCATCTACACATACTCCTACTCCATCATCTAGTCCCACAAATTCAGTTGCGAAGACGATGCAAAAGCCTGCTGCGAGTACTTCATCCATGGCATCGATGGGTAGAACAAATAACATACAATGTCACCAGTGCAAGGGATATGGGCATATGATGTGTGACTGTCCAAACAAGCGTGTTATGATTGTCAAGGATGATGGGTAGTGTTCATCTGCTAGTGATTTTGATGAAGATACACTCGCATTGCTTGTGGCTGACCATGTAGGTAATGAAGAACAAATAGAAGAACATATTAATGCAGGTGAAGCGGACCACTATGAGAGCTTGATCGTACAGCGAGTGCTTAGTGCACAAATGGAGAAGGCGAAGCAAAATCAGCGACACACTTTATTTCAAACAAAGTGTGTCAAAGAGTGTTCGTGCTGCATGATCATTGATGGAGGTAGCTACAACAACTTGGCAAGCAGCGATATGGTGCGGAAGCTTGCCCTCAACACCAAACCACACCCACATCCCTACTACATCCAATGGCTGAACAACACTGGTAAGGCAAAGGTAACTAGACTTGTGAGAATCAATTTTTCCATCGGATCCTACAAAGATATTGTTGAATGTGATGTTGTGCCTATACAAGCTTGTAACATTCTGCTAGGTAGACCTTGGCAATTTGATAGAGATTCTATGCATCATGGTAGATCAAATCAGTATTCTTTTCTATACCATGATCAAAAAATTGTGTTGCATCCTATGTCACCTGAAGCTATTATGCAAACTGATGTTGCTAGGGCTGCTAAAGCAAAGAAAGAGCAATAAAAATGATAAATCTGTAATTGATAACAAAGATGAGATAAAACTGAAAGGACGTTGTATGCTTGCTACAAAATCTGACATTAATGAGTTCAATGCATCCACCTCTATTGCTTATGCTTTGGTAAGCAAGGATGCTTTGATTTCAATTGACGATATGCAACGTTCTTTGCCCCCTGCTGTTGCTAACATTTTGCAGGAGTATTCTAATGTGTTTCCAAGTGAGATACCAGTAGGGCTGCCACCAATACGTGGGATTGAGCACAAAATTGATCTTATTCCTAGTGCATCTTTGCCAAACTGTGCGCCATACAGGACAAATCCGGAAGGAACAAAGGAAATTCAGCGACAAGTGCAAGAACTACTAGACAAAGGTTATGTGCGAGAATCTCTTAGTCCTTGTGCTGTTCCAGTAATTTTAGTGCCTAAGAAAGATGGAATATGGCGTATGTGTGTTGATTGTAGGGCTATTAATAATATCACCGTTCGATATCGGCACCCTATTCCACGATTAGATGATATGCTTGATGAATTGAGTGGTGCTGTTGTGTTTTCAAAAGTTGATTTGTGTAGTGGGTACCACCAGATTCGTATGAAATTGGATGAATAGAAAACTGCTTTCAAAACTAAGTTCGGTTTGTATGAGTGGTTAGTCATGCCTTTTGGGTTAACTAATGCACCTAGTACTTTCATGAGATTAATGAATGAGGTTTTGTGTGCTTTCATTGGGAAATTTGTTGTCGTCTATTTTGATGATATACTGATTTACAACAAATCCATGGATGCACATCTTGATCACTTGCGTGCTGTTTTTAATGCTTTATGTGATACACGTTTATTTGGTAACCTTGAGAAGTGCACGTTTTGCACTGATCGAGTATCGTTTCTTAGCTATATTGTTACTCCACAGGGAATTGAAGTTGATAAATCCAAGGTGGAAGCTATATAGGGATGACCTGTACCTATAACGGTCACACAAGTGTAGAGTTTCCTAGGACTTGCTGGTTTCTATCGCCGCTTTTTGAAGGATTTCAGCACCATGGCTGCATCATTGAATGAGCTCACAAAGAAGGGAGTCCCCTTTTCTTGGGGAAGAAAGAATATGGAGCGGGTAGTGGGAATCGAACCCGCAACCCCACGGTTATGAGCCTTGTCAGCTACCAAATTGTTCTATCCTGTTAAACTAAAGAGCGGGGAACTAGTGGATAAAAGGGGGTTGAATACGCCCCTCTACCATATCTATACAAATAGAATAGTCCATTTATACAGAATGGTAAAGAGGGCTCTTCTACGATCATCAATTCCAGAAATCCATACAAATACGAAAGGGTATTTTATCCAAGGCATATGCGAACTGGCAAGGAGTCGTATAAAAGACACCGGCTGCAAAGCCGATGTCGCTCCGAATATGGTGGGTGATGAACAAGTAGAGGGGCCCACTCCTCCCACAACACGAGACCCGTTGTCCAACTTGACCGATGCCACTAGCACCGATCTCAAAGATTAGACCTAACCGAGACAGTAAGAGACCAAGGCCAGCATCAAAGGGACGACGGATGCTAGATCGGTCGTGCTGAAGGAAGGGCAGAGCGAACCCATCGGCTAGCTGAGCTGATGAGAGGACATCTCTGAAGATATGCGTGCATCCACCGGAAAGCCCGATGTACTAGGCGTGACGTTCGATGGAAGTCTCTGAAGATGGGTGTATATCGGCTGAGGAGCCGATATGTTTGGGCATGTTGCTAAAGGTATGGATAACTCATTAGCTAAACACTCTGATGAAACACCAGACAGAGACATATAGGCTTACGGCTCAATCTACTATCGGCAGCCTTGTATGTCAAACCTAACTGATGTAGCATGGGATGGACGATGGCAAAGAGAGCTTGGTAAACCGATAGGCCTTGCACGGACATGATGCGGTACACTCAATCTGACAATCTTAGATAAAGCAAGATATACCAGGATAGTGGTGGGACTTACCCCTTTACCGGAGATCAACCTTAACCGATGTAGCCCCACGTCGAGAGCTAGAATCCGTCTGTAAAAACCTAGATAAACTAGGGTGGCGATGTACCAAAGTTGTATTGATCGAACGATATTTACAGGCTTCCAGAGGTTCTATATTTATACCATGGCATTACGGAGTCCGATGTGGTTACAACAACTATCGGACATTACTTTTAAAAAATATAATAGGAAAATATCTCTAAGGAATTTAACTGAACTAACTAAACCTACCTATAAATATAAGATATGATTTACATAGATAAATTACCATGCCATGAGTTCCACGGCTCCTCCTTAGACTCGGCCTCATTTGGAGTCTTCTATAATTGGATCGAATCCTTCCTCGTTTCCTTTAGTCGACTTCTTTCCTGTAGCAATCAGACTTTCTTTTACAAACCGATCGTCTTTCCAATCTTTCCCTAGGCTTACCAAATTTTGGCGTTGACAATCATGTCCGATGAGGTGACATTTGATTTCCTCCAGCATCTCCCCTCATCGAATCGATCTCTTGAAGTCACTGCAAACACCATGTTCATAGGAAAAGAATGCCCATCAATCTTCAACGGCTCTTTATCTTCAAATTTAATTCTCCCTTGTTCGACAGCTGATTGCAATTGTTGCCAAAAAAACTCTGCATTCATTAGTATGATGAGATATTGAGTTGTGCCACTTACAATATTTCTTCTTTTTGAGTTTTTCAGATGACGGTAGTACGTGGTTTGGTGGTAGTTGAATATGTTTCTCTTGAGGTAGAAGATCGAATATCTTATTGGCTTTATTGATATCAAAATCATATCTTTCCTTCTTACCAGTACTCTTCATTCAGGGACATGATATAGGTTTCCTATTCCTAGTCCACTCTACCAAACCCACTTCTACATCGGATTCCTCATTATCTCAGTCCGATACATAACCCTGGAGCTAAGCAGTCTTCCGATGGAATCACTCTTTCTTGGTTTCAATGAATCGGCTTTCATGAGCTGATACCATCTAGAGAAGATGTGATAGGCCCTCGAATTATTGAGAAGAGAAACGTTCCCTAATTGAAGCCAGCAACCCTTGTAAGGTCAAATCAACTAATTGTCTATTGCTCAGAATAAGACTATAACACTGGCTTTTGATATCCTAGAAAAGTTGGATGTACTCTAGAACTAACTCATCAGGCCTCTGTCTAACCGATGTCAAATCTGATAGTCTCATCTCATTAATCCTAGTAAAGAAATACTTATGAAATTGCTTCTCTAGATCAGCCCATCCCTAATTGAGTTGGGAGCCAACGAAGAGAACCAGGTGAAGGCCAATCCAGAGAGGGACAATGGAATGAAATGGACTCTCAGGGCTTTCTCAGCTGATGCTTCCTTACATTGGGCCAAGAATCAGCTGATGTGTTACACTATAGATCAGCTATCTTGCCCTGAGAATTTGGAGAAATCCAGTATCCTGTATCGGTGCAACAGCGGAACTTTGTCGAACCACTCTAGATAAGAGTGCCGATATATAAATGCTTGTTCCTTAGGTTTGATGCTGAATTGCTCTTTGACCACTTCTACAACTCTGGCAGACCAATCCTCCACCCAAGTTCTCTCTTTGGTAGTGTGGAGGCAAAGCTGGCACTTGGTATAGTCTAAAATGATCTCCTAGATGATTGCTTGTATCATTATTGCCACCTGGATATTCTTGCCGATATCCCCCATAGTAAGCCATCCGATGATATCCTAGCATCATATCATCGCGTTGCCCCCTAATCTGATGTTGTACTGGTGGAAACATATTTGCTGATACGTCCCCTATAGTTCCATAAGTAATCTGCGGTTTGTTTTTATTGGCAAATATACGGGCCCTCGATTAGGTTCTTGAACAATTGATCCATCCGCCGTTTACTTGATCAAATTATGCAAAGTAATCACTAGCACACTTGATTGGTTGATGAGTGCATGGTGAACAGCTTCATTAAGCATCTCGTGTAACGGCTTCTAAGGACTTATGGGTGGTGAATGGCTTGATTCTCCTACCAAAACGAGCTTTGGCATTTGGGACTTCTGAATCGGCCCTTGTCTTATCTTACTGAAAGACTCGAGACAGAGATTTTGAAAATTAGCCGTATTTTGCTATACCTGGTACCTTTGATCTTTAGTCAAATCTTTTATTGTTACTTGAATCATGTTATCTATGTTGATCTCTTTACCCGCCATTATGTTGCAGTTGTCTGGTTGCACCGAGCGTGCTTGATGCCAAATCTCGTGGGGAGGAGGGGTCCGACCGAGCCGAACAGATGTCCGATCGGGGAAAGACAACGGCTTGGTCACATGAAGGCCTAGGAGATCTGCTTAGCTCCATTGCAGGTTCCTTAATCTTCGAGGTCTGATGGCGTACCAGTCAATTTGACCCTGAAATTGACATAGAGAGAGGATGAGATCCATGAGTCGGATGTCCGGTGGGCCTATCTGGCTCACCCTATCGGCTGGATACTGGTAGGGAAGGCAGTGCTCGAGCATCGGCTGAACAACCGATGAAGGCGTGAGTGATACATGCGTGGAATAGAGTAGAGGACTTATCAACCAAAGAGCCGATAATACTCCACAGCATCCGAAGCGTGGAGCGGGGCCCAATGCCCCACGAAGCAACGAGGACCAGCGACCATAGTAATGGCACCGTTAGGACCAACCTTGATAGATCGGACTGAACCGAGATAGTATGAGGCTAGGGCTAACGGCGTGGAGACGATGGAGGCTTAGACCGAACATAACGATGAGGAAGGAAAAAGGCTCATCGTCTATATAAACAGCCGATGAGGAATGAAACCCTCTAGATTTCAATGTTGGTCCCGTCAGACACGAGTCCTAGTTGATCGGACCGAACCGAGATAGTACCAAGCTACATCCGACATGACCAGATTGATCTCTAACGGATTAATCGTTAGATAATATGCAAGACAGATATGAAGCTAGCAGTGAGGATAACTTGTTGGCTACTCACTCTGATGAGACACCGCGCAAAGACCCGCTAGGACAACGGCTCGAACCACCGCCATCAATCTCGTAGATCAAACCTAACCGATGCAGCACGAGACTATGGACGGAGGAGGGAGACTGACGTGTCAGCGAGCTTCACGTGGATGTAATATGGTATGCTCGATCTGACTAAGAGATCGAATCTAACCGATGCAGCCTTAGACAGAGCAAAATATACCAGGATAGTGGCGGGACTTACCCCTATGCCGGAGATCAAACTTAACTGATGCAGCCCCGCGTCGAGAGCCAGAACTTGCTGGTAAAACCTAGATGAGGTAGGGTGGCGATGCGTCGAAGGTTTATTGGATTGATCTGTTCCTCATTACAAGCTTCCAAGGGGTTTATATTTATACCCTAGGATTACAGAGTTCAACGTAGTTACAGCAACCACCGAACGTTTCCTAAGAATATAAAAGGAAACTAATCTCTAAGAAATTATAAAGCTACCCAAACTTGCTTAGCCTACGTAACACATTCTATACAGACACCCAACCTGCCGTTACCCTCACTATTTCTCTTTGGACTTGGTTACATTTGAATAACTTTCCATCTTCAAACAAACCGAATCTATCTTCCACCCATTTGATCAACTCTTCTACAGTATCAATCGGCTTCACCCCACGAGCCGATTAGTATTCTCCCATCAGCAGATCCTGTTTACAGGCTGAATCAAATTCCAGCGTTAACAGAAGCTGATTGTGATGAATTTTGTAAATATTGGCTTTCAATATGACTTTCAATATCTGCTATTTTAGCTTCCACCTTCCAATCCAGCCAATATCCCAAATCAATTTGAGCAAGATCATTAACATCCAAATTCTGCTCTCTAGGAATAACATCTAATGACAACATCTTGAAATACTTCAATAAGTGTTGACATTCTTCATAATATAATCTCACATGATCATCTTTGCATTCATACTCCCCAGACAGCTCCTTGATCACCAATAAAGAATCCCCAATTATCTCTACCTCATTGGGTTCAATTTCCCTCAACAGTTTAATACCTTTAAGCACCACTTCATACTCTACTTAATTACTGGTCCGATAAGACTTGATTCTAAAAGCAAACTCAAAGCTTGCACCCCAAGGCAATACAATCACCAAGCCGATACTAGATCCATGCTTGCAAACCGATCTATCAAAGAATAAAGTCAACGGAATCGACTCCACAAAATCATCAAGGATCCCTCTATGTTGTATGATGAAATCACCTAGAGCTTGTCCTTTGACCATCTTAGCCGATTCATGCTCCATCTGAGCAATGTCCATTTACCAATTCACCCTTTTAAGACTAGAGCTGATAGCATATACTTAACCACATGGACTTTACAAACCACTTTGTGCTTAGCTGATAGGAGATAATGCCTTAACTTGATACATGAAAAATATAAGCACAGGCATAGCTTTTCTATCGCATGATATCTTGTCTTAGCATCCAGAAGTTGTCAGCTCAGATAGAATACCACTTATTCTTTTCCTTCAAATTAATGTATCAGTAACAACTCGATGCACTTCTCATCGACTAACAGATATAACTTGAACGGTACCCCTTTCTATGACAAAATCAATACTGGCAGAGAATTCAGATAATCTTTGATTTTATCAAACACTTTCTATGGCTCAACATCCCACATAAACTCTTGATCGGCTCACAACTTTAGTAAGGGAGTGATGGACTCAAACCTTCCCGTTAGATTTCAAATAAACCTCCTCACAAAGTGAAGTTTGCCAATCAAAGATCGTAGCTCAATGCTCTGAATAGCCCTAATGCTTCATTGACTAACTTCAATCCCTCTCTCACGCACCATAAAGCCCAATAATTTCCTAACCGATACAATAAAAACACATTTTTTAGGATTCATTCTAAGTCCATATTTTTTCATCCTCTCTGATACTTTTCGTAGATCGGCTATATGGTCTTTAATACTCTTGGATTTGACTACCACATCATCAATATATATATCTTCACCAGTAGCCTGATGAGATCATAAAATATATAGTTTATGGCTCTGATAAGTCACACCGGCACTTTTAATTCAGATGGTCATGACTACCCACTTGTACAATCCGATAGCACTAGGACATCTAAACGCAGTCTTGTGAATATCTTCCTCCACCACAAAAATTTAATTGTAGCCTACATTACCATCTATAAAGCTGATGATCTTGTTACTCGATGCTGCATCAATTAACAAATTTGTCATCGGTATTAGATACTCATCTTTAGGGGTTGCCATGTGCTAATCCTGGAAGTCAATGTATGATGAGGACATCAACACCAATGATACATCCTCGCCGACACCATACCTATTGCTGGTCCTATTACTTGTGCCCGTGCTCGAAAACTTAATCATCAAGAATCAAGGAGAAGACCGAAAGGGAAAAAGACTCGCGTAGGCTGGATTCGGACTGCAGCACACCTCCAACTTGCGATGGTCGCCACGGTTGCATACTGAGTTGGATTTGGGTGATTCTGGACTTGTTGGAAAGCTAATCAAGTCTACTTTCATATGGATCTGGCCTCATGCTCATATCTTCTCAGAAGCGGCGGTAATCATTAAATCATCACTGAGACATTTTTCTGTCCAGGGTGCTGCGCCACCTTAATTTAGCCCAATGGGTTGTGTATTATTTAGAGTCCAATAGGGACGTATTCTAGGGTTGGAGCATGACCCAAACACTCCTTTGGTCATCCTCCCCACGTTATATACCCCTTAGCCGCCACCAGGAACACTTGGGTTTTGTTTAGATCAAGTTTAGCCTTCGCTACTTGCCTGTAGGCGCGCGTGCTGGATCAGCTGCCCATCTCCTTGTCTTCGGAACCCCACTCTTGATTAAGATTCAGTTTAAAACCTTCAATTTCATCTTGCAATTCAGTGCTTGTTTCCTCGTTCTTGCTAGTTCTTTGGTTGCTTGCAGGACGGGAACCCTTGGGGCTGGTTGTTGCGCTCCACAAGATCGTGACGGCCACTAGAAGTGGTGTATCGATCGCTAAGGTGCGGTCTTGGAAGACTGTAGTCGGGCCGAGAACGTCATCTCCATCCACCAATCGAGTTATCCCACGCCTCTCATCGAAAGATCGTACAAAAAAAACCTAGCGGGTTCATATCAGTATATATCCTCAGTTTTCTGTTCTTCTTCTCAACCAAGAGAATGTTGGATATCCACTTAGCATATTGGCATGGTCTGATGATGTTTGCATCATACAGCCTCATGATTTCTGCCTTGATAGCATCATGTAACTCTGCTTTGAATCTTCTCTGTGGCTGTTTGCATGGTCAATATCTTGGTTTGATAGAAAGTCGATGTTCAACAATCAATCAGCTTAAACTTGGAATCTCATGCTAATCCCATGCAAAATATTCCCAAAATTCCTTCAAAAATTTATTAACTTTCCCTGAAATTCAGTACATAAATTTTTACTAATATACGTTAGCCTTGGCATATCTCCTAGTGCTATATCAACTTCCTCCAACTTGTTGGCCGGTGTAAATCACTGCCCTAATTTGCTTTCAAAAATCTTTAATGGTGCCCATTAAAGCAATACTTTCAAGTTTACTTGATGGATTGGCTTAATTCCCTTACTGATTACGTCAAGGAAATCTCCATCCCATATCTTAGCATATAGGGAATCAATCCCCTTAGATTACCATATTGGCAGATCGGTTACCGCAATGTTGACCGACCGATCGACTGGAATCATCTCAACTTGATTTCCTTGTGATTGTATGAGGCTCTAAAGCATTGTGGATGGAATACAACAGTTAACATGAATCCAGTCTCTACTGAGAAGTAGACTATATGATCCCTTGCCATAGATGATGAAAAATATGGTGGGTAATGTCTTGTTTCCAACTGTTAGTTCCACGTTTAGCACGCCTTGTGTCTTCGATAGATTTCCACAAAAGTCTTTTAACACCATATTTGTTTCAATCAAATCTTCGGTAGTCTTCCCTAGCTTACGATATGTAGTATATGGCATAAGGTTGACAGTTGCACCTCCATTAACTAGCATCTTCGTCATTGGCTTCCCATCCACATACCAATTGATTTATAATGGATTTAGGTGCTCATACTTAGACTATTTAGGCTTGTCAAATATGGCTTGATCAGGCTGCAGCGTTAATTGGGCAAAGACCACTTCTTGATCTTCTTCATTGGATGCAAATGCTTTATACTCCATAGATAAGAAGAACACCATGTTGGTCGGAGCCGATGTGTCAACATCATCATCTTTATGTTTGACGTGCCAGACAAGTTTAGTCTTTTGACTCCAATCAACTTCATCATGGTCTCGTCTTGCTTCTTGTGCTACTCCCTATGCCGCAATCTTTGTGTCCTCTTCTGATTTTTCATGAAGATTTTAGATAGACACCACTAGGAATTGGAATTGTATTATTCTTCATGCAACTCCCTATCGTCATCTACCTTTTGACTATGGTCTTCATTAGTCGACCCTAATCAGCTATGTACCGATGCCCGCTTAGTATGTGGCCGATCGTATGAAATCCTCTTCTACTCAACATGCTGTGATCTTAGCTTGTTGCACTCAGGACAATCTTCAATCGATTGCAATCTCATGCTTGATCCCAGCAATACTAAAAGAATGAGCAACCCTAACGCAGATTATACTTCTCCTTATGCACCATGGCTTGCCGTTCTTTGTCTTGTCATCTAGAACATTTTTCAACCAAGTCTGATGAGGTAACTTTTGATTTCCCCAATCTCTCTATTCATTGTCCCGATCCCTTGAAGACCTTGCAAACACCATGTTCACAGAAAAGGATGTCCATCAATCTTCATCAACTTGTTCAACAGCCGATTGCAATTGTTGCCAAAAAAATTTGTATTCATTAGTGTGATGAGAGATTGAATTGTGTCACTTGCAGTATTTATTCTTTTTAAGTTCCTCAGCTAATAGTAGTACATGGTTTATCGAAAGTTGAATCTGCTTCTCTCGATGTAGTAGATAGAAAATCTTATCGGCTTTATTGATATCAAAATCATATCTTTCCTCCTTGCAGACACTCTTGACCCAGGGACACGATATAGATTTCCTTTGCCTGGTCCAATCTACCAAACCAACCTCAATATCAGATTCATAAACTTTAGCTGGGCAGCCTTCCAATGGAATCTCTCTTTCTTGGGTTTAATGAATCAGCTTTCACGAGCCAACACCTTATGTAGAAGATGTGCCAAGCTCTAGAACTCTTGAGATGGAAAATGTTCCTTGATTGGAGCAAGCAACCCTTAGAAAGCCAACTCAACTAGCTATCCATCGCTTGAGATAAGACTATAACATCGGCTTTTGATATCTAGAAAACATTGCATGTATTCCAAAACTGACTCATCAGGCCTCTATCTAATCGATTCTAGATCGATCAGTTTCATCTCATGAATTAAAGTGAAGAAATAATTGTGAAATTGCTTGTCAAGATCGGCCAATCCAGGGAGGGATAGTGGAAAGAAACGGACTCTCAGGGCTTCCTCAGCCAATGCCTTCTCACATTGGGCTAAGAATTAGCTGATGTGTTCCACTGTAGCTATGTTATGTTGCTCCGAGAATTTGGAGAAGTTGGTATCCTGTATCAGTGTGGTAGCAGAACTCTATCGAACCACTTAGGGTAAGGATGATGATACATAAAAGCATGCTCCTTAGGCTTGATAGCAAACTGCTCTCTAACTACCTCTGCAACCTTGGCAGACTAATCCTCTCTTGGGTTCTCTCTTTGGTATTGTGGAGGTAGCATTGGTGCTCGATGTTGTCTGCGATGATCTCTCGGGTAGTCTTGCCGATATCCTCCATAGTAAGCCATCCAATGATACCTTGGCAGCATATCATCGTGTTGACCCTAATCCGATCTTGTGTTGGTGGATACAGATTTGACGATATATCTCTCCTTGCTCCATAAGTAACCTGCGGTTGCACCATCTTCATCGGTAAATTAGACCTTGATCAGGCTCCTGAACAATTGATCTATCCACCGTCTTCTTGATAATGTGTAAAGTGTTCACCAACACTCCTGACTGATTAATGAGTGCATGGTGAACAACTTCGTTGACTATCTCCTACTACAACATTTTAGGACTCTCGGGGCAGTGAATGGCTCGATTCTCCCACCAAAATAGGCTTTGGCATTTGGGACTTCTAAATCAGACCTTGTCTAGTCAATGTTTTGCTCCATCTGTTGCATTTGATCCTCACTCAAGTCATCCATTATCACTGGAATTATGTTTCCTGAGTTTATCTCTTTCCCTGCCATTGAGTTAATGTTGTCTATTCCCACCGAGCGTGCCAAATAGTGTTTTGGTCACTGAATCTTGTGGAGTTCGACTGCGCCAGGTGAGGACGTGAATAGTCCAGCATAGGTCCGATCAAGGGAGATGGCACCCTGGTCACATGAAGGCCTTGGAAGATTTGTTTAGATCTAGTGCATATCCTTAGTTTATAAGGTTTAAGAGCATGCCAATCAATTTGACTCTGTATTTAACAAGGAGGCAGAGGATGAGGATACAGCTCACCCTATGAGTTAGGTGCCAATAGGAAAGGTAGATCTTGAGCATCATATGAAAGGTTAATGAAGGCATAGGGGATAGATGTGTGGAATAAAAGAAAATGCTTATCGGCCAAAGAGTCGATGACATTCTGAAGAGTGAAGGCAATGAAAGCGTGAAGCGAGGCCTGATCCCCCACAAAGCAACAAGGATCGGTGACTACTGTAATGACATGGTTAGAACCAATATCGATAGATCGGATAGAACCGAGACATTGAGGCTAGGACTAACAACACAAAGGCGATGGAGACTAACTAAGTCAACCATAACAACAAGAAAGGAAATGGTGAGGACATCGGCTGCTAATTGACCGAACGTCCGACGTAGGTCTATATCTAAACTCGTTGGTGATGAAGCCTTTGTGCCGATCTACATGACATAGGATCTTGATCTTGATAACTAGCTAACGAACAGTCGATAACTTGCTACAAGTAGCGATATCTAGTGTAACCTGACGATACGCACAAGGAGCCAACCATCGTCTCTATACAACAGCCTGAACTAAGGATTCACCCAATCACACTCTCAAAGAAACCAACCTATGCAACCTCGAATCAATAGACCAAGAGCTTGGATTGGGTGCTGATGAAGCGACCGCCTTAGTAATCTCCATCAAAGAACACACAAGAGCAAAGGGGTAGAGATCACCCTCTAAGTTTGCTAGCACACAACTGAATAAAGGGATTTATATTTGATTATCAAAAGTCTCCATTTACTTGGAAACAAAGGGATATTTATACTATGAACAATGCTCCTAGATGGGTGTAAGTACGAAATGGAAAGGAAGAGATCGAGTATGTGAAAAGGTCTCCACGAAATGAATTCCCAATTTGGTCTTGCGAGGTTGTTGGTGTTCTACGCACTCTTTAGTAATTTGGCAATAACTCCATCTTGGAGATTTCAAATGATGTGCGATTAGTTGTGTGGGAAAGTTAACAAGATAAGCTTTCAAACAATGTGCATCATGTACCACAAAACATTGTAGATTGATACAGTTTTGCATGGGAAGTTGAACATCGGGAAGACTATTGACCTTCTGACCAATCATCACTTATCTGTTCTATTCTCAAGAATGGCGAGTCCAAATCAGTTGAGACCACCCTGTCTAGAAATTAAACTTGATAACATTTCCAAAATGTGCTCATTGACTATCATAACTTTTGGGAATCAAAAGTTATGGCTATTTCTTTCAATCAGTTCTATCAGAAGTGACTAGTTGTCCATCCCTTTTGCACCGATCTGCTTGTAGCACCGTGTCTTGATCTTTATGCCACGTTTCTTCCACCTCTTCATGTGTAAACCTAAGCAACATCACGGTGGAACACTTAGGTAGTATAGCATCCTTATAAGTGTTGAAATTAAAATCATAGAATGAATTCACTTGCCCTTGTAGTTTCTTGGCGTGACTCCATATAAGTGGTCCTTGATTTGTATCCTTTGTGTTGGATGGTGAATTGTTAATGCTTAAGGGGAGCTTGCATGGTTGGGATGTCCTCATCATCCTCCCCCTCTTGAAAAGGAGTAGTCCTTGACTCTGATTCTTCTAGCCCAAAGACTTGTGTTAAGTCAGCAACATTGAAGGATGTGCTAACACCATAATATTTAGGTAGATAAATCTTGTAGGCATTATCGTTGATCTTGGATAGCACTATGAATGGACCATCTCCTTCTGGCATCAACTTGGATTTACGCTTCTTTAGAAAATGGTCTTTGCAAAGATGTATCCAAACTAAATCTCCAAGCTCAAATGTCACCTTCTTGCAATGCTTGTTTTCCCACTCATCATAGTGCTTGGACCTTTTCTCAGTTGCTTGTTTGGTCTTCTCATGAATCTTCTAAACATAAGATGCACGCTTGGAGGCTTCCATGTTACTCTTTTCCTGCAATGGTAGAGGTAACAAATAGATCAGAGCAAATGGTTTGAAACCATATACAACTTCAAAAGGACATATATTAGTTGTAGAGTGTACTACCCTGATATAAGCAAATTCTACATGTGGCAAGCACTCTTCCCACTCCTTCAAGTTCTTCTTTATCAAGGCTCGCAACAGCATAGAAAGTGTTCTATTTACTACTTTAGTTTGACCATCCATTTAAGGGTGGCAAGTGGTGGAAAATAGCAGCCTTGTACTATGTTTACCCACTATGTCTTTCAAAAGTAGCTCAAAAATTTGGTGTCAAAGTCTAAAACAATCGTCTTGGCCATGCCATCTATTCTCACATTTTTCGTGACAAATAGAGAGGCTATGTGGGAAGAATCATCGCTTTTATGACATGGTATAAAATGTGCCATTTTAGAGAATCTATCAATAACAACAAAAATTTAATCCCTTCCCCAATCCCTCCCCCTCTTTGTCCTTGGTTAACCCAAAACAAAATCCATACTAATGTCTTCCCAAGGAGCATTATGAATAGGCAAGGGAGTATATAATCCATGGGAGTTTAGTTTTGACTTAGCTTTGTGACAGGCAACAAATCATTGCACAGGCCTTTAAACGTCTCTTCTCATCTTTGGCCAATAGAAATGCTTAGCTAGCAACTCATAGGTCTTTTTTCACCGAAAGTGACTCATGAGTCCACCTGGATGTGTTTCTTGTAACAATAAGAGTCTAACAGAGCAATTTGGAATACACAATTTGTTAGCTCTAAATAAAAATCCATCATGTATATGATATTTTTTCCATCCTTTTCTAGTTGTACATTTTGCATAAGGTTCTAAAAAGTCATAATCAGCTGGGTATAGTTCTTTTATGTTTTCAAGTCCTAGTACCTTTACTTCAAGTTGAATTAGCAAAATATTCTTATGGGATAAAACATTAGCAACAATGTTGTCCTTGCCTTTCTTGGATTTCACAACATATGGAAAAATTTCATTGAATTCAATCTATTTGGCATGCATATGGTTCAGTTTTGCTTGGCCCTTTAAATACTTCAAAGCCTTGTGATTTGAGCGAATAACAAATTCTTTTGGCCATAAGTAATGTTGCCAAGTCTCAAGTGCTCTTACCAATGCATACAACTCCTTGTCATACACCAAATATTTCAGTTGTGCTCCTCCCAACTTCTTGTTTAAGTATACAATGGGCTATCCATTTTGTATGAGAACACCTCCAATTCCAATCCCACTTGCATCACATTCAACCTCAAAGGATTTAGTGAAATCCGACAACACAAGTAAGGGGGCTTCAAATAACCTTTTCTTTTATTCTTGGAACACTTTCTCTTGTGGCTCACCCTATTGGAAGGCAACACCCTTCTTTGTTAACTCCTTTAATGGAGCAGCTATGGTGCTGAAATCTCTCACAAATCTCTTATAAAACCTACAAGTCTATTAAAACTTCCCACATGGCTTACTGGTTGCGTCGGAACCCGGCGTGAGCACGTCGATGCCTGGGAGGTCTGCTTAGCTTCAGTGTAGGCCGGTCGGCTTCTCTCCATGGCACGAGGTAGGCGCGCCGGGGGCCATGGGTTTCACGTCGGCTCCAGCGCGACGGTGCGAGTGTGGGCGTACCCCAATTTGACCCTGCAATTGATAAGGAGATGAGGCAAATGGGTTAGTCGGTCGATGGGCCGATACAAGCCCTCGCTATTGGCTGGTTGTCGATAGGATCGAGTTAGTCATCGGCCGTATCCAGATGGCTCTTGCTATCGGCTGGTCGCCGATAGGAATCAGGACTCCCTTCCATCGGCTGGGGAGCCAATGTAGGTGGAAGTCAACGAAGGATATGATGGCTCTGGATGTAGTGAACGTGAGACCCTAATCCATTGGTTGCAAAGCCGATGGAGGCATAGGATTATACTCAGAGAGTAGCAAGGCGCGCGGGAATGGAACCTATCGTGGTTATTCATCGGCTAGAAAGCCAATGAAAGCATATGTTAAGTGGCAAGGAATCGTATAAAGGGACCGGCTGCAAAGCCAATGCCGCTTCGGAGATGGTAGCATGAGACCCGTTGCCCGCTGTGACGATGCCGCTAGCATCGAATCTCGAAGATTGGACCTAACCGAGACAGTACGAGGCCGAGGCCAAAGGCGATGGGACGGTGGATGCTGGATCGGTTGTGCTGAAGGAAGATTGCAGCAAACCCACCGGCTAGCTGAGCCGATGAGAGGACGTCTTTCTGAAGACATCAGCCGATGCGTTTGGCGTGGCAGTCAAAGGGAAGTCTTGGAAGACTGGTGCGTATCGGTCGAGGAGCTGATGTGCTGGGCGTGACACTCAACGTATAGATAACTCATCGGCTAACACTCCGATGAAACACCATACAGAGATCTATAGGATTAAAGCTCATTCTACCATCGGTAGCCTCGTAAGTCGAACATAACTGATACAGCATGATACCGACGACAGTAGAGAGAGCTTGATAGACCGATACATACTGCACGGATGTGATGCGATACATCCTATCGGCCTAAGAGGTCGAACCTAACCGATGCAGCCTTAGACAGAGCAAGACATATCGAGATAGTGGCGGGACTTACCCCTTCGCCGAAGATCGGACTTAACCAATGCAGCCCCGCGTCGAGAACTAGACCACGTCAGTAAAAACCTAGATGAACTAGGGTGACGATGCACCGAGGTTGTATTGATTAAAGGATTCAAGGATCTTTTACATGTTTCCAGGGTGTCTATATTTATACCGTGGGTTTACAAACTCCGACGCATTTACAACAATCATTGGATGTTATTTCCTAACAAAGATAAAGAAAAATATCTCTAAGAAAGTTAACTAACTAACTAAATCTTTCTATCCGTATAAGATACGATAGAAAACCCTACCGTGAACCATGGCTCCTCCTCAAACTCGGTCTTATCTGGATAATTTTCTATTCTGAGACCGAGTCTTTCCATGCCTCATTCCGATCGGCTTCTTCCCTATAGCAATCGGACACTTCTTTGCTTAAGCCGATCATCTTTCCAATATATCGCTGGGCTTTCTAAATTTTGGCGTTAACACTTACATTTTTAGGAGTTGGCCATTTGTTGATTGCTTTCAGCTTTGATTCATCAACCTGAATTACTTGTTCTGAAACAATAAAGACAACAAACACAACTTGATCTGTACAAAATATGCACTTTTCAAGGATAGCAAATAATTTTTCCTTTCTGAGCACATCTAAAACTTGCTGAATATGATCAACATGTTCCTCCAATGTCTTGCTATAATTAAGATATCATCAAAGTAAACAACAACAAATTTTCCAATGAATGCTTGCAAGACATGATTCATCAGCATTAGTCAAACTGAAAGACATAACTAACCATTCATACAAGCCAAACATTGTTTTAAAAGCAAATTTCCATTCATCTCTAATATTCATTCTAATTTGATGGTAACCACTTCTCAAATCAATTTTAGAAAATATCACAGAACCACTCAATTCATCTAGCATATATCATCTAGTCTAGGAATAGGATAACGATAACCAACAGTGATGTTTATTTATGGCTGTACAATCTACACACATCCTCCATGAACCATCTTTCTTTGGCACCAAAATCACAGAGACAGCACAAGTAATTAAACTTTCTTACACAACCTTTATCTAAAAGTGTTTGTACTTGCCTTTGAATTTCCTTAGTTTCTTCAAGGTTGGTGCGGTATGCTGGATGGTTTGGAAGTGTAGCTCCAGGGATGAGGTCAGTCTAATGTTCAATGCCACACAAAGGAGGAAGTCCAGTAGGTGTTTCCTCTGGAAAAACATCTTTGTATTCCTGTAAAACATGTGCAACAACTCTAGGAATAGATGTTAAGTCATTAGCTGAAAGTAATATAATATGTCTTTACACACAAGTATAATTAATACTTGCTCTGGGTTTTTCCTCACATCTATTATTTCAGATTTGGTGGCTTTCATCACTAAGTTCTCTCCCTCTCTTTTCTTGCTATCTCTCACATTTGGCTTGTGGCTCTCACTCACTAATTTGTAGAGGGCACGTGAATTCTTTTTCTCTCCTTTTCTACTCCCATTCCTCACATCAAAGCTCTTTTGCATGTGCTCAGCTAGGATTTGCTACGGTGTCTTGGGGTTTAAGTATCAATTCCTTGCCCTTCCATTTGATGGTGTATTGATTTGTTCAATCACAATATAGAGATGACCGATCAAATTGCTATGGTCTTCTCAACAGCATATTACATATTGTCATGGGTCCCACACATCACACTCTATAGTGTCAATATATTGACCAATCTTGCAAGAAATTTTCACTCTTTGTATAATCTTAATGGAACTTGAATTATTTAACCATTGTAAATGATATGGATGAGGATATTTCAGCAGCGGTATACCCATCTTTTCAACCATTTCTTTGCTAGCAAGATTGTGACAACTTCCACCATCAATGATTACCTTACATTCATTGTCTTCAACCTTGGCTCTGGTTTGAAAAAGATTGTCTATTTTCAGGTTCACTCATGTGCACACTCAAAATCTGAGTTACAAGAGCAGCACCAGTTTCAAATTCATATATTTCCTTTTCATAATTATCTTCCTCTTCAATAATTTCGTTTCTTTCTCACTAACAAATTCATACTCTCGCTGGCCATTCACAATGATGGTTTGATTGTTTGGACACTCCTTTAAGCATGACGTCCACACTTGAAACATTGAATATCACCACTCTTAGATGAAGAACCCATTGATGTAGAGGATGAATTCGTAGGTTTATTTCTCAGCTCTTTGCCACTAGAAGCATCAAAATTACTTGATCGTGCACCTCCACTTGAGTTGGAAACTGTATCTCGACTTGCACTATCTCGTGGTGTGAATTTGCTTCCACTCGGTGTACTTCTTATGCTGAAGGATACTCCTCTATTGGACTTCATGTCCTACTGCAATTGATGCTCAGCTTACTTGCTTGATGTACCAATTCAATAAGATTATAGTATTGCTAAAATTCAACAATGCGCTGAATATTGTAGTGCAATTCCGACATAAAATGTGCAATTGATTGTACTTTATCTTCATTACTTTCCAGGTTCTAGAGAAGCAGGTCTTCTCACATCTACAATAGCTTGCTCCCTATGTCTTTGTTGTTCCCTTGCAAGTCGAGCAGCAGCTTCTTCAGTTTCATTAACTTCATCTTCATGATGACTTGCATTTGCATTATCACAAGGAGGATTTTGCAAATGAGCCATAAGTGTTTGAACATTGTTTGTTAGTTCCTACATGCTCGCTTCATCTCATTGACTATGTCATGGTTTACACACTCTTCAATCTCAGGTGGATCGGACATCTTCCTATGAAATTAGTGAGGACAAAGCAACAAATATATAGAAAAATATATGTGGAATATCACAACCTCACTTCTCTTAGCAACCAAGCTCTTATGAATTCCTACAGATTACAGAAGAGCAATGTGTGGTGGTAATAAGAAATTGATGGTCAAGCGAATACATGATCAGCGTACCGATGATGGTGGCTTGTATGTGGAGCTTGGTGGGAATGATACACAAGGAATAATCTATAAATTCTAGTTATTGTAAGCCTAAATCATAGTCCAAACTAGAAGATCAATGGTTAGTTGTTCACGCCAAAATTTGAAAAGTCTAGCGAAAGGCTGAAAAAGATCGGCTGAAGTAAAAAGAAGAGTCCGGTTGTTATAGGGAGGAAACCGATCGGATAAATTAAGGAGAGATTCGGTCTAAGAATAGAAGATTATCCAGATGAGACAGAGTTTGAGGAGGAGCCGTGGCACTCACGGCAGGATATTTTATCTATATAAATCGTATCTTATATAGGAAAACTTAGTTAGTTTAGTTGACTTTCTTAGAGATATTTTCTTTTATATTTTTAGGAGATAACGTCCGATGGTTGTTGTAAATGCGTTGGATTCTAGAATACTAGGGTATAAATATAGACCCCCTATAAACCTGTAAAGGAATGTACACATTCAATCAATACTACTTCAGCGCATTGCCATCCTAGTTCATCTAGGTTTTTACCGACGGAGTCTGGCTCTCGACGCGGAGCTGCATCGGTTAACTTTAATCTCCGGTGAAGGGGGTAGGTCTCACCACTATCTTGATATGTCTCACTCTGTCTAAGGCTGCATCGTTTATGTTCGACCTCTTAGGCCGATCAGATGTATCACATCACATCCATGTAGGGTCTATCAGCCTATCAAGCTCTCTCCGCTGTTGTCAGTCTCGTGGTGCATCGGTTAGGTTCAACCTACGAGGTTACCAACGGTAGAGTAAGCCGTAGGCCTATAGGTCTCTGTACGGCGTTTCATCGGAGTGTTAGCCGATGAGTTATCTACATGTTGAGCGCCACACCCAACGTATCGCCTCCTTGGCCGATACGCACCAGTCGTTAGAGACTCCTCTTGAGTGCCATACCAAGCACATTAGCCTTCCAGCCGATGCGTGCCTATCTTCAGAGAGACGTTCTCTCATCGGCTCAGTTAGCCGATGGGTTCGCTTTGCCCTTGCCATATCTGAAGCGGCATCGGCTTTGTGGCCAATGGATTAGGATCTCGCTTTCACCACACCCAGAGCCATCAAATCCTTCGTCGACATTTGTCCATGCCTTTATCAGCTCCCCAGCCAATGGAAGAGCATCCCAATCCCTATCGGCGATCAGCCGATAGCAGGAGCCATTCGGATGCGGCCGATAACCACCTCGATCCTATTAGCAGCCAGTCGATAGCAAGAGCTCATATCGGCCCATTATCTGACTGATCCGTTCGCCTCACCTTCTTGTCAATTGCAGGGTCAAATTGACTGGCATGCCAACACCCGCACTATCGTGCCGAAGCTGAGGAAACCTCATGGGCCCCAATGCACTTACCTCGAGCCACAGAGAGAAGTCGACTGGCCTGCACTGGAGCTAAGCAGACCTCCCAGGCGTCGACGTGTTCGCGCTGGGCGTGTGAGATCCGATACCAACACTAGTGCTGACCACAAGATTTGAGTGCTTTAAATGGATCATACACACGCACAAAGAAAATTCAGATTTGTTGCAAACAAGAAGCATGCTTAGGATGCAAGTGTTGCAATCAAACCCAAGCAAAGTTTTGCACCCTAGAATGGATCTTTTAACTTTTCTTTCGTAGTCTTTCTCAACTCTTTTTTCCCTTTTTTTTGACACTATTTAATAGAACTAAGCACAAGGATCAGATATAACACTTGCACACTTTATGATAGAAACAAGGCACAACTGAGGCTTTGATACTAGATGATGAGGCCTTGGTTCCAATTTTCATGATGTAGAATCATGATATTGATAACTAGCTGACAAACAATCGATAACTTGCTGCAAGTAGTGATAACTAGCCAACCACCTTCTCTATATAGCAACCTGAACCAAGGATTCACACAACCACTCTTAAAGAAACCAACCTACACAACCTAGAATCAATGGACTGGGAGCACAAATTGGGTGTCGATGATGCGGCCGCTTCTGTAATCTCCATGTAGGAAAACACAAGAGCAAAGGGAGATCACTCTCTGAGTTTGTTAGCACACAATTGAAAAAATGTGTTTGTATTCCATTATGAAAAGTCTACATTTACTTGGAAACAGAGGGATACTTATATGGAAATGAAGAGATAAAGTATGTGGAAATGAAGAGATAAAGTATGTGAAAAGGCCTACACGAAATGAATTCACGAAGTGGTCTCACGAGGCCTTTAGTCTTCTGCGCACTCTTCAGTAATTTGGCAATAACTTCATCTTGGGGAGTCCAAATGATGTGTCGTTAGTTACATTGGAAAGTTAACTAGATAAGATTTCAAACCACTTGTAGCATGCACCACTAAACATTGTAGAATGGTCCAGTTTTGCATGGCAATTTGAACATTGGGGAGACTGTTGACCTTCAGACCAATCATCACTTATCAAGTCAATTCAAATCAGTTCAGACCACCCGAGTTACAAAGTTGACTTGATAAACTTTCCAAAATGTGCTCATTGACCATCATAGCTTTATGGGAATTAAAAGTTATGACTATTTCTTTCACGCGGTTCTGACGGACTAGCCTAGTCGTCCGTCCCCTACACACCGATCTGCTTGTAGCACCAAGTCTTGATTTTTAGGCAACTTGTCTTCCACCTCTTCATGTGTAAACCTATGTAACATCAATGTAGAACACTTAGGTAGTATAACATCCTTAGAAGTGTTGAAATTAAAATTAGTTAGGAATGAATTCACTTGCTCTTATAGTTTCTTGGAGCGACTTCGTGTAAGTGGTCCTTGATTTGTATCCTTTATGTTGGATGGTGAATTCTTAATGCTTGAGGGAGCATGCATGGTTGGGACATCCTCATCATCATCCCCCTCTTGAAAAGGAGTCGTCCTCGACTCTGATTCTTCTAGCTCAAAGAATGGTGTTAAGTCAGCAACATTGAAGGTGTGCCATAATGTCCAAGTAGAGATCGAGCATCATTTGAAAAGCCGATGAAGGCATAGAGGATAGATGCGTGGAATAAAACAAAAAGGCTTTATCAGCCAAAGAGTTGATGATGCTCCAATGTGTGAAGGCGACGAAAGTGTGAAGCAAGGCCCAATTCCTCACAAAGCCACAAGGACCAATACATTTGATACATTGATACATTGGATCAAACCAATACATTGAGGCTACGACTAACAGCACAATGATGATGGAGACTAAGTCAACTGTAATGATGAGAAAGGAAATGGCAAGGTCATCAGCTGCTTTCCAGCCAAACGTCCGACGCAAGCCTATATCTAAATTCATTGGTGATGAAGCCTTTATCCTGATCTTCATGACATAGGGTCTTGATCTTGATAACTAGCTTACGAATAGCCGATATCTTGCTACAAGCAATGATAACTAGTGTAACCTGGTGACACGCATAAGGAGCCAACCATTGTCTCTATTCGGCAGCTTGAACCAAGGATTCACCCAACAGCACTCTCAAAGAAACCAACCTACACAACTAGGAATCAATGGACCAAGATGGTTTGGGTGCCAATGACGCGACCGCTTCTGTAATCTCCGTGAAGGAAAACACAAGAGCAAAGGGATAGAGATCACTCTCTGAGTTTGTTAGCACACAACTGAACAAAGCGATTTGTATTCAATTATCAAAAGTCTGCCTTTGCCTAGAAACAAAGGGATATTTATACTAGGAACAACCCTTCTAGATGGCTATAAATATGAAATGGAAATGAAGAGATAGAGTATGTGAAAAGGTCTCCACGAAATGAATTCTGGAAGTGGTCTCGTGAGGCTACTGGTCTTCTCCGCAGTCTTCACTAATTTTGCAATAATCCATCTTGGGGAGTCCAAATGATCTGTCGTTAGTTGTGTTGGAAAGTTAACATGATAAACTTTCAAATCATGTGCAGCATGCACCGCAAAACATTGTGTAATGTTACATTTTGCATGGGAAGTTGAACATTAGGAAGATTGTTGACCTTCTGACCAATCTTCACTTATCTAGTCGATTCTCAAGAATGGAGAGTCCAAATCAAATGATACCACCTTAGTTAGAAAGTACGCTTGATAAGATTTCCAAAATGTGCTCATTGACCACCATTTCTAATGGGACTCAAAAGTTATAACTATTTCTTTCAGGTAGTTCTATCGGATTGGCCTGGTCATCCGTCCCCTTCACACCAATCTACTTGTAGCACCGTGTCTTGATATTTAGGACACGTCTCTTCCACCTCTTCATGTGTAAGCCTAAGCAAAATCAATGTAGAACACTTTGGTAGTATAACATACTTAGAAGTGTTAAATTAAAATTAGTTAGGAATGAATTCTCCTCTTATAGTCTCTTGGTGTGACTTTGTGTAATTTGTCCTTGCTTTGTATCCTTTATGTTGGATGGTGAATTGTTATGCTTGTTGGAGCATGCATGGTTAGGATGTCCTTATCACTCTAGATCTCAATGCTAACTCCATCATACATGAACCTAAGATATTAGACCTAATCGAGACAGTATTAGGCCGAATTGACCTGACCAAATCAATCACCAGTAGATTGATCATTAAACAATATGTAAATCAGATATGACACAAGCGATAAAGATAACTCATCAGCTACTCACTCCGATGAAACACCACACAAATACCTGTTGATCCAATATCTCGATCCACCGCCACCGATCTCATTGGTTGAACCTAACTGATGTAGTAGGAAGGACAGCATCATGCAGATGTGGTGCAGTACACCTGATCAGACTAATAGGTCAGACCTAACCAATGCAACCTACAAAACAAAATAAACCATGATAATGGTGGGACTTACACCTTTGCCAAAGAATGAACTTAACTGGTGCAGCCCCGCATTAAGAGCGAGAACCCACTGGGAAAAACCTAGACAATTTAGGGTGGCAATGTGTAAAAGTTGTATTGTATTGATCTGTTGATGATTGACAAGCTTTAAGGGGTCTATATTTATACTAAAGGATTACAAGAGTCCTACATGGATACAACAACCATTGGATGATATTTCTTAAACATATAAAGAAACTAATCTAAAAGAAGTTGTAAAGGTAACAATACTTACCTAGCTTACATAATATATTCTATACAGATAAAACACCCTGCCGTGGTTCTCAAGATTCCTCCTTAGATGCGGTCCCATCTCAATAACCTTCTATCTTTCACCAAACTGAATCCGTCCTCAACCCATCTGATTGGCTCTTACTGGGTTAATTGGTTTCCCCCTATGAGCTAATCAATCTTTCCTTCATTGGCTGATCCCGTTTGTAGGCTAACCAAATTCTAGCGTGAACAACATTGTGGCAAGCATGAGACAACTCACATCAATGGAATCATTTGTGTCTTTCTCATGAGCTCTCCATGCAACCAATATAGCATTATCAGAAGTACTAGGAAAAGGAGTCTCTAAAGAGGAAGGCTTAGCCTATGATAGCATAAAACAAAATTTTTGCTACCATGCACACTAGGACATCATGCAAAGGGATCATGGACCATTATGATGAGACATGCATTGCAGTGGAACTAGAGTTAGAGAAGCCAATTCAACCAAGCACGCATCGAGTTGGTAGATGATGCCGTTATAAGGTTGAAGTGCCCGATCTTTCAGTGAGACGGATAAATTCAATTTGTGGAGGAGGTGACTCTCGCGATCCGACTATGAACGAACAAGTCGTGGCGTCTTAGCAATCGCTGAATCAACTCAATCGGTTATTAACCTTGCTAGATGGCAAGGTCAACCTGAACACGAGGTTCTATTCCTGCAAGCAATCGAAAAACCGAGCAAGAACAAGGAGTAGGCAAAATAGAATATCAATCACTCACAAGTTGGGGTTCATAATGGCTGTCCACAGGTGGCCGTTGAGCACAACTACAGTACAGAATGTTTGCGCAAACGGCTAAACTTATCAAAAAAAGCACGCCAAACAAAGGGGGCGTGAGCAGGACTAAATAGGAGAAAGGTGGGGAGGGAATTTCGTCCAACATGAATGGGTGGCTGAAATCCCCTACCTAACCTTTCCTAAATTAGCTACGTATTACATGAAAACAATCTTTCCAAAAGATAGGTGGCGCAGCATCCTTTATTAGCTTCCATAGTTGGCGCAATCCTTAATGGTTGTCATTCCTGGACAAAATCTTCTCCTTCATTCCTTAAAAGGATCACATAATTCAGGTCACCTGCACGGGCTCGCGTTATTGGACTTTGAAATGTTTTTGGATTTGGGGTAGTAGGGAGTGACGTCGGTGCTAGTTCCGTTGTAGTAGCAGGTCCTATGTAGAAGTTGATGTCCTCATCATCCTCCCCTTCTTGAATCGAAGTCGTCCTCGACGGTATCTGCTCGTTCTCTCCCGCATATGGTTTTAATGTTTTCTTAACACCAATATGGCCCATGAGGCCGCCTCCATGTGCTTCCTGCAACAGCAAAAGGCGAATCGAGCTTGCTGGAATACACAGTTTGTTAGCACAGAACAAGAATCCATCATCCATCTAAACCTTGCCCCAACCTTTACCAGCCTTGGATTGTAACAGTACGTTCTTGAAATCAGGATCAAAAACATATTGTTCTTTTATGGTTTGGAGGCCAAAAATTTGGAAGTCAAGTTGCAAGAGCATGGTGTAACCTTGAAATCATGATCAAGAACATATTGTTCTTTTATGGTTTGGAGGCCAAAAATTTGGAAGTCAAGTTGCGAGAGCATGGTGTAACGACGAGACAAAGCATCAGCAATAACATTTTCTTTCTCTTTTTTGTGTTTGATGACATAAGAAAAAGATTCAATAAATTCAACCCACTTAGCATGTCTACGATTCAGAATCGTTTGACTACGAATATGTTTTAAAGATTCATGATCTGAATGAATAACAAATTCGCGAGGCCATAAGTAATGCTGCCATGTTTGTAGGGTGCGAACCAACGCAAAAAGTTCTTTGTCATAAGTGCAGTAATTCAGACTAGCACCACTCAGTTTCTCGCTGAAATAAGCAACCGGTTTACCCTCTTGCAGCAGCACTCCACCTAACCCAATGCCGCTAGCATCACATTCAAGTTCAAACATTTTTGTGAAATCAGGAAGTTACAGCAAGGGTGTGTGGGATTAACTTATCTTTTAGAACCATGAAAGCCTCTACTTGCAGTTGTCCCCAGGAGAATGGCGCGCCCTTCTTTGTGAGTTCATGTAGTGGTGCAGCAAGGATGCTGAAATCACGAACGAAACGACGATAGAAACCAGCAAGCCCGAGGAAGCTTCAAATCTGTGTCACCGAGGTGGGTGTTGGCCAGCTTTGTATAGCATCAATCTTGCGGCTATCCACCTCAATGCCCTACGATGTAACAACATATCCAAGAAAAGACACACGATCTGTGCAGAAACTGCACTTATCCAAGTTCCCAAATAGGCGGGCAGCACGCAAAGCATCAAAAACGCATGTAGGTGATCCAAATGTTCCTCCATAGATTTGTTGTAAATCAAGATATCATCAAAATAGACAACCACAAACACCCCTATGAAGGCCCGCAAAACTTCATTCATTAAACGCATGAACGTGCTGGGAGCATTAGTTAAACCAAAAGGCATGACTAACCATTCATATAACCCAAATTTGGTTTTGAAAGCGGTTTTCCATTCATTCCCCAATTTCATGCGAATCTAATGGTACCCACTACGCAAATCAACCTTAGAGAACACAACAGCGCCACTGAGCTCATCAAGCATATCATCTAAGCGAGGTATAGGGTGCCTATATCTGATTGTAATATTATTAATAGCACGGCAATCTACACACATGCACCAAGAGCCATCTTTCTTTGGTACCAATAGAACAGGGACGGAGCAGGGGCTAAGAGACTCACGAATGTAACCTTTGTCAAGCAATTCTTGCACTTGTCGCTGAATCTCTTTTGTCTCATCTAGATTGGTACGATAGGCAGCACGGTTTGGCAATGGAGTGCTTGGGATAAGATCAATCTGATGTTCAATGCCACGAATTGGAGGAAGGCCAACGGGTACCTCCTTTGGAAAAACATCCGCAAAGTTCTGCAAAAGCTTAGTAACAGCAGGGGGTATATCCAAAAGTGCAGAGTCATCAAGTGAAACCAGCACATTATTGCACATGAGAGCATAGCAAAGCGAATTGGGAACATCCAACTCGGTCAAATCAGCTAGTGTAGTGAGTAAAACAGGAGCAGTCAGTTTGATTTCTTTTTTTAAATTCGGTTGTGCACTTGGTTTGTGCTTTCTAGTGGCCCTAGCAAGGTCATCTTTTAAAATCTGTTCAGGTGACATTGGATGAAAAATAATTTGCTTGCCCTTAAACAAGTGTGAGTATTGATTTGTGCGACCATGGTACATGGTATCAGTAATCATATTGCCAAGGTCAACCTAGCAGCAACGAACATGCTTCCATTGAAACGACATCACAATCAGCATAATCATGATAGGAGCCCATAGAAAAATGAACACGTACCAAGCGTGTTACCTTCAGTTTTCCACCCTGGTTGATCCATTGAATGTGGTACGGATGTTGGTGTGGCTGAGTTTGAAGGGACAACTTTTCGACCAGATCCGTACTTGCCAAGTTGTTGCAGCTGCCGCCATCAATGATGATGTGAATCGATCGTTCTTGCACAACGCCTTTGGTGTGAAATAAGTTATGTCGCTGGTGCTGTTTTGGTTGTGCAACCTGTGTACTGAGGACACGCTACACTACAAGGTTCTCATACTTGTCGGTATCAATAGCAGCAACATGTTCCTCCTCCTCATGTCCTGAAACGTCAGTGGCAAGAATAGCATATGTGGGTTCATCTAATTCACTAGTAGAAGAGTACTCACCATCCTCACGTACAATCAGCACACGCTTGTTGGGGCAGTCACGAATAACATGGCCAAAGCATTTGCAGCAATGGCATTGGATGTCCTTGGTGTGCCCATTGGACGAAGAAGAGGACCGTGTTGATGTAGGTGTGGATGGAGTCTTTGTTGCTGCCGAATCACGCGAGGTGATGTTGGGTGGTGAGGGTGCAGCTGATGATGAAGCAGCCTTAGGTTTAGTGGCTGGTTTGAAGGAGGTGGTGCGACCTGCAAAGGAGTTAGCATGTGTCCTCGTTTGGCGTCCCTACACTTCATGTTCAGCAATACAAGCAAGATGGAACAAACGACTAATGATATTGTACTCCTTATAAGCACAATCTGAATTTCGTGGTTCAGCCCACCCAAAAATCGTGCCATAGCTGCATCATTATTTTCAACTAAACCACAACGAAGCATCCCAATTTGCAACTCCTGAAAATATTCCTCAACAGATTTGCTACCTTGCTGTAACCGCTGTAGTTTATTAAGCATATCGCATGTATAGTAGGAAGGAACAAATCTATGTCGCATGAGAACTTTCAAAGCAGCCCAAGTGGGTGGAATGTGAGTGGGATGTTGGCTGCAATGTTCATGCCACCAAATCGAAGCAAAATCCGTAAACTCGCTAGTGGCAGCCCTAACTTGGTGTTGTTTAGGGACAGCATGGCATGCGAATTTTTGATCAACCGTAATTTCCCAATCAAGATAAGCATCAGGATCATATTTTCCATTAAACGTAAGTATGGTGAATTTAATCTTGGCAAAAGAGTCATCCTGATTACGTACCACACGGCGAGGCCCTTGTGGCTGACAAGGCTGGTCAGGATCTTCTTGCTCGGTATCGCCACAATAATCAAAGCCATCCTGTGCAGCAGTAAGTTGCTGGACTAATTTGTCGAAACGAGTCGTGATGGTGGCAAGGCTGGTGTTGGTGGTGGCTTGTGCTTGCTGTAGTTCCCTGAGCGTTGTACCTATGGTAAACTGAGTGGTTTCAAGTTGGCCAAGGCGCTCATTAATGACCCGAACATCTTCTGAGAGGTCATCCATGTGCTTGTTCATTAGACGATCAAAGTGCTGGATGATGCATTTTAATCGAGGGGAGTGTGGCATGGCATTCGGGTCCTCTGGCTCATCCGCGGATCCTACCATGATTAGTGCCAAAAAAATTATGTCCTACGCCTACTGGAATGTGGGGCTGATCAGGTCACTCAAACTAAAAACCGTTACCAAGCCCTAACCCGTTCTTACCATGCAAACAGGTGTGACCTGCAACCAGCAGTGCAACCGGCGAAGTTTGGATAGAGCGATTGCTAGAGGACACAACCTACACGCTGTAGAAAATTTGTGGAGCTATGGGAAGGCTTCAATTTGTAGCAAGGATTAACACAAGCATTCAGCAAATGCAAAGTTATCACTCAAAGCTAGTGTTGTGCTGGTCCAAGGCTAGACCATACTAGAGACATGAGCCCACACACAAAGATAGTCATAGAATTGCAAGAACAAAGAGTAAAAAACAACGAGAACACACCCTTGGCTTCTCCTTTTATTTTTTTTTGTGGTGCGGCTCTTTTTGCTCCTTTTGTCCTTTTTTTTTCAGTGTGGCTCCTTTTTTTTATGCACCTCTGGCCTTTTTCAGTTGGATGACACTACCAACATGTTGCACAACTTAAAGGGAAACAAAAGGAAATCAGGAACTCTTTCCTTTCATGTAGCCACAGACTGCCTGATCGCTCACAATCTCCTGTAATACGCCCAAAATGAATCGCTAAGCCAGTGAGTATCCATTGGAAAGGGCACAAAATATGCTTTCCAAATTGTACCTAAACTTCCCAAATGGACTACGGATGCAACAGCTAAGGCATGCTTCCTTGTCGAGATAAATCAAGACCCGAAATAAATTACTTTCCTTTTGTAGGTGGGAAGGTTGGCGTGAACAAGAGGAGTCGATGACGTGGGAAAGATTATAGGAGCACTGAGGACAAAGGAATAGGAGGATCAAGTGCAAAGATGTGAACTAATACGTGACAGGAACTCAAAACTCTAATGGACTAGATGCCAAGACCAGCACACAACACAGCGATGCAACCAAAAACTCAACAAAGCAATAGACTGAATGAAAGATGCAAAGGCTCAAAAGGTCTTGAGCAGTGGTTCTAACCTAAAACTTTTTTTGTTGGCTTTTCTGGTGGACGATAGGACAATGAACAAAACTACAAATAAAGGGGATAGATCTCACCGAGCAACCTGAAATCTGATACCACTTGATAAGGCTGAAGTACCCGATCTTTCAGTGAGACAGATAAATTCGATTTGTGGAGGAGGTGACTCTCGCGATCCGACTACGAACGAACAGGTCGTGGCACCTTAGCAATCGCTGAATTAACTCCAATCGGTTATTGACCTTGCTGGATGGCAAGATCAACCTAAACATGAGGTTCTGTTCCTACAAGCAATCGAAGAAACGAGCAAGAACAAGGAGTAGGCAAAACTGAATATCAATCACTCACAAGTTGGGGTTCACAATGGCTGTCCACAAGTGGCCGTTGAGCACAATTGTAGTACAGAATGTTTGCGCAAATGGCTAAACTTATCAAAGAAAACCCGCCAAACAAAGGGGGCGTGAGCAGGACTAAATAGGAGAAAGGTGGAGAGGGAATTTCGTCCAGCATGAATGGGTGGCTGAAATCCCCTACCTAACCTTTCCTAAATTAGCTACATATTACATGGAAACAATCTTTCCAAAAGATAGGTGGCGTAGCATCCTTTATTGGCTTCCATAGATGGCGCAATCCTTAATGGTTGTCATTTCTAGACAAAATCTTCTCCTTCATTCCTTAAAAGGATCACATAATTCAGGTCACGTGCACGGGCTCGCGTTATTGGACCTTGAAACATTTCTGGATTTAGGGTAGTGGGGAGTGACGTCGGTGTTGGTTCCGTTGTAGTAGCAGGTCTTGTGTTGGGGTTGATGTCCTCATCATGCCAGTTGATTGCTCGATCCTAATGTCGATCAATGACTCAATGAGCAGTGTCTGCACAGATATCCACATGTCTGAGGGTAGAGTACCAATTGTGGATGTACTAGTGCTCACAAGCGGCTAGGATTTGGCTCAGAAGGTGGTGGCTAGGGTTTTTCTCAAGGTGAATACAGGTATCTCTCTCCTCAACCTCCCTACCACCCTATATATTGGCTTCCCTACTTGGGCCTAGGGAATCGTGGCCCCATAGAAGTCTACTCGGATCTCTATCTGATCTAAATCACATTCGAATAAGCATTTCAACTCGTTAAACATTTGACCCTATAAGTTCACGTATATTTGGTCATATCCTAGAAATGCCTCTCCGGTCACGATGTTAATAGCAGTCTCTAACAAGACATATTAATCCCAAAGTTTATGTAAATATCATATCAGTTGAACATGTAATGTTCTCATGTATGAATCCCTTTAGCTTACGATATCGATCGAGCTTAGTGCGAGACTTGTGTCATCCTCTTAATAGCTCAAATGACTCTCTCAATCCTATAATGGATTCTAAACTTGTGATTGACTCCTCAATCACCTTGGTATGGCCATGCACTTTCATTATCCATTACGTCGAGGGACCCATGAATATCTCTCCCGTAGGAGGAGCAAATTCTATCTTGATCACTCACATTCCACCATGTATTAGCAAACCCAAATACTACTTTTATGACTATCCTATTTTTCAGTAATACTTGGTAGTCTCAAAATAAACTACTACGTATGTTGAGAATCATGATGATCTTAGGTCTAAAGACTCCACATAAACATGACTTGAGATTAACTAATGACACATAAAATCTCTATAGTATATCATGGTGGGTCTATCCAACTTACGTTCACTAACATATATCTATATTATCGATTTAGTATCTCCATATCATGATTCATGAGACATAATTATCAATCAATACATATGGTGATCTTACAATCATATTGTACTCATATGATATATGATTAGGGATCATTTAGAAACAACAATGTCTAACATTAGAAGTCTCATGAATAAATCACATACTCATCAAACAATAATGATAATGTCTATTTCAAGGAAAAATCAATATATCATAAACATAGTATGTGATATATATAACATCTCCATGTTGCCTCTAGGGCATATCATAAACAAGTCAGTCCCAAGGAAGCATCGTTACGAAGCTGTGATGTATGTATTGCTTGATGGGGAGTTATACTATCGGACGATTGAGGGGGTCTTTCTAAGATGTTTGAGTTTGGAAGAAGGTTATGTGTGAAGTATACGAAGGGATTTGTGGGACCCATCAATCGGCTTATAAGATGAAATGGATGTTGAGGAGACTTAGATATTTTTGGCCAAGAATACTAGAAGATTGTTTCACATATTTCAAAGGATATCAATATTATTAAAAGTTTGGGAGCATCCAATGAGTGCTAGCGTCAACTGTAAATCGGATCGTTAAACCTTCGCCATTCATTTCATGGGGAATTGATATGATGGGCAAAGAGCATAAGCTCATGTTGACAACAATAGATTACTTTACTAAGTGAGTAGAAGCAATACCATTGAAGAATGTAACATATAAGGATGTGAATGATTTTGTTAAGGAACATATCATCTATTGGTTTGGAATTCCTTAGATAATTACAACCTATGAGGATCTATATTCATGTCCGATGAGTTTCAATAGTTTGCTACTGGTACGAGAATTAAGTTTCTAAATTCATTGCCTTATTATGCACAAGCCTATAGTCAAGCGAAAGGTTCCAATAAAGTTTGAGAAAATTAATCAAGTGCAAGATAAACAAACAACCACAAAGAAGACATACGACATTGCCCGATTCATTATGGGCACCTCGAATCAATTGGGAAACTAACAATTGCTATTGTATCAATTGGACTATGGGCATAAAGAGGTGCTGCCGTGGGAAACTAACATTGGCATAACAAGGATATCATTGCAAAATCAGTTGATAGCTGATGATTATCATAGTTTGATGATGGATGAGCTTGAAGACTTAGCCTAGAATGGCTTGTGTGCACTTGAGCAGATTGAAGAAAACAAAGCTAAGGTGGTTTGGCACTATAATAAGAACATGATTTGTAAATCATTTACCAAAGGCAATGCTATGTGGAAATTAATTTTGTCAATTAGGTCTAGAGATAATCAGTTTGGAAAATAGTCACATAATTGGAAGGGACCCTATCAGATTAGCTATTATGTGCCAGGTAATGCACATATAGTAAAAAATTTTCAAGGTGAAGAATTTGCCATGTCACTTAATGGAAAATACTTGAATAAATATTACCTTAGCATGTGCATTTATTCTAGAATTAGCTAGAACACTACGGATATCTAAATAAAGCTAATGATCATGCATCTACTTAAGATAGCCAATGCTAATGCGTCACCTTAAGAAAGTCGATGCTAATGGGCATCACCTTTCGAAAATATTAAAGTAAAAATAAAATCAAAAGAATGGCCAAATTGCCCAAGGGCGATGGAGTTATGTTACATGCATCAAGCCAAAATTGTCAGACTGTATTAAAGTGAAGGTTACATTAAGACAGGAAGTCTTAGATTACCTTGACCGTGTGTAGGCAGATTTGGTCAGTCTCATCAATAAATTTGGCGTCTTCTATGTTAAATCCTAGGATCTTTCGATATGTGGATCGGTTGACAGTCTGAGACACTATTTCTTTAAGCTTTACCGAGTTTTTCGATGGCTTGAGAAATAGTGGCAAGGGAAAAATTTTCTACTTCAATGTCCTTGCACATCCCTTCTACCTCTAACAACAGGTCAAAACCTTTTTTGATCAAGGTTGTGATGGTGGCCGCTATGGTAGCTAAGATGGCAGATAGCTCATCAAGCCAATTCTCAATGGATTGAGAGGCAAATCAGTCATCCCAAAGGTGTTGTGCCAAGAGTTATTGCCTGACACGATTGGCTGTGCACTATCTGGCCATTGGGACTCTAAGAAGGTTGTTGGGATTAAGGTTTCAACCATGTCTTCTTGTAGCCTTGCCCTGATTGGGCCTAAGTTATTCACTAGCATATCAATTGGTATATGTGCTTAAGGATGTCCAATGGTTGTTCCCAAAAGCTGCCCATAATAGGCAGAGCTGATGGTGTGGTGGTGACTACTCCATCGTGATCCTTAAGATATTTGTCGACATCAAAGGAGAAGAGGAAGGCGAGAGGTTGCATGATAGAGATTTGGGATCGAGGTTGGTGATGATCAGGATAAAATTTTACAGGTGGTGCCTTAGGCTGAGTGGAGGAGTCGGCGCTGGCTAAGGGGACGATGTTCTCTTGGTGTCAGATGATGTTGGATATGATAATGTAGCTAACAGGATAATTTTGTTGTTGATACTTCTAATTAGGGCTTTTAGGGTATCCGATGCCTAGATCACTAGGTCAACTTGGGAAGACACTGGCTCGGACCCTGTGTCTATAGCGACATTGAAGGATTAGGGATTGATGTCTCATACTAAAACAATTGGATAGAAGGTTGATATTGTCGGTTATGGCAATTGGTGGGGTTAAAAAGATCAATGCACACCAATGGTGGATTGGGTTTTGATGTGGTTTTAGTGTCAAAGATGATATGAACATTGTCTTCGGTGGTGGCTTGGAATCATGGGTTGTGCTTCTAGCCCTAGTATGCCTTGGGTGGATTGCAATATTTTTGTGCTTTTTTTGGGTGTGGATTGACTTGGCGTGTTTCCTCGAAGGAGTGTCAATGGAGCAAGGGCATTGGATCCCAAGTGTGGAGTGGCCAATGGAGGAAGGTAAGCGATTGTTAATGCCAAAATTTGGAAAGCCTAGGGAAAGGTTGGAAAAAGATCGGTTGAAGCAAAAGAAGAGTCCGGCTGCTACAGGGAGGAGTCCGGCTGCTACAAGGAGAGATTCAGTCTAAGAATAGAAAATTATCCATATGAGACCGAGTTTGAGGAGGAGCCATGGCACTCACGGCATGATATGCACATGTCTATGCAGCACGTGTAGCAAGTTGTTGTGGCCCGATCTTCTCGTAGGATCTACGAACTTGATAAATTATCGTTGCATGACCTGGTGAAAAGGCAATGCACCGTGAGGCTATCCACGCGACGAACTACCGAGATAATCACCCTTCCACGTACTGACGAACAGCCCACGCAATCACACCGTATAGACATGAAGGCACAAACTGGGTGAACCGCAGTTCGGCGTTCTACAACTCCCTCAAGAATCGAAAGAACAAGTTTGCAAGCCTCTCGAGACTCATGCTGGAACAAGAATTCCACGAGTTGGTATTTCTGAAATTGCAATCACGAGTTACTATTTACATCATCCATTACAGGGATATATAGCACTAGTGGAGTTTCAGTTTGGTGGAAAATAATTGAGAACATGTAGTGAGAAGTTGCAGCACTACTTTTATTAATAACAAAGCCTAGTAGGACGCCGGCTGGTTGGTATTCTCTGCATGCATGCTGGAGTGTGTGTGGACAGCAACCCAGTTGATGGTTGCATGCATTCCCAAATCCCGAATTATTTGCTTGCACTTCATGGTAGCTGAATGACCTTTCCTCTCTCATGCACGTCCAGGTTCCTTGCATATATTTGGCTGGCAGAATCCATCATCATCCCATGCTTGTTCGTTCACTCCATCATTCCTAAGAACATTGAAACAAGTACTCAAAAGCATAGGTTTATTCAATGTAATCTGATTATTAAGCATAAGGTTAGCATTCACCTGAGAATGAATTTCCTTCTCCAATTGTTTAGCTCTACTCCTTGTAATTGGACCAGCTATATCAAGTGTAGCTTCATTTGGAGATGAGTGAATGCTAGGAATGTCATCATTAGCCTCCCCCTCTTGAGAAGGAGTCGTCCTCGACTCAGGCTCACCAGGAAATGGAATCAAGTCTTTGACATTGAATGTGGTACTCACATTGGAATATTCAGGTGGCAGCTCAAGTTTGTAAGCATTATCATTTATCTGTTGGAGAACCTTGAATGGACCATCACCCCTAGGAGATAACTTACTCTTACGCTGTTGGGGAAAGCGATCCTTGCGTAGATGCAACCATACAAGATCTCCTAGCTGGAATGTAACCTTGTTCTTACCTTTGTTCGCTTGCTTTGCATATTGTGCTGATTTCTTCTCAATATTCTTTCTTGTCTCCGCATGTAACCAACCGCTTGATAAAGTCCGATCTTTTCGTAGCATCCAAGTTAACTTGTTCCTGTAATGGTAAAGGCAAAGGATCCATGGGAGTATGTGGTTTAAACCCATAAACAATTTCAAATGGACAAGAGTTTGTTGTAGAATGGACTGCCCTATTATAAGCAAATTCAACATGTGGAAGGCAGTCTTCCCAGAGCTTCAAATTCTTTTTCAACACAGCACGCAACATGGTTGACAAGGTATGGTTGAGAACTTCTATTTGCCCATCTGATGGCGATCAAGTCATGGCAGGTTTACATATAAACAATCATGATCAAGGAAGCAAGTTATGGACCAGTTCTCAGCTTGAAGAACCAGACCCAAGTCATATTTACAATTAATTTACGAAACAGCAGCTCTCTGGACAGATTCGTACTGGGCCAGTATTTTGGGCATAACTCTCTCATAAAGGCTCGGATTTGGGTGATTTAAATTTCTGTGATCAGATAATGAAATGGACTATCTTTTTTATGTTTTGAGTTTCTCCAGATTCCAGAGTCTTCTTGGTCAAAACCTCGTGTCAAGTGAGCGTGGTTACTGAGGAGCCAGCCAGCATTTAGTTTCTTGGAACTTACCTTTTGAGTCTTTCTATGTTTTAATTATATTTGGGGATTAGCAGTAGTAGTTAATGTTGTTTTTATTGTGTTTTGATATTTGCAAAAATAGTTAAGGAGTTATTAATTAGTAGGAAGTTTCTAGAGTTGAGTTGTATGGCTATATAAAGCCTAATTTCTGAATGTAAACTCACTTGTTGAATTATTATGAAAAAGTTTATCTTGAGTTGAGTTTATCTCCTCTTTTATCCTGCTGTGAGTTGAGAGTATCCTCCAGTTGTGATTTTATAGTTGAACGTGTGCGTGTCCTTGGACGATTCATAGCTCGAACGCTATCAGTTGGTATCAGAGCAGCAGGCGAAGGATGGTGCGACGTAGTGCTCGTGTCAATCCTCCTGAAGGCAACCAGCAAGCCGATCGAGATATTGAGTTGAACGAGTTGAGGCAGCATGTGCAACAACTCCAAGAGCGTCTAGCGCGCGTGGAGGCCGCTGGGAACAACCGCGATGATTCCTATCGTGGCTCAGATGGCGAAACTTATGGTGATGATGATGCCGAGTTCAACCCCTTCCACGACAACCACACCTTGGTGTCCAGTGATGAAGAGGCTCTCCATCAAAATCACACCCGAAGGAACCAGCAATTTCGACGGGCTTTTGATCTAAAAGCGGATATTCCTGTGTACGAAGGGCGCATACAACCCGATGAGTTCATAGATTGGCTCAATACGGTTGAACGTGTCTTTGAATACCAAGATGTCCCTGAGGAAGAGAAGGTGAAGATTGTTGCCATCAAATTAAAGAAGCATGCATCTATTTGGTGGGAGCAGTTGAAGATGAAGCGAGCCCGTGAGGGTAAGCAAAAAATCAGAACATGGGAAAAGATGGTGAAAGAGTTACGAAAGAAGTTTCTGCCGGAAGGGTACTTGCAAGAGGCCTTTTTTCAACTTCATGGCTTTGTTCAAGGTGATAAAACTGTGGCAGATTACACTGAAGAACTTGATCACCTCATGTTGAAATGTGGCGTTGTTGAGCCCGAAGAACAAACCATTGCACGATATCTTCGTGGCCTTCGCAAGGAGATTCATGATGTGGTAACTTTACAGCCCTTTATCTCTTATCATGATGTGTTTAAACTTGCCACAAAAGTTGAGAAGCAACTCAAGGAGAAAGAAGTCAGAAAAACAGCGAGCTTTGGTGGTAGCCGAGTTCTCAATCGAGGCCATCCAACAAGTCATGGGAGCAGTACGCAATCAGCCAAACCAACATCAAGTGCAGTGGCCAAATTTTCAGCAAAAACCGCAACCGCAGGACCCTCTAAACCAGCCCCTAAAGCTGTTCAATGCTATCGGTGCAAAGGGTACGGTCACAATCATGTCCGAGTGCCCAAACCAGCGGGTATTTACCATTATTGAAGAACCCCTAGAAGAGGAGCAAACAGATTTTGATTCTCCACCCGTGTTTGATGAGGCAGCAGATGAGGAGGATGTCATTTATGGAGATACGGGTGAGATGTTGGTGATTAGGCGTGTGCTGAATTCCAGTCCCCTTCAAGATGATGTGTGGCTCCGTAACAATATCTTCCATACACGATGCACCTCTCATGGGAAGGTATGCGATGTTATCATTGATAGCGGGAGTTGTGAGAATGTTGTTTCTGAAATTATGGTACAAAAGTTGCCGCTTAAAACTGAAAAGCACCCAAAACCGTACAAACTCTCTTGGTTGGAAAAGGGTAAATGTGTGCAAGTTGACCAACATTGTTTGGTTAATTTTTCTATTGGTGAGAAGTACCGAGATGAGGTATGGTGTGATGTAGTTCCTATGGATGCTTGTCATTTACTTTTGGGGAGACCTTGGCAGTTTGATAGAAAGGTACACCATGATGGTTTTAAAAATACTTATTCTTTTGAGCTGAATGGTGCTAAGATTACTTTGGGTCCTTCTAGAATGGAAATGAAATCTAAACCAGCCCTCAAGGATAGCAATTTCATTCTCTCAAAATCTGAATTTACTGAAATTTTTGAAGAATCCCAAATAGCCTTTGCATTGGTGGTGAAAGAAGTTAAGGGTGACAGAAGTCCTCTAATACCCGGACCAGTGGTACCTTTACTTGAACAATTTCAGAACCTTGTTCCAGATGAAATTCCAGCAGGTTTACCTCCAATGAGGAGTGTGCAACACTGCATAGATTTTGTTCCTGGTGCAATTTTGCCAAACAAAGCAGCATACCGAATGAACCCAATAGAAAATGCCGAGTTGCAGCGGCAAGTAGATGAGTTGATGAGAAAGGGTTTGGTGCGTGAAAGCATGAGTCGTTGTGCAGTTCCAGCCTTGCTTGTGCCAAAGAAAGATGGTTCTTTTCGCATGTGTGTGGATAGTAGAGCGGTCAACAAGATTACTATCAAGTATCGCTTCCCTATTCCTCGTCTAGATGACATGCTAGATTAGCTCCATGGTGCTAGTGTGTTTTCAAAGATTGATCTTAGAAGTGGGTACCATCAGATTCGTATGAGGCCTGGTGATGAATGGAAGACAGCATTTAAGACCCGTGATGGATTGTTTGAGTGGTTGGTGATGCCATTCGGACTCTCTAATGCTCCTAGTACTTTTATGAGACTAATGAATTTGGTGTTTAAGTCTTTTATTGGCAGATTTGTGGTGGTCTATTTTGATGACATACTCGTGTATAGCACGGGTAAAGAAGAGCATTTGGAGCACCTTCACCAAGTCTTTGAAGTGCTAGCTGAACAGAAACTCTACATCAACCTCAAGAAGTGCGAGTTCCTAACCAGTAACTTGGTGTTTTTAGGCTATGTGGTTTCAGTTGAAGGTATTCATGTTGATCCTTCTAAGGTGGATGCAATTGTTTCATGGCCAACACCAGCCAACATTCATGATGTGAGAAGTTTTCATGGACTGGCCTCATTCTATCGCCGGTTCATTCGAGATTTCAGCACTCTTGTCTCTCCAATCACCGAGTGCTTGAAAGGAGGAGTATTCAAATGGACGAAGGAAGCTGAAAAGAACTTTCAGCTCATCAAGGAGAATATGACAGCAGCCCCAATTCTTGCTTTGCCCAACTTTGAGAATATTTTTGAGCTTGAATGTGATGCATCTGGTGTAGGCATTGGTGCGGTTCTCAATCAAGAGGGTCGACCTATTGCCTTCTTTAGTGAAAAGCTTTCAGATTCACGTAAGAACTACACTACATATGACAAAGAGTTCTATGCAATTGTACGAGCTCTTGGGCATTGGAGACACTACCTCATTTCCAAGGAGTTCATTCTCTACTCCGACCATGAGGCGCTGAAGTTCATAAATGGGCAGCACAAGCTCAAACCGAGACATGCAAGGTGGGTGGAATTTTTACAAGGCTACACATTCCACATCAAGCATAAAAGTGGTGCTTCAAATCAGGTGGCAGATGCTTTAAGTAGGAGGCATTCTTTGCTGTCCACAATGAAGGTAAATGTTCTTGGGTTTGAAGTGATCAAGGAGTTGTATTCTGATGATGAGTTCTTTGGCACGATAAAAGCTGAATGTGCAAAAGGTCCATATAAAGAATTTATGGTGAATGATGGATATATTTTCTATGGCAACCGTTTGTGCGTACCGAATTGTTCTTTGAGGTGGCAGATCATTAAAGAGGTTCATGATGGTGGGTTAAGTGGTCATTTTGGATGAGATAAAACTAGTGCATTACTCCAAGACCGTTTCTATTGGCCTAAAATGATGAAGGATGTGAACCATTACATTTTGAGATGTAGAACTTGCCATCTAGCAAAAACAAAGTCTCAAAATTCTGGACTTTACACTCCCCTTCCTGTTCCTAATGCACCGTGGGAAGATGTGAGCATGGACTTTGTGATGGGACTGCCCCGAACTCAACGCAGCAAAGATTCAATCATGGTGGTGGTTGATCGGTTCTCTAAAATGGCACACTTTGTTCCTTGTGCAAAAACGATGGATGCCACTAACATAGCTGATCTTTATTTCAAGGAGATAGTGAAGTTGCATGGCATTCCAAATATCATAACATCTGACAGAGACCCGAAGTTTGTTGGGCATTTTTGGAGAACACTTTGGCGTAAGATGGGTACAAAGCTGCAGTTTAGTTCAGCCTATCATCCTCAAACCGATGGCCAAACTGAAATTGTGAATCGGAGTTTGGGCAATCTGTTGAGAAGCTTGGTGGGTGATAACATACGCCAATGGGGCCTTGTTCTACCTCAAGCTGAATTCGCTTACAACAGGTCCAGCAGCAAGACGACAGGTAAAAGCCCTTTTGAAGTGGTGTATGGATGCAATCCGAAGACTCCTCTTGATCTTGTGTCATTGCCAATCAGCCATAGCTATAGTGGAGATGCAGATGAGCGTGCTAAAGCAATCAAGGGCTTGCATGAACAAGTCAGCAAGAGGATTGAGAAGCAAAATCAGAAGTATGAAAGACAAGCTAACAAGCACCGAAGGGCTGTGATTTTCAAAGAAGGTGATCTTGTGTGGGTGCATTTGAGCAAGGAGAGATTTCCACCTGGGCGCAATGCAAAGCTCAAGCACCGTGGTGATGGACCGTTTAAAATCTTGCAGCGCATAGGTGACAATGCTTACAAGGTGGAGCTTCCCGGAGATTATGGTGTTTCATCCACATTCAATGTGAAGGATCTTTCTCCATACCATGGCGAAAATGAGCCGAACTCGTGGGCGAGTTCTTTTCAACCGGGGGAGAATGATGGCGATCAAGTCATGACAGGTTTACATATAAACAATCATGATCAAGGAAGCAAGTTATGGACCAGTTCTCAGCTTGAAGAACCAGGCCCAAGTCATATTTACAATTAATTTACGAAACAGCAGCTCTCTGGACAGATTCGTACTGGGCCAGTATTTTGGGCATAACTCTCTCATAAAGGCTCGGATTTGGGTGATTTAAATTTCTGTGATCAGATAATGAAATGGACTATCTTTTTTATGTTTTGAGTTTCTCCAGATTCCAGAGTCTTCTTGGTCAAAACCTCGTGTCAAGTGAGCGTGGTTACTGAGGAGCCAGCCAGCATTTAGTTTCTTGGAACTTGCCTTTTGAGTCTTTCTATGTTTTAATTATATTTGGGGATTAGCAGTAGTAGTTAATGTTGTTTTTATTGTGTTTTGATATTTGCAAAAATAGTTAAGGAGTTATTAATTAGTAGGAAGTTTCTAGAGTTGAGTTGTATGGCTATATAAAGCCTAATTTCTGAATGTAAACTCACTTGTTGAATTATTATGAAAAAGTTTATCTTGAGTTGAGTTTATCTCCTCTTTTATCCTGCTGTGAGTTGAGAGTATCCTCCAGTTGTGATTTTATAGTTGAACGTGTGCGTGTCCTTGGACGATTCATAGCTCGAACGCTATCACCATCCGTTTGTGGATGACAAGTGGTTGAAAATAACAACTTTGTGCCAAGCTTAGCCCACAATGTCTTCCAAAAGTAGCTGAGAAATTTTGTATCCTGGTCTAAAACAATAGTCTTTGGAACTCCATGTAAACGAATGATGTCCCTGAAAAACAAATCAGCAACGTGTGAAGCATTATCGCTCTTATGACATGGGATAAAATGTGCCATTTTAGAAAAGCTATCTACAACAACAAAAATAGAATCCCTCTTCCTCTGAGACCGAGGTAACCCCAGAACAAAGTCCATAGATATATCTTCCCAAGGTACATGTGGAATAGGTAATGGAGTATATAAACCATGGGGATTGTGGTGGGACTTAGCTTTCAAGCAAACGATGCAGCACCCAACGTGCCGCTGGACATCACGTCACATATAGGGCCAAAAGAAATGATCAGAGAGCATGTCCAATGTCTTTTTGACACCAAAATGACCAATTAGTTCACCTGCATGTGCTTCCTGCAGAAGAACTTGACGAATCAAACAAGCTGGAATGCATATTTTGTTAGTCCGAAACAAGAAGCCATCATGCACATAATATTTATCCCAACCTTTTCCATCAATGCAACGAGAGAAAGGTTCGTTAAAATCAGCATCAACAGCATAGTGTTTTAATGGATTTCAAACCAAGCACTTTTGTATCTAGTTGTGTAATCAATGCACATCTTCTAGACAAGTCATTGGCAACAATGTTATCTTTACCACGCTTATGTTTGACAACATAGGGAAATGTTTCAATGAACTCAATCCATTTAGCATGTCGACAGTTCAGCTTGCCTTGGCTTTTAAGATATTTCAAAGCTTCATGATCAGAATGGATTACAAATTCTTTAGGTAACAAGTAATGTTGCCAAACTTCCAAAACGCGAACTTTGTCATAAACCGAGTAATTCAGATGTGGACCATTTAGCTTTTTAGAAAAGTAGGCAACAGGTTTACCTTCTTGCAGCAGTACACCTCTTATGCCACCACTTGCATCACATTCGATCTCAAATATCTTACCAAAATCAGGAAGTTGTAGCAGTGGTGCTTCACGAAGCTTTGTTTTCAGTGTGTGAAATGCTTGGTCTTCATCATGCCCCCACTTGAATGGAACATCCTTCTTTGTGAGATTGTTAAGGGGTGCAGCGAGGGTGCTGAAATCTTTGACAAAAGGCCTATAGAAACTTGCAAGACCATGAAAGCTTCGAACTTGGCTCACATTTACCGGTGTAGGCCAATCCTTTATTGCTTTAACCTTCTCTTCATCAACCTGAATACCATCTGCGGAAACAACAAAGCAAAGGAAAACGGTCTGTGCAAAAGGTGCACTTAGCAATGTTGCCATATAATTTCTCTTCCCTCAAAACAGCAAGTACTTGACCGATATGATCAAGATGTTCATCAAATGATTTGCTATAGATCAGAATATCATCAAAATAAACAACTACAAACTTGCCAATGAAAGCTCGTAAAACATGATTCATTAAGCATAAAAGTTGAAGGAGCATTTGTCAAGCCAAATGGCATCACAAGCCATTTCATAGAGACCAATTTTAGTTTTAAACGCTGTTTTCCATTCATCACCAAGTTTGATGCGAATTTGATGATAGCCACTATGCAAATCAATCTTGGTGCAAATGATGGTACCACTCAATTCATCTAACATGTCATCAAGTCGTGGAATGGGATGGCCATATTGAACACTTATAGCATTGATAGCACGACAATCAACACACATGCGCCAAGAGCCATCTTTCTTTGGAACTAAAAGAACGGGAACAACACATGGTGATAAGGATTCATGAACATACCCTTTGTCCAAAATCTCTTTTACCTATCGCTGAATTTCCTTTGTCTCTACGGGATTGGTGCGGTAGGATGGACGATTTGGAAGAGAAGCACCTGGTACCAAAAATATCTCATCGGGAAAAATATCTTCGAAGTCCACGGAGTGGAGGAAGTCCAGCTGGTATCTCATCGGGAAAAATATCTTCAAAGTCCTGGAAGAGATCAATAACAACACTAGGCAGCGATGAAGGTAAATCGTTAGTTGAAAGTAGGACCTCCTTGTGCAAGAGCACAAAGGATGGGGCTATGGTGTTTCTCACTTCTCTCATATCACTCTTGCTCACAAAGAGACACTCAGTATGGCGTGACTGTTTAGGATTGGCATGAGGCTTTATGTGGCTGGATGGGTTAGAACTCTCTCCCTTACTTGTGTTGGGGATCTCACTCAATTTTCTTTTGTCAGATTCCTTTCTTTTCTTGCGAACCATATCTGAAGCATGTATCTCCTCTAGAGATAATGGAACAAGAACCGCCTTCTTGTCATTGAGAATGAAAGTGTGTTTGTTAGACCGTCCAAAATGCACCGAGTCCACATCAAATTGCTAGGGCCGACCAAGCAGCAAATGGCATGCTTGCATGCGGACAATATCACAATCCACCTCTCCATGATAATCACCAATGGAAAATGACAAATGAATCATGGCTGAAACCTTAACTATCCCAGAATTATTCAACCATTGCATATGGTATGGATGTGGATGGCGACGTGGCTGCAAACCAAGCTTCTCAACAAGCAAAGCACTAACAATATTATTGCAGCTCCCACCATCTATGATGAAACGGCACACTTGTCTTTTCACTTTACATCTGGATTGAAACAAATTATGGCGTTGTCCTTATTCAGCAGCAACAAATTTAGTGAAAAGAACTCGCCTCACCACCAAAGAAGGAGATGGTGTGTTCATTATAGAAGGTGTCAAATCAGGAAAATCAGTAAGCAACTCATCAAAATCATCACTAGTAATCTCGACGGAAGTTGGAGAAACAACATCTTGTAATATGTCATTGTGAGCAAAAGTTGGAATAGCTTGAATGGCTAAACAATTTAGACCTAGCTCAAATGTACCATCCTCTGCTGAATACTCACAAGTGTCAAGATTAAGATCTGGAAATACATTGTTAAACTCGTCCTCCTCTTCACTTTGTGAATCATAAGAACCATCAGCAAGTGCAATAATGGTACGACGATTGGGACATTCAGCTTGCTTATGCCCATGATCACCACACTTAAAACACTCAATCTTGCTTGTCTTGCGTTGGGTGGCTGCAGTAGAAGAAGTGGACTGACTTGAACTCACAGCTTTACCTTTCACATCCAATTGTTTGGAAGAAGTTGGAATAGATCTATTTGCTCCACGAGAGGAGGATTTGGGTGTTGCAGCTCCTTGCTGTTGGAATTGAGGCGTGACATCCCCTTGCTGTTGGGAATGACGCAATAAAGCATTGTATTTGTAAGACGTAGCAATTTGCCTTTCAGCCCTCTTTGCAAAATGAACCAACTCGGTGAGACATGTGTAGTTTGTCATATCCACTTTATCAGCAATGGGTTTATTGAGGCCAACCAGAAACCGAGCCATTGTGGATTCCTCATCTTCAGTTATCCCTGTACGAAGTAAACACATTTCCAATTCTTGAAAATATTCATCAATAGTACGAGTACCTTACACAAAACGTTTCAGCTTCAAATGTAGATCACGAGTGTAATATGCAGGAACAAAACGACATCGCATTTCCCTCTTCATGTCTTCCCAAGTTATACGAACATGCCCAACTCTCTGATATTCAGTACGGACCTGATTCCACCAAGTTATGGCATAGCAACTCAATGGCTACAAGCTTTGCCTTCTTTTCAGCAGGATATTCATACAAATTAAATATTTGTTCCACCTTGGTCTCCCATTCAAAATAAGCATCAGCATTCTCCTATCCGCTGAAAGGAGGAATAGACACTTTCACGTTTCTTAAACCATCATCATTACGACGACGATGGTGGTCACGATAACCATGATGGCCACCATGTCGATGATCATCCATGTCGGACAACATATCATCATCACCATCATAATCTCCTCCACCTCCAATAGGAATGCGCTGAGCATGACCAAAATTAGCAAAACCAAGACCACGCCCGCCACGTCCACGGCCAGTGGAACAACGCGGTGGATCATCATCCTCCTCAATGTCATCATTCTCATTTGGTGGCAGATCTCCACGTGGCATGTTCAATTGGAGAGTTTGGAGCTGTTGCATCAGATTATCCATTTCTGTATGCAGCTCCTGGAATTCCTCGGTCGAAACAGCAGCACCATCTCCGATTCCTGCCATATTAGTACAAACAACAATATAGGATAGAATAATATGTGGAATCACTCCCTCACCACTTACAAAACAAGTTCTTTCTCTCCCTGAAAAGAGCAAGAACCAGGGCTACAATCTGTAGGGAAGAGTGATTGTAACAGCGACGATGGTGCAACAACTCACGGTGCTTTAAGTGGAGCTTGGTGGGGTTAATATGTAAGTCGAGTGCTCTGAAATGCAGTGATGCAAAACCGAATAATAATCCAAAAACACAAGTCTAAGTTGCTGAATATAAAGAAAGATGCAAAGAAAGAAAGAAGATGGGAGAAAGGAGAGAATTGAAACAATCAATATGCTTCTCAACCCCTTTTGGCGTGCTGAAAACAACTCTTCTTTTTTTTTTATAACAGAAACACGTTGGTTTCAGACCTGCATGCAACTCTCATATATCCTTCTTCTTTTTGTTGTGTTTTCTTTCTTTTTTGATCAATTCAGCACAACTAGAACTAGGGGCGGCTCATCAAAGAACAATATAGAGATGAAACGTGTGCAGCACACAAAGGGTGGGACGATGCAGCACACAAAGGGTGGGACGGGTGGGTGTTTGTTTTTGTTTTATGTATGCAGCACAAAGGCCGATCAGATCAAGGATGAAAGATAGAACAATATGAATAAAGAAAAAAAAATTCAGCAACTAGACAAGTTCTCAAAGGATTAAAACTCGATAATACAAACTACAAATCAGGAGCACATATGAATTGCTGTAGGTTTTCTTTTTGGCTATGATTGGACAGTAGGTATATAAACTCTATCCTACCAAAAACAAGAATAATCCTACTGAGGAAACGGAGGCTCTAATACCAGATGATATGCACACATCTATACAGCACATGTAGCAAGTTGTTGTGGCCCGATCTTCTCGTTGGATCTGCGAACTTGATAAATCGTTGGTACGTGGAAGGGTGATTGTCTCGGTAGTTTGTCGCGTGGACAGCCTCACGGTGCATTGCCTCTTCACCAGGTTACGCAGCAACAATTTGGAAAGTATATTTTGTGCCCTTTCCAACGGATACTCACTGGCTTAGAGATTCATTTTGGGCATATCACAGGAGATCTTGAGAGATCAGGCAGTCTGTGGCTACATGAAAGGAAAGAGTTCCTGATTTCCTTTTATTTCCCTTTGAGTTGTGCAACGTGTTGGTAGTGTCATCCAACTGAAAAAGGCCAGAGGTGCATAAATAAAAGGAGCCGCACCGAAAAAAAGGGACAAAAGGTGCAAAAAGAGCCGCAGCACAAACAAAAAAAAACAAAAGGAGAAGCCAAGGGTGTGTACTCGCTGTCTTTTACTCTTTGTTCTTGCAATTCTGTGACTATCTTTGTGCGTGGGCTCACGTCTCTAGTATGGTCTAGCCTAGGACCAGCACAACACCAGTTTTGAGTGATTATTCAACTTTGCATTTGCTGAATGCTTGTGCTAATCCTTGCTACAAATTGAAGCCTTCCCATAGCTCCACAAATATTTTACAGCATGCAGGTTGTGTCCTCTGGCAATCGCTCTATCCAAGCTTCGCCGGTTGCACCTCTGGCAATAGCTCCACAAATTCCTTTTTGGCACTAATCATGGCAGGATCCGCGGATGAGCCAGAGGACCCGAATGCCATGCCAGACTCCCCTCGATTAAAATGCATCATCCAGCACTTTGATCGCCTAATGAACAAGCACATGGATGACCTCTCAGAAGATGTTCAGGTCACTAATGAGCGCCTTGGCCAACTTAAAACCACTCAACTTACCACAGGTACAACCCTCAGGGAACTACAGCAAGCACAAGCCACCACCAACACCAGCCTTGCCACCATCACGACTCGTCTCGATGAATTAGTCCAGCAACTTGTTGCTGTACGGGATGACTTTGATTATTGTGGCGATACCGAGCAAGAAGATCCTGACCAGCCTCGTCAGCCGCGAGGGCCTTGCCGTGTGGTACGTAATCAGGATGGCTCTTTTGCCAAGATTAAATTCACCATACCTACGTTTAATGAAAAATATGATCCTGATGCTTATCTTGATTGGGAAATTGCGGTTGATCAAAAATTCGCATGCCATGTCGTCCTTGAACAACACCAAGTTAGGGCTGCCACTAGCGAGTTTACGGAATTTGCTTCAATTTGGTGGCGTGAACATTGCAGACAACATCCCACTCACATTCCACCCACTTGGGCTGCTTTGAAAGTTCCCATGCGACATAGATTTGTTCCTTCCTACTATGCACGCAATATGCTTAATAAACTATAGCGGTTACAGCAAGGTAGCAAATCCGTTGAGGAATATTTTTAGGAGTTGCAAATTGGGATGCTTCGTTGTGGTTTAGTTGAAAATAATGATGCAGCTATGGCACAATTTTTGGGTGGGCTGAACCACAAAATTCAGATTGTGCTTGATTAGGAGTACAATACCATTACTCGTTTGTTCCATCTTGCTTGTATTGCTGAACGTGAAGTGCAGGGACGCCAAATGAGGATAGATGCTAACTCCTTTGCAGGTCACACCACCTCCTTCAAACCAGCCACTAAATCTGAGGCTGCCTCATCATCAGCTGCACCCTCACCACCCAACATCACCTCGCATGATTCGGCAGCAACAAAGACTCCATCTGCACCTACACCAACACGGTCCACTTCTTCTTCCAATGGGCGCACCAAGGACATCCAATGCCATCGCTGCAAAGGCTTTGGCCATGTTATTCGTGACTGCCCCAACAAGCATGTGCTGATTGTACGTGAGGATAGTGAGTACTCTTCTACTAGTGATTTGGATGAACCCACATATGCTATGCTTGTCACTGACATTTCAGGACATGAGGAGGAGGAACATGTTGCTGCTGTTGATGCCGACAAGTATGAGAGCCTTGTAGTGCAACGTGTCCTCAGTACGTAGGTTGCACAACCAGAACAACACCAGCAACACAACTTATTTCACACCAAAGGCGTTGTGCAAGAACTATCGATTCACATCATCATTGATGGCGGCAGCTGCAACAACTTGGCAAGTACGGATCTGGTTGAAAAGTTGTTCCTTCAAACTCGGCCACACCCACATCCGTACCACATTCAATGGCTCAACCAAGGTGGAAAACTGAAGGTAACACGCTCGGTACGTGTTCATTTTTCTATGGGCTCCTATCATGATTATGCTGATTGTGATGTCGTTCCAATGGAAGCATGTTCGTTGCTGCTAGGTTGACCTTGGCAATATGATACTGATAGCATGCACCATGGTCGCACAAATCAATACTCAGTCATGTTTAAAGGCAAGCAAATTATTTTTCATCCAATGTCACCTGAACAGATTTCAAACGATGACCTTGCTAGGGCCACTAGAAAGCACAAACCAAGTGCACAACCGAATTTACAAAAAGAAATCAAACTGAATGCTCCTGTTTTATTCGCTACACTAGCTAATTTGACCGAGTTGGATGTTCCCAATTCGCTTTGCTATGCTCTCATGTGCACTAATGTGCTGGTTTCACTTGATGACTCTACACTTTTAGATATAAACCCTGCTGTTACTAAGCTTTTGCAGGACTTTGTGGATGTTTTTCTAAAGGAGGTAACTGCTAGCCTTCCTCCCATTCGTGGCATTGAACATCAGATTGATCTCATCCCAGGCGCTCCATTGCCAATCCGTGCTACCTATCGTACCAATCTAGATGAGACAAAAGAGATTCAGCGACAAGTGCAAGAATTGCTTGACAAAGGTTATATTCGTGAGTCTCTTAGCCCCTACTCCGTCCCTGTTCTATTGGTACCAAAGAAAGATGGCTCTTGGCGCATGTGTGTAGATTGCCGTGCTATTAATAATATTACAATCAGATATAGGCACCCTATACCTCGCTTAGATGATATGCTTGATGAGCTCAGTGGCGCTGTTGTGTTCAAAACTAAATTTGGGTTATATGAATGGTTAGTCATGCCTTTTGGTTTAACTAATGCTCCCAGCACGTTCATGCGTTTAATGAATGAAGTTTTGCGGGCCTTCATAGGGGTGTTTGTGGTTGTCTATTTCGATGATATCTTGATTTACAGCAAATCTATGGAGGAACATTTGGATCACCTACATGCTGTTTTTGATGCTTTGCGTGCTGCCCGCCTATTTGGGAACTTGGATAAGTGCAGTTTCTGCACACATCGTGTCTTTTCTTGGATATGTTGTTACATCGCAGGGCATTGAGGTGGATAGCCGCAAGATTGATGCTATACAAAGCTGGCCAACACCCACCTCAGTGACGCAGATTCGAAACTTCCTTGGGCTTGCTGGTTTCTATCATCGTTTCGTTCGTGATTTCAGCACCCTTGCTGCACCACTACATGAACTCACAAAGAAGGGTGCGCCATTCTCCTGGGGACAACCACAAGTAGAGGCTTTTATGGTTCTAAAAGATAAGTTATCCCACGCACCCTTGCTGCAACTTCCTGATTTCACAAAAATGTTTGAACTTGAATGTGATGCTAGCGGCATTGGGTTAGGTGGAGTGCTGCTGCAAGAGGGTAAACCAGTTGCTTATTTCAGCGAGAAACTGAGTGGTGCTAGTCTGAATTACTCCACTTATGACAAAGAACTTTTTGCATTGGTTCGCACCCTACACACATGGCAGCATTACTTATGGCCTTGTGAATTTGTTATTCATTCAGATCATAAATCTTTAAAACATATTCGTAGTCAAACGAATCTGAATCGTAGACATGCTAAGTGGGTTGAATTTATTGAATCTTTTCCTTATGTCATCAAACACAAAAAAGGGAAAGAAAATGTTATTGCTGATGCATTGTCTCATCATTACACCATGCTCTCGCAACTTGACTTCCAAATTTTTGGCCTCCAAACCATAAAAGAACAATATGTTCTTGATCCTGATTTCAAGGATGTATTGTTACAATGCAAGGCTGGTAAAGGTTGGGGCAAGTTTTACACGGATGATGGTTTCTTGTTCTGTGCTAACAAACTGTGTATTTCAGCAAGCTCGATTCGCCTTTTGCTGTTGCACATGGAGGCGGCCTCATGGGCCATTTTGGTGTTAAGAAAACAGAAGACATCCTGGCAGCTCACTTCTTTTTGGCCCAAGATGCGACGTGATGTGGAGAGATTTGTTGCACGCTGCACCACATGCCAAAAAACTAAGTCCCGCTTGAATCCCCATGGTTTGTACATGCCCCTCCCTGTTCCTACTTCTCCTTGGTTGGACATTTCTATGGATTTCATTTTGGGGTTACCTTGAACTAAGAAGGGGCGGGACAGCATCTTTGTTGTTGTTGATAGATTCTCCAAAATGGCTCACTTTATACCATGTCATAAGAGTGATGATGCTAGCAATGTTGCTGATTTGTTCTTTCGTGAGATTGTTCGTTTACATGGTTTACCAAACACAATAGTTTCAGATCGTGATGCTAAATTTCTTAGCCATTTTTGGAGATCACTTTGGAACAAATTGGGTACTAAATTACTTTTCAGCACAACTTGTCACCCACAAACCGATGGTCAAACTGAGGTTGTTAACCGAACTTTATCCACCATGCTTCAGGCTGTGTTAGACAAGAATCTGAAACTTTGGGAGGATTGTTTGCCTCATGTTGAGTTTGCTTACAACCGTTCTTTGCATTCCTCCACAAAAATGTGCCCTTTTCAGGTTGTCTATGGTTTCATTCCCCGGAAACCCATCGATTTAGTGTCTATTTCCTCTCCGGATGAACAACATGTAGATGCTGTTGCACGTGCTGAATTAATGTTCAAAATCCATGCACAAAACACAGCAGAACATAGCTCATACTAATGCTAAAAATCAGGTTGCTGGTAGTAAAGGTAGGAAACTTGTTACATTTGAACCTGGTGACATGGTCTGGTTGCATTTACGAAAGGAACGTTTCCCTACTTTGCGCAGGTCTAAGCTGATGCCATGTGCTGATGGCCCATTCAAGGTGCTGAAGAAAATTAATGATAATGCTTATATACTTGACCTGCCTGCAGAATATGGTGTTTCTTCTACCTTTAATGTTGCAGATTTAAAACCATATGTGGGCGAGAACGAGCAGATACCGTCGAGGACGACTTCGATTCAAGAAGGGGAGGATGATGAGGACATCAACCCCTACACAGGACCTGCTACTACAACGGAACCAGCACCGACGTCACTCCCCACTACCCCAAATCCAGAAACGTTTCAAGGTCCAATAACGCGAGCCCGTGCACGTGACCTGAATTATGTGATCCTTTTAAGGAATGAAGGAGAAGATTCTGTCCAGAAATGACAACCATCAAGGATTGCGCCATCTATGGAAGCCAATAGAGGGTGCCGCGCCACCTATCTTTTGGAAAGATTGTTTCCATGTAATACGTAGCTAATTTAGGAAAGGTTAGGTGGGGGATTTCAACCGCCCATTAATGCTGGACGAAATTCTCTCCCCACCTTTCTCCTATTTAGTCCTGCTCACGCCCCCTTTGTTTGGTGGGTTTTCTTTGATAAGTTTAGCCATTTGCGCAAATATTCTGTACTGCAGTTGTGCTCAACGGCCACCTGTGGACAGTTATTGTGAACCCCAACTTGTGAGTGATTGATATTCAGTTTTGCCTACTCCTTGTTCTTGCTCGTTTCTTCGATTGCTTGCAGGAACAGAACCTCGTGTTCAGGTTGATCTTACCATCCAACAAGGTCAATAACCGATTGGAGTTGATTCAGCGATTGCTAAGGCGCCACAACCTGTTCGTTCGTAGTTGGATCGCGAGAGTCACCTCCTCCACAAATCAAATTTATCCTTCTTACTAAAAGATCGGGCACTTCAGCCTTATCAGACTTACACTAGAGCGAAGTAGATCTTTTAGGCCTTAGCGTGTTCATGAGTTTTGGCACGAACTTATTTTTGGCATGCCCGGTGGGACCGAAGTCTTCATTTATCGGCCCATGGGACTCGTACTTCGTTGATTAGCTGGTGGAACTTGAATATAATTCATTGGCTGGTGTGACAAAATTCCACTCACTAACAGTGGTACTATACAGTCGCCTGATTAGAAGCTAAAACGTAGATAATCTAGGGTGGCGATGCGCCTAAAATGTACTTAATTTGCTCAATTCAGATAGAGATTTGAGTAGACTCCTGTTGGGCCACGGTCCCCTAGGCCTAAGTGAGGAAACTTGTATATAACTTGAGCAAAAACCCTAGTCGGCACCTCTCAAGCCAAACACTAGGCACTTGTGAGTGCTAGTACACCCGCAGTTGGTGTTCCAACCATGGACGTGTTCTAGCCCTAGGTACTGATGGAGGCGCTACTCGTTGCGACATTAATCGGCATAAAAATCGCGGTGATCAACTACATCAACCACCTGGATGAGCACATGATTAGATTGGCTTCTTCAACCCTACTTTTGCTACACTATGCATCTTGTGATAATAGTGCATGATCCCTTCTTCACATGATGTCTTAGTATACGTGGTTAAAAAAATATTTTCTACTATTGTAGCTTACGTTTTCCCCTCTATCTATCACTCTTGCTACCAGTTGCTAGAATCTATCATAAGCTATAAAGGATTTTTCAATTAATAATTGGCCAACCAACCAAATAGTAAGGTTTTTCGCTTGCTTGGGGAGTAGGTCTCTCCATATTGGAAAAGCAAAAGTTGGAGGATCGAGAGAAAGTAGGCTCATATTCTAGTTCAAGTACAAGTAGAGGATCATGCCCAAGCCTACATAGTTCCATTCCAACCAGAAATTGACAAGAAAGCGAAGTGATCGCAAGTCTTAACTTCACTGTTCCAAGAACACAGTTCCACGATATTGAGAGTATTTCATTACTGGTACTTCAGAATCTGGAGCAAGCAGGTTTCATTCCTGGTAAAAGGTGATTGGTCGTTACTCTCCTCTGCCAACCCAAGAGCTAAAGGAAGTGAAAAGAGGAGAAGGAAGTAGACAAAAGTCATGATTTCTTCATTACCAGAGCCTTCTCGGGTAGTGTACTTATGACATGGCTTGTTGAGAGGGCTCTTCACGCTGTCTTCATTATTACTATTTGTCCAAACCAACCAGTAGTAGAGATTAAGAAATGGTAAGATTTGAAAATATGAAAGACCTGTTTGTTTACCAATTCGTCAACTATAAAGAATTTGTTACAAAATGAATGAGCAAAACAGTAGAACCAAGAAATGGGAGGGATGGGGTTTAAGCATTTGGAATTATTTAACCTTTTAGTGAGACAAGCATGGAGAATGCTGCAAGAACCACAAAGTTTGAAAGCAAGTGTGCAAAATGTATTTCCCTAATGAAGACCTCCTAAGAGCAAAGTTAGGAAACCGACCATCGTCGATTTGGAGAGGAATATGTGGAGGGCGTGATATTAAGAAGCAAGGTTTAATTCAGAGGATTAGTACAGGGAGTGACACTAAGATTTGGACGTAAAACTGTATCATGAGGCACTTTAAAATGACACCGTTGTGCCCGTGGTCCAATGATCCACCTATGTTTGTGTTGGATCTTATCCATGCTACGACCAAGCCATGGAATATGCTGGTGGCCAGAGAACATATGTATGGGATGGACGCCAAAGGCAGTAGCGAACATTCCCATCAGTCATGTTGCCTGGAAGAGGATTTTTCCTATCACATTCATACTAACTTAATAGGATCCGTCTCCCATAGTAATATTATGACAGTCTCTCTTGCCCCTTTGTACTTACTTGAAACAGTAATTTGTTGGTGCTCAACTGCTTATTCTGCTTTTCC